>OY986041.1:125262388-127662388 GCA_963920215.1 Nineta flava
ATTCAATATAACTATCATTTACCTTTACAATTACAACCTACAAAAGGTCTGATATTGAATTTATTTTTTTTTACTAGAACTTTTTGGAGCCGGTTATCAGAAATCAAATTTCAATTTTGAAAAGTCTCGGCTAAAATTTTGAATTAATATTTCAAAATAATATATATATATATATATATATATATATATATATATATATATATATACATATATATATATATATATATATATATATATATATATATATATATATATATATATGTATATATATAAATATATATATATATACATATATATATATATATATATATACATATATATATATTTATATATATATGTATATATATATATATATACATATATATATATATATATATATGTATATATATATATATATATATTTATATATATATATATATATATATATATATATATATGTATATATATATATATATATATTATTTTGAAATATTAATTCAAAATTTTAGCCGAGACTTTTCAAAATTGAAATTTGATTTCTGATAACCGGCTCCATAAAGTTCTAGTAAAAAAAAATAAATTCAATATCAGACCTTTTGTAGGTTGTAATTGTAAAGGTAAATGATAGTTATATTGAATAATTATTATTTAAATAAATAATAAATATGAATGAAAGATATAATTGATCTTTATTGATTTGATTTATGAAATATTATATATTTTAATATGTAAATTATCAAGGTTGTTAACATTCAAAGCAACCGTGATAATAGGGGGAATTTATAGTTGTTATGCAACAACTAAAAATGATGAACAAAATTATAATAATAATTTAATGAAGAAGCGATACTGCTACATAATACTAGAATCAGCAATAGCAAAAATTCCTACCACTCCACTTACATCCTCACATCCTTAGAAATCACAATGGACCTTATGGTCGAAGTGTAGCCCGTCCAGGGCAGCCTCTAGAATCTATCTATCTAGGGAGCATTGGAAATCTCGAAAATTTTCTAAAAAGAAATACTTACACATTGCCACAAATGCAGCGCTCAAGTTTCAAAATTTAATAATTGATTTGTGCGTAATTTATTCAGTTTTCGTAAAATTCGTCGTATAAAACTTGTTAAATACTCTTAAAACAATTTTTCAACACTTTTTCCAAAAACCAACTAACAAATTTTGAAAAATACCGCTAGTTTTGTTGCTTTTTGTATCAACATTGTCAGATTATGTCAGGTATTTAAACAAATTAGTTAAAAATGTTTCTTTTTTTTCTCAGAATTTTTAATTAATTAAATAATTATCGGCCTCAATAGCTATCAAATTTACGAAACAAATATTTTAATAACAAAAAATTTTTTCCTTTATTCTTTATTTACATTTTAATTATTACAACACAGTCAAGAAAATGATGAAAAATATGCAAACATTTTTCATTTTAGAAAGAAAATTTATGGTACCTTAGGGGGAATTTATATAATTTTTTTTGAATTTTTTTATCACATAATAATATTTTCTATATGTTTGTGTGTAAAATTATATGAGAAAATATGTAATTTTTTCATAATTAACAAACTTTTTTAACGAAGTTTCAATTAGATTTTATTAAATATTTATAAGAAAATATAATTTTTTTCTTTTTCAATTCTCTTTACCAGTTTTGTACGGGGAAAAAAAAGGGGTCACAATAAATAAATAAAAAATGTGATTAATAAACGAATCATGTGCGCAAGTTTTTATTTTGTAATTTTTTCACAATTGTTATTAACTTTTAATTAATTAGTTGAAATATTGTGTGTAAAAAGAATTTCGGTACAAGGAAAATATTTTCCATATAATGAAATATTTTCCATATAGATAGAGAGATTGTAGAGGCTGCCCTGGACGGGCTAAACTTCGACCATAAGGTCCATTGTGATGCCTAAGGATGTGAGGATGTTAGTGGTGTGGGAGGAATTTGTGTGTGTGGACTAGGAATGGGTAGGATGTGCGGTTGCAGCCGACTCTGATAGGAGCTATGTCCATATTCATCTAGAGTTCGTGAAGGAAACTGCAGAAAACCTTCACAAGCGTGGCCGGTTACTTCATACTTGTCCATACACCACCAGTTTAGTCAATGAACAGCCCCCCTTTTTTTCTGAATAATTAACACCTGCCGATGTCAGGATTCGAACCCCTAACCTCCCAGTTCCAAGTAGATATAACGCCTTAGACATGCCGCCTTAGACCACTCGGCTACTTGGATTGGTAATATAATGCTAAAGGACACCACACAAAAATATCGTATTTTGGTCTTGGATTAAAATAGTTTTATTTTGGAATATTTTTTTTTGTAGCTTTTTTATTAGCTTTGAAGGCCACATCAAAAAAGTTTCTTGGCACAAATCTGATAAATATTCATAGAATTGGAAAGTAACATACTGGCTATAAGAATTTTGCATTTCTTGCATTTGTGCCACGTAGAATCAGTGTCCCAAACCTTCATTTTAAACGATGAGAAATCGACCAACAGTTTAAGTACAAAAATGGAAGTACACAGAACTTTCGTTCGAAATATTTGCATACCCCTAAAAGTTTTGGATTAAATGCGGAACGGTTTCTAGACTGGCCTGCGTGTGAGACATATATTTTTTATGAAATATGTTGGAAATTGAACAAAAATCAAGTCAGCACGATGGTTGTTATATCATCATAGTGATTAGAATATTAAAATTTTAAAATTTTTTTTAGAAATCTTAGTTCACAACATTAGTAAAATCACAATTTGGCTAGTAATTTATATTTCTCTTTTTTGTTAATACTCCGAGACAAATTCAATATTTAGTATTTTTATATTCTTCTCGACGCGTTTTCCTAGTCCAACTTTCCGACTAATGTAAAAAGCATATCAAATATCATTGCTCGAAAACTGTCGACTCCAGAGAGTACATAGAAAAAATCGGTCAGAGATTAAATAGAGAATTATTAGAAGAAGTTTTTTACGGTCAAAGTCTATCTAGCTTCGTTTCCGAGATATCCATTCGAAAGACGGAAAAATTTCAAAATTGACTACCATTTTAAATGAAGGGCCTAACAAATTAGTTATACGTTTCAATAACTTTTAAAACGTTAATAATTAAGACTGCGAGTATTTAAGGTTTCATGGATAAGGCATCATTTCGAAAAATTGTTAAAAAACCATCAATTTAGTGTTCCTCTATCAATATTCTCCAAAAAAAAAAAGACAACGAAAAAAGATCTATAATCAATAACGAAGTTTTCATTACAAACCAAGCGCACAAACTAAATGAATGAACTTGTAATATCAATATTCTTCGGTAAATTAGTACCATATGCATGCAAAAAGCCACGGGGCACAACAATTTTCACTGAATATATAATTTAATATCTCACTCATAAGTTAATAAAACTTAATTAAACTTTATATAAAAAGGAAGTATTTGTATTCATTGAACTTAATTTATACCAGAAAAATATAATTTATAGATTTAAAAAAAAAAAATGTGTTAAATAAAGCTTCTATAAGCTGAGCGTAAAAAACATTCACGTTCTATATGAACTAGGTTGTATAGATTATAGACCGGCAGCTGACTATTTGAAAAATTACTACTACTGTTTTGGAGTATAATAATGGATGTATCTTACACATATATATGAGAAAGGGAAGTTAGGTACTATCACCAGCCAAGTAGCCGCGCTTGTAAAAGCATTGCGTGTACTTGGAACTGGAGGTTATGGGTTCGAATCCCGACATCGGCCGTTTGTCAATTATTTAAAAAAAAGGGGTGGTTAATTGACTAAACTGTCGGCGTATGGATAAGAACGAAGTAACCGGTTATGCTTGAGAAGGTTTTCTGCAGTTTCCTTCACGAACTCCAGATGAGTATCGACATAGTTTCTATCAAAGTCGGCTGCAGCCGCACATCCCACCAATTCCTAGTCTACACACAAATTTCCTTGTCCTTCAGTTACATCCTGGCATCCTTAGGCATCCAACTTTAATCCATAAAATAACACTGAAACTAGAAATTAATTAATTCTTAATAACTGATTATAAATCCTGCTGAGGTTATTCACACCTGACCTGAAATTTATCGTACCATTTAGTTTTTTTTTTCATTGTAAAATTTATTGGTTTTAATTTTTAGTTGCTGAGGAAGTCATAAATAAACGACGAAACGTTCAATTTATTTCAATTAATTCATTTATTCTCCTATTTTAGTCCTATTTTCTACGAATTAATTATTATTACATAGTATGGATATGAATATTGAAACATTATCCATTAACGTATTTCTGTTGGTCCATGCCATGTTTTGTGGAAACTTGACTTAGAGCAATGCCTTTCTATATATACGTATATTTAACAAATTCGTGTAATTTTTCGTATTGCTTAGCGCATGAACTATTTATAACAACAGTGAAAAAATATATTTAATCATAATTTTTTTAATAAAATGAAATTATGATATTATAATTAATTATTATGAATATATATTTTTATCTATCAAGAAAAAAATAGGTAGGTTCACCTTATTATGCGCATAGAAAAAAAATAAAAACCTTGTTGTTACCTAATCAATTCTACTCTGAAATGCGAAAAAAATACAGCAATTTGAAACAATCTGCGATGCCTTCAAGCTTCATAGAAGTAAGATCAATTAAATTTAATGCATTACAATTAAGGCTTGGTTTTTGATCTACTATAAATTTACAAGAGTTGGTTATATATCGTATAAAGATGTCCGGTCCCTTAGACCTATTTTTCACATGTAACTTTTCAAGAAACTATTCATGCCGCATGACTTGGTAAGCAAGCGCTGTAGTATTTTTTGAAGAAACTATGCAGTTATAACTCTAGACCTGGCGTTTATTTCGATGCAATCTTATATGTAACTTTAGATGTAAGAATAGGGTGATTGGCTTACTTCCTTGTGATTGGTTTACTATGGTCATGTGACTGAAATGGTTGACAAAGAAAGAAATATTTAGCAAGACGAGAGTTATAAGCTATTAACAAAACATGCGATTGATATATTTCTGCATGTACAAAGAGATGTAAGTATCGTTATATCACATACATTTTTAGCGATTGACAACTTTCATCAAAACTTTCACGTGTAAAAACGAGCTTAGATAAATACTATAATCATTGAACACTGCACCAATTAAGACTTTGATAGGAACTATATCGATATTCATCCCATTTCGTGAAAAGAAACGGCAGAAAATCATCACAAGAGAATTGTAATCCCCCATCTTACTCAAGAGGAGCGGTCTTGTCCAGCTCTGTTTATTTCAGGAAGTACAGAATTTGGAATGGGTCTAGGGATTGTAGCTCCCCTGCACGTAACTCGTAGACTTCCAGACATTTAATTATTTTGTATATGAGAGCAGCGTCACAGTCTTTTAAGAAGTGTTCCGGAGTTTCTTTCATTTCTCTACAAAACCAGCACTTGCCATCATTTCCCAAGCCTAGCTTCCTAAAGTGTCCCCTGAATCTATAATGCACCGTAAGACACCTCGTCAGAAGCGCAGTCTATTTTTGCTCAGGTCAATGCAGGTAGGTTTTGTGTATCTTTTGCGGGTTAAGTTCCCGAGAAGATTCTTGGTCTGCCTGCGCTCTGGAAGATTCCTCCATAGTGTGGATCTCTTAGTGTCTCTGATAGTAGTTATCGCCCAGTCTGCAGAACGGCTACAGCTTTGTGATGTGGATGCTCTTTTCCTCGCCAGACCATCCGCTGTCTTATTTCCTTCGATTCCCAGATTTCCTGGGACTCAGTGGAAGGTGACCAATTAACTACATCATGAACTATAACTTATAAACTGCCATCGCCAGAATTCGAACCCGTGACCTGCCAGCTCCAAGCATAGTGTATTTCAGCAGAATGCAACAGTTCTGATAATCGATTTAAGTATGTCCAAGATTTTCTGTATTTGTCCACAAATAGTCCAAAATAATAACATTTTTTATCTATTAATATTGTAATATTTAATATTTTAAACTGGAATTCAATTTTTTTGAACCTGAACATACTTAGCTAGCTATAGCTATGTTTTCAACATTGATGCTAACACCTTATAAACTTTATACTATATAACACTGTTCTCTATAGATAGTATGATATAATAAAGAATACCTACTACTACTATATAGCAGCTACAACCTACTATATACTGCTTTTTATCATATTATATAATAATATACTTTGTTATATAATATAAAAAGTCATTTATTTTAATCAAGAAACCATTATTTTTTTTCTATATAACAGAACGAGAGTCAACGAGAGAGTAGAGAACCGAACGGAAAAGAATACGTCATTTTGTCATATTGAACATTGATAAATCTGCTGATATATTATTACAAAATGGAAAACTCGTTGAAAAATTCGCATTTTTGTCCCGAAGATATATGTATTTCTAGCAGTTTGTGATTGATTTTCCCAAAAATGTATTAGTAAACAGTTATAACTACCTACCCTGAAAGCGGTGTACTGCAATCATCACAATCACTGAGTGTAGAATCAAATTCATTTGTATTGGACTTTATATGCGCGTAAGGGGAACTTATTTAAAAGTAGAAGGGCAAGTTATTTATACCATATTTTAATCATATATTTAATACTTAGTATTAAATGTATGTTTCCTTCCCTTCATTTTGAAAATAGACTGATCCACTTTGTGGATAAAATTGAAAATAGACTGAATATCAAACTGTGACGATATTCGAGGGTTTTTTTTACAAATTAACTTAACCTTAGTAATTATTACTATGCGACATAATATACAGACGAAAAAAAAAGTGTTAGAAAGCGCAGTATGCATATTTGGAAACTGAGAGGTTATGGGTTCGAATCCCGACATCGGCAGTTTGTCAATTATTAGGAAAAAAAAGGGGTGGTTAATTGACTACACTGTCGGCGTATGGACAAGAACGAAGTAACCAGCTATGCTTGAGAAGGTTTTCTGCAGTTTCCCTCATGAACTCCAGATGAATATCGGCATAGTTCCTATTATTTCTAGTCTATACATTTATCTAGTCTATAGTTCATATCCTACCAATTCCGAGTCTATACACAAAGTTCCTTCCACTCTACTCACATCCACAGATCCTTAGGCATCACAATGGACCTTATGGTCGAATTGTAGCCCGTCCAGAGCAGCCTCTACAATCTCTATCTATGGTGAGATTTTCTTTACTTTTTAGAGAGCGTACTGACTTGCAAATGGAGTTTATTTTGGAATACGATAATAAATATTTGACTACCTAGTTACTGTTCCTCTGTAGCTCCGTCGTAGTTGGGTGGTTATTTTTATATTCATGTATATATACTTTCATATGTGGTCCAATTTGAGTTCGTTTTGGTTCACTATCCCTGTATACAGAAGTATGTCAGCATGCCCATATTCTGCCGCATTTTTCCAAAAATTTTCAGATTTGTTAAATCTTTAGGTTCATACCTTATTTGGTGTGAGATCCAGGCATTCGATACAAGGGAGTCTTGTTTTAATAAATGATTTCGAGATATCTCAATTTTTGATTGCATTTAACTTTGTTACTTTCATTTAATGATTTAAAACCTTAACAAAAGTTAGTGAAATCCCATCGAAACAAAAATTTAAACATGATTGAGTGATAAAGTATAATCTCCAAAGAAAGTGGTGGTATTTACGTGTGGGTCAAGCTATTACAAGGCTCTCCTCATAATAAGATAAGATAAGATTGATATAGATTCCATGCAGGGTCCCCCTCACTGTACCCTAAAAGATTTATTGTGTTATTTCCCATCTTTTTGAGGCTTAATAGAGGCTAGATAGATATATTGTAGAGGCTGCCCTAGACCGGTTACACTTCGACCATAACGTCCATTGCGATGCCTAAGGATGTGAGTGGAGTGGAAGGAATTTTTGTGTATGACTAGAAATTGGTAGGATATGCGGTTGCAGCCGACTCTGGTAGGAACTATGCCGATATTCATCTGGAGTTCGTGAAGGAAACTACAGAAAACCTTCTCAAGAATAGCCGGTTACTTCGTTCTTGTCCATACGCCGACAGTTTAGTCAATTAACCGCCTCCCTTTTTTTCTTAATAATTGACAAACTGCTGATGTCGGGATTCGAACCCATAACCTCCCAGTTTCCAAATAGGCATACCAGTCCAAGTAGGTCTAAGGCGTTATGTCTGCACAGTATACATACTTGGAAACTGGGAGGGTATGGGTGCGAATCCCGACATCGGAAGTCAATTATTAAAAAAAAGGGCGGTTAATTGACTAAACTGTCGGCGTATAGACAAACATAGTCGGCTGCAGCCGCATATCTTACCAATTTCTAGTCTACACAAAAATTCCTTCCACTTCACTCACATCCTCACATCCTTAGGCATCACAAAAGACCTTATGGTCGAAGTCCCTTTAGGGGCGGCCTCTACAATCTATCTATCTATCTAACCTGCCATGTAGGCATACTGCGCAGACATAACGCCTTAGACCGCTCGGCCACTTGGACTGGTTGGATCGTACTTTGATTAACTTACCTCAGTTGTCTTGGCAAGGGGAAATCTACATTTAAGAAGTGAAGCCATCCATGTGATATCCAACATCGCAGTTGCATAATATATGGCCCGTTGTTTCCTTCGCATCTTCTTATAAGTGACAAGCATCACTAACTAGTAACTAAGGTTCTCCTTAGTAGCTGTTTAATATTTAACTTCGAGTATATATACTATTTGAGATAGCATGGTGATCTTAACCGTGCTGCAGTTGGTATCACTAATTTCTCACAATGGGAATAGATAGGTAGATAGATTGTAAAGGCTGCCCTTGACGGGCTATACTTCGACCATTAGGTCCATTGTGATGCCCAAGGACGTGAGTATTTGAGTGGAGTGGAAGAAATTTTTGTGTATACATTAGGAATTGGTAGGATGTGCGGCTGCAGCCGATTATGATAAGTAATATGCCGATATTCATCGGGAGTTTGTAAAGGAAACTGCATAAAACCTTCTCAAGCATAGCCGGTTACTTCGTTCTTGTCCCATACGCCGACAGTTTAGTCAATTAACCGCCCCTTTTTTTCCATTTTTTTCTTAATCATTCACAAACTACCGATGTCGGGATTAGAACCATAACCTTCCAGTTTCCAAGTAGACATACTGCGCAGACATAATGCCTTAAACCGCTCGGCCACGTGGACTTGTCACAATGGTAATAAATACGTTACATTTATAGCGACATCAAACAGAAGAATTCCGTCACTTTACTGTATACGACTGATATCTAGGCCACCATACTTTTATTATCATAATAGTAAAATCATACGTCTTAAAGTTTCTGAGATATGAAAGAACATCGCACATTTCACATCGGATAAACACAAAAAAATGATATAAATGATAAAAGCTTACCAACTTCTTGTACCAATGCTGTTGGTGAATCAAATGTTCTTCGTTAAGTTGATGACGATGATGACGTGGAAAATGTTTGTGGTGGTGCAATCAGAGAGGAAAGCAAAAGAGGAAGATGATGAAATTTTGTTGATTTTCTTCTTCATAGTGGTTTGGTGCTGTTGAAAAGACGAAAAAAAAAGTTATTTACTTCGATAATTTCATTTGACATTTTAAAATGTTTTTTTTTTTTTGTTGAAATCAAACTTATAAATAATTTTTCAATGTTTTTTTTTTTTGTTATTATTATTATTATTTTTTTATTCTTAATAACATTTATTATGACGTTAATTGTATGAAATAAATTGAAATCAGCTTTCATTAATAAATTGAAAGCTTTTTTTTTTAATTTTAATTATTTTTCTTTCTTGATGGATTTCATGTCGCTCAATAAACCTCTCTCCCGTTCGCCTGTTGGAAGTTAATATTTTGAAGTATGTATTAAATGCATACAAAAGATTAACGTCGTTCGTTACATTAAATGAAAAACCGTTAGCAATTATGTTTTTAAAGTTATTATAAATATCAGACTTGAGTATTTCAAGTATTTTAAGTAAAAAAATTTTGTCTATGGTAATTTTAAACATATAAAATGTAAAGATTATTTGTTTATTTGTGTATACTTAAGCGTCAACATAACGATGTTTGTCCAAATTCCTCTAGGTTACGTATGACAAACTGTAGAAGACTGTAGCTTATACTCCGACAATTTCATTGTCATTGAATTTTTAATTAAAATAAATACTGATATGAAAAAATTAACTCGTCAACCAGGAATCGAACCTCGGGCCTCTGGATATCTAGTCCAGTATGCTTCCGCTACACCAAAGACGACTGTGACGTAATAGCCAACTTTTTCATATTCTTATTTTTATTTATTTAGACAGTATTAATTCTGTCGAAGTTATTTAATATTTGTTTATTTGTGTATATTTAAGCGTCAACATAACGATGTTTGTCCAAATTCCTCTCGGTTACGTATGACAAACTGTAGAAGACTGTAGCGTATACTCCGACAATTTCATTGTCATTGAATTTTTAATTAAATTAAATACTGATATGAAAAAATTAACTCGTCAACCGTGTAAAGATTATTAATAATCAAAGAGAACTCTAGGTTTTTTGAAATATAATTTCAAATTTTTCCCCAATTGCTAGAACAATTATTTGTATTATATTAATACGTACTTCGACAACAAAGTAGTCTACATCAGTATGAATGAGCTAATCGTAACTCTCTTCGGGATATATGGAGTCAAAGATATGTTACTCCTTGCTTTTTTGGTGCGTGTCTCTAATTTGGTGCTATTTCATACTGATGATGACTACTTTGTAGTCGAAATACATAGTTATAAAATACATATAAGTGCTCTAGGAATTGGAGAAAAATTTGTGGAAAGTTTGTTTAATATATTAAAAGAACTTTCCATAAATATGCTTTCACCAATCTGTTATTTAACTTCAGCCCAGGTTGGTACAAATTCTACAAGTCACTTTAACCGTTTTCTGTGTAGCTATTAAGTTCAAGTGGCCGAGCGGTTTAAGGCGTCATGTCTGCGCAGTATGCCTACTTGGAAACTGGATGGTTATGGGTTCGAATCCCGACATCGGCAGTTTGTCAATTATAAAAAAAAAAAGGAAAAAAAGGGGCCGCTAATTGACTAAACTGTCGGCGTATGGACAAGAATGAAGTAACCAACTATGCTTGAGAAGGTTGTCTGCAGTTTCCTTGACGAACTCCAGATGAATATTGGCATAGTTCCTATCATAGTCGGCTACAGCCGCATATCCTACCAATTCTTCCACTCCACTCACATCCTCATCGAAGTGTAGCCCGCCCAGACCGTTCAGCAGTCTTTACAATCTATCTATCTATCTTAGCTATTGAGAAGAAATGAGAAAAAAAATGACATTCAATTTCTTAATTGTCATTTAATGAAAGAATAGAAGATTCATCTAGAATGACAAAGGTCGTGGGTTCGATTCACATCTTAGGTGAGTATAATTTTTCATATCAAGCATTTGATATCAATTTTCAGACATATTACTTAAACGTCAATTTAAGTAAACGCTAGTCACTTCCGTTCCGTTAAAAATATGTACGTAGTAAATAAACAAATTAATAATACATCCACTTCAAAGATTGTGAAATATCATATGATTCCACTACCATAACATTTCTGGTAGCTTAGAGGTAGATCGTTGTTCTAGAATGCGAAAGAAGTCGTAGAATCTATTCCAATCTTAGATGTGTATCATTTTTTCACATCAAGCATTTGATGTCACAGAATGATTCTAAGAGATTGTTGAACTAAGTATTTCAATAGAATAAAAATAATTACAATTAAATAATTAATTTAATATTACATTTTTAATAAAAACTAAAATTTTTTTCTACTATTAAAGCTGTCTAAATATTATTTTTGCACTCTATATAACTTAATCTGTATCCAAAACTTATGTTCGTTCATCTTGTGTCGTTAAATAAAATAATGCAAACATAAACTCTAATAAATAATAATAAATAATTAGAATATTAAATTAAATAAAGTAATGATTAATATTCCTAAATGTACATTTATCTAAACTAATGTAGAATTACACGACTACGTAATATAATATGAAAGTTTTTATTTATATAATATTTACATACACAAATATTAATAATAATAATAATAATAATAATAATAATAATAATAAGAGACCCCATTATATAGTTAATTTATTATAATAATAGTTTAGATAATTATTTCATAATAAATTATTATATAAGGATTAATATTCTAGGTTTAGGAACTATATCAACTATATAGAACTATAATAATACTCTATATGTTTAGGATGTATGTACACTCCCGTTCAAAAAAATTAAACAGACCTAAAATGTTAATTATCTTAAGTTTCATAAAATTCCTCACTTTTGTAACTCTCTGTACAATGTATAATTTTATTTATTTATAAACAAAGATAAGTAGTATATTTTTTAAGTGTGTGAAAAAGAAATGGAAGTATCAACTGAATTTATATGCGGTGTCAGTGACAGAGTGAGAATTTAAAAAATATATGTAATGTTAATACATGTTAAGTGTTCTTTTTCTTACGTATAAAAATTAAATAAAATGTTGTATCTATAAAAAACTACGAGAATAATCAAAATTGTGAGAGACTGATTGGGTTCAGGTCTGTTCATTTTTTTTTGAACAGGAGTGTATATATTTATGTATGTATGTGTGTATTATACACTCTAGAGTTTAAATGTTATGTAATAAGAAATAATATTATAATAAATATCTCTTGTGTACAATAAACAAAACATCATTTAAATTAGGCATTATGTCTATTGAGTATGTATTTATTATTGTGCGCAATTATTGTGAAATTTTGGATGAAATTATTATTTTATTAAATGTCTAGACTTTTGTTTTTCTTATACTGATACAATTCAATTTTTCGGTAATTTATACTGAATGGATTAATGAAAACATCGGAGCGTAAATTTCTTGGAAATATCTATACAAATCTGCAACCATATTTAGTTATTTAGACTTTATTAAATTCCAGCAGTGGATTCGTTTTGTTTCTAAAATAACTATTCTTTGTTAAAACGAGGTTATATTCAAACTTGAATTATTTAAATATTCATTTGTGTTGAAAAATACTCCCAATAATCGTGCCAATTCTTTTTGACTTTGTAGCGGTGTCGTTTCATCATTAAATTATTATTATATTTTTGTTCTTCATTTTTTATCTGTTGCATTTCAACTATAACTTCCCTCTATTATCACGGTTGCTGTGAATGTTAACATCCTTGGTAATTTATATAAAATATAAATTATTTATATACTTATAAGGCCGTTTTTTGACGTGAAAATCATCGTTCTTGGAGCGTTGAAACCACTTATTACACGTGCTCTTTCACTAATAGCGGCTTTATCATAAGTATTTGAGAGCATTTGATGAGCTTCAGCTACAGATTTCTTCATATTGAAGAGAAAATTAAAACCACCCGCAAATGACGAGAATTTGGGTCGTAAACTAATATTTTTTTTAATCGAAAATAGCTTTATGAGGCAGACACAAATCGATCAATGTTTCTATTGCATAACGTCTGTGATCTATTTATTTTCACAACTACTTACTTAAGGTATTTCCAAACTATTATAAGGTTGTCAAGAACTTCACGAAATTCACAATATTAGTAAATTGAATCCTCAGAAATCAGCTGAATTTTTTTGAGAATTAATGGCGTTTTTGAGAAAATCGTTACGTAAATTGGAGAAATTTAACATGCATCTTCATACACATGGTGAAATAAAATGGTGAACGATTTCGACTGTTTTTAATTCGAACTCTCTCAATATAGTCACGGTTGTTCTAAAATTCGACACATACTTTCCACAATTCCAATATTTTTCCTCAATATTTTTCCTTAAAACTGTGGGAGAATGTTGATGACGATCGGCTTGTTCAGTTTTTTGATAAAATATGCGTAAACAAGTGCATTTTTTCATGTCCGCAGCAGAAGGTTATTTTTATGGTTCAGTTGGCATCTTGAGTTGCTGTTTGAAATTATAAAATAATTATAAACTCGTTTGAAATTATATACTTGTATGATGTATTATTGCGGAATCTCCCTGACACGCATATAGTTTTCTATATAGTTCTTTTCGCGTGGGTACCCGATCAGCTGATATAGTTTAGAAATACCTTATTTAAATCATCTGTAGGAAAACGGCGCGGAACATAGTTGTACAACAATTATGGAAATGTGCCCTTTAGTTAATGTAACCTCAATGATATATTGTGTTTTCCAGTTTTATGTTTTAAATTGTATCAAATTCACCATTATTAAAATTTATTTTCTATTCGAGTTTCGTAAAAATATTTCGTATAAAGATATTAATATTTAAATTTTTGTTCTATCTTTTATCGTTTTTGGGCAAAAAACTTGTGGAGTAGAGGAAAAGATAGTTAAGTACATTAACAAATTAGAAATCACTTTTTATCCCGATAATACATTGAACTATTTTGACCCGCATATATTATTTTGTTTCAGAAATAAACTTATGGTAAATGGATTAGAATTTACTGTCTTCATTTCTCCTTAACCAAGAACTTAAACAGTATTTCTGCGATAAGCTTTTCACTTGGTTTTAGAGATGTTTGAAGCAAACAATTGTAATTCTTGCTTTTCAATGAATATAAAACCTTAACCAATAAATACAAGAAAATTTTATTATTTTCAATTTCGAACTTTAATATATGTAAGCCTAGACAATTCATAAACTGTTGAGAATCAGATTTTTACTTGCTATTAGATATATATCCAAATAATTGTAAATATATATATATATATATATATATATATATATATATATATATATATTTAATTTATATAAAATGATATGACAATTACTATTCTAGTAGAATATACATATTTAAACTTTAGTTTGTTGCTATATGATAGCAGGGTATGTGATATGGCTATTTTACGTGACTGATATAATTTGAATGTAATATACATCTACATACATATATACATATATAAATATATATATTGTATATATACATATATATATATATATATATATATATATATATATATATATATATATATATATATATATATATATATATATATATATACTCGCATCTAGAAAACAATGATATCAGAATGATTTCGTTGCCATTTGAATGTTATCATTATTGTGAATTTTATTCGCATTTCGTACTGCGTGAATCGACTTTTTATAGATTTTATCTTCATCCGATTTTTCTCCAATAATCGATTTTCTGCAGCTCGATACGTACAGAATTCTCAATAGTAACTTGTTTCAAATCGGCAGATATCTTAACAAAAAAGGTAGTTGGAATACCACTCATAAGCGCAGAGCCTATTTGAGGAATCCCCAAGATAGTCTGTAAACCAGTAATCAACGAGTGGATGTTAAACACCATTATCACTAGGAAAATAAACCGCAGCAAAAATTCGGGAAATATTGTTTCAATGCATAATATCCTGCACCATGCTGTACAGAAACCATACTTGAATTCGAGTTTTAAAAAAAAGCTTACACAGAAATCACACAAACGATAGAAAATAGGTCAATTCACTTAGAATATTGATTCCATCACTTTTTATCTGTCTATTTGTGTATACTATAGTCTATATATATATATATATATATATATATATATATATATATATATATATATATATATATATATATTTATATATATATATCGTGTATACATATAGTTGAAAATTTATGAAGAATATCGATACGATTTGAAAATGATCGTATGATTTTGTTTTTTGCTCATCTCTATAAAATTAGATAAAATTACATCCATAAAATTTAACTATAAACTTTTTTAAACTAGGTTAATTTATTTATAACAAAAAAATAAATAAATAATAGACAAATTGAGAGACAATGAAATAAAAGTTTGATTTATAGGTTTGATGTGGAATAATAAGCGACATTATTTAGTTGATGAATCATCAGTTATATAAAAGAATTCGTATAATCAAATTTTCATTCTATATAAAAATTTTTCTATCATAAACGTGTATACATATCAAATCAGCTGCAAAGTGAGATAAATAGTACACGCTACAAAAACCACAAGTTTAGATGGCGATGAAATATAATAAAATGATTTGCTTTCTGTATTTGAATGATCATGCTCGTTAATAAGTAATAATGACAAAAGAAATGGGGAAAAATTAAATCTTGAATATCTCTCTTAATGTGACTAAAAGTATATATACAGGATGAATCGAACTATTCGCTTAATAAAATACGCCTCTATTTATTTCTTTATTTCTATGATCATCCCATTTTTTAATAACATCCTGCAGAATGTTATACGCTCATGCTATACGTATCTGCAGAACTAAGAAGCTAGGCCAATACAATACCTCTCACAAGTATATTCACATATATTCTCTAATATATGCTGTATTATACCCTCTCTTTTAAAAATAGTCCACTAAATATATTATTCGTTTTATAGAAAAAAATAGAGGCGTATACCTATTATGCGCCTGGTTCAATTCACTCTGTATATAAATATTTGCACTTCCAGCATGTAATTTCGTAATATTGAGCTTAATTTTTGTTCTTATCTCGATTTCGTTTTATTGTGAAACGTTTTTAACCAAAAAAGACGCAATTTCGTTAATTTTTTTATTATATTTCTTAAATCTGCATTAAAAGTAACGGCATTTGTGGAAGAGGGGTGAGTAGGGTAGGTAGTGTTATTTAAAGTCAATACTTCTACTGAATTTTAGTCAAGAAACAGACCATAATACACAACATCCATTTAAAATAATATTTATTTTAGATTGACAATATAACAACAGACAATATCTGCTTATCTTTTAAAAATGTTTTTTAATTTAATTTCTGTTTTAAATTTTATTTTAATGTTTATTTTTTACTTTATACTAAAAGAAAATAATATATATATATATATATAGTATTTCTATTGTTTAAACATTTACAAATGTATATATATTTTTAATATTTATTTACTTTTTTGTATTTTATACTTTAACAATATTGTTCAGAGTAGTGTGGCTATTATGGACAAAGAACAGGAGTAACTCTAACAGTTCCTATAACGAACCTATCCACAGTTATTGTAAGACAGAGATTTTTGGTTGTTAATATCAAAATTTTGCTAATAACTATACGTCAGAAAACATTGTTTATATTTTGGAACATAATCTATGGATATCTCTGTCTTGCAACTAGATATACAACTCCCTTTTTCAAAACAGTATATCATATAAGTAACTGTTCGAATGCTTGGCAATTGCTTATCCTCAAATGCCACAATAAATAAATTGACACATTCCTGTACCGAATGTCCCGCAAAGTATCATTTAATAATTTGCACTTTTTCTATTACTGTGTAATAATCCATTGTTGAAATACGGTAATACCATTAAAACACACAACCAAATATTTCCCATGCATTCACATACGTAATGATAAATATTATCAATTGGAATGTGCATCATAACATCCCCACTCTTAAATGACATTGTAGCGGTGTCGCTTCATCATTAAATTATTATTATAATTTTGTTCTTCATTTTTTATCTGTTGCATTTAACTTCCCTCTATTATCACGGTTGCTGTGAATGTTAACAACCTTGGTAATTTACATATAAAAATAATAATATTTCATAAATCAAATTAAAAATATCAATTTTAATTAATAAAGATTAATTATATCTTTATCAATTACATCTACTTTACAACATCAAACAAACACCATACTGGCATACATAATAGCCAGATGTAAGTATGTGTATGTATGGTTTTATAGTAAATATTTTATTTATTTATTTAACATTGATTCCCTATTAGAAATGCTTTTGAAAACGGTCTGTATGCTTTATGGCATGTACAACCTGTCTTCTTTCAGTTTCGCGGTAATCGCGGGAATGAAATACAGGTTACTACTGTTATTTATCCTTTAACCGCTACAGTTAGAGTACCTATCTACTACAAACTCACTCTTCCTCTCCCCCATTCTCTCTCTCAGCCGGCAGAAGAATAGTTACATAAAAAAAATAAAAATATTTATATACAGACAATACGTTTGTATTCCCCAGTTGGTTAGTCAATTCAAAAAGTAAACAAAACAATTTATGTACAGAATAACAATATGAAATAATATAAGATCTCATATTGTTTTTGTTATGATTACTATTATTATTATTATTATTATTGTTGCTGGCGTTGTTGTTGTTGTTGTACAGGTGATATTTTGTTTTTGGACTTTTTGTATCCTGGTTGTTTTTTTTTTCTGGAATTTATTAATGCATACACGGATATATAAATGTACAAATGATTTTAATCATATCTTTTTGTTGTGCTATTGTTTATGATCTTTAGGTGGTTGTAATAATAATAATAATAATAATTTATTTACCAAAGATACAAATAGTACATAGGTTTTGTCAAATTCACAAATTATATGGACATTGTTTTACTATATAATTTCTTAATACAGTTTTAAATTTATTTATATTTTCAATATGCCTAATTTCTACTGGTAAGTTGTTATATAATTCAGTCCCAACAATTTGAGGAGCTTTTCTATATTTACCAATTCGATAATTTTGAACATGAAGATCAGTACATTGTCGAGTATTATAAGGATGAATTTCTTTTCTCAGTTTAAAATTTTGGTAGTTTTTCTTGATGTATACTAACAACTCATACAGGTATATGCCATAAAAAGTTAAAATATTGTGCTTTATAAAATGATCTTTACATGTTTCTCTATAGTTCAGATTGAAAATAAGTCGAATAATTCTCTTTTGTAACACAAATATTCGAGAGCAGTCCGAACATTGTCCCCAAAGAATAACACAATATTGCATGCAACTATAAGCAAGCCCGTAATACAGAGCCAAAAGTGCGTCTGTATCATGCGTTTGCTTCAATTTTCTTATATAGTAGCATACTGTACTCAATTTTTTACAAACTACATCAACTTGAAGATGCCAACCCATGTCTTCATCTAGCATGACTCCTAGGAATTTCATTTCAGTTACTCGACTGATCGGATTCCTGCTATTTAATAACTTGGTATTGTCGATGTGCTTATTATTAAACAGTAAATAAGTAGTTTTGCTCATATTTATAATTAAATGATTTACTCTACACCAATCACTAAACTGATCAACCACAAGGTCCATTTGATTGATAATGTCAGTCAAATCATCTGATGACAAAAGTACAGATGTGTCATCTGCATAAAGCACAAATTTTCCCAGCGAAATATGTAAGGGCAAATCATTTATATAAATAAGGAACAGCAAAGGACCAAGATTTGACCCTTGTGGGACCCCTATGTTTACATCCCTTGATCTGGATTTTTCTCCTGCAACATCTATAATAATTTGTCGATTTTGTAGGTAGGTCTGAAACCAGGAGTTTGGTAGACCTCTTATGCCAATATTGTCTAATTTTTTTAATAAAAGATTATGATTCACAGTATCAAAAGCTGAACTTAAATCGAAAAACAATGCCAATACAAATTTTTTTTTATCAATCTCTTCCAATACAAAATGTGTTAATTCATTACTGATAGTAATGAATAGTCATAAATAGATAGTAGCTAGCTAGATATGTAGGTATATAGAGATATGTGTTTAAATAAAGAAGAAGTATGCATACATATTTTTCTCCTCATCCAATATAAATTTTTCGTCTTACATACAGTATACACAAAACATTATACATAAAGTTGAATTATTTATTAAATGAAAATATATATTATGTATATTTATGTGTTATGTGTTATATGTGCATAACATAGTTGTAATCTGTATACAATTTTAGTTCGTAAAAAACGAATCTTAATTAACGGACATTGGAGATATGTATAGTTTTTGTTAATTTGGCAATGCATTTAAGGTATACAGATAAACTAATGATGGAATTCGAAAATATTATCCAGAATAATATTTTAAGGGAGGCGTCAAAAAGTCGAAACGTTGGTACAATCAATTGTTAAATGTGCTTTTTATTGAAATTAAAACATTATCGTCTTTTCAGGGAAGTTTTCAACACAAAATATTTCAACTACAAATGAACATACCAGACTAAGTAGCCGAGCGGTCTAAGGCGTTATGCCTGCGCAGTATGCCTACTTGGAACTGCGAGGTTATGGGTTCGAATGCCGACATCGGCAGTTTGTCAATTATTACGAAAAAAAAGGGGTGGTTAATTAACTAAACTGTCGGCGTGAAGATAAGAACGAAGTAACCGGCTATGCTTGAGAATGTTTTATGCAGGTTTCTTCACGAACTCCAGATGAATATCGGCATAGTTCCTATCATAGTTGGCTACAGCCGCATATCGTAGCAATTTCTTGTCTATACACAAAAATTCCTTTCACTCCACTCACATTCTCACATCCTTAGGCATCACAATGGACTTTATGGTCGAAGCGTAGCACGTTCAGGGCAGCCTGTACAATCTATCTATCTATCAATCTAGCCGGTGCTTGTACTCGGGTGAGTTGAATTGAATTCCAAGATTTCTAGTACAAATATACTACAAATGCATGGACCGATTTTGTATATAGACAGACGGATAGAACAAGGCTATTACCATACTTTACTATTTATTATACCAGGTATATATAAATAAACATGTTTATAGAATGTGACGAAAATCTTCAATTTTTAACAATTTTACTTTGAGTATAGTAAAATAGAAACAAATCCCATGAAACGTTTCGATCACGATGTTCTTCACATGTTTTTTTTTTTCATTTTAAATAATTTATAATATAAAATGCACAATTTTACACATCCATACATATATTTGTACCTACATTGTTTCTTTACACTACTGACATAAAATATCATCCATTGCTGTACATAAATAGATAGTAGCTAGCTAGATATGTAGGTATATAGAGATATGTGTTTAAATAAAGAAGAAGTATGCATACATATTTTTCTCCTCATCCAATATAAATTTTTCGTCTTACATACAGTATACACAAAACATTATACATAAAGTTGAATTATTTATTAAATGAAAATATATATTATGTATATTTATGTGTTATGTGTTATATGTGCATAACATAACTGCATATAATATGTTTGAATTATATCAAGTATATAATGTTTACTATTAATATAATATTATATGAAGTTTTCTTCTTTATATATATATATGTACATACACATGTAAATATAATACAAACATACATGTACAGATAGTTTAGCAAAATCTGTGGTTAATAGAAGGCGTAGCGGTATCGCTTCTTCATTAAATTATTATTATAATTTTGTTCATCATTTTTATCTGTTGCATAACAACTATAACTTCCCTCTATTATCACGGTTGCTTTGAATGTTAACAACCATGGTAATTTACATATTAAAATAATAACATTTCATAAATCAAATCAATCAATTATATCTTTTACATATATTTATTATTTATTTAAATAATAATTATTTAATACGGTCTAAAAGCTGGCTACATAAAAGTGAACTAATAAAACATAGCCGTAATTTTTTCTCATAAGTTTTCCATGATATCGTCAAAGCAAGAGTCGTATTTTGCAGAAGGTGAAGCAGAGAGTGTGGGTGGGGGTACAAACGTGTAGAGTTTTGATAAAAAAAAAACGATCGAACATAGTTTTGAAAATTGGTGTAGTATTACATATTGAAAATAGAAATTGAAAGAAAATGTTCCCAGAAGTGTAGGTTGAGGCTCAACCGCTCCCAGAAGCGGTAAAGTGGTTAACTTTGAGTTGAAATTGATTTATCTCCTTTTGTATTCGAAAAATCAAAAAAATAAAGTAAAGTTGTAGAAAATTACTGTTACTATAGTTTTGTTTCTTATCATTATTTCTGTTACAGAAAAATTTAAAATTAAAATTGAAAGTTAAAATTCTTAATATCTCTGTACACATTCGAGTTTAAGAAAAACGATATAGTGTAATGAATTGTAGCAAACTTGATTTTCTACAACACTCCTCATATAGTTTACGATTGTTTCAATATTAAGAGAGATCTTTATATTTTATGTTTTCTTCTTTCTCTATGCCCCCTTTCCCCTTGACGTATGTCATCTATTAATAAAATTGTCCGTGTAAATACCAAAATATATAAGAAACGACATTTAATTTTGATCAGACTAAAATTGTGACTGCGAGAGAGTGATTTCTGTATTCTAAGGAAATGCGCTAAAGTTGACGCATCTCCTGCGTACCGAATTTTTTTTTTAATTATGACTAAGTTAGTAATAATTTTAATAATAGTAATTTGACTCTCCTTTCAATATTTCACAAACACTTTGTATAACTGCTATTACATGTGGACCTACAGAACTGTGCTAGATCACAAACCAGAACATATAAGCAAACGAAATGACTACCATACAAAATATAGAGCACGACAAAGCAAAGCAAAGCAACAAAATAATAGTATTCATTTTGTTGTATAAACATCATATAGGAAGCAGCAAGCTCGAGCTCTTTGCTTCTAGCTAGAGCTAGTAGTTATCGTGTTTCATGATTTTATTAAAAAGATTTAGAAGATTGTTAAATTTTTTTTTTTCAGTTAGGGGAGAAAGAATTTTCCGAGGGTGATATAAAATCATGTGACATTCTTCATTCATGTTATGATATTTATTATTATTATGCTGTATAATAAGTTAGTAGACTCAATTAAAAATCTTTAATTAAACTTGAATTTTTGGAAAAGTTTGACAATAAATTTTAATTATTTTCATATAATAAAATTCTTCCTATATTCCCTTTGGACACATATAGTCCACAGTACAGCATGGTTTTTTTTTAAATGATTAGTAACAGGCTAAATGTTTGTCAGTAGCTTCTTTTCGACGAGACGCCACAATTTCAAAAATTCTCGGTGATACTAACTAGCGAAGCACGTATGAGAGTAACTTGTTTGTTTGACGATAACAAATATTTTATCAGTAACAGTTAATTTGTAAGTTAAATTGAGAGATAATGTAATAAAGACTTCAAAAAAACTTGTGTCCAACAAAATGGATGGTGTGACAGGCAGGTCCTCCACCCCGACATGTTCAAATAACGGGGTATACATAGTTATTACTTGGCGCTACTTAAATAACCGTTACTTGGCGCGATTGAGTGTATTCACGATAAAAACACTATTAGTATTCTTTTATGAACTAAAGGTTGAAGAAAAGAGACCTACAATATGTATAAACGTTGTGTGTCATTGAAATAAGAAAACATTTTTCTAATTTATAAATGATTTATAAATTTAGACTGTTACTAATCATTGAAAAAAACCGTGCTGTACTTGTGGACTATGACTGATCTTCCAAATATAACTGTAGAAATTTATATTAAATTGGTTTGAATTCTTTGTGTTTGAAAGACAGATAATCGGTTTGTACTCACTCAGTATAGAAATACCGTGTATTTAAGCAATTAACTCAGTTAATTGTTATTTTTATTTGTTGTCGTTATATGTGTTCTTCCATCTCTTACATCTTTGACAATCGGTATTTTCCTCTTCTGACGTGGATTCATGTTCCGATTTTTCCCGTTCACGAATTTGGACCCTCTTTTTAGCTTCAATACGTTTTTGAGTTATCGTGTCTTCAGACGGATAGACAGATATGAGAAAAGTAACTAATCGTGTTTATGAACAAGAGGATGGACATACGGAAATGGACTCATTAAGTCATAATTTGAATACATATAGCAATAATTTTTTTGAACCCTTACAAAGACAGGACTAAACTTAATATATGTTATATATTCCTGGTATAAAATGAAAATACTGTGGGATTACGAAAAAAAAGCTCAATTACTAAGTCGGAAAAGATAGGTTCTCAGTGGCCAACGGATTTAGAATATTTAGAGCTAGTTTAGATTAGCAAGTTTAGT
The DNA here is from genome assembly GCA_963920215.1 of Nineta flava. Classification (NCBI taxonomy): domain Eukaryota; kingdom Metazoa; phylum Arthropoda; class Insecta; order Neuroptera; family Chrysopidae; genus Nineta; species Nineta flava. The sequence continues at coordinate 125,286,261 of OY986041.1, forward strand.
ACTAGTTTAGAATATTTACTCTCTAATTCCTTATAATTTCGAGGATGTTCAGTGATGTAAGCAAACTTTCTCCGGACTTCTAATGACTTTATCTTAAAATTTGTAACTGGATGATTGTAGAGGCTGTTCTGGACGGGACGCACTTCGACCATAAGGTCCATTGTGATGCCTAAGGATGTGAGGATGTTAGTGGAGGACAAGAAATTTTGTGTGTTGACTAGGAATCGGTAGGATGACTCAGGATTTGTGGGATAGTCATCTGGAGTTCGTGAAGGAAACTGCAGAAAACCTTCACAAGCATAGCCGGTTACTTCGATCTTGTCTATACGCCGACAGTTTAGTTAATTAACCGCCCCCTTTTTTTAGTTTTTTTTTTAAATATTTGACAAACTGCCGATGTGGGGATTCGAACCTCCAAGTTCCAAGTACACACAATGCCTTTACAAACGCGGCTACTTGGCTGGTCAAATTTGTTGCCAGCGATCAAGACATCGGTGATACAGCTTCTTTTTTTTTTTAAATACAGATAATATTTGACCAGAGTTCATTGACGCGAAATTAAAAGCTTTCGAAATCATGTCTATACTATTGTATTACCCATAGAAAATGAAAGAACTTTACATAAGGATAAACTTTGATCCATGTACTTACACACATCGAGTATTCCTGTCTACAATGTAAACTAAATAGTGAATATAATAGCAAATATTTAAAACAGAATCCAATTTATAATAACTAGTAGATACGAGTAGAAATGAAACCAGAATATTATGGTAGTGAGAGTTGGTGGTTATTATAATGTTAAGCTAGTTGTCTTTTATGCTTAAGTATTAGAATAAAGATACGTTTAAACGATCAAATTGATTGGTAGTTTGTTTAGACCAGTGATTCTCAACCGCTGTGCCACGACATTTTTATGTGCCGCCAAATTTTAGAATGTACATAGTAAAGTATTTACCAACATAAACACGTAAAAAAGATCGAGACTGTTAAATGTAGAAGTCGATATGAGAGTAGCATTGCCATTTTTACGACCAAATATAAATGAAATTATCAAAAAACATCAAGCTCAAATTTCTCATTAAAAGTATTCTCCAGACCTCAAAAGTAAGGACAAGTTTGTGTATGGGGAAAATCGGACCATGTTTGGGCAAAATGTGCAAAACTGCCTCTCTTTGTAACTTTTTTTAAAAGTAAACAACTTTTGTAAGAAACTTTTTATCATAAATTCCGTATATACCGAGTATTTAAGCGATTCACTTAGTTAGATGCTATTTTCACTTGTTTGTTCACAAGTTTTTAGGTATATCAAAATACAAATGACTTTGATATAATTTTATATGTTTGTGCATATGTGAAATCTCTTTTTTGGAGATTTGTATAATTTTCCCGTGTGAAAAAAAAAATCCAGAACACATTAAGCTGGTAAGGAAAGAAATATTAATCAAGACGGAATTTAAAGCTTCAAAAAACATACAATTCATAACTTTTGCGTGAATTTCATCGTATAAACAGCTATGAAATTTGTGATATGTCAACTGTTTTAATGCGATTGAAAACTTTCATAAACTCTTACACGTGTAAACAGAAGTTATGAAATAAATATGAGGGAAGTATATGTAATATTAAAATCATAAAAAAAAACGTATAATTTAATGTATTCGGGTGTTATTTTAAGAGGGTGAGAACTTAAAAATAAAAATACAAAATGATAATTAATTTAGAAGTTCAATACATGCCATTAATGTTTAAACATGATTTCGGACATATGTCCACCTCGGCTGCTCCTGACGATCTGCAATATGTCAGTCCAATTTTTAACGACTTTCTCGAGCAAATTTGGTTTTATTTCTGCTATAACTCGTTCAATGTTGGCTTCAAGATCGTCGATTGTTGCTGGTTTGTTAGCGTACACCAATGACTAAACATATCCTCACAGAAAATAATCGAGTGGTGTTGAATCACATGATCTAGGAGAAAGAATGTTTTCATTAGATTTAATTTTTAACAAATCAATGGATTCACGTGCTGTATGGGCTGTAGCTTCATCCTGTTAAAACCACATTTCGTCTGGATCGATGTTTTCCATGCTTTCAAACAAAAAATCGTTGATCATGGTTCGATAACTTGCTCCATTGACCATAACGTTGTTTTTAAAGAAATGAGGGCCGATGGTACCATCAGCATGCAATCCACACAAACAGTGACTTTTTTTGGATTCAATGGTGTTTCCAATATCTGTTTTTGGTTTGTCTCACACCAAAATCTACAATTTTGTTCGTTACAAAAACCATTCTGCCAAAAATGAGGTTCATCACTAAACACAATTTAACGAATTCAGTTTCACGAATTGAAGAATTGATTTTCAAAGTAAATTTTTATAATTTCAAAGCGATGTTGAGACGTCAGTCTTATCATGATGAAATGGCAAACTATAATGAATAAAAAAGAAAAATTTAAAAAAAAATTATTCCTATTTTAATAAATTTATCCCGATCGGAAGTTCTATCATACCAAAAAAAAAACACCCCATATTAATAATATACTGTAATAAAATATTCTGAGGTAATTTTCATCAAATACTTTTGATTCAGTTACGGCATTTTCGTATTATTGTCACTTTTCAAATATATTTAAATATTTGAATACAAAATAATATTAATATTGTTACATAACGTATATCAAAATATTTCATATGTAAATCAACCTTTACAATTCTATATAATAACAATGATAATAATATAAAACAAACCAATAATATACATTATTGTATTCAGTTTGTGTAGAAATTTCTTTCATATATGATGATCTTTCTTCTACCTACATATATATATTAAACATATATACATATATATAAATATAAAATGTATGTATGTACATTATATGCACATTTAAAATGGCCCTCCTGGGGTAATGTACACCCTCAAGAGTATCACACATAGTAGTGTATAAGCTTTAGAGAGACCCCCATATGTGTGATTTACTAGTCTCTCAGCCTGAAGCTCTTACATATCATATTAAATAACAATATAACATATCTTCGTTCCATGTTATTTTATACAGTCTGTCCTCCTCATTTTAAATAATGCCCTGAAATATTTTTACAAGTAATCGTTTTTGGAAAAAAGTACCCGAATAAAAGTGGTATTATATGAAGGGGGACATGGTGATTAAGATTTTCACCCTGACTATGATTTTCTGGGTTTCAGACCATGATCTTCTAGGTAGTCAGAATCAAAAGTTTTTAAATTGGGTTTAAAAAAATTTGCGTTCCTATTTGAAAAACGCAAATTGATTTTCAAATAACCTTGAAAGCCATGTTCAGAGCCTTGTCTACAGTGAAGTCACATCAAGGGAAGTCGGCGACTGCCTAGAGGAAATACTGGAGATGGCAAAACGGAACTATGTTAAATTGATCTGGATATCAGACCACAGTGGGGTTCGGAGGGAAACGATAAAGCACATACATTAGCATAGAAGGTAGACGGATTACTTTTCACAGGCCCAGAACCTATTTTAGGAATTCCAAAGATAGCTTGTAAACAAGTAATCCACGAGTGGATGAACGGTAAACAACGTGGTCACGGGGACATATACCGGAACAAAAACTCGGGAAAATACTGTTTCGGAATGAATACAAGAATCTGTCTCTGCATGCACTCAACCTGAACAGGATACAACTTCGGAAGGCTACCGGATTCATCACCGGACATTTTCACTTATAAAAGCTCATCTGCACACAATAGACTCTTGAAGAAATATCCACTATGTATTATTTAAAAATGAGTGAGACACCCTGTATAAATGGAATACATATTACATTTATATACTTTGTTGGACTATAATATTGTATAAACCGAATATAATATGGCCCCCGATAAATATTTTATAACATTTATACTATGTAAAACTTAGGTGATTTCGAGTGTATGAAAATTTGTGTCATATTGATTCGAGACCTATATTTCAAAATTCTTACGTAATGTATCGAACTATTATTTCATATGGAAAATAAATATTACATTAAAAATTATTTGATTTCAAAATAATCGTCACGACATACAATTCAGTCATCATAATACATCGTCATATTAAAAATATTCTTTGACATCAAATGTTTGATGTGAAGAATCATACACATCTAGGATGGGAATCGAACCCACGACGTCTGGCATTCTAGACTAATGCTCTGCCTTTAAGCTACCTGAGATGTTATGGTGGTAATTTATATACTATTTACATATTTTTTATATATTATTTACTACATTTTACTACATTATTTACCTTAGAATCAGAGCTAGGAAATTTATCAAGACCATGTCAGGTTTATCAATATATACATTTAATATACAAAGTTTACGAGCCCATAAAAATGATATCCTAGATAATGTGGCTCGTAATTCTAATATTCTTCTTTTATCAGAAAAATGGAGTTCATAATGATGAAGACATTCCTGTACCTAATTTCAGCTGTATAGTCAAATTGAAATGTTTTAATGTACAAGCTGACGGTGTAGCTATTTACCAAAATACTAACAAAGATCATTCATATTTCTATAATGTATAATACTGTCTTGTCTTATCCACTACAGAGTGTGTTCACACTGCTTATGTGATAGATATATTCTTACTGTATGTCTCCCAAACACTGTGCAATAGAGTAGGATAGAAATTAGTGCCACATAGATCGAGCGAGTGCTCCTACATCAGTTGAGTTTTATACTAGTGATTCCTTACATGCTGAGAATACACTCTGATCGAATTCTCATAACGCGCCAAAAGAAGTATAACTTCAAAACAAAAATATTTTTTTTTTATTATCGATAAATTTTATCTATAGATATATTTTTTTTACAAAAATGTAATCTTACCTTTGAAAATTCATTTTTCAAAACGGCTGTTAAATGGTTGTTTATTAACTAAAATAAACTTAACACCCAATTTTAATGAAAATTTCAAATTCACTCCAATACCTAGATCAGTTTTTGTATTATAAATACGTATTTCGACTACAAACTAGTCATCAAATTAGCTAGTCGTAATTTACTCTTTGACAATTAGAAATAGATAGAAAATCGAAATCAATAGATAAAAATAAAAATAAAATTAAACAAAATAAATTAAAATATAATAAATTTTATTGAAATTACTGTTATTAAAATTACTTTCATTCAAATTTACTCTTGTTAACATCACTGTTATTAAAATTACTCTTATATTGTCTCAGGATATGTTATTCGTTGCTAATTTGGTGACAGTTTCACCATCCAATTTTAATGAAAATTGAAAAACACAAATAACCTTGAAGGACATGGTTCATGCGAGAAATTAAGATGTCCCTTTTCGAGAAAAACTGCACCCTTGAAGAAATGTTTTCAGATGCAATGTTTAAAACGAAACGTCTTGTACATTGTATTACATCAGTGATTCTCAACCACTGTGCTGCGGCACTTTTGTGTGCCGCCAAATTTTAGAAATGTATATAGTAAAGTATTAACCAACATAAAAACGAAAAAAAGATCGAGACTGAAATGAAGAAGACGATATGAGAGTAGCATTGTCATTCTTACGACCAAATATAAATGAAATTATCAAAAAACACCAAGCTCAAATTTCTCATTAAAAGTATTTTTATTATTACCTTGTAATTAATCCGTTAATAAACGTACTGTTGTTTTTGTAGTACATATTATTCTATTTTACATTCAAAATTATTATCATATACTATTTTACACAGTTGTTGTGTGCTGTCAAATTTAGAAATTGTTAAAAGTGTGCCGCGGCAAAAAAAAAGGTTGAGAATCACTGTATCTATTACATATATGCTACATGCTACTACTATAAAATTACGATGAAAAATGTTATTTTAAAACACTTATTGTTTTTCTATATTTTCTTATGCATTGTATTCTTTCAGTAAAATCGTAACAGTGTAGGCTGCTGGTTGACTGTCAAAAAAGTTTTTGTTTTCATCATTTTTCTCACACACAGTTTTCACATAGCAGCCAGTCACCAGCCAGAGTATATAAAGGTGTTCAATTGTAAATGTATTTTGTATATTGTGTACTGCATGCATACTTACAATTCACTTACAATACATAAACCAGCGTTAAGTTAAATTTCATCAGCTTAACAAAATTTGTCAATGGTTAAAATATTAAAAAGAAAAAAAAAATTAAAAACTTTTTTTTTGTTATAATTTTGTTGTTGTATACAAAAGTAGGTATAGAAGTTTCCCATGTAGAACAAAAGATATACAAATTTATTATTCTTATAAACAATAACCATATAAAAGAGAATTTGTTATAAAAGAAAAACCATCGATTTAGTGTGAATAAATACAAATATATATGTGGTTCAGTATAATATACACTCGATTGCAAAAAATTTGAACATGAATATTTACGCTTAAGTTAGTTGTCGTCGTGCCAAGGGGCATACTTATAGAATGGTCCAAATTTTTGAACACCTATTAAGGGTATATTATACACTTACACTTAAAATTTGAGATCGATTGACCGTCTGAAACTCGAGAAAAACATAATTAAGGTTCGATTAATTAAATTGGGGAGCAATGGAGACTACCCATCTTAAGTAGTATTTCTACCAGTTTTTTTTTTAAATAAAAACTAGCTATAAATTTTTGGACTTGTCTGCGTATTTAGAAAAAAGTGATTAAATATTTTTAAATATAAAATGACGTTTCGTTAAAACGACGCAAAGGGTAGCATTTTATAAATAAACATACGCGTCGGCATGCTGAACAGATACTACTTGACAACACTGTTAGTTACTTTACGTTGTATAGTTGTTGTATACTATAACACTGTTGTATACTATAACTATATAATACGTAAACAAACAGTATATCAACTGGTGGAATATAAGCGACGTTGCCGGATTGCAACTTATAAAAATGTCAGGTAGTATTTGTATATACGAATAGACCAGTATCGTATGTGTACCATGTCTACCGGTACAGTCTTGGACAACAGTTATGGCTCATTATGCAATACGTTCCTTCACTCTTACTATACGCATACGTTCCAGAAATTTTTGCAATATTGTATCACGAAAATTACCTTTAGTTTACTATGCTTCATGGTGTCAAATTAAATTAAATACTGATATGAAAAAATTAACTCGTCAACCAGGAATCGAACCTCGAGCCTCTGGATATCTAGTCCAGTATGCTTCCGCTACACCAAAGATGACTGTGACGTAATAGCCAAGTTCATGTTGTCTTTCATGTGTGACCAAAATAGACTCAGCAGTTACGATTGATTTGATTTATGAACAATAAAAAATGGAACCAGAATGAATAAATATGAACCGCTTTGACGAAACTTTGGTCAGTCGTGATAAAGTGTTTACGCCTAAAGCTACTGTGTTCACCACACTTCGAACGCTTGATGGATTCCCTCGCAACTAACTGTTTATACAAAATGATGGTCTATGAAAAAAATTGAAATTTTTTTTTGTATGACAGCATCCTAAAAGTATCCACTCGAACAAGATTGGTGATTTTGATAAAATTATAAACATATAAATATAAATATATACAGGCCGTTTTCGAAAGCATCTCTTATAGAGAATCAATGGTAAATAAAACTGTACAACTATACAACACTCTTACACACAAACATCTGGATAGTGTACTGTATGCGTATGGTGTTTGTCATTTAAGAGTGAGGATTTGGTGATGCACATACTAAAGTTAAGAAGTCAATGAACATATTTAACCCACTCTCATTACATGTTTCTACAGTACTGACTGACTTTGAACAGTAACCACACATCCAGCCAGCATGTTATTTTATTTCTTTATGAAGCAATGTGTAGTTATTATAGTAATAAATAATATATAACATTGATTCTTTATTAGCAAAGCTTTCTAACACACACGGTATATATAAATATATAAATATATATATATATATATATATATATATATATATATATATATATATATATATATATATATATATATATATATATATATATATATATATATATATATATATATATATATATATATATATATGTATATATAACATTTAAAATTTATTTACGAATTTATATTAAATTTGTGTTCTAAGATACACTAAACGAAATTAAATGAAAATATTTTCAACGTTCAAGTAAGAATAGAAAGGCTCTTTTATATAATGTTATATGGTTGTCATGGTATCCTTCCTTGAGGTGTACGTGTATACACTTATGTACAAGAAAAAAAATGAAATCTGAATCCATTCAACATGATTTGATTTCGGTGTAAAAATATTTTATGTAATATCTGTATCTGATCAATTTATGCAAAACGTATAATATTAACACCAATACGTGTTAATGTTATACATAAGGATGTTAGTGGGATACGTTTTCAGGCATAAAAATAGTGTTAATCCAAATAATAGTGTAAATAAAATTGGAATTTTAACCAGTATTGTTGAATTCAATAAGAAATAATAAATAATATGAAAAAATCTTAACTGACTTTTGGCAGTGAATGTACCTTTAATTTAAATCAACAGAAACATACCATATATGTAAAAGAGGTAAAGACAAAACTTATTTTGCTGCAATTTATAATATTTTTCTCAACAACCCGTTATTGAATGTTAATGAAATTGTGAAAAATTGTTTCTACAGAGTTTCACGTTATATAATTTCATAATTTCGGACGTTTTGTAGCTTTTTTAATACTATTTGAAATGAATTTAATCTATTGAGTGAACAAATTTCCATAAGAACATGCAAAATTACAGTTTTTTTAAATTACAGTAACTTTTAAACGGCTTAATAAATCGTTTTGAAAAGGCACAGTCTCTTTAGCATTACGTGAGGAAAATTCTAAAAAACTTTCATTCGTTTCGTTGTAGCATTTTGACTTACTTCCGAAACATATATCTTAAAAAAATCTCTTCTCAAAGAAATGGTAACCATAAAGCACCCTTCAGATCTATAATTGATTTTTAGTGCTATCGTAATATTTTTAACATTATTGAAATTATAAATCCCATATTTCATCATCTTACATAATTCTGAACCGATTTTGACTAATATTTTTACTGAAAGGAATTTGTCCAGAAAGAAATCTTTTTGTTTTTTAATTTTTCTTGTCAATAAGGAAAAGTGAATTCAAAATTGATAACGAACTTATATATATACGTAAATATGTTCTTAATTTATTAAATATTAAAAACAGATAAATAATTTTAAATCAAAGAAATATTTTACACGCATTAAAAATTAAAAAAAAAAATTAAAGCACTTTAAAAGATATTAAATATTTCAAGTGAAAAATACATTTTTTTTCATATTTTCTTCTCATAACATAAAAATGCATGAAAACAAAATGTTAAAACCCTATCTCAAAGGATGCAGCACACTTTAGAAAAGGTTCACTGAAACATATTTATTTTATTGCTTTTTAAATTTATTTTAATAAATCGAACTAAATGTTAGAAGCTGACGCTTACTTCGACGGAAGATGGAAACTTAAGGTAATCATATCGGACCTTAATTAAAATAATGTCTTTATCGATTTCAAAATTGTGTTTGAAATCTAATTGCTATACAAATGAATTACTGATCCTATACAAATGAATTTTATATTAAAAAAACGAAAATAACCACTAACAGAGTCAATTTCGTAGACACACAGTATATATTCTTACCTCAATAACTTAAATGTATAATAATACAAAGTAGTGTATACAGGTAAAGGTGCTACATTCATGCGTGGTTTAGTAATGAAGAGTAATATGTATATATATATATATATATATATATATATATATATATATATATATATATATATATATATATATAAGTGTTACGTACCGAGCAATTCCGTACAATTTTGTACTAAGTCCGATCTGTAAGGTAATTTTTTAAAATAAAACCGAAATAGTTTTAAAATGCGTTAAGCGCATGATAAAATATGCATAAAATTTCACATTTCGAAACATTATTTCGGTTTTATTTAAATAAATGACCTGTACAGATCTTATATTTCAAATTTTGCCCCTATCACCAAAGCGTGAGACAAGCACTAAATTAGTAACATGCAACATATCTCTGAATCCTTATCCCAGAGATAGTTACGATTAGCTAATTCATACTGATAATGACTATTTATAAGATTATTTATAAGATTATTTTAATAATCTTTATTAATATGTACAGATCTTGCTTGGTACAAAATTGTCTGGACAAATCCCTCTCTGTACAATTTCGGACTCGGTACGTAACATATGTATAATATATATTTTGGAGTTGATATTGGGGCTAAACTATGAATATAGTTTCAAAGTTGTGTATTTAAAAAATGGAATATTTTTCGTCTTTCAAATTTTCTTCTATCTCAAATAGCTTCAAAGGTGGATACCTCCATTCTCCACGTTGTATCATTTGGCACTTTATCACACAACTTCATTATTTTGCCCATTTTATAAGTTACCGTGACAGACGGGCGGTCGGATGACCATGCCAAAAGCGATTAATTTTACATCACTTTAATTGAGAACACTAAAATTTAAGGTTTTCGAAGTCGGGAGTAGAGGAGAGAATTATTTGAAGGCTGGGATAAAATTCGCTAATAATGGTGCTTGACTTTTATTTACAAACCATAAATCGTATGTATTTATTGATAAACATTTTTTTCCGGTTTTTTAAATATGCATAGCTCCATCATCATCATCATTCAGTAAATATTATACAGCCCGTATTTTACATACACCCAAACTGCAAACACTGTATAGTATACTATGATATGGTTTACTTTGTCACACTTAAATTGTATTAAAATTAGTATTGTATAACATATAACTATTATACTTATCACTCTCTAACTACAATCATTTATATATAGTTGCATCTTACTCGTGTATGTATACATCGTCAAACTAGTCCGAGTAGCCGATCGGTCTAGGAGGTTATGAGTTCGAATCTCGAATCGCGACATCGGCAGTTTGTCAATTATTAAGAAAGAAAAAGAAAAAAGGGGGCGGTTAATTGACTACACTGTCGGCATATGGACAAGAATGAAATAACCCACTATGCTTGAGAAGGTTTTCTTCAATTTCCTTCACGAACTCCAGATGAATATCGACATAGTTCCTATCATAGTCAGCTGCAGTCGCATATCTTACCAATTTCTAGTCTGTACACAAAATTCCTTCCACTCCAGTCATATCTACACATCCTTAGGCATCACAATGGACCTTATGGTCGAAGTATCATCTATACATCGTCGTTATTGTCCGTCGTCTGTCGTGTGAGTGTGTCTACATGTATATGTAACAAAGACACCATATCATAGTCACTGCACAGAGACAGCGATATATAGATACATAAGGTACATTGTGATGCCTAAGGATGTGAGGATGTGAGTGACGTGGAAGGAATTTTTGTTTATTGACTAGGAATTGGTAGGATGTGCGGCTTCAGCAGACTCTGATAGGAACTATGCCGATATTCATCTGGAGTTCCTGAAGGAAACTACAGAAAACCTTCTCAAGCATAGCCGGTTACTTCGTTCTTGTCCATACGCCGACAGTTTAGTCAATTAACCGCCCCCCTTTTTTTTCTTAATAAATGACAAACTGCCGATGCCGGGATTCGAACCCAGAACCTCCCAGTTTCCAAGCAGGAATACATAACGCCTTAGACCGCTCGGCCACTTGGACTGGTCAGCTATAGATCCATTATACATTATTTCCAGATTGTGTGTATTTTAGAATACAGGCTGTATATAAAACCCTGTATTGAATGCTCTCTACTTATTTCATCAATAAATAATATTTTTTTTAAATTTAAAAAAAAATATTGAGTTTAAATATGAAAACGAACGAAAAAAAAAATTCACAAATTTGTTGAAATGTAAAAAAGCACTCATAATTAATGATTTTCAATTCGTTCGTAGTATCGTTTTGAAAAATTCTTTTACATATTTTTTATTGTTATTTTTTTATTCAATATTTATAACAATTTTGTTTTTTCCCAATATTTTCTAATGGAAGCGGAATAAAAATAAATACTTCATTGATTTTGTGAATGGTAAATAATAATATAATATGTCAAAAGTCAAAACCAGTCCGCAAGTGGTCGTGATGTCAAATGCGCTCTGCTGAGAACTGGAAACTGTTTCGGGTTCGATTCTTAACGATGGAAGTTTGTCAATTAAATTAATGGGGTGGTTAAGTGGCTAAACTGTATGGACAAGAATGACGTAAACGGCTATGCTTGTCAAGGTTTTCTGCAGTTTTTCTTTACGAACTACAGATGAATATCGGCATAGTTTCTCATCACAGTAGACTAATGCCGCAAAGTGTACCAATTTCTAGTCTGTCATAAGCTATATAGTCTCAAAAATCGAGGTTAAAGCCCTTCATTATTATGTAAGTTAAAATACAAAAAAATTCTTTACGCAGGACCTGCTTCAACTTAGCGAATTTCCTTAAAATACATAAATCACTTTCTAGCGGTCACAATTTTAGTCTGATCAAAATGAAATGTCGAATATGATTTTAGTATTTGCAAAGCCAATTTTATTAATAAATGACATACGTCAAGGGGAAATGGGGGCATAAAGAAAGAAGAAAACACAAAATATAAAATATCTCTCTTAATATTAGAACAATCGAAAAATGTGTAAGGTATAAAGTTGTAGAAAATCATGTTTGCTACAATTCATCACCTAGTCATTTTTGCTCAAATTCTAATGTGTACAGAGATAGTGAGGACTTTAATTTTCAATCTTAAACCGTCAATATTTCTGTAAAAATTAGGGTAACAGAAAAAATGAGAAGAATAAAATTACAGTAAAACTTAGTACCTACAACTTTACTTCTTATAAATTTTTCGATTTTTTGAATATTAAGGGAGATATGTCAAATTTAGTGTTTCTCCCTCCCTCTAAACCCCCCTTTCATCTTGTTCGATTTTACCCATTAACGAACTTGACGTTTTGAATTCCAAAAGCGCCTCAAATACCAAATTTCATTCCGATAAAATGAAAACTGTGACCGCTAGAGTGATTACAGACACACACACACACACATATATATATATATATATATATATATATATATATATATATATATATATATATATATATATGTATGTATATATGTCCATAGACATATATATATATATAAATTTTACACATGATGATTTTTGACATCTACTTGGTATGATCGATGGATATATTTTCTTCATGTTGTTTTTAGGGTGTGATACCAAAAAGAGTCTATACACCGAATTGGCTAGTCTGACTATTTTCTAGAGCACTGGTGGTTTCCAAATATTTTTATGACCTTTTACATACAATTTAATGTGGCCGTACTTACAAATATATTACCTAAATGTCAAAAGAAAGTGAACGTTAGTCACTTCCATTAGTATACCATAACCGAAAAACAAATCATGCTAACAATCAATAAAGAGATACAAAGTTTACAAAAACGAGTCAACAGTCGAAGTCAATGTGTATTGACATTGTTTTTCGAGATAATGTTTCACAAATTTCAATATAAGTTTGGTGAAAATAATGATAATTGATGCCAACAAATTATTTTTCAAATTTTTTGTCTGATTTAATGTTTGCGTTTTTGATAAAACTTTCACCGGATAATACAAAATTTCCGGCAACGTAAAATTACTATTACAACTAATTCTCTTCATCTCTAGGTGGACATAAGACCGCAAGAAATTATTTCCATCTCACTCGGTTACTTACGGGTCTTCTCCAAGTGATTCCAGGTCTTCCTGGTTTCCTCCTATTCTGCGGATTCCGGTCTAAGCCTTGGCGACTGATGTCATCTGGTGGTTTACAAAGAGTGTGACCGATACATCCAAAGTTTCTCTTTTTAATGGTTGAAGCTACCGACTGCTAAAATATCTTTTGGCCAAAATATCTTGAACAATTTTTTTCAGCAGCTATTGATAAAGGTCTGTAATTTTCTAGAGAGAGTAACTTAACTTTTCTCATATAAAGACAAACAACTTTTGCTTGAAACTTTTTTTGTGTATACTCAATAGTATTCGATGAAATATGGTCAAAATCTCGAGATTGGCCAATACAATTGTATTTAAGCGAGTTTCCTGAAAGGTAATAGAGCTATTGGTCTCGTACCGACTTCAAAATTTTGCAAAAATTTCTTCAAATGTCCATCGATCCTGCCTAGTAGATGTCGAAAAACACCATCTGTAAAATTTATATATATATATCTATGGACATATATATATACATATATATATATATATATATATATATATATATATATATATATATATATATATATATATATATATATATAAATATATATATATATATATATATATATAAATATATATATATATATATATATATATATATATATATATATATATATATATATATATATATATATACATGTGTCTGTAATCAGTCTAGCGTTCACAGTTTTCATTTTATTTGAATGAAATTTGGTATTTGAGGCGCTTTTGGTATTCAAAAGGTCAAGTTCGTTAATGGGTAAAATCGGGCAAGGGTTTAAAGTTGGGTTTAAAGGAAGGGGGAAACACAAAATTTGACATATCTCCCTTAATATTTGAAAAATCGAAAAATTGATAAGAAGTAAAGTTGTAGGTATTAAGTTTTACTGTAATTTTGTTTCTTATCATTTTTTCTGTTACACTAATATTTACAGAAATATTGACGTTTAAGATTTAGATTGTTTAAGATTGAAAATTAAATTCCTTAATATCTCTGTACACATTAGAGTTTGAGCAAAAATGATAAGGTGATGAATTGTAGCAAATTTGATTTTCTACAACTTTATCCCTTGCGTATTTTTCGATTGTTCTAATATTAAGAGAGATATTTTATATTTTGTGTTTTCTTCTCTCTTTATGCCCCCCATTCCCTTTGACGTGTGCCATTTATTAATAAAATTGGCCTTGCAAATACTAAAATCATATACATTTCATTTTGATCAGACTAAAATTGTGACCGCTAGAAAGTGATTTATGTATTCTAAGGAAATTCGCTAAGTTGAAGCAGCTCCTGCGTAACGAACTTTTTTTGTTTGTCATTTTGAACCCTCAATTCAATATAGTCAAACTCACAATTTCTTTAATATTTTTCTAACTTATAATTTTCCTTTATAAAAACTTTATTCATTAACTCACCACCCACCCCACGCCGCCTCTCACATGTGAAAACCATTTTCAGTAAATTTTTTTACAGTTTTAGATAAAAAGGTGTTTATTTCATTTTTATATTTTTTTAACGTTACATTTTAATCCCATTTAGTTTATATAAAACTTAGTTACACTTTTTTTTAGTTATATATCTACTTAAATAGTATTAAATATTTCATTAATATTTTACCTCTATGTAGAGGCCACGCTTTGGTGTCGAAAATCAGTGTCAAATTTTCAACGGATTCATGAATGCATGTTTATGAATCAAGATAACTAAAAAAAATAATATTTTCCAAGAGTATACAAATAAAACATACGCTTTTATTGACAAGTAACGCAGTAAAAAACCAAAAAGTATTATTAATGCGAGGTTATTAATATTGATCCGTTACACCACTGATGATATTAATCGATGAGTCAAGTTTTTTCTTATCATTGACAATATCGCATTGAAGTTAACATTAATTTATAATTTCACATATTATTATTTGTGTATACTTAAAATAGTGACAGCATGAAATCACTTTTCTTTTCCTCATTTTTTTTCACAAGCTAAAAATAACGTTTTCTAATAAATTCGATTGTTTCAGAATTTTTGACTGTTTAAAATGCGAGATAATTAATAACAAAGTAACCATTCACTCTCATAAATAGCATGTAAAACTTCATGCCCGCCCAACTATTATCTGTTGTGTTAAAAAAAATCGGCAGAAAAAAATTCGTTACGCAGGAGCTGCTTCAACTTCAGCGAATTTCCTTAAAATACATAAATCACTCTCTAGAGGTCACAATTTTAGTCTGATCAAAATGAAATGTCGTATATGATTTTAGTATTTGCAAGGCCAATTTTATTAATAAATGACATACGTCGAGGGAAATGGAGTGGGGTGGGGGGGTATAAAGAAAGAAGAAAACACAAAATATAAAATATCTCTCTTAATATTAGAACAATCGAAAAATGCGTTAAAAAAAAAGTTGTAGAAAATCAAATTTGCTACAATTCATCGCCTTATCATTTTTGCTAAAACTCCAATGTGTGCAGAGATATTAAGGAATTTAATTTTCAATCTTAAACCGTCAATATTTCTGTAAATATTAGTGTCACAGAAAAAATGATAAAAAACAAAATTATAGTAAAACTTAGTACCTACAACTTTACTTCCTATAAATTTTTCGATTTTCCGAATATTAAGGGAGATATGTCAAATTTTGTGTTTCCCCCTCCCTCTAAACCCCCCTTTCCCCTTTGTCCGATTTTACCCATTAACGAACTTGACCTTTTGAATACCAAAAGCGCCTCAAATGCCAAATTTCATTCCGATAAAATGATAATTATGACCGTTAGAGTCTAGAGTGATTACAGACATACATATATGTATATATATATATATATATATATATATATATATATATATATATATATATATACATATGGGGATTTTTGACATCTACTAGGTAGGATCGATGGACAATTGAAGAAATTTTTGCGAAATTTTGACTTCGGTACGGGACCAATAGCTCTATTTCCTTTCAGGAAATTCGCTAAAACTAGGAGAGTAACAATAAATATTTTTAAATAAATTTAGATAAAAAATGGCGTTTTACCGTTTTTTTTTTTAAGTAAAATAGTTAAAATATTTATTTTCTTTCAAAATTACATTAATTTGTGTACCAATTTTATTACTAAATGGTTAGATCAAGGGGAAAGGAGGGCATTGAGAACGAAGAAAACACAAAATATAAAATAACATTTTTAATATTAGAACAATCGAAAAATGAAGGAATAAAGTTGTAGAAAATCAAAATTTTAACGATAGTGATTTTTGACATCTAGTAGGGGTAGGATCAATGGACATTTGAAGAAATTTTTATGAGATTCCATCATTGGTACAAAAACAATACCTGATATTCTTTGAGGAAATTCGCTAAAACAGTAGCAGTCTAAATATAGAGGTCTCTGGTGTTCACAAGAGTTTTTTTTCGAATAATAAGTTTTTATATATTTTTAATTCACTACAACATTTACCTAGCCACATAGTTCAATGTTTTTTTTCTCCAACGTGTAGGTATGTACATGTTTATACTTGTTGATTATTTAATGCGAGTAATTAAAATGTTGTTTGGGGTTATTACATATTTAATTTTGTATTTTTTTATTTTTATTTTTTTAAATTTTTTTTAATAATATTTTGTGTTTAAGTTTATTTAAAAACTTTTCTCGAAAAAAAAGTATTATTAAATAAATAGTAAAAATATTAATTAAAAAAATATTCTGAGAGGAAATTAATTATTCATATAGTTCAGAGGTTGAATTATAACAATCATAAAACTTCGAGCTATTTCGAGAAAAAAGCTTGAGGAATTTTGTTGTGAGTGATATGTTTTTTTTTTTGTTAGTCATATAAATAATATTAATAATAAAATTTGTTCAAAATTATACCCTCCTTCAAAATGATAATAAGAACCAAAACTGTAAAACCAACCTAATACCAAAATTTTACGGATTTTTGGTAGTTTCCTGGACAACTAAAGGAATATCTTAGAACTACAAACCAAGCAATAAATTCGACTTAATTTTCTTTTTCTTTGAGCCAAAATGATTTAGAAACTTTCTTTTTAAAATAAAATCGGAGATACTAATTTTTCTTAATTTTTAAAAAATTTTCTATCATAAAAAAAATCGAAAAATTCAAAAAATTATTTTTGTCTCCGATTTTTACTAAAATCATGTGAATAGACCATTTTGACCCAAAAATAACGAAATTCTATTCAAAAATTTGATTCAAGCTATGATTTATGATGTAGAAAGCTATATGTGTCTTGGAATCCAAAGTTTCTATTCCAGGAGGACTTATTCATGCAATACCATACAAACTACAAATCTGACAATCAATTAGACTGAAATTTAGTTTTCTTTGGGAAACCTTGAATAAGAAACATAATTTTAAATAAAATCGGAGATAAAAATATTTTCTCAATTTTTAAAGTTTTCTAGGGGTAGTACACCTTTAAAAAATCGTAATACTCAAAAAATAATTTTGTCTCCGATTGTATTGAAAATCATATTTTCAGGCCATTTTCATCCATAAATTGTGAAAAATCTACTCGAAAATTTGATTCGAGTTATGATTTTCGAAATATGGCTACCTTTATGTTTTGATATCCAAAGGTTCGAATCCAGAATGGCTTATACAAGCATTATTGTACTATCAACAAATTAAGCATTTAATCAGACTGAATTTTCATTTTCTTTGGTACGGCTTAGGAAAAATAACTTTTTTATAAAATTGGAATCTGCGGTGGATGCGAATTCGACCAACAAGGATCCAAGTACTTGATTTAATCATCGCTCTCTATATATAAGGGAAATATGTTGTGTTTATTTGTGTATGATTATCCGAATTTTTCGAGAAAACGGCAGGAGATAGCGAAATAATGATAACAGAGAACCGTAGGTAAATTTTCCTCACAACTCAAGAAAAACTATCAGAATTCGAAATTTCAAACCGTTTCATGGCTGTAGCAGTTTTCTGACGGCAATAGTTGTTTGCATCACTCTATGTTGACTATTTTTCTACTATTGATTTAGCTGGTTCGTACCATCATGTCATGGTACTCAATATTTCACATGGATTTAATTGAATAGATTCTTGAAATACACCCAAAAGACTGCGTAGAAATTCAATACTCTTTTAAATCTTCGAATTCAAATCATACAGTATATGACGCTTGATACCGAAACAGTCCGAATTATTTTAGTGTTAATATATTTTAGACAAAATATATTTTAGACAAAATATAAATTTGCCTAAACTATTTGTTTAAAAAATGTCTCATACGAAAAATTGTTGGTTGTGGCATAAACATTTGTATCTTTAAGGATCTTGTCTATCTCGCACCGTTAGTTTTTATCGTAGCTGTCATTCGGCACAGATGCATAAAATGCAAACTTTTTATGGCCTACAATAAACGGGCTATGTAACACAATAATTTTTCAAATCAGATTGTTAGTTTCTGAGATTAGCGAAATCAAACATACAAATTTTAGCTGTATAAATATTATATGTAAAGATAAAACAAATGTTGGTGGAGGCGCAAGGAAGTACTAAATCAGATAAGTCTACATTACCCAACGAAACTTATCGGCTCTCCTACCTTTAAAATTAACATTTCTCTATGCGGTATGATAATTTTGTAGCGATATTAAGGGGTTACACGAGTTGGAAAATTTAAAAAAATCGATTTTTTTTATTGTCTTATTAAATAGTAAAATATGTCTAGAATATTTTCCCAAAGTCAATTTGAGTAAAACTCTAGGCGTGGCAGCTGCTTAACTATTGTTTGTTTTTCTTGAATCGCGTTTTTTTCAAAACTCTATTTTTGGAGTCGGTTGACAGGATTTCTCAAAAAATAATGATCCGATCTTGTTCAAATTTTGCACACTTCTGAGAGATAAGATTGAATAGTGGTTGAACGATAGATTTTTGCTATCGCAACTAATTTCACATGGCAATAATACGTGCTGCAAATTATATCAAAAATAGTACCTTTTTGTACACAACTCTGCCAAAAATTCAAATTTTCATTTTTTCCTTCGTCCAAGCACGAGCTATGTATATATCTACTAACAGGAATAATTCGGCCATTTTTTGAGATCAAATACTTGATACGAAAAATCATACACATCTTGGGATGGGGATGTGTATGATTTTAGATGTGTACGATTTTTCATATCAAGCATTTGATGTAAAAAACTGGTATCAATGTTCAGACATATTACTTAAATGTCAAATAAAGTAAACGATAGTCGCTTCCGTTGGTATAATATAACCGAAGGGCAACCATACTAACAATGGAAATAAATAGACGTTAGTTTACAAAAAACAATTTAGGAATAATTTGGTTTTTTAATTTCGGATGAATCTATCATGAGTTATTCTGACTACACCAAGGGAACTTTATTTTGAGGGATCAAAGGAGATGAAGACACAATGGGTGAATTTTCAAAATTTTGAAATAAAAATTTCACAAAATATTCGTCAAATGTTTATCTTTGTATATGTTGAAAGGTTGAATAAAATATTTAATTTATTTTATTAGAAAAACATTAGAGAAAATATGCTGTGTTTTAGCCTTCGAAACCTATGTAACCCCTTAACGATTATTTGTAGTTATGTATAAAGGATTTAAATATTATATTATCAAATGATAATTAATGCGAACTCTAGGTTTTTGAAATAAAATTTCAAATTCGCCCCAATACCTAGATTAGTTTTTGTATTATAAATACGTATTTCGACTACAAAGTAGTCATCTCAGTATAAATGAGCTAGTCATAATTTACTTTTTGATACTTAGAAATAGATAGAAAATCAATCAACAAAAATAAAAATGAAACAAAATAAATTAAAATATAATAAATTTTATTGAACATCACTCTAATTAAAGTTACTCTTATATTGTCTCAGGATATGTTATTCGTTGATAATTTGGTGACAGTGTCACGCAGTTTTTATTTATTTATTTTTTTATCTCTTGATTTCGATTTTCTATCTATTTCTAATGGTCAATGAGTAAATTACGACAAGCTAATTTATACTGATGCTGACTACTCTATAGTCGAAATACGTATTTATAATACAAAAACTGATCTAGTTATTGGGGGGGAATTTGGGATTTTATGAATTATTTGATTCAAACTATAAACTTTAATTGAAATAGTTAACTTTTATCTATGTTCTTCATTGCTTACCATCTTTGAACACAAATGATCTTGATAAACAGCATATTATACAAAAGATGATCTATAAATTATAAATAATCACTATCAAAAATATTAATCTTTGTCAACCTTTACAGTCGAAATTAGCACTTTCTAAGATTTGTAGGTACAAAATTTTTATGACAATTTATTCTATATTGTTCGTTTTAGTAGAATTATGTTGCAAACTGACCACTGAACTAAACATTTTAGATAATATTTAGCCTTTTTCTTACAGAGGAAATCTTGGATTTGACATCATAAATCATAATATAAATATATTTTGGACTTCTATCATAAATAAATCACATCCTTTTCAGTGATTTTCACTGAAGTTTTCTATAAAAATATACCACAAATAAAGATTTATATAACAAACAAAAGAGAAAACCCGTTAAAATACCAACGATGTCCTGTTTTTGTAATTCGTGATTAATTGAATCTTTTCTACAAAGTTGTATGTTGCGATAGGAAGCGATGTCATAGTGTCGCAAGGCTAGGCAAGAGTTAAAATTTTTGAGGCACAGATCATTTTTTTGAGAGTCGAAAAAGATATCTCGTGTGTTAATTTGAGAAGTTAATACTTTTCGATATTATTTTCTTACTTCCATCCTTAGGCCAACATCCCTTCGAGAAATATTTGGAATAATTTAATTTACACAGCCAAACATTTGTAACCTTCTTATCCGTCAATGTCTCACGGCAACGCTATTTTTCTTTCATAGTTAATCCCATCCTTTTGAGCTACTGTTCATTCATAATATCTAATCAGACAACATCAGGCAGAGAATATTCAAGAATATCAAATATATATAGGTCTCAAATAAACTCATATATATATACATATAATATATATATATATATATTGTCGTGACTTCAAATTTATCGGTGTTTAAAATAAATTCCAAAGTCCAACAATACCTTTATTGTCATCGGTCGCCAACTTGTTTTATTTATAGTCAATAACAAATAAATGACTTACTCGTTCCAACTTATTATTTTACCAGCGTTTCAACTTTAATTTACTTAATACCTCTTTGAATCCAAAATATTCTTATTGTTGTACTGACTTATTTGTTAAAAATAATAATCCAAAAATTCACTTAATTAATTTTTATTAATTTCAAACGTATTATTAACAGTATAATTTCTTGCCAAACATTAAATTTACATTACAAATTGTTACAAATTTATATGATTTTTTCTATTACAAAAATGACAAATAATCAATATTAATAATATAATATAATAATAAATTTCATGAATCTGCAAAAATCCTTTAAAAGTAATATTTTATTTTATAAAGTAAATGACAGGAAATCGACTTCCGTCAATCCTCCCTTGTTAGAGAAAGGCTAGGGTCTGAAAGGTTTTAGGTCTTTCTTGGGCTTTCTTCTTGGGGTCATGGTTTGATAATCTGGTGATGAATTCTGACTCGGGATAATTGCATATTGATTTTCTTCTGGATATGGAGCGCTTGCCTGGAATGTTACCATTGGTTCGACTTTTCGTTTATTATTACATTGATTGAAAATTTTGATGCAGGGTATAGTTGTGCAGCTATTGTTTTTTCCAGAGAAACAACATAAGATGAGTGATATGATTCCACATTTCCAAAGTCCTAATAATGAAATTAAAAATGTTATTAAAAATGCGGCGAGTTTAATCGAAAACCAGTTTGAAGTTGAGAAACTATGTCCAAGGAATTCTACATGTTCTTGAATTTCTTCGTTTAGCTTTTGGTCCATTTCGATTAGTTTATCGTTATTGATGTGCAATTTTTCCAATGAATCGTACTGAAGTTGAATCGGTAGAATATGTTTTATGCGTTGAGTTTTGTTTCTACAAATTTCGCAGTATTCTAATTTTAAATTTGGAATGAAATCTGTGAAGTTTCTTGATAAGATAATTTTGTTTGTTGATATTTCCATAGTTTTTGATTTAGCTTGACATGAATTTGGCAATGTTAATTTTTGAATTTCTTTGTGGACTTCCAAAATTTTTGTTAATGTTTCGTTGCAAAGTATTGATAATTTGACTGGATTTGAACTGAATAGTAACCATTGATTATCATGAATTTGTTGATATATTTCTTGTTTTGCGTAATATTTTATAACATTACATTCCATTGGCATCTTGTGAGTTGTAGTTTCAAATAGCTGTGTTTCACAATCTTCTGATGTGTGTTTGTATATGATTTGTTTTTTACATAAAAATTGGTTCTTTTGGTATTCTTTACAATCATCAAGAGTTTTTGACAATGAAGTATGCAATCGATCTTTGCTTGTGAGTAGAAAGGGTCTATTTATTTGTATGATTTGGTAGAGGTTATTTATCAAAGGATCTGGTTGTGGTAAAGGGTATATGTGGTAAAGTGTAAATTCGTCAAGTTGTACTAATGGAATTTTTATATTTATTATAAGAGTGTGTTTTAAGTTTAAGAGTTCTAAATCGATTATTTTGTAATAATATTCAATATTACAGTATAAAGGTTCAAATGGTAAATTTAAATTTCTAGCATTTTGTAATTCTTTTATTAATGTTCGAGGGGGTAGTATGTCAAAATTAACTAAATTGTGTCTAGCTAATGTAATTGATTGTTCAAAGTTGTCAAGATGAGATTTGATTAAAGATAAACTTTCTTTCAATAAAATTTCGATTTGATTTAAAAGTAATATTTGTTTATTTTCTTCTATTGTATCTGTGTTACCGTTTGTTTTCAATGTTATTTCGTTCATTTTATTTTCGATTAGACGTAACTGTTTTTGAGTTTTATTTACTTGAGTTAAACTATCTGTTATGATTCTGACTTGACTTTGAAGAATTTTGTTTACATCATTTTGTTCTTTAACTAACTTATTGACATTGTTAAATAAAAATTCTGAATCAGTGGCATCTGGATTACCAGTGAGTTTATGCCATATGTTTCCTATTGCGTCAAACCATCCGTGTTCGTAACGAATTTCGCGTTTTTTGCGTTGGGTTTGGAAATAACTATTTTCTAAATCTTTAAACCTATCATAATATTCATTAGTTTCCAATTTAAATAGTTCAAATGTAATTAAGCAATTATGATTTTTGTTTTGATTTATGCATAATTTTCTTTGAGTTTCTAAATAATTGGGTAATGAATCTAATAAATTTTCTATAAAACTGATATTATAATAATGTACTAAGTTTAGATAATTTTTTATAATTTTTGCTTCTCCAATGTGATTGAAGTAAACGCCGTTTGATTTAATTATCTCGACTTGTACCTGCTGTTGACCCGTCGTTAAGCGTATTAGCAGTATCAGTGATAGGATCAGGATCATCTGAAAGGAAGATTTTCAGATGTTTAAAATGTATCCATCTATTTTTCCGTTTGTAAGTTGGGTCTAATAAAGCTACATGCTTTTCATCCCATGTTTTGAGAATAACATGAGGTCCTAAATATTTTTGTTGTAGTGATTTGTTTTTTGCGTTTCGATTCATCTCATCGCGTACTAACACTTTATCACCTTTTTTAAATGTAATATTAGGGTTGTTAATTTTTTGTTCTTTATTTTTATTATGGACTATATTTGTGCGCGCGTTTCTTCTTAATAAATCAATTTTATTTGACACGTTTTGAGCTAAGTGATCGTACGTAGGTAATTTAGTTTTACCACTAATTAGTTTAGCTTTTTCACCAAATACTAGTTCGTATGGGGTAAATTTTGTGTGTCTATTTTCGGTAGTATTATATGAATAAACTGCAAAGTTGACATAATAGTCCCAATCGTTTTGATTGTTATTAACATAGCTCCTAAAATATGATTTTAATTCTTGGTGGCTTCTTTCTATGCTACCATTAGATTCGGGATTGTAAGGAGTAGTTTGTTTGTGTTTGATGGAGAGAAGTTTATTTATTTCTTTTATAGTTTGGTTTATGAAATTTGTACCATTGTCTGTAAGAATGGATGTAGGAAATCCATATTTGGTACAATGTTCCAATAATTTGATAGCTGTGAATTCTGCGTTGCTTTCCGGTATAGAATACGCATTCAGAAATTTTGTTAAATTGTCTTGTATTGTCAGAATGTATCGATTGTTGGCATCAGTAATTGGGAAAGGACCCATTACATCTAGTGCAATCATTTCATTGAATTTAGTAGGGGTATCCGTGATTACTTGAGAGGGTTTAGTATTACGAGGAATTTTATTCTTTTGACAGATTTCGCATGACTTAACATAATTTTCGACGTCGCGAGTTATTGTTTTCCAAAAGAATCTTTGCCTGAGTTTTTTAATTGTGTTTTTCACACCTTTATGACCTGCGAGTAGATCATCATGTGCTTCTTTTATTAATTTTTGTTGCTGTTCCTTATTTTTTATAATTTCTGTTTTTGAATGAATTATATTAATTTCAATATCCGACTTTGAATAAAAGTAATAAATTAATTGTTTAAAACTATCTTCAGTTATATCAGGGTAAACTTGTGATAGATCGTAAACATATAACTGATCAGGTTTCGTAAGTTGAGTGTATTGAAATAGTGTATAAAAACATTCGAATAAATTATTTAATGTAGTTTCTTCATTAAATGTCTCTTTACAGGGTAGCACATAAATATTTTTATTTTCACGTATCAGAGTTTCAGTTTGATTTTTTAATAAATTAGCTGTTATATATGGCTTCAAAAAATATGAAAATTTATTATTATCTGATAAATCTACACTTATGGGTAAAATGAGATTATCGACATCTTCTAGAGGTAGGTTGACTTGATTATATATAATTGGTTCAACTAATTGTTCAATATATTCTCTGAAATTTTCGTACGTTTTAGTTTCTTGCAGATCGAGAATCTGTAGTACTGGTCTAGAGAGGTGATCCGCGTTTGTATTTATTATACCTGGCTTGTATAGTATTTCATAACTATATTCTTCGAGTTGTAACCGCCATCTTACAAGTTTTGAAGTGGGGTCTTTGCAATTCATAAGCCATTGAAGAGGTTTATGGTCGCATCGTATTTTAAATTTAGTGCCATAGAGATATGGTCTAAAGTATTTTGTAGCATTCACGACAGCTAAGAGCTCTTTTTCCGTAGTGGAGTAATTTTTCTCCGCATTGTTGAGAGTACGGCTATAATATGCTATGGGTAAATCTTTTTTATCATACTGCTGACTTAAAATCCCTGAGATACCAATATTTGAGGCATCTGTAGTTAAAATAAATTGTTTAGAAAAATCAGGGTATTTTAAAATGGGTTCTTTAGTTAATAATGTTTTAAATAAATTGAAAGATTTTTCGCATTCATTTGTCCAGTTAAATTCAATTTCCTTATGAAGGAGATTTGTTAAAAGTTTTGCGATTTTTGTAAAATTTTCAATAAATTTCCTATAATAATTTATGAAACCTAAAAAGCGTTGAATATCTTTTACATTTTTTGGTGGTTTCATTTCTAATACGGCTTGAATTTTATTTTTACTGGGTTTTATCCCTTCACTCGTTAGTGTGTGTCCTAGATATTCGATTTCGTTTTTGAGAAATTCACACTTGTCGGGTTGAATTTTTAAATTATAAATTGATAGTGTACGTAACACATCGTAAAGATTTTGGTTATGTTCTTCTATGGATTTTCCGAAAATTATTATGTCATCGATGTAGACAAAACATTTTTTATTTATAAGTTTTGAGAGGGCTAAGTTTACCATTCTTTGAAAAGTGGCTGGTGCATTTTTTAACCCAAAAGGCATACGGTTAAATTCAAAATGACCACCGGGTATGGTAAATGCAGTTTTCATTTTATCCTCTTCCCTAATTTCGATTTGATGAAATCCACTACTTAAATCAATTGTACTGAAGTATTTAGCTCCGTTAAGATTATGCAAAATGTCCTCAATATTCGGTAATGGATATTTGTCCTCAATTGTGACTTCGTTAAGCTTTCGATAATCAATAACTATGCGCCATTTTTGAGTACCGGCAGCGTCAAGTTTTTTGGGGACCACCCAAATAGGAGATGAGAAAGGACTTTTACTTTCGCGTATTATGCCTTCAGACAGCATCTTTTGTGTTTGTTTTTGAACCTCTTGCTCGTGACATTTTGGAAAACGATAATTTTTTGTATAGATTGGAGTAGGGTCCGTTAGTTTTATATTATGTTTGAGAATAGTAGTAGAAGTTAAATTTTCATTTAAAAATATTTTTGAATTTTCAAGACATATTTTTAAAATACAATTTTTTGAATTTGTGTTTAAATGATTTAGTCTAAGATTATTTAAAATATATTTTTGTTTTTCTAAGTCCAAAGTAATATTTACTTGTGGTATTTTATAAAATTTTTTGAAATTGATTAAATTATTACTTGGATTAAAAGTTGCTTCGTAATGAGTTAAAAAGTCAATTCCAAGTATACCATCAGTAGGTAAACTGAATTTATTATCAACTACTTGAAATTTAAATGGAAAATAAAATGAATCTTTTATCAAATTAATATTTGATGTACCTAGTGTAGAAATAGTAGTTTTTTCAATTCCGGATAGTGAAATTTTTTCATTCTTGTCGATATTTTTTGCAAGTGTATTTTTTATAAGTGACACAGATGCGCCTGTATCAATTAAAAATGAATAAACATGGTTATCGACTGTAAAATTTAATTTAGTTAATCTGATAGATTGATTGGTAACGTTGTAAATTGAGCTTCTTGTGGATCCAACTCTGTGCTCTCCAGGTTGGATTGATATGAGTTTAAAGAAGTTTCTAAGTTTGTGTCATTTATAATTTGATTTTGTTGTCGAGGCGGAGGCTGTGCTCGCAAACTATCGTTATATCTTTTTCTATGGCATTCTTCGATTGTATGCCCGCGATATTTACAATATGCGCATTTTTTTGAATTAGAATGATTATTAGAGTAATTATTATTGTATTGTTGAGAATTACTATTAAATTGTGAATTATTATTAAATTGTTTAGAATAATTAGATGAATCAGCTTGATTAATCTGAATTTGTTTTCTATGACAATCTTTAGTATTGTGAGTTTTATTTTTGCATGTCTTGCAATATTTTTCAATACTATTATACGTTTTTAATAAATTTAATTCTTTAAACCTACATTCATACATTTGTGCTGTGGGTAAAATTTCTTCTATAGAGTCGAATGTTTTATCCATTAAATGTATCGCTATTTGTGAATTCATGTTTACTAAAAATTTATTTGCTAAAGATTTATCGGTATGTTTTTTGACAGCGTCATAAGAGATAGTGTCAGTATGTTCCCGTAAAACTTTTAAATATTCTAATCTAAGTAAATTGAATTTTTCAAAATAACTTTGAATTGGTTCATTTGATTGTTGCTTGCAATTATTTATGTCGTTTTCGATTAAATATTGTGAGCGAATTTTAATATTGTATTTACGTTTAATAATTGATTGAATTGATTTTAAATCAATTGATGAAATCTCATCTTGCACTTCGATAGGTAATTTGTTAAATGCGAACATGAGTATTTCGTTTTGTAGGTAATGGGGTGCTACGCGTAATGTATTCCCTAATTGTGATATAAAATGAAGAGATCCTTGATATGTGTTAACAAATGGATCAATCCATTGGGTGTAATTGAATGTTGGCATACGTCTGTAATTTGAGGAGGTCGTACTCGAATGACTTTCATTTGAACGACATTCATTTGAACGATGTTCATCGTCTGTCATTTCAGGTGCGCCCTGAAAATCTTCTTCCTCTTTTTTAATTAAAAAGTTCATTTTAGAAAATTGTTCTGTTATGTCAGGATAAGAACTGGAATGGTTCAAAAGTAAATGTTCAGTAACAGGAATAGATCGATCGCTACTTACGGTTGAGTTGCTGTTGATTGATTCCCTTGAACGGTATGAAACTTGGTTTTTCTCTAGGTTGAATTTAGACATGTGTTTCTGTTGCTGATGGTTCCACGAATTTCTTCTAGTTGTCCATCCAATCTTCAAAACACTTGATTTAACACCTGGCAATTGTGATGTGTCCTGTCACGGTCGCCAATTTTTGTCGTGACTTCAAATTTATCGGTGTTTAAAATAAATTCCAAAGTCCAACAATACCTTTATTGTCATCGGTCGCCAACTTGTTTTATTTATAGTCAATAACAAATAAATGACTTACTCGTTCCAACTTATTATTTTACCAGCGTTTCAACTTTAATTTACTTAATACCTCTTTGAATCCAAAATATTCTTATTGTTGTACTGACTTATTTGTTAAAAATAATAATCCAAAAATTCACTTAATTAATTTTTATTAATTTCAAACGTATTATTAACAGTATAATTTCTTGCCAAACATTAAATTTACATTACAAATTGTTACAAATTTATATGATTTTTTCTATTACAAAAATGACAAATAATCAATATTAATAATATAATATAATAATAAATTTCATGAATCTGCAAAAATCCTTTAAAAGTAATATTTTATTTTATAAAGTAAATGACAGGAAATCGACTTCCGTCAATATATATATATATATATATATATATATATATAGGTATTATGTAAAACACCTGATAATAAGTTTGATGATTTCGCATTTATAGATAGATGTATTTTTCGATTGAATGACGACAATACACACATATACATTCCCATTCACACACACATATGTATACACATACAAACAATTGAATATCAAGAGATGTTTTGTGAAAAAAGCAGGAAGAATTTTTAATAAAAATCTCAATTTCTTTTATATACAGAGGAGTATTCAAAAAGTTATGATGAGTATGTGAGCAATGATTTTTACTATTGGGAGTCCAGGAATCTGTTAGATAGACCTACGTGTTTGTTTCGTAACGTTAATTTCTGAAATTAAAATGAAAAAATTATTTTAAAAATATTATTTTTACTTGGAAGCCCTTGGAGATGTAAGTCGCTTTTGCAAACGTAAAGTTTCTGGTATTTTTAGAAGTACCCAAAATTTTTGAACAACTTGTGTATGTACTTGTGTATGTTACGTGTGTATTACTTAATATACATATATATATATATATATATATATATATATATATATATATATATATATATATATATATATATGAATATACATATATATATATATGTATATATATATATATATATATATATATATATAATCTTTTGTAATTTGACCAATAAAATATTGTTTCATCGAATCTATATATGTAGAAAAAAAATCACAATTGAAGTGGATAGAAACTAAACACCATGGCTCATTTATCGCAGTGATAACAGTTTAGCACCCTTCGATATTAAATAGATGGCACGGGAAAATTATGTACGAAAATTATTTTATGAAATTAGAGTTCCTATTGTCCAGTTTAAATATAATAATAATTAAATAAAAGTTATATTTGAAATATTCGTAAAATCATTTTATTTGACTAGTTTCGGAACACAGTTCCTTCTTCAGGAATAAAAATAAAATGAATAATTTTTACAATTGAACAATTTACAATGCACAATTTTATACTGTATCTAAAAATTTTTCATTTCATTTTTATTCCTGAAGAAGGAACTAAAAGGAACTATTCCTGAAGAAGGTTACTGAACTGTGTTGAGTAACTAGTCAAATTAAGTGATTTTACGAATAATCACTATGAGAGTGGGTTAAATATGTTCATTGAATTCTTAACTTAAGTATTTGCATTACAAAATCCCCACTCTTAAATGACAAAGAAACAGCCATACGCATACAGTATACCTATACACTCTCCTGATGTTTGTATGTATGTGTATTGTATAGGTGTACTGTATAGTTTTATAGTTAATATTTTATTTATTTATTAAACATTGATTCTCTATTAGAAAAGCTTTTGAAAACGGTCTGTATACTCCATATTGTTTGTGGTAATTTGAATCTTTGGTAAAAAACTAATGTAAAATTATAAAACCAAAACTGGTTTCTCCGATAAATTCACCACTTCCAAGTAGTATAAATAATATTATTATTAAATAATCGATAAATAAACTACCACTACACACATCACAAGCCAATGAAGATGAGATCCACACAGAAAAAAACCACACACACACATTTTTTTACCCATTTGTTTTCTTCATATAAATATATATGAATAAACCGATAACCAATATTATCCATAAATATAAAATGTTTATAGCATATCGTAATATTCGACAGTTATTACTCAATTTAAGTGTAGTAATGTTTTTAATACAAACATTATATTATATAATATGTATATACTCTTGCTACTACTTCACAAATAATAATACAATCGACAAATAATAAATAGATACATTCAGTGGCGGATTAACCATAAGGCAAAGTAGGCACGTGCTTTGGAATCCAAAGTTTCGATTCCAGAAGGGCTTATACATGCAATATCAAACAAATTACGAATCTAACAATAAATTAGACTGAATTTTCGTTTTCTTTGGGCGAAAATAGTTAAGAATTATAATTTTTAATGAAATCGGAAAAAAATTTTATTTCTCAATTTTTAAAATTTTTCTAAGGGTAACCCCTTAATAAAAATCGAATAAATTGAAAAATAATTTTTGTCTCACATGCTATTGAAATTCATCTTTTTCAGACCATTTTCATCCATAAATAACGAAAATCTACTCGAAAATTTGATTCGATCTATGATTTTTAAAATAGCTACCCATATAAGCCTTGGAATCAAAAGTTTCGATTCCAGAAGGCATTATACATGCAATATCAAACAAATTACGAATCTAACGATAAATTAGACTGAATTTTCGTTTTCTTTGGGGGAAAATAGTTAAGAAATATAATTTTTTATAAAATCGGAAAAAAAATTTTATTTCTCAATTTTTTAAATTTTTCTAAGGGGAACCCCTTAATAAAAATCGATTAAACCGCAAAATAATTTTTGTCTCCGATTTTATTGAAAATTATCTTTTTCAGATCATTTTCATCTGTAAACAACGAAAATCTACTCGAAAATTTGATTCGAGCTATGATTTTTAAAATAGCTACCCATATAAGCCTTGGAATCCAAAGTTTCGATTCCAGAAGGGCTTATACATGCAATATCAAACAAATTACGAATCTCACGATAAATTTGACTGAATTTTCGTTTTCTTTGGGCGAAAATAGTTAAGAAATATAATTTTTTATAAAATCGGAAGAAAAATTTTATTTCTCAATTTTTTAAATTTTTCTAAGGGGAACCCCTTAATAAAAATCGATTAAATCGAAAAATAATTTTTGTCTCACATTTTATTGAAAATCATCTTTTTCAGACTATTTTCATCCATAAATAACGAAAATCTACTCGAAAATTTGATTCGATCTATGATTTTTAAAATAGCTACCCATATAAGCCTTGGAATCCAAAGTTTCGATTCCAGAAGGGCTTATACATGCAATATCAAACAAATTACGCATCTAACAATAAATTAGACTGAATGTTTGTTTTCTTTGGGCGAAAATAGTTAAGAAATATAATTTTTAATAAAATCGGAAAAAAATTTTATTTCTCAATTTTTTAAATTTTTCTAAGGGGAACCCCTTAATAAAAATCGATTAAACCGCAAAATAATTTTTGTCTCCGATTTTATTGAAAATTATCTTTTTCAGATCATTTTCATCTGTAAACAACGAAAATCTACTCGAAAATTTGATTCGAGCTATGATTTTTAAAATAGCTACCCATATAAGCTTTGGAATCCAAAGTTTCGATTCCAGAAGGGCTTATACATGCAATATCAAACAAATTACGAATCTCACGATAAATTAGACTGAATTTTCGTTTTCTTTGGGCGAAAATAGTTAAGAAATATAATTTTTTATAAAATCGGAAGAAAAATTTTATTTCTCAATTTTTTAAATTTTTCTAAGGGGAACCTCTTAATAAAAATCGAATAAATCGCAAAATAATTTTTGTTCCCGATTTCATTGAAAATCGTCTTTTTCAGAACATGTTCATCCATAAATAACGAAAATTTGATTCGATCTATGATTTTTAAAATAGCCCATATAAGCCTGGGAATCCAAAATTTCGATGCTCATGCAATATCAAGCAAATTTGCACGTATAAGCTCTTCTGAAACGAATCTGACAATCAATAGACTGAAATTTCATTTTCTTTAGGCGAAAATGGTTAAGAAACATAATGTTTAATAAAATCGGAGATACAAATTTTTTCTCATTTTTTTAAGGCACTTAATAAAAATCGAAAAATAATTTTTGCCCCCGATTTGATTGAACTTCATATCTTCAGACTATTTCCATCCACAAATAACGAAAACCTACTCGAAAATATCTACTCGTTGTTTCGAGTTATGATTTTCGAAACAGGGCCACTTATATATGTTTTGAAATCCAATGTTTCGAATCCAGAATGGCTTGTATAAGCAATATGCTACCATCAACGAATTAGGCAATTATTCAAACTTCATTTTCGTTTTTTTTGGGTTAAAATGGTTTACTTTGCGTTAAAATAGTGTTCTTTTAATGTGTAAAAGTGTACTTATCACAAAATAGCAAATCATTTTGGGTGGTAATGATTTAAACTTAAAAAAAATGATTTTCTTTTAAATTGTATTCTTTCATGAAAATATTTAATTGTAAAAACGAGACGAGACGACAGAGAACTTTTACAAGTCATTACAATACAAGAGACATTCTACTGTCATGTCTCGTCTCGTCTTGCGGCAACACTAGTAATCCAAATTCGATTTCCGTATTTTTCCCCACATTTTTAAAGGTGCAGCCTGTAAAAAGACATTTTTTGTCAAGTAAAACAATTGACATAGAAACTTTTTCGAAAATATTTTTGTTATCTTTCATATTTTGTTATACAATTTTTTTTTATTATGTGCTTATATATATATACAGGGTGAGTCAAAAGTCATGGAGTTTTTTGAACGGGTGGGTGGGAGATGAAATTTTAAGATGAAAAGTCCTTGGACATTTCTGCACCAGACCCACCGTCAAGTAGATATTAATTAAATAAAGTTACCAA
The DNA here is from genome assembly GCA_963920215.1 of Nineta flava. Taxonomy (NCBI): domain Eukaryota; kingdom Metazoa; phylum Arthropoda; class Insecta; order Neuroptera; family Chrysopidae; genus Nineta; species Nineta flava. Next base: position 125,320,164 of record OY986041.1, read on the forward strand.
TAAGAGAAATGCGTTAACGGATAAAGAAACGGTGCGTCAGCAGAGATACGTGAGGGGAGCGAGCTCTCCCCATCCCTAACTTAGAGCGAGCCAACCTTATGCGTTTCAAATCCATTACAGTTTTTATAGTAGAATTATAAAAAATTTTGGAAAACAAATTTTCCTCTTATTTTCCGAAAAATCTAATTAACTGAATTATTCATTTTTTTTTAGATTTCTTACGTTGAAATTTCACGGCGACATTTGACGTTGTTTTTTTAAAGTTAAGAGCTGATTAGATGTTGGAATCGATCGGTAAAGTAGTGTAAAAATTCTTAAAAAAAATATTTTTGAGGTTATCATAAAGAGTCAGGATAGTTTTTTAGGACCTCAGAAATTCAAGATCTTATAAAAACTTAGTTTTCGATAATCGGACTGAAATTAATAACTTCCCAATATTTGAAAACCTTCAATTTACTTAACGCAAAGTTGAAAATAAGTCTAAATTGCAATTGATTTGATCAGTGCAAAAAAAAATTAATCAATTCTTAAGTATAATTTTTTTCAATAATTTAGTGAGCTAAATTATTGGTGATTCGCTTAAATTTTTTAACGAAAAATGTAGTTTTCAGGTATAATGAATCATTCAATTTTCATTGAGTTGAGAGCTCGCTCCTATCACGTCTACCGATCTGCTACCGCTGCGTTCATTTCTCACCATTTCTTATTCCGTTAACGCGCTTCTCTAATTGGTTACTTTATTTAATTAATATCTAATTAACGGTGAGTCAGGCGCAAAATTTTCCAAATACTTTTCATCTTAGAATTTCATCCCTTATCCACCCTTTCAATAAACTCCATGACTTTTGACTCACCCTATATATATATATATATATATATATATATATATATATATATATATATATATATATATATATATTGTGTTTTTTTTGTTGTATATGGTTTTGGTTTTTGTTTTCAATTTAAATAAATTGTTCAAATGGAAACCAAAGACGAATTTATTAGATTAATAAATCGTATCTCACACAGAGATACAAAGATACTTCTGTTGTTGGTACATGTGAAGAGACAAGGGAGATCGATTTTTTGTTGTTGTTGGTTTTTTTTTCTTCATACTGCTGACCAATGCATTCCACAATAACATAACATAACCTAACATATGAATTCGGAGGGGGGGGGGGTGGTATAGGAGTTACATATACGATATGATTTATTGGAATGTCTTTTTTTTTTCTAGCATTGAACAAAACAGAACGGTAGCAGCTTTAAAAAGGGAAAATCTGTATTGTGTGATTTTGGTTTTTCAACATTTTACATAAGAGATTGATTATTTTGTTACACGTAAAAATTGTATGATTTTCCGGTTTTTTTTTTTACCGCTTCCGTTTTTGACACGAATATGTTCATGTGAAAATTGTAATATTTTTACTTGAACACATGGCTTAAAATTTTTATAATTATTATGTATCTTTTTCATTTGCCTTGCGAACTATTGTTGCTTGGGATTATTATAAAAATACAACTTTGATTCGAAACATTTTGCCAAAACTAGAATGAATAAAAGGAACAAATTAACGAACAAATTTTGAAAAATGAGTGCCAATTATTATTTAGTAAAACACGCCATGTCTTACATCCGCTCCGCTCTTTACAATATAAATTATGAATAGTTTTCTCTGAAAAGAAAAAAGGATGACTTGCTGAATTAAAATCACTCAATCCAACATTGAATTCTTAGCTTGTAATAAAACTATGGAAATGGTCAATTCTGGGGAAATACTTTCAAAATAATACTAAATAATGTGATAATAATGCCAAAAATATGTATGTATGTATGTATGTATGTATGTTCGGGTCAAATCTTCGGGCAAGCTGAATTAGAACCACTTTCTCGTATCCTTCGGAGTTGAATTTTTACATGTTGGTTCATTTTCGATGACAATGCATTTTTATGGTAAACATGACAAGAATCGACAAGAGGAAAAGGGGGTTTAGAGGAAATTTGGTATATCTCTTTTAATATTGAAAAAATCGAAAAATACATAAGAAGTAAAGTTGTAGAAAATTAGTTTGACTATAAAAAGCTTGTTTTTAAAAATGTTTTTTTAACAGAAACTTATTTTGTCTGTTTTTCTTTTTGTTTGTTCGCACACGTTCAAACGGCTGAACTTATTTAATGAGACTATCGAAAAGCTACCTTAAATTATATGTATGTTTGAAAACAAATCTGGAGTCGATTTTGAACGATTTTAAGTTGGCATGTCGTAGTGGAACTCTGGGTGGAACTTGGTTATCAATCATTAAGACATCCTTCTTAGTCTAATGAATTTTTATTTAAATTTTATTTTAAATTAATTTTATCTAATGAGATAAGAACAAATATTTTGATTCGAGTGTTCGCTCTAGCCCTGTGTTCGTTGTCGAATCTACCCGTCTTCCTTTTGAATAACAGGACACAGCTCCACTTAAATTGTTTTACCTCAGATGAACCCATCTCAGTTGAGCCTCATAGATATCTTATTCTGGCTCTGTAAGGGCATTCTATCTCGTCACAGTCCGGACAGATCACACTGTCCTCTAACCTCATATAGATTCCTCTTGAGCCTGCAGTGACCGGTAATCATCCCAATCAGGAGGTAGATCTCTTTCCGGTTTTTGCCTATAAATCAGGTTGACCTCGAAACAATTTACTGAACTGTCATTTCTTTGTCTTGTCAGCAGCCTGCTGTATTTTTTCATTTTGCTATTCATAGACTTAGGACAGTGATAGTCTGTCTCCTAGTTATTCAATTCGTTATCTCTTTTCGAGTATGCGGAAATGGCCTAATTCATGGTCATTTTATTTACATCTATCCCAAATAATTGTTTCTACAATCAATATTTTGAATAGTTACAAAATCGGGACTAAACTTAATATACCCTTGTGTATATCATATATACCGGGTGTTTAAATATGTTTAGTAATTTATATAAACAATGTTTTTTATACTGTATATATATTTTGCGTTATACATCAAATATATACTCTTATAGATTTATAGCTTCACTTCTTGCTTATATGAGTATAAATTTCCACAAAATTTATTTCAATAATGTGTGTTTTCTTTCACATATTTTTTCATCAAAAGGTGTTTTTTTCGTTTCCCCTTCGAACTGTGTGACACGTTAAATAAGACAGTACACTGCAGATATCACTTTTTACAAAAACAATTCGTTTCGTTTTGTATACTTAACATATTATCATGTCCAAAAATTATCCCAGTTAAACTCCCTTTTGAAATTATTCAAAAAAAAAAAAACGACGACGACACTAAATGTGCATTCGCACAGAAAGAGCGTTAGGGTTTATTTTTTCCGATAAGATTTAAGCTGTCGTTTTATTTTTTCTTTAAACAATTTAAATTTATAGACATTTTTTTTTATTGAATACGTAAATCGACATCGTATAGGAAGGAGTAACTGTCGAGGACTCACCACACCGTATATGTAAAAGCCTCCTCGATATGGATTATATGTGGATAAAAAAGATGAAATCAGTATGGATGCCGAAAGTAGATGTACATACAAGTAATATAGAGAACATTGAAGGTGGAATTTTATCGAAATTTCATTATTTTCTATATTTTAAACTAGCTGACTCCGCGAACTTCGTACCGTCTCAGAATCCATATCATCAAAAAAGCAGTACCATACCAAATGAATTTTCGTCATACATTTTTTTTCGTAGAATTTTGTGGTGTTTTAATAGTTATTCTGCTATTCGGTGCGAAGACAAATCCAACAAATCAAAAATCAGTCCACCCGTTCTTGAGTTATAAATGGTGTAACTGACCCCGACTTTGTTTATTAAAAAATTTAAAAAAAATTTTTGTTATAGTTGTTCATAAAATTACTTAATTTGTCCATTTCCGCATGTCTGTCTATCTATCTGTCTGTCTATGAACACGATAACTCAAGAACGAAAAGAGATAAAGAGCTGAAATTTTTGGTGTTTATTCTAGAGCAAAAAAGTAAGACCAAAATGTATGGGCAAAACTGCCTATCTTTGAAACCGTAAGAGATATAACAAAAGTTTAAAAATAAAAATCTTCTTCTCTTTAAAATAAACAACTTTTATTTGAAATTGTTTTCCATAAACTCAGTATATACTGGATATTAAAACAATTAACTCAGTTAGTTGTTACATTACTTGTTAACTTTTTTTTAAAACCGAAGCAATGTTATTTCTACCTTGAATATGAAAAAAATTCTATGTGTATTGGTTTTGGATAATATCGATTACCAATATCACACAAAACCAGCAGCACATCACACACAGAGACACAACCAATCCATGTATGTATGGTATTTAAAGGGTAAGTAAAGAGTAAAGTAGTATAATATATATATTATGCTTCATCTACTACCCCTATGAATTACATTATTTAACATATAAATAACAATATATTAAAGTGTATACCTCTTTAGTAGGTAGGTAGGTAGGTAGCTATTGCTAGTAGGTACCTACCAGCTATCTATATCTATATGTGTAGTACTAGATACGCGTTGTTGATCCGAAAATCGAAAGTAATGAAGTAACCGATGTCACAATCATCTGTCGTTATATATTTCTTTTTTTTTTATTCGTAATACCCACTTTTGAACTTTACACAGTTATGTACTGTTAAAATGTTTCTAATATAATATTTTTTTTATACCCGATTTATAATATATACCATGGTATATATTATAACTTAAGCCCCGATATATTATAACTTTAACCCTGACATTGTAACGGTTGGAAATATTAGTCCATTTCCTCAAAGCTTCGTTCGTCCGTCTGTCTGTCCGTCTGTAAACAAGATAACTCAAAAACGAAATGATATAGCGAGCTGAAAAAGTAAGATTAAGTTCGTGAATGGGCAAATTGAACCATATTTGGCTAAAAGAGGTAAAACTGCTATCGTTGAAACCGTAAGAGATTTAAAAACAAAACTTTAAAAACCAAAAATGTTCCATTTTTAAAAACAATCAACTTTTGTTTGAAACTTTTTTTCATAAATTCAGTATATACCGGGTATATAAGCAATTAACTCAGTTAGCTGTTGTTGGAATGTACGAATGACATTTGATATTTTCGGTAGTCGTATTTATCGAGGACTTAAACGAATAAACTAACTTTCATTAAAATCTATTACCAAGGTTTTTTAGTCATTTTTTGCTACTTTTTCTAAAGTGTGAATTATTTGCTGATTTTCTTTCGAGACATAATCACATATGTATAAAAGAAGGGTTCTAAAAATCGAAGCTTTGGTTACTCACTCATCATCGAAACATCTAAGGTACTTCCAGTTGTCCTAGAAAATTGATTTTTGGTAGAAAGATAGCTCACAGGCTAGAAAAGTCTTAAAACTGAAATTTCCCACCCCCGCATGAAAACTTTCCTCCAGTAAATTAGCGTTTTTGGGTTCCGTTAGTTCTCGGATGAGTTAGGTTAGGTTGCAGTAGTTCACCAGGATGTGAAATACTTGTGCCGTTCTTGATGACATTATCAAGCCCAAAAATATAGGTTCCTCCGATAATTTTCAAAATCTAAAGAAATTATGTTTGCGAATGATTGGCAAATCCAGGTTTGTGTGACAAACCATTTTAGTCATATTTAACATTTGACAAAAGTTTTATTTCCAAATTTTCCCTTCGAATTCGAATTATTTATAATTATTATCGAGTTCACGTGGCTCAAAAGCCCAACTTTGACATTAAAAACTCTTAAAAATTTGAAAATTCGAAGAAATTGAAAATAGTGCAACTTTCAGTACAGGAAAGGAAGAAATATGACAATCAAAAACTTGTTATATCCGGTATATACTATAAACCAGGATATATTAAGTTTAGCCGCAACTTTGTTAACGATTGAAAATATTGATCGCCGAAAAAAATTTTGATATAGGTGTTCATAAAATGGCCTAATTAGTCCATTTCCGCAAAATTATCCCACCCGTTCATAAACACGATAACTAAAAATCGAAAAGGGATAGCGAGTTGAAATTTTGTGTGTGTGTTCTAGAGCTAAGAAGTAAGGCCAGGTCCGAGAATGAGAAAAATCGGACAATGTTTAGGTAAAATGGTCAAAACTGGCCAACTTTGAAATCGTAAGAGATAGAACAAATATGTACAGACAAAAAATGTTCCTTTTTAAAAATAAACAACTTTTGTAAGAAACAATAATTTTTTTCATAAATTCAGTATATACCGGGTATTAAGCATTAACTCAGTTAGTTGTTATTGTCACTGTTTTTTGGTGTACTTAATTTCACTCCATCATGTATCTTTACAGCAAATAAAGCAGAAAGTGGACTAAAAGCTTACTAGACTGAATATATTTTTGTTACTTAGGCTGTACAAACAAGGAAAATTCAATAATTTTAATTTAATTTTACATTCATAGATAAAGAAAAGTATACCTTACCAGTGAGTTTACATCTTATCTATACTTGACTGCAAATTTCCTTTTTTTTTTCTCCCAAAAATACATGTATGTTTATTTCCGAGCTTAATTCCGAATTTTCTTCTTTTTTCTTCGTGAATTATTATTTTTTATAATATTATTTACGTCATATTTTATAACGTAATCTTAGAAAAAAGAAACATGGAGAGATTGAAGAATATCTAATTTATTTTTTATAAGAATAAAAACTGATCCCGTCTACTCCCCTTTTTCGCTGCCTGACTGAGTGCGTGATGAAAATGAATTTTTAATTTAAGCATTTTTTAAAATATATATAATATTTATCGTTTTGTTGTAATTCCTCATTCGTTTCCCTCACTCCAAAAAAATTATGAGAAAAAAAATAAAATTCCTTACTAAAAATATTTGTTTTGATACTTTTTTTCGATAACATACTTTATCAGATAATTTCAATTGTATGGAAAATTTGCTTTTCAAATAAAGGAACAATGAAAAAGATCCAAGTAAATTTTCTAAAAATATAAAAAGTGATGGTTTCATCGAATTTTTTCCAAAAAATCCGAAATTTCCGAAAAAAGAAAAGAAAAGTTTCGCTTATATGGGCAACAGTTCTTTTACACACAAGTGATTTTATCAAATTTTATAAGCCTTAGAGTATTAACTTTTTTTTTTTTGTAAATATATATATATATATATATATATATATATATATATATATATATATATAATACTTAATAAAATTTCAAATTCGCCCCAATACTTAGATCAGTTTTTGTATTATAAATATGTATTTCGACTCCAAGCTAGCCGTAATTTACTCTTTGAAAAGTAGTTTTAATTGTCAAAGAGTAAATTACAACTAGCTAATTTACACTGATGATGACTACTTTTTAGTCGAAATACGTATTTTAAATTTTAAATTTGATTTAAAAAACCTAGAATTCTCATTAATTATCATTTGATAATCTAATGTGTAATACTTAATGCTTTTTGAAACTTCGTTAATTGCAAAACTGGCCCTTGAGTGAATAAATTGAATAGGTTTTCCGCATTTAATATAAAAGTGTGTTTAACTTCCTAATCTAGTGTTCCCTTTTACAATCTAGTAAACGCCCAAGTATCGCTTTCTCTTTCTTTTTTTTTTTCTTCCATTAAATTCTGGAAGTATAAGAACACCCGACCTGATGTCTTGAGCTCCAGAGGTTGTTCTGTTATAGCTCCTCTCCGGAGCTATATCTTCAGAACCACCTGAAGGTTCTCTTTCTGGAAAAAGTCGTTGATGATTTATGCTCACGAACTTAAGTTTCTTATTTCAACAGTGTTCATCTTTTGTTTTAATGGTCAATTTTTAACGATAAAGTCCAAAAGTTTTGGCACATTTTTATCAAACTTCTGGATCACATTTGTGGTATTCGATTTTATACATGATTTGTTGCTCAAAAGTAAATGGTATTATTACTATTGAGAACTGGCCTGAAGGTGAGTCTTATAAAACACGGCTGACTATTATGTGCAACGGAAGAGTAAAGATCCTTGGTAAATTTACCTTTCGACTCCAGAAAAACTATCAGAAGTTTGAAATTATAAACCGTTCCAAAGTTATAGCTGTTTTCAGCCGACCCCGATATCTAATATGGATTTTAGTTTCTGTAGAAATGCCTGCATTAACTAAATTTTCGAAATAAATTATTTGTCAATAAACTTAAGATATAGATTGACGTCAATATTTAGAAAAAAATAATTATTTGACATAAATTAATTAAAATAATTATGAATGTAAAAAAATCGAATACTCTTTCGTTGCACACAATAGTTAGCCATGTTTTTAAGCTTCGCCCTCAGATGAATAGATTATATTTCATTGTTATTGAAATAGATCTAACAAAGATTTAGCTAAAACCAACCGCATATTTTCAATATCTATGATAAACCATTTAGAAAATACTCTTGATCTTTAATAATAGAACAACTCTATATAGAATAATCTCGGAGAGTAATGTCATAAGTTCATTATACCAAACATATCAAATAATTATATTATTTACATCAAACGATTATTATTAGAAGGTTATTGTGGTATTCTATTGTATATATGTTTAATATTATATCGATTGATTGATAATATTTGCTTGCTTTGATTGTCATAAACATATTCAAAATATTGTTTGATCATTTAATTATATGTTATTATATTAGTAATGGTTATGGTCCATTTACCTTTCACCAGTTCATATGTATACGAATATATTTTCAAAGTTTTATCCAAAAAAAAAAACGACTTTGAATACATTCATTTTAGAATTAATTACACTTTAAAGGAGTCATGAAATTTATAAAGGATTTACCACTAACAAGAAGATTTAACATTAAGCTTGATCGGGACACATGTTTAGGTAAAATCGGCAATGAATAGATAAAAATTAGAATTTTTGATATGTTATTAATTGCTAATTCATACGTATAAAATAATTTTTTGAAAGAAATCTGACGAAGGGTTTTCATGTAATTAATCATTAAAAATTGTACTTTTAACATGTTGTGAGTAGTAAATGTTGAATGAACCTATACATTTTCGATAATGTTGCTCCACCTTCTATATATTAAAAAGTAAAAAACTTCTACTTTTATAAATTAAATGTGGTACATTACGTTAAAATTAAAAAAAAAATAGTCGGACGAAGAGTTTTGTAAATATCATAATTAAAAAGATGAAAAATTCATGAAAATTTCGCCATTCTTGAATAGAATCAAAAGATGATTATTTATTATTTTTAGTAATTAAATAATTACATAAATCCGATTATTAGTGATGTTAGATGCTATCTAAATTTAAATAATTAATTTACAGATTAAAATTTTTAATTTCTGTTAAAAAGAGTGTTTTTGTTTATTATAAAATGTACTGTACTGTGCGGTTAACCTAAGTTTTCAAATTAATGACCCTTTTTTCTTATAAACTCGATGGTTTTATAGCAACCCAAAATTGAAACTTAATAGATTAAATAATTTTTGAGGTTAAGTGATTTGTGATACAAAAAGTGGGGTAACTCCCCTTCCCCCTTAAAACTGTTAAAACCGCAGTCTAAACGGAAAACGGTATTCAAGCATATATCATACTAGGAAGCAGTTTCCAGCTTCCAATATACACGCCGTTTGGATACCGTGGTGTACGAGAATTAAGGTCAATATGCAAAATTATATCTTCAAAGCTTTATTACCCCCCCTCCCCGCCAAATGATGATTATATTAGTGGAGCTAATGTTTAATAACTTTACTTCAGAGTATTATTGGTATGATTTATTTAGATTTAAAATGCAACTTTACAAAATATGCAAGAAATATAAAAACTAATCGTGTTAATTTAAATTTCCCTGTAAAAAGTTTATCACTCTTTTTATCAGGACGTTAACTGTTTTTATTACTTCTACACACGCATATACGTATAAAAACACGTGTGTTTTATATACCAAGGTACTGTATAGTGTATATTTATGTATGCATTACCTTAAGCATACGCTATCTACAAATAATTACACGTTCGAAATGAAATATTGTATTGAATGGGTCATTACTTGACGAAAATCGATTATAAAATTGTGTAATTAAACAAAAAAATTGAAATATTCTGAACAATATTTTGATTTGGACTATCGTTTCGGAAATTCCTTCTTCAGAAAATATATAATTATGTTTTAATTATCATACCTACATTTTTTTTGGAAGCAATAGTTAAAATCAAAATATTCTTACGAAAATCCCAAATATTTGTTTAATTAAATAACTGAAATGAAATTTTAGCAAAACTATTGAGTTCTTAGGGAAAATAGTTTCGAGCCAAAGTTGTTTGCTTTTTGTTCATAGGAATTTTTTTCCCACTATTTCTTAAAGTTTAGAAGATAAAAGGTAGGGCTCTTTTATTTTTGAGATCCAACCATCGCATTATGGTAAATAAGGGTACTTTGCAGTTATTGGATTCCAACGGTAAAAATCAGGTATGCTCACCATCGAATTTTATCATTGAAAACAAAACCTTTTTATAACTTTGATACATTTTATATATGAAGTAAAAACAAGTGAAAATAACAACTAACTGAGTTGATTACTGAAATACCCGGTATATACTGAATTTATATTTAAAAAAAGTTTCAAAAAAAACTTGTTTAATTTTAATAAAACCTATTTTGTAAAAATTTTTTTTTTGGGGTCGGTTTTTTTTTTGTAAAAATTTTTTTGAAGTCGGTTTTTAAAAAAATTTTCTTATTTTCCCATTATGAATGAGTATACCCTTTCAAAAAAATAAATAAATTTCGCAGAAATCGGTTATCACATATAAAATGAGGATTTTCCTCGATTTCCCGGGGATCCCTTCATCAGAATGCGATTTGGTGACAATGGGACCAATGGGAAACCAAACCCTTTAAAACAAAAAAATTCAAAATCGGTTCATAAATGACGGAGTTCTGAGGTGACACACATTAAATTAAAAAAAATAAAATAAAAATATAAAATACAGACGAATTGAGAACCATCCTCCTTTTTGAAGTCGGGTTAAAAAAGGAACCCTTTTTTATTTTAAATTTTTATTGTACCTCTTACGGTTCCAGAGTTAGCCAGATTTGCACATTTTACAAAAACGTAGTCCGATTTTGAACATTCACGAACTTGACCTTATGTTTAGCTCCACAACAAAACGAAAACATTATATGATGATCTTTTATTTTCTTTCCAGCACATTTTTATTTTTATTTTTTACTTAATTATGTACTAAGTTTGTTGAAATGTAAATAAAATTTATTGAAAATTATTATTTAAATATGGAAAAAGAACTAAAAATTTTTTATATGTTTTATTTGTAGTTCTCTCTATGCAAGTGTGTATTTATAAACTCGATGAAAACTTCTTCTCTCTATAAAAATAATGAGATATATACAGGATGTCTCGTAAGTAGTCGAGTTCCATAAGAGGGTACGATTTTAGAACGAAAAGTGAGTGAGACACTTTTTTATTTTTATTGGTTAATGAATTATTAATTAATAAGGAAACTAGGTTGAAACCAGAGTTGCAAAAAGTGCATTTTTTTGTTAATTTATTTTTGATTTAATTGATTAATTTTTGGAACAAGATGGCTTAAATTTTTCCATTTATTAATTCCTTGAAAAGTGCAGTAATGTTTATTTTTTTTTATTTTTTGAAAAATGTAATTAATAAATTGTTTTAATAATAAATTTTGAAAAAAATGCTCCAATTAAATTCGTTAAATTATAAAGTTTTCTCTAAAAATGCACTAATAAAATTTTATTTTATTGATAAATTTTTTTAATAATGGATTAATTATATTTTAGGAATTATCAATTTTTAGAAAATCGCAAGACATGAACCCCCATACTACAAAGATCAGACCCCCTTTAATTTTACTTTCCTGTTTCTGTGGATACGAGCGACATATAAAATTCATAGCTGCTTTGGGACACTTTGATACTAGCTTTACATAGATACAAGCTATTCTTTGGTTCTAGTTTCCTTTATTAATTAATAATTAATTAACGGTGCGTCTAATAAAAAATGTCTCAGGACTTTTCGTTGCAAAATCGTACTCTCTACCGGAATCTTATGGAACTCGACTACTTACGGGTCACCCTGTATATATATATATATTCCACTTAAAATTCAGTTGAACTTTCAAACTACTGACGAGTTAGATGTATTGATAGTATTATTATGGTACACAGTTTGTTGGTACTGTGCAGAAGTAAAAAAAAAAACTACAGAAAAAAAGTCACATAAAGTATGAGATGTAACCGTATTACGCAGGATGCATAAGAGATTTTGTGAAATACCAAGAAACAGGCTACTAGTAGGCCTTTATTACTTTATTTGGACTAGGAATTTGTATGTAAATTGGCAGCGGTAAGTTGCCAATGACTGGAGCCGACTTGGATTGCAACTATGTCGATATTCATCTACAGTTTGTGAAAGGAAACTGCAGAAAACCTTCACAAGCATAGCCAGTTGGACAGATAGATAGATTGTAGCGGCTGCCTTGGACGGGCTACACTTCGACCAAAAGGTTCATTGTGAGCCCTTAGGAAGTGAGAATTTGAATGGAGTGGAAGGAATTTTTGTGTGTAGACTAGGAATTGGAAGATTGTGCAGCTGCAGCCGACTTTGATCGTAAATATGCCGATATTCATCTGCAGTTCGTGAAGGAAACTGCACAAAACCTTCACAAGTATAGCCGGTAGCGTCGTGCTTGTCCATACTCCGACAGCTTAGTCAATTAACCGCCCCTTCTTTTTTTTAAATAATTAACAAACTGCCGATGTCGGGACTCGAACCCATAACCTCCCAGTTCTAAGTAGACATAATGTCTCAGACATACGCCGTAGACCGCTCGGCCACTTGGACGGTAGCATAGCCGGTTACTTTCGCTTTGGTCCATACGCCGACAGTTTAGTCAATTAACCGCCTCATTAATTTTTTAGTCAATTTAATTCACAAACAAATTGGGATCGAGGCAGCAAACTCCCAGTTCCGAGTAGAGTGCCTTTAACAGCTCGACTACTTGGACGGCAAGAAGTATCTAACTGCAAGACTTTATAATCTAAAACTTTTGTCTGATTGTGGAAGAGCAAAAAATTTATTGTGATGCCTTAGGATGTGTGGATGTGAATGGAGTGGAAGGAATTTGTGAGTAGACTAGGAATTTGTAGGATATGGTGCTGCAGCCGACTATGATAGGAACTATGCCGATATTCATCTGGAGTTCGTGAAGGAAACTGCAGAAAACCTTCACATGCATAGCTGGTTACTTCATTCTTGTCCATACGCCGATAGGACGTATACAAACTCTAACACACTTCTAGACATGCTAGAAGGATTGGGTTTTTTGCATTCGACGCGGAATTCCTTCAAACTTATGGTAAAAATCCAAAAAACTATAATTTTCTCAATGCAATCTCTCCGGAAATGGGAAAAACACCTAAAAATTAACTTTATTTTACTTCTATTCATGCTAGACGGGTGCGGTTTTTGTGTATTATGTCACCCCGCGGGTGAAGGGGTGGAGCCTCATTGCGAAATAATTTATGCGTCCTTGATCTGTTACTAAGGACACAAAATATATGATAAAATTGAAAAATATAATTATTCGAAAATAACTATTATAAATTATATTGAAGTTAGAAAAAAGAAAAAAATATATTACGGATAATTTCAAGTAGAATTTCACTATTTCTTTTTTTATTCTTAGATCGGACAATGAGATCTTGATATTCGATTCTATAATGAAGTTCTCGCTTCCACAAAATACTCGTTTCAATAATTTTATTCTTATATTATATATTTTTAGTTGAGTCTTTTAATGGTCTTTCAAAAACAAACTTTTCCATAAACTTTAAATAAAAATCCGAAGTAAAGAATTGTAGAAAAATGTATACAAATAAATTTTGGAATGGTGTTTTAAACCAACCACATCGGATAATTTTTTGTGTAGTTATGTAAATCGTAGGATCAGTAGAAATCGTACAATGATTTTGAACGAATCTTACGTGCACCTATCTGATGAGACCATTCTTATGATTCTAACTATACAGTGTGTGGTGGACAGCTTTTCCTATGGTGAATTAATGTTAAATATTATTTATTACTGCCTGGCCGTGTGGTTCTGCATCAAGTCAGTCAGTACACATGTAAATAAAGTCAGTCAGTCATCTCATAGCAGCTATACTGTATGCTGCGTATGGTTGTTTGTTTGTCATTTAAGAGTGGGGATTTTGTGATGCACAATGCACATACTAGACTACTAAAGTGTACCCTCATCACATGTGTACTAACTGACTTGATACAGTACCACACGGCCTGGCAGTAATAAACAATATTTAACATTGATTCTCTGGAAAAGCTGTCCGAAACACACAGTATATGGACGTCAACCAATTTTTTTTTTTTTATATATTTATGTATTTATTTATTTTTTTATCAAAGTCATAAAACAAATGAAACTTTGTTTTTTGATATTGCCACAAAAGTGTTGTAAATTTTATAGGACCATCATAAAAACAGGACACAGAAAAAATGGAAAAACAATTGAAAGTGTCGTCTAGATGAAAAAAAAAAACAATTGAATAAATATTTGACAATTGATTAAAAAATATGTTAGGTCTAATAAATGGGGAGCTGATGGCACAAAAGTCAAGTGACTTCGTCATCGTTATGCAGAGTAAGGAATCGAGTTTTGATGCTTACGTCTAATAATAAATGTCAGGTAAAAAATAACACTCTCCCAAATTATATTCTCCGTTCCGGGACTTAGTTCTTAAGTTAAGACGACTATATAGACACAAAAGGATGTGTTTCACCGTTCAAGGAAGCGGAGGGAAAATGACTCGAATAAAAATTGTTTTGTTCTGAGGGGGGATATCAACTTGCATTCAATGTTACCATCGCCATCAAGGTTATTTGAAGATCAACTTGCGTTTGTCAAATAGGAACATTTTTTGTACAGAATCGGAAAGCTCAGAAAAAAAAAGGGAATAAAGTCTATATACTGTTATAGAGAAGAGTATATTTTACTAAAATCATAGAGAAAATTTATTATGGTTGATCGGACACATGTATAGGTAAAATCGGCAATGTATAGATGAAAATCTGAATGTAATTGTATTTGTTATGGAATGTGGCTGAATTTCTAACTCATACGTATAAAATAATTTCTTGAAAAAAAACTGACGAAGGGTTTTCATGTATTTAATCATTAAAAATTGGAATTTTAACAAGTTGTGAATAGAGCAAATGTTGAATGAACGCATACATTTTCGATAATGTTGCTCCACCTTCTATAGATTAAAAAAAGTAAAAAACTTCTACTTTTATAAATTAAGTCTCGTACATTACGTTAAAATTAAAAAAAAAAATAGTCTGACGAAGAGTTTTGTAAATATTTTAAAGATAAAAATTGATGAAAATTTTCGTCCGCCATCAACAAAAATATATATCCTTTTTCATTCTATATATATAACATATACGTAAAGATTTTGTATCCTAACTATTTATAATTGTTTTCTCAACAACCGTTTAGTGCATGTTAATAAAATTGTGTAAAATTGTTGAGTTCAAGTTGTATAATTTCGAAAAATTGGGATGCTTCGTAGCTTTTTTAATGGTAATTTAATTGAATTTAATCTATTGAGTGAACAAATCTCCATAAGAACACTCTCCATGTTAAATTACTTTTTTTTAAAATTACAATAACTTTTGAACGGTTTTTGTAAATCGTTTTAAAATTTTTGCAATAGCTTTAGAGTTAAGTGACGAACATTCTACTACATCCTCATAGCATTTTGACATATCTCCCTATCATCCTTAAATAATTTTGAAGCGATAATAGTTTGGCAGAAGTGGTTTTTATAACCTCAACATAACTATTTGTAACTTTTGCTACACGTGCAGATGACTTAAGAATTTCTTCCACCAACCTCCCTACCTATAAAACAAAGAACGAAGAATTTATTTATGTATGCGGTTGTTTTTTGAGATAGAGGCGGCCGTCTTGTATTACTAGTGTGATAATATACCACCATAATACACATTCACATATGGAATTGAAAAATGATAAGAAAATGGTCTAATATGATCACATCAACTCATCTCACCGTGTGTGTTATTGACTTTTCTTTTATTCTGCCCTCATATCTGCTCCCCCACATATGTTATGTCCGTGTGGTCCGATGGTCCAATAGTATTCAATTCATTCAAATATATAAAACGATGATAGCAGTGAAGTTTATAGCTTGAAAATTGTTAAAATATGATCGAATTTCTCATCACTTTGTCTTTTATTATATTAGTGTTTTTTTTTAGCCACAATTTTATTGCTTTTATCTTTATTTTCTATATGGAACAATACGATTATTGTCGATATTTATAAAATAGCTATTAGGGGGTTTTTATTTTCTAAGAGTGGTATCTTTTATCTCGTAACCCTTAAATAACATACGTTTCAGAATTGACCTACATGTCAAACGCTGACATTTTAACTCCAGCAGGAAAAAAGGGCAAAAATAGTGTTTTCAAAATTTTTCGTAAAATTCTAAAATACATTTATTTCTTTCAAAGATGCCTCAACCTTGACAATTTGAAAAAAAGAAAACAGAAAATGAAATCTCGAAAACTTTTGGTTTTACGTTAACAGAGGTCACCATTAAATTTATTTCTTAACTCATTCTACACAAAATAGGGCTGAGAAAATTTGACCGAACTATGTTTTAAACTGAGTTTTAAAATGGACAAAATGAGTTGTCCAATACGTTTATGTCGACCCGTAATAATGCAATGTCAGGCAACACATTGTGTCCTTTTTAAAACACAGTTTAACAGTTTAATGCATCGTTACGCTAAACTTGTCAAAGCCGTTTATTTGGAGAACTTTTGGAGAATTCCATTGGAACATTTACAACTGTATTTTTTAAGAGGTTAAAGTACTATTTGACTGGGTCAATACATATTTAATATTGGCCAATGTACACTATATATATATATATATATATATATATATATATATATATATAGCGCTTTGTATAACTGACTGACGTATACAAATTTTTAGCCACTTCTAGGATGCGATTTTTTCATTGGTCGCAGAATAACTTCAAACTTTTATGAGAAAAAAATCCTTAAAGTCTAATTTTCTCAACAAAACCTCTTGGAAATGGGAAAAAACAAAAATTACCTTTTTTACTTCTATTCATGCTAGAAGAGTGCGGTTTTTTGCATTATGTCGTGGACACGAATCCAAGACCGAAAGCCATACTGAGTGAGGTTCATACTCCACTGCAGTGCCTTGCGATCTGTGCTAGTATATATATATATAATATTGCATACAGGAACACTTTGAATGTTTCAACTAGTTTAAATTTTTATGAAGGGAAGTGTACACAGACACTCTATGTCAATCATATAACAATAATTGGTGAATTGTAATGTAATATAAGTTTACCACTTAAAACGATGTAAAACCATATGTCACATTTATTTACAAACAATAATACTAATATGTATTAATAATATATGTAATAACTAATAACTATTATTGTAACAAACAATACTCAAAATATTTGTTAGAAACAATAACATGTAATAAAATTATATATATATATATATATATATATATATACATATATATATATATATATATATATATATATATATATATATATATATATATATATATATATATATTTATATATATATATATATATATATATATATATATTTATATATATAAATGATTTATAATATTAATAATAACTAACATATGTACGTACAATTTTAAATTACTACTGTTAACACAATCAAATACACACAGCTAATTCAAATAAAACATGAGTACTAATTTTAGTTCGAATCGTTTAATTATATAAAATTAGTTTTCATAATTCTTGGATTTAAATTTCAAATACAATCATCAATCCATTGCACAATGTTTTTTGGTCGTGGTTTGTTGGTTTTAATTAATGCTAGATTTTAAATACAACTATGATTGGCTAGATATTGATCTTGTTTTAACACACCTTTTTTCGTTAGTAAATAAAACAAATATTTGAGATTTTCCTAACAATTTTTTTTTTTTGACAATTGGTTACTCATAACGTCATATTACAAAATGGTGTCTTTAGTCAGGCTACATTTCAACAATTAGTCATAGTTTGTATAGAAGAAGATAACTTTAATTTCAAAAGTTGGTGCTGAGTTTATGTACAATTTACATGTGTTTGCCACCTAAATCCATGGACCAACCCACATGGTTTGATTTCCTTTAATTTATCTATTTTTCCTTCGACTTCTCCGTCAAATCATCTGGCTACAACCGAACGGGAAACTACAATACGTAAGTGGAAACTTTTTTCATTTTCATTGTGCAATTTACAACGAAAGTATTTAAGGAATTCACTTTTACTAAAATACAGTCCGCAATCATTCGTATTTGTAACCAAACAGTTTTATGTATATGTTACATAATATATGAATTGTACATTTTGCTATCATTAACCGAACTATCAAGTTCCCTGAAGGAATAATAACTATATATTTAGTGTGTCCATAGGTATCAATTGACATATCATTACAGAACAATGAGAAATAATTAGTTCATTTAATCATAAATGTTGATTTGTTTAATTAGTAATAGAATCCATTACATGAGTATTATCGGAAGGTAGACGGTAGCCATTATTCTCATGGTTACGTAGATCATTGGATAATTGTCATTATAATTAATTGGTACAGTTCCTTTAAATATTTAACATATTAATTTCTTTGGTTGCCTTCTGGTAATCAAATCTTATATTAACCCTATATTAGCCACGTGCAATTTTCAGACACCAGTGGTTGTACGTGGACTGGCGGACCACATACTTATGTTGCTTGATCACGTCTGAACAGGCAAAACGTATCTATATGATGATATTAAAACCATTTAGTTGATAGGGCGGGGACATTTTAAATAGCATAGCGGCAAATTTGCTAATCGGCCATTAATCGAGTTATTAATCGGCAATTCGTCCACGCATGTCTACTGCGGGATTAAGTATATATTTAATAAATCCTTCCTAAGGAAGTTGAGATATTGGTTTTGTACCTATGATGAGGTTGAGGAAATCTTTTTTCAAATGTTCATTACACCTACCTAGCAGATCTCACTAAAGTAACTTGTTTCATATTTCCGTTCGCCATCCGGAGGTAATGTTTGTAGTAAATAAATTTCACTCAAATTTATTACTTAACCATATTTGTTGTAGATCTAATTATTACCAGAAATATTTGCAATTTAAATGTATTACTCTTTTCTGGTGTTTGTTCCTTAAGACTATGCCATCTGGTGGCAATAATTAGAAATAGAGTATTTTGTATTATGACTTCTTCCTCTAAGAAAATTCGTTTCGTCGACATGGCTCCTACGTGACAAATTTTTGACGGTTGGAAGTCCTGGCCAAAAATTTGGAAAATAAATTTGGGGTACCTAAGATAAAAGTGAAGAATATTAAAGAGAAAGAACAATATTTTACTCCATTTCTTCCCCTCGATTTAAAAATATAAAACGTTAAAATTGCTTCTGTCGTTATTTTCTTCCAGTTTTGACCTATTTCTAGGTATTATCAGTATTGACACGAATTGAAGTTAAAATTCCACATAAAGATCATTATTTTATCAATGATGAACCAATAGAATTTTTGAGATCCATGATGTTGGTTTCTAAACAACATCCTTCGTTCTAATATTTGAATTGTTGCACTTTAATTAAACGATCTCTGTGGTTTTCACTGCTCAACCAACTAAACTCTAACTAATTAAATTTACCTAATTGATATTTTCAAACATTCCTTAATAAATTATAATATTTCTAATTTTCACTAATTAAAACTACATAGTTATAAATATTATAATATAATATAATATAAAACTGGTTTACCTATACGAATTGATTTAATCTACCTTTTTGAACATAACTACCTAGTGTTAATTAAACTGTTGAACCCTTGATGAATAGAAAATTTAACATTATGTCAATATTACTGTAAATATACCACTGTGTATAAATCCGTGACAAACTACTTTTCATATCATAGTAATTCGTAAATAAAATATGGAATTTGTGAAAAATTCGTTGAAAAATTCGTTGTCCATACGCGAAAAGTTTAGTCAATTAACCGCCTTTTTTTTAATAATTGACAAACTGCCGAAGACGGGTTTCGAACCCATAACTTCCCAGTAAATGAGAACAATAAAACACTGGTTGCCATTCAAAAATTAAACACAAGTTTCCAATGCTGCCTCTCAAAATGCTTTTATTGGAGAATGTAAATCGTTATCAAATACAGAACAAACAATTGACCCGATATATACTGATTCATTATCAATGTGTGAACTGGTTATTTTAGCTTTTGAGCTGAAATTATCGCAAAACTATTTAGTTTATGAAAAAAAGTTTCAAACAAACATTTTTTGTCTTAAAATTTTTTTTTTATCTCTCTACGGTTTTTGAAATAGATATCCTCCTCCCCTGGCTTGGGAATGCATAGTCCGATTTTGCACATTCACGAACTTGATCCACTTTTAATTGAGGAAATTGAGTAAATATCTGTTCATACTTTGTCTTCGTAACCTTTATGGAAATTGACATTTGTATTGTATTGTGACGCTTAAGTATACACACAAATAATAATATGGTACTTTGTACCACTTTTCTCATATAGTTTTAATAAAATGTTATGCAACATATTTAAGTGTCATCACTGTATAAAATTATATATACATATATAATACTTTGATTAACAATACAAAATTGTTATGATTGAACAAAATATAATATTTATTATTATAACTATCTACGGAGTGTGTAATCGAAAATTGGACTATTAATATAATATATACTTTGATGCAAAACCAGAGAAACTCAAGAGCAGTCAGGATTACACGCTTACACAGCAACAGGCGATTACCTTCAACTACCTTCTTCACCTTACACCTAAGATACAGTCGATTCTTCCAGTGGACTTGACACAATATTTTTCTGAGTGAGGTCTGAAACTATTTTAGATAGATTGTGACATCGTTAAATATAAAGTGATAAAATATTTACGCATTAGCTCTTAAGATTCATCATACCTTCATTTATTCGTGGACACAATTATTTCTTCCTGCTGACTTGAAAATAAAAATTTACAGGAATGGTTTGTGTGTACTAATGTATTTTTGTGACTTCAGTCGATTTGATACTTGCTCTTACCACCTTTAAGTATCTTTGAACGTTTTGTTCACATAAATGATAGACATTAACTGTTAAAGAACTTAATATGGTTACTCTATCGACTCCAAAAGCCGCGTTTCCCTTTATTTGGCATCGATTTGTGTCGAATTCATTTAGTTTTCAAATAAACGTTTTGCATAAGAGATTTTTGTTAAAAATATACTTACTAAACTTTTTTCAAAAACCGTATAGATTCGGCATATATCAACTGTGAAATTATGAACCACCATGAATATTTGGAAAATAATATTTATACAAAAATTACATTTTTGCTAGTAAAAAATAGCGAAAAAGACACTAGCATACAAATCCAAAACTATTTCTGCCCTTTGGAAATGTACAAAATGATTCAAAGTTTAGACTCAAATGATAAGAAACAGTCTCAAACTTTCAGAAAAATTTTGATTTCAGATAGTATATAATTTTCTAGCTTCCTGCAAAGGCATCGCACTGAAATTGTGCCTGTTTTGCTGTCCGAAAAAATGTCTCAACAGAAGTTGTTTCTGTTTATTGTATAAGCATTTTTTAGTTTTACAAATTTTCTCACACTGTTTAAAAGTTAGATTTTTAGCGTAGCTGCCACGCGACACGGGTGCATGAAATGCAAACATTATAACGTATAACCTTCCTAAATACACGGGGTATCTAACGCAAAATCTAATTTTTCAAATAGGACTAGTTAGTAGTTCCTAAACTTAGCGCGTTTAAACATACAAACTGTCCAGCTTTATGATATCAAGTAAAGATAATCTGTTAAAGTTTGAAAACATGACCTAATGTACAATTACACATTCTGTATTATATAAATATGATTAAATAAAATGTATAAATTACAAATACGAATATAAACAAAACGCTACATCGAGCCATACTTACAAATTGTTTTTGTTTTATTAATATTAAATATGTTACAGGACTTAAAATACATTATTTGGATTATTGCTACATTTATGAAATTATTTTAGTACATTTTAGAAGCATATATGAAACAGTGTAGTGATTTAATTATAATTTATTTTAGTTTATATTTTATATATTTTAATATTATATATTTATATTTATATATATATATATATATATATATATATATATATATATATATATATATATATATATATATATATATATATATATATATATATATATATATATATATATAATATAACTCAACAAAAACAATACTTAAAAATATACCGGATGTGTTGAAATAACCAGAAATAACTTTGAAGTTTTATAAAATGACTTTGAACAAGTGAAAATAACAACTGAGTTATTTATCTATCTTTTATGGTTTCAAATTGGCAGTTTTGCCCATTTTGCCGAAAGATGATCCGATTTTGCCCATTTACGAACTAGACCATACGTTTTTGCCCTAGAACACATATACAGAATTTCAGCTCGTTATCTCTTTTCGTTTTTTAGTTAACGTGTCTGCGGACAGAAAAACTGATTGACGGGCGGAAATAGTCGAATTAGGTCAGACGGTCAAGCGCTACAAAGTCGGGACTAAACTTAATAAACCCTGGTATATTTACATATACCGGGTAAACAAAAGATAATAATAATATAGCATATGATGGTCCCATAGATTGGACTTGAACTTTCCCCAAACGAGCTTAATATATTATTATTTTGTAGAAATTCATATATTTGTAACCCCTGCCACCAACCAAAGCAATTAAGTTCTTTTTTCACCATTAAGAGTAAGATTGCTTTTTTCGATTACGTGGGGTTAACACAAGGGTGAGTGATTCTCCGCTCATCACGATATCTATTAAAGATTATCAAAAGTGATAGACCCCATTTAAAGTAACTTCTTTTAGTTTTTAAATTTGCCAGAAAATAAAACACTTGAAGTATTACTCCTGTATAGCGACTGGATTAAGCATTTTTAAATCGGTTGAGATGGACTTTAAAAACGCATCTTAAAAATATTTAAAGATGTAAAATTTTGTATAAAATATTTTGAGACATTCTGTAAAACTAATCAAAAACAATACATAACAATTTATACATATGTTTATATAAAAGCTCTTTTATGATGACAAAATCCAGGTAAAATAAAGGGTTGTACAACAATGTGAGTTATATAAACAAGGGTAAATATTATATGGGATAAAACACTCTTGGTGGTCATATCAATATGTAACTTCCTGATTAGAATTAGCAAAAAAAAGGGATACGTTATGTTTTATGTATCATCAATGGTTTTTTTCTGTAAATAAATATGATTAAAAGAAAATTAATGAGTAGACTTGGGAAGTATTTGATTAATTAGTTTTGAAATACAGATCATATTAACGTTACGTTTTTGAATTGCATATAAAGAAATATATAAGATACCTGCTTATTTCAAACAAATGGTATAAATTTATTAAAATTACATTGATGTTAATATGATGGTTATGTATTTCAACTCTTATATTAATAATGTGATCATCAGTATATTGATCAGGTTTATATACCGTGTGTTAATTTGAAATGTTATAACCAAAAATTTTGATAAACATGCATTTTGAAAAAAATGTTTTAAACAAAAGTTGCTCAGTTTAAAGGACGATTACAATAATTATATTTTTGTTCTATGCACCCGTGCCCACGTAGTATACGTGTTTTATCTTTTAAATCGTGCAGTTTAGTCAATTAACCGCCCTTTTCTTTCTTAATAATTGTCAAACTGCGGATGTTGGGATTCGAACCCAGAACCTCCCAGTTTTCAAGTAAGCATTACGCCTTAGTCCGCTGGGCCATTTGGACTGGTACGCGAACACGAATGCATGCAACAAAAATATAAATTATTGCATTATAAATTTTCCCTTTTAAACTGTAAAACTCTTGTTTGAAGAATTTTCTTTTTTATTTCTTTAAATGCATATTTAAAAACCAAAAAATATTTAGGTGGACAATTTTCAAATGAACACACTGTACAAATATAATATACAGACATATAAAGTGTACATATAAAATATTATCAATAATGAATATTGTGTAATATTAATTTAATAAACATTGAATTTATAAATATTATATTGAATTTATTATTGAAACCATATTATTAGAAGATAAAATTTAAATAAATAGACATATTTAAAACCACATTTCAATATCGATGATATCTATATCTCTCTCTACCCATTATATATTAAATACTAATATTTTATATTATATACAAAATATAATATAATAAACCAGCAGGTACTTTTGGTTGTTAGAGATTATAATTTGGTTTTTTTTTTGTTTTTGTTTTGAATGGAACAATTTTAATCAATTGAAAATATTATTAAACTTTTTTTAAGGTTAACTTTTGCGGTTTGATTAAATCACAGTATAGCATGTAATAATATTACAGTTAACAAATGAAATCAACAATTAACTTAATTGCTTAATTATGGTTGGTTGGACATATGTATACTTGTAAAATCGGCAATGTATAGATATAAATCTTAATTTTTTATATGTTATTAATTGCTAACACATACGTATAAAATAATATTTTGAAAATAATCTGAGGGTTTTCATGTAATTAATCATTAACAATTTGATGTTAATGTTGCTCCACCTTCTATAGATTTAAAAGTAAAAAACTTCTACTTTTATAAATTAAATCTCGTGCATTACGTTAAAATTAAAAAAAAAGCCTGACGATTATGAAATGTACTGTACTGTCCGGTCAACCTTAATCATCCGGTTTATTGAGCTTAATTTATATATATATATATATATATATATATATATATATATATATATATATATGTTTTGAGCGGAAATTGTGGCAAAACTACAATGTTTATGAAAAACAAGTTTAAAACAAAAGTGGTTTATTTTTACAATAGCAAGATTATTTGTATTTTAATTTTTCCTCTATCTCTTACACGTTCAAAGAAGGGTATTTACTCACGAATGGCGGACGGATGCACTGTTCGATTTTGACGTACCACGAACTTTTTAGCTGTAGCTTGTCTGATTTAAGGTCTTGGGTAGATGGATATGCAGCAAAGGAAACAACACCAATAACAAAGTCAAGTGTAATTGTAGCAACGAGCATTGTATGCAAATTATTCTTTATTTTTTGATACTTTTTACGTTTAGATTATTAGATCATCGTCTCTAAAGAATTTGCAGAAATAGATTTAGATATTTTTGGATTATTTGTTCAAAAAAATTTCCGTTTGAGATGTATAAAACTCAGATCAGAAATTTTTTTATGTTGAGAAGCCATTTTACTTTTCATACGATTGAAGAATTTGAACAGTCCGTAAAAGCTCATGTTGGAGAAAAGTTTGCTCCGAGCATATAAAATAGGAATCCAATCCAGCATCTATTTGGCATGATTGATGGGTGTTTAAAGTAACTTTTATAAAAAACATTTTATCAAAATTTAATAATCGGTTATATTACATCAGAAATAGGAATTATTACATCATTTTTGGGAATTAAATAGTACTTTTATGCTCGAGGCTTACCGGGCCAGTTCTTTTCCAACAGAGAAATCGAGATACAAAGCTCACTATTTGATGCACAATCGGTGTTAATAAATCGTTGGTAAGATGGCTGCCAGAATTTTTATTTTCATATTCAGTAATGGCTACAATTATAAAATAAAATAGTATTCGAAATGAGCATGTTTTTGTCACAGAGCCATACACCATTAAGGTGTGGTCAAATTTCTAATAATCAAAATTAAAATCATATTCAAATGTGACCACACCTTACTGGTTTATGGTTCTATGACAATAAAATTCTCATTCGATTAATATTTTACCAACGATTTATTAATACTGATTGGATATATTTAAATGTTGTTGTAAACTTTGTATATTTACCCGTCTATCGTAAGTGTTGTTATCTGTACGGTTATGCTATACTAACGGAGGTGACTGGCGTTTACTTAATTTTTCACATTTAAAAAACATGTCTGAATAATGGTAACATTATTATGTTGAAAAATCATTAAAAACATTACATTAATTTAAATAAATTATTATCAATATTGTATACATCAAAGTAGAAATGAAATTCAATAGAATTATTTATTTTATTAAATAATATAAATAAAATTATAAAATGTGACTTTTTAATATACAGACTGTGTTGGAATACTTTTCTAATACATAATCAATGTTAAATATTATTTATTACTGGCAGGCCGTCTGGTTACTCTGCGGAATCAATCAGTACACATGTAGTCATCTCATATGCGCATGGTAATTTGTTTGTCATTTAAGAGTGTGTACTGACTCATTGACTGTGTGTACTGACTCATTTAAGAGTGAGTGTGTACTCATTATATGTGTACTGACTGACTCCGCATAGTAACCAGACGGTCTGCCAGTAATAAATAATATTTAACATTGATTCTCTATTGGAAAAGCATTCCAACACAGTCTGTATAACGATATAATATGTAGAGAGGCGTGGGTGGAGGTGGGGGAGTTGAATATTGATCATTATCAATGTTTGACTCTTTGTGTAATAATGTTCATTAATAATATTCCAATGAAGTGTAAATGTTATTTACTATTTACAATTCTCTTTGGTTCTCATTTTATCATCCTATTATACTTACTATAGCACAACTGTCAACCTACAAAAATATATTCTAGCAGATTGTGTATGAAGATTGTGTATTAAAACAAGTGAAAATAACAACTAACTGAGTTAATTGGTTTAATACTGGGTGAGAGTAATGACAAATGTTTCAGCTGTCGAAACATTTAAATAAATTTTCTCTTTTTCGCACCGTACAATAATGAATGAGCACTAGATATAGCCCATTTATAAAATTCTTAAAAATCTTATACCGTCTGTTTCGGAAAGCTATGCTAATAGAGAATCAATGTTAAATATTATTTACTATAATAATTTCACAATGCTTCATAAAGAAATAAAAAAAAGTTGGGGTATTCTGTATTCAGTAGTGTGTGTGTGCATACGTAATGAATAATAATAATATAAATTAAGTGGGCATCACTAAATCCCCACTTTTTTAAATGACATCAAACAAACATCAATTTTCATCATACCACAAGCAGCCAGATGTTTTAAAGTATGTGTATGTGTGTATGGTTTTATGGTAAATATTTTATTTATTTATTTAACATTGATTCCCCATTAGTATTGCTTTTGAAAACATACTGTATAGTACATTCATAAAAGTCCACAATAAGTTTATTATTCTTTGTCGTAAGTTAAGTGAAGATAATTCATTATTTTTGGTATGACGTATACAAATGAATATTTAAGAAAACAAACTGAAGTTTTAAGCTACCGCCGACAGAAATTTAATTTACCCGAAATCTCAGATTTTTTCTTAAATATATATTTTTTAGGCCCGTCATACCGGAATTTTATTGGATCAATCTCTTTATTAATAGTTCGATTTTCTATTGCGTAATTGTTTTTTGATTCTTTTTATTTTATTCCAAGTAAAAATTATCAAAATATGTCGATGCTTGCGGGTTTCTTCATAGACTATAAACTTTATTCGAGATTAAAATGACGGGACCTGGCAATTACTCTCTCACTTGCAAAGTTTTCTCGCTTATCCAGTTCTCGCTTACCCAAGTTTGATTGTAGACATATTGAAATCCTACAGGTATCCTTTTCAGTAGGAGATGTATTCAGAGGCTTTTACTTGAATATTTTAAAGTGTACACAGCTGTGATGATAGTTACTTGTCCATAATGCCAATGCATTTTCTGCACTGGAAATTATTGTTTGTGTCAATTACGTTAAGGATAACTTAGTATACGAGATGGCAAATCTAATAATTATCCTTCGATATATGTATATTGTTAGATAGTATAGTCTTCGTCCTTTTGTATACACTCCAGGTATACCTGATATCTACTTAGTACTACAAATTTAGTAATAGATTCGCTGTATGCAGTATTCTATTATATTGGTGTTTTGTTTATTATTGTTTATAATAATCATTGTTGTCTTCATTACCAAATGTACTAAAACATTATTAGTGGTAGCTAATATGACCTATAACTATTGGTGGTTATTATGGGTTAATTATTGTTGATTATCAATTCTCAGAAATGTAGTTAGATCTCATTATTGTTGGGAGCTAATTATTCTTAGACATTATAGGTTATTTATTAAGGATTCTAAATTTTCATGGCCGGCAGTACATTCTCGGCGAGGCAAAGCGAGACATAACTAGCACGAGAGAACGCTCCATTGTAAGTAGGTTTTTTACCACGAGTCAAAGGCGACGAATGGCTAATCGACTAAGGTACATTAAGTTTAGTTCCGACCTTGTAACGGTTGAAAATATTGATCATCGAAAAAAATGTTGGTAAAGGTGTTAATAAAATACATTTCCTCATATTCGTCCGTCTGTCTCTCCGACCGTCTGTATACTAAAAAGTAGGATCAAGATCGAGTGAATGGACAAAATCGGACCATATTTGAGCAAAGTGGGCTAAACTGTCCATCTTTGAAAGCGTAAAAGAGAGAACAAAAATTTTTCTCAAACAAAAGAACATAAATGAAAAACGATTCCATTTGTAAAACACTTAAACAATTTATGTTTGAAACTTTTAAACATTATATATTCAGTATATACCGGGTATTTAAGCAATTAACTCAGTTAGTTGTTATTTTCCTTTGTTATATCTTATTTTAAATTTTTTTTCTCCAAATCTCCTTCCTCTCTTATATGAACGAAATAATTTAAGAGACAAATGAATTTGGAGAAAAAAGCTGTTTCTTGTGTCATTATTTAGATGATGCTTTGTGGCTTCAGTTTAATTAATCTGGATGAGTAATTATCGATCTTAAATCGTTTCATAGATCATGCTGTACAAACACACACGTCTAAAACTGCTAGCATTATATTATTATTGTTATCGTTGTTATTATTCATTGTTTTAACTGATATATATTAGTATAATCGTTACAATGTACACTTAAGTGCAGTAGCTAGCTAATATAGGTAGGATACAACCTCTCATCGCCATATATGTATATATATATATATATATATATATATATATATATATATATATATATATATATATATATATATATATTATATATATATGTATTTCGTATTATTATATATTTTAAGCATAACTTTCAACCTAAGATAAAGATAAATAATACCATAGTCTATTACGAAAGGTCCTACACATACTATACATGTTTTAATGATAATATGTCTATTATATATGTATACAGGGTGTAACAAACAAAGATAACTTTCATTGCAAACACTCATCATAACAAAACTTCTAAAAAATTATTCTAAATTATCTCTTAAAAAGTCTTGAAAACTATAAACTTTATTGGTACATTTTGCTCTAACTCTTAAGGAATATTCTTGAATTTTCTTGCATTTTTTATTTATAGACATTGTATCTCAACGGCGTTTCATAATTCAAACTATAATAATTTATATAGTACAGATAAACATTCTAATAAAATAAGTTAACTTTTTTTAAATAAATTCAATAACCAGAGTTAAGAACATGAAACCGAAATAAATACAAAAAACCGACATAGGTTCACTTCAACTGTTTTGGAGCTATGATACAGGCTGACGCAAGCTTTCTACCACGTTTATTTGTGTTGAAAGTTTTTGGTAGGAAATATTAAATTTCTACAACTTTTTATCAATACGCATTTGAAATTTTCAAATATTTTGATATTATATATCATTAGTTTGTACTCGTGGCTTCGATTTGGTTTTATTGTTATACCTCCGGCTTCGGTCATTTTAAAACTAAAAACCTTAATGTAGTTTCCCACCGCTTCCGCTACTTCAAATCTTTTCCATCGTTTCCACTACTTCTAATATTTATCGACACGTCCACCAAATTTCTGTTACATCGAATAGTTTCTAATTATATTTCTCGTAGTGAGATAAAATATGTATCAGTTTTTAAATCTGATCATAAGCTTTTAAATAAAAAAAGGTTCCATCAAAATTGGTCCAGTAGTTTTTGCTCGAGAAAACAAACAAACAAACTTACAATTTTAAAATAGTAGAGATATCTGGCATCATTCTTGATCTATTTTTTTATACCCGGTATATGTAAACATAAAAGGTTATATTTAATTTAGTCCCGACTATGTAACGCATAAAAATATTGATCGCAGATATAAATGTTTATGTTTTTGTCCGTCCGTCTGTGGACATGAACACTCAAAAACAAAAGAACAAAAGAGATATGGAGCTGAAATTTGGTGTGTGTATTCTTGGGCTAAAAATTATAGACAAACTCAAAATTGAAAGTGAAAGAACAAAATTGGACCTTTTTTTTGGGCAAAATAGCCAAAACTGCCTCTTGCTTTTAAAACCGTATGAGATAGAACAAAAGTGTAAGGACATAAAATGTTCCTGTTTTAAAAATCAACAACTTTTGTTTGAAACATTTTTGCATAAATTCAGTGTATAACGAGTATTTAAGCAATTAACTCAGTTAGTTGTTATTTTCGCCTGCTACTAAGCTTTTCTATTAAGAATTTTTGGAAATCTGTCCCATTGCTTTGATTTAATAAAAGTATACAATGTGTTATTATTCCTGTACCATCCTGTTTAATATCCATAAATAGACTCATAGTATAATACATGAAGTAATGTGTACAGATATATATGTATATATATATACTAACTAGATAGCTAGAGATATCCTACCATGTTTATATAATAATGCACTCTCTTAAGATAATAGTAATATATTTTAGTAATAATATAAACAGATTATATTGTTGAAATTATATATATAAGAGAGTTGCACATGAACTCTCAAAATGCGCGCTGCTGTACGGTTGGATTTTACGTTCTCTTGGTACGAACGTATATGGGGGTAGATAAATTTGTTTTATGAATATTAATGTTTTTAATATGAAGACAAAAAACTTTACTTCATAGTATGGTTAATTTAATCGTAAAATTAAATTATATACAGTTTTTTTTTCCTTTTGTATTGCTGCATTATTATATGAAAACATAAAATTTCCAGGAAAGTATTTTATATATACCATTTTAGAGCTTATTAACAAGAAAATATTCTCAGAATTACTTCAAATAAATATTAATAATAATAATGAGGTTTTACTTCCGTTTCTGGGACTCAACAGTATATAACAGAGGCCACCTACACGTTTCTTTTAACATTTATAAATTTTTTTACGCTTACATTCATGATTACAAGGAATTTTTTGAAAACTAGGAATTGATAGGAACTATGCGGATTGATTGATTGATTTATATCGGGGTAAAAAACTATTACACTTCGACCTTATGGCCCATTGTGCTTCCCTTTCTACTTCAGTCTGACAAGATTCGCTTTTCCCATATGTTGGTAATGGAGCCTGGAGCTTGCTAATCAGGTCCTTCCGAAGGTTCATATATTCGGGGTGAGATGCACCGAATATCCTGTTTCTGCTGTAACCTTGAGGGTCGCTGTCAAAGATTATATGGCTGGATGTTTCTTCCTCCTCGCTACACAATCTACACATAATGGACCCGTTATGGAGTCCCATTGTGAGCAGATGCTTCCGCAGGGTATAATGCCCGGTAAAACTATGTGGATGTTATTCATCTGGACTTCGTGAAGAGAAACTGTAGAAAATTTTCACAAGCATAGCCGGTTACTTCGGCCTTGACTATCTGACAACAGTTTATTCAATTAACCGCCCCATTAATTTTAATTGACCAACTGTCGCCGTTGGGAATCAGTCCCGCAACCTGTCAGTTCCAAGCAGAGAGTGATTGATTACACGGTTAAATAAACATTATTATTAACTAGCAACCCACCTCGGCTTAGAAGCTGCGCCGGGTACAGTGCTTAAATAGAGTGCGCCAGTAAAGCTCCCAGCTGGCATGCTTTTTCTGACATCTTCAACTATCCTCGTCATATTTCAGCCAATTTACACGAAACCTCAATGAATTATACACCTAATCCTGCCTCATAAATCACTTTCTCTATTGGTGAATACCGTATGAGAATCCGTTCGGTAGATAGATGCGGTTGGGGGACTTTACAATATGTAAGGATAATAAGAATTTTTTTAAAGCTACAATTTTGTAGTTCTTATAGTTTTCGGTTGGCTAAGAACGAAAATCACCTGTCTATACGTTTCTTAAAGTGAGAGAATTAAATTTAAAAATCAAAATAAAAATTTGAGTCACTGTTTCCGCGAGACGAAAATTTTCTATTTATTGTGTCGCCTCGATTCGTCAAGAAACAGCGGATTCCATATCTCCTGATTTTCGACTAACGATTTATCGAACAAAACAAATTGAAACGCAGGATTATTTTCATAATTTAGCACACTAGTAAGCAGATCTATTTTTAATCGTATTTTTAAATAGATATATAAAGCTTGACTTTCGACCATATGGTATTGTCTTCACACCAAATTCTCATTACGTGCGTTTACATATTTTACGGTTTTATATTTCTGAATTTTAAGCAAGATTCTTCAATGCGACAGTTAAATATCAATCCGTCACGGAGGTTTTGATTAATTACTTTAATTTCTTCCAATTTTAAATTAATTTCGTATTAAGTTTCACTTTTAATCCGTTTAATGATTAAAGTCCGGTTTAATGATTAATATTCTTTCATGATTCACATTACCAGCAATAATACTTTCATTTTTTCTGCAGTCCATAGGGAAATTCTGGAAGTGTAAATTCATGTATATGTTAATTGTATCAGATTTCCATAATTTCACACACAATCCTTGTCACCCTTCCAGTCTTCCAGTTTTGTTTTTGTTATTGTGAATATTTATTTTAAAAACATAATATGAATGGTGGCAACGACTACTACTTTGTATGTACAAAATAACATACATATCGTGAATTTACAACAACGTATCCAAGAGAACCCAAACAGTCTAAGTTTTGGTACACATAAATATATTGTACAATGATATAATATTACAGTGTTTGTCAAATAAAATGTTGTGTATAGTGAAACTAACTTGATTTTAAAATGTTTCTAATAAAGAATTGTTATCGTTTATCGTGCCTTATTATTTCACTTAATTAAAATAATAAATATTTAATAGTTTGTAACACTGATTATGCAACAAATCAACTTCATATCAAAACAAATTATTGTCAAAATTAAACAGCTGACTTTCAAAATATAACCAATTGGTTAGAAAAATATTAACAAAAGGGTTTTTAAAGAATTGTATATTTAAACAAGATTTACAATAAAATTTAAACGTATAATTACCCACAGATTATTAAACATCAATTTGTAACAATACATATAACAATTTAATTATTTTACTAATTTCGAATATTCAATTTAAATATTCTTCGAAATAGCAACTATTTTAAACA
This sequence comes from Nineta flava, assembly GCA_963920215.1. Taxonomy (NCBI): domain Eukaryota; kingdom Metazoa; phylum Arthropoda; class Insecta; order Neuroptera; family Chrysopidae; genus Nineta; species Nineta flava. Next base: position 125,353,734 of record OY986041.1, read on the forward strand.
CGTCATATATGCGATGCAATTATCAAGAGAAGTGTAACTGAATCATTATTTGAACCAAGGTAAGCTTTGTTGTTGTTAGGAATATCATCTAATTGACGCTTAAAGCTCAGCAAGAACCCATATGTTTTAGGATATCGGCAATAGACTCTATTGCGAAATATCCAATGCCGGGGTGAGTGCCACTTTAATTCAACCATATTATTAAAACCTGGTGAGATTAGTCAACATTCAAATAAACATCTGCATCTAAACAAAAATCGTTATTAAACTGTGCCTTCGTCCCTTCATCAAAAGTACGTGAATCAAAAAATGTAAGATATTAAATATTGTGATAATTCAATATCGTTACAATAGTTTAAGAAGAAATGGATAAAAAAACAACTAACAGAGTTAATTGCTTAAATACCCGGTAAATACTAAATTTATGAAAAAAAATTTCAAACAAAAGTTGTTCATTTTAATAATAAGAACATTTTTTGTTCTTAAATTTTGGTTCTATCTCTTACAGTTTCAAAGATAGACAGTTTTGCACATTTTGCCAGAACATGGTCCGATTTTGCCTATTCACGAACTTGACCTTACTTTTTAACTCAACGTTTGACCTATTGTAATCAACTTTTGCTTTTCTAATAGAAACCACAATATTTTATTGTTTTATCCAAAACTAATGGTAAAAACAAGTATATTTTCAGATTATCTACTTTCGCCAAAAACACATACTGTATTTCAAGTTAATTTTCGGAAAAAAATCTACATACATATTTCCCCCGCTACGAGAGAAAATATCGAATAGATAGGAAAAAAGAGTGCGCGTGTACTATGTGTATATCCGCACGTAAGAAGTTATACTTTAAATAATTTATTAAAATAATATAAAGTAAGGTTAACGCTAGTATTAAGACACAAACAGTTTTAAGCTTAAGAGTTACTTCAAACAGTTTTTGGACATAAAATATTAATTATAAAACATTCGTTTGAAACTTTTTTTTGGAAAACTGAATAGTTTTGCCACAATTTCTACTCAAATAATGTCATATATTATATAGCATCATTATATACTACTTTTATATATCTGTAAGGATGGAAGAATGGAAATATACAGTTTATGTAGCATGAACTTGTTGCGACTCCGCTTCATATCACCCCAGGGTTTGATTCCCTACCGGAGAGCCAAAAATGAAGGTGATAAATAAATACTTTTATTTGAATCATTAATAATTATAATACATTTAATAAATTTGAAGACAAGTTCAAAGATATTAATTATCTTTATTGAAAATATTGAATGAATGTCAGAATGTATTATTTGTTATTAGTTACCAAGGTAAGAAACAAAATCATTACCGTGTTATCAAAGGGTGTATGTAGTTGAATATACAAAGATGTCTAATAAATTGAAATAAATTTTTGATGCGACACCGCTACAAACTCGTTATATTCATGTTATTTATACAGTTAGTTATTATTTTCAATCGTTTTATTTACAATTTTATTGATGATTCCCATTTCCATTGACGGAAACGTTAAATACAAATTTTAATACCGTTTAATTGCTGTTCTATAAATATTAGACACGTGGTCTATAACGTACATTGATTTTCAAAGTAATGGACGAAGCACATAGCTCTGGGCACCCTATTTATCATATATAAACACTTTCGTTTTTTGTTTTTATTTTTCTAAATGTAATTTTCGAACTCCCTAAACATTCATTTTATTTTATTTTAACTGTAACATTTGCTCCACTACAGCTTACATTATATAGGAAACTGTATACCTTTATATATATATATATATATATATATATATATATATATATATATATATATATATATATATATATATATATATATATATATATATACTGACAAATACATAGAACAGTAGTGACAGTTTTCCTGCATGGCTTGTAACATGACCGATAACGTAATTACGCCATCTATAGCTGACTAGAGATGATGTTGTGTGTATTGGTTAGGGCGTAGCAACAGCATAGATAGTCGTCGTAATATGAATGGAATATACATAGTGTAAAATATAATAATAATATTTTATGTATCCTACCTGGATGGTAGCTCACTTCAAGAATCAAAATTGAAAATCTTTTAATGGTTTTTATTCTCGAAAAAAAATAAAATCAACATTTCCTACAAAACAACATAAAATGGTTTCAATAACGACATTTAGTTTGTGTACTATACTACTATAGGTCACAAAAGTAGCACTCATTTTTCAAAATTTCTTTGATTGATTCATCCGGTTTTTGAGAAAATGATTCGGATAAAAATTTTCATGACATTAATAATGAACAACTTTTACCCGAAACTTTTTTTTCGAAAACCGAATGAATCAGGCACAAATCATTAATAAAATTATGAAAAATTGACGCAGATATTAAAAAAATTACTCCATGCCTAGTTGTCTGTCTGTTCATAAACTGGAGAACCTCAAACCAAAAAGAAATAACCAAATTTGTGAGCGTGTTCTGGAGCTAAAAAGTGACCTCAACTTTGTAATAGGACAAAATCGGTTCATACATCCACCTGCGAAAGTATAAAAGAGGATAGATAGAAGAAACATTTAAACACAAGAAAATCTTTCTTTCTTTAAGTGGGCACTCAAGGCTATTCCAAAAACTGACTTCCAGGGCTTCTTCGGAAAGTGGAAACACCGCTGGGAGCGTGTTATTAAATAAAAATTCTAATTATTTTGTTTTTTATTGTTATGTAATTATTTTGCGAATTTTTAACTATCACTTACTTCAACTAATTTCTTTATTTCAAATTTATTGAAAAAAGTATTTTATTGGAAAAATACTTTGGCTGCAAATCACTTTTATAATACTACATAAATTCGTCATGTTTTTCAATTCAACCTCGCGCCTTATACTCTCTCCACCGTTTCCGGTGTAGAAGGAACACTTCTGACATCTTATTTTTGTCAATTATTTGTTTACACGGAATTCGATCTTCTTGTGAAGTCTCCATGACTAATAACAACAGTTCCAAGCATTTTTTCGAGAACAGAATGGATTTGACACAAATTGGCTGTGGAATTTTGAAAAAGTGTAACACGACTTTTTTAATCGAATAAATGTAATTGACACACTGTATACAGAATTATATTCAATACAATGTATACTATGCATACATACATGTTGTCCTCTCACTCACACCTATGACCAATATGGAATGGTGTGAGGTTGTGTGTCCGTTCAATAAATATATGGCTGAACAGACAACACATTGTCATTAAAATGTACAGCGTGTACATTTATTATATACAACCATAAACAAACCAATAAAATATGTCAAACATATTATTGAATTCATGGTCGATATATCTATTAAAACGTTACAAAGCCACACAGATATACACACACTCACACACGCATACACACACCCATACGATACACATATTAAATACAAAATTGCATTTATTTAATCAAACTTTAATTAAGCCTCTATATAATAATTGAACTGAACGTTTTTAGTACTATTGTCATTGCTATACTTCCTCAACTGAATGTAAATTAAACTTTATATACTTGTTAATCGATGTAGTCAATTGTTTATTGGTGATAATTTTATATCGACGGAAGTTTCTTTCTATCTATTTACAATAACGATTTTACACGTAGAATTTTCTATTAAAAAAAATATATTTTACTCGAAACACTTTTATACCCTATACCAGGGTACCATTTTAGTGTCGTTTTTGTGTAATGGTTGAAAGTATTGACGCAAAACAAAAATTTTAGTAAAGGTGCTCATAATATGACCTAATTAGTCCATTTCCGCATATATGTCTGTCCGTCCGTCCGTTAACATGATTTCTTAAAATTTGAAAAGAGCTGAAATTTTGTATGTTTGTTCTATAGCTAAAAAGTAAGGTTTGTAAATAGGTAAAATCGGACCATGTTTGGGAAAAATGGGTAAAACTGTCTATCATTGAAACCGCTAGAGGTAGAACAAAAATTTAAAGACATCAAATGTTCTTAGTTTGAGAATATATAGCTCTTGTAAGAAACTTTTTTTCATAAATTGAGAATATACCGGATATTTAAGCAATTAACTCAATTAGTTATTATGTTCATTTGTTTCAAACAATCCTCTTTGTATTTAAAAAGGATTATTGAGGAAAATATGCACTTCAATACAATACCTTCCATGTAAGAAAGTATTTGTGTTTACCCTTACTTTCAGATAAAACAATAAAGAAACAGGGATTGTATTTACAGAAATAAAATTGAGGTCACGTTTGATCTGATGTCGTTAACGTTTAATTAATTTTCTTTCTTTTAAAATGTAAATTTACAACTTCACCCACGTTTTTTTTTCTAATATTAAGAGAGGTAATTTTAACCTTACCTGTGTTAAGGTCTATGAAAAATGCCTTTCTTGAACATTAATACATGTGACGGAATTTTATTTCTCTTAACATAATTGAATACCTTAATAAAAACATGTTAAATCTCAGTTCGATTATCTATACATAAAAGAAATATGTATAAAAGGAATATGTTTATCCGCTTGCTCCTTCTCCACGCAACCGATTTTGAAACAGTTTTCACCATCATGTAGATAATATTTTCCGGAAGGTTTATATGTTTAGTACAATCTTATTAAAATTTCGTATCTGTTAATAATCTATTTCGAACAAAATTTACTTTCATGGCTTATGTATTTAATTTTAAGTTAATACACCAAAGTTACATATCACCTTAGTTACATATTATACTTTTTTTTAAACTCTCACATGGGAGGTGTTGTAAGAGTGTGGATATAACTGTATATTTGGCTGTTGTATGTTATCGATTCTCCGCGATCAATGAGCTCAGACAAAGTGTAGTAATTAACCATGCTCAGGCGGCTTGGGTCGAGCGACGTGGGCGGATGTCAGCTAGTTATAATAAATAAGTTGGAATCAAATGTTTCAATGCATTTTCATAAAAATTGGACGACAAAGAATTCATAATTTTTTGTTTTAAAAATCGAAAAAGTAGGTCAACAAACATTTCTATTCTTTTCAACAAACTTTTACTATAAATTAATTTCACAAAAACAATAACTACTTTTAAGTTCAATCCCGTTCTGGAGAAATGTAATTCATGTCAAATTTTCATCACAATTGTATGATTCACATTGTTGTTGATACGACAAGAATATCAAATTGGTTGAAAATTAACTTGGATAGGTCAAGGATTTTAATTAGATGGTCTAGTTTTGTATTCATATATACGTTTTAACGAGAGTTAATTGTTAAAATCTCCGGTAAGATTATTTACAGATGTTTGAATTGAAATTGTTGTTTATTTTTCAAAAAAGACTTGTTATGCATTTTCGGTTTTGAATTATCGTATCTGTGGACAGATGGGCAAATAGACAGGTGAACAGGTAGGCCGTGGACTAATTAGATTATTTTATGAATAACTTTTACCAAAAGCGTTTTTCTACCATGAACATTTTCCATAGTTACAGAGTCGTTACCAAAGTTAATTTATGCAGGGTAGTATACAGGGTTTTATACACTTGTATACAGCTCCTTCTATAGCGATTTCGCAAAAGTGTTTCGAATAAAACTAATGTAAATTCTATATGGAGAGTCTAAATCCCTTTACCAGTCCAAGTGGCCGTGCGGTCTAAGGCGTCATGTCTACGCAGTATGTCTACTTGGAAACTCGGAGGTTATGGGTTCAAATCCCGACATCGGCCGTTTGTCAATTATTCAAAAAAAAGGGGATGGTTAATTGACGAAACTGTCGGCGTATGGACAAGAACAAAGTAACCGACTATGCGTGAGAAGGTTCTCTGCAGTTTCCTTCACGAACTCCATATGAATATCGGCATAGTTCCTATCATAGTCGGCTACAGCCGCATATCCTACCAATTCCTAGTCTATACACAAAAATTCCTTCCACACCACTCACATCCTCACGTCCTTAGGCGTCACAATGGACCTTATAGTTGAAGTGTAGCCTCTCCAGGGCAGCCTTTACAATCTATCTATCTATCTATCTAAATCTCTAATAAAAAGTTGGGGTTGTCTGGGGGGCCGACTTTGGTAATATTGGATAGCTTCTTTAAAAATATTGTACACATATTCTTTCGTTTTTCATCCCAAAATATTTTTCTCGTGTTATTCGACCGTTTTCAGACTCTTCCCGTTCACCGACTAAAACAAAGAAAAAATTCAGCTAACATTTTAAAATCTCATTTGCACTTGACAAATATACCCACTGTTTTGTTGTATTTACTTAGAAATTTTTTGGACATTAAATGGGTAGATAGTCAATATTCATAAAGAATTTTTGAAAACAACATAAAAATATAAATTTTTTTTTAGAAAAATTAAGTACTTTTGCCATTATGATCTGTGCACATATTTACAATTAGGTTACACAATATGAACGACTATAATATGAGAGCTATGTAACCTTTTTTTATGGTGCAATGGATAGACTGAGTTTGGTACGTATATTTCGGCATCGAAAAGTTAGAAATTACTGTGTTATATTCTGTATGTGCATCCAAAAAAAAACAACAACAAAAAAACTAAATTTATATATGAAGGTGTCGCTTCTAATAAAACATCGGCAACATATCAAACGACCTATGGATAAATATGTATGCACAGGGAGCTTTTGAAATATTGAAAGTAGCCATACGCTTATATTCCAAAATTCTCTTTTGCATCTATTACCATTCTTACCACATGATGGATCTAATATGGATAAAGGTTTTGTAATCGCTGGGAAACCGATTATCCAAAGCGCCACTTTTCAGAACGCCACTTTTATAACACTTCCATCACAATGCTATTCTTAATTATTAAATATAACAAATATTTGAGATTTTTATAGCAATATATTTATTTTGACTATAGTTTCGGAAACAAAGTTCATTCTTCCAAAAATTTAATGAAAAAAGTAAAGAATTTATCCTCATTTGATGGAATACCTTCGTAAATATATCATACTTGTTTTCCCACGATATCAATAAAAAAACAAGTTCAAAGAATATTTGTTTAAATATAGCTAATTTTTGACAGGCTCTACCATTAACGCGCCTTTCTTTTCTTTATGATAAAACAAATATTTTACCTGCTTTTGGCTTTTGGAGACAGAGCTTCAAATATGTTTATAGTTGTATGAAAAAGTGTTTTACAACTTCATGGATTTTATAATTTTTGGTTGAATTTTGACTAGATCTTGAACATCAAGCAAATTTCACATACGATTCTTTCCATAGTTTCCTAAAGTTAAATTAAACACAATTTTCGAATACCGTCAAATGTATAGTAGTCTAATTTTTGGCCTCTAAAAGATTGTTAAAATTTGGTTGCGATGTAATAAGGAATGCGTTTATTGATCTATAATAACAAATTGTTTCTTCCTTTAGAAAAGAAGCCACCGTTATGACAAAACCAAAATTCAGTCGGAAAATATCGAAAGCGCTCGTTTGATAAACAATAAATTCGAGTCATAAATCTATTCCATGCGAAAATCAAATTTTTTATCAACTTTAAGATATCCAATGATTTTGTTGTCAATAGAAATGAGAAATTGTGTGCTTTTTGCTTTCATATTTTCTTAAATCGGACACCAAAAAAAAACTTATACACATTTTAGTTTTTGACAGAACACCATTTTGATACATATTACTTCTACAGTCAATATATAGGGCATCAAATGAAAACAACAGTTTACACTTATATCGACCAAACTCTCGAAAAATACCCAAGTGAATAAATCACACAGCTGCATGGAATATAACCTCGGACCTCCTGCATAGCACACCATCTCCCTTCAAATTCCGGTTATCGATTTTAACGTGTAATCTATTGGTATTAATAATCTATTGATTAGTTTCTTGTATATACTTATGATTTACCCCTTCAATAGTATATAAACGCTCTGTATCAACACACATATGTGCCAGTGGTTTTTTTGTCGTTGTTTATCATGTGACCAAAAATTCGTAGCATGTATGGAGTTGAAATATAAATCTGATAGGAAAGTCATATGGTATAGTAATTTTTGGTGTCTAACATCATATGATGCCCTAACATACCTAATATGAAATCAAAATTTATTAATGTACGGGTCGCTTAAAAATATATAAAAACTAATATACTTTGGCATAAATTTATTCCAAAAAAAAAATCTTTAGATATATAGCTCTTTTATTAAAAATAATGGAAAAAAAACACAGAATTTATTCACTTCTAACATTTTTTCGTACCATTTAGGACGGTACGTTTACACGAATATTGCTGGATATTTAGTATTTGAAAATTTCTATCTATTATCGAAATTGATAACAGCTTGTGTTTGATTGAAATTTTATTAATAAACTAGGAAAAACAATTTATGAAGTCGGAAAATATTTGTATTACAAAACAATAATTTAACACTACACCGGTCAAAATTGATTTAAAAACTTTTACAGTCGATTCATGTCGAATCTATTTGGTTTTCGAAAAAACATATTTCAAACAAAAATGTTAGTTATTAAACAGTGAACAAATTTAGATCGTATCATTTTTTCGAAACATAATCGAAATCCGCTGTGAAATAAAATCGTGGAGCCATTTCGAAACGATTTAACCATAAATATTAGGGGCAGAGAAAAATCAAAATCCAGATAAGATTTCCAACATAAAATCTAATATTTCGTCTACGATTTTATCTAAAGTTCACGATTAATATTCCATAATATTATTTTCTAGCTTTTAATATATCGACTATCAATAAAACTGTTTTACGAACGAAAAGTTTTCTTCTAATTATTGTTAAACTACTTCAAAAAAACTGTATTACGGACCACAAAGGTAGCGCCGCTCATTGTTCAAAATTTTGAGTTCATTTTTAACTTTTTCTAATGAAAATCTTTTATCCGAAACATTTTTTCGAAAACCAAATGAACAAGACCCAAATAAATTTTGCAAAAAGAGCTACTTTTGTATAAAATATTTTGTACTTTCAATTCTCGCGAAGCTATTTTTGTATGCAAATTTTAACCCAAGCAGTATGGAAATTTGATTGAACGAAATGTGCTTTGGTATTTGATTAAGATATATTCTATCATATTCTACCACAGTGTATATTTTACTAAAATAATTTTTTTTTTGTTCCAGGTAAATATGAAAGGTGTTCATTAACGGTCTTATAAAAATACCAACTAACAACCAATTGGGTAGTTTAGTAAGTTATAAAAAGAAAAAATACTTTTTTTTTAATTAAAAAAATTTTGTTTTTTAAATTTAATACTAAATTTATAATTTCATTGAGCCTTGAGTTTGTTAGTTTGAAATGTTTTAATTATTTAAAGGTTGCAGATAGCTGTCTGAATTTTCTACATATTGTAGTCACTTGAAGTTTCAATTATTCCCATTCATAATACAACATATTTTGAAACTATATTTTCTCTTTAGAATTTCATTTATGGGTAAATAACAGCGGAAGTTCTATTTTATAATTTTATACACAGGGGTGGTTTTAATAAACTATAAACTCCTTTTACTAAATTAATTTGTCTATACATGGAGGTAGACTAGTTCACAAGAGTTTCATTAAATTTTTTATACTTAAACTGTCCGCCTAAAAGCTGGCGGACAGTCCGAGTAACATGGCCTAGTAAAAACCTTAAAATTTTTAAATTAATAATACTCAATTCGTAGGAAATAGGATTTGGAAAAGTGAATGAATTAATTTAAATAAATTGGACATTTCGTCATTTATTTATGACTTCCTCAGCATTTATGTAATTCAAATGTCTAACATAAACATTTGAATTACATAAATAAGTTGCTGAGGAAGTCATAAATAAATGACGAAACGTCCAATTTATTTAAATTAATTCATTCACTTTTCCAAATCCTATTTCCTACGAATTGAGTATTATTACATATTATGGATACGAATATTGAATCACTATCTACACCGAGGGGCTATTTTAAATTAATGTTTTAATACTAGTTAATTAATTTAGAAATGGATTCTTTTTCGGAAATATCCATCTCCCACAAATCCTCTCGTTTTTCAGCAGAAATTAATCATTATAACGAGTTTGTTAGCGGAAAAAGCCTCGAGTTGGTTGGGTTTGTGTGTTTTTGGGCCACTATAAGACGTTGAATATATTTCAGATATTGTGGCATAAATATATTAATCACATATTATTTTTTAGTACTCCTAATCCGATTTGATTGCTAATGGCATGGCCAACGCGTTTATCAACTACCTATAGGAATACTTTCTTCTAAGCTCATAGTGACATTAATATCACATCCAGGACATTAAAGACCTTTTTTAATATAATAATAATATAATAATATTAAAAAAATTAATAAATACGTATGGTAAATGCGTATTAATAAATACCTTTAGTATGGTAAAATTTGGTTTGAAGAATATTGTAAGGATACTTCGTCATTTGTCCAACGTGGAAATACAATCATCATTTTCCATCGTAAAGGATGATTTCCGCTGAAAAAGGAAAGGATTTGCAAGTGGGGAGGGGAGGTACTGAATTTTGAAAAAGAACCAAGTAATGACCTGGATAATATAATAATATAAAAAAATTGAATTTGCGTATTAATAAATACGTTTAGTATGGTAAAATTTGGTTTGAAGGTTATTGTAAGGATACTTCGTCATTTGTCCATCGTGGAAATACCATTTATATCATTTTTCATCGTAATGGATGATTTCCGCTGAAAAAGGAAAGGATATATACAAGTGGGGGGACTGAAAAAGAACCAAGTAATGACCTGGCAACCGTCGCATGGTTTTCATCATCATCCTCCAAATTTGTGTTCCAAGCCATGATAGATAGATAGGTTGTAGAGGCTGCCCTAGACGGGCTAGATTTCGACCATAAGGTCCATTGTGATACCTAAGCATTTGAGGATGTGAGTAGAGTGGAAGGAAACTTTGTGTATAGACTAGGAATTGGTAGGATATGCGGCTGCAGCCGACTATGATAGCAATTATGCCGATATTCATCTGGAATTCGTGAAAGAAACTGTAGAAAACTTTCTCAAATGTAGCCGTTTACTTCGTTATTGTCCTAACGCCGACAGTTTAGTCAATTAACCGCTCCTTTTTTTTCCTAATAAATGATAAACTGCCGATGTTGGGATTCGAACCCATAACCTCTCAGTTTCCAAGTAGGCATACTGCACAGACGTAACGTCTTATACCGCTCGACCACTTGGACTGGTGTCAGCCCATGATAGTGTTGTCATATAGATAGCAATTGTTAACATGTTTCTACGAGACTGTAATTTTGAGAGAATCTTCCTTAAACTATTTTAAGAATGGACATTAAGAAACAGGTGGTTCTGGGGGTTCTGGGGATTGTATTATGACCGTGACGCTTGATGGGAGTGCGAACTTATACATAATTATATGAGTCACTATGTGATCAAGAGATGAGTTTTAAAGTTCGGTTTCAGAACACTGATCGATAAACATATTACATTTCTGTTATTAATGATAATTTTCGAGCATTTTCTATGGCCTTTGAGACCGTTCGTAAAGGTTATGCAACTTCTAGATAACGAATTTCATTAATTTAGGGCCGTTTGATGTAATTTCTACACCTACGATTTAACTAAAATATTTATCATATTTTCTAAAACTATTTTAAAGCCGACCCTGTTTAACCATCGATACATAATGCAAAATTATTTTTTACATACACACTCATAGATTGTTAAAATGATTATTTTATCAAGCCAAGATTACTCTCTTCAGTCCCACTGTGCATTTTTGTATTTGTTTTTATTCGAGTCTTAATTAGTGTTCTATGAATGAACGTATATTTTTTTCCTAGCTAATTAAATTTGCAATCTGTGATAATTTAATAATTTTGGAATTTTTAAATAACTAGGTAAAAGCTCTTGTTATGTATGCCACAACAACAACAAAAAGAAAACAGGAACTAAGTTTGCGAAACTATAGTCAAAATATAATTATTGTCTACCATTGAACATACCACAGCCAAATACACGGTTATATTCACACTATGACAACACCACAGATGTGAGAGTTAAAAAAAATTGTATAATATGTGACTAAGGTGATATGTAACTTAGGTGTATTAACTTAAAATTGAATGCGTTAGCCATGAAAGTAAATTTTTTTCGAAATATCTTTATTATTTACACATTAAATTCAAATTCATCTCACTGATGAGCTTATTAATTTTAACTTATTAATTTTTAATTAATCAGCGGGTTTATTGTCGATCTAGTAAACATTTTTAGTCAATTTTATCTATAAATTAATAAAAGCAAAGTAGTTGACATTTAAAATTTATTTTCAAAAATATTCTTGACCCATATTTATTTAAAAACAAAAAAGAAATGTGTATATGTTTAACCTATTTAACAAAAATGGGCCATAATCAGATAAATAGAGCCCACAATATGTATATAATATAAACAATGTATATAATATACATACATATATAATATATATATATATATATATATATATATATATATATATATATATATTTATATATATATATATATATATATATATATATATATATATATATATATATATATATACTGATATATATATACTATATATATATATACTATATATATATATATATATATATATGATATATGTTCATTTTATACAGGTACCTATGTATATAATTGGGATATACATATTATTATACATATTGAGTGTACTGAAATATACAATATTGAAGTTATTTTGGTGGTAAGTAGTTCAAGAATCTGTACATGTGTATATTTCCGTGTTAAAACAACGAATAGACGAATTAATAACTTTTAGCCGAAGCATTTTTTTCAAAATCCGATTGAATATCCGACGAAAAACAAAAATGTGAGACGGATCAAGTTTTCGCAAACAAAAAGGAGTGATATCGCAGCAAAATAAAAATATTCGCCTTTCAAAAGTAGTGAAATTGTAAGAGCCCAATTTTTGACTAGATTGTCAATAAAGCCTTCGTAAAAGCTGCTATCGTTCTTATCCTTGATAAAAACCGATTTTATGTTTAGGAGATTAGTAGTTCTTTCCTCAGTAGAGAAGCAAACAAGATTGTGAGGATTACACACTAAGCGAAATTGGTGAACATACTAATGTGCTTGTTATTTTGGTACAAAAGTTCACTTGCACATGGTATGCAGCTTTAGCAGGCATCCGAATCTTTTCGAGACAAACAAAAGCGTGCTTTGCTGTTTGATCTAAATCATCGTCGTAGATCTATGCCTGCTCTTCCGCCTCCTTCTTTATTTTTGCACTTTTTGCGTGTAGGCTGTAAGCCTGGGAGCCCACGAAGGCTAGGGTCCGGATGGCAAACGCCACCATGACTCTGTGGCCAGTACGACACTGGTTTCACTGTCTACCATGACTCTGTGGCCAGTACGACAATGGTTTCACCGACTGGACATTACAGGAACTCCTGGATTTTACTACGATCTTTGCGACCAATAAAATGTAGTACGATTTTGATACTATTCACGATTCATTCAGCCATCATCAGAGCAGCAGTAGTAGCAGAAACAACAACAACATCCAATACCAAGTACCGTCCCAACAAACATAAATCCAATACCACCTAAACATATATTGGTTTACCAATAATATTATATTATCTGTGAAACATATCACAATTTATGTATGTTTCTATACTATTTTGAATTTTTTTTTTATTTGTACTGTTTTTTTTTTTAATATCGGTTTATAAATATGAATGGATTTTGATTTATTCCTGTACGTACATATGCATACCTACAGGAAGAGTCAGGGGGAATTTAAAAATCAACTGCTATAGGAATGGTTTCTTTTTCATAAAACCAAGTGCATAAAACACAAATGTTATATGATTTTTTACATCACATTTGGGTTTTTTTTACTTCTGATATTTCGAATTGAAAATTTCGACATATTTCCCCGCTCAGAGATCTTTAGAGTCCGAATCCAACATATGCATATCTTGTCTCGCATATCTCAAGAGCAAATAATGATATTGACACTAAGCCCAATTCAGCCCACTGGTTGGGCGAAGGCCGCCACTAACAGCCTCCAATTTTCCCTATTCCTTGCCTTGCGCATCCACAGACATCCTGCATATTTAACAATTTCGTCTCTCCAGCGTTTTATCTGGCGTCCCCTTTTTCTTCTGCAATTATAGGGTGTCCATGTAGTCGTTTTATTAGTCCAGCGCGTATTCTCAAGCCTCGACTTGAGAATACGGGCAGATGATATAGTTTTGCTTGCGGAAAATGCTGGAAAACTACAAATCATGCTCAATGAACTAAGCACAACTTGTAAAGAAGCGGGCCTGATCATAAATAGAAGCAAAACCAAGGTAATGTCGAATTCCCAACAGATACCGATTCTCTTTTAGGAAAAATAGTCTCAATGCGTAATAGTCGACGCATAATTGCATCATTTAAAACAAATAAACTACATAAAAATTGTTATAAGATCTTTTTCGTCTCGCATATCTCGAGAAAAAATAACGATATTGACCTAGGACCAATTTCGATTAGCGAATAATTCCATTATGTATACCGGATAAGTTTTGCAAAATAAATTGAATTGGCGTTTCTTTTTTGTAATACAAAAATTACTGTAAAATAATTATGTGTGTTAAACTTCAATTAATTAACTCCATCCGAATTGTCGAGGCGTCTTAAGTACACTGGTCTCTAATTTTCAAAAGCACCAAATAGAAAGTTGACAGTGTGGGTAGACTAATTGCATCCAGCCTCTTTGTTATTCTTCTGCTTTTGAGTACCTAACCTACCAATAAAAGGTCCTATTTGGGTTTTTTCTTTAAGTAAATTTCGACTGAATCATCGTGTACAGTCAATTCAATGGAGAGATGTATGATAAAATAACCTATTTATGGTCAACCTCATAATATGCAAGTATAGGAAGTATCAAATTGTACTAAAAATTGTTATTATTATTTCACTATAAACAATAATACTATTTTGAACCGCAATTTTTTGTTGTTGGAATAATCGATAATGCAATCGGCTTTAAAAAAAACTTTGAAAATAAATAAATAATTAAATAGCCAAAGACTAAAAAACACAATTTTATGAACACGCATACTTTAAAGTTGGCACGTGGAAGATTGTTTTGAATATTTTTCTATAAGCGCTTATATAGGGTGGCGCATAAGTAACGTTATGAATATTTTAGGATAATTATTTAGCACAACCAGGTCAATTTTCCAAACCTTTTGAAAATGCAGTTTAATATATTATCCTAAAATAATCATGAACTTCCACAAATTAACGCTCAATACAATAGGGAATATGCATGAAAATTTTTTTTCACATTTATTTTCAGAATATGAAATTACTGTTAATACTGTAATAATATTTAAAAACGAAATTAAAATCCGACAAATATCATGGAAGCTATAAGCTTTTAAAGATTATTATCTGTCTCTTTCTTGCAAAAATACTAAAAACGGAGTTTTACGTGTATTTTAAATGGTGAAAGTGTAATATGACGTCACATAACATATCTAGAGGGCTATCACCCTCTTTGTCTAATCGGGAATTTCAATGATTCATATGTCGCTTATTTTTAAAGTAATTTAAATGTAATTTTACCTTGATATTTGTCAAGTAAACATGCTTCAATTCAAGTGAAAAAAAATTTTCATGCATATTCCCTATTGTGTTTGACCAATCAGTTTTTTAGGCAACTTTATATATTGAAAAACATGTTTATTTAGAGCACTTGCATTGTAATATGTAGTAGCCATTAATCTTGGACCCATTTTATTGTGGCGTAACACAATATATTATACTATTTAATGATTTATAGAATTCAAAAATACTGATACATGTTAAATGATTTTGGCATTTATATTGGTTTTATTCTTTCAAAAATATCTTTAAACTAATTGAAACATACAGTAAAAATAAATAGTCATAAACGTTTTTTTTTTAATACTATATTGTTGTTTTATTTAAATAATACCGTACGTATATATAATCTTTTTGAATATCCTATGCTCTTTATCCTCTGTCCACGCTTTCAATATGCTGCTTTCTTGATTAAATAACGATTAATTAAAAAATATTAAATGTTAATAATTTAACACCGAAAATTTCAATTCGCGATTCCAAACCAAATTCCGATTATTATGAAACTTTCATTTTAGTCCGGTATACCAGTATTATTTAACCTTCCCTCGGGCGCATTTGATCTGCAAGGCACAAGATTGCTATTTTGTCACTTTACTTTGGTCCTTTATGGTGTTTCCACTTGGTTTCCAACCCTTTCATATAGTTTCATCTTAACCTTCATTTCGAAAAGTTATTCAAGTTTTGTTCCGTTAAGTTCATTGCATCCAATTTCATCACATTTTTGAAGTGGGCTCTATCCTGGAAGATTAATTGAACCTACCTTGGAAGCTTAATATAGATATAAATTCTGTGAACATTTTTCACTATTTCTTACCTAATATATTTTACTCTTTGCCTAACGATTTTTTTACTTTTTGCACGTTAATATTTTTTACTTTATACGACTTTTGTTATGCCAAAAACTTAGCTTTTTATAGAAGCATTGTATTTTTTCTAATTTTGACACCCCAAACAATGATGTACATCACTGGGAGGTTGTATAAAACAATTTAATTAGGTGTTTATTATGTTTTTTGGGCGCAGTGTAGGTACTTGTGTGCCTATTAAGTACGCTGCGCCCGAGTCAGCAGTCAACGTATTGCGCCCAACGGACGGTTAAAAACTGCATCCCGGTTTGCAAACACCAGTCACTTTTGATTGCATGAGTCACTTATGATTGCATAAAAATCAGTTTTGATATTTTTGTATATTTGAGTTTTCGTGTACGGTTGACATTTTAACGGTTTTTTTTTTAATAATAAAAATTTAACATGTTCAATTATTTCATTGTTCCAACAATATTGTTCCAAATAGTTACAAGCCAAGGGTAAACGTTAAAAATAAAATAATACTGGTCAAATTTAATAGTCAAACAATATTTATTTTTCAAATGGTTTTTTTGTTAATTTTTTCTCTTTTGTTATTTTTTATCAATAGTTTACATGAATTTATTAGGAATAAATTCCTTTGTCGAATTGTTACGGATTTTCTAAATTCCTGTAATAGACCAGTTGCTGTAATAAACCAAAAAAATGAATCTCAAAAATGGGATTTGGTAATTTTGAAATTGTTATTTAGGACATCTCCAAGGGTGCTTATTTGTGTTCAGAAAATCTGTATATATCTGCAAAACTGTCCACCAGTTTAACAGACTGTTTGGGGGGGGGGGGGGCTTATGTAATGTTTTTGTGATTTTTTTCTGGAAACAATATTAATACCCGGAATTTATGGAAAGGTCACAATAATCATTTACACAGAATTTTAGATTGATGGCCATTGCAAAAAACGCTTTAAACCAACAGTTTTAAACATCGATTAGAAACTTTCGTTTACACACAATATGGGCTATTTTCAGAGTCTTTAGAGCCTCTGGTGTAATATATTTGGAGTCATGTTACAAATAGAATCTGAATTATATTCTAAAAATCATCTCAGAAAAAATTCCATCATCGTTTCAAAAGCCCGAATATAACAGTTTGTTGAAATGCTTTAAAGAAAGCATACGCTAGGTTGTATAAAATGTCTGTAATTTTTGTTTTATTGTAAGAATATCCGCATGAATATATAACATATATATATATATATATATATATATATATATATATATATATATATATATATATATATATATATATATAGTTGATTTGATGGAAATCGATCTTATTTTAACTTTGACTATTGAACAAAAGATAGTTAATATCGTTTGATCACGGGGAGCTTTGTTTTTCAACAGTTAAAAACAAACAAACAGAATGTAGAAAACATTGCCATCATTATTTTCGATTACAATATATGATATATTTCTTTTATATTCAATTTATATAACTGTCAATATCAGATTTCATTTTGTTTTTTTTGTTTATCACTGCGTGATATCACACGAATTATATTCTTACTTTGTGTATAAATGTTATACTAAAAGGTGGTATACACGATTATATTAAGAAACGCGATGGAAACCCGTTGAAAAGCTAGCATTTCCGCTTGAAGCTAAAATCTAAAGACAAAAAACTATTTTTTCTTTATAGTTTTGTCATGTTTTCAGCTGAAACATTTGTAATATCAGTTCAATATACCGGCAATTAACTCAGTAAGTTGTAAAATTTCCTGGATTTTTGCTTTGTGTTACCTTCTCTAGTATATCGATAGCTCTTATAAAAGTTTACAACTTTTTTTTCGAAAACGTATCTTTTTGAGTAACGTAACAAACGGTTTCATAAGTCTTACAGATTTTGATATATTTATGGTTGTAAAGTAGATGTTTGATATATTAAATAATTATTATTTAAATAAATAATAAATATATATAAAAGATATAATTGATCTTCATTAATTTGATTTATGAAATGTTATTATTTTTATATGTATTTTTAAATTACGAAGGTTGTTAACATTCACAGCAACCGTGATAATAGAGGGAAGTTATAGTTGTTATGCAACAGATAAAAATGATGAACAAAATTATAATAATAATTTAATGATGAAGCGACACCGCTACATGGTAATGCGGACAACAGACATTGGACACGCAAGTCTATTGTACGTATAATTGTGTATTCAAATATAACATCGCCGTGACATAGACTTTCTGAAATATTCAGAGGAGAAAATGTATTAAACTTATGAATTAGTAATTATAAATAATTTAAGTTGGGTGTTTTACACGATTTCTGTAAAAATAGTAATTTAAGTTATACGGGCGTTAGAGCAAAGTAAAGATAACGAGCTGAATTTTTAATATGTTATTAGTCAATAGTAAATACTGGATCTGACGTCCAGTTTCTTAAGATTTGTTTTAAAAAATTGACATGTACACGAATCAGATAGAGAATATCTGGTTAATCGCCATCTATCTTGAAAGTGAAGTATAACTGATGAAAAATTAAAAAAAGATAAATAGTTAATATATATATATATATATATATATATATATATATATATATATATATATATATATATATATATATATATATATATATATATATATTAACTATAATAATATATATATATATACATATATTCCTCTAAATCGCTCTATCTTTCTCGCGCGTACAACCTCAATTAACCAACAATATAATTTATCAATATCTGGCTTGAGTGTTGACTTTTCTTGAACAAATTTGCTATGGGCTTTATGGTCTTGCATCGGTTTCAATCTTCTAACTTCTGAGTTTTTAATCGTGGATTAGTTAGCC
Organism: Nineta flava; assembly: GCA_963920215.1. Lineage (NCBI taxonomy): Eukaryota > Metazoa > Arthropoda > Insecta > Neuroptera > Chrysopidae > Nineta > Nineta flava. The sequence continues at coordinate 125,373,068 of OY986041.1, forward strand.
ATTATCTATTGAAAACAAAAGTATTCCGAACCCACGTCGTTATTCCGAACCCAAGATATTAGCAATTTTTTTACCAAAACCTTTTACATTTATTTTTATATTGATCGTCGATTAATAATAATAATAATGTAACATTATTTTCTTGAACTATGATTTTATTGTATGTCCCCAGAAAATTACAAGTAAGAAAATGAAACAAGTTTACAAAAATTGTAAAATAGCCAAACAGGTCTTTTTCGCTTGCAAGAAAAAGTCGGTGTCAGCATAGAGAAATTCACATAACTTTTGGACACCGCCTCCAAAAATAACAATAATTGTACATATATATTTAAAAAATTTTTGCTTAGGTGAACTAAAATTGGCACAATAATATGCAATTATTTTTTTACTTTTTAGTGCATTTTTTGTTATAGAATATTTGATTTTTGAAATCGGGTTTCCATTGTGTCAAAATAGGTTTTATTTCTCGCTTTTTAGTGACTTTGAAGTTCTATAACTTATTTTATTTGTCTAAATATGGGTAGATCAACTACTAACTATTAGTGCATTTCTTTATAACACATTTTTTTTATCCGTTGTTTTTTTTTTTAATTTTTAGTGCATTTTTTCATAATAGATTTTCAGTTTTTTTTACATGCATTTTGTTTTTTTTTGGGGTCGGTTTTATTTGGTAAAAAATTTGTTTGAAGTCGGTTTTTAAAAAAATTTTCTTTTTTTTCCATTATGAATGAGTTATCACATATAAAATGAGGATTTTCCTCAATTTCCCGCGGATCCCCTCATCCGAATGCGATTTGGTGCCAATGGAACCAATGGGAAACCAAACCCTTTAAAAACAAAAAAACAAAAATTCAAAATCGGTTCATAAATGACGGAGTTCTGAGGTGACACACATGAAAAAAAATAAATAAATAAAAAACAGACATTGAGAACCATCCTCCTTTTTGAAGTCGGGTTAAATATATGAAGTTGTTTATCATTCCTCAATATTTTAAAAACTATCTGTACCAGAAAGCTTTTATTTACAATATATATGACATTTTCTTTGCTTCTATTATCACTTAGTTTCCTCTCAATTTGACGCTTGCATTACAAGTGGAAATCTGATATTGACAAAACAGTTATTATGCGGATGAATTATAATTCTACGAATTTTACAAGTAATTAAAAAGTTCTGAGAAACTAACATAGTTAATCGTCTGAACAAATAAGGTATTCGTTGAAATAAGAGTATACATTGTGGTACTGGTTTGCTATTCAAGTCCACATTCACTATTCTTAGTGGTAAGATAACAAAATAAATAGTGAAGCTCTTTTAGTGATGCCGCGACAGGAGAAGTCAGCATGCCTATGCAACTTTTGCATGAAACATTTTGTTCGAAAAAACATTTTTTAATTAATATTAAATGTACGCTTTTATGTGCGTGATGAGAAAGTGCGAGAAGTGCAGATTACGTTTAGTCCCAAATTTGTAACAGTTGAAAATGTTGATCGAAAAAAATTTTGGTATTCCTAAAATTACCTAATTAGTCCATTTCCGCATATCTGTCCGTCCTTCCGTCAACACGATAATTTAAAACCGAAAAAAGATATCGAGCTGAAATTTTGTATGTGTTTTTAACCAAGCGAGCAAAATGGGCAAATCTGTCTATCTTTGAAACCGTATGGCATAGAACAAAACTTTAAAGACAATAAATGCTCCCTTTTTTAAAAATAAACCAGCCAAATGGCCGCGCTTATCCAGGCGTTGTGTGTACTAGGAACTGGGAGGTTATGGATTCGAATCCCGACATCGGCAGTTTGTCAATTATTAAAAACAAAAAAGGGCGGTTAATTGACTGTCTATCTTTGAAACCGTATGGCATAGAACAAAACTTTAAAGACCAAAAATGCTACCTTTTTTAAAAATAAACCAGCCAAATGGCCATGCTTGTACAGGTGTTGTGTGTACTTGGAACTGGGAGGTTATGGATTCGAATCCCGACATCGGCAGTTTGTCAATTATTAAAAAAAAATAAGGGCGGTTAATTGACTAAACTGTCGGCGTATGGACAAGAACGAAGTAACCGGCTATGCTTGTAAAGGTTTTCTGCAGTTTCCTTAACGAACTCCAGATGAGTATCGGCATAGGTCCTATCAAAGTCGGCTGCAGTCGCACATCCTACCAATTTCTAGTCTACACACAAAATTCCTTGTCCTTCACTCACATACTCATATCCTTAGGCATCAGAATGGACCTTATGGTCGAAGTGTCCAGGACAGCCGCTACAATTTATCTATCTATCTATCAATAAACAAGTTTTGTTTGAGACTTTTTTTGATAAATTCAGTATGTATCGGATATTTAGGTAATTAACTCGGTTGGTTGTTATTTTCATTTGTTACATTTGTTATACTTTTCAATGGTATTACTTATACGACTACAAAATATATTTGGTATCTTGTCGATTAAAATTACTTTACAAAATTAATTTACACTAGTTATTTATATTACAAATTTCATAGTACCTAAAATCATACTAACTAAGTCTGTAGGTATGTAAAATGTTTATATCTATAATTAAAAGGTGATGATTATATATAACTTTAACATCCTTTTGTATTTAGAAAGCCCTTATAACCGCTAGTCTACACCAATGTAATATATTAAATATTAAATACAGTTAAGTAATGCATATATATATATATATATATATATATATATATATATATATATATATATATATATATATATATATATATATATATATATATGTATATATATATATATATATATATATATATATATATATATATATATATATATATATATATATATATATATAAATTTATATATAGACAGGAACGAAAATGATTTAAAATTATAATGAGTCATAATTGAAAATTTTCTAATGCAAGGAAATTACTTTACATTGAATATTTTCTTCGAGTTGTGATGAGATATTAAAATAGTGAATATATTAAGGTTGTTATTAAGGATAATAGTTTATGAAAAACTTATTCATAATAAAATGAAAAAAGGACATAATTTTGGACATACTTTTAATACGTTTCGGTAATAATTTTTAAAAAAAATCGTGTGAGTCTTCGAGTTTTATTAGGTAGCTTTTATGTTGTCTTAAGAGTTTGGGCTAAAAATAGCTTTTCTAGATTTTTTTAAAATTTGTTTTTCTGGTTTGAATCAATTTTTTATTATTATTAAATCATCACTCATAAGGCACTCGGGGCTAGTAGTAGTCACACGGGGGAGGTCTGTAGTTCGATGCCTGGCCAGTAGACTTCTTGGCCTTTTTTACCTACCTCTAAGTACAAACAACGCCTTTACAAGCGCGGCTACTTGACTGGTAATAAATTGATTTTACGAAAATTTCAAATATTTGTTTTATTTAATAATTTTCTTATTTACATTTAATTGACAAACTGCCACCATTTTGAATCGAAGCTGCAACCTCTCAGTTCCAAGCAGAACTGCCAGAACGTCGTTAATATTTATAATTTCAACATGTCAAATATGTCTTTTGTTATGGAAGATTTCATTGAACGAGTTTTATGATTGTATGATTAGAAATAAATTGCATGACTGTATGATTAGAGCCTCCTTAAAGCTACTAAGTATAACTGTTGAAACTATGATTAAGTGTTTCAAATTTATTTCAAAAACTATATAACTACCTTAACATTAATTGAAATAAGTAATTCTCTTTTATAAATTATGAGGTTAACTAAAATTTTAGTTTCATTTTGTATATATATATATATATATATATATATATATATATATATATATATATATATATATATATATATATATATAGTGATTTTAATATGAATAATTATTACATAATTACAGTTAAAACTAGTACTCTGGTAAAAGTGTATCAAAATATTATAATTTTTGTAAATTTTAAAGACTCGTAATGATCAAGTAATTTAACTGTGTTTTCGTGTGAAAATTTCCATAATACATAGACAGACAAAATTATAAGAGAAAATTATTGCTATAGAATTTATTTCGTTTAATTGTTTTGAATAATTAGAAATAAATGACATGAAGCAATTAAAATATTTCTAATGCATTTCAATTTGTATCCAAGTCAAATAGTAAGTTTACCTTTTAAAAATTAAACATTGAGATTTTCCACTGTAAATATCTTCGTTTTGACACGATGACGAAAAGTCCATAACAAAATCGCGCATACAAATAAAGTTATCCGAGCTCAAAAGTTCCGAAAATAAGTTTTTCTCAAATATCTTGTAAACTATTGGTTTTACAATAACATAGGTCATTATTAAATTTATTTCTTAGCTAATCCTACAAAAAAAAGTGCTATTTAAAATTCAAGTAAGACCAATAACTCACGAGATATATGGTTCAAAAAACATTTTTCCTAATGTGCAATAAACTGTTAAACTGTGTTTTAAAAGAGATAAATAGTCGTCCTACGTAAATTTTGTAACAGACCGTTTTTGTGCGAACTTAAATGACCTCTATTCCAGAAAATCTAATTACTTCATTAATCTTTCAATCCTACTTCTAGACCAGGAAATGGGTAAATTTGCATGACACTTCTCGGTTAGATTTGCGAATTGCATATTTTTGTAGGGCTGATAGCCCAGATGAAGACCTACTATTTTCCAACCACCGATTTACCACCCATTTTTTTCCCACGCGTTCAAAGTTGGCAAAACGGAAAAAAAAGAGGTTTTTGAGCGATAGCGACGAAACTGTGAATTTCACAGAAAAAAAGTAAAGGAACTATTTTTAGGTATTGACATACAATTTGGCGCATCGGAAATTAAAATCGCATGGGAAAAATTTGGGTCGTGAATCGGTGGTTGGAAAATAGTAGATCTTCATCTGGGCTATCAGCCCTACAAGAATATGCAGTTGGCAAATGTAACGGAGAAGTGTCATAAAAAAGCCTCTTTTTGAACCCATTTCCTGCATTATTCATAAATTGTAATCTTACGGGTTGACATAAACCATAACCTATTGGGGACTACTAGAGTTAACTAAAGTTAATGTATTAAGGTAAGTTAATATTGTCAGCCATTTCTTGCCACAAAATATTAATGTATATACATTCCACTATTCACATTTAACTGAATTTAACAAAGTATAAGAAATATGCAATATGCTTTTTTGAAAAATTTGTTTTTTTAACATGTACAACTTCCACCGTATGTGTGTGCAACAAAACACCGTATGTGTGCAACTTTCGTTTCGTGTACTAAAATTTTACAACGTGCCTAAATAATTATTACTCCAAAAAACAAATTTTTCACATTACTATATACCTAATATATAGGTAAAAATTTCCGAAAATAAGCCCCAATACTACACGAATCACAAAGTTTATATTTCAACCACAAAGTCTTTACGTACACCGAAGATAAATAAACATTAAAAACAGATTGAATTTGTTTTTGTATTTTTGTTTTTTTTTTTGTTTACTTTATCCATTTCGCACAATTCAATCACCTAAAAAAAATAAATATAAATGCAACAAAAACATACGAAGAAACAAACAGACAGACAACATATTAGACGGACGCTGTGTTGATCTCGAAAAAGAAAATATACAAACATCGAAATTATTGTTTTGTTGTGGTTTTTGTGAAGATTGGGAAAAAATAACAGGATAGAAAAAAAAACTCTCTATCAATACAATAATAATGATAATTTGAGCGAAGATTTCATCATTTTTTTTTTGCCTGTGTTGTGTGAATTACCTCGACCAATATATACAGTGTGTTTAAAAATAAGTGTATCTAATTTAGAACAGATTCATATTCACCAGCATAACGACCATCTTTCTTTATTATAAAACTTTTGAGATATCCTGAAACCAATCATAATATTAATAAATTCAATGACGGGCTAGTCTATATTGTATACTTGTCCGCTCATACTTATGACTTCTTAACCGTACTGGAAATTGATATTGGCTTAGTATTACAACACATAAGACTTTGATTTAAAAATTGTTTTAATGTTATCCTTAAATTATTAAAAACAAATGAAAATAACAACTAACTGAGTTAATTGCTTAAATACCCGGTATATCGTGAATTTATATAAATAAGTTTAGAACAAAAGTTGTTTATTCTTAAAAAAGGAGCATTTTTTTCTTTACCTTTTTGTTCTATCTTTTATGGTTTCAAAAATAGGCAGTTTTTCCCATTTTGTTCAAACATGATCCGATTTTGCCCATTCACGAACTTTACCTTATTTTTTAATCTCTTTAAGCTCGTTATCTCTTTTCGTTTTTGAATTATCGTGTCCACAACCGGACAGGCGGACGGACGGATAGACGGACATGTAGAAATGACCGAGTTCGGTCGTTTTATGACACAGGAAGCATTTATGCTTGGCATAGGAAGCATTTATGCCTGCGATCAATATTTTCAAGCGTTACAATGTCGGGACTAAACTTATTATACCTTGTATATTTACATATAGCGGCTATAATAATACATTGTTCAAAAAAAACTCGACCAATCTCATAAAAATCGATTTACACAGACTGTTTTGTCGTTTTACGCTAAGCTTGTCATAAATTGTAGCACTTTTGGTGCTACATAAAATTGGGCAAAAGAATCTTAAACGCGTAAAAGGGTAAAAACTACCTGATTATAGTAAGGAATGTGTATAAATATCTCATTTTAACTATAATTATATATAAGAGGTAACGGACGTCCTCGAACCAGATAACGGGTTATGTAAGTGGTACGTAAATTTGTGACGCCCAAAACCGAAGTAGAATTAGTACATAAAAATTCGTGGATAAGCACTACCTTCTCTTGCACTTTCAATTTTTGATAGTATGATCACACTATTCTTAAATCATCCTGTATATAAATACATCTTAAGGTGTATACATATATTGGGGATTTTTTGTCGTTCGTGTCCTTTTTTCCTGTGTGTGGAGAAAACGATGAAAATTATCATTAAATATATTGCAGTATATATATATATATACGTATATATATATATATATATATATATATATATATATATATATATATATATATATATATATATATACATATATACGTCTGTTTTGGAAAGCTATGCTAATAGAGAATCAATGTTAAATATTATTTATTATAATAACTACACAATGCTTCATAAAGAAATAAAAATAGTGGGGATACTCTGTAGTCTGTAGTGTGTGTGTGCATACGTATTGAATAATAATATTATAAATTAAGTGGGCATCACTAAATTCCCACTCTTAAATGACATCAATTAAACATCATACCACAAGCAACCAGATGTTTGTAAGTATATGTATGTATGTATTGTTTTATAGTAAATATTTTATTTTTTTATTTAACATTGATTCCCTATTAGAAATGCTATTGAAAACAGACTGTATACAAACCACACTTCTATTATCATCATCCACTCTATTCTCCAATGATAATAATGATAATCATAATAAGAATATTGTGTCATATCTTACACCTCCCCCATGCATTGGTTGGTGTTGGTAGCGGTGATGGTGCTCGTGATTATATATGTCGGTAACATTATGTGTTAAATGTTGTAGTATGTACTGTAATATTGTCGTGAAGTACTACTTACATATAGCTCGTCTTACCGGCTCATGCCTTTCGAACTAGAGATTGGAAATTTTGGAGGTTTCCCATATATGCCGAAATGTGTTTTTATACCCGGTATATGTAAATATACAAGGGTATGTTAAGTTTAGTCCCTACTTTGTAACGCTTGAAAATATTGCATGTACCGGATATAAAAATTTCCTAAATCGATATTTACAATAGAGATTTAAAAAAAAAAAAAACAAGTAATGTAACAACTAACTAAGTTAACTGTTTCAATACCCAGTATATACTGAGTTGTATATCAGTGATTGAATTGTTAACAATTCTGCGTATTGGAATTGTTAATTCGCCTTTCCGAGGAATATTTAATCACAAATTATGAGAAAACTATTAAAGTTATGAAAACAATTTTCAAACAAAAGTTGTTTATTTTAAAGAGAAGAAGATTTTTGTCAACCAACTTTTTTTCTATCTCATACGGTTTCAAATATATAAATTTTCCCTTCTGACGGGGGGAAACACGTTCCGATTTCGCCCATTAACGAACTTGACCTTACTTTTATGCTCCAAACCACACACAAAAATGTTCAGCTCGTTATCTTTTTTCGTTTTTGAGTTATCGGGTTCACGGACAGACAGACAGACAGAACAGACAGACGGACGGACATGCGAAAATGGACTAATTAGGTAATTTTATTTCCAAGCGTTACAAAGTCGGAACTAAACTTAATATACCTTGTATATTTACAAATATTCTGGGTATAAAAATCATTACATCATAGTCGCTAGTAGGAAAAATATGGCATATTTTTCTTTGTTAGCTGATATTATTCGTATTAAATATGTTTATGTGTAATGTTCAGGTGACAATTGTAATCATCTCTTTCCATCTCCTCTGGGAATTCAAACTATCCATTAAAGCTTGCGTAGTTCTTTTTTTTCCTACTGGCTTTTTTTTTCCTACCATAGTAGTATTATTTTCTGTTCTGGTAAAAATAACAGTAGAATTAAATGTATAGATGTATTCTTAATCCGTATTATATTACCAGCATTGGAGATTCTATAGAATATTTTGTCATTGTCTGCAGTAAAACCTATTCTAGATGCTTAGATTTTGAATTCGAAAACGCTTATTGCTGAATATTTTGAAAGCGATATTATAAATCACATTTTTAAGTGGATTTTTCATATTTTGTGGATAAAATTGGTCTAGACATATGAGTTTCAACAAAATCAAAGGCAAAATTTTTTCCCGATTTTCTAGATTTTTTTAAAGGGTACTAAGAAAATTTTTTGAAAATCGAAAAAAATGTGTTGTGGTAAATCACATTGAGCATTCTTTTATATGGTAATTTGGTTCCAGTAAATAGAAAATAAAATAAAAAATGATGCTTGTTCTATTGTTTCTGAGATATAGCCTTTAAAGTCCCTTCTAGATGGACTAGAATATTATAATCGCATTTGTAAGTGGATTTTCATATTTTGTGGATAAAATTGGTCTAGAAATATGAGTTTCAACTAAAACTGCGACAAAATTATTCTTTTCGATTTTCTTGTTTTAAATGTACCCCTTAAAAAAATTTAAAAAATCGACAAGAATTTTATGTCGTCAAATGCAGTGAGCATCATTTTATAAAATAATTTTGATCCTAGGAAATCGAAAATATTATCAAGAATGATTGTTGTTTTGTTGTTTTCGAATTATAGGATGTAGGATAATATAGGAGTCCCTTTCGGATACCGAATCTGGAACTCGAAAACGTTTATTGCCGAATATTTTGAAAACGATATTATGAATCACATTTATTAGATTTTACATTAAGTAGATTTTCATAATTTCTGCAAAAAATTGGTCTAGAAAATCTAAAGAAAAAATTTTTTCTAGATTTTTTTATATTTTTGTAAGCTACCCTTACAAATATTTAAAAAAGTTCCAAGCACACACAACGCCTTTACAAGCGCGGTTACTTGGCTGGTGATAACACCCCAAGCAATAACTTTGGTTAAATTTTCGATTTTTTTGGGTACAATTCCATATAAAATGATTGCAACTTTTCTAAGCGGTTCATTGTTTCTGAGAAACTGCAAAAAAAAAAATTATTTTCATCGAATTCAGTGTGCATCACTTAAAGCCAAAATAATTTTGTAGGCTATACTTGTATTTGTTTTTAATAAGCTTAATAAGCTTCTCTTGTTGGTTGAATTATTAATCTAGAAGTAATTTGTTGCATTAAACGATAAAAGCAACAAAAAAATAATCATTTCTTTTTGAAATGCTCTGATTAAACATATTTCAATTACTTTAAATTACATTATCCAGCTAATATGAATGTTCGAGAATGCCTTTGATGAAGAAAAATACAAACAAAAAACAACAACAACAACAACAAAGTTGTGTTAAGGATGTTCCAGCATGCTACCACTTTACGACAGATTTTGCTCATTTTTTTTCACAGGCTAAAAATAATAAGAATAAGTCCCGAAGTTTCTGAATTTTTGACCGTTTAGAACGCGAGATAATTAATATCAAAGTTATCATTCTCTCTTATTCTCTCTCATTAGAAGCATGTAAAACTTCATGCCCGTCCAACTATTATCTGTTGGATTAGAAAAAATACTCGCCAGAATTGAAAAAAAAACTAGGAGAGTGAAGCTAAATAGTTATTATATAAATTTAAAAAAAAATCATGTGTTACCGTTTTGTTTTCGAAATCTAAAGGTTTAAATTTATTTATTTTCTTCAAAATAACATTATTTTGTATATGTGAATAGTGTTTTTGTCTACGTGTTGTATATATTTGTTTATGTATTTGTGCTATAGTAAAATCAAACCGGTATATTGTGCTGATTGCATAACAAAGTGCTGGAACGTCCTTAAATATGTTCAGTTTGGAGAATAATTTTTTTTAATACTCCACTGTATAAAAATTTATTATTGATATTTTTTCATATTTTTATTATTCAAAGAATTTATATAATTATTGGTTTATGCTAGTTGAGAATTTGCATAGTTTCAACAGGCATTGGCTTAGATCAGAAATGACTTGCGTATATACAAGCTTACTTTAATATTTCAGCACATATTTAAAATCAGTTACAAAAGTAATCTCATGAACTGAGTTACAAAAAATCGTCTCATCAAGGAGTTACAAAAAATACTTCTTTCAGTTCAGTTAAAAAGAGTATTTCTCTCTGTTAGTTACAATAGTCCTCTCATCGAGGTAGTTACAAAAATTAGTTGGCTGAGTAGAGTCACAAAAAAATAGCTACAAAAAGAAGACAATTACTAAAATTAGTTGATTCACATCAATTAATCAGATGGTATTTAAAATTTTATTTCTTCAATTTACAAGTTGAATATTTTTTTATGGATTGTGCTGAAATATCGAATGGGCGAATTAATGGTTTCTATCTGATTGTATCTAAGTATATTTTTTTTTTGTATAATTTATTTAATTCACTATTCCGAAACTTGTGGTCTCTCAAACTTGTAACAATTCAATACACATTCTATACACACTTTTGGTGTACAATTTATATTTTATGTGAATATGCATTGACGTTTTCAATTTATAACTATATTGTTTGTATACGCTTGGTTTTTTTTGGCCGTGTATTTTTTCTTTACAGAAGCGTAATGTCTCTTTATATACAACTATGTATCTGAATTAAATTTGTAATCCATATTTATATTTTTGCAAATCAGACATATTTGAACATATTTTTTTTTACTGTAGTTTTCTTTTACTACAGTTCAATTTAGCACATATTCATGTAATCCCTTTTTTCATAACTTGTACAACCAATGTTAGTGTTTTAAGGATAGTTGTACTATCAGTGTATTAGATTAGAAATTATTTATTTCAAATATATTTTATCTTAACATATATTTGTTTTGTTCCCTTTTTTGTACCTTTTATTTTTTTTCAGATTCGAATCACTTGTCGATAACTAAGACACTTACTGGATAGTAAAGATCTTACTACCTCAATATTATCTTTTTTAATGGGCCCAGCTTTTATTGAAAGACTTTCGGTTCAACGTGTTATCTTTTTTTATATTTACGTGTATGGCGTTAGGACCGATCGTTTTCTAATTTTCATAATTCCACATACAATACTCTGCTTTGGATTTTTTTTTCTAAAGTACCGTATATTTAGTTTTCATTATTTTTTTTTAAAATACATCATAATAACTTTTTAATTAAAATTACTAATTAACTTAATTCCAATATTTATGAAAATAATTGATAATTCAATTATTTTCTATAAAGTGTTTAGTCTTTTTTTTTTAAACTAAACACACAATTTTTTTTAAATTAAACTCTAATCTTATTCTTTTTTTTTTTCATACACATATGGTAGCAGAGCAAATATCCATATGTGTCTTTTGTTTTCGATAGTTTTCACAAAGCTCGACTTGTGATTCTGAAATTCCTTTTGAAATTTGAAATGATTATAATTTTTTCTTTATATTTATTCATTTATATCTTTTACATTTTCTTTAATTCTTTAATTATATTTAACTTAGTACTAATTTTTTTTCTCTTTCTTCTATTTTGTTTGTGGTTTAAATTTTCATTATGCCGAGAACAACTCGTAATACACCAGGTACCCCAGGAGATGACGATCCTCCAGCTGCACCAGATGACGTATTCATCACGCCTCATCAAGTATCAGCGGTTAACTTAGCGGCTATAACTACGCAGATGCACACTACAGCTCAACAGTTCCATGCGTCAGTGCTGCACGTTTCGGATGTACAGCAGCAAATACAACAGCAAAGCATACAGATAAGTAGCATTACCGATGCCTTGGCAACAATTACAACTACTCTATCAAATAATAAAAGTTCAAATCAATTAACTTCAAATTTTAGTTTTTTTGCAAAACCGAGTATTGATTCCTTTATAAATAAAATCACTATTCTGGACATTTCGGTTCCAGAAAATATTATACAGTTTATTGTCGATACTCAACATTTAGTTGATATTAATTTTTTACCTATAGACGTTCTTTTGAAATCTTTAATCAATAGGTGTGCTTCGAACGCACAAACATTTTGGTCTACTTGTTTGGCTGACTCTTTGTCTTGGCAAAATATTAAACATAATTTATTACAAGTTTATATTCCACCTTTGACTAAACAGATATTAATTGATAGATTAGTCCGGCGAAATCAACCTGACACTGAAAAATTTTCGACATTTGTTCCTTCAATAATAAAATTCGCGAACATCCTACTTAATGATTCATCTGAATCCGAAATCATACAAATTATTTTTGCTCATGCCAATAATTCTGTCCTAACTATTCTTGGTTTATATCAAATTCCCGATACTTATAAAGATTTGTATCGTCTAATCACTAAAATTGAGGAAATTCAAGCACGAATAACTACAACACCCGTCAGTGTAAATGTTACTTCAATTCAAAATACGCATAATGACTCTAAATTTTTTTGTACCTTCTGTAAAGGTACTAATCACAATTTTAAATATTGTTTTAAAAGAAAGAAGCATAATATAAATGTTAGTACTACGGTTCCAAAAAACTCGCAATAGACCCCAAGTTTCTTATTAATGATGTTATTTTAAATTATACTATTTTACCTCTACAAACCATTTTCATTCAAGGTTATCCTTTATTAACACTTTTTGATTCCGGTGCTACTGTTAATGCTATTAAAACTGCGACTTTTAACAAGTTAAAATCTAACAATAGAAACATCGTCACCGAATCAATTGATAAAACTATTTCTTTGCCGGGAAATAATTTTTTAAAATGTAATTTAACTGCGAAACTTCATTTTAAATTGGCTAATTTTTCATGGACTCAAACTTTTTTTATAGTAGATTCATTACCGTTTGAGGTAATTTTAGGTGTTGCCACACTTAAAGATTGCAACATCATTTTGGACTTCTTTAAGTCGACGATCAAATTTTATTTTCATCCTAATGTTGAAATACCGTTTTCGGGTTTTTGTAATAATAATCGAATTATTAATACCATTGTCGAAGCGAAAGTAAATCTTAATAGCAAACAAACCAAAGTGTTGCAAACACTTCTTCAAAACTTTAAATCGATTTTTTCTGACATTCCTGGTCTTGCCAAGGATTTTGAATATAAAATTAAGTTAATCGATAACATTCCGGTTTGTAAAGCTCCTTACTATCTGGCACCCGATAAAGCCAAACTTTTGGACGAGCATGTTCAAGAGCTTGTTACACAAGGGGTACTTTCTCCTTCGAACTCTAATTATAGCTCACCCGTCTTCTTTGTTAAAAAGAAAGACGATTCTTATCGGTTAGTCGCTGACTATAGGTTTGTTAACAAACATATAGAGTTTGATCCGATGAGTTCAGCCAGTATGGCTCATATTTTCGCTAGCTTAGGTAATTCGAAAGTATTTACACTCCTCGACATGAAATCAAGTTTTCATCAAATAAAATTATCAGATGACTCGAAACATGTCACCGCGATCGTCACACAATATGGTCTGTTTGAGTACAATACCATGCCTTTCGGGCTAAAGGTGGCTAGTCAATCATTAGCTCGTTTTTTAAATTCCAGTCTCGCAGAATTTCGTCATAAATTTCTTCTTATTTATTATGACGATTTAATTGTACATTCACCCGACATTGAATCACATTTAAATCACCTGAATCTCTTATTCACTAAAATAAAGTCTATCGGTATCACTATTAATCCTTCTAAGGCTCGATTTTGTATGTCGAGGGTACGTTTGTTGGGTAGCGTAATATCCGCTGAGGGACGCTTTATAGACCCTATTAAGGTGCAAGCAATCAATGACATGCCAACTCCAAAAAACGTCAAAGAAGTTATGCGTCTAGTTGGGGCTGCGGCTTTTTACTCCCGCTATATTCCCATGTTCAGTCAGATTGTAGCTCCGTTAAACGATTTAAAAAAGAAAGGTGTAAGGTTCAAAATTACTAAGGTTCATCTTGATGCAATCTCTACTTTAAAAAAATCTTTAGTAAGTGCGCCTGTCTTAAAACATCCTTATTTTGACAAACCTTTTGTGCTACAAACTGACGGATCAGCTACTGGTCTGGGCGCGGTATTACTTCAAAAGTATGATGACGGTTTGCACCCCATTATGTACTGTTCTCGAAAATTGAATCCAGCCGAATTAAAATATAACAGTCATGAATTAGAACTTCTCGCAGTAGTAACGGCCCTAGATAAATTTAAAGATTTTTTAACCGACCGCAAGTTTACTCTACAGACTGATTGCAGGTCGTTATTGTGGATTTTTAATACCCCCAATAAATTTAATAAATTATCTAGGTGGATCCTTAAAATTTCGAGATATGACTTTACCCCGGAACATATTAAGGGCAAATTGAACAATATGGCCGATTTTCTATCTAGGTTATACGAAACTGACCATTTAATAGTGAACAAATTTACTGATTCAAATCAAGATTCAGGCAAAAATTTCATTAAAGTTAAAGAGTTGCATAGCAATGATCCAGGTTATGCAAACCTTTTAAAAAAGATAACCAATACTTTGGATCAAACTGACTTAGAATCGGTGAATGAAGAAATCAGGAACAATGCGCAACTGAACTTTATTAACGTTTTAGCTAATACAAATTTTGATTACCTTTCTGTTAAAAACGAGCAACGTAACTCTCCCGAATGTAAAATCATTTATCAAAACCTTAAGGCTCAGATGAATGTCCCTAATTTTTGCATAAAGGATGGGTTAATTTATAAGTTCGTCGGAAGGAATCGACTAAAACGTATATTTTTACCAGATAATTTACTCGATTACGTTCTTCGATATTATCATGATTCCAAGTATGCTGCGCATAATTCAGTAATTAAAACATTCCGTGAAATTAGTAAAATATTTTACTACAAAAACCTCTATGCAAAAGTAAGGGACTATGTCAGAACCTGTAAAGTGTGCCAGGCTATAAGGCCATATACACGTAACGATAGGGTTCAGTTGAGTAGTTCCGTGCCGGAGTATACCCTACATACTTTGTACGTCGACTTTATCGGTCCTATTATTAGATCAAGTGAAGGTTTTAAATATATTTTTTCTGTTGTAGATGGATTTTCAAAATTTGCTTTCGCCTTTCCATGTAAAAGGCAGACCAGTGACGTTGCCATTTCACTGATACAGAAGATTTTCCTGCAAAACGGATATCCGACGGTTGTTGTAGCCGACAACGGACCAGCCTTTGCGTCGATCAAGTGGAAAACCTTCTTATTTAATAATGGTATTAGAGCTGCCTACTGTTCGAGCTATACACCATCTTCGAACAAGAGCGAGTGCCTCAATCGACAGATAAAATATAATTTAGGATGCATTCTCAAAGAATATTCTGTACAACATAAAAATTGGTCTAAATTTTTGAGTTTTGTAATTTTCAATTACAACAACTCCTACAAAAATACAATCGACTCAACACCAGCTGAAGTTTATTTTGGTAGAAAGTTAATGACGCCGTTTGTGATTATAAACGAATTAACTGAGTTAATCACGAGTTCTGCTAAACCATCACAAGCACATATACAAGATGCGTTAAAGATTGCTCACCAACAACGAGTCAACCAAACTTTAAATAAACCAACGCTGTCTAAATATAAAGTGGGTCAATTGGTCATGGTTAAAAACTTGGCCCCGAATATGAACAAGAATATCGCACCTAAATTCGCTTCAAAATTCAATGGACCGTACAAGATAATAAAGTTCACTACACCAACTTCAGTTAGGCTAAAAGCTCCAAAATCTAATAAGAAAACCTTCGGCATGTCAATATACAACATTCGGCCATACTATCTCAGAGGATATCAAGGGAATGGTAACGTTACTGCATCCTAATTAAACATCTAAATGTATTTAAATCTTCACGTCTAATCCACATTTGTAAGATTTTTCATTCATCTATTCATGTCATTCTTGGTTTAATATTCTCCAATTAGCATGTCGCTAATTTTTTTGGCCCCCTGGAGTGGAGAATAATTTTTTTTTAATACTCCACTGTATAAAAATTTATTATTGATATTTTTTCATATTTTTATTATTCAAAGAATTTATATAATTATTGGTTTATGCTAGTTGAGAATTTGCATAGTTTCAACAGGCATTGGCTTAGATCAGAAATGACTTGCGTATATACAAGCTTACTTTAATATTTCAGCACATATTTAAAATCAGTTACAAAAGTAATCTCATGAACTGAGTTACAAAAAATCGTCTCATCAAGGAGTTACAAAAAATACTTCTTTCAGTTCAGTTAAAAAGAGTATTTCTCTCTGTTAGTTACAATAGTCCTCTCATCGAGGTAGTTACAAAAATTAGTTGGCTGAGTAGAGTCACAAAAAAATAGCTACAAAAAGAAGACAATTACTAAAATTAGTTGATTCACATCAATTAATCAGATGGTATTTAAAATTTTATTTCTTCAATTTACAAGTTGAATATTTTTTTATGGATTGTGCTGAAATATCGAATGGGCGAATTAATGGTTTCTATCTGATTGTATCTAAGTATATTTTTTTTTTGTATAATTTATTTAATTCACTATTCCGAAACTTGTGGTCTCTCAAACTTGTAACAATTCAATACACATTCTATACACACTTTTGGTGTACAATTTATATTTTATGTGAATATGCATTGACGTTTTCAATTTATAACTATATTGTTTGTATACGCTTGGTTTTTTTTGGCCGTGTATTTTTTCTTTACAGAAGCGTAATGTCTCTTTATATACAACTATGTATCTGAATTAAATTTGTAATCCATATTTATATTTTTGCAAATCAGACATATTTGAACATATTTTTTTTTACTGTAGTTTTCTTTTACTACAGTTCAATTTAGCACATATTCATGTAATCCCTTTTTTCATAACTTGTACAACCAATGTTAGTGTTTTAAGGATAGTTGTACTATCAGTGTATTAGATTAGAAATTATTTATTTCAAATATATTTTATCTTAACATATATTTGTTTTGTTCCCTTTTTTGTACCTTTTATTTTTTTTCAGATTCGAATCACTTGTCGATAACTAAGACACTTACTGGATAGTAAAGATCTTACTACCTCAATATTATCTTTTTTAATGGGCCCAGCTTTTATTGAAAGACTTTCGGTTCAACGTGTTATCTTTTTTTATATTTACGTGTATGGCGTTAGGACCGATCGTTTTCTAATTTTCATAATTCCACATACAATACTCTGCTTTGGATTTTTTTTTCTAAAGTACCGTATATTTAGTTTTCATTATTTTTTTTTAAAATACATCATAATAACTTTTTAATTAAAATTACTAATTAACTTAATTCCAATATTTATGAAAATAATTGATAATTCAATTATTTTCTATAAAGTGTTTAGTTTTTTTTTTAAAAAAAAACTAAACACCATTTTTTTTTTAAACTAAATACCCATTAATAATTTTTTACATACACAAGTTCATACTTTTATAGGTTTTTATTCTAAATCCCTTTTTAAGTGTTCGAACTAAAGTGTTTGTATTTTATCATCTTCTGCAAGATGGTATCTTAAGTTAGTGTTTTTCTTGTATACAATTTAACTTTCGACATATTTTTCATGTTCTATTTATTATTCATAAATTTATAAATCTCCAGTTTAAAGTTTCACAAATATAAATATTAAGTTCTCATCACAAAACATAGATTGGTTAAATGTTTATTTTATATTTTGGAGAAAATGGAAAATAAATGGAGAAAAAAAATTATGGAGATTTTATATTCAAATTAATCATTCAAGGCTCTTCAAGGCCCTTCTGTTTCCTGCTTGAATTCCCATAATTTTGACGAAAATTAGTCAACTTAGTCCCCAAAATTATATGTTAGCCCAGAATGTACTAGAATCGTACTTAATATTGGTCACAAAAGTAACGTTGTTTTTTCCAAGATTTTTTAGTTGATTTGTTTTTTAGTTGATATTCAGTTTTTTGGAAAATGTTTCGAATAAAAGTTGTTAGTATATTTGTATAACAACTTTTAAACGGATAATAATTATTTTTTTACAAAAGCCATATGCCCGATGAGCCTTTCCATCGGCAACAGCACGGGAACTATCTTTTTCTAAAAAACAAATTAACTTCCACGTTTCTAACTTGGAAAATGACTTCCCATATAAATTATCGCCCCTTAGAGGACGAATTTCTAAAAACGCTGATACAACTGACTTTTATTTATAAACAGAAGCCTCAAGGATGTACGAGCACTGGAGCTTCAAACAGATTAAGGCTATTATATAAATGTATGTATTTTTTGGAAACATAATATATCTGAATACAGAAATTAACTTATTATAATGTCTGGTAAAAATAGCTAGCTTATGCCCCATAAACCATGATAATAGTTGGTTTTTTTTTTTGGTACGGACCATTAAATAATGGAAAATAGTCTACCATCATTGTAATAAAAGAAAATTTAATCATAACTAAGATTTAAACAAATGTAGCTAACATAGTGTACAGGATGTGCGAGAAGACTGTTTAACTGAAATCGGTTTTATCGGATAGAGATTGATTAAATATATATTATATACATTATATATACATATATATATATATATATATATATATATATATATATATATATATATATATATATATATATATATATATATCAATGTATAATCTAGAACTTTGAAAAAGTGATTGTATGACTACGAAGGTATTAAAAGCCTCCAGGGTGGAGACATTTTGAAAAGTCTAGCAGCTAATGTTTTTATGTACTCTGTAAATTAGTAATATTGGCACTAAATTAGCACCTGTTTTGCCCTGAAACGATACACTCTAGATGTGAATCAAACAATCAAAAATAATAATATATTTGTATGTCGGTCTCCTTTTTTTAAGTGTCTTGCGTAAAATTCATGAAATACTGACAGAAATACTCGTCCGGGACTTATAGGGGTGACTCCTTACAGCTTCACCCAGAAAAAATCTAATAATCTATGGAGTTGCAAGGATTTACGTTTTTATACGCTTTTTATTAGTTTCACCTGTATGTATGTATGTATGTATGTAACCGACCGTTTTGGGATCGATTTTCTCCTACTTTGAACGATCAGATTTAATTCAAATTTTGCACACCTGTCAAAGACCGATGACAATGCATTAATTTGATTAAAATATCCGATTATCCTGATTAGATTCGCCAGGATTCATCAATTTCTTTCCGCATCCTATGCATGTGAGTAATAGAGATAAAGCAAGTGCGCGTACTTCAACTAAAAAATGAAAAATAAATAATAGTTTAAAAAAACTAAAAAAACACGCTTTTATAGAAAATCCAACTAAAAACTAGAAAATAAAATTTAATAAATTTGGATTAAGAAAAGTGTAAATAAGAAACAAATGTATATTAATGGAATAACTATTGACACTATGCATCCCACGCTTTTTTCCATTAATATACATTTGTTTCTTACTTACACTTTTCTTAATCCAAATTTATTAAATTTTATTTTCTATTTTTTAGTTGGATTTTCTATAAAAGCGTGTTTTTTTAGTTTTTTTAAACTATTATTTATTTTTGAATATCACTCACTCTTATGTAAGTTACTAAGATCTTACCTGAGACATCCTGTAAACATATAATATATATACAATATCTATAATTGGATATTTTGCACATTGTTTGAAAGGTTTTGGGGGTGTGTGTTTGAAGGTATATATATTATACTTTATATCATCCATATATATATATATATTTATATGTAGGTACTCGTAGAGTAGTATCTACGACACAGATTGCTACTCCTTGTTTTTTTTCCTGTATAACAATATGGATATATCCTGTAGGTCGTTATTACATGTAGAGACGAGAGTTTGTTATTCTCTATGGTAATGTCATCAATATTCATAAAAAATATCAACCGCACTCTCGCCACCCTTCCTGCCTTGTCTAGTTGTGTGGTCTGTCTATGTGGTGTTATGTGTATGTATAATGTTTGTTCTTTATTCCAGTGAATTGCATATTGCAGCAGTCATTGGCACATATAGCCTGTCAGTTTTATGATGTTTCCTATGATTATCACCGTTTTTTTCTGCTACTAATAACCGTTCATATAATTGTTAATATATCTGTAGGTTTTTTTTAAAGCTCAATTTTACACGTATTAAGGTCCGAATAGTTTAAAAACTGTGAATCAATGTTATTTATAAACTTCCATAAAACAAATTGCACAAAAAAAATCCCATATCGAAGTTTTTATTAAATCACTTTGTTGGAAATTTTTAAGCATGCAACGCTTTAATTATTTTTACTTTTTAGATCCTACTCATAAATGATTGTTGTACCCGGTATATGTAAATATACCAGGGTAATTAAGTTATGTCCCGACTTTGTAACGCTTGAAAATATTGATCGCAGACGCTTGGCATAGGTGTTCATAAAGTGGCCTAATTCGGCCTTTTCTGCATGTCCGTCCGTCTGTCCGTAAACACGATAAAACAAATATAACCAGCTGAAATTTTGTATGTGTGTTCTAGAGCCATCAACTAGGGTCAAGTTCGTGAATGGGCAAAATCGGAACCATGTTTGGACAAAATCAGAAAAACTGCCCATCTTTGAAACCGTAAGAGATAGAAAAAAATGAAAAGACAAAAAATGTACATTTTTTTAAATACACAACTTTTGTCATAAACTTTTTTTCATAAATTCAGGATATACTGGGTATTTACGCAATTAACTCAGGTAGTTGATATTTTCACTTGTTTTTAAATAGGTTTATAAACAATTATTTAAGTGAACTTATTTTGTTAATAGATGCATATCTATAGAAACTATAAAGTATATTAGAGGTCTGGCTTAACTATAGTTTTAGAACGTTTAGACACACAGCTTTAACTTTAACGATATTTCACCTTCTGATAGTTTTTCCGGTGGAAAATCTCATCATTATTTCGCTATCTCCAATAGTTTTCTCCATACAATTTGGACAAAAACACAACATATTTTCATACATAGAAGGATTGACTACACACTAAACTTGGTTTATTTCTTTGACCACCAGATGTCATGACCAATATGGGGTCACTTATCAAATGTTACATGTAATATGATGTATATAAAAAAGAATCCCAAATTTAACCAATATGTATGCATCATAAACCTTCTATAAGCCTATAAAACTATTATTCTTTCGAATTCGTCCTTACAAAATGAAGGAGTTCTTAGCATATCCAGACACGCGTAGACACACGCAATATAATATAGCATTAAAGAGAAAATATCCCTATATAGTCTTCCTACACATAGTATACAGAAAATAATTCCATTACATTATGTACTGCCAAATGGATATTAAATTACAGTTAAAATAATGTAAAAATAAAATTCGACAAAAAAAAAACAACATAGAATATAGAAAGGAAAAAAATGCCTATAAATAAGAGGAAATATTTTTTTCTTTCTTTCATATGTTTATATATATATATATATATATATATATATATATATATATATATATATATATATATATATATATATATATATATATATATATATATATATATATATAGGCTGAGTCGGAAGAAACGGACAAAAGCACGTCGAAGCGCGCGTTAGAGTTAACTCTGGAGCAAACTCTTATATTTTATAATTTTGAAATACTCGGCTTAGATGGCGCTAACAGAATAATACATTTGCTGCCATCTATGGTCAGGTACGTATATTACTATGATACGAAAAGTAATAATATCTTATCCGATTATCATTTGTTTTCGAGTTAGATCGAAATTAAAAAATGTTATCCTGTGTTATACAGTATTCCAAATTGGTGATTTAAAACATGTTATCAGTATGCTATATGTTCGAGACTAACAAAATAATTGATAACTTAATAGGGAATATGCATGAAAATTTATTTTCAAAATATGAAAATACTGTTAATACTGTAATAATATTTAAAAACGAAATTAAAATCCGACAAATACCAAGGAAGCTATAAGCTTTTAAAAATTATTATCTGTCTCTTTCTTGCAAAAGTACTAAAAAGGGAGTTTTACGTGTATTTTAAATGGTGAAAGTGTAATATGACGTCACATAACATATCAAGAGGGCTATCACCCTCTTTGTCTAATCGGGAATTTCAATCATTCATCATATCTCGCTTATTTTTAAAGTTATTTAAAAAGTAATTTGACCTTGATATTTGTCAAGTAAACATGCTTCAATTCAAGCGAAAAAAAATTTTCATGCATATTCCCTATTGATCTGATAATGTGACAACGCATTGCGACAGTTTATGAAAAAAAAATTAACAACGCCTAAGAAAATATGAGTTTTTTTGCACTATTTTCATATGTACAATACACTTCTGGAGTTTGATCCGCTCCTCTCGACTCATTCTGTTTAGATACATATATATATATATATATATATATATATATATATATATATATATATATATATATATATATATCCTTTTTTTTCTTTTAATGTACTTTTTTCTGTTCTTGTACGCATTTTTGTTTCTTTTCCGTGTGCTATATCGTGTATCAACCTGGAGTCGGTGTACGGTAAATACAATAAACAGTCGGTATAAAAAGTATCGTCTGTTTCTTCTTCAACCTCTGTATACAAACCTCAACAGAGTCTTCAACTCATGCGCTGGAAATCGAACTCTGAATATCGGGAAATTGTGTTAGAGCACATTAATCACTACACCGCAGATGATTAGTTTGATGAGTCAGTATACAAAAATAATAGTTTGGAATACTTTCGGTTCACAATAACAATCTGAGTGTTAGGTTCAGTGGTTTAAGACACTTTGCTCGGAACTAGGAGGTTGCTGGTTCGATTCCGAACGGTGATCATTTGTCAATTAAGGTTCTTTTCTGCAGTTTCCTTCCACAACCTACAGATTAATATCAGCATAGTTCCTATCAAAACCGGCTGCAGTCGCACAACCTACCAATTCCTAGTCTACATACAATTTACTTGTTCGTTAGGGGTCGGGTAAAAAAGGGCTAGAATGATCTACTTTCCAGGCTTCGACGTCCCCTCCGCTAATACTACAACTTTGTTCACCGAATCAAGACTGATCCATTTGTAGTATTTTGCGAGTATTATCTCGATAGAAAAACCGACATACCTAAGTGGAGTTTCTGCTCCACGTATTTTCCGAATATTATGTTCGGCATTTATACCTATCATGTAAGTATAAAATATTGTTTTCATTTGATACTCTATTTACAGAGTATAGATAACGATATAGATAATATGTATTAAAATGATATTCTAATAAGAATATACACCCAAAGCAAAACACAAATTTTTTTTGAATCTAAACTTTACTGTAATAATATTAAACATTCCGATATTTTTCCCAATTTATTCAATTTAAATATCTTAAAGTTCTGTTTTAGTCTTTATATAGAAGTGATGAGCCGTTTAAACCAATTTTTTTTTGTTTTAAGCTCCATTTCTGTAAATGATATTATTTTTCAAATAAATTGAACATATAAAAATATTTTTATTATTGTTTTGTTTTTTTAAAGTTTTTGTTGGTGGTAATGGAACTTAATGGCTAACATTTTGTTTTGGTTTCAAACTTCGCTTTTAGCTCGTCATATAAATACTAATAATCTATAAATTGGTACATTAACTTTTCCTATTTTTGGTTTTGTTTTTTGTCTTCTGTAGATTTTAAGGAGGGTTGAATATGAATGGAAATTTGTGTTATTTAAACTACCTAATAAAAACTTTCCGCATAATTTAGGACATTATCACATATTCTTCGTAACTTTCCTCTTCAAAGAGATTCGAATAGTTAACTGTTTTTGCTGATGATGACTTATGACGGTATTTTGTAATCCAAGTATAGTACGGAACCTGCAGTTTCCTTCACGAACTCGAGATGAATATTGGCATAGTTCCTATCAGAGTCGGCTGCAGCCGCACATCCTACCAATTCCTAGTCTACACACAAATATTCCTTCCACTCCACTAATATCCTCACATCCTTAGGCAGATCACATACTCACATCCTCACATCCTTACACTCATATCCTCACATCCTCAGATCACAGTGTACCTTATGGCCCAAACGTCGCCAGTCCAGGGCAGCCGCTACAATCTTTCTATCTATCTATAGTACGTCCAAGTGACCGTGTTATCGAAGGTGTTTGCCTTGGAACTGGAAGGTTGCTATTTCGATTTACAACGGTTATTAAATAAAATATTTAGAAAATGGGGCAATTAATTAACTAAACTTTCGGCGTATGGTCAAGAACGAAAGTAACAGGTAATGCAGATGAAGGTTTTTTGCAGTATCCTTTTTTGAACTCCAGATAAATGTCGGCATAGTTCCTATCAAAATCGGGTGCAATCGAACAACCTACCTAATCTCTAATCTTCATACAAATTTGTTGTCCTTTAGGGGATGGTACATACAGATCTAGAAAGATCTACTTGCCAGGCTTCGACTCTTCTCTTTAAAATAGGACGTCTTGTCAATGTTAGGTGTATGACAACAAGTTAATTTTGGGTGTTGAAAGAGGAATAAAATGGTGTTTTTTCCAAATATCTCAAAAACTATATAATTTATTGCTAACATATTTGAAGTAAATTAAATTTTTTGCTCAAATCATAGGAGTTGCTAAATGTAACACATTGCACCGAAATCGGTAAAAATTTAATTTTTGATACATGGTTCTATAAAAAAAACGATTGAATACCGGGTTTCAAATTATTTATTTAAAAAATGCAAATTTTAAATAGTCAACTTATATACTTTATCCCTCAATTTTATTAGCGGTAAGAGTTGGAGCAAAACTTAAGCCAGAAAGTTGTTCCTGTTTAAAAATATTTAAAACTTCGAAGGTATATACTGAGTTTCAAAAAAAAGTTTCAAACAAAAGTTTTTTCTATCAAACACGGTTTTGATTTTGTCCATTCACGAACTTACTTTTTGGCTCTAGAACGCACAAAATTTCAGGTCATTATCATTTTTCGTTTTTTAGTTAGCGTGTCCACGGACGGACATGTGGAAATGAACTAATAAGGTCATTTTATGAACACCTATAACAAAAACTGTTTTCTGCGACCAATATTTTCAACCGTTACAAAGACGGGATTAAATTTAATATACGCTTGTATATATTATGTATACCGGGTATAATAAATTTGTCCATTTTATATGAAATATGAAATATTAACTATAGTCCATTTTATTTCATATGTAGATAGCGAGTTAAGTAGTACATTCATGTTTTACTTCAACCATCCTCAACCCTCCTACTCAACCTTCTAGAAAACCCGTTGAGGCTTTACGCATTATTTGTTTATTTAGAAACATGCCTATATTTTATGATATTTAAAAATACTCCAACCAATATTTTAGTGTTAAATTTTGTATATTATTTGGTCTTATATATTATTTTATGGTATTATTATTATTATTATTTGGGCTCTATATGTAGGTACGCTGCTGTTGTTATATTTCTCGAATATTCTATCATAAATTATTGTCTAAAGGTATATAACATAATACCTATATATGTGTGTACACTATACACCACTGACATCCATGTATATGGACTGACTTTTCTACAGCTTACAAATGGGACAATTTGATGCAAATACTAGCGTCATAAATCAAACCGAAGTAAATAAATAGACAGTGGATGCGATTGGTCTATCCATATGTCAACTTCCCATCTGATGCCCTTAAAAACTAGAGAACAGTCTACTAAGGAACAGAGGTGCGAAGGGAAATTTCATTTTAATGCTTGGAGCTTGTTAGTTTACCAAAACAAAATGTATACAAACAAAATTTTATACGAAGGAGTCAAAAACATTGGAAATTAAATAAATTTATATTTTATTTTATTTGATTCTATTAATATCAAGTTCATGGATGAAGCATGGAGACTACACAAGGAGACGAACTCAAACGGGAGAATTGACGAAATATGGCAACGTAATGGTAGGCGTTATATTTACTTTTTGAGCTACTAGCGTCGCTAGTTTGTCCATCCGTACCGAAGTGAATATAGTATAATAAATAGGAGTGAAGTATATATTTGTCATTTTGTTAGATTTATTATTAATAAATAAAAGTTTAATTTAATATATGATTCAATAATCATTAAATTTATTTTAATAATTTTAATATAATTTATTTTTACTTCATTTATTTTCATGTTTACAATTGAAACTTTACAGGTTACTGTTTAATTATTCGATGTTTTATAATTATTTTGTTTTTTATTGTTGTGTAACTGTTTTGCGAATTTTTAACTATCACTTACTTCAACTAATTACTTTATTTCATTTATTAAAAAAAGTATTTTATTGGAAAAATACTTTGGTTGCAAATAACATTTATAATACTACATAAATGCGTCATGTTTTTCAATTATACTCTCTCCACTATTTTCGGTCTAAAAGGAACGCTACTGACATCGTATTTTTGTCAATTATTTGTTTACATGGAGTTCGATCTCTTTGTGTAGTTTCCACGGTATGCAGGCTGGCAATGCTGTAATATCAACATACACAATTTACAGTTGGTACAGTTGGTTGAACTATCAGCTTATAAATTGACAAGTTAAGAAGTGTGTTTGTAAAGATGTATAAATAATAATATATTATTATCCTACTTTCGCGCTAATTTGAATGTCATGAATGTCATGTGCATTGCATATTTCAAAAACAATGTTGCGTGTGTTTATACTATAATGGCTGCTGCTAACAGATGTTTGTGCTTATTCATATATTTGCCACTCTTCCCGAATATATGAACTTGGGAGGACCTGATAAGCAAACTCCTATTGCCAACATCTGGCAGAAGCGAATCTCGTCGGACTGAGGTAGAAGGGGGAGCACAATGGACCATAAGGTCGAAGTGCAATAGTTTTTACATGTAGTAAATCAAGGAACATCATTCAAAACAATGAATGGCTATATGTATAGTTCTCGTCACTTGATTGGTTGCTCTAAGGTATGCTTCAATTTGGTATGCTACGAAATATTACGGAATAAAATGTCAAATATATAGAGGTCAGTGGTAAATACAGAATAAGTAATACATTATAAATGGGAGGTCTACACTAAAATAAATATTCCATTTATTTTGTTTTAGGGTACAATAGCGAAATAGGTCCTTTTCGTACCTTTTTCTTGTATGTGTTACGGATAATATATTAAATTAAGTTATTTAATAAATCATCATTTTTTAATTCATGAAATTGCAATGCATTTTCGCTAATTTTTCATTTTTCAACAATGACAATAGTTAAAATGCTTTAATACTTATTAGAACATTAAAATCGTAAATATTTCTGTAAATGATAGATTTACAAAAAACAGGCCTTATAAATGTATTTTCTGCAACTGTATTTAGTGAGACGGATCGAAATTTTGTGTTTTCCCCCCATATCAAACGACAAATGACAATATAATTATATTTTGCCCGTTTTCCTCTTCACTTTTCGAAATAATCAAACTTGACCTATCAAAACTCCGAAGCAAGTCATGTAACAAATTTTATTCTTCATATATATTTAATATATTTGTGTATACTTAAGCGTCAACAATACAATGTTTGTCCAAATTCCATTTCGGTTACGTAAGACAAACTGTAGAAGACTAGCGTATACTTTATAGACAAATGTCATTTGAATTGTATTCTGATTGAATTAAAATTGAAATTATGATCATTGTCAACGTCTACCAAGATTAATGGGCACTAGATTCTTAATGTTAAAATAAATCACTTTGATCACTTTTTATGAGCATGACTGTAACATTTTAGTATGTACATATTTAATGCAGATAAACGTAACGTTAGCATTTGATTAAAACATTCTTCATTTTCAATCTTATCGTTTTAAAGGGCTTTAGTGGTCGAGAAGAATAAGGGACACATTTGAATTTTTGAGTATATTTGATGATAAATTACGACACAAATTTATAAATCCCCGAAACTTTTTTTATTATACCTAAGGTATAACATCCACACGGGGTATATAAAAACATCCAGATATTACAGTTAAATTTATAAAAATAATCATTTTACAATAATGTTCTGAAGTTCATAAGTTCATAAAATAAATCAGTAAAGCTCAAAAGCTTTAGAGAAGATTTATTGTTACAACTGAATTCTTAATTTTAATTCTTTTGTATATATTTTATACAAAGTTTTTAAAGAGCGCCCTTTGTTGCACTTACTTGATGTTGTTTTGTTTTTTATATGGATATATATTATAAAAAAAGATTTACCGTTTTGATAAAATACTAGACGCAGCTTAATATTATTTTATTTAGTCCAAAAAAAAATACCTTTAACCATTACCATCACAAATGGATTCTTTCAAAAAACGTAGAATCCGGTAGTTGAATACGGTCACTTTGGCTTCCGTTTTCGAGAAAATCACAACAAATCTTTACCCATTAATTTCTTTTTTCGACGATTATCTCGGAAATTATGATACCAGATGGTATGTAAATTTGTACTACTCCACTTCTATAATGGTGTTTCTTTTTCAAATTTATTCAGCCTCTTTGTGTTAAATTTCAGAAAAAGGTTTTACAAAACTTTGTTTTTATAAAAAGCTTTTTCTCTCGACTTTTTGAAGTGAAACTTCTTTAAGACGTATCTTTTTCACATTTTTTGTTACAATAAAGGGGAAATGACTCAATAAAGAGGAACTAAGAGGGCAAGCTTTGAGTGCCAGAAAGGAAAGAATAACATTTTTCATTCGTTTTAGGAGAACATAATTACGTGTATTTATTTTTGTCTATATGTCATATCATATCAAAATGGCCTTTTTCAAAAATCGTATAATTTTTTATAATTTTCTTTTACTTGTTCAACGTTCTAGTGACGTACAATACCTAAATGCTTTAAAAAATGAACCTTTGTACTTTTTTGGGTAATAGTTGAAGAGATGCTTCTTTAGTGAGATATCTGTTTGAAATTTTACTAAGCCACCGATAATAGAGGTAGAGGTAGATTGTAAAGGCTGCCCCGGACGGGCTACACTTCGACCATAAGGTCCATTGTGATGCCTTAGGATGTAAGGATGTGAGTGGAGTGGAAGGAATTTGTGAGTAGACTAGGAATTGGTAGGATATGCGGCTGCAGCCGACTATGATAGGAACTATGCCGATATTCATCTGGAGTTCGTGAAGGAAACTGCAGAAAACCTTCTCAAGCATAGCCGGTTACTTCGTTCTTGTCCATACGCCGACAGTTTAGTCAACCAACCGCCCCCTTTTTTTTTTATAATTGACAAACTGCCGATGTCGGGATTCGAATCCATAACCTCCCAGTTTCCAAGTACTGCATACTGCGCAGACATGACGCCTTAGACCGCTCGGCTACTTGGCTGGTCACCGAAAATAAGTGTAAATAATGAAACTAACGAAGTTTCATTTCCCCCGTGAGCTTATGTGGGTGAGACTCATACGTTTTATTTTTTCGAAAACTGCGAAACAAATCAACCGCAAAATTTTCATGGTTGTTCACCTACATTGCTTTTATATAAAATACAAGATGATCAGTTCGTATCTCGATCGGACCATTATTATGATGAGCCTGATTTTTCACTCTTCATGTCCAACACTTCGAAATCAATGAATATGGTCAAACCGGACGGAGTTTGTTGTTTATCTTCGCCACTATTCAATGGTTAGATTGGTTAAACATGTGTAGGTAGACGAATCGTTGGGATCTGGAATATCAAAGAAGAGATATGAATGTTCTTAGGATATGAAGAAATTAATGTTATTATCAAAATCATACAAAAAAAAAACACTTTTATTTTAATATTCATATTTTCTTTTTCCGTTTCTCTTTGACACTTCTAAGATGGCATAAAAATAGAAAAATGGGTAAACAGATGTGACAGGGTAGTTTATCTTTTGGTGTTTTTTTTTTATAAGAATATGTTTTTTTTTTTTTTATTCCGAGTTGTGTGTGTTTTTTTTACGGTCTAAATACTAAATTTTAAACATTTATGTCAAAATATCACATCGAATTTGTTGAATAATTTATAATTTTAAGAAAAAAAAAACAATTTGTTGGTAAAATCACGTTTGTTTGTCGTATATTAATATTATTTTATGAAACTAGCGTATACCTTCGGCTTTGGTCGCGTTTTATTGTTAAATCTCATTGTCATTTTAGGCTAAAATTCTCAATGTTATTTCCTACCGCTTCAACTACTTCAAATATTTATCGACACTTCCATCAAATTTCTATTTCTGTGAATATTTTTGAATTCTATCTCTCGTAGTGAGATTTCAAGTGAAATCATATTCTAAAACTTATTCTAAATCGGTTAAGAAGTTTTTGCGTGATGCTCGAACAAACTAAACAAACAAACAAATAAACTGACATTTAAATTTTCATAATAGTAGAGATATTTAATATATATTTCCCAGCACTACTCCCATTATTACATACGACTGAAAAAGGCCGAATAAAAATAATAAAAACTTGTTGAAAAAAAAAAAGAATAATCCAAATTGGTCTATACCCGTAGCGTAACCTCATACATACAAACATGGATGCGAACCAATGGACGTAGATGAATTTCATTTTTCTAAAACAAATTCAAGTTATAATTTTCAAAATGTTTCGAGTGCTTTTTTTGCCAAGTATACAATCTTTTAGAGCAGTGGTTCCCAGAGTGTTCCATATGAACTCTCAAAGGACTACCAAGGGGTCGACCTATCCTAACCCAACCTTCGTGACAGACCCTTCGGCCTACAAGTTTCGTGGTCACACTCTGGTGAACAACTTAGTAACTACTGCTAGTAAGTTGAGATATGAAGCTCCGCCTTCGACCAGAGATCCTAATAAACTTTTGAAAGCTGAATTTTTTTTATCAAAAGTGGTTTGCTTAATTATCTAGTTTTCATTATTGCGATTATAAGTTAGCGTAACTCAACGTACAGAGACCGACATTTAAACCCAATCTACGCGCAATGAACGAGTATATCTTATCCTAAAATAGATCGATTTAGTTTGTTTATAAGTAATTAAATATATTTTCCATGACATGGCGCTTAAGTAGTCTCAAAGTTGCGTTCCCTTTTAAAATAAATATTACAAAACTGTTTTCTGTCCGAGCCTTAGAGGTTTTGGTCCACTTCACCGTCTGCACCATGCTCATTATGAGCTTGTTAGATGCAACACTTAAGTTACTTGGACTGTTTGTATAAGAGAAACAATTTCAGAAGCAATCAAATAAATACAAATTAAGCGGATGTACGTGCTTGAAAAATCTATTTGTAAATATAATAATTGTTCGTTGACAAATAATTAATTTTCGTCTAAAATATAAATTGTGTGTATTAAATTGTAAAACTAGAATTAGAATTACATAAACTAAAACCAAACATGAGACAATTCACAAAGTTAACTTGAAAACATATTATTTATATTTGCATATCAGTTCCAGAGTAAAGTAATCTAAATTTATGAACGAACTACATATTAATACAACAGTTTCGTATATATAAATATATATATATATATATATATATATATATATATATGTATATATATATATATATATATATATATATATATATATATATATATATATATATATATATATATATATATATATATATGTATGTATATATATAAATATATAAATACATATGGAGAGTACATAGATTCATATATTTTAATCTAGATGAATCTTCTATCGATATTTCGTCCGAGTCTACTCATTTTTCCTAAAAATATGTAGTATAACACGACACACGTGTGAGTTGGACCATTCAGTTTGGGTACTAACCTCTATAGCTTTGGAGACTTACATTGAAGGAGCTATTGAAAGCTTGAGTTGATTACCAGGTCACTAGGGCGCTTTGATTGATCGTATCCAATTCCTCTCCCATGGGGGGCATGATGGTTAAACCTCCCATGGGACAGGTATCTTTCGTAAATCTCTTTCTTTATTAAAGTCTCCTTCTCCAGGACTGTACAACAAGGCAGAAAATCTTATAAAACAACTGTAATAGATCAGAGTCTAGCAAAATAGTATATGGAGCCACGTGACGTCAGTATAAGGACTATACACCATATTAAGGATTTCATGATATTAACAATATATTAACATAAATATTTCCCAATAAAGTTCCCAATCAAGTGGATGATAAAATCCATCACGAATTTTGGCACCCCCTTAGTTCGAACAAGTATACAGCCAACATTTATGTTTAATTTTGATGAGTTGCTTTTCTTTGGAGTATTTAATATATCGAGTAACTGCGGATAAGAGTGCAGAAAGAGGAGACATGAAACACATACTTTGTTAACATTGAAATAAGATACAGACCAAAGAGGAAAGATAGAGTAAAATACATCGTAGTATATCATATCTGCTGTTTTAGAGATAAAATGCTAATTTGATTTTTTTTCCTGTACTATTTATTCATGTTTACATACGTTTCAGTCTTTATTACGATCATTTACAGAACAACAGTTGTTTTAAAAATTGTCATTCAATAGAATGGAACATATATCAACAATAATAAATAGTGTTCAAATTGAAACGTTTTTGTTTAACTTTTACATATTTTGATAATCGTTATCGATCTAAGAATCATACAAACATCTATGTGAACAGATAGATAGATA
Organism: Nineta flava; assembly: GCA_963920215.1. Taxonomy (NCBI): domain Eukaryota; kingdom Metazoa; phylum Arthropoda; class Insecta; order Neuroptera; family Chrysopidae; genus Nineta; species Nineta flava. The sequence goes on from OY986041.1 coordinate 125,406,273, forward strand.
TGTGAGTAGTATTTGTAGAGAATATGTATTATAATAATATAATATTGTGTTGTGTATTTTCAATTCAAACAATAATATTATTACCATAAACCCCTCAAGTTAATGTAATTATATTACTAAGAATAATTAACTATATATGATCATCAACATGTAAATTTATTACCTTTCATTCATTTCAAAATGGTGCACGGTATGGATGTATGTATGTTTGCATGTATGTATGATGGTATTGTAAGTAGGAACGTATTGGTTTGTTATTCTACGATATTTTAATATATTAACTACTGTATAGATAGATATTAGATATGGTATATATATATATATATATATATATATATATATATAAGGTCTGTCCAAAAAGTATCCGACCAGATTTTATATCTTCGCGCCAGAGTGTTCGAGTGACCTCTGCGAGGCATGAACGTCAACAGTAAAGCCTCACGAACATATCGGTTGCTAAAGAAGATCAACGTTTGACTGTGTGCAAATTAGAAGATGATCTTGGAAAATCAAAAACTACAATTCGGGAAATTTTAACTTTAAATTTAGAAAGTGGAAGCGGTGGGAAATCTCATCGAATCTTGTGCAACAGTTTTTAACTAAATACAATATCGCACTGCTTCGCCCACCCCCGTACAGTCCCGACATAGCCCCATGTGACTTTTGGTTGTTCCCGAATTTGAAAAAACCGCCCAAAAGACACCGTTTCGACGACAAAAAGACGGTTGAAGATAATGCGACGAGGGCACTCAAGGTTATTCCAAAAACTGACTTCAGACAGTGGAAACACCGCTGGGAGCATGTTAGTCAATTAAATGGGAACTACTTTGAAGGATCGCCCGATGACGAAAAAGAACGCCAGCGCGGAGTATATAAAGATAGGTCGGATACTTTTTGGTCAGACCTCGTATGTTTATATATATATATATATATATAAATATATATATATATATATATATATATATATATATATATATATATATATATATATATATATATATATAATCATTATTTTGATATTATTGGACAATAACTTATAATTTTGATAGGATCTATATATATAGTTCTTAATTATTACTTCAATTTGATATAGTTGAAAATTATTACATCATCAATATTGTCTATACTAATATGTATTAGATAAGGGATTTATAATCACTGCACGAAATTAAATATACCTGGTGTTTAATATGCGAGAGAGAGCGAGAGAGACATATAATGTGCAAGAGAGAGAGATATAATACGTACGCATGATCACAAAAGTACCACTTATTTGTCAAGAATAAGTACACTACTAATGCCAGTTTCCATTAAGATTACGTTAGACATGAACTAGCTTATACTGTATTAAAAAAAATGTCGCTGTTTTTTTAATTAAATATTGATATGAAAAAATCATCGACGTGGAATCGAACATCGGACCTCTGGATTTTCTAGCCCAGTGTGCTCACCGCCACACCAACGATGACTCGGACGATTGAATCAATCTTTTCAGATCATTGACAGTATTATTTTGTTGTCAACATCAACTTAATATTCATATACTCGTATAGTCGAACCTGGATAATTGAGAGCTCTTTTTCGCTAATGGATATTTCTCACTAACCGGAGTTCCTAACTTAAAGAGGTACAGGAGTGTCCTTTCTCACTCATAGAGGTTAATAAACGATATACCCTTAGATATCTGTGGACCTCGATAATTGAGACTGCAGGTGTTCTTACATGCTCGACTGTTTCTTATAGAGTAACAGATATGTAGCAGTCTCAATTATAGAGGTCTACGCACAGATATCTAAGGTCCACGACTCTTTCCTAAAAAGGCTTTTATTTTTCACTAACACAGAGGTTTTGGGACTAAAAATGACGGGACCAAGCAATTACTCTCATTTACAGTGTTTTCTCCCTTACCCAGTTTTCACTTTCGCAGGTTTGACTGTAAAGTATTATCTTATATAGTATTAAAAAATGCCGAGTACAGCTAGTATGTTATTTTGAGTTATCCTATTGACGGACAGACAGACGGATTTGCGAAAATGGACTCATTAGTTCCTGTTATGAACCTATAACAAAAATTTTTTTCTACGATCAATATTTTCAACCGTTACGAAGTTGGAACTAAACCTTTGTATATATCATATATACTGGGTATAAAAACACCGCATTTTTTTAAATTTGAACAAACTATCTATTTTCTACCAAACTTCCATTAAACACACTGTATATTTTTATAATATTCATATCAAGTTTTGACTTTCATAACAACACATCATATGCATATTATAAATAAAATATCTCAAATTTTGAGTATATATTTGGTTCTTGTGCATCCCACAATGCACACGTAATATAATCGTTTGCATGTTATATATATATATATATAGTTTTGGAATATGATATGATAATAGTTTTACATAATAATACTCTGGTAAAATTCAGACAAGGTACTATGGACCACAAAAGTTGATATCATACCACCAGCAATGTTTTAGTACTTACAATACTAAAACTATACTACTGACTGTTGTCTCTCCATATGGATGCTTTCAAAATAAAACATGAGTAAAATTTATGGAGACTGGTCTGTTACGTACGTAAAATCATTTGTATATAAATTTAAGAATTAATAAATTATTATACAGCTTGTTTTTTAAAATACACCCAATCTGGAATACTGTATAGTGTATCTATCGTTATCTATATGTAATGTACAATGATATGGTTTACTTTGTGTCACACTTAAACAATCAGTATTGTAATATAACATAAATAACTATTATATTATACTTATCACTCTTTAACTACAATCATCTATAGATAGTTCTATAGATCTAACTGGTGCATGTATACATCGTCGTTATTGTCCGTCGTCTGTTGTGTGAGTGTAACACCATATCGTGTCATACTGTACATAGACAGTGATAGATGTACTACACAATATTGCTATTGGGCCTATTTCAATTTACGTAGTGTATGTTCATGCAAGTACAGTTCATTTTATATGTAAATCATTATTTTATATTTTGCAAAATTCAAATGTATACGTGTACACGTTTTAATTGTATTCAATTTCATTGTTATGAATTTTTGATGATTTATTAGCCTTTTTTTATTATTTAAATCCGAAGGGATTGTCCATCGACAATCCGATCTCAGGATTCATACGAATTTTCTCGAATATAAAACAGCCTACATACCAACTTCCACGTTTCTTCAAAACTTAAAAAATGACGCACTTTCCCATACAATCTTTCATCCTTTGTTTTACTTCCTTAGGCCATGTATTTCCAAAAATGCTGATACAACTGACTTTTATTTCTAAACAGAAGCCTAAACAACAATTTCCAGAATTCTAACTTCAAAAATGACGAACTTCCATACAAAATTTTATTTTCTTTCTTATTGCTCATCTACGTAAGGAATTCCTGTGCAAAATTGCAGGTTTCTACGCCAACTGGTTTAGGATGGGCGTTGTCTGTTAAATAGCATGTAGTTTTTTATTAAATAGATATTAATAAGATCGATTTATAACGGATGAAAAAATATTTAGAAAAATTATCTTTGAAAGGTCCAAGTTTATATTTATAAATAGAATTGTTTTCCATTCACAAAGTCAAAACTATATGCAAGGGAAATATTTTCATAATAATACCAAATTTGGTAAAAATGATAATAACAGATGATTACAATATGATAACAGATGTATCCACCAATCGTTGTTATCAAACAAATGTTATCAATGTTCATATTATTTAATATTACTTAAATGTGATATTCAATGTCAATTTCATTAGTATAACATAACCTAACGGTAACTATACCAATGTATATAAATTGACGCTAGTTTATTAAAAAACAATCTTAAGAATTAATATTTGTTTGTTTGTGTATACTTTCGTGTCCACATAACGTTGTTTGTCCAAATTCATTTCGAATACGTATGACAAACTGTAGAAGACTATAGCGTATACTCCGACAAATTTCATTGTCATTGAATTTTATTAATTAAATTAAATACTTATATGAAAAAATTAACTCGTCAACCAGGAATCAAACCTCGGGCCTCTGGATAACTAGTCCAGTGTGCATCCTCTACACCAAAGACGATTGTGATGTGACAGCCAACTTTTTCATATTATTCTAATTTTTATTTTATTTATTAGATAGTATTTACTTCTTTCTGAAGTGATTTGTTTATTAATATTTGTTTGTTTGTGTATATTTTCGTGTCCACATAACGTTGTTTGTCCAAATTCATTTCGAATACGTATGACAAACTGTAGAAGACTATAGCGTATACTCCGACAAATTTCATTTTAAAAAATTAACTCAGACGAGTTAATTTTTTCATATAAGTATTTAATTTAATTAATAAAAATCTTAAGAATCTTGACCGAAGATACGAACTCGTGTAATGTTATGATTTAATTTGTGAATAAATTTTTGATATACCGTGTGTGTTGGCAAGTAATAAATAATGTTAAATATTATTTATTACTGGCTGGATGTGTGGTTACTGTATGAAGTCATTCAGTACACATGTAATGAGAGTGGGTTAAATATGTTCATTGAGTTCTTAACTTTAGTATGTGCATCACAAAATCCCCACTCTAAAATGACAAAAAAACAACCATACGCATACAGTATACCTATAGACTATCCCAATGTTTGTATGTATGAGATGACTCTCATTACATGTGTACTGACTGACTTCATACCTAAGTAACCACACGGCCAACCAGTAATAAATAATATTTAACATTGTGTCTCTATTGGAAAAGCTTTCCAACACACACGGTATATTTATTTTGATATATAAATGATAAATATTTTGATATTAAATGATATATATTTATTTTGAAAGTCAGCATTCGATTACTTATGTGCCACCCTATATTTATTTTTGACCATAGTTTTGGATAATATTCATATTTTGCCGCAGCTCCTAGGACAGTTATTTATATTTTATAAATACGTATTTCGACTACAAAGTAGTCAACATCAGTATGAATTAGCAGTGAGACACGCACGAAATTAGCTACGAGTACCATATCTTTGACTCCATGTCTCGGAGATAGTTACGATTAACTAATTCATGCTGATGATGACTACTTTATGGTCAAAATACGTATTTATAAAATACAAACAATTATTCTAGGAATTGGGACAAAATTTGAAATTTAATATAAAAAAACCTACAGTTTTCTGTGATTATCTTAATAATATTTAAATTAATGCTTATTTAGAGGAACAATACTCGAACTAGAGAAACAATACCTAAGGAGGAAGAAAGTCATGCTGGATAATAATATTAACTATTGATTTATTCAAAATATTCTCTCAAATATTCCCACAGTAGCACATACAATTTAGTTGTTCTTAAATAAATTCATGCTTCATGAATATAAGTGATAATATTTTAGTACTAAAACATATTTAAATAATGTAATAGATATGAGAGAGAATGAATATTATTCATTATTCCAACAACCATCTACAGTGGTCTTCGTTTGGTTGGTTCGTTCCCCACCTGCTGAGATCACAATGTCCGATATAAATTATAAAATACTTGATTAAATTGGGTAATACCCTTTTATATTATTATTATTATTTCACAAATACAATACCCATAATATTATTTTACATTTACCATACCCCCATAGACCATAGATAGATTTTAGGAAAATAAATTTTCACATACGGTGGTTGGTAGTAGTGTGGTTTTAATAATATTTAAATGAAATAAATGAATTGTGCTGCTTGCTTACTTGGCAAAATTTTATTGTTATAATAATTTGTCTCTCCTATCTATGTAAAGAGAAATTAATTAAATTGTATTTTATTTTATTTAAATAAATATATTTTAATTTTATTTATTATGTTTAAATAAATAGGATATTGTTCCTTTTTGTCCCTAAAATTTAAAGTAAGTATGCTCTTGTATTCGATTCGAAAATCTTCGAGATTTCTTCAATATTTAGACATGTATGAGTACAGTATATATTTTCTTGAGTGACCTTGTAACTACCAACAAACTCATTTATGGATTATAAATTATTCAGCCAAATAAAGGTTTTGTTTTTATTTATGTAATAAAGTAGGTTTCAGATCGAATATACCAGGATATCTATGAATTCCTATACTCTCAAGGCTGGATTAGTCGTTTAACAACGAGTTTTTTTCTTTAAAAAGCTCCTTCATTTTAATCTATATGAATTTTTTTACTTCGCTTTTTCATATTTTTTTATTTACTATTATGTGTTTTTAAAAGTATTAAAATTTATACATTTGACATGTTCCGATCGTTAGATCATCATCAAACTGAGCTCTATAAAAATTTTGTTCTATTAATATACATATGATAGTGACCTTTATTTTTTTTAAATTTTCTGATATTTTGGAAGTTTTCGCAATTTCTTCGATACGCAGCCCATAATATTGCATTCTCAAAATCTATAAAATATTTTTCCCTTCTCAAATAAAACAAGTAATTTGAAAAAATATGCTTTATTTATAAACCAAGATTATAAGAATCAATTAATCAGTTTTTGTCGATATCTATGCAAAACTTTATCCGATTTTAATGAAGTATTTGTAGCAAATTTCCTCCAAAGGAAATGCAGCTATTGTTTTTGTACCAATGTTGGAATTTCGTAAAAATTTCTTCCAATGTCCATCATCCTACCATCCTACCTAGATGTTAAAAATTACTGTCGCTAAAATTTATATATATATATATATACATATACATATACATATACATATACATATACATATACATATACATATACATATACATATACATATACATATACATATACATATACATATACATATACATATACATATACATATACATATACATATACATATACATATACATATACATATACATATACATATACATATACATATACATATACATATACATATACATATACATATACATATACATATACATATACATATACATATACATATACATATACATATACATATACATATACATATACATATACATATACATATACATATACATATACATATACATATACATATACATATACATATACATATACATATACATATACATATACATATACATATACATATACATATACATATACATATACATATACATATACATATACATATACATATACATATACATATACATATACATATACATATACATATACATATACATATACATATACATATACATATACATATACATATACATATACATATACATATACATATACATATACATATACATATACATATACATATACATATACATATACATATACATATACATATACATATACATATACATATACATATACATATACATATACATATACATATACATATACATATACATATACATATACATATACATATACATATACATATACATATACATATACATATACATATACATATACATATACATATACATATACATATACATATACATATACATATACATATACATATACATATACATATACATATACATATACATATACATATACATATACATATACATATACATATACATATACATATACATATACATATACATATACATATACATATACATATACATATACATATACATATACATATACATATACATATACATATACATATACATATACATATACATATACATATACATATACATATACATATACATATACATATACATATACATATACATATACATATACATATACATATACATATACATATATATATATATATATATATATATATATATATATATATATATATAAATATAAATATGTACACATAAAATTATGTGTCTGTGGACCCTTTAGGGGTCACAGTTTTATTCCGATTGGAATGAAATTTGGTATTTGAGTCGCTTTTGGTATTCAAAAGGTCAATTTCGTCAATGGGTAAAATCAGACGCCGGGGAGGGGGATTTAGAGAGAGGGGGAAACACAAAATTTGACATATCTCCCTTAATATTTGAAAAATCCAAAAATTTATCAGGAGTTAAGTTGTAGATACTAAACTTTACTGTAATTTTGTTTCTTATCATTTTTCTGTTTCACTAATATTTACAAAAATATTTACAATTAAAGATTGAAAGTGAAAATTCTAAATATCTCTGTACACATTAGAGTTTGGAAAAAATGATAAGTTAATGAATTATAGTTTCGATTATTCTAATATTAAGAGAGATATTTTATATTTTGTTTTTCTTCTATGTTTATGCCCCCCTTTCCCCTTGACGTATGGGAGTGACTTGGGAGTGATTTATGTATTCTAAGGAAATTCGCTAAGTTGACGCAGCTCCTTCCCTTGTAATAATGTTTGATAATTATTTTCAGACATTCGTTACCAACATAATAAAATTTTACAAATAAAAAGTTTCTTTCTTTTCTCATACAAAACACAAATTGTGATTGTACTTAATTTGAAAATAATCAAAACAAAAGTAATTATAAATTTTTTTTTTCTATACATATAGTTTTTTTCTGAAAAGCACATGATTTACATTTTACAAAAGAGAGCTTTTGAAAACGTTGTTATATGTGCACAAAGGATAAATGTCGCCATAATTATATACTTCAATTTTATTGTACTTGTTGTGTGTACCTAGAATAGTTGTTCTACAAAACATCATTTTTTCTATTCAAAAAAAAATGTAGTTCCGTTAGTTCAAAAAAATAAAAGAAATAGAACTGATAAATATCACATACTTTATTAAAACTGTGACAGTTTATTTAAAAGAAAATATCTATCATATATTTTATATGAAAGAAAACCCATTGAAAAAAATTGTGTGTGTCAGCTCCGACGCGTGGTGGAGTTTACTCTTATAAGCTATTTACTATATTACGAATATATATTTCTATGTTATGAAAATTAATTTAATTTTGAAATATTCTGCTTAGATGGTGCAGCATTAATTCATCTATAAAAAATTTAAATTTATTAATAGCCAAAATACAAATTTGCATATTTCTTTAACTTTAACGATTTATTGTGTGCTATTATAGTTTATAGTTTCTATTTCTATGTTAATGACAATCAACAAAATTTTAATAAAATAATTTTGTAGTTAGTTTTTAGAAGCTAACATTTAATATACAATTCAAAATATTATTTAAATTTTTATACAAAATTTATTTTAATATTGTTTTGCTTAAAATCAAAATTAATGACCCACGAAAAAGGAAAATTTGTAATGTAAAATCAATCTGAAAAGATATTGTACAACATCATAAATTCAAATTTAATATCATAGCGTATAAAGTGTTAGCTTGTAAAAAAAAATGTAACGCTCAATTGTAAAAAAAAATGTAATTCACTACCCATCAAATTGTCGTACCGGCGGCTTTAAACTGAAATCGATTCTTAATGATTAAACTCCAAAAATCTACGGTGTCTTTCTCTTTTTTCGTCTACAGTTCCCGCATTTTGTTCCTTGTGTAATTAACCCTATAGTAGTCGTGTTCAATTTTCAGACACGGGGGGTTGCGCGTGGATTGAAATGCTTTAAAATTATAAAATTAAAAAACCAAGGCTTTGAAATTATATAATAGTAAATTTATACTAGTTTTTTAAAATAGACTTACAATATTTATATCAATATCTAAACAAAATATTTATTAATTCCACTGAACAAAATTAAAGAAAATACTATTTTATACATGTACTATATATTATATATACTATATTATATATTATATTTATATTATATGAAAAATACTTATATACATTATATTTATATACATAATATCAGGCAAAATATACGTTTGGTATAAATCCCAAATTTTGTCTTTTAATTAATATTTCTAGAGAAGGATTTATAATTTCTTGGAACCTATACATTTTGGCGCCCGAGCAGTTAATATACTTCATGAATTGATTGAGGGTGCAAATTTATTTTTTGTTTGTTTTCATTTTACTTGGAAAAGAGACACTACCCACAACATTTCAAAGAAATGCGAAAAAATAATGCGTTACAAATTTTTACAAAATAAATAAATATAAATAAATAAATAAAATTTTTGGTAAAAATTCACCGGAACATAGATTTGTACGGAAAAAATACTCGATAAACCATCTGTGACAGAAATGATATTTTGAACTGTGAGTAGATTTTACCATCTATATAAAATACAGTATGTTTCTGAAAACTGTTTAATTGAAATAAAATTTCAAATTCGCCCCAATACTTATATCAGTTTTTGTATTATAAATACGTATTTTGACTACAAAGTAGTCATTATCAGTAGAAATTCATATTATCATATTATCAAATGATAATTAATGAGAACTCTAGGTTTTTGAAATGAAATTTCAAATTCGCCCCTTTGCCTAGATCTTTTTTTTTTGTATTATAAATACGTATTTTGACTACAAAGTAGTCATCATCAGTATAAATTAGCTAGTCGTAATTTACTCTTTGACAATTAGAAATAGATCGAAAGTCGAGATCAATAGACAAAAATAAAAATAAATAGAAAATTAACTAAAATAAATTAAAATTAAAATATAATAAATTTTAAATGAAATTTAAAGTAAATTGGAAATTTTATTTCAAAAACCTTAAGTTCTTATTAATTATCATTTGATAATATGATATCCCTTAGGTTGAGTTAAGGGGAATTAGAGTTTTTTTTAACAATCTGTTTAATTTAATGAAGAGATAGGCCAAAGCTGCGGCGGGTATTGCTGGACGGTTTTAAAATATTAGTCGACACATTTTCATAAGACATTCTATATATTATTTTATTTTTTTAAAAATTTAAGTTAAACATTTATTTGGATATAAGGTTATTTAGGTTTTAAATCACACGGAATGATATATTAAAACATTTTTTGTTTACTGATATACACACAGACACACATACACTCAAACACGAGAGACGAGTAAAGGAATCACACTACTGGCGGGTGTAGAGGTGATGTAGGTGGAGATGAGATGAGGTAATTCAGTTTTACTTTATACACTTCATTTGAAAAAAGCAGTGATTCGAATCATTCGGTTCACCAAAATGTTGTTCAAACTGAATGAATCCATAAATTTCCACATTGTAGAAAATAAATTCACTTCAATCGTACGAAAATATTCAATTTATCTTTATTACGCTAATCCTTATAAACGTGAGTGTGTTTGTTTGTGCGGTATATGTGGAAGGTTTTTATATATCTATACCTACTTTTTATACCCAGTATATTTGTAAATATACAAGGCATTTTAAGTTTGGTTCCGACTTTGTAACGCTTGAAAATATTGATCGCAGAAAAAAATTTTTGTTATAGGTGTTCATAAAATGACCTAATTCAGACTTAGTTCATAAAATGACCTAAGTCTGTCTGTTTGTCTGTCCGTGAAGCCGATAACTCAAAAAACGAAAAGAGATAACAAGCTGAAAATTTGTTTGTGTTTTCTAAAAGTAAGGTCAAGTTCGTTAATGGGCAAAATCGGAACGTGTTTTCCCCCGCCAGGGGGGGGAGGCAATTTATATCTTTGAAACCGTAAGAGATAGAAAAAAAATTTGTTGACAAAAAATCTTTTTCTGTTTAAAATAAACAATTTTTGTTTGAAAAATTTTTTCATTAACTCAATTGTTTTCTCATAATTTCTGCTAAAAGTTGAAAATGAGAAATACAATTGATAGGTGAACGAAGGCATGCATGTATACATGTACATAACATCCATGCATACTATTTTTATACCCAGTGTATTTGTAAATATACAAGCTATATTAAGTTTAGTTCCGGCTTTGTAACGCTTGATAATATTGATCGCAGAAAAAAAATGAATATCTTATAAGCTTTGAATTTGAAGAAATGTTCAAACATTGATATACCCAGTATATACTGGGTATTCAAACAATTAACTCAGTTAGTTGTTACATTACTTGTTTGTTTTTGTAGTTATACCTACTGTTAGTGTTGTTGTGGCATTATTTCCGTGGCTAAAATTTTTTATTATACTTTATAAACCTAATCAACAGTACAAACTATATTTATAATTAAAAAAAAAGAGAAAAGAAGCGTATATCACTTTTTTAAATTGAAAAAATATTTTTAAATTACTCAAATGGGTTTTTATTTATCTCTTAAGGACGTTCATGCATGAGGCTTGATAGAAGATTAAAAAAATTTTTTTAGTGAATTGAATAGCTTCATTATGTAGTTATCCCCCCTCAAACATTTAAAACTTGTTATCAATCATTTCAAAGAGTAATTATTGATTAAAAATCAGAGAACAGAATTGTATTGTACTTAAAGTTTTAATAACTATATTATTAAGTAGGCACCATAATAAATTATGATTATAAATATTCTTTGAAATATGCAGTTTATTTATTTGCATTTAAAAAATGATGTTGACGAACGTTTGAATTAATTATTTATTAAAATTAAAACTGTTTTGTTTGGTTAGTTTTTGCCACCATATTTTGAAAACTGGCGACAGCGCACACTAAAAAACTATATACACTTATACACGTGAACGTCAGAGCAAAACATAATTTATTGTCAGATCTGTCAAATAAAATAAAATCAATTTCTAATTTAGATTTACTGATATTTTATAATAAATACTTTAAAAATATTTAGGACAAATAAAAAAGGTTATAAATCGTTGTAAGATTATTGATATACTTTACAACTTTTTTAAAATCCTAAATATATATTATTAAAGATAGTACTCATTTGACACACATGAACGTCCTTAAAACATTAAAACCAAAATGGTTAGATTTTCTGTTTTGTAAATAGTATTTTGTTGCAGTTGTATGCGGTTATTGCAAGAGTGTGTGATTTATTGTCGACTAGTGCACCAGTTTCTAGTTTAGAAGTAAGAATAACTTAATTTTACAAGTAACCAAAATAGAGCATTTTGCAATGCTCTACTAACTAAAGAGAAACACGTTACTCCAGCCGTATGCCACATCTACGTCTTGAAGACCCGAACATTCGTCCTTACAGGACCCGAACTATCAGGAGAGACTTAACCCCTAACCAAGGACATGCGGTGACCGGGCTTCTGTCCCCAGGTAGGAAACTCACCGTGTCACGTGCCCCGGGGGAACCATGAGGGATGTGTCGATGCCAGTGACCGATTGACATCTGTCCGCCTCTTCATGGAAGCTTCGACGCGCTATGCGCTCATTGTCTAAGGCTTAGAGTTAGTGCTTTCCCACATTGCTCCATATACCCCGGAGTGAGGGACCGATAGATGGCGCTCAAAGCTATGTATTGTCAGCGGACATCATTCACCAAGAACGTGATTCCACCATCGTAGGGATTTATATGCCTAGATAATTGGCTTTTACCCTCCTAACCAACCTTTAGCCGATAACATCTTCCTTTAAAAGATGATTCCATAATTTTATGTTTTTAAAAAAATGAAACTATGATTTAGAAAACGTAAAATGACATGCATATCCGCCAATTGGTCTGTACTATGGGCCACAGAAATTATGGTCATTTTTCAAAATTTTATAATTAATTTGTGCTTTATTCATTTTCGAATGAAACTTACTATGTTCATAATGAAAAACTTTCTAGTCATCCGAATACATATGTATGTACACTCTCGTTCGTAAAAATTGAACCAGTTGAAACATTTTAAGTGTTACCGTTTGCAATATTATACATATATTCGGTAATATATATGCTTAGAATGTGACTTAGTGGTTCAATTATGATGAACGGGAGTGTATTTTTGTATTGTAATATATAGATATGTCTACATATCACAGGTCGCAATTCTGAACCAAATTTAATGATTTGTCCATCAGAATAGAAACCTATTGAGTTTCAAAATGATTCATCGTAAAGATTAATTTTTTTTTTTACTCATGCGTGAAAAGTACTATCTTACCGTCCGATTTTCTGTACGGTAAATGACTGTTTGCCTATTCAATTATTACCACACTACCTATTTGCCCTATTGCGGAAAGTAAACTTTCCGCATGCAAATAAATATTTGCAATGCTTCTAAGTAGTCTGGTAATAATTGAATAGCCCGTCATTTAACGCCCGAAAGAACGGTCGCTAAAATAGAATTATTCTCGCATTAGTAAAAAAAAATTGTATCTGCAACTCCTGCGGTGTTGTCGATTACCCACTCGAGCGAATGAGTGGACAATATCGCTCTCGTGGGCAATCGACAATTGACCGCACTTGTTGCATAAGATACTGTAAAAAATTTCTACAAATACTCATCTTATCAGCGTTAGTTAAAATTATGAAAATGTGGAAGCGCTGGGAAATATTTATATTTAATATAATTCCTGGTCCAGTTCAACACTCACTTATAATAAACAAGTTTTATCCGCAGCCCTTTTTCGAAAAACTGAATTTATAACGCACAATTCAATTATACAATTTTAAACAAAGAACGTAAAATGGCATGCATCAAGGCATGCATTTCGAGGCAATGTGTTCAAGTATACAGAATATACAAAGGGAAAAAATTGACATATTTGTGTCAAGCTGGACCGTCCAAAAACAATTAAATGAACTCCAAATATATTTATGTACTAAATTTCAATATCATGTACTATTAAATTATGAGATAAATAAATAAAAAATGTTTTTTTCGTTAAGAGCCTTATATATAAAAAAAAAAAAAATTTCATTTTGAGAACATTATTTTTCCTCAAACATAAGTATTTATTATATACAGTAGTATTTCATATCTACATATATTTAGAGCCTTCTAAATATAAATAATATTATATAAACAGTAGATATATGTTAGTATATGTATGTATATGTATATTTATAACAACCTACCATAAAATATTTACTTACAATTTTACCATTTCATGCGAAAGAATTTTTTCTACCCAAACCCAAGAATCATATATATATATATATATATATATATATATATATATATATATATATATATATATATATATATATATAGTGACTACCACTACTTCTATGCATAAAATATAAATATATGAAATGTACATGCGAATATAAATATTTTATATCTACACGCTTTTTTTAAAGCCTATCATATATATTCATGCATTAGTATGCTGTAACAAGAAAAACAAGTGAAAGTAAGAATTAACTTAACCGACTATACTGAGTTTATGAATAATAGTTTCAAACAAAAGTTGTTTTTTTAAAAAAATGGACATTTTTGTCTTTTCATTTTTGCTATCTATGAACATTTTTTCTATCTCTTACCGTTTCAAATATGGAAAATCTAGAAATTGCATGTAAACAGGTCATCAACGAGTGGTCAAATGCTAAACGCCGTGATCACAGGGAAAAAGTATCGCGGCAGGAGCTCGGGAAGGTACTACTTCAGAGTGCAACAAAGAGGCTACCTCTCGATGCACTGAAGCTGGACAGGGTGCAACTGCGGATTGTTGCCGGATTCATTACCGAGCATTGTCCCCTGCGGAAGTATTTGCACACAATGGGACTCGAGGATTGGGCGAAGAGGACAAAACATCCAGCCACATTATCTTTGACTGCAAACCTCTAGGTTACAGCACTTGCAGGATATTTAGTGAATCTCACCCCGAATATATGAACCTTCGGAAGGACGTGATAAGCAAGCTCCAGGATATTTCCAACATATGGGAGAAGCGAATCTCGTCGGACTGAGGTAGAAAGGGGAGCACAATGGACCAGAAGGTCGAAATGTAATAATTTTTAGACCCCAAGATGTATCTATCTATCCATCTATACTTTAAAACATGGCCAGACCTTTTTTAACTTGACATGTCCTGCAATATCGTACACTTCGATGAGATCAATGTAAATTGCTGATAAAATCTATTTGTTTTTACTATATTTTTAACATATAGAAACTAATCTATGATCGAAATTATTTGAACCCTGATTTCCGGAGTTTCTCCACCATATGTTTGTCTATCCTACTGTATAGATAATTTCTAAGTCAAGTATAAATAATATTGAAGGTTTTATCCCGTATAATGTAATATTTAAGTATATGGCTCCACTTAAAACTGTATTGTATTTTTATTTATATATATTTTTTCAAAATAAATACTTAATCGATTAGGGTACACATGAATATCTTCTGTTTTTTTATTTATTTCGCAATGAAATATATGGTTTTTTATATATTTAAAAAATAAAATAAAATCTAAAAACGATAAATACAGTTTACATTATTCCTTAAAGGTAATTTTAGATGGACAGGCATATTGTAGTTGCTGTCCTGGACGGGACACACTTAGACCATAAGTTCCATTGTAATGCCTAAGGATGTGAGGATGTGAGTGGAGGACAAGGAATTTTGTGTGTAAGAATTGGTAGGACTAGGAATTGGTAGGATGTGCGGCTGAATAGGAATATGCCGATAGCCATCTGGAGTTCGTGAAGAAAACTGCAGAAAACCTTCACAAGCATAGCCAGTTACTTCATACGCCGACAGTCTTGTCAATTAGCCGCCCCTTTTTTTTTCTTAATAATTGACAAACTGCCGATGTCGGGATTCGAACCCATAACCTCCCAGTACCAAGTACATTCAACGTATCAACAAACAAACTAATTAAAAAAAATTATACCAGCTACTAATAATATTACTAATTATACCAGCTATTTAGCTGGTATAATTTTGGAAGGAATTAAAATAATAATTATTTTGTTAAATTCTTCCCTAATTGTATTTACAACTCGCAAGTTTTTGTTGAATTTTATGATTAATTTGGATTGTTCAAATTTTGATAGCAAATTTTATCTCATTTTACCCGGTGTATTGATAACTGACTATTTTGGTCAAGACGCCTCGTGACAGGAATCAAATTAAGTGTGTAGTATTATTTTTTTTTACATAAAAATGAGTAAATGTTCGATTTGTTTGGAGAAAACTATAGTAGATAGCGAAAAATTATGAGAAGAAGCCCCAGGTTTATTTTCTTTACGACTCCAGAAAAATTATCAGAAGTTCCAAACTGCCCAGATCTGTAATATAGTTAAGTGTAATATACATTAACAAAATTTTGGATATAAATGATTTGTCAATAAATTTAAAATACAAAAAAATTGACATTTCAAGCTTAGAAAAATTTAGAAAAAAATATTTATTTGACAAATTTACAAACACACATAATGGATTACTCTTTCGGTTGCACACAATAAACAGCCATTTTTTTCAAGTCCCGCCCTCAGGTCAGTTCACTATATACAAACAATACAAAGTTATATTAAATCTAATCCCGAATTTGTAACGGTTAAACGATTTCCAAAGCAACTATTGGCATATATTATTTCATGGGTCTCTGGTGTTGTTCATTCAAAATTTCTCCAATTATTCGTTTTACCATAAAGGACAGTTTTATTCTCACACCTTCTACTATGTGAAAATTAAAATGAAATCAATGACACAAAAAAATTGTTGTATTAGAATTAATAATGTTTTTTTTTGTTTGACCGGTGATAATGATGTGATAATGCCACAAATTATACCAATAATGGGCGCATAATATAATGTCAAAATGACACACCTATTTGATGTTAAAAAAAAAAACTAATTGTTTTTTATGATTTTCACCCTTGTTTTAAAAATCAACATTATAAAAATGGTTTTTTTTTTTGTATTATTAAATCATTAATTCAATAAAATTACTCTGCCTATTTTATGATTTGTTTAATTCATGATAATTTTAAATATGGACGATGAACTCGAGTGTCAGTAATGAATTTTATATGTCATGATATTGAATATCGTTTTTATGGTGGCCTAGCAGAGAAGATTGATTGATATATCTTGGGGTATAAAAAGTATTTATATCGACCATTGTGTTCCCCCTTCTACTCTAGCTGACGAGGTTTGCTTCTCCCTAATCTGGGTAACACCCAGGAGCCTGTTCATCAGGTTTTTCTGAAGGTTCATACATTTGGGGTAAGATGCATTGAATATTTTGTATTTGCTGTAGCCGATAGGTTTGCAGTTTAAATATGATATGGCTGGACAAACTGCACATAATGTATCCATCTTGGAATCCTATTGTGTTAGTGTAGAAGTTTTTGTAGGTGATAATATCCTGTGATGAATTTGGTAACCTATCGAAGTTGTATCCTGGTCAAGATCAATGCATCAAGGGATAGTGTTTTGAATTTATTCCGAAACATTACTATCCCGAGTTTTTGTTGCGGTATATTTTTTCAGTGATCACGGTATTTAAAGTGCACCCACTCGTTTCATTTGTTAACATGCTGTCTTGGAATTCCACTTTTAGACTTGCAATTTGAAGTGCAATACATATTGCAAATATTTTCATTAGATCTTGAGCTCAAATATCTATTCATCTACACACCTACATGCACTGCACCTACACACCTATTCGCCTGGACCAATGTATTGCACTAAGGAGGCATATTGTCCACGATCTAATATTTTAAGTACACTGAAGGTTTATGTGCTTTGATTTCTACGAGTTGAATAATTACAACTAGCAAATTCATGCTAACGATGATTACTGTAATCAAAATACCTAATTAGATTATACTCGCGATTTATTGTTCTCCGGCTTCCGTCACCATAGCGAGTTCAAATACCCATTTTTAAGTCTTATCATAAGCTTTTAATCACATAAATTGGTTTCATCAAAATCGGTTCAGTAGTTTTTACGTGATGCTCGAACAAACAAGCATACAATTTTATAATAGTAGGGAAGATACACATTAGATTTATTTTTCGGATCACTTGTAAGCATTTTATGTCAGACTGTATTAGCAGCCGAACGCAAACTCACAAACTACCACACTGTCGAAGTGATATTAGAACAGTGATCGATCTTCACTCAACTGTTACCGGATAACACATATATTTTATGAAGTTTCATTAATTGGCGAATACGCCTAAAATACAGTGCCTATCAAAATGTTGTCATGGCTATTTTTAATTAACTTAATTTTAATCCATTTCTTTCTGTCCTTCACCCATTTGTTAACTAAGCGAATTTTATTTTAATTGATAGGTTATAATATAAAGAATATGCCTACTCATTTTCGGTCATGACTACCTGGCAAGCAGGTATGAGTAGGTAAGTAAATCGAAATATATATCAGAAGATAGATAATTCAATGATAATCGTGATCGTATAGTATTACCTGCAATAAGCCTCTTATGAAATAGTAATGCCTGGCTTTGAAGTTTGAAAATCGGAGCAAGCAAAGATGTGCGAGAGAGAAAGCAAAGCATCCGAAGCTTGTGCAATAGACATAACATAGCACTGTGTATGTATAAATCTCTACAATTTTCAAATTGTGTTCATGAATCTCCTCGTCAAAACTGACCTACATCACTGGTTACGATAATGTTTTTTTTTTTAAATACATAAAACAGAATATAAAAAATTGTATGATTAATAAATAATCAACCAGATTTAGTAATATTATATTATTAAATAATTTTTTCATTCACTAATTTACACGGATAAATTATATTGTCTATTTTTTGTTCGTAATTATTATAGTAATATCAATTACGTCATGTTTTATTTAATAAATATTGAATATAATGAGAAGATTCAATCGGTTTTTTTTTTACATAAACAAAAATGAAATAATTACTATTATTAATAATGAATGGGCTTTACAATTTTAATAATTAATCATTCGAATAAATTATAATAGAATTATTATTGTTGTGATGTTTTCAAATAGTAAAGAAAACAAAAATTATAATCCATTTGATGGATGGTATTTCTTAATCTTAATTTAGAATAGAAACACCAAGTGTATACGGCTTTAGCCTAATGTAATTTAGCATAATTTTAGGCTAATGAAAATTATATAGCTTTGAGGTAGTGTTAGTATTCATATTCAATTGAATGTGATAGATTGTAGTTTTGAAGCCAGTGATGAACTTTAAATTTCGATCGTGTTGAACTATATTTTTCATTCGCGTCTAACACTCAGATATTTAATATAAAATCGGTTAATTATTAATTCTATTACAGTGTAAAAAATAGTAGTGTAAACTTACTTATTACTGCCTTGTCAATAGAAACTATACAGTGTTTTTACATTTATTATAAAATTAGCCGTTTGTCCGTTGGGATTTCCCGTTGGCAAGATCTCAGAAACCATCCGATTTATCTCAAAAGCCTTAACACTAATTTCTACGTCTCTAACTTAAAACATCCCATCCCTTGTTTTACCCTCTTATAGGTGATTTTGCTAAAACGCTAATACAACTGAGTTTTATTTATTAACAGAAGCCTATACACCAACTTCCACGTTTCTATCTTAAAAAAATGACGAACTTCCATACAAACTTGCACCCTGAACTGTTTAACTCCCTTAGAGGATGAATTTCAAAAATCTTTTCATAGTGCTCACCTGCATTATATTAGAAAATCCTGTGCAATATTTCATGCTTGTAGACCCTGCGCCGTTTAGGTTGTGTGTTGTCTATCAGTCAGTCACTTATACTATGCAATCTGAGTTGTGTTGACAGTGATTATTTCTTATTTTTGTTGTCTCAGTTGAAAATGATCATTTTCAAACGGTCATATCTTAGTTTTCAGCTAAACAATAACATTTGTAAAATACATTCACATTTGCCTGTAAATTCTTATCTTTACTGCGTAAATATTGAAATGATAGCAACTTGGATATAGTATAGCATATTAAGAAGTATAGCATATTATTTCCATACTTTCTTCTATTCTTAGAAATAATCGTCATAGAGAACAATAACAATTCATTGTCCATTTCTATCATGAACTCTTAACGTTACATTCACGAACTTTGGCAAGAAATAATCTTATAAATGAGAGTTCATAATTTATCCAGAAACAAAATTATAAAGTTTAGACAATTATTCCGCGACCCACTTACCATTTTTTACACATATGCCTGCCATCTTAACCCACCAAATAATAATAATCCATATATATTTCACATGGTCTCTTATATTTCGTTACATCCTGAATTTGACAGTGACGTCATATGTACATAAATCACTGTACCATGATGACACCGACAGAAAAAAAAACCGGAGAAGGACAAAAAATAAACAAGAATTGCTTAAAATGTTGTTGGATAATGTATCATCATTGCTGTACTGTGATACCACCAGAATCCATCTATATCCTCTAGTAAATGTACACATAGGTGTAGGCAAGCTAGCAAGCAGGCATAGCCAGGCAGGAAGACAGGCTAGCTAGTAGGGAAGCACCACCACTAACAGGCGCGTAGCGTAGACTAGGTGAAACAGAATTGAGTGAGTATTATCACACACCCTACAACGACGATACGATATATTGTTGTGTTCTGCTGTGTAAAAGGAGAACACTACGATATTAGAGAGTAGTACGATGATGGTGATCATGATGATGATGATGCTGCTGGTGAGTGTCTCCGTATATACAAGGTGTTTGTAAAATATTAATGGTGAGTTTTCCTTAAGATAGATAGATAGCTAGATAAATCTTGGAAACTCGAAAGTTATGCACTTCGACCTTATAGTCTCTTTTGCTCCCCCTTGTACTTCAGTCTGACGAGTTTCACTTTACCCATAGCTTGGAAATAGCCAGAAATTTGCTTATCAAGTTTAAAGGTTTATATATTCGCGGTGAGAAGCACCAAATATATTGTATCTGCTGTAATCGAGAGATTCGCAGTTAAAGATTATGGGTCTGAATGTTTCGTACTCCTCGCCGCACAATCTTCACATAATGCATCCATTGTGGAGTCCTATTGTGTGTAGGTACTTTCGTAGATGATAATGTTCTGTGATGAATCCGCTAACCATTCGAAGCTGTATCCTGTTCAGGTTGAGTGCATCAAGGAACATTCTTTTAGATGCATTCCAAAGCGGTATTTTACCGGAATTTTAGTTGTGGTTTATTTTACCAATGATCACAGTGTTTAAAGTCTATCCACCACTCGTTGAGCACTTTTTTGAATTTTGAAGGCTATTGATATGTCAGTTTTAAAATTCACTCACTAGTAGTCAAAATTGTTTGGTAAAATATATTAAATTTTTTGTAAAATGCGACGAGCAAACTTGCATATACATTTTTTCCAATTCGCTAAAGATATTTTGATATGAAAGTAAATTGAGATTTAGTAGCAAGTACACTACCTATTCATCTTCTATGTTACGCCTGCTAAAGCAATCGATTTGCCTGCTAATCGAGTTTGTCAACTTAGATAATAAACTTAGATTTTTGCCCGTATAGTCAAGATATTCTTGAATAAGTGCTACTCAATAAATTTTCTTCTTCTGTACTACCAGTCCAAGTGACCGAGCGATCCAAGGCGTTATGTCTGCACAGTATGCCTACTTGGAAACTGGGAGGTTATGGGTTCGCATCACGACATCGGCAATTATTAAGAAAAAAAAAAGCGCGGTTGATTGACTAAACTGTCGGCGTATGGGCAAGAACGAAATAACCGGCTATGCTTGAGAAGGTTTTCTGCAGTTTCCTGAAGGTTTTCTGCAGTATCATAGTCGGCTGCAGCCGCATATTCTACGAATTCCTAGCCTATTCACAAAAATTGCTTCCACTTCACTCACATCCTCACATTCTTAGGCATCACAATAGACCTTTTGGTCGAAGTGTAGCCCGTCCAGGGCAGCTTCTATAATCTATCTACCAACCAAAATATTTTTTGAATGTTTTCCAACAAAAGAGTGTGGAGACATTCGACTCACAACATATTTTTATCGATTCAAGATGCGTTAATTTTCAGAACTAGATAATAATAATCTCGATTCCCATTTCATATCTTTACAAACCCAGCGTACAATAGAATACACACATGACCGTGTATATATCACCTTGAATGGATGATATAACATTGCCTCAAGTCGCTGTTCTACTGTATGGATATGTCACTCACATAGTGTAACGCAGTAGAGTAGGTAGTAACACACACACATAACCTAACACCCTGGTAAAGCTTCGTCAACCACCACAGAGTAACCAGATATATATCTACTTATTCATATATCTATGGTTGTATATTTATATTATATGACACTCACGTTTTACATGTAAAGAGACACACAGATACACACATTTAACTTTCTCCCAATCTCTTTCCTCCGTTTCATAATCATTTCCCATTCTCAATTTCACTAGTTCACTTCCTCTTGTTATAATCTAAATATGTTGCTTCTTGTTTCGTATCGTACGGAGGACTAAATCGAATGAAAATAGATTCAGAACCCGTATTTTTTCGACAAGGTATCAGGATTTGTCCATAAAATAAAACAAAAGTGTCAATATATTTAGGAGTTATTGGAATCACGTGATTCGATGACGTAATCAGTTGTAATTCGACTGTTATAGCGTTTGGAATAAAGTGTCATATTTTTCTATTTAGCCTTTGTAACTAATAACTTTTGTAAATAATTCCACACAAAAGGAATTTTTCGGGATATGCGGAATCAACCAATACCCTCTTGGTTATTTGAGCTTCATGATTTGATTTAGGACGACTCAAATTTCGTCAATATTTCTGGAGTGGAAATTTCTGGCCATTTTCTTAATTCTCTATCATAATAAGCATTATGCTACAGAACTTGTTCAGAACACGTCTTCTTCGTTACGCAGGAGCTGCTTCAACCTAGCGAATTTCCTTAGAATACATAAGAAGAATTTCCTTACAAGTCCAATTTTACTGATAAATGACATATGTTGTGGGGAATGGGGGGAGGGGATAAAGAAGTAACTTATTGACGCATAGATAACTATCAGACTTGAGTATAACATCTCTCATTTTTGTCACCAGATTTTTGTCCTTAGGAACAAAAACCAACAATATAACTTACATTTCAAATTTTGCCCCTTTTCCAAGAACATTTGTTTGTATTTTATAAATACGTATTTCGAATACAATATAGTCATCATCAGTTTGGATTAGCTAATCGTAACTATCTCTGGGATATGGATTCAGAGATATGTTGCTTGTTGCTAATTTGGTGCGTGTCTCACAATGATATTAAAAAAGTTCTGTCTTTTATACGATTTGACTGAGGGTATGATCTGACCTGAAGATTATTTGAATTGAATGACTAACGGATTAGGTGTGTGAGGAGCCCCACCTATTTATTGACGGTATTCCTTTGTGACCATGCGGCGTTTATTTTGTCACTAAAGTGAGGGTATAGAAGCTGACCTTAATATTCAGGTATAAGATTTTTTGAAAATGGTTTAATTCTATTAAATCAGAATTTGGAATTGGGCCATTGTCTAAATTCATTATCTGTTTTCTCAATTTGTATATGTAGATACTTTCGTATGCATCTGTGGGATTTTGTACGGATTACAGTAATTTTAGATTCGATTTGTCAAGTTCTGACGATTAGATAATCCATACTGATGATGACCACATTGTAGTTGAAAAACGTATTTATAAAATACAAACAAATGTTTTAGGAATTGGGGCAAAATTTGAAATGTAATTTCAAAAAACCTAGAGTTTTCGTTGTATATTTTAATAATCTTTATCAATAATACAAACCTTTGAAAATAATAAATGTAAATGAAAATATTATTTAGAATTGTTTGCAATATTTTCTCCAAAAAAAAAAAGCCACAACAAATGATTTTAGTTTCCTGAAACATACTGTGCAAAAATACATGTATCCCATCGAATATAATTCTAGATAATATTGGTGGCAAACCAAGGAGGTAAGAAAACTTTATGGTTATATGAAGATTCACGTGTCAATATTGATAATGTGTTTTAGATATATATATATATATATATATATATATATATATACGTACAGTAAAATCTATTTATAAAAATGTAATATACATGATGTGATATATGATGATGGGTATAAAAATACGTTTACTACATATGATTATGTACTTTAAAATCATCAAATCATGAATCGTTATATACATTTTTAAGGGGGTGTTATTATTATATTTTAAACGGGAGGTTGAGGTGATTGTTGTGACCTAAATTGAAGAATATTTCATTATACATATATACGATGATAAAATTTGACTCGATTTCATTAATTTTTATCTGATGGTTTCAATTTTATATATTTTATAATATATATAAAATATTTTTATTTTATGTATATATATATATATTTTTTATCCTGAAGGCTTTGCTCATGTTGAAGTATTATAACATCATGTCAATGTTCAGATATATAATTTAAATGTCAAATTAAGTAAATACTAGTCATTTCCGGTTGGTATAATATAACCGAGAAGCAACCATACTAACAATGAATAAATATATGCTAGTTTACAAAAAAGTTATTAAAAAATATTTAAATAGTAAATAAACCATGCATTCATCATGATAGGGAAACATCATATGCGTTTCACCACCATAGCATCTCAGGTAGCTCAGAGGTAGAGCGTTGATCTAGAATGCCAGAATCGTGGGTTCGATTCCCATCCTAGATGTGTATGATTTTTCGTATCAAATACTTAAATATTTAAGAATATTGTCAATGAATGTTAAGACATATTATTTAAATGTCAAATTAAGTAAACGCTAGTCAATTCCGTTGGTGTAATATAACCGAAAGGCAAACATACTAAAACAATGGAAAACAGACGCTAGTCTACAAAAAAAACAATTAAAAAATGTTAATAGTAAATAAGCAAATTAATAATACATTGACATCAAGATAATGAAAGATAATATGCATTCCACTACCATAACATCTCAGAGGTCTAGAGCATTAGAGGTCGTGGGATCGACTTCCATGTGTATGATTTTTGATCTCAATTTTATCAATGTTCAGACTTATTACTTAAATGTCAAATTAAGTAAACGCTAGTCACTTCCGTTGGTATTATTTAACCGGAAAGCAATCATACTTACAATGGCTAAGTAGACGCTATTTTACGAAAAAAAAAACAATTAAAAAATATGTTAATAGTAAATAAACAAATTAATGATGTTTTGACATCAAGATAGGTCAAATTCTGGCCATTGTAATGAAATATGATATTAAACTTTGATTTATTAAAAGCTGTCACTATTTAGTGTTCGATTTTAAATTTAAAAATTCTGAATACAATTATCAGGGTTCAAAACTTTAAAAACAATCCCCAATTAAGGAATAATCGGGATAGGTTTAACTGTAACAAACTTCTCGTACAATATAACAATAATAATCTATGCATATTATGTGCAGTAAAATATCTAGATATCTATAATAATACATGTTGCCCTCTGTATAACAGTCAAACGATTTTACATAATATAGAACCGAACATAAATAGTTATTCATACACACAAGTTATACTAGAGCGTTAAAATTACAAAAGCGTAAAACTGTCACTAAGATAACATTATCCACTAAACAAATACGATAATAATTAATTTATGATACAGAAATATTTATTCATAATATGTTATTCTGCTACATAACCGCATACTGTATTATGTTTAAAGCACATATATATACACTATGTTTAATTTACATCTTCGTATCATAGATCCCACGAGTATGAGAGAGTACATATGTGCATATACATTAAGCAATGTGTATGAGAAGGAGATCTTATAGGTGTGATAAACAAGCATATTTTTCATAACTGTTCGAGTGGTCACCAACCAATCGACCCTATAAGACCTCCTTCTCATACACATTGCTTAATGTATATGTACATATGTACTCTCTCATACTCGTGGGATGTATGATACGACGATGTAAACTAAACAGACGGTATATCAAGCATAGATATATAAAATACTATTTTGGTTAATATTCACTAAACGTGTAAGAGTTTATTAAAAATTTTAAAATGGTCCTCAGTCGGTCGCATGTCCTACAAAAATGTACACACAAAAAATATGTAATTTATAAGATACATAAGTTCTGTTAAATATGAATTGGCTGATACTGTTAAGGTTCTGTATGCTCATATATAAATTTTTTTAAATGAGCTATGAGTTTTGATTAATTGACCTAAAGTAAAACAAATGGACCTTGTATATCGATAAACACTAGATATTTCGGATTATATATCGGATAATAAATAACGGATTTCAAAAAGATAAAAAATTGATATTTTAGTCCATATGACGTTATCAAAATACAAAACATTAGTTTTGGTCCATCTCAGGCTTATTTCATCTGATTTTGGTGAAATTTTGTTTTAAAATGCACTAATTTCAGGTCAAGATATTCCATTTTCATAGAAAAGCCGTAATATCTCTATTGGCTTTTGAGATCGTCAGTATAAGGACCTTGTATTTTGAAATCGATAGCGCTAGATAATTCTTTACTATACAAATGGAAAAAACACCTCAAAAATAGTGGGATACAAAAAAAATTTTATTCAAACCGGATAAAATTTAGCTGGGCTAGACAAAAATTTGATTTTCTGAATGTCACCGAAATCCAAAGAATAGTGCTCCATCTGTGGTATATTTTAGCTGATTTTGATGAAATTTTTTTTTAAAGGCAGTATTTTTAAGTCAAGAAATTACATTTCGATAGAAAAACCGGTAATTCTATTAGTCTTTGACATAATCTCTACATATGAAGACAAAACACACATAATGTTACCAACTGACGATTATATTCACCCTTCTCCTGAACGACTTTTTGAGACGTACGATAGTCGTTTACGACACTAACGGTAGCCGCACGAAGCAAAACCGCTCATAGCCATTGTATAGAATTGTATAGAATGAATGAACAACTGAGTTGAATTGTTTGGAATTTTTGCCAAAATATATATTTTTGTCCTATCTTTAATTATCCTTAAAAAAACTCCTTCCGCAGGTAAAATGAGAATGAAATAATTTTGAAAATAATAAGAATTTTTTACGACAACCTTACAATAGAAAAGGAGATATTTTTTAAAAGTATCAAAACAATGTGCGTTTAAAATATTACAAATTAAAATGATAAAACTGGAAATAAATCATCATAGTCCACGGTATCCATGCCAAGTTTAAAGCGCCATGACCATGTGCACTTTTGGCGGGACTATATATTCAGCAAATATTACGTCTGATATCACGCTAGCTATTTTAGCTATCTTGTAGATTACATATCTCATGTTAGACGCATCATTGTCAAAACTCCTCAAGAATTAAAATTTGAATGACTTAAAAATATTCTTTATAAATCATTTGGACTTTCGTAATAAACATCAATAATTACCGTGATATCAGAGGGTGCACGTAGAGGGTGCAATAGGTTTCTAAAATAAAGCATATTTGAAATTAGAAGCGATACCGCTACAAACCAAAAGAGATATTGAGCAGAGTTTTCAATAAATTTCAATAAATGCACATAATAATACCAATGCCAATATTTTTCTGAACAACTGCATTCCCTGATTCCATTATTGTCCAGACAATGGCCATTTATTTCCGTATTGTGATACAATACGGAACCCTAATAAACTGTACATTATCATATAAAACAAACAAACAAACAAAAAATTAGGACAATGTTTCGTTTTTGAGACATATTATCTATGACAGAGGCCATCCATTGCATTAAAGAATGTAATAATTTTAATAGAATGTGCACAATGACCAAAACAGACAACTAACTCTATTCTCTCTATCTTAAAAAAGTACATTTTTCGTCTATGTTTTATTTGTCATTTTAAAGTACGCTCATATTCAATAAAAATGAACTCCAAAAATATAATCTCTGTTTAGTATAATGTTAATGCAGTTTTCCATTTTTACAAATATTAAACAAGTCAATGAAATATTGGAAATTATTTTAATATTATTTTGGGAAAACTATATTGTGGTCGAGGATAAAGGGAAGCTTAGAGTAAGGAGGAGGAGTGCATACTGTTCGGAATATTTGGAGTTTGGAATTTTCATGAGTAAACTTGTAAGTTCAGTAAAATATATCTAATACTGATGATTTTTTCTGTAACTCTAATATTTACAGAAAATCATTTTAATATTCTAATTGTTATAATAACGGCTATTATAAATTGCACCACGTTAACTTTAATTTGATATTCATTAAAGCTCCTTCCACTGAGAAAATTCTTGAACCTCTTACAATAAGAGTTTTGATGTGCATGATTTTTCATATCAAAGATTTCATATCAAAGAATGCTCAGACATATTACTTTAATGTCAAAATAAGGAAACATAAGTCATCTCCGTTAGTATAGCATAACTGGGAAGGCCAACTAACAATAGATGTTAAAAATTAAAATATTTACATAGTCGAAAACAAAGAAATTGTATATCGACATCAAGATTGTAAAGAATTAAATGCCTTTAAATAACACCTGGTGGCTTAATGATAGAGCACTGGCCTGGCAAGCCAGAGGTCGTAAGTTCTATTCTCATGCAAGATGTGTATGATTTTTAAATCCGGAAAATATGATATATACAAGGGTATATTAAGTTTAATCCCGCCTTTGTAACGGTTGAAAATATTGATCGTAGAAAAAAATTTTTGGTATATCCTCAAAAATGGAATGAGATAATGATCTGAAATTTTGTGCGTGTGTGTTCTAGAGCTAACTGGTAAGGTCAAGTTCGTGTTCGAATAGGCAAAATCGGACTGTGCCCCCTCCGCCAGGGTGGTAAATATATCTTTGAAATCGTAAAAGATAGAACAAAAACTCAAACATAAAAAATTTTCCTTTTTTTGAAAATTAACAACTTTTGTTTGAATTTTTTTTCATAAACTCGAGGATATACCGGGTATTTGAGCAACGAACTCTGTTATGTTATTTTCACTGGTTTATGTACTGAAAATGAGAGAATATTGATTAATTGATTAATTTCAAGAAAACCATAAACAAACAAATTTAGTCCACGACGAGATGCCCAACTTTTTTCTCGCTAAAATTCTCGATGATAGTGACTAACGAAGCGCGTAACAGAGTTACTTGTTTGTTTGGCGATAGCAAAAATTTTATCAGTAACAGATATTTTGTTAGTTAAATTGAGAGATAATGTAACAAAGGCTTCAAATAAACTTCCTACAGAATGGATGGTGTGGTAAGCACCCCCACTCCCAACATGTTCAAATAACGGGGTATACATAGTTAGTAGTAACAAGCTGATTTTATGCTGTTAATTAATAATGGTATGTATAATTTGTTGGCCACCTTGTCCTACAAATTCAGTGGTTCAATTTCCCAGTCCTACGCTCTGAATATGTCAATGTAAAATTTTCATTTCTAAATTAGAAAAATGTTTTCTTATTTCAATGACACACAACGTTTATACATATTATAGTTCTCATTTCTTCAACGTTTAGTTCATAAAAGACTACTAATATCATGAATACACTCAATCGCGCTATTTGAACATGTTGGGGTGGGGAATCTGCCTGTCACACCATCCATTTCGTAGGACACACGTTTTTTTGAAGTCTATTACATTATCTCACAATTTAACTAACAAATTAACTGTTCCTGATAAAATTTTTGCTATCGTCAAACAAACAAGTTACTCTCTTACGCGCTTCGCTCGTCACTATCATCGAGAATTTTCGCGAGAGAAAAGTTGGACATCTCGTCGAAAGAAAGCTACTGCCAAAAATTTAGCCTGTTACTAATCATTACAAAAAAGTTAGAACAATATTTCTGAAACAAGACTGTATATTTGATTTTGTAAAATCATCAAACCAAACAACTACTACTATTACCGTTTTTTTATTTTTTATATAAAAAAAACCACTTCATTTTTTATCGAAGAATGTTCTTCTGAGTTGAGTTCTTTTTTTCTCCATTCAATTTTTCACAATATTTTCACTCAATGTTGGTTGGATGGCTACAATGTTTGTTATATAATATATACCACAACAGTTTGGTAACAATTTCCTAAAATCGTTATCTCATTCTGTTACCATTAATCAAGGTAATCTTTTAATACTAAAAAGATGAGTGTATAATACTTCTCGGTATATATTCGGAGGACTGTTTTTTTTTCTTCACATATATTATTTATTTATTTTTTGAAAATCAGAACACATTAGTGGTAATCTATATTTTACCAGTGAAATATATACGGAGTGTCTCCTCTAATCGCTCTTATAGAATAGTCAAAAAATTTTGTAGCGTATGCGGAACATTTTGTCCAAGACTGTACCGGTAGATACGTTACACATACGATACTTATATACAACTCTACACGTATATACAAATACTATCTAACACGTATATTTATTTATAAAATGCTTCACTTTGCGTTATAATACGGTCTGATTTTTCTTATTCACAAGCTCGAGGTTATTTTTGAGCTCTATAAAAGATACACTAAATTTCGGCTCATTATCTCTTTAAGTTTTTGAGTTATAGTGTTGACGAGCGGACGGATATGGGGAAATGGACTGATTAGGTCATTTCATGAACATATATACTTTATTTACTGGCAGATCGTAATTACTGATTTTCCACTGGAACCCGTCCTAATACTTCTTAAAAACTTCGATTAACACAATTTTGTATCCCAAAAAAAGGCTGAACCCATTTTGAATTGCCAGAATTGCTTATGTTAAATTGGAAAAAGTATGATGTTTGAATAAAACCCATTAGCATTCTTTAAAAAAAGTTGTGCAGTGAATATAGAATAACAACCTGTACATATGTACACATATTTTTCGTTTTCTTGTGATTTTAGGTACATATCTAAAAATTTTGTGACATATTTTTTAGTAAATGATACAAATAAAATCGTTACAGGAAAACTTCTTTTATACGGCATAACTTTACCTTAAATGCGTATTAACAGCAAAGAAAGTTAAAAGTGTGTTTCCAATTGCCAAGATATAGAAGTTATGTTAAAATAATGTTTCTTTATTCATAAACTTGACAGTTTTGTCCAAATTTGGGCTCAAACATCTGTAATTATTACATTGAGAGACATGTGTTCATTACATGCCATATTATAATATCTTGGTAATCACTACATATTATAAAACAAAGTCCTCCGCCGCGTCTGTCTGTCTGTTCGCGATAAACTCAAAAACTACTGCACCGATTTTCATGCTGTTTTCACCAATGGATAGAGTGGTTCTCGAGAAAGGTTTTTGAATATAATTTACAAAATATTTGCGGGCGAATCCGCGACGGGTAATGCTAGTTATACATAATAGATATAGAATAAACAGTTCACGCACTGATAATGGACTCAATTTACACAAGGTGTTTAAACAATTAACTCAATTGTTGCATTTTTATTTGTATAATTTTAGAATTGTTAAAGCTAATAATTAAATAGAAAATTTATTCATGAAATTTTCTCGTATCCGAATGATTGTTTACTTTTCCTTTAAAGTCAAATAACAATTCAATGACAATCAAAACTAATTATCTTTTCTTTATTTTTGTATTTTAAGGTTTTGTCTATCAACCAAACACAAAAGCTAATTTTGCACACAAAAAAAAAACCCGAAAGTGAATAAAATCGTTTTTAATTAAAACGAAAGAATTCAATAGTAAACATTTATTCTTTACTACAAGTCATCTTTGTTTTTACCTCTATATATAGACAAAAACGTGACCAGTCCAAGTGGCCGAGCGGTCTCAGGCGTTATGTCGCGCAGTATGCTTACTTGGAAACTGGGAGGTTATGGGTTCGAACCCCGACATCGGCAGTTTGTCAATTATTAAGCAAAAAAATGGGGCGGTTAATTGACCAAACTATCGGCGTATGAACAAGAATGAAGTAACCAGCTATGCTTAAGAAGGTTTTTTGCAGTTTCCTTCACGAACTCCAGATGTGTATCGGCATAGTGCCTATCATAGTCGGCTGCAGCCGCATATCCTACCAATTTCTAGTTTATACACAAAAATTCTTTCCACTCCACTCACATCCTTAAGCAACACAATGGACCTTATGGTCGAAGTGTAATCCGTCCAGGATAGCCGCTACAATCTATCTATCTATGCAAAACCAACTATTTATGGGATTTTTTTAGTCTACCATTTATGGGATGCTTTTAGGCTCTCATATACCTACTATTTAATGCATTACAGTCTTATATACAGAAGTCACGAGGTAATCTCCACACCAGATTTTTCTTCTTATCTCTATCTCCGTTTTTTTGTATCGCAAATAAATGAATAGTAATCATTCTTATCGCCAACAATTATGAAATGTCAATTGTAACAAAAGGAATATCGCACACATACAGACACAAATAAAAAAGGAAAAAAAAAAGCATAATGAATATAAATAAATAAATAAAGTAAAAAAAAATAAATAAATAAAAACAGCACACAAACAATATAAAACAATTTGTGTTTGCTTGATTTTATTCTTGAAACAATAAAAGTTAATAGACCTTCAGATCATCAGGAGAGATTCACCATTCACCACCATCTCCCCTACATTCTCCTGTTCCACTGTTTGGTTGTTATGTTACTACTTGTGTACTGTGAATACAACAATAGTAACTACTATACTATCTTCTGTACACCACTACTCTATGACGACTGTTGTTAAGAGTAACTTCCCGTACCGTTCTTCTATCTATTTGTCTGGGGCTGTCTCTTTGTATGTTCGTCTTGCATTTAACTTCGTTTCTCTAAACATTTATAGATAAATGCCAATTGAGTCTTAGTTGTTCCACTATTTAGGATTCCGTAATTATCGTTACGTTTGCGGTAGCCAAAATCGAGGATTACGAAAAAAGCAGTTTAGTCTCTACATTTAATACAAAATTGTAGACTTACAAAATGTATCGACAAAAATTACTATAGCGGCTTTTGACGAAGTATCTTGTGGGGTATTGTAGACTCGGGGGACACCTTAGGAAGCGAGGCTGGGAAATGAGGGCAACTGCAGGTTTTATGGCGAAATGGAGGAAAGTCTGGAACACGTCCTAATAGACTGCGACACCCTCATAGACAAAATAATAAAATGTCTGGGAGTCTATCAGATTCATACAAGGTAACTAAAATCCCTAGATCCTATCTAGATCCTATACTTTCTGAAGGAAATAGAGCTGAGCGAGATGCTCTATGACAAGACCACTTTTCGCTAGGCATCAGATGGGGCACAATAGATCTTATAGGCCGCAGTGCGCCAAATTCCTCCCATTATCGTGCATTTATTCATGAACAATTACTTTAATCATATTAACCCTGTTTACCCTTTAAGATACTCGATGCTTAAGGTCTCGACCCTTGGTAGTCGATTTCTTCAATATTTATATACCTATGAGTACAGTATATGTTTCCTTGGGCTATCCTGTAACTACCAACAAACGCATATATGAGTATTAAATATTCAGGAAAAATAAACGTTTGGTTATGGTTACTACAAATTTGACCTTGAGTATCTTGGTATATTCCAACATTAGTAGGATCTCCGATGGGAAATCGAACCCTGACGTCCCGTGTAACAGGGGGCAATACTATCCACTGTACTACCGAAGAGCCAATTTATGTTGGAATAATCATATATTAGTTTGCTGGTAGCTACAAGGTAACTCAGGATACATGCACTGCACTCATCGGTGTCTAAATCGGATCTTTAAGTTATCAAGCCCATAAATTTTAATCAAGTAAGTTTACTTTAAAGAAGGACAACTATTAATGAAGCATTTTGCTGGAACATAAATTTGCTAGAAACATGTTTGTCACTGTATTTTTTTTCGACATTTTATTACGAATTTCATTATTTCGTAGATTCCCTTACATTTCAATAGTCAAAAGCATGTAATTAGAAATCGTCTCATTCCACAAATTTTATGTGAGAATTATTGACGTACGTATGTAACGTACGTAAAGATTCTGGCAAAAAAAATGCAAATATCCAAACTGCTCCAATGTTATGACCAACACAGGTCTCTAATATAGCTTATAGTTTCTATAGAAACGCCTTATGAAAATTTTAGAAATATTTCTTAAACTTATAGATTTGGAAATTTTAGAAATTTTTCCGCGAAACGTTAACGCAAAGTTTTTTCATCTCCAGATGAATATCGGCATAGTTCCTATCATAGTCGGCTGCAGCCGCATATCCTATCAATTCCCTAGACTACTCACAAATTCCTTCCACTCCACTCATATCCTCACATCCTAAGGCATCACAATGAACCTTATGGTCGAAGTGTAGCCCGTCCAGGGCAGCCTTTTCAATCTACCTCTATCTAGGCAAAACTAATGTCAGGTCATTGATTTTTACATTGGGTTATACTAATGGGTTTCGAAATAAATCCCTAGTGGGAAAAAATAATATTACTTTAACAATTTTTACATTGGAATATCCAAGTTGGGTTTTTATTGAGTCCCGATTGGGATAGCCTTACTTGGTTGGCATGATTCCCTATTGGGTCCGGACATATATGTACCTTCTTAAAAAGAAAGAAAATTTGTAAAATAAATTTTCCAAAATCTGATATAGTGTTATACCGGCCTTAAACAGAAGAATCCTCAGTAACAAAAATTACCACGTATTCGTTTTTAATATATATATATATATATATATATATATATATATATATATATATATATATATGTATATATTTATATTTAGTTGATTTACTTTTTCAGTCCACTGGATATAGTATAAGTGTAACAAATACTCGACTTCGTATGTTTGGCACGTATAGTAAAAATCTTCAGATATCACAATTCGTTCTGAATGTACTTTTCCATATATGCAGGCTGACTTCATACTATTCTTATTCTTATTCTTCTTATGTTTTTGTTTTTCTTGGTTCTGTTTTTTTTCTCTCTCGATTGTTCTGTCCTTCTTTTCTTCACACACACACTTCACACACATACACACATTCTTATCCTTTACCCAAATAAACATTCGAATTCCTCTACTACATTCTAAACTGTACACATCCAAGATATCGTATTGACACGACGAATTTAATAAATAATTCACACATATCAAGTATCACACAAACATTTAAACTTGCATAATGTGTACTACGATACCTACGTTTACAAATAGATATTCGAAAACATACTGTTGATTGTTTTCTAGGTTCTCGCACTCAATACAAAGAACCGTGTTTTAAACTGATTTGAAAAAATGAATAAATAAAACTTTCCGAAGCAGTTTAAACTTCGAATACTTTTTGGGTATAAAATTGTTTTAGACTAGCGACCCGCACTGGCTTCGCATGGATGCGATCTGCTAATGTGGCGTATTGATGCCAAGAGACGAGATGAGACGGGAGTAGACATGTCTCTTGTATTGTATTGGCTTGTTTAAAGTTTTGATATAAGCTTCTATTTTGGGTAATTTGGACCAGTTGAAAACAAAACCGTTTATTAAAATATGATCTGATTCATGGCCTTCAAGGTCTTATAAGCCTCCTTGGTCTTCACGGCAGTAAAATTCAGAATCATGAGATTTCAGAAATCAATATCTAAAAATCCTTTCACTGGACTACAAAATCAACATGATTTTCATGATTTTTGGGTCCAAATTATGTTAGAAAATTATTTTTACAAAAATCATGAACAACAAATTTTTTCATTTTTTTT
Source organism: Nineta flava (assembly GCA_963920215.1). NCBI lineage: Eukaryota > Metazoa > Arthropoda > Insecta > Neuroptera > Chrysopidae > Nineta > Nineta flava. The sequence continues at coordinate 125,442,677 of OY986041.1, forward strand.
GATATTTTTTCTAAAAAAATTGTACTTCTTAAAAAAATTGTAAAAATTTGATAAATTTTTTTTGATCCCAATTTTCATAAAAACTTCGTTTCTGACTAATTTTGACTCATTGAAAACAATGCCATTGATAAAAATACGATCCAACTCATAGTTCTCAAAATTTCAGCCACCATACGGCGCTAAAATATAAACTCTCGAGACTTCAGAAACCAATATCTGGAAATCCATCAACCGGAAAACAAATTGGTCATGATTTTCATGATTTTTAGGTCAAAATTAACTTAGATAATGATTTTCATTAAAATCGGAAACGCAAAATTTTATGATTTTTTTGAATTTTTCTAAGGGGTACCCCTTAAAAAAATTGTAAAAATTCGATACAATTTTTTTATTTTCAATTTTGATAAAAACTTTATTTTTAAGAAATTTTGAACTGTTGAAAACAATGCCGTTGACAAAAATACGATCCGATTCATGGCATTCAAAATATCAGCTCCAAAGTACTAAAATTCGAATTCTCTCCTTTGCAAGGTTTAAGTAAATTGCGGTTTTCGACATATTCTACGATAGAGGACCGCAAATCTAGAGCGTTGGTCTAAAATGCCAGAAGTCGTGGGTTCATTTCCCATACTAGATGTGTCTGATTTTTCATATTAAGCATTCGATGTCAACGAATGTTATCAACGTTCAGACATATGACTTAAATGTCAAAGTAAGTAAACGCTAGTTACTTCCATTGGTATAATATAACCGTAAGATAACCATACTAACAATGGTAGATAGCCGAAGTTGGCAAAAAAAAATTGAAGATAATTATTTATATGATGACATCCAAACCATAGAGAATGTTTCATTCTTCATAGCTTCATACAAATTCATGTATTATTTACAAATCAATAAATGTTCTCTCGAAATAAATGGTTTAATTTTTGTATTTATGGAAACCATGTGGAAAAAATTATCTATTGAATGGAAATTTATTTCATATAGATATTATATTTTTGTTTCTATCAAAGGTCTCTAAATAAATAATATCAACATAAATAATAACACGAAAGTTCTAATAAAATATAAATATATATATAAATATTTATTTTATTGGTCATATAGAAATTTCTACCTGATTTCAGTTATCAACATTCGTCATCGAATTAATTACAATTAAATAAATACACCTTATGTTTTTATTTCCATCAATAAAAGTCTGGAAAAGTTCCTGAATGTCGGAATAAGAAATTTTTTCTGTCAATTTGCAAAAACAAAATTTGCTTCTCGGATTTTCATTCAATAACTGTGACCTTAAGAATTTCACAGAGCATAAAACATATAATACTCGTATGTTGATATGACTGTGAATGTATTAGATGTAAAACAATTTGTTCCCATTTGGGGAAATTGTTTTCTCATTTAAATGACCAATTGGTTAAGTAACAAGCCAAGATGATTTCATGAATAAAGGATTTTTTAAACATCTCGAAAACTACGAGGTATATCGAACACATTATTATTAAATTAAATATAGAACGTTTCATAAGGGTTAAGTGTGCTTTCAAAATGAACTTCGCCTTTAGATTTTAGTCCGAAAAACCAACCTCTTCCATTCTCTACCACGCCTTGTTTGTTTCCTTTTGACCTATGTTCGTTGTCAAACCTACCCGTCTTCTTTGCGAATGACAGGACTGAGCTCCACTTTAATTTACCTTCGATTCTCTAAATTTGGCTGAGCCAATGGCATAGGTACGTCATTCTGGCTCTGAAAGAACATTCTGCCAGAAGGTGGAAGGGGGTATTATCCAACATTTTACTTATTATTGTATTATTTTGGTTCTTTATTATTGAAAAACGAACTCGTTCTCGAATGAGGACCTATTTCTTAGAATCTCCACCATTTATTATATGTAAATTTTTTAATTATCTTTCACCATACAATGCCAGTAAAATTTATTTTCTTGTAGCAGGAAAATTACATACATAAACAACAGTTTCTTCTCTACCATATGATACTATACTCACCGGTACTATAGTGACCGGCAAGCACCCCAACCAAAAGGTTTATCATTTTCGGGTTTTGCCAATAAGGCAGGTTGACCTCACGGCATTGTATCATTAGCCATCATTTGTTTGGTTCATCTGCCACCTACTGTAACTTTCCATTTCCTGTTCATAGACTTATCCATCCATTCGTTTAGGGCATAGGTATTCTATCTTTTAGTTATTTTTAGAAAAGTTTCTTGTGCCCGCATGCGAGTGTGTCGACCGTTTATCTTGTTCCCACATCAAGGTGACCTCGAAAACAGTAAGATACAGCAAAAACTTATAAATTATAAGAGAGTATCTTTATAAAAATGCTTACGACTTTTGCTGACCGAAAATTGCTTCGTTTTTAATTCACATCTTTTTCGAAAATCGAATTGACACAGCTTATATTATACATTCATTGATTATTGAATCAATTAATCACATAGTGAAATATTTCACGTCCAAAGTATAATTGTAAGTATGCCTTTTATTAATTTAATCGATGCTTAATGTCCCAAAAGATTATAGATAAAACATTAAAATTTACAAAAGAATAGTGTAAAAATTTCACAACGTTTTGTATTTTTTGTTGAATTCCTATAAGAAAAACACTTTAACTTAATATTTAAAAAAAAAACCATTTTAATAATAAAATATAATTGCGATTATCCAAATACAAAAAACGACCATTTATAACCATTATTATTAAAATTACATTTTTATGGTTTTATATAAAGCACTAGAAATATTTTCCTATTTTTAAACAAACAAAAAAAATATTGTTATGAAAATAAAAATTCCAAATATGTTTTACCATAATATTTATTTTATTGTATAAAATTTAACTTGGTAATTACCAATTTTAAAATAAAATAAATTAGTATTTAAAAAAAAAAGTATGTGTATATAAAATAAAATTTGCCACGTAGGAGCTACGTAAATGAAGTGAATTTTCTTATAGAAAGACCATAGAAAGTGATGGTGGTAAAATTAAGTATTATTTTTAAGTATTACAATATAAAAATTGAAAAAATTTCAGTACGTATTAGAGTTACAGAAAATTTAGTCTGATTATTAAAATGTATTTTCTAAAACTTTACTCATAAAAAGTTTAGCTATTTAACAAATATATGAAATATTTCATATTTTGTGTTTTCCCCGCCCTTTATGCACCCCTATCCCCTACACTGATTTTGTTTATTAACTGAACTTTTCAAATACTTAAGGCGCTTCACCTACCAAAATTCCTTCCAATCAGTCTAAAACTGTAGCATACATTACAAACACAACATATGGAATATTTCTCCAAACAGAAATTTTAGTGATGGTCAGGTGATTTGCGGCCTCTACAAGGTATTTGCGTGACCTCTGGAAGAATTCTCTTCGCCAGTACAAAATCCAATAGCTAAATTAACTTAGCTTTAAATGGAAAAATATAGTAGAAGCTCAGCAGATATGTCATATTTTACCAACGCTTCCACCAAATTTTCAATTTCTATGTTTTTGCCCTATTTTCGAAATCTATACTGACTTCTGACTAAGATGGTGGCTGAAAAAAGAAGTGGGTGAAAAGTGACTCTCAAAATTTTCTTCCACAGATGAAAGTGTAAAAAATGCGTATAAAAAAATTGCTTGGATTCTTTAAGATCGAAATTTTAAACAAGAGTTTTTTAAATAGAAACAAATAATTCCTATTGATAGATAAATATTAGAGTATAAAACGTTCTTCACTTCGGCCTTATGGCCTATTGTGCTCCGCCATCTACTTCAGTCTGGTGAGATTTGCTTCCTCCATATCTTGACAATAGCCAGAAGCTTGCTTTTTCGGTTTTCTTGATGGTTCTTGTATTCGCACACCGAATACAAGAACCTTTACAGTTTGCATAGTCTATACATAATCGCTCCATTGTGGAGTTGTATTTTGTGTAGATTTTTTCGTAGGTGATAATTTCCGGTAAAATCTTTGTGTAAATGATCAGTGAGTTTTACCTCATGAATATTTCGTAAATGAAAATGCATAACATAGTATTTTTATACATTAATTATTGTTTACCAGACACATAATTATTGCATGTTTTTGGATATTCAGTTTTCTTCCCGAACAAACAAAACAAAAATATTTAAAAAAAAAAAGGTTTTTTTTTTATTTTTCCCATTAAATGCAAATTATATACTATTCATATATTTTGGAATAGACCTTTAAAACTATACAAAATACAATTCAAATATTATAATGTGGCTTATTTAAATTACTATTATATAGATAAACTATAATATTTATGAAACAATTCTATCAAGAACTCCTGTAACTTAACCTACTGTAACCAACGTCTCTACCAAATATGTAAATCCTTGCCTTAGGCGTATTCTTGAAAGAAAATATTTAAGATAAAACTGGAAACTCAAGAAATTATAGAAAAATACTAAGAGAATAGTGGAATCAGATAAGCCTCGTTTATAAGAAACGATAAGAAACTTTCAATAGAAACTTGTATATCAACTTGGTTTAATAATAGTAAAGTGCTTGTGGACTACGTTTTGAGGCAGTATTATCTACAACGGAAAAAAAGAGCTTTCCAGAGCTTTGATTTGCATCGTTTTTTCAAAGAACTATATCCATTCAATTCGAACAAATAGAAACAAATATAAAAACAATTTATAGCAATAGCTCTATTCATCTAAACTTGGAAGACACTAATTTGGTGAGACACGCACCCAATTAGCAATGAGTAACATATCTGTGACTCCATATCCCGGAGATAGTTACAATTAGCTAATTCATACTGATGATGAATACTGTATAGTCGAAATACGAATTTATAAAATACAAATAATTGTTCTAGGAATTGGGGCAAAATTTGAAATTTAATTTCAAAAAACCTAGAGGTCTCTTGTCATCCGTGAAAATCTGCCATTTAAGACCCAATCTACATTTTTAAAGGAAATGGAAAAATTTTCACCAGTTTTTTTCATTCGATTTTTGGAATCTATAGCTTTAAAAACTAAAAACCGACAATCGTGATATATCCGAAAACTCAATACTAGTGAGTAATTAATTATAACATCAGGTAATATGCGTTACGCTAGGTCGTAAATCATTTCCAAGGGGAGCGTAAATAAATTTAACAATTCCCGATTTTGGAACCAAATGTTGGAATATACTAAGATATACTGGTAAATTCATTCTGAAACGTCAGCTAATAAATATGGACTTCAAGTTCCTTTTGGACTGAATTTAAGAACTGCCTTATTTTTTAGATGCTATTTATAGAATGCCGAAACATGAGATCGAAACGTGTAAATAACGTATAAAAAAATATTGTTTCAAAACATATTTTGTGATCATTACACAACATTATATTCTGCTTGTCTGTGTGATTTGGTTTCATAAAAAGTTATTTATCGAAATAGTTGTTATTTTTGACAAAATAATATTTTTGCTATTCTTAAAATAAATTATATCTTATTTTTTTGAAATAAAATAATTTTAGATATTTAAAAGTCTTTTTCAATAAAATCATTTTTTTAATCAAGATGTAATTTCCCCTTCAAATCACTTCGCCTAATAATTATTTACATTACCATTTTCTTTTCGTAATTAGAATTGTGCGTTGAGGCCACAAAAATTATTTCACTAATTTTCATTACAACGCAGTTTTGAAATTGAATGCATATTTAAGATTGGCTAAGTTATTTTAAATGATCTGTATGATATAATTTTTTTTTCTGGCATTTAATGGTATTTTATTTACATAATATGTGGTTTTAAATAAATCAATGTCAAAAAATAAATTAACTTCAGTTAGTGTTGTTGTTACTACGGATGTTTCTACTTAATTAAAATTAATATCTTTTAATGTTATCATTTATCAAATTACAAAATTGGGTATGATAATTAGGACTCTAGTATTGTACTAGATATTATATATATATATATATATATATATATATATATATATATATATATATATATATATATATATATATATATATATATATATATATATTTTATGATTTTTATACGGTATATACATTATATTCTTTAGGCTCTTTAGGCGCCATCAACATAATATAATATTAATGGTTTCACTCTTGTTGTTTTTGTTTTTATTCTTTCAGTAGTAGCTACAGGTTATTACTTATTACATAAAATATTTACTAGGAAATGATTTTCATATTTCAGAATTATATTAGAAAAAAGATGTGTAATTAATTATTGATAACAAGTCCAAGTAGTCGAGCGCTCTAAGGCGTTATGTCTGCGCAGTATCCTCCTACTTAGAAGCCTCCTACTTAGAAACTAGGAGGTTATGGGTTCGAATCCTGATATCGGCAGTTTGTCAGTTATTAAGAAAAAAAAAGGGGCGGTTAATTGACTAAACTGCCGGCGTATGGACAAGAACGAAGTAGCCGGTTATGCTTGTGAAAGTTTATGCAGTTTCTCTCACGAACTCCAGATGAATATCTGCATAGTTCCTATCATAGTCAGCTGCAGCTGCATATCCTACCAATTGCTAGTCTATATCCAAAAATTCCTTCCACTCCACTCACATTCTCACATCCTTAGGCATCACAATGGATGGTCCTTATGGACGAAGGATAGCCAGTCCAGGGCACCCTCTACAATCTATTCTATCTAATTATTGATATGAAAAAATTAACTCGTCAAAATTAAAATTCAATGACATTTGTCTATAAAGTATACGTTAGTCCTCTCGAATTTGGAAATAAATTTTCGAATAAAAGTTGATTTTAGCCAACGAATTTTTTTGAAAATTGAATGGGATAAGCGACAAATTACATATATAATTTTCAAAAAATATCACTTGAAAATCTTCTTGCTATTCATATTTACATGCATGATTTTTCTAATTTATTAAATTTTTATTAAATTTTAATTGTTTAGACTATAGAATATATTTAACAGTTAAGACTATAGAAAAAACTAAATCATTTCCATCCAAAATGATTTGCTCCTTTGTGATTAGTATATTTTTACAGATTAAAAATCTTTAGAGATTTGGATGAAAGTATTATCATCCGGCTCTCTAATATTTATCGAAAATCAGACTCTAATTTTCGTCTTTCAAGTTATCACTAGGTATTATATATCAACGTTTCACAGAAATATATTTCAGAGAAGAATTTTTTACGATGATAAAATATTTTTTGTTGGAATTACCTGAACTGAAATATATGTATATACATATATATATACCGTGTGTGTTGGAAAGCTTTTCCAATTGAGAATCAATGTTAATTATTTATTACTGGCTGGCCGTGTGGTTACTGTGTGAAGTCAGTCTGTACACATGTAATGAGAGTGGGTTAAATATGTTAATTGAATTCTTAATTTTAGTATGTGCATCACAAACCCCACTCTTAAATGACAAACAACCATACACATACACTATACCACTATCCAGATGTTTGTATGTATGTGTATTGTATAGGTGTACTGTATAGTTTTATAGTTAATATTTTTTTATTTATTAAACATTGATTCTCTATTAAAAATGCTTTTTAAAACGGTCTATATTTATATATATATATATATATTCTTTTTTGTTTGTTTTTTTTTTATTCAATGATATTTAAATATTTTAACATACAATGAATGCATGTTATGAACTGGGATTTTTTTCCATATTTATTTTTATTGTATTTTTTCTGTTTATTTTATTTTTGTTTCATTTCGTTGATAGAAACCGTATTTGATCGACTTCATTTGTTTATTGATCAAATATTTATTTAAAAAATAATGTTTAATACATAAATGAAATTCTGCTGCATGTAGTTTAGGAAGTATTGGTGGGATATATTTAAAAACTCTGCAGACAAAATTTCGTAAACGTCATTCACTTAAGCCTGTGTAGTCGTGATGAAACATATGCTGCAAAAATGGAACAACTTAGGCCGTATTATTTAAAACGCATTTATTTAAACAATTACCAAAAAACGTTCGTTTTGAACGAGATCAATATGCAAATGTTTTATTTAATAAATAATGTAGTGAGAAGTCCGAATGTGTCCCTTAAAACTCGGCCTTACGCACTACCGTGCTCTAGATAATGTATTTTCGTCCATTCAACTAACGACTTATTCAAAACAAAAATTGTATTATTGACTTAACATTCTTTGACATCAAATGAACCCAATCGAACCTACGACTTCGGGCATTCCACGCTCTGCCTTTGAAATACCTGGGAGATGTTATGGCAATAGAATGCCTATGATCTCTCACGATCTTGATGTCAATGTATTATTAATTTGATTATTTAATATTTTCATACTTTTATACCCAGTATATGTAAATATACAAGGTATATTAAGTTTAATCACGACTTTAAAACGCTTAAAAATATTTTTATACCCAGTACTAGGTGCCAATACCTTCTAGACTAAAATATGCAATTTAAATTTTTTTATAGCCATTTTTGAACTTTCAAATTTTTTCAATGTAGTTTTTATTTGTGTAATATTTTTGTAAGATTTTTTTGCCAACCGAATTAATTCAGCAAAAAATCGATAATAAAAATATGAAATGTGTACCACTTTGAAACGCAACTTTACTGATTTTACCTCAGTAAGTTTACCTATATGCAAGGAGTACATTGTACTTACTACAGAGATTATGAAGAGAAGTAAAATTCGGGTGACCTTTCACCAGATCTTTAACATTATGGATCCTATTATTTCAAGACATACCAAGCTTCACCTCTGAACATTCCCTGCTTTGAAAATTATGTCTGTATATTTTTATATCCGGTATATGTCCGGTATACAAGGGTATATTAAGTTTAGTCCCGACTTTGTAACGCTTGAAAATATTGATCGTAGACATAAATGCTTGACATAGGTGTTCATAAAAGGGCCTAACTCGGTCATTTCGGCATATCCGTCCGTCTGTCTGTAAACATGATAACTCAAAAACGAAAAGAGATAACGAGCTGAAGTTTTGTATGTGTGTTCTAGAGCAATAAAGGAAGGTAAAGTCCGAATGGACCTAATTGGACCAAATGGGCATGACTGCCCATCTTTGAAACCATAAAAATAGAATGAAAATGTAAAGACAAAAAATGTTATTTTATATAAATATTCTTTTTTTTAATAAACAACTTTTGTTATAAATTTTTTTACATAAATTATGGATATACCGGGTAATAATACCGGGATAAATTATGGATATTTAAGGAATTAACTAAGTTAGTTTTTATTTTCACTTGTTTTATTTCAAATTGTTTTGATAAACTATGCGGGTGCCGTTCCATTGTGAGTATGGTTGCCTGTACGGTCACGTTATACTAACACAAATGACTAATCAAAGACAAGTAATAATAACATTGACATCAAGATAGTGACGAATTATATAACATCTCAAGCGAGAACTGGTCCAGAAAGCCTGATATCAATCCTTCATGCTAGATTTGATATTTTGTACCAAACATTTCCAAATAATTATTGACCGAATATTTTAATTAAAACACATCTTTCTATAACATTTTTCGTTTTGTTTCAGAAAAAACTGGTGGCTTACGTCTAATAGAAATGTCCGTACCAACGGTAGCGGATCCACGCGAACCCATGGAAATATCATGTACATTTGATATGGGCGGTGAAGAATTAAACTCGGTCAAATGGTATAAAGATGAAGAGGAATTTTTCCGTTTTATGCCGTTACAGCAGCCGCCAGTATTAACGTTCCCAGTGGCCGGTGTACACTTAGATAATCATATGCATCAACAACAACAACAGCAACAATTATCATCATCCGAAATGATGTATAATCATCAAAATGATGATCACTTTGCTGGCGGTACTGGGGTAAATGATAATAATAATCATGGCATTGTGCATGGCTATCATGATGGCATACAAAATAGTTGTACCACATCGTACTGTAAAGTGATATTACGTAATCTAACACGAATACACAGCAGTGGTGCGTATAAATGTGAAATTTCTACGGAAGCGCCAACATTTAAAGTGGTTTTTGGTACGACAAATGTAACTGTAGTTGGTACGTACATATTTTTTTACTATGCATTTTATATAATTCTGTAGCAAATAGTCTTCCTTTACGATTTCATTTAGGATAATATACTAGTACAGTCATATTTATTAAAATCAAACAAAAAAATGTACTTAAACGTCACAATATCAATTTCCAGTACGGTTGAGAAGACATAAGTGGGAAAAGACAAGTTTTTACTATATAGACAAACACGTCTTTTTATTTAATATTAATATGGAAATATTAACTTTTTCCGGATATCGCTTCCTCTGGACCTTAGGATACTTTTCATCACAGACGATTAGGGTGATGTTTGTGAATTGGACGTCGTAAATTTCAAATACAAACGGGTTGGATCGGATCAACTCGAAGGATCACTCCCATCTGGAGAAATATTTAATGCAATTCGTTAATAACATTTTAATTCTGTGATATTTAGTAATTTGGTAAAAATTGTATATAAAATTTTAATACATATATTGCGCGTATAGAATGAATTTGCACTTATCAACAACTATTCACTGTACATAGCAGCGATGTAGTGTATATTTATATATGCTCACCGAATTGTGTTCACTAGAGAAATTATTATTTTTTTCTGTATTTAAACAAAAAAACTTATATAAGATATCATTAGAAAAAAAAACCTGCATTACCAATTTGGGGTTTTTGGGTTTGATTCTAGGGGCTTTTGAAGTCACTCAAATAAACATTTTATTAGTTAAAAACAGTTGAATTGTTCGTATCTACCATATGTAATATTGATGCAATTGCCGCTTAAATATTTAGCGCTTATAACCACGCACGTTGAAAGCGCCCAAATTGAATTAAACCTAAGGTTGTGCTACCTGAATAGACGGACACACACTTCATGCCTTCTGTAAGTCAGCTCTATAACTAATGATAATTTCAATTACTCAAATATTTATGTATTATTTCGAGCCTAATCTTATGAAATTCCATTATTAACTTGAAGGGTTTGGAATAATTTGATAATGGTCGCAAATATACAGTGAAATAGCAAAACAAAAAAAAACTAATTGTTTGAAATTATTTTCAAATCCTCCAAACTTAAATATTTATTATTAATGCTATACCTAAACTATTTTTAATAAAATATTTACTTAATTGTTTTTTCTGATATTTCTTGTATTCAAAAACTAGAACGTCTTTGATTAAAATAGATAAAGGTGTGATCATGTCAAAACTTTCTTAAAATATTAATATAAGTACAACAATATATATATATATATATATATATATATATATTCATACATACAAAACATAAGTTTTGTGAAATTCAAGTTATATAATGTGCAATAAGAACTCTAACTACAAATGTTTTTCAAACATAAAATAATTCATAAGTTTTGACATACTAGCTAGCTCTACTAGATCTACTTACTAACAGTTCAGTGTCTAGTTTTGTAATCTTGTTGTTGTAGAAGTTTCAACTTCCAGGTACCACACACACTTATCTCACATCGATAGTGAATATACTTCATTATTCATGCATTTATGCGATATAATATATTTCTTGTATAGTTATTTTGATCCACTAACCAAATACGGAATGTAAAGTTTTATTTTATTCTTTTTTGCATACGTCGCAAACTGGTTTTGATAACGCCACATCTAAACAATGTAATTTAGCCAAAGTAATATAGTACCAAAAATTCGCCGAGAATCATTCACATCAATCTCTCTCTGCATAGACATTTGAAACATGAAAAGTAGTCCATAATTTTGTTCCTTTTGAAATACTTTTTTCTAAAAATATCTAATTGTACTTCTTGGAAGCTGCTCATAAATTTTTTCACTGGCATTGTATGAAATTATTTCTTTATAGTTAAAATTAAAGTTTACTTTTTACATGTAGATCCGAGTTTTGACAGAATCATAACTTAAAATAAAACACACGAGACGGCGCAGATCTCGCCCGCCAAAAATACTTTACTTTACTAGCGTATACATACTTGCTAAGAATAGCTGTTTATCTTTTCAACAAATAGGGAAAAATCCATTTTCATGGTTTCAATAAATTCGTTATAAATTACTGTATCAATAAGTTGTTTTTAAAAAAAATCTACAGGAAAATTTTTAATTTAATTTATTATTTTTAAAATCTCAAGGGGACGGATATTCTTAACATCTACTCAAAATTTTATAACATTCTGCAAAAAAATAGGTTTACGGACATACTATCTTATAAGCATTTTCATTGACCAAATACTGATCCAACACCCTTAATATTTATATATGTTATATATTTATCAAATTTTTATGAATTGTATAATTTAAAATGAATTTATTTAATAATTTTTTCGAAAATTGTAATAATAATAAAATATTCTATTTTATTAATATTTAAATAACATTATTTACCACCATTTTAATTAATTAATGGTTAGTTTATTAATTATTATCCATTATTACCTAAATTGAAACTATGATGACGTTTTTAAATTAAAATTATTATTTGATAACTATAAATTTTTATTTTTTCTATTTTACTTTTGTACTGGTTTTATGAATGAGGGTGGTTAGGGGTGGTAGTATGTGTGTACTGTGTAAAGGAGGAAGTAAATTCCGTATTTATTTATCTGTAATAAAAAAAATTGGATGATCACTTCACTTTTATATTATTTCTTTGTTCAATTAACTCAAATGGTTTTTTTCTTTCTAATAGTACACGTGGTCACAATAAAAACGTAATTTTTTCTAAACTTTATCAGTTTTTGAAAAAATGTTTTGAATAAAAGTTGTACATTATAAATATACTTACAACTTTTACTCGAAACATTTTCCCAAAAACATGAGCTGGGCACAAATCAACTATAAAATTCTGAAAAAATAACAATATTTTTGTGGTCCATAAATTTAAATTACTGTCCATTTTAGCTACAGTTTGAGTTGAGTAGATTTGGATAATTGAAACCGCTAGATCTTTAATCCCTTTCATTGAGTTAGTTTCGTCGTTAACGTCTTGAGTTGACTCAGGTAACGGAAATCACAAGTCAAAATGGTGTGTTTTTGGGCTATTAGAATGGCTCAATCTATTTTTCATTATGATATAGGCACAGCAGTATTATGAAATAAAGAATCAACTCAAGGATGTTAGGGAAGTGTATCGAAAATACTACAAAACGAACGAAAATTTAATAGAATGTTCTTCACTTAATGCCCAAGCTACTGTGCGTAAAAAAACGTTAATTTGACATGGAGATATTTTCGTGTCAAATATTCGATCCAATTGCAAACAAAAAAGCTAGGTAGCGTCCAAAATTTTCAAATATTATAACGTGAATTCTATAGAAACAATTATGCACAATTTTATTAATATTCACTAAACGATTGTTGAGAAAAAAATTATAAATATCTGTCTTTATCACTTATACGTATTTGGTATAGAGAGAAAAGGGATATATGTTTATGTTGATTTCAATTAAAGGTACATTCACTGCCAAAAGTTTCTCACATTATTTGTTATTTATTGAGTACTTTTGCTTCTGCTTCATTTGATAATCTAAAAATAGTGTGGAATTTACTTACGCTCCTATTCAACAAATTTGCGGAGGGGGGGTTGTTAGGGGGTGGGTGTGTACGCTATACACAATAGTAACTAATATTTTATGATTATTTTATTCATTATTGTTCCATGTTGTTTAATATAATTGATATTTAATTAATATTTTTAGATAATAAAATGTTTATAAAATGGGCTTTTTAAAAATTAATTGTTCATTATGGCCTGGCCAACTCATTTATGTTCATACTATATATTGAGTACGGACAGGCAAGTAGGAAACCCCATTATATGATATATGTTTGCATTTGAAAAGGATCTATTTAATTATTTCACATCTCTGCTATTATAAAACTGTAATTGTCTGTTTGTTCGAGCGTAAAAACAACTGGACCGATTTTGATTAAACTTTTTATGTTGTATAAAAATTTGATGATTAGACTTAAAAACTGATATTTTATTTTGCTACGATAGCGGGAGCCGAAGATATTAATTATTATTCGTATTATTTTGATAAATATCACCATTTCTTAGGTCATCATCTTGACCAGGGGTGTAACGAGGATTCAATTTTTTTCTCTTCCACTGAAAATAGCGTTCTTTTTTTCAATACTTAAAGTTGATTTGTTCATTTGGCTTTCGAAAAACATAATATTTCGTATTAAATGGTTTTTAGTACCGATCAGTTGGCCGCGGTATCAAAAGCGCTTTGCTTGGAACCGGGATGTTGCGAGTTCAGGTCCCGACGTTGACAATTTATCAATTACAATTTAAATGGAGCGCATAATTTACTAAACTGTCGGCATATGAACAAGAACGAATAACCGGTTATGTTTATGAAGGTTTTCTGCAGTTTTCCGTCACGAACTGCAGATGAATATCGGCATAGTTCCTATCACAGTGGACTGCATCCGTACAATCTACCAGTTCCAAGTTTGCATATAAATTCTTTGTCCTCCATCCAAATACGGTTCAAAACGGTTCAAAAAAATAGTGGTGACGTGGCCTTGGTTATAGCCCGTTGAGTCTCAGAAACGGAGGTAAAACTCCCTTATTATTTATTATTATTATAAAAATGTTTCTTTATTAAAATACTAACAATTTTTTGTTTTTGACATTTTTTCGTTAACCGAATTAGTTTGCCACAAATCAAATTTAAAATTTGAATAAAGGAACGTCACTCTCAAAGCTGATAATACATTATTCCATCTTTATGATTGCAGAAACTTCTTGTACAATATGTAATAATATATATTCGTATTTATCACGTTTAATGTTAGTTTTATGTATATGTTTAGAGAGAGATTATACGCATTTAATGTTTTTGGAAATCAATTGTGTGATATCATGATGTCAATTGACCTATGTTTGTTTAATACCGTGTATTTATTTCATTTTAAGTATCCATTTTAAATGGATGCAATATTATAAATATAATATATGCTATAATAAATTATATTATTGAGTATTCATTTGTAAATATTATAAAATGTAATATTGCATTTGTAATGCCTGTTTGTTAGAAAGTACATATTAATTAATCTTCTTACTGATTTTAATCTGCGATTAAAAATATATTATTCGTATTTTTCTCGAGTTAATTTGGTTTCTGGCAAAATGTTTCGAGCAAAAATTGTTCTTTATAGATAGATAAATCTCAACATTTAGGTTTAAAATATTTTTTACGAAAATTGACTGAGTTTTAGAACTGTTTTTAACAGTTTTTGTGAAGGAAACATTCTCCAAAATTTTATTTCGCAATAAATATATGGACATTATTGTAACTAGCCAAAAAATATAGTTTCAAACATGTTTTTAGATTTCGGGGTCATGACTATAAAACGAATGATGCAATGTGAGTTTTTAAATTCAATTTAAGAAAACTATTGTTTCATGAATAATAAAAAACAAAGAAAATTTATAGCCGCCTCTAAATCTGCTGCAACAGTTGTTCCTCTCGCGATGATTTTCAAGGAATGAAAGCCATAATTTGTGATTACAACCAAACGTATATTTTATCTGAATATATAATAATGAATACATGAGTTATTTGATAGATACAAGGTAACTCAGGGAAATATGTACCGTACGCATAATCAGTATCTAAATACTGAAGAAAATTAAGATTTAGAATCGAGTACGTAACAAAACTCCCCTCACCAGACAGTAAACAACGTTGTTCCCAGGAAAAAACCGAAAAGCCGATGTGAATAAAATAAGTTGTAACATAATTTATAACAAAATAGAACTATTAGAATATTTAACATTGAAGATGGCACGCAGGATTTAACCTAACAATGGATTCATAGGTAGGTTTGATGTTGACGTCAACAACCAGAAATTTTGCAAAACCTCTATATTACAGAGTATGGACCTCTTTAATTACAAGATAATGGAAGTTTGACCTGATCCTCCCGTTTATAAACCTTTTTTTGAAGAATTCAAATCTTTTGGCAAATTTCTGTTCGCGAAACGTTCAGTGAAAAAAAATTTAGCTATGACCATTGTGTCCTTCAACTCTTGAGTGGAATTTTGAGCAGATTGGAGTATATCGACATATTCGGTAGTCGAACTGGAATGCCATATAATATCTCTCCTGATGATAGATTAATATCCTCCCTTAACCAAAGAGCGTAAATTTAGCAAGTACCCAAGGTAAAATTTTGTGCCGGTTGTTGTTTTTTGACAGCTAGTTAAAGAAATTTTGAGTGTTCACACGACTTTTATCGTAGCCCTACACAAAAAATTCAAACAGTATTAAATCACATGATCTAAGCAGCTGGTTCACGTCACCAAAATGTAAAACTTCGATTTCGAATTGATACCAAAAAAAAAACAATTTATTTTGCCAGAAAAATAAATTTAAATCAAAATAATATGATGATGTAATAAACTTATTCCAATATTATTGACTACGGCACAAAGGTCGTTAAATAAATATACTTCTACAATATATACTTATATACCACATCGAACCATTAATCACATGATATGTTTATGAGGTTCGAAGTATACGTGTAATAAATATTCATAGAAAATTCTGACTAACACAATGACGTATAAAATACCGATACCTTGTGTTGGATTGAGTGGATTTCCAGGTCAAATTTCAGAAAGTTATCGTTAAGTAAATGAAATTTAATGGCCACTTCCATGACAGTTGATCCTTTCGAAGTGATTTTCAATGACTTAGATATAATTAAACAGATATTTTTAGTATCAAATCACATGATCCAAACGGCTAGTTCACGTCACCAAAATGTAAAACATCAATTTCGAATCGATACAAGGAAAAAACAATTTATTTTGCCAGAAAAATAAATTTAAATCAAAATAATATGATGATGTAATAAACTTATTCCAATATTATTGACTACGGCACAAAGGTCGTTAAATAAATATACTTCTACAATATATACTTATATACCACATCGAACCATTAAAGACATGATATGTTTATGAGGTTCGAAGTATACGTGTAATAAATATTCATAGAAAATTCTCACTAACACAATGACATATAAAATAACAATACCTTTGTGTTGGATTGGTGGGTGAGTGTGTGTATTTATCTGTGTGTGTGTGTGTGTGTGTGTATATGGTGGTAATCTTTTTTTTTTGTCTTTTATTCTATACAATGTTGGTGGTTGCCGGTTGATACTATACTGGTTAACCACTTAACTGTCACGTGGCCTTAGCTTATGTGTGTAGAAAATATAGAACAAAAGATAAAATAAAATAATAGGCGCTATTATCGTTTGCCTAGGTAGTGTATATATGCATGTGTATGTAACGATATTGTTTTGTATGGTAAATGTAATAACTTCATTTAAACAATATGTATCTTTACCTCTTTATACCAGCTAAGTAGCCGAGCGGTCTAAGGCGTCATGTCTGCGCAGTATGAATGGATGCAGTACTTAAAAACTGGGAGGTTATGGGTTCGAATCCCGACATCGACAGTTTGTCAATTGTAAAAAAACGGGGGCTGCTGATTGACTAAACTGTCGGCGTATGGACAAGAACGAAGTAACCGGCTATGCTTGAGAAGGTTTTCTGCAGTTTCCTTCACGAACTCCAGATGAATATCGGCATACTTCCTAACAAAGTCGGCTGCAGCCGCATATCCTACCAATTCCTAGTCTACTCACAAATTCCTTCCACTCCACTCACATCCTCACATCGTAAGGCATCACAAAGGACCTTATGGTCGAAGTGTAGCCCGTCCAGGGCAGCCTTTACAATCTACCTCTCTACCTCTTTATACACCGTGGAAAAAATAGTGTATGTGATATTATATCAGAGACGTCCCAAAAAATGGCCAAGAATTGGTTTTGGATTTCTTTTGTCATGGACACTGTAGGAATGTACGGACTTTCACTGGTATATTCACTCTAAAATCTAAGAAAATATTATATAACAAGTAAAAAAAAACTAACTGAGTAAATTGCTTAAATACCCGGTATATACTGAATTTAAAAAAAAATTTTCATACAAAAGTTGGTTATTTCTAAAAATGGAAAACTTTTTGTTTTTAAATTTTTGTACTATCTTTAACGGCTTCAAAGATAGGCAGTTTTGCTGATTCTGCCCAAATATAGTCCGATTTTGTGCATTCACGAACTTGACCTTACTTTTTATATATACAGTTCGATATCTCGTTTTGTGTCTACAGATTGGCGGACGAGCGGACATTCGAAAATAGACCAAATAGGTCATTTTATGAACACGTATAAAACACGTTAAAAAACCGAAATTAAACTTAATATACCCTGGTATATATCATATATACCGGGTATAAAAAGACATTTGATGCACTTTAAACCAAACTTTAATTTTGCTAATAAATTTAATACTAATTACAAAGTTTGTTGCTGATTACCAAGAGTAAAACCTGGCGTCAAATGTGTTATATTATAGGCGACGAAATATTGATCTATCCCATGCGCAATACATTATCTATGTACTACACTCGTATGCCTGAAGACCTCAATCAGATTGAGGCCAGAATATTTATTATTAAAATAATAACAGGCGTGATTTTAAGTACAAACATAAATAGTAATTGATTGCCGATTCTATTGCCACGATTATATTGGTTTATTACGCTGGGACCATACAATTCTCATTAGATTACTATTTTAAGTTTGAACTTAAAATCACGTCTGTTATTTTCTCGATAATATGAATTCTGGCCTCCATATTGTTTAGGACTTCAGGAATATGAGTTGCAAATTATTTCAGTTAAAAAGTGTATTATTATAAAAGTGAACAATTAATGTAATAACTAACTGACTTATTTGTTTGAATATCCAATATATACTGATACAACTCACAGTATCTTTATACTGAGTTGTATATCAATGATTGAATTGTTAACAATTCTGCGCGTATTCGAATTGTTAACAATTTGCTTTCCATTGAACATTTAATGACAAATTATGAGAAAACTATTGAGTTTATGAAAAAATGTTTAATACAAAAGTTGTTTGTTTTGAAAAGAAGAAGATGTCTTGCTGTTAAATTTTTGTTATATCTCTTGCGGTTTCAAAGATAGGCAGGTTTGCCCAAACATGACTTTACTTTTAAGAACACAGAAAAATTTTAGTTCTTTATCTCTTTTGACGGACAGACAGACATGCGGAAACAAAAATAATCATCTCAGACATATAGTAATACTTAGTAATGAAGTTTTCTTCTAAATGTATATTTTTTATATATTTCAAATTCTTCTTCTATATCTGATAAAAAATCGCCTCAGCTACAGAATATTTTTAAAATTAATTAATTAAGATTATAAAATTTAATTGATAAAACAATTTTGTTTACCTGCAGTCATATTTACATTCAAATTGATTTATATAGATATACAGAGAGTTTAACAAAAACAATGATTGTGAAGTTATTAAAAATTATGTTCTAACAATATAAACGGAAGATATTTTTTTAAGACATTTAAAAAAAGTTTGTTCAGGAAGACCTAATCAGCAAGCTCCTGACTATTACCAAGATATGGGAGAAGAGAATCTCGCCAGACTATGCGGTACGCCAGACTATGAGGGGGTACACAATGGACCATACGGTCGAAGTGAAATACTTTTTATACCCCAAGATATATCTATCTATCTGTCTATCTTTAATTTATGTTCTACAACCTTTCTGTGAACAATTTTTGGTACTTTTTATGAACATCTACGATCGATAACTCACTTCATTTTTTTGTCAAATCATTTGTTTTGATCGAAAATATTTCAGAATTTTGTGAACTCTATGTACAAATGTAAATGGGTAAACAAAATAATATAAACATAACCTTATTAATTAATTAATTAATAAATTAATAATACAAATATTGTTAATTAAAATAATACTATACAGGTATTTATATTAAATCAATATTTATGACATTCGTATATACCCTTAGTTAAGTATGGAATAGACGCAGAACATTGTTGCAGCAACATTGAACTCCGCCTACAAAATATTTTCTATACAGACGTGCAACCAAAATTATGGAACATTATATTATTATTTTATGACGCCAGTCATAAAAATTCAATCATTTCTCATCTTGTCTCTATCTATCTCATTTAATTTGTATAGTTTATTTATATGTATGTATCTCTAGTAAAACTAGTGTTTGGATAATATCTATATTCTATACAAATAATAAAGTATATATATATATATATATATATATATATATATATATAATATAAGAAATATATGTACAATATAGGTAATAAAACATAATAAAATATTAGGAAAGCATAACATTTCAGATAATATGACCAATTTGTATATGAACATTTAACTCCTCCTACAAAATATCAAATAATTTTGATTTTTACAGCAACCGTTCAAGGACATGTTTTTTATTGCTGCAACAGCTATATACACACAGCAACATCCTAGGTTGCTGCACAATGTTGCTGTTCAATGTTCCTCGTTTGTAGGCCCTATTAGTTTCGCATATATATATATACATACATTAAATTCATTAATGTTAAAATAACAACAAAATGGTATTATATTAATAATATAACACTCTGGGTCTACACAGTCTTCGGTCTTGTATGCATATATACGCTATTTCTTCAATATCTATAAATAATATTATTATTATAATTACTAATCATAATATTTAGTTTAAATTTAATTAGCGTATGTTTATCGGAAATTATTCGGTTAAAACATTTATAATATTGAAGAAAAAAAAATTGTTTTCAACAAAAATTGCCGTAAATTTGTGTTAATAAAATGATCTAGCTAGACCATTTCCGCCCATCCGTGAATACGATAACTCAAAAACGAAAAGAGATAACGAAATAAAAATTTGTGTTCTTAAGATAAAAAGTAAATGGGAATGATTGCACTATGTTTGCCACCACCGAGTTGAAATTATCCGTCTTTGAAACCTAAATGACGGCAGTATACTCTCGGCGAGAGCTGCGAGATGCCGCGTGTGGAGTTGTGCCGTGTCTCGCTGAGGGAGTTCTGCCGGTAACACTGTTCTCGTTCAGTCAATGGATGTGATAGTTTTTTTATATTCATTGCTCCAATCAGCCATTGTCGACAATAATTAAATACAATTTAAATGGCGGTTGACAGTGGAATGGCGGTTGAAACAGTAAAATGACGGTTAAAATGCACGTATAGTTGTAACCGTAAACGAGAGTAAACTCAGCGGGTTTTCATTTACCGCTCGCTTCCTTTGACTCGTGCTCAACAGAAACGGGCCCCTCCTGAGACGAGGTGAGTCGGCACGAACGAGACTGTGCGTTGCAAGTACACTCTCGAGGACTGCTGGAATAAGGATTAGAAAACAAATTTTACGACGAAAATTGATAGTTCAGTTCAGTTCAAATAAAGGACATGATTCTCCATTTTTCAAATACACATTTTTTGTTTGAAACTAGTCATAAGCTCAGTAGGTATACTGATTGAATTTTAAAATACACTCAATCTAGAAACAATGTATAGTGTATCTATCATATAGAGACTATATCCACGTATAGTCTATATGCAGTGACTATGAAACGTTGTCTTTGTTACATATACATGTAGACACACTCACACGACGAACGACGGACAATAACGACTTTGTATACATGCACGAGTAAGATGGAAACTATATATAAATGATTGTAGTTAGAGAGTAATAAGTTTAATAATTATATGTTATACAATACTGATTTTAATACAATTTAATTGTGACAAGGTAAACCATATCATAGTATACTACATATAAACAGCGATAGATACACTGTACATTGTTTACAGATTGGGTATATTTTAAAATACAAGCTGTATGTATGAAGTTAACTCCGTTAGTTGTTATTTCTAGAGCACGGTAGTGCGCAAGGCCGAGTTTAAGGGACACATTTGGACTTCTGACTACAGTGCTATTACTACACCTTAATTTAGGCTCATTTTTTAGGTGCTGTATCTTTTGAACGATTCACTTGTTTCATTAATTTTTGAATCTTTTCAATTCAGTATCAACCAGTCTAAATAGACTATAAAGTTCAGTTCAGTTCAAATAATGGACATGATTCTTCATTTTTCAACACGTTTCAACTAACCAATAACATAAATAATATATAATAATGAGTTATTGATTAAAGATCTTATCACCGTAATAATATGATAATCATGCCCTATTTACCTAATATTAAAAATAAATGTTCATTTATTATTATTTTTGTTATCTATATTTTCTATAAACGAACACAAAAGGCCTAATTTTTATAGAGTATATACTTTTCAATACATTAAAATGGGTAATGTGTTGACCCAACCATTTAAATAATAACTCAATAATAGTTTATGTTTGAATATAGATTCAAATCTCGTAATTATTATTATTATTATTATTGAATCACAATTTGAATGGAACGATTTGTATTCTTCAAATTATATGTCATAATTTGAACAAATACAGTACATAGTCAAATTTCTGCTATGACAAAAATTAGTGGTCATCATTACATATTGGATACTGTTAATGACACAGATCTCCAGATTTAGCTTATATTTTATTGACCATTAATGATGCATTATTAACATTTCAGAACTTAAACTTCACCAGCAATTCATTTATAACAGCGATTTCTAAATAATATTCGAATATTAAAAACAATTATTTATGTTTACCGACGAAATTGGCTGAAGTTTTGTTAAATTATTCAAAATATAAGTATCGAACTTTGTTTCAAATTTCAAAATTATTTACCGTTTAGTGATGATAAAAATCGCTCTGAAAAATTGAAAGTTGACGTCGGAGAGAAATGTGTGCTGTTGAAAAGTTGTAGCTCATAAAAAAATCTACAACTCCTGTATCAATGATTTTTTAACCACAAAATGTTCGAGAAAAATGCGAAAAACCATGTTTTTCGTTTTTTATTTTTCTTTTCCACAAATATAATTTTATTTTGGCGACACTTGGTGAAAGTATACTTTTTTCTATCCGCAAATTTTTCCCGCTAAAAATATTCAGTTTTCCGAGTTTTCCGAGATAATCACGTTTTTTGGCCCGAAAAAATATTTTTCAAATGAAATTTGTTCTCTAATTGAGACCTCAAAGAAGTCCTGAAGAACAAATAACATTTGAAAAATATTTTATTATATAAAAATAGAATACTTATGGAAAATTCTCAAAAGTGCTTTACGAGTTTGTTGTATCATACAGGTCTATAGGTATATCTAGCCTGTAGGGCTGTGAGTTATTATTCAACAAACCTTTAATATTTTATTCTTAGAAATAATTAATACGATAGACTGTTTAAGGCTTTTTACTTTCTGCAATAATATTTTTCTTTTTTTTTATATGTTCATAAATTTTTAGAAAACTTGTAAAATGATATTTTATTTTGTTTTAATATTTTGATATTACGAAAATTACATATTTACCTCCCACAAAATCTTTCTATGGGTTGAAACTCAAATTTTCTATGGGTTTGAATTGAAAGTGGAACAAACAGGCGGAGTATATTTCTTTTAAGAAAATATTCTTTTTTTAACCTAGTCGAGTTTTTTTTATATTATATAATATATATATTTGTTTTAGCTAAAACAAAAATAATTTATTTTGTTGTGTATTTATATATAGCAACAATATACGTAAATTGATACGTTAAGTTAATTAACTAAATTCAAATTGGTATACATAATTAGTTAATAGCCAGTTTATGTTATTCACTGTAGCTGAAAATTTCTATTTTAACTACTTTATTTATTGTACACACATAGAATATGTGTATTAAAGTGTATTTTAGTAATAAATAGATTGAAGGATTCGAAATTGTTGAGGGTAGAATTTCTTTTGATAATTTTATGAGAACTCATTGTCTGAATACAAAGTATTTTGTCCCAGACCGATTAAGAATGAAGTGATTACTATCAAGATAAGAATCATTCCAATTAAACCACCTTTGAAATAAAAATAGCCGCACTAAAATTGGTTCAACCGTTTGAAAGCTATGATGCCACAGATAGGAAGATAAACGCTGTTTTAACACCTCTGTTTTTATTTCGGGGGTTAAAAACGTTATCTAAATTCGAACAAACTGAAATGTTCAATTTGGAATTCTTTTCGGAAGTTGACAATCACTCATGAGCAGAAAGGGGAGAGGGACAAACCAGCAAGTAAATTCATGAATCATGAAAGGACCTGTATGAACAGTTAATTTTATTGAAAATCACAAAACTTCTATACATAATTTCACCTTCAATGATTTTTTAACTCTTTGTACATCCGTATGAGTGCAAATCAAAAAGGTAGATACGTATTATCCATATTCTAGAGGCTGATTAAAATATTTTGGAACCCGCGGCAAATTTATAGTTTTAGAGACGTCAAAACTCGAATATTTTTACAGTTTCCTCATTTTACTACATATTTATTACGGATATTTGTTCATACAATCGCTATCTTACAAATTTTACTACCTTAGACTCGGGCTGAAGAAACGAACTCATTGAAACACATTTTTAGTGGCATGTATAAGCTACATATGTTAAGAAATCTTAAGTTTATTCATGTCCGAGTTTTGAGTACACTGTTGAGTATATTATTCTTCAACAACAACTGACTAGAAATAATTATGTTCGTTTTCTGACCCTATTACACTTCACTTCTTCTTCTCGAAAGTAAAACCAATATAGTTTTCACCGTTGCATTTGGGTGAAGAAATATGTACACTTATTTGGAATTCGGTGTAAATTTTTAACACTCTTATAAACATTTCTAAAATAAATGCTTTAACGTTCCAAATGAAAGTAAAATGTGAAAAGTTAGTACTCTTTGGCTAAGCGTAAAAGATCAGTTAAGAGAATACCACTTTGTGGAATATCTGATTACTTTCGTTTTCCAAGAGTATTCTTTATTGCTCTTAGAAAACGAAAAGTGCTATGATCTGCATCTGAGATTTTATTACAAGAAACGAAAATAAAGTTTATTCTCACATAACAAAATGCTAATTTTTCGAAAATTACGGACGAAATTATTATCACCCCATAGATTTAATGTTAAAAATTTTCTCGAATATATGTAATTACTTAATAGTTAGGTATTTTGTATAAATATATATATATATATATATATATATATATATATATATATATATATATATATATATATATATATATATATATATTTATACATATGTCTATATATATGTTATCCAGTCCAGCATATCGACAATTTGCCCTAAATTTCCATATTAAACTTCCCCAATTTAATATATTATACATACGTATATAATAATAATTTATCCGGACCATATAATATTGGTATAAATATAGGCTTGTAGGTATTTAAAAGGGTTCAACAAATTTATTTATTAATGTATATTTGGTTTCGTAACTACTGTTTAATATTTACTAACCTTTTTTTTTTTAATCATTTATATATGAATTCAACGAGAACTTTTTAATTAATTCCTTGTGCATAGCATTCGTGTAAATAATTATTTAGATATAATTTTCAATAAATTAAAATGAGAAAGCTTCTTCGACTTGATAAACAATCTCTTAAATATTTCAATTCATAGAAGTGGATAGAAAAAAATTGGATCAAACAGACAATTTGCAATACACTAAACTGACTTTTATTCATTTTCATGCGTGATTAAGCAGTACGTGTATTGGTTTGTTATAAGAATTTTCGGACTGTTCAACTTGTCACTTCTCGTGCGATCACTGAAGTTGTATCTGTTATATCTGAATTTCGTTTTCTTCGGACCAAAATGATTTTGAACCATTACTTTAAATAAAATCGGAGATATAAAATTTTAGTAGGTACTCATTTTTTTTTAATTTTTCTATCTCTTAAAAAATACAAAAATTTTGAAAAAATTATTTTCTTCGATTTTTTATTGTAAATTATGTTTTTAGACCATTTTGATCCATAAAGAACAAAAATCTATTCAAAAATTTGATTCGAGTTATGATATTTGAAGTAGTTATACGTGTCTTCCTATATGTGTCTTCGAATCTAAAGTTTCGATTCCAGAAGGGCTTATTCAGGGCAATATCATACAAACAACATATTTGACAATCAATTAGACTGAAATTTCGTTTTGTTTAGGCAAAAATGGCTAAAAACCATAATTTTTAATAAAATCGGAGATACAAATTTTTTCTCAAAGTACTCGTTAAAAAATCCATTCCAAAGTTCTATCAGGACGGTCATAATGTTTTCTGATGGCTAGATCTTTAATATAGTTTATAGTTTCCATAGAAACACCTGCATTAACAAGGTTTTGTTACATTCTGTATGAAAATAATTTTTTTTTTTTTTATAAAATGTGAATAAAATGAAAAATTAAGTTTGACCTTTTATTTCATATACATTTTCATAAATCATTATTTAAGCTAAACATTATACTATTTTTTACTTGAACAAAACATATTATCAGTCCACAAAATATGTTACAAAATATTTATTAAAGTTCGTTTACATTTTTTTTTCAATTTTTTTTGTTTGTGTACAATAATCTCTCTAAGGTAAAACGAAGGTATTTTAATAATAATATAAACTCATATATAATATAATACACACATGACATGGGTCGGTCCTACCTACGTACTATGAACGTTTATATGCTAGAGGACCTGTCTAATTGAACAGACATTGAACAGGCATATTAAATTTATTATTTGATGTTTAAAATTAAAATATATTCTCGCAGAGCCCACAACAGATACATCATGTCCAAACGAATCAATCGGGCTGTATTTGTTTTGCCCTTGAAGTCATCGTAATAGTATTAGCGCATGCGCGTAAATGATTACACATTCGCTTTGTGTCAGGTTATAAATTGGTAAAGCGTAAAAACGCGTTTAGCTAGGACATTGATTCTAATCTCATTTTGAAGAGCTTGCGAAGCACTACTAGTGAGACAGTAAACAAATTTGCCGGAATATAAGTGAGTATAAGTATTAAATTCATATTCAAATTGGCAAGATTTTCAAGTTTCGATGTTTTCTGAAGCCTACATACCATTTTTTACAAATGGTCTATATGTGGGTTTATTTAAACACCAGATCTTGCAGAATTTTCTGCTGGTGGAACATTATTTATGTATTGATGTAAAAAATTAATTAATAATAATAATAGTCGTAGCAAAAAGCCTGTCAAATGTCAGAGGTTTTATCGACGAAGATATTTGTTCAGAATGATCATAGTTTTGACATATCAATCTTAATTTAAAATTTTTTCGTCGTTTATTCGTTGAAATCGGCTCCGAAAAAATTAATCAATTTCCATCCATTTCTATATATGTCTATGTAGGAGCTCATGTCCAGAACGATAATAAGTTTCTATTAAACAAACAGTTTTTAAAACAAGCTTTTTATAAGTAAAACTAATTTTCTACAACTTTACTTCCTATGTGTTTTTCGATTTTTTCATTATTAAGAGAGATCTACCAAATTTTGTGTTTCCCCCTGCCTCTAAACCCCTCTTTCCCCTAGTCGATTCTTGTCATGGTTACCATAAAAATGCATTGTCATCGGAACTAAACCAACATGTAAAAATTCAACTCCGTAGGATAAGAGGAAGTGGTTTTAATTCAGCTTGCAAGATTTGACCCGAATATACATACATACATACATACATTCCTAGTTAAATAAAAGCTTGTAAAAAAAACAAAAATATTGATCAATTTCATTGAAACCTCGTATTAAATTTGATTTATGTCTTATCATTTATCATAAAATACATAATCACAGATAATTTTCCATGTAGATATAAATCCATATAAATTATGATTAAATAATAATAATAATAATGATATCATTAAAAGTGTTCTTTTAAATTGTTTATTAAATTATAATTGAATAAAATCTACATAATATTGAATAAATTAAAATATTGGTAATAGGAATAAAGTTTCAGTCATTTCTCTGCAGAAATGTCTACTCGAACTGCATGCAGCAGTATAACATATGAAATTATTCTAAAACTATTCACTTATTCAGTCAAGTTGTAGTGAGTTTAGTCGTCATTCTACACGACTAATATTGCTTAACATTAGTTCCTTTTGTGCTCGAATGTCTTGCATACAGGATGAATCCAAATATATTACAAGACATTGTATCCCTATTTAGACAAATCATTACGGTACAATCATGTTTAGGTCAATGACAAAGTAGTATCTATGCTTATACTCGCTCTGTTCGCAAGGGGGTCGCTCCCTTGACCCCGGGTGGCCTTCGGACTTGGGTCCACGTCACCGAAAATAACAAGTTTTTGGGGGAAGTTTTTTCGATTTTCCGGTGGGTTGAAATGAAAAAATTGAAGTTTTCCGATTTGTCCCGTCGGTTTCAAACAATTTTGCGTCGAATGCAAAAAACCGCTTCTTTCTAGCATGTCTAGAAGTGCCTTAGAATTTGTATACATGAGTGAGTCAGCTTCACTAAGGGCTATATATTATATGCTAATTAAAAGCTTTTACCGACAATTTACCGATTGGTTCAGCATTTTTGGCAACATGGGGCTGTAAGTGATCTTCCGTGTGCTGGAAGACCTCGTCGAATGCAAAAAACCGCTTCTTTCTAGCATGTCTAGAAGTGCCTTAGAATTTGTATACATGAGTGAGTCAGCTTCACTAAGGGCTATATATTATATGTTAATTAAAAGCTTTTACCGACAATTTACCGATTGGTTCAGCATTTTTGGCAACATGGGGCTGTATGTGATCTTCCGCGTGTTGGAAGACCTCGTGCAGTTCGAAATGATGTGAAAATTGCTCGGGTACAAGCAAGTTTTGTGGAAAACCCAGAAACTTCCACCAGGCGACAATCTCAGCAGTTGGTGATGTCTAGGTGGTCGTTGCAAAGAATTTTACATACGTTACACCTTTTCCCATATAAGATTCAATTGGTTCACGAGTTAAAACCAAACGATCCACAAATACGTGTTCATTAAATAAGTGATAACGTTACTTATGCGTCATCAGTTATTTAGTCATATATACGCTTAGAATGTGATTTACTGGTACAATTTTTATGAACGAAAGAGTATATAAAATCATGTCGAATTACATACAAAACATACTGTATATACAATGTACTTAAACAGTATATATACATATATATATATATATATATATATATATATATATATACATATATACTATATATATATATATATATATATATATATATATATATATATATATATATATTTATATATACTTATGTATATATATATATATATATATATATATATATACATACATATAAATATATATATATATATATATATATATATATATATATATGTAACATACATTTTATTTTGCAATGTATTTAAATGAGTGAATTATGCAAATTTTATTACTAATGAGGCTGATGTAAGAAGCTTTGATAATATTTATATAATATTTATACAAAAACTGTACATGAATAAAAATGTTGACAAAAGTTTTATATTATTAACGGTGGGTGGAAGCGGGGTATTGACAAGGAGGATCGGGACAATAAACTGAAATGGACCCATGCAGTTTTATACACTAAAAAAAAATTTTTTTTAAGTTAAATATATTATCATAAAACTCATGTAAACAAAAACAAAAAATTGAACTTTATAAAATTCATTTCTTACACCTACCCAAGACCATCAATTCACAAAGGAATATCAAACGGTATTCTTTCAAAGTAGATTTTTTTTTGTATTTATTTAGTAGTGAGAAATTGTGTCTATGTTAAATTAACTTCCAATAGGGAATATGCATGAAAATTTTTGTTCACTTGAATTGAAGCATGTTTACTTGACAAATATCAAGGTAAAATTACTTCTTAAATAACTTTAAAAATAAGCGAGATATGAATGATTGAAATTTTCGATTAGACAAAGAGGGTGATAGCCCTCTCGATATGTTATGTGACGTCATATTACACTTTCACCATTTAAAATACACGTAAAACTCCGTTTTTAGTATTTTTGCAAGAAAGAGACAGATAATAATCTTTAAAAGCTTATAGCTTCCTTGATATTTGTCGGATTTTAATTTCGTTTTTAAATATTATTACAGCATTAACAGTATTTCCATATTCTGAAAATAAATGTGAAAAAAAATTTGCATGCATATTCCCTATTTGAATGACATTAAGTCTAGATACTCGGATATATTCTCCCGTTCATAAAAAATCAACCAGTTATCACATCATTCACAAAAAAGGGCGGTTAATTGACTAAACTGTCGGCGTATGGACAAGAACATAGAAACCGGCAATGCTTGCGAAGGTTTTCTGCAGTTTCCTTCACGAACTTCAGGTGAATATCGGCATAATTGCTATCAGAGTCGGCTGCAACTACAAGTCCTACCAATTCCTAGTCTACACACAAAATTCCTTCCAATCCACTCACATCCTCACATCCTTAGGCATCACAATGGACCTTATGGTCTAATTGTGGCACGTCCAGGGCAGCCGCTACAATCTAATATATACGATTAGAATATGACTTACTGATGGTTCAATTTTTATTAACGGGAGTGTACATAAGTTCTAACGTCAAATAGACAAATGAATAAATCGGCAGGAAAATATTTGGGTTGCAGAGGTTTTTCGCCGTCTTTCTAATAGTATAACTTAAAATCTAGATGACTTACTAAATTTGTGCTGTTCATTTAAAAACAAATGAATACAGTTGTTAACAACGATATGCGGAATTTAAGAAGAGAGGCTTAAGAGTGAATATTTTTAGCGAATTTCCTGACAGGAAATAGAGCTATTGGTCCCGTAACGAAGTCAAAATTTCGCAAAAATTCTTCAAATGTCCATCGATCCTACCTAGTAGATGTCAAAAATCACCATCTGTAAAATTTATATATATATATATATATCTATGGACATATATATATATATATATATATATATATATATATATATGTGTGTGTCTGTAATCACTCTAGCGGTCACAGTTTTCATTTTATCGGAATGAAATTTGGTATTCAAGGCGCTTTTGTTATTCAAAAGGTCAAGTTCGTTAATGGGTAAAATCGAACAAGGGGAAAGGGGGGCTTAGAGTGAGGGGGAAACACAAAATTTGTCATATCTCCCTTAATCTTCGAAAAATCGAAAAAATTATAACAAATAAAGTTGTAGGTATTAAGTTTTACTGTAATTTTGTTTCTTATCATTTTTTCTGTTACCCTAATATTAACAGAAATATTGACGGTTTAAGATTGAAAATTAAATTCCTCACTATCTCTGTACACATTAGAGTTTGAGGAAAAATGATAAGGTGATGAATTGTAGCAAACATGATTTTCTCCAACTTTATTCCTTACGTATTTTTTGATTGTTCTAATATTAAGAGAGATATTTTATATTTTGTGTTTTCTTCTTTCTTTACGCCCCCATTTCCCCTTGACGTATGTCATTTATTAATACAATTGGCTTTGCAAATCATATTCAACATTTTGATCAGACTAAAATTGCGACCGCTAGAAAGTGATTTATGTATTTTAAGGAAATTCGCTAAGTTGAAGCAGCTCCTGCGTAACGAATTTTTTCTATTTGAAAGGGAATCACCGTATATTTGTTTCATTGCGAAATATTGAAGAATATTTTTAGGGTCTTATAAATTCTGTAGTCTTCCGACACCTATAGCAGTTCTGTCATAGATCTGACTGAAATTCTATGCAAAACATTGAAACTCAAAACTTCAATTTAAATCATGACGACGAACAGAAACATTTGTTTCCAAAGTAGGCTTCCAAAGCAATAGATTGAAAAAGTGTTGAGCCAAAATTAGCGTGAACATCTTACGGACAAAACTATTTACGGACTACTGTCAGTAAAAATCTAGACAGTAATCCCTATAAAAAATAATTTAATTTTCTTCTCAAGAGGTTATTTCATGATAAACTTTCTAATTGACTTATTTTTAAAAATTGACTAAAACAAAATTTCAATCATTTTTTGTTGTTGGTATTTTAATCTTTATATTATAAAAATGACAAACTAAAATACTTTTGTCAAATTTTTATGAACGAATTTACATTGTATTTTGTTCACAATATAAACAATATATATATATATATATATATATATATATATATATATATATATATATATATATATATATATATATATATATATATATATATATATATATATATATACTGTAATAATAAAAAAAAAGAGTTTGTATGAATTATAAAAGGTAATGAAATATATAAAAGCCTATGTTGTTGTCATATAGATAGATACACATATTAATACCGAAATTACATTCATTTTATCGTTGTATTTTTTTCCGATAGATATGAGGACCAATAGCAATAAAAATTGTAAAAGTATTATATATCGAGTGATTCATAAAACATTTCAATTTTTTGTCACGATTTTATGAAATATTCATTTTGAAATACTTTGAGTTTATAGAAATATCATTGCAAATTCCCTACAAGTTATAACCAGGCCCGTCAGAAGGTTGGTGCAGGTGGTGTCGCGGTCTCCATGAAGTTATTTGGTTACCCCTACAAAGTATATGTTTTATTTTAGAAGTAGTTTCTTGATATGAATAGGTCTTCGAGAGTAATTGCACCAGGGTCCCCAAGACCCTCGGTACTGTCCTGGTTATAAAATACACTACAAGCTTATGTTCATCACAGTTTGAATCTTACTAGCGGTATTTTTTTTTTGGATAATTTATAGACAACCAATCAATATTTAAAAAAAACACACACACACACACACAATTATTATGAGTTAATATTTAAATTAAAAAGCGGAAGGCTCTTTTATTTTTAATTAGGACGTAGATCCCGCTTTTGCATTTTGATGTATTGAATTACCTAATTGTAAAATATAATAAGTGATTCATAAAACACAACACTTGGAATAAATACTTTGGATTGAAAATCAAAATTTAAGTACAAATTACTTGATATAAAGACGGACATACAATCACCAGCACACTAGACCTAGTAGTTTCATGACAATTTGAATTCTGCTTACATCTGCCGAATAGTTGCCGAATGAAATCCTACATATGATACCAAATAAACCTACTGAAATTTCACTTGCACTCTCATTTTTCTGGAGTACAAAAATCCTTTACGTTCAATCGACTTTTGTTTGCATTCTTTTATATGTTTCTTGTCTTATTTGAATCGTTTTTGGCCTTGCACTTGAAAACTTAAAAAAAAAAATCAATTTCTGGTTGGATATTTAATATAGTCCAATTTTTGGATTAGAAGAAATATGATGTATAGGTAATGACGATGGAATGAATATATCCTTCATAGAACCTTTAATTGATTATATTTCATGATGTGGTGCGTTGACGGGCTTCAATCGACCATAAGGTCCATTTTGATGTCTAAGGATGTGGGAATGTGAGTGAAGTGGAATGAATTTTTGTGTGTAGACTAGGAATTGGTAGGATATGCGGCTGCAGCCGACTGTGATAGGAACTGTGCTGAGTTCGTGAAGTTCGTGATTCATCTGGAGTTCGTGAAGGAAACTGCAGATAACCTTCTCAAGCATAGCCAGTTACTTTGTGTTTGTCATACGCCGAAAGTTTAGTCAATGAATCGCCTTTTTTTTCTTAATAATTGACAAACTGCCGATGTCGGGATTCGAACTCGTAACCTCCCAGTTTCCAAGCATGCATACTGCGCAGACATAACGCCTTAGACCGCTCGGCCACTTGGACTGGTAATTTAGTTATATACTTAGCTGTTAAACCATTGCCTTGTGCTGGCAATTTACTTGAGAAGAGGTTAAAGGTGTTTAACCAGAACGTTTTCTTGGAGCCTTAACTGTGTGTGGGTCTGATATAATCTAACGCATATCTTAAATTTGTCACAAGTTAATAGTAAATGTATATAAAATATCGTATATACACCATATATAATATAAATAATAAAATGTTATATATATATATATATATATATATATATATATATATATATATATATATATATATATAATATCTATAACAGATTTGTTGGATTCTATTGTGACAGGTCTCTAATATTATATTTACATAAATATATCCATGAAGAAGATTGATGAATATTTTAAATAAATTAATCAATGCTACTCTATGGCTCTATAATATATATGTATTTTATTATACAACGTATGTGTGTGTGTGTATATAGCTCTCTAGTTAGATCAATCCACTGGATAGTAGCTACATGAAATGTTTATAGGTACAAGGTATTTGGTATTATTTATATTTATGTAACAAAAAGTTTAACCTGTTATTTTACTACAT
Source organism: Nineta flava (assembly GCA_963920215.1). NCBI lineage: Eukaryota > Metazoa > Arthropoda > Insecta > Neuroptera > Chrysopidae > Nineta > Nineta flava. The sequence continues at coordinate 125,476,979 of OY986041.1, forward strand.
AATTTATATTATTAGTTCCTCTAAAAATAATTCAGTAAAAATATTTATATATGTATATATATATATATATATAAATATATAATTATATATATATATATAAATATATAATTATATATATATATATATATATATATATATATATATATATATATATATCATGTGTCAAACTCATTCTTTAAATCGTTAAAAGGTATCAAATTTAAAAAATTTCGTCCATTATAATTACATAAAAAATTTTTAAAATCGGATAAAGTTTAGAGAAACGATTTCCAAGATTTGATCACAAATTTAAAATGATTGATAGTTAAAGGTGGAGTGATACTGCCAGACAATTAATGTAATAAAAGACATAAAAAGACGTAAAAGTTTTCTAATGTCTTGCATCGTCTTGGTTTTACAGTTGAAGATGAATCATTCTTCTATTTATATATAATGTATATTTTTCTAATTTATTTCATTTTATTTTACTTTAATTATAACAATAAAGACTAGAAAAAATTAAATCATTACCACCCAAAATGATTTTGCTGATTTGTGATTGTACATTTTTACTATCGTCTGTCTCTTGAATATTTATCGAAAACCAATTACTATTTTCGTCTCGCCTCGTTTCTCTGGGCCTTCGCGGCATCACTATTTATATAGATAGATAAATAGATACATCTTGGGGTCTAAAAAGTATAGAATTTGGACCTTATGGTCCATTGTGTTAATGATTTCGCATGGGATAATGCCCGGTAATGAGATAGCCTCTTGGTTGCACTCTGCAGCAGTACTTTCCCGAACTCCTGCCGCGATACATTTTCCCAGTAATGACGGTGTTTAGAATTTGACCACTCGTTGATCACCTGTTTACATGCAGTCAGTTCTTGGAATTTCTAAAATAGGCTCTCAGCCAATGATGGGTATTCCATCTCTCTTCTTTGCTAAGGTATCTGCTGTTTCGTTTCCTCCGAAACCACTGTGACGTAACATTGTTCCATTTTGCCAGCTCCAGCAGTTCGTCCAGACAAGCCTTGACTACCCTTGAGGTGACCTCAGTTCCACACAAGGCTTTTAAAGTAGCTTGAGTGTCCGACTGAATACATACGTTCTGGTTTATGTAGCATCTCCGTAGGTTCTCACGGGCGCAAGCCAGTATGGCGTAGACTTTTGCTTGAAAGACCATGGCATATTTTCCCAAGTTGCGACTTATGTTTGCTCTAAGTCTCTCACCGTAGATTCCCGTTCCGGTCCCTTCTTCAGTTTTGGATCCTTATGTATACCAGACGATTCCAATCTTGAGATCGATTGGTTCGTCTTCCGTGCACATGGCCCTATCACAAACTACAGTGAAAGGTTTTGAGAAGGAGTATATCACTATTAATATTCTTCCGTAGCAAAATATCATAGGGCAAAATATCCTAACGAGAAAAGAAGAAAGTAGATGAAACGAAATAAGAAGAAACTATATGGATTATAACGATAATTTTATTCCACCAACTATCAGAAAATCTGAGAACCTCCAGGGCTGGATAACTAGTGGATGAGTTAATTTTTGCAATCAATATTAATAATAGTGAGAGAGTTTTTATTTAAATTGACATATTTCAAAACGAATACTCAATACGATTATACATTTACATAAGTACATACAATATTATACATATATATATATATATATATATATATATATATATATATATATATATATATATATATATATATATATATATATATATATATATATATATACATATCGCAATGTTTTATTTTATCTTTTCTACCATAAAATAAATTTGATGGCTTATTCAAATAATATTTGGTTAAAATTTTTTTATGCCTCAGTAATAGGTAGTAACATTAAATTTTATAATACCATCATCATCCATGCTTACGGCATGCCATATATACACATACATACATATATTTATATATATGTATACAGTTCGTTACAAAATTATATGGTACAAGACAAAAGTACCAAAAATCATTTTTATTCTTTTGATTTTTATTAGTTCACATAAATTGGAGATGATGTGGTAATGCTCGAAATATATTGATTTGAAAACAAATGATTTTATTTTTGAATGAACTGTTTAAAACTTAACTTGATAATGTTATCAAAATAAATTTTACTTTCTTATCGATTTTCATCCAAACGAATACTTTTCTGAAAACAGAGCTTAACCAATAAAAGTAATATAAAATTCTAAACAGCTCAAAACGTCAAATTTTAAATTTTAAACAAAATTATTTCCAAAATTTTGTGAGGTATTTCTATAGAAGATAGATAGATAGATACATCTTGGGGTCTAAAAAATATTGCCCTTCGAACATATGGTCCATTCTCTCATATATTGGCAATAGTCTGGAGCTTGATTATCAGGTCCTCCCGAAGGTTCATACATTCGGGGTGAGATGCACCGAATATCTTGTATCTGTTGTAACCAAGAGGTTCGCAGTCAAAGATAATGTAGTTGGATGTTTTTTCTCCTCGCCGCCTCTCTTTTTTGTTTCGCAGACGCTCTGGAAAATAGTATACCCTATGTTACAATTTAGAAGAATTTCACGACACCTCATATGTTAAAATCTATCATGCCGTTTAGTCTACAGACCGTGCTAATGAGTGTGTTAATGGCATAAAGTTAAATGTAAATAGTCAACAAACTAGTAATAAAAACACATGCACATTAGATAGTGGGAAATTATACACGTTCTACCCGAGCATATAGGTAGCTCAATTGGCAGAGCACTGGTCTGAAAGGCCGGAGGTCTAAGGTTCAATCCCCAGTCAAGCAGTATAAGACTTTTCAATATCAAAACATTGATGTCAAAATAAAGTTACAAATGTTAAAACATATTAGTTGACGCAGAGTAGTTGGTCTTTTTTACCGACTCCTAAAGAACAAGGAATTTAGACTCGGAATTAGTAGGTTGTGCGACTGCAATATGCATCGGGAGTTTCTGAAAGGCAACGCAGAAAATCTTCAAAAATCATACGCCTGATTGTCCATACACCAACATTTTAGTCAATTACACACTCCATTTATTTTCCACAGTACCACCATTGGAAATCGAACCAGCAACATTTCAGCTCCGAGCAGAACGCCTTTAACAGCTCGACCACTCGAACTGATTCGGTTACAGCATAGTGCTTAAATGTCAAATTAAGTAGATGTTAATATAACATAACCGAAAGGCAACCAAACTAAACAGCAATGTAACGACACAAAAAGTTTACAAACAAACAGGTTTTACAACCGGTTTCAAGGTCACATGATGTTTATACGATATTTCGACCATAAAATTACACTTTTAGAATTTGGACAGGTCAATGAATCCATTTAAAATTCATTCTTCCAAACAAAAAAATGTCAAGAATAATGGTAAAACTTTCAAGGTTCATTTAGTGTTGTCAAACTTGACATCAAATCTCAAATGACATGTGTATAATTTAAATAATTTCTAAATACATAATACATTTATTATTTATTTTAAAATAAATTATAAAACTACCCCTTGCATTCAACATATACGTATACATACATTATTATCAGATGATTGTCTAACCCCATTTCACTTAATGTGTGTTTATTCATATGTAAAATCAAAATCATGATATACTTACTATTTATGTAGGTACCTTATTTAAATAGGAAATGTTATCAAACATGTTATATACATATATATATATATATATATATATATATATATATATATATATATATATATATATATATATATATATATATATATATATATATATATATATATATATATATATATATAACATAACGTTGATGTTGAAAGAGAATTGTCGTCATCAGAGTTAACCAAGAAATTACCTGCTGTGAATTATATATTAACTTTTAATAAATATATTTCTTCTACTTTGACTCCCCCAATAGACAATTACCTTAAAAGAAAAATATTATTCAGTATGAGGTGGCAAACCCGTTGATAAACATAAAAATATATTCCCATTAATAGTATCGTTGTTTTTCGGTCATATTATACCAACGGAAGTGATTAGCATTTACTTAATTTGAGTAATACGTCTGAATATTACTAAAATTCTTTTGAAACGCTTAAGGACGTTCAAGTCATTGTGCTGGGAATGACGTAAAGAAGGTATCAAGCAACTGTGCATGCCCGCAGCGACACAGATTTAATATACACGTTGAAACTAGATTTAAATATTCTATGGTTATATGGTAAATAATCATACTCGTGAGTCGTAACACGTAATGTTTCTTTTGTTTTTAATAAAAAAGTAAATCCTGTGTTTTGCTTCTCTAAAATGATAAAATTACTTATATAACATTATTACTTACCAAAATGCATTCGAACATACCTTCATCTTTGACTCAAATAAATCCTTGTTTATTTAACAACAATTTACATAGTTTTATAAAAACTTCTCTGCATTTTAAATTATATTTTATTCGATTAAAAAGATTAAATTTGTAGTTTCTCCATAAGACCGTTGAACTGTCATTTTATAGCATACCAATGAATTAGTATTGACTTTTTTTATAAAATATTTAATTTACAGGAACTTCTCTGCATGTTTATTTCTCTTTCGAACGTCCTTAATATGAAAAATCATACAAATGTAGGATGGTAATTGAATCCACGACCTCTGGCATTCTAGATCATCGCTCTGCCTTTGAGTTACCTGAGATGTTATGTTAGTAGAATGCATATGATATTTCACTGTCTTTGATGTCGTATTATTAATTTGATTATTTACTACTTACATAGGTTTTAATTGTTTGCCGTTTTTGTAAACTAGCGTCTATTTATCCATGATTAGTATGATTGCGTTTCGGTTAAATTATACCAACTGAAGTGACTTGCGTTTACTTAATTTTGACATTTAAGTAATATGTCTGAATATTGTCTCACTAATGTTAAATGTCAAATTTTCTAAATATTGTTATTACGATAACTTTTACCACTTTTTCGACCCAACCCTTACTCATGAGCTTTCATTTTTCTAATTTGTTTGAAATACGTTAGCTCAAACATTAAAAAAATATGACCTGCGAATTTAGAAAAACAAAAAAATAGGTTTTTGTATATTTTGGCAGAATTTTCGTGAAATTTTTTTTGAATACTGAAAATTTTTTGCCATCTTTTCATTCTCTCGTATAGCTTAAGTCCGTATCTTTCATTTCTCGTCATTTCTTCAACAGTTTTTTTCTAAAACGTATATTTCTCCCAAAATAAAAGGAATTTTTGTTGACTTCGAATTGAGACATTCAAATAATAAAACTTATACCACAATACTCGAAACAAGTTTTATTATTCGACTAACTATATTCGATTCCCATTTATCTCTAAAAATTTACATGTTATCTCTTGAAATTTATAAAAAAATATGTTTCGGCAAATGTAAAGTATTGTTGAAAACTACTTCAATCACTTGGATATCGGAAAGATAATATTCCAGACAACTATATAAATTATTTCTTATCTAAAGAATTACATTATCTTTCCTGTTATTTATTAAAATTTATAAATTACCTTCCATGTTGCTTCTCGATTTCATTCTAAATTAAGTTACGAATGAAAATTTAATAAATTTTTATTAATTTAAAAAAATACCATTTTTATTTAAGACTTGATTTACTTTACTTTTGCTATTAAAATGTTTCGCGACAATGGGTTGTGTGGTATTTGGAAAAAAAAATGTGTGCGTACTAATGTATGCACGTATGAAGTTCGTCTTTTTAAATCATGTACTAAAATAATATTAAATAAGGCCAACACTACTTTTAAGACACAAAAGTATAATAAAATGATATCGTAGTGAAGAACTACATTCGAAAAATTATTTTATCTAAAACCAATGATTCTACATTTTATCATAGTAGAACCACTTCTTTCGTTCAAATTAGAGTTTGAAAAACTGACCTTAAATCCATTATTTACATTAGAATCAGAGTTAGTGAAATTTATCAAGACCAGGTTTATTAATGAATTAATATACAAAGTTAACAAGCCCATAAAAATGATATCATTGATAATGTCGTAATTCTATTATTATTCTTTCATCAGAAACATGGAGTAATAATGATGAAGACATTCCGGTACCTAATTTCAAGTGTATAATCAAATTGAAATATTCGAATACAGGTGTAGATTTTTACCAAAATAATAAGAACGCTTCTTTTTTCACACTGCATATCACACTGCTTATGTGGCTGGTAGACTGTTTTCTGTTTTGCTTAAGCATATAATGTATGTATTTATAAATTTTGTCTATAGACTATCACAATACGGCATTCATTATTTACTAAATTTATCTCAAACACTGTGCAATAGTGCTGGATAGAAAACAGCGTTACATCGTTTGAGCGAGTGCTACATCTGCCGAGTGTTATATCAACGATTCTTTACATGCTGAAAATAAACTTACATCAGTTTGAATATCCCAGAATATCTTGATATATTACTACACTTCATTCCGATACCGGAAATCGAACCTGAGCCTCTTGAATAAACACTGCAATAAATATTCCTTGATACAAAAATCTATGTTTGATCGTAGATTTAAGATAGATTTTGACAAAAAAGTCGTGTTGATAAATAATTTTTTATAAAAAAAATAAAATAAAATCTAAATTAAATATGACATATTTCAAAAGACTTGATTCGAAAGGGATGCTTGTTGATACCTCCTTATAGCTTAAGGGCAATAAATAATATTTAATAGAATTTAACATTTACGACAATATTTTAAACGATTTACGGTTTTTTCTTCAACCCTTTTTGTCCACAGTGCCTACCACCCACACATATATAAAAGTATATTAAATTAATGCGTCCAAGCATATTAGATAACAGATTTTCGAAATATTTCCATATCAAAAATCAAAGAAATAAAATAGTAAATATATTTATTTTCATTCACACATTCTTTTCATTAAAATATTTTACTCTATTTATAAAAATATAAAATAATAATACTCCAGTCAAATTAGGATTGCATTAAAATGTGTCCTATTTAGCTAAATATTTGCAAAATTATTCACTGTGCTGATCTGCTGAGCAACATAGAATAAATATTAGATTATCAAATGATAATTAATGAAAACTATAGGTTTTTGAAAAAAATAATTCAAATTCGCCCCAATACCTAGACCAGTTTTTGTATTATAAATACATATTTTGACTACATAGTAATCATCATCAGTATAAGTTAGCTAGTTGTAATTTACTCTTTGGCAATTAGAAATAGATAGAAAATCGAAATTAATAGACAAAAATAAAAACAAATAAAAAATTAAACAAAATAAATTAAAATGTAATAAATTTTATTACTCTTATTAAAATTGCTTATATATGTTTGATCGATATATGTCGGTAAAAAGCCGTTTACTGCGCAACGCATAACTTAGCACCAATCAAGTGCAATCTTAAAATACAGTTAATAGTCGGTCAAACATAAGGTATGCTAGGCACAACCAAGAAACGTCGTGAAACTGTCACCAAATTAACAAAAAATAACATATCCTGAGACAATATAAGAGTAATTTTAATAAGAGTGAACAAAAGTAAATTGAATGAAAGTAATTTTATTTTTGTCTATTGATTTCGATTTTCTACGTTCTTCTAATTGTGAAAGAGTAAATTACGACTAGCTAATTTATACTAATGATGAATACTTTGTAGTCGAAATACGTATTTATAATACAAACACTGAACTAGGTATTGGGCCGAATTTGAAATGTTAAAATCAGACCATGTTTGGTCAAAATGTCAAAATGTAAGATATGGAAGAAAAAATATTCCTTTTTTAAAAATAAACAACTTTTGATTGAAATTTTTTTCATAAATTCAGTATATAGCGGATATTTAGGCAATTAACGCAGTAAGTTTTTTATTTTTCACTTATTTTTACTCTAATTTAACTGACGTACAACGAATGTACTTTAAATTATATAGCAAAACAAATTAATGACGACAAGAAAATTTATTAATACGGTTCTGTAGAATTTTTAATGAATTGCATTTAAAAAAAAATTGTTTATGAGAAAGGAAATTTAATGGTTCTGATGCTTAAACGAAAATAATTATGGAACGTCCGGAAATTAATCTATCAAAATAAATATTTTCTTAAAAGATCGTTTGTTCTATTTGAGATTATTCACGTTTCCATACAAATTAAACGAACAACCATTAGTAAAAAAATACCGTTACGATGAAAAATTCTTTGACTTTTGAATGCCATACCAAGTTTTATAAACGAGAATACACAAATTCTCCAACATACAAAAAATTAACAACAAAAACTATTTTTCATAAAATGAATAGTGTCGCCACAATTTCAGCTCCGCCATATGTATTGCGGGTGGGCCCTCCTAATTTGAAGAGGCTAGATTGTAGAGGCTGCCTTGCACGGGCTAAACTTCGACTATAAGGTCCATTGTGATGCCTTAAGATGTGAGAATGTGAGTGGAGTGGAAGGAATTTTTGTGTATAGACTAGGAATTGGTAAGATATGCGGCCGAATATGATAGGAATTATGCCGATATTCATCTGAAGTTCGTGAAGAAAACTGTAGAAAACCTTCTCAAGCATAGCCGGTTACTTACGCCGACAGTTTAGTCAATTACCGCCCCTTTTTTCTAATAATTGACAAACTGCCGATGTCGGGATTCGAACACATAACCTCCCCAGTTTCCAAGTAGGTATACTGCGGAGACATAACGCCTTAGACACATTTCTTGGAAATATTTTTTTGATAGATATTTGTTGAAGGCACCTATTAAGAAATGTACACGACTTTCCTTTGAATTTATTACACAGCGAATCAAGTTTTCTTTAATTAAAGCATACATACGAGTACAACATGAAAGGTATTATATTCATTATTCTCTTCTTATTATTATTTAAGTGTCAAGAAAATATTCTCGAATAATAAAATATATTCTGCTATGAAATTAAATTTATATAAATTACATTGAATTGGTTTGATAGTAGTCAACAGTTCCCTTTGTCTTGTTGTAATTTGATTAAATGGTTCAATCATTATTGAATTATGTATACAATGTCATTGTATTGTAATGCATGTATGTATGTGTGTATGTATGTATGTTGGGTAATTTACAGAGAATCTGTTGTCTTTGTCACTACAATCAATATCTGCACATATTTAAGACGGGTGTCACATACTCAATCTGCCATTATTCTGCTATCAGTTCATTCCATAGATAAATAGATCCATAAATACGAGTATAATATCTTAAGGTGTAAAAAGTATCGCACTTCGACATCATCGGCTAATTTGCTCTCCATTCTACTTCTGTCTGATGTGATTCGCTTCTACCATATCTTGGTAATAGCCAGGAGGTGACTTAACAAGTTTTCTTGAAGGCTCATATATTCGGGGTTAGATGCACCGGAAGATCTTGTATCTGCTGTCACGAGAGATTTGCAGTTAAAGGTGGTATAGCTGGATGTTTCTTTTTCCTTGTCGCACTGTCTGTACATAAAAGATCCATTATGGTGTTCTATTGTATGCAGATGCTATCGTAGGTGATAATGTCCGATTATGAATCCGGTAACATTTCGAAGTTGTATCGTGTTCAAGTTAAGTGCGTCGAGAGACAGGTTCTTGGAGGCATTCATTCATTCCATAGTGAGGATCATAAAACATGATCCTCAACTGATAAGTTGAGTATAGACTTTTTACGATTATAATTTGTTGTGCTCTATAGTTTGTTGTGTACAAATACAAAATACAAAAAAGAAAGTAAATAAAGTAATAAAGTATAAAGTAATCTATGTAATAAAACATAAAAAAATTATTAAGAAAGCATAAAATTTTAGATAATATTTTGCAAATATCGCTACACACGAGCAATTTGTACAGCAACATTCAACTCCTCCCACAAAATATCAAATAATTTTGATTCTACAGCAACCAGATCAAGGACATGTAATTTTGTATCACCTATACACACTAGTGTGTACGATATGTTTATATCCTACTTCTTTGTGATTGGTATACTCTGATCATGTGACTGAAGTGGTTGACAAAGAAAGACATAGTAAACAAGACGTGTGAACAGCAATGTAACTTTAGTTATATCAAATATTTTTGATTGAAAACTTTCATAAAAATTTGCATGTGTAAAAACGGGCAATGAATTGATATATAGCAAATTGAATGTATATAATGACACCCGTCGAGTATGGCAACCATAAAACATACTGGGATACACAACAATATTACCGGATATCCTGGTTTGATGAAGTGTTGTAAGTACCTACAGCATCCATGCATTCATCCATCCATCCATCTATCCAACCATTCATTCATTGACATACTTTGTATGTCAACGTCATATATGCCAAGAAGATATTATTATCAAATGTGTTTGATTATAAATTTTATTAAAAATTAACGGGACGGAGAACACCTATTGAAAAAAACTTTTTAACAAAAAATAGAACCGACGAAAGAAGAAAGTAACTGAAAAACAAAAAATAATAACTTTGTAACAAAAAATTAAACCTTCGATAAAAGAAAGAAAAAAGTAACTTTTTAGTCTAACTAAGTCCTACACCAATGTAAATACCTAAATAATTTTGAGTCGGCGTATGGACAAGAACGAAGTAAATCGGCTATGCTTGAGAAGGTTTTCTGCAGTTTCCTTCACGAACTCCAGATGAATATCGGCATAGTTCCTATCATAGTCGACTGCAGCCGCATATCCTACCAATTCCTAGTCTATACACAAAAATTCCATCCACTCCACTCACATCCTCACATCCTTTGGCATCACAATGGACCTTATGGTCAAAGTGTAGCCCGTCCAGGGCTGACTCTACAATCTATCTAAGAACATTTATACGAGACTTTTTTTTTTCGTAAACCAAACTGAATAAGGCACAAATTATTTATAAAATTTTGAAAAATAAACGCTAGTTTCATGCAACCATGATGTGTATATTACATAACCACAATTTGTTGTGCACAATTTCTCGGAAATTATGAATAATAATAGAATGCATCACAACAATGTAATTACATATTTTAATGATTTAAGAAAATAAATAAAACAATAATAAATTTATCTATATATGTTTGTAAATTTACAAAGCAATTATATTAAAAGCCATTTCATTTATCCATTCTAGAGATAGATAATCATATAGTCCATTCGAGCAGATTCATTTTCATAACCCTTTTATTTTACTTACATACATGCTATGGATCAAGCGATTAATCAGGGTACTATTTATAAAGCCCGGGCAATATGAATAATGACCGGGCAATATGAAGTCCAAACGGGATACGTAATAGGGATTATGCATGAAAATTTTTTTTCATATTTATTTTCAGAATATGAAAATACTGTTAATAATGTAATAATATTTAAAAACGAAATTAAAATCCGACTAATGTCAAGGAAGCTATAAGCTTTTAAGATTATTATCTTTAAAATATCGTCTCTTTCTTGCAAAAATACTAAAAACGGAGTTTTACGTATATTTTAAATGGTGAAAGTGTAATATGACGTCACATAACATATCAAGAGGGCCATCACCCTCTTTGTCTAATCGGGAATTTCAATCATTCATATCTCGCTTATTTTTAAAGTTATTTAAAAAGTAATTTCACCTTGATATTTGTCACGTAAACATGCTGCAATTCAAGTGAAAAAAAATTTTCATGCGTATTCCCTATTAGTACTTTAAACTGCATTATTTATCACATTGTCTGGTCATTATGAATATTGCTACGTATCTGTTGTGCAATTTGATAATTAAGGTACATTAGACAGGGCGCGAGGAGCAAGATCAAACATGTACGGATTTGTACATGCACAAATCCGGGCTGACCAATCAGAACTTGCGACTCTGTCGCTGCTTACTACAGAGCGCAATAGGGAATATGCATGAACATTTTTTTTCACTTGAATTGAAGCATGTTTACTTGACAAATAATAAGATAAAATTACTTTTTAAATAACTTTAAAAATAAGCGAGATATGAATGATTGAAATTCCCGATTAGACAAAGAGGGTGATAGCCCTCTTGATATGTTATGTGACGTCATATTACACTTTCAACATTTAAAATACACGTAAAACTCCGTTTTTAGTATTTTTGCAAGAAAGATACAGATAATAATCTTTAAAAGCTTATAGCTTCCTTGATATTTGCCGAATTTTATTTTCGTTTTTAAATATTATTACAGTATTAACAGTATTTTCATATTCTGAAAATAAATGTGAAAAAAAAATTTCATGCATATTCCCTATTGTTTACAATTTAGTTTAGAATTAAAAACTGGAAAGTGTGTTTAATTAGTAATTACGTATTTCAACATGGATAAATAAAAAGTAATTGACATTAAAAAACATTACGAGAGAAATGATTATCATTTATTTAAGTTTATGTAGCAATTTATAATAATAATGTATGTTAACATTAAAATAATTTAATAAACATTTAATAATACACATCTTTTTATTACTCTGTCCGATAAGTGACGGACATAATTCATAAAGCCCGGTCAATTTAATTCTTTCAATAGTTTTTATCATATTGTCTACTCATATTGGGCATTTTTCAAACTGTCTGGACTTTATGAATAATGCCCTATTAATTACTTAGTCTATAAAACAAACATACACATATGAACAGATGAATAGACCCACATAGTATTAAATTCGGAGAAACGTACTCGTATATAAAATTGACAACATTTATATACAACAAAATTGTAAATTGTTTAGTTAAACAAAGTAACATAATCAAATCAATTTTCATTCGAATAAAATACGTATTGTATACGTTTGTATACAAAATGTGTTGTACTATATGGGCCACTAAAGTCATGCCCTTTTTTCAAAAATGTATAGTCATTTTGAGCCTTATTCATTCGGCTTTCGGGAAAATGTTTCGATTTATAGTTTTTCATGATAAATATACCAACAACTTTTATTCGAATTTTTTTTCACAAAAACTGAATGAATAGCACACAAAATGAGTATATAATTTTGAACAAAGGACACGACGTTGGCGGATCATACATCAAATAATGTAGAACTGGAACAAATATTAGGCCTCAATCCCACAATATTGTACCGGTTGAAAATATTGATCGCAGACAAAAATTTTTGGTATAGGTGTTCCTAAAATGACCTAATTAGTTTATTTCAACGTGTTCGGTTATCCGTGACCCAAATAACTCAAAAACGAATTGAATTTTTGTGTGCATGTTCAAGAACGAAAATGTAGGGTAAAGTTCGTAAATGGATAAAATCGGATCGTGCATTGCGTCCTCAAGATGGGAAATTTCATCCTTGAAACCGTAAGAAGAAACAAAAACTGTACTTTTCAAACTAAAGTTGTTTATTTTAAAAAGTAGTACGAAATTTTAAAAAGAAAAAGAACAGTAATAAAACTCTTACTGTTTCAAAGATGTATTTTTTCCAATCTGGCGGGGGGAAACACGTTCCGATTTTTCTCATCAACGAATTCGACCTTACTATTTTTCTATAAACACACATACAAAAATTCAGCTCGCTATCTCTTTTCGTTTTTATCTTTTCGAGTTATCGTGTTCACTGACAGACAGACATACAGACGGACGGACATGCAGAAATGGCCGAATTAGGCCATTTTATGAATACCTTTATGAAGCATTTTTATTAAGGATTAAGATTTTCATGCGTTACAAAGTCGGGGCTAAACTTAATATACCTACTCTATTTACGTATATTGGGTATAAAAATTGCTGTCATACTTTAGTGGAAAATGTTTTATTTTCGAAACGCTATATTAATAGTTAAAAGATTACCCGAGATGCTTTATTGTATTACTAAATAAAGCATAAATGAATTTATAGATAAGGGTTGGATATTTTTGACCACAAGTGTACTATACTTACATATTAAAATAAAATCATTCAAACGTATGACTACTAATAATGAACTCCAACACACACAAACACACACTCAAATATTAATAATAATATAAAATATTAAATGAAATTGTTGTCAAAATACCATATTTTTAATAGACACACAAAATATTTATCCTAAGGGATACAAAAACATAATATAATATATCCTTAAGGTTTTACATAATATATTGGTAGGTACCTACCTCTAAAAATACACACATATTAATATATATATATATATATATATATATAAATCTGAAATCGGCAGGGAATTATATTTATGTAGTTTTACATAATAAGTTTTTTGGTACATACAATAAAACTTACTTTTAATATTAATAATAATAATTTAAATTGAAAAATATATATTTTCAATATGAATTTTGGTCTTTTGTTACTGTTGTTTTGTATTTTCTATTTTTAGAAATGTGTGGTTGTTGATTGTTCAGTAGTGTTTTGTGTCCTTAATAAAATACTTAATAATATCAATTTTAAATGAGCTTTATTAAACTTTTTGGGTGTCTAAAATATAAATGAATAATTTATTATACGTAAATTAATATTATCTCATATGGAACAATATACCTGGATGTTAATTTGACGAATAAAGGAACAGTATTTATTTAACAGAATAGTCAATTGTCGTATTATTGAGTAGTTATCTTACAGTAATCGTGTTAAAAAGTTATAACTCAGAAACCACATCGATTATATGAATAGACTGAGATTGTGTACTATACTTTTTTTACTTGAATGTACCTCGTATACTTGTTGGCTTGGATTATATAAATATGCCAATACTTTTGCTAATCTATTACAATAATTAACGGTCAATAATTTTGGTTTTTTTCAAATTATAAATCTTTTTACATTGTTCTAGTTTCTCAGCCAAATCGCTCGACTCGTTTTTTAAATAAAAATAAAAGTGTGGTGAAACTACTTTTGTTACTAATCTGGAGTTCGTAAAGGAAACTGCAGAAAATCTTCACAAGGATAGCCGGTAACTTCGTTCTTGTCCATACGCCCCCCGTTAGTTTTGTCAATTAATCGCCCCCCTTTTTTTTAATAAATGACAAACTGCCGATGTCGGGATTCGAACCCATAACCTCCCAGTTCCAAGTACACACAACAAGCTCACTTTACAAGCGCGGCTACTTAGCTGGTTAAACGGAAGATAATCTTGAAATTTTAAACCTTATATACATAATGAACACACGTAAGAAATTAAACTTTTTTAAAATAATTTATTAAAATAACATTAAATAAGATCAAAACTACTATTAAGTCGCAAAAGTATAATAAATTTATATAGTAGTGAAAAAAAACTTCAATTCCATTTTTAGATTGAGATAGGCAAGCAATATTACACCAAAAATGTTTTTCCTAGAAAAATATGAAAAAATTGATGAATTTTTGTTACATTTTTAATTAAAAAAATAAATAAAATCCCATTTTAAAAATGATATAGGCAAATACTTTTACACAAAAAATATACACAATTCCATTTTTTAAATAATATATGCAATCACTATTACACCCAAACATGTTTTCTTAATACAAAATATGTATTGATGTACAATGTGTTATTTCGATCGCTGAAAATAAACTCTTATCGGAAGAACATAACGTGCCAAAAGAAGTCTTCAAAAATGTCATGAGACAAATTTATAATTGACACACTATATACACACAATACATATTAGCTAATAGTTTTTATTAGAGGTTCAAATAATGTATTAAAAGTTAACTGATGCAGACTAAACACACCTATTATTGTATTGAATTGTGATAACTTCTTTATTTTCTATATATTATTGTTACAGCATTGCCCCGAGGAAATCCACGTATCGAGGGATTTGCACCCTCATACACAGTTAATGAGGTAATCAAGGGGAATTGTACAGCAGGTCCAGCTGATCCACCACCCACATTAGAATGGCAAATAAATGGTAAATTATTGGTGAGTAAACATTATTGTATTTTAATCTTAAATAATATGATTAAGTTTTTTTAATATTACTTACAGTATATTTATCTTTGTCTAGTAATACATCTTTTTTATACAAATCGAAATGAGATAGAAAGTGTTGGCATAAATTTATATTCTAAAAATTGGCAAGGTATAAAATTGACAGATGTCGATAATTATAACCCAAATAATTGTATATTGAGATTGGCAAATTGAACGTTTAGGGCAGGATTTTTATTTAATGGGGGTGGTAATGACCTAAAAATAAACTTAATCAAAATCATCATTTTTTAGACTAATTTGTAATATCAATCATGCAAAATTGTGAAGGTTTAAAATTGATAGATGTCGATATTATAACCCAAATAATTTTATGTTGAGATAAACGATAGATTAGGGCAGGATTTTAATTGAATGGAAATTGAAGCCTAACCTAAAAATTAAAATTTCTCAAATTGTTGGATAACAAATGCTTCCGATTTCCTTATCAGATATGCAATAGTTATTTTATTTGCTAGGAAATGCTGTAATAACATTTAGGGCTCTTAATTCCGAGTCAATACGTCAGCGAAAATGCAATAACTCGAAAACTGACGGTTCAATCTTTAAATGATACAAATTTTTGAATACTCAGAAGTGTACCCCGAAAAAAAATTGCTTTCGATTTTGTCACAACTCAGTGCATGAAGTAAGCTGAACCCGAAAAAAAACCACAAACGAGATAATGAGCGATTTTGGAGATCATTTTCTGACCAAAAAGTTTCAATGATTTGTTTCTAAGGAATACTATGGACTACAAAAGTGACTCTCATTTTTTAAAATCTTTTAGTTAATTTGTACCTTATTTGTTCGTTTGTTGAGAAAATGTTTCGAATAAAAGTTGTTAATTTATTTATTATGAACAACATTTATTCGAAACATTTTTTCGAAAAACCAAATCAATATAACAAACCAATTGAAAATTGACCACAACTTTTGTGGGCGTGTTTGTACGTATTTATTTTTTTTAACTTTTGAAGCAAATTATGTGAGATTCTTTCATCGATACTACATAGCAGAATTTTCTGAAGAAAGAAAATTTGGTAGAAAAAATTATCCAACTTTGATAAAATAAATTTTGACTAAAAATTTTAATTAAATGAAAAATTTATAAATAATTATTAATTAAAATTAATAATATGAAAAATTGTAAATGACGTTAAGGGGTAGAGGAAAACTCATTTTTGTTTACAAACAAGTAATTAATAATAATTGTTTACAACCAGAGATACAAAATATAAACAGATATAATATATATGCAGTAAAACAAAATACATACAGACGCAAGCACATACAGGGGGCGGGTTGGATCTGGTAGCCAAACAATATAAGCTTTAATATATAATATAAGTATCTGTTAAAGATACAACAAGTAGCTTTTATACCGGTTGTTTAGTTTACATCTTCGCATAGATGATCTCCCACGAGTATGAGAGAGTACATATGTATTACGCAATACGTATGAGAAGGAGGTCTTATAGGTTTGTTTTCTTACTTAAAGTTAAACTGTTGTGTGCTGAACAACAGAACAAATCATAACTGATCTGTTCAAAACCCCACTCTCCAAGCGTCATCAAACTGAATGCGTATCGTACGACACATACCACACGCAACAGTTTAACTTTAAGTAAGAAAACAAACCTATAAGACATCCTCCTCATACACATTGCTTAATGTATACCTATGTACTCGCTCATACTCGTGGAAGATCTGCTATGCGAAGATGTAAACTAAACAACCGGTATATTCTAGATACTGTATGATTCTTTAAAATTTACTTTCATGGCTTACGTATTTAATTTTAAGTTCATACACCAAAGTTACATATCACCTTAGTTACATATTATACAATTTTTCTAAACTCTCACATGTAAGGTGTTGTAATACTGTGGATATAACCATATATTTGTTTGTTGCATGTTATCGATTCTCCAATCAATTCGCTAGTTTTTTGTAAAACAAATCAGAAATTGTATACATTTTAAAAATTTTTGTGGTCGATTTGTATCGAAGCCATTGGACTTCGAAAATATCTTTCGGCTACACTTGCATTCTGTCTTCAGAAAAACTATATTATATTGATGAAATAAAATATTCTGAAATATTCTCTGAAGAAGAAACTGTGTTTACCGAAACTATAGTCATAAATAAAAAATTTATTTTACGATAAACTTAAATATTTGTTGATTAATGTATAAATACGATATGGACAAAGAATTTCATTCTCAGTAACGGAGCCGAACGTGGTTCAATTTTGATTTTTTAATTTGTTAAAAATACAAATAATATAAATAGTTAATATATATGCAAAACAAATCAAATGACACAAATTAACGACGTTCGTGTGTGAGACTTTAATCACGCTCGAGTTTAATCACGTACTTATGATTCGGCAAAAATTCAAAAAAAAAAACTTACCGATCATTTGGAGAAGTTATTATCGATTAAAATTCAAATTTTTAATTTTTGTTTTATTAGAGGCTTTATGGGATTATATTCAAACTTTAAACAACTATGTTGATAAATTAGATACTGTGGTTAATATTACTTTGATTTATTTAATTGCATTAAAATAATAGTTATATCGAACATTAAACTTATTAATTATTTTAATCAGTCTAATTGAAAATATTTTGATATATTTTAAAAACAACAACTATTAAATTAATCAATTTTAATTTTAGTTTACGACAAAAGCTGATAAACTTTTTTGTGGATTTTGTACATTTTTATGAATGTACTATATCTTGCTCATGATCGTCCTCAAAGATAAGTAAAACCAATTGATATTTATTCTGCATTACGTTAATTGTTCTGTTTAAGTCCGTATGTTTGGGACCTATGGAAAATTGGTTCTGCCTTAATCAGCGCACGATATAGTACATACTGGTTATAAATCATCCTTTACATGGTAAAGTTAGGGCACTTATTGGGTTTTATGGGTTGAATGAATATAATATTTTATATAAAATAAATAATATAAAATATAACAAGTAATATTATATATATATATATATATATATATATATATATATATATATATATATATATATTCATATATATGTGTGTGTATGATGTATATATATATATATGTATATATATATATATATATATATATATATATATATATATATATATATATATATATATATATATGCAAAATTCATGTTAGTTTAGTTCACTCATCTAAATTTTCTACGACTTTATAAAATATATTTAGACTTTACGGTAAGAGATTAAAAACGAATGATATGGAAGAAAATACTAAAAAAAATACACATCAACAAAGAAAATATGCATGAGCTTTTAAATATAAAACATTTTAAATTAAGGAATAATTAAATTAGGAAATTTAATGTGGTATAAATTTGATTTTGTCATTGATAAAAAGTTTTCTAGTATCAGGGGATAAAAAGAATTTAGAAATTCTCCTCTATTCTAAAATATGTCACACATTCCTTCAAATAAAGCGTCAAGAGGTTATAACAGAGAATTTATCCATGAACGTGGATAAAGTGAAGTAAAGTCATATTAAGTATCTCTCTTCATATCACTTTTTCACATTTTTAAGGCGCTTTCAAGCGATAACTCATAAACCGCCCACCAAATCGTCCAAGGAATACGATTTTCGTTGTTTTTGGATTCAATATACTTTATATAATAAATTTCAGTCAAATCGCATACAACATTTTTTCTTCGATTTTCGGCGATTTTTTCAAGGTATATCCCTTAGAAAAAATTGAAAAAATCACAAAATAGTTTTGATTATCGATTTGAAGGAAAATTAGTTTATAGGGTAAATTTGATCCTAAAATCACAAAAATTCGGTTGGTTTAACGATATGACGTTTAGTTTTCGAGATATGCACGTTTCATATCACTTTTTTTCACTTCTAAGGCGTTTTCAAGCGATAACTCATAAACCGCCTACCAAATCGTCCAAGGAAGACGATTTTCGTTGTTTTTGGGTTCATTATACTCTATATAGTAAATTTCAGCCAAATCGGAAACAAATGTTTTTCTTCGATTTTCGACGACATCTTTTAACATTTTTAAGGTTCGATTTAGTTCTATATTTTACACTTCTGAGGTTCTTTTATATGATCGTTTGGTGTAAGAATTGTGATGACCAATCAACTTCATCGATTGTGCTTAGCCAACCGACGGTGATCACATGATCTTGTTTTGGTCAATAGCGTGATAGTGACCTATCCAACTTATTTTGACATTTATTGTAATTTTTAAAGTAATCTAATTTTGCAATTTTAATTAAATCTAAATTTGGAACAGGTCTTTGTGTGTGTAGATTCTTCCGCCAATTCTGCTAGGTTTTGAACAGACTTCAACATTTTAGATTCGATTGATCAATTTTATGTGAAAGTGACGTTCTTTCTTCAAAATTTTACAGTTGATTTGTGCTGAATCCAGTCGCGTTTTTGAAAAAATGCGTCTAATAAATCGAAGCATTTTATTCGAAGCATTTTTTGAGAGAATCGAATGTAAAAGGTAATTTTGAGAATTTGAAAACAGAATACCACTGAACTGTTCATGCTTAACGTCATGTGATTGGAATTCTAAGTACACTCCTGTTCACAAAAATTGAACTAGTTGAAACATTCTGTGTGTTACTGCATGTGGTATTATACATTTATATTTAGTAATATATATATACGCTTAGATAGTGTATACTGGTTCAATTTTTATGAATGATAGTGATATAAAAGCCCAACTAACAGATCGCCATTTATCATTAACTAGCAAAATAGTTTATCAGAAATTGCAATATAAATCCAAAAAAAAGAGTATATCATTGCAGTTGAAAGTTTTTATACATACACATATCAATGTGTTTGGGTTTGCCCGTATATATATATATATATATCCGTAATACCATACCCTACGCTGTGAACGTATATATTATGTATCGGTTTTCATTTTCCAGATTATGACAACATTGTCGTTTCGAACCCGTCGCATTTATATAAGGATACCGTCTATAAATTTTACATATATTATGTCTATATTAAGGGAGTGCGACAATGTTAGCTACTAAAAAAATGATCCGTGATTCTTTTTTCAAGGTGTAATAAAATCAAGTTTTGAAAATTTGATGGCAAGTGACGGAGTAATTTTTTGAAATACTCTTTAAGTTATACATTTTTAGGCATGTTTTTTTTATAATTTCATTTAGAACAAGCATAGGCAATCTTATTATTTGAATGCGGGTCAACATTAACGGCAATGTGAATATTATGAAGATCTTTCGGGTTTGTGCTATTCTCATTATTAGAAACTCTCTTTTTGGTGAATAATAAATTTAATTTTGAATATAACTATAAATACTTTTAAACTTTAAACAAAAAATTACAAAATTATCCAACATAAATGAATGAATTTTTTTTATAACCATTCTTTTCATTAATGAATGGCTCATCTGGTGCTAATCCAATACCTGGGTCAGTTTTTGTATTATAAATACGTATTTCGACTACAAAGTAGTCATCAACAGTATAAATTAGATAGTCGTAATTTACTCTTTGACAATTAGAAAGAAATGGAAAGAAAATCGAAATCTATAGTCAAAAATAAACATAAATAAAAAATTAAAGTATAATAAATTTTATTGAAATTACTCTTGTTAAAATTACTTTCATTCAATTTACTCTTGTTAACATCACTCTTTTTAAAATTACTCTTATATTGTCTCAGGATATGTTATTCGTTGTTAATTTGGTGACAGTTGAAATTTTGAATGAATAGGCACAAATCGATTAAAATTTTTGAAGAAAGAACGCTACTTTTGTAGCTACGTGTACAAGCTAAGTACACTAGAGTACGAACAATAGTTCATAGATGTGTTTATTTGCAAATACTATTTAGTGATATCTATAACATGTGAAATTAATCAATTAATTAAAAACAGTTTATACATAAATATATAATTTTAACTTCCGCGACAATTTATCCATATAATCGTTTTTTTAAACTTTGAATTTTTAATAATTGATACTTTTCTCTTACAAAATCAAAGAACCAAGTTGGTAAAAAAAGCATTGATAATGATATTTACGTGGGAACTACTAAACATCATACGTTGAAATTTTGTACAAAAAACACTCTTTACTTTGTATTCATATAAACAAATTGAAAAAAACCTTTCATTTTATACAAATTGCTTTATTAAACGGTTTTTTACTCAGCGTGGTTAAACATGAATAATCTATTTACCATACAGACGATATCGTCTATATCGCCAGCAGGTACTATGATCGCACTGCCTTAATGTATGGAAAGTACACATAATACGTAGGTTCTAGTATAAATACATAGTTGCAACTTTTCCACACGTAGAATACATTAATGTGCGGACTTTTAAGCCAATAGAGGATATTGAATTATCCAAATGGGATATACAACTTTTCCACTATCCTATACATGTATTTTGTGCCAACTAGATAGTCTCATCTATTTAAATATATTATTATTATTATTATTATTTTAAACAGAGTGTTTCATTAATAATGAGGTGTAAAAAACAATATTATTCAAGACAAATTATTCAAGCCTAAAAACGCATATTTCTTTTAGCTGTCATATTCTAGTAATAACGAATCTGTATCGACCTAAAAGTCAATTACAGAAATAACGAAGCTATAATTTCTAAACTATTAGGAATTTTTCCTAATAACCTATTAATTTTTATATTTATTATTTGTGTATACTTAATAAATATGGTTGATGAGTTAATTATTTCTTATCTATAATGTGAAAATATTGACTCTTACGTCAGAATCGTCTTTGGTGTAGCGGCAATCATGCTGGACTAGATATCCAGAGGACCGAGGTTCGATTCCTGGTTGACGAGTAAGGGTTTTCTCTGGAACAATTGTTATCTATTAAACTGGCGTTTGGCAACTGTAGATGGTTTTTTAACCTGCAAATCTTCGAGCCTTTTGTAGATAGTTCTATGTAGGCTATATGACAGATAGAATCCCCTCCCCTTAAAGTGAGTCTCCTTTTTTAAATTTTTACAGCCAATTTGTGTCGAATTTATTTTGTATTTTGAAAAATATATTTGGAATAAAGGTGGTTTTATGCGCACGATTGAGATTCCTAAGACTACTGCTCAGAAGGAAATTAAATTCAGAAGGGAATTTTTGAATTCTGGTTTTCTATTTTTATATTATTGCTAGATCAAATAAATGCCTGTTGTGGCAATTGAATTATTTTCAGTTTTAGTAAATATTCCATGGCAGTTGATCTTATCTCAAAGGAGTGTATGTTATATTTATTACAGGAAGAAAGCTCTTACCTGTTTCTAAGAAATTGAAGGAAAAATAAATATCAATATAGTTCTGTAGACACTGAAATAAGGGTTTTTTTCTTTTTGTATATTAAGTTGTAGCTTTGTTCTTTTTACAGCAACGAATACACCCTTTGATACCACAGTAATGTTTTTGTTCCTTACCTTGGTAACCAATAACAAATACATTCTGACATTCATTCAATATTTTCAATAAAGATAATTTATATCTTTCAACTTGATTCAAATTCTTTATCATTTTACATTTGTGGCTCTCCGGCGGGGAATCGAACCCCGGTCTCCCGTGTGACAGGCGAGAATACTGACCACTATATAAATTCGATTCTGTGTTTAAATCTCAATAAAGAATGAACACTCTATACATACACAATATATACATACAATTCAATTTCAATATGTTTGCATATACATTCATACATACATACTATATACACATACGTATATACTAAGGTATATATACTTAGTATAAGTATATACATAATATAAATCTATTCCTATTTTTAGTTATAAAACTATTATAAATTAAAATAATTTTAAAATGACTTTTTTAAAGTGAATTATAGTATTGGATTAAAAAAAGTATAGGAAAAAAAAGCACTATATACACACACTGGTAGGTA
The DNA here is from genome assembly GCA_963920215.1 of Nineta flava. Lineage (NCBI taxonomy): Eukaryota > Metazoa > Arthropoda > Insecta > Neuroptera > Chrysopidae > Nineta > Nineta flava. The sequence goes on from OY986041.1 coordinate 125,500,842, forward strand.
GATAGATAGATAGATAGATTGGTAGGTATATACTCTATGCTAAAACAAGAATTGAACGGGTGTTACACGATTAGACTGCCATTATTCTGCCAACTATTCATTCTATGGCCTACTATGATTAGATTGGTGTTGGGCCTATTATGAATAGATTGGTGTTAACTGATTAACAGAGTGTAGACTTTACAGGATCATTCCAAGGTGTTAGTCTACCTTACTATTCTGTAAAAGTAACACTAACCAACTAACGGTACACTGATTTACTTTTATCTTTAATTTTATCATAAAAATGATATTTAGTATACTTTACGTCTTAAGGAAATTAAATATATTTGGTTTTATTTATAAAAATATAGGATACCTATTTTTAATTAAATTAAATACTGATATGAAAAATTTAACTCGTCAACCAGGAATCGAACCTCGGGCTTCTGGATAACGAGTCCAGTATGCTTCCGTTACACCAAAGACGATTGTGACGTAATAGCTAACTTTTTCATATTATTCTAATTTTTTATTTATTTAGACAGTATTACTTCTGTTGAAGTGATTTATTTATTTAATATTTGTTTATTTGTGTATACTTTCGCGTCAACATAACGATGTTTGTCCAAATTCCTTTCGGTTACGTATGACATACTGTAGAAGACTTTAGCGTATACTCCGACAAATTTCATTGTCACTGAATTTTTAATTAAATTAAATACTCATATGAAAAAATTAACTCGTCAACCAGGAATCGAACCTTGGGCCTCTGGATAACTAGTCCAGTATGCTGACGCAAAAGTATACACAAATAAACAAATATTAAAAAGGATACCTAATTAATTATAAATTTACACGTAAGACAAAAAATACCTTAAATTCTTCCTTACGCACTTCCGTGCTCTAGATTATAAACTTTTAATTTGTTTTTCAAATCGCCGAAAACTCTAAAGTGGCATGATGGTTTGTTGTGACGTCACTTTAATAGATCAACAATATGATCAAGTTTCTTTCGTTAACTGATCTTAAAATTAACAAAAACTGATATATTTAAAAATTACAGAAACTCATATCAAAAGCATGGGAGTGCGTATGGCCAAGTTTATATACTACAGGAAATATTTTACCAAAAATGACCCCTCTCCCTCCGTAACTTTTAAACTAAAAATGCTACAGAGTTGAGTTTTGAATATAGAAAGATTATGTCACATTAACATGCCATTTTGAATGTCAAAGGTAAGGAATAAATAGTTTTAAGGATATTTTAATTCAGAAATCGAAAAAACCATATAATATTAATGATGAATTCATACCTAGTTCTATGACGTAATACAAAAAAACTTTATAGTCGCACAGCATATTCGTAAGTTCATAAAGCCGCTGAATTATAAAAATGATTTTTTGATTTTGAAAACTTTTATAAATGTAGGTTTATCATTCAATCAATGGATTTGTAAGGTAAATGATTGTTATATTAAAAATTATTATTTAAATAAATAATAAATACATGAAAAAGAAATAATTGATCTTTATTAATTTGATTTATGAAATGTTATTATTTTTATATGTAAATTACCAAGGTTGTTGACATTCACAGCAATCGTGATAATAGAGGGAAGTTATAGTTGAAATGCAACAAATAAAAAATGAAGAACAAAATTATAATAATAATTTAATGATGAAACGACACTGCTACAGATTCATCGAATTGAACTGAGGGCAAACTGATAGTATAACACCCGTCATAGAGTTATATATTAAAGTTTTATCCTATTTTTTATCATATAATATTATAAATTTTGTATATTATTTGATAAATTCAATTTTATTTTATAATATATAAATAAAGTTGTTTACGTTACATAGACAAGAGAAGAGATTCCGATCTTATTAACTTTATATAACAAAATAAATTTATTGTTTAGAAGCAAACCTATTATATATATATATATATATATATATATGTATATATAATTTATGTTTACAGTAATATTGTTTGAGTTTTACTTGAAATTTAAATTTATTTAAAATTTAATACTACTATAGTTTTTATCTAAAATTTATTATGAAAATATAATTTTGTACTATCTAGATTATTTAAGTGAAAAGCAACTAAATACCCGGTATATACTGAGTTTATATGCAAAAAAAAAATCGTTACGCAGGAGCTGTTTCAACTTAGCGAATTTCCTTAGAATACATTAATCACTCTCTAGTGGTCCAATTTTATTAATAAATGACATACGTCGCGGAGAATGGTATAAAGAAAGAAAAAAACACAAAATATAAAATATCGCTCTTAATATTAGAACAATCCAAAAATGCGTAAGAAATAAACTTGTAGAAAATCAAATTTGCTATAATTCATCACTTAATCATTTTTGCTCAAACTCTAATGTGTTCAGAGATATTAAGGAATTTAACTTTCAATCTTAAACCATCAATATTTCTGTAAATATTAGTGTGAACGAAAAAATGATAAGTAACAAATTTACAGAAAAACTTAATACCTACAACTTTACTTCATATAAATTTTTCGATTTTTCAAATATTAAGGGAGATATGTCAAATTTTCTGTTTCCCTTTTCCTTTTTCTTGGAATATACGAGCATTTATGTTTCACGTGAACAAACCTACGAGGTATTATGGACCACAAAAGTTTATGTCATTTTTTTAAATTTTAAAATTGATTTGTGCCTTATTTTATTTATTTAAAATACGGCCACATATTACTAAGCGCTCATTGATTTCCACAACCCAACAAAATTTAAATCATAGACAGAATTAAATATAATTGATTTGGTTTTCGAAAAAATGTTTCGAATAAAAATTGTTCATTATAAAATATACTAACAACTTTTATTCAAAAATTTTTTCCGAAAGCCGATATAAATATAGTACAAATGAATTATAAAATTTTGAAATGATAGCGCGAATTTTAACGCCGGTTGTATGTACAGCTAATAAAAAAAAAATTATATTTCCCGATATACAGGATGTTCTGAAATTCATTTAAGAAAACTATACCACGGTGTAGAGCTGGAAAAAACAAACAAAAAAGTTAATTAAAGTTTTTCGATTTGACGCTCAGTTTTTGAGATATAATTAATTAAACATTAATAAATTCAGCCATTTTGTGGGTGTTGCTACACTTATTGAGAACTCTGATTGTCGCTACTCTAGCATAGCCGCTCTACTCCACTACTGTGGCACCACCTCCTTACACTATGCGCTCTGTGATTGGTGGAGTATTGTAGCGACACCCAAAAATACAAATGTGATTAATTGAATTTATTATTATTGTTTAATTAAAAACTAACCATCAAATCGAAAAACTTTATAAAACGTTTTTGTTTGTTTTTTCCAGCTCTACCCCGTGGTATAGTTTTTTTGAATAAATTTCAGACATCCTGTATAATTATTTTTGCATTTATTGATTGAATATATATTGGTTTTTTTTTTTTTTTTGTTAAAAACATTTACATTACAAATTTTCCAACAATCACGATGACATTTTGTATTTGGTAATCGATGCGCACAGCAAAAAAATAAGCATAACAAATTTTATATAAAAAAAAATTAAAAAAAATGTACAACGTGTAATTGTAAATATAAACTTGTATAAATTGATATTGGTGTGAAAGGCTTATACACGTCACACATAGAGCATACATAGGTGATGGTGTGTATTATAGACAACTCTACGAGATTGAATTGGAAATAACACATATAACATATACAAGCATACACCCATAACATTATTATTGCTACTGCTACGCTGCGATGCTCTACAATAATTCTGTATGCTTTTTTTTTTTTAATTAGTGTTAGTTTTTTTTATTTTATTTTATTTTTTAAACCGAATAGCATGAATAATACCGCATATTACATTTATCTGAATATGTATATATTTATATATATATATATATATATATATATATATATGTATATATATATATATATATATATATATAAATATATATATATATATATATATATATACATATACATATATATACATATATATATATATATATATATATATATATATATATATATATATATACAACTCTCAACTTGTCGCGTTCAATGTTTTCTAATCATGGTGATTGTAAAAGTAGTAGTTTTGAAAAATGTCTGAATTTCATTTTTGAAAACAGGTTTAACAATTCTGGTGTTAAACCTGTAAACTTAGGCGTCATAATACCAGTCCAAGTGGCCGAGTGGTCTAAGGCGTTATGCCTACTTGGCGTTATGTCTGCGCAGTATGTCTACTTGGGAACTGGTAGGTTATGGGTTCGAGTCCTGACATCGGCAGTTTGTCTATTATTAAGAGAAAAAAAAGGGGCGGTTAATTGACTTAACTGTCGGTGTATGGACAAGAATGAAGTAACTCGCTATGCTGGTGAAGGTTTTCTGCAGTTTCCTTCACGATCATAGTCGGCCGCAGCCGCATATCCTACCAATTCCTAGTCTATACACAAAATTTCTTTCCACACCACTCACATCCTCACATCCTTAGGCATCACAATGGACCTTATGGTCGAAGTGTAGCCCGTCCAGTGTAGCCTCTACAATCTATCTATCTATCTATCTGTACCGTATTTATTCGGATTTTGGAAAAATGCTTCGGGGAAAAATTGTGCATTATAACTACACTAAGAAGTTTTATTCGAAACATTTTTCGGAAATCCAAATAAATAAGGCACAAATCAATTTTAAAACTTTGAAATGATAGTTCGACCTTTGACGATTTTTGAACACATTTTTTTTAAGATATCAGCGCTTCCACCAAAATACTGTATTCGTAAATATATTTTCATCTAATTTGTATGGTCCTTGAGATTTCTGTATTCGTAAAAAGATTTTCATCCATTTTCTATTTTCAACGCCACTTGGACTGGTTAAAATGAGGCACAAATCAATTATAAAATTGTGAAATGAATAGCTCAACTTTTAACGCTATTTGTTCAAGTAAAAGCATTTTGAATACAAACAAACAAAGTTTAAAAATTTGAAACTGTCACCAAATTAGTAACAAGTAACATATCCTGCGACAATATAAGAGTAATTTTAATAAGAGTGAAATTAACAGGAATAAATGTGAATGAAGGAAATTTTAACAAGAGCAATTTCAATATAATTTAAAATTTATTATATTTTAAATCAAGTATATTTTAATCTAGTTAATTTTCTATTTATTTTGATTTTTGTCTATTGATCTCGACTTTATATCTATTCCTAATTGTCAAAGAGTAAAGTACGACTAGCTAATTTATACTGATGATGACTACATTGTAGTCGAAATACGTATTTATAATACAAAAAACTGATCTAGGTAAAGGGGGCGAATTTGAAATTTTATTTCAAAAACCTAGAGTTCTCACTAATTATCATTCGATAATATAATGTTTAAACAAAGTTTAGACAAATTTTAAACGGATTTCTGAGCTTTTACGGAATTCAGCGTATACCACTGCATGTGTTACGTTTTACTGGTGTGTTTGATATACATGTTATGCGACATTAAATGATATTGACAAAAGAGCTTTTACATATATTTTCTATTTAAATTTTCATTTGTAAATTGTTGTACTTTTTAATTTTATACAACAGTGTACACACAAAAAAAAAAAATTGTATAATTGAAATACATTTTACTGGCAGAGTATATAGTAGTATATATAATGTAATTACTCGTTTTGAAGGTTTTTTTTTTTTTATTAGACATTGAGAGAAAGTATTGATCAATTATTTTTAAGAATACCTTTTAAAATCACTTCTCGTCAAACGATTTGGTTATAGTCTAGACATTAGCTTTATCCTACATGAAATTGTTCACGTTTTAAAATTAGCATTTTAAAAAATTTACAAGCAGGTGCTGCGTAAACTAATCGAGTTTTCTCAGAAATTGGGAATAAAGTAATATCAGTTAATAAATAATATCATTAATATCTATTTATTTTATTTTTAGATCTATGCTATTTTGATACAGTATTTCAAAATCTTAAACTGATTTACGCCATTCTTTCAACAAAAATGTAAAGTTTCAAAGTAACCATGGTGATTTATTTGTAATATTATTCATTATTATGGGTATTATATTGAATTTGAAAATATTTCTGTAAATATTACAGTTAATTGTAGTAACGTTTTTACTACTAACTTAGTCATTAATATTTTTTCCATTTCACTAATATTAAGAGAGAAATTCAAGATTTATGTTTCACCCTTGATCTTAACCTATCTTTCCCCTTGACCGATTTTGTCCATTAATGAACTACTCGCGTAGAAATGCAACGGTCTGATATTGTCCATTCTTGAACTTGACATTACTTTTTACCTCTAGAATACACAATCAAAATTTCAGTTCGTTATCGTAAAATTAACACCTATACCACAAATTGTTTTCTGCCATCAATATTTTCAATAGTTATACAAAGTCGGGACTAAACTTAGTATGCCCTTGTTAACGTGTTTATATTAGCTTGACTTGTATACGAATGTATGGATGAAATTGAATTTTTTAATTCAGTTTTCAACCACATTCAGTTGTCTGAAATTTTGCACGCGTATTCAGAATTGATAACACGTATTAATTACCTCATACAATAAATTTTTTTATTTTTTAGATCATATTCTAATAAAAACGTATTTAGTTTTATATATATATATATATATATATATATATATATATATATATATATATATATATATATATATATATATATATATATATATATATATATAAATATATACATATATATATATATATATATAAATATACATATATATATATATATAAATATACATATATATATATATATATATATATATATATAAATATATATATGTATATATACAGGGTGAATCGAACCAGGTGCATAATAGCACACGCCTCCACTTCCTTCCATGATCCTCTCATTTTCCAACAACATCCCATAGAACACCCTTTGTTTGAGAGACAGTCTGTTCAAATCTTTACCAATGATTTGTTATTCACTTAAGTATAATTAGAGTGGGGGCCACAAGCACACAACAACTTAAGAACACTATGCCCGTCAAGCCAACACACAACATACAAAACAACATTTGCAGTATGAACAGACCGTCTCCCTAACAAAATTCTATTGCCCAACAACACTATTAAATGTTGTTGGAAAATGGGAGGATCATGGAAGGAAGTGGTGGTGTGTGCTATTATGCACCTGGTTCGATTCATCCTGTATATATATATATATACCGGGTTTGAAAATCTAACTTAATAATATCAAAAATTTATTCAAGGTCTTATTAACCGCGTACATATAAAAGACCATTATAAATAACGTTATTCGAAAAATCAATGAATGTTAATGCCATTTTCAGAGAATTTTTTCTTTCATTTTGCTTTATGTTGCCTTTGTCTAAAAGCTCAGTACTCAAAACAAAATAAACATAACACACATTTTTTTTTTTTGCTTTGTTTTCTATATCCTGCGTAATTTACTTAACGCTCTCACACTCTACGCATATTTATAATATAAATAAATATAAAAATAATAATGATAATAATCATAATCATAATAATATTCCTTTTTGTTTCCTGCAGGAATAAGAAGTGTGTTGTGCTGGTATTTGAACAATGTTCTTTCGTTCTATTAATGCACAGTGCATGTATTTAGTCATTCGGAAATTTTTCAAGAGTATTTATTAGAAAAATCCATTTTTCGACTTATTACTTTTTGATTCAAACTGTATCAATTTAATTGGGAGGTTGTTGGTTCGATTCTCAACGATGAAAATTTGCCAATTAAATTTTTTTTTTAATTAATGGTGCGGTTGTATTTGCCTAAACTGACGGCGTATGGACAAGAACGAAAGTTACCGGCTATGCTTTAAAGGTGTTCTGTAGTTTCCTTTCACAAACTCGAGATGAATATCGGCATAGTTTCTATCAAAGTCAGCTGCAGTTGTACAATCTACCAATTCCAAGTCTACATATAAAGTCCAATGGACATTATGGTCTAAGTGTGTCCCGCCGCATCTACAATCTTTATTGTTGATGTTGCAAGCTCGGATTGATAATCAGCGAATATTTCTGTCTGTCGTCTTTTATGTTAGCAAAATCGGTCAAGTGCAACAAGCTTTACTTTCAGAATTAACGTTCTGTGAGCGTTACCCTATTAGCGGATTAAGCGTTACCGTTAAAGCGGATACCTTAGCAAAGAAGAGAGTCGGAATGCCATTCATAGACCCAGAGCCTATTTTAGGAATTCCAAAGACTGCATGTAAACAAGTGTTCAACGAGTGGTCAAATGCTAAACACCGTGATTACTGGGAAATAGTACCGCGTCAAGAGCTCGGGAAGGTACTGCTTCAGAGTGCAACAAAGGAGGCTATCTCTTTGCACTGAGGCTGAACAGGATGCAACTGCGGAGGTTTACCGGGTTCATTACCGGGCATTATCCCATGCGGAGGCATCTGCACACAATGGGACTACATAACGGCTCCATTATGTGTAGATTGTGTGGCGAGGAGGAAGAAACATCCAGCCACAAAATCTTTGACTGCGAACCTCTGGGTTACAGCAGATACAGGATACTTGGTGCATCTCACCCCGAATATATGAACCTTCGGGAGGACCTGATAAGCAAGCTCCAGGCTATTGCCAACATATGGGAGAAGCGAGTCTCGTCAGACTGAGCTAGAAGGGGGAGCACAATGGACCATAGGGTTTAAGTGCAATAGTTTTTACCCCGATATTAATCAATCAATCAATCAAACGTTCTGTGAGAATAAAAAATCAATATAAAAAATTATTAATAAGCAAACATAATGTTGAAATCGGCAACCCATATCAAATGAATATTGTTTTGTATAAAAGCTGTTAAAACTAATTTAACTGTGCTAAAAACCAATTAAATTGTTTGAAACAATTGATCGCGATTTTAATATCCTGAGAGAGTTTTGGTTTAATTTACATGTATTCGAATATTTACATTGTTTTTGTAACTTTTTTTGAACGTTCCTTTAGGTGATAATGGGTGAAGGATAACAGTTTTTAAATGTGTAATACCAATTGTATGTATAAAATCAGCTTTCATTTGATATCCTTCACGATGGCCTAATTATTCCAATTTAAATTCCTAAAACTATCTTTAAAAGTTTTGAAATTAGATATTTTTGGACAGTTCTGGACTGTCAATCTTTTTCTCGAAAAGAGGTCGTAAGAAGACAGTTATAAGCGGGCAATAGCTGTAATAAAAACATTTAACCTCATTTTAGACATCAAATTAATTATGTTTGCTGTATATATAACAAATAATACCAAATGATTTGTTACACACACGGTAGTAATATTTCTTTATATCAAACAACACACACAACATTCATTCAATTTCTACAAATACATCTACACACCTACACAACTATATACAGGATGGTCCTTATTTTAGACAATGCAACTGAATATTTTTGCCAGGAAGCTTATTTCGAAAAAATGGCCTGCATAAAAGTTGCTTGTAGGTGTTAAATGTCTAGGGGTTATGCCTACTTGGGGACTGACAGGTTATGGGTCCGAACCCCGGCATCGGCAGTTTGTCCATTATTAAGAAAAAAAAAGGGGACCGTTAATTGACGAAACTGTCGGCGTATGGACAAGAACGGGTTACTTCGACTATGTTTGTGAAGGTTTTCTGCAGTTTCGTCAAGAAACTCCAGATGAATATCAGCATAGTTCGTCGGCTGCAGTCGTACATCCTACCAATTCCTAGTCTACACACAAAAATTCCTATCACTCACATCCTTCTTCCTGAAGGTTCATATAATCGGGTTGAAATGCACCGAATATCTTGTATCTGCGGTAATCTAGAGATTCGGAGTTAAAAATAATGTGGCTGGTGTTTCTTTCTCCTCGTCACACAATCGGCCCATAATGTATCCGTTATGGAGTCCTATTGTGTGCAGAGGCTTCTGCAGGGAACAATGCCCCGTGATGAGTCCGGTACCCTTCCGCAGGTGTATTCTGTTCAGGTTCAGTGTATCGAGAGACAAACTCTTAGATGCACTTTACTCCTTACAAATTTTTCCATTTTTCTCCTTTTAAGAGAGAAATTCAAATTTTTATTTCCCTGCTCTCTCTAAAGTCCATTTTTTCCCTTGTCCAATTTTGTCCGTAATGTAACTTAGCCTTTCAAATACAAAAAGAACGTCACATACGAAATTTTATTGCCATGAGCCTAAAATTGTGGCCTCCAGAGTGCGTACAGACACATATATATATATGCATATATATGTATATATATATATATATATATATATATATATATATATATATATATATATATATATATATATATTTATACATATACATATATATACATATATATAATATATATACATATATACATATATATATATATATATATATATATATATATATATATATATATATATATATATATATATATATATATATATATATATATATATAAATTTTAGTGATGGTGAATTTCGTCGTTATCTACTAGGTAGGTTCGATGAACATTTAAAAATAATTTTCCAACATTCCTTCATCGGTACAAAACCAATACCTACATTTTCTTCGAAAATTCGCTAATAATCCATCCTGTATAAATGGCTTATGAGAAGAGGTTGTATTCGAGTAAGTACTTACGTATTGTGTACGCTACGTAATGCTACTCTACAACTACGCGCTTATATAGAAAGGATGGATAGATGATGATAAAAGAAAAGAAGATTAAATTCCACAAATAACTAGACAAAGCAGAAAATGAACATGTGTAAGAGATACATAAAAATTTCATTACATTTCTTAACAGAAAAAAAATGTTATATAAAGAGCTTCAAAAAATATATATTTATATTTATATGTATATATATATATTTATTATTATTATAGTCATGGCTAAATATAATGAATGTGAGGCGGCGCTCACTATAATAATCGCGTACGTAATTTGTCCTAAAGCAAAGTTAATCAATATCCAAGAGAACATTTGAGAAATTTGATGAAAGTCAGCATTTAATAGAATTATTTCGTATAATAGTAAAGTTTTTGATAATTAGATAAAATATTTGATATGTCATCAAACGTTTTATATTTCAGAAACACTGAAATGTTCACAGAAAAAAATTCACACGTAGGAGCAACGTAGGCACGTTATCGGGATTCGAACCCATAACCTCCTACTTGGGGACTGGAAGGTAATGGGTTTGAATCCCGACATCGGCAGTTTGTCAATTGTTAAGAAAAAAAAATGGGGCGGTTAATTGACTAAACTGTCGGCGTATGGACAAGAAGAAGTAACCGGCTATGCTTGAGAAGGTTTTCTGCAGTTTCCTTCACGAACTCCAGATGAATATCGCCATAGTTCCTATCATAGTCGGCTGCAGCCGCATATCCTAGCAGTTCCTATTCTATTCACAAAAATTCCTTCCACTCCACTCACATCATCACATCCTTAGGCATCACAATAGACCTTATGGTCGAAGTGTGCCCTATATGAGTGATAAGGAAAATAAATATGCGAATCAATTTAAGTGAGTAGGAAGAAAAAACTAAAAAAATATAATCTACGATCTTAGTTTATTCACATATTTAATGGGGCTTCCGAACAAAGAGTCTTTAACACGATTATTGCAAGGCAACGACGTATAACTATATGCAAATCTTCGATTTCAATTTTTGAAGTTTAAAATGACGGATGAGGCTATTTACACAATGTCTGTAGGGCTGATGAGGACTTTACGTCGACACCACTTTATTTTTATGTAAGAAGTACAATTGAAATTGTTCATTTTGAAAATTACAATCGTTATGATAAAGATTATTAAAATAATAGTGTTTCACGAGGCACGAGGCGAGGCGCGGTTTTGGTATCACCTCGCCTCGCCTCGCTTTTTTAAATATCAACCTCAGCCGAGGCAGCATGTTGGCTAACCTCGCCTCGCCTCGGTTGGGTCAGCTATCAACCTCGTGGGAAAATTTTTACTAACTTTGACTTATTTTGCATGAATGTACATAATATGGTAAAAAAAACTTATATATATGTATATAAATTTTAGAGACGATGACTTTCGACATCTACTAGGTAGGATCGGTGGACATTTGAAAAATATTTGCCAAATAATCTATCTATTGCTTCATGTATCACTATATTATTATTTTTTTTAAATTTACTTTTTGTAAATTTAGTTAGTCACGAGGATTAAAATTTTGAACCTCGCCTCGCCTCGCCTCGTGCCTCTTAACCGAGGGCCGAGGCGAGGCGAGGTTACCTCGTAGCTTCGGTGAAACACTATAAAATAATCAAAGAGAACTCTAGGTTTTTTGAAATTACATTTCAAATTTTGCCCCAATTCCTAGAATATTTATTTGTATTTTATAAATATGTATTTCGACTACATGGTAGTCATCATCAGTATGAATTAGCTAATCGTAACCATCTCTGGGATGTGGATTCAGAGATATGTTGCTTGTTGCTAATTTGGTGCGTGTCTCACAATGATATTAAAAAAGTTCTGTCTTTTATACGATTTGACTGAGGGTATGATGTGACCTGAGGATTCTTTGAGTCGACTGACTAAAGGATTAGGTGTGTGAAGTAGTTACAAATTTAAAAAAAAAACTGACTAATTTTAGTATCCCCCAAATATTAATTTTATTTTTCAAATACAACATTGATTAAAGAGTAGTACCATACACACACAGTTGATATACTTATTTTTTAAATAAAAATTTGATTTTTCCCTTCATTTTCTATTTGTTTTTAAAGCACCATACTAACAGACTCTGACAGAGCACCACGAGGCTGTCTCATAAAATTTATCTTTAAGATTTCTCTAAATTGCAATATTTACATCATTTTTCATTTAACATACCAACGAAGAGAACACAACGAGAATTCTGTGTAATTCCTTTTGTTAAAAGAATTATTTGTGTGTGATAAATTTTACACCATAATAATATACCTACTAAAGCTTTATAGTCTCATCTATTCAGAGAATTTCGTGAAATACTCTCAGTCGGATAATTAACTTATACCGGTTTTTTTTCTTTCTTTTATTAGAACTTAAAATGTATTTTTGATTTACAGTTATAACCACATTTTGTTTACCTGATGAAATAGACGTTCGTTTTGACAATAAACGTATGAAAGAAAAAGAAAACAAGTAATCAACTGAGTTAATTGTTTGAATACCCAGTGTATACTGAGTTGTAAATAAATATTTGAATTGTCACAAAATTCAAAAAATCTCTTATGGTTTTAAAGATTGACATATTTTTCGCTTTCCAAACACAACTTTTGAGTTTATGGAAAAAATTTTCATACAAAAGTTGTTTATTTTAAAGAGAAGAAGATTTTTTGTTTTTAAACTTTTGTTATCTCTTACGGTTTCAAAGATAGGCAGTTTTTGCTCATTTTGCCCAAACATGGTCCGATTTTCGTGCCATTAACGAACTTGTCCTTAATTTTTGGCTCTAGAACACATAAACAAAATTTCAGTTCGATATCTCTTTTCGTTCTTGAGTTATCGTTTTCACAGACAGACGGACATGCAAAAATGGCCGAATTAGACCATTTTATGAACACATATGCCAAACATTTGTGTCTACGATCAATATTTTGAAGCATTACAAAGTCGGGACTAAACTTAATATACTGCTTTGGGATATAATCCAATTAGCCTTTACGTAAATACAACTCTGGATGTCTATATTTATCAGCTTTCCAATCTAATTTAAAGAACGTATCTAGAATTCATAATTTTGAAGTCCAAATGTTTACGGAATCTTTTGTATTTGTGTTCTCTAATCCGATAATTTTGACAGTAACATTATTCGATAGGCAAAAATTCGTTATGACGCAGCTTCCGGCGTCAACTTAACCAATTTCCTCAAAAAAGTACATCACTTCTCATTTGGAAATAGATCGTAATTTATTCTTTATCTTATGAATGCTCAGGGCAACCGGTGACCACTAGGATCGTAACTATGTTTGGATAATTCTCTTGCGGTCACAATTTTAGTCTGGTCGTATTGAAATTTCGTATCTGATATTATTTTGGTTTTGGAAAATCCAAGTTCGATAATGGGTAGAATCGGTCAAGGAGAATAGAGAGCTTAGAGGAAGAATACAACAAATATAAAATATATCTATTAGAAAAATAAAAAAATAAAGAAGTAAATTTGTAGAAATATTTATGGATTTTAATAAAAATCATAAAAATCATAAAAATTTCAGTAAAATAGAAAAATTTTACGAAATCAAATTGTAGTAAAGTTAATTTTCTATATATTTACTTCCTATGCATATATCAAATTTCCCAATATTACGAGAGATATACCAAATTTTGTATTTTCCCCCCTCTCGCTTAATCCGCCATTTCCCTTGTCCGATTTTGCACATCCACGAACTTTGCCTTTCAAATATTAAAATTAAAATTAAATCGATTAAAATTGTGATAGCTAGAAAATGAAACATATTTTGAAATGGACATTTGATCAAGTTCGTTATAGTCCTTAAATTTAGTCCTTCAATAAATGTTTGTGCAAAGTTTCAGCTTAATCGATTACACTATTCTGAAGAAATCAATTAATTTGTATTAACTACAAAATGAGAGATATCTAGTAAACTCACCGTTTCTGGGCATAAATGCATTAAAAATTACTTATTCAGGTACCGATTTACGTTACCGATCCTGTAGATATATAGAGCTAAAAATCAAATGGATTTATCACAAATTGAGTTTGACAGTAGAGTGCAAAATTTTTATGCAATTTTATGGTTAATAAAGAATTTATTTATTCTCAAAATATATATGAAATATATTATTCCATTAAAACTTTACTATATACGGAGATAGAAATACCTATACCTACTACTTACTTCAGATATATATAATATTAATAGTTATTATCGATAGTTGAAGGTAAAAATATTGAGACATAAATTCAGACAATTTAATTTAATGTTTTTTATAGTAGGTATACTCGTATATATATATATATATATATATATATATATATATATATATATATATATATATATATATATATGTATATATATATATATATATATATATATATATATACATATATACAGTAAAAATTGAACATCTTTTTAATAAACTATAAATAATCGATATATAGAACTAATCGATTTCAATGTTATGACCATATAGTTTTTATGTTAAAATAGTAAATTTTACGAAATCAAATTTTTAATAAATAAATCTCTATTTACTTCTTACTCTTACCAGCCAAGTAGCCGAGCGGTCTAAGTCGTCTGCGCAGTATGCAGTACTTGGAAACTGGGAGGTTATGGGTTCGAATCCCGACATCGGCAGTTTGTCAATTATAAAAAAAAGGGGCGGTTGATTGACTAAACTGTCGGCGTATGGACAAGAACGAAGTAACCGGCTATGCTTGTGAAGGTTTTCTGCAGTTTCCGTCACGAACTCCAGATGAGAATCGGCATAGATCCTATCAAAGTCGGCTGCAGCCGCATATCCTACCAATTCCTAGTCTACTCACAAATTCCTTCCACTCCACTCACATCCTAAGGCATCACAATGGACCTTATGGTCGAAGTGTAGCCCGCCCAGGGCAGCCTTTACAATCTACCTCTACTTCTTACTCTTACTGGTAAAAAATTTCAAATTCGCCCAAATACCTAGATCAGTTTGTTCTATCATAAATGCGTATTTCGACTACAAAAGTACGTATTTATAATACAAATATCTGATCTAGGTATTGGGGCGAATTTGAAATTTTATTTCAAAAACTTCTTATTAATTATCATTTGATAAACTAATATTTAAGGTACTGATACCTAATAAGGTCAAAAAATTATCAATATATTTTAAAATATCCTCATTTCTTTCTTTCTGTCTACTTATTTTTTCCTAAATAAATGTTAAAAAAAGTTATCAAAATCAGTATTTTATTTTTAGTCACAAACCACCCTGGAGTCTTAGGAAAAAATCTAGAACTTTGCTAGCAGAAGGAACTAAATTTGCTAAGTGAACTAAGAAACTATTTTTGTTTGCGTGGAATATAAAAAACTTGCTTTACTTTATGAAACATGCATATTTAAGCGAAAGTTTATTTTAATTAATTAACAAAAAATGCTAAACTTCTTAATTCTTTTAATAAGACTTGGACCTCCTTAGGATACAATCAAGTGGGTCTTATTACGGGCTGTAACAAGCGATGGCAAAAATTGTCGTTAAAAAACAAATGAAGAAAGAAATCAATAGGATCCTCCTTGCTTCCAACGATGAAAAGCTTAAATATTAAGAGCCAATTGAAAAACAAAAAAAACACACCAGTTTATTCACCAAAAATTTCAAAAAAGGTGATTATTCAATATTAGTGAGTGGCAAATATTGGCAAATCACTGATAAACCCGGATTTGCTGTCTAATCGAAAACGAATTCGACTAAATGTATTGTTGCTATTTGGTCTGTTCATGTTTCTGTGGCTTTATCCAAAGCCGGGTCTTATAAGGCGACAGTAATAATAATAATAATTAGAAAAGGGGTACCGCAAGAAGGTCCCTAGTACCTAGACCAAAGTGACGTTGTGCCCTACCTGAGAACAACCTATCACCCGAAGGCGAGACGTTTCCGGGTAAGAGGTGATTTTTTAAGCAAATGAAGCTATAGGATTCTGTTGAGGCTTGGCGCCACACAGAAGGCCCACAACTTCTCTGCCAGAATTGCTCCCAGGATTGATGAATCTAACGTTTTGGACCCAAACATTCTATACCTGACACCTACAGGTTTCTGCAGGTGCAAATAACATGTATGGAGGTTTCATCGTCCTCCATACAGGTCCTACTAGTGGGATCAGAGATCCCCAAGTTATGAAGGTAGTTTAATCGACAGTGTGCTGTCAATAGCCCCACCACCCTTCTCAAATGCATTCTATTGAGTTTCAACCGAGCACAGTCGAATGGCCTAGCTGTGTTTATGCATAACTTGGCCTATCACATGCAATGCGCAAAGTCCCAGTAATCGAGATGAGCTTATTGCAGTCACCCAGGTGACAGTACCTTATATAATAGATTTTTATACGCTTTTCAACATCATTTAGCTGAAATTTCTCCTTGAATTATGCTATTTCATTTTTTATAATTATTTTGATAATTCTTACGAAGTAATTTTTGTGTGAAATAGAAATGTTTGTAAAATCGTACTCACGAATATCTGATTTTTGGCATGAAAGAAAATTCGCTCAAAAATAAGTAAATAACTAATTTGTTTGTAATTTGTCAAAAAATAAGTAATATTATATAGTTTCAATATATTGAAATAATTTCTAAAAGTTTTATAGGTTTTGTATTGATTGGTTCGTTACTTGACGAAAATCCATTATAATTATTAATTTTTTATTTCTAAAGAAGGAACTGTGTTCCAAAACTAGTCAACAAAAAGTGATTTTACGAAAATTTCAAATATTTGTTTTATTTAATAGTTTTATAGATGATAAGATCTCCCTCAATTTTATATATAATATAATGATAAATGTTTGTATAAATGCCTAAAACAATTTATACATCTGTCGTATATGAAAAGTTTTATGATTTCATCATAATACTTAATATATATTAAATGTTATTTTATTTTTTTCAACCTTTAATAAATAATCTAGGTGTGTTAATTATTACTTGAAAAGAGCTTTAGGGTGTTAAAAAATATATACTTATACCTAATACGCACATTTTAATGTATATATATTAATTTAATCATTTTACGCATTTTATATTATAAATTTGTTATATCCGTAGGGGGTTATATGTAGGGATGGTATTGTTTTATTAAAAGTTTATTTTTTTCTTTTTTTTTTAAATATAAATTAAATATTTGTTGTGTTGTTTAGTTAAAAATCGTTTAGTTTCATGAAACTCTTTCTTGAAAATATCTTCGGCATATCTTATTTTCACTAGAATCGGTCGGAATGTATCAAAATATTTCAAAATAACTAAGTTTCGTCTATTTATCCTTACTAGCGTCTATATCAAGCCTTCTCTAACAAGGAGTGTAAATTTTATATCGAAAAAGGGTAAGAGATGGAGTAAAGCTTTTAGTTTATGAGTTTTTTGAAACATTTTTACGAAAATGCATTTGAGAGCTCACAGTTTGAATCCAAATAGAATCATGTTCCTAAAATCGTCAAACCAACTAGATTTTTGTGTTTCTTTAGTTTAAATCGATAGTTAAAGTATTTAAAAATTATATCCCTGATCCCGAGGAAATTTTTAATCAAGTTAACATAATTTTTACCCACACTTTGTACGATAATAACAATAATAATAGGGTTTTACTTCCGTTTCTGAGACATACAGTCACCATAACAGAGACCACCCACATCAGTATCCATTTTAACCTTTATGAATCTCAATTGCATTACAGTACAAATGTGGTAAGAGAACTTGGAATTACATACAGATATAAAGATTACGAATTATCCATACGCCAACGGTTTAGTCAATAAACCTGATTATAATGGACAAAATGCCAACGGGGGATTCAAAACAGTAACTTTCCAGTTCAAAGCAGAGCGCTTTAGGAGCCGCACGGCTACTTTACTGGTCAATTGGTATGAAAATCACTGTACAGAGGTGCGTCCACATATATGCCCCACGAACCCTGAGCGGTGAGCGCGCCGCTCGCCTTTGGTTTGTTGGAATTGTTGATTTCAACGAACCTCCAGCGATCCATAGGAAATCCACGAACATATATTCATATTGCAGTGAAGTTGAATTAATCACAGAAACCCGTTATTTAAGCCTGAAAATAATCTAAAAATATTAATTAAAATGTTTACATTTTAGTTCAGCTCAAAAAATGTTCAAGTTGAACTAAAATACTACATTTCAATTAATATTATAAAAAAAACAATAATCACATGCGTGCTAAAAACGACAAACCATTCACGAACACGTCCAAATATGAACTGCGAACATACAAAGTGTTCGTTGAAAAAACCAACTTCAGATGCATGAGCGGCGCGCATATGTGGACGCACCATAGAGTAAATTTGACCAAAAAAACCTCTATGAAAATTAGCTTGGATTATTTTGATTGAAGTTCATTTTCAATAAGATTTATTATATCTAGATCACGGCAGTGCGACAGGCCGAGTTTTTTTATTCTACTGCAGAAAAAAATCAGTGAATGACTATAATATTATAATACCTGCAATGTAAACAAAACACCTGAAAAAGTGTATTAGAAAAACTTTGTGCTGGAAATAAACTGAACAACCAACCCAACCAGCCTAATTACACTTGAAAGTACGCAAAAAAACGTATTATATTCAACATACGAAAAAAAAACAAGGTTATTAATTACACGAAAATATTAATGAACGTATATTAATTATTAAAAGAGCATGTGTGTATACATATAAAAAATATATAAAAATTCTTTCGACCACAAGCAGTAAAGTAAAAACACACACACACACACATATATAAATATATATATGTATATATATATAGTTAGAAAATATTACCAAGAAAAATATCATCTTTAATGATTAATTGATTGCGTGTGTAATCGTTTCTATTGTATTGGTAATTTCTTCTATTTTTTTTTTAAACATCTGTCCTATTTCCGTTAGTAAAAACACCACCTACTATTTCGTAATATATTATAATAGATATATAGGCAGCAAAAAGTATTCTGCCATAATGTAAATAGAGCTGGGCAATAGTAGAATTATAGAAGTAAAAATAATCGTAATTATCGTGTAGCTTAGAATTGCATGAGCATTAGTAAACCTACTCATGACGTCATGTTTCAAAATAGTGGCTCAACAATTAGTATATAAATTATCTCAATTATCTAAATATGAATATGATATCATGAGTGTTACTTTGAATCATTTTAAGCTACACAGCTTAAAGTAGTTCAAAGTAACATTCATGACGTCATATTTCAATATGGCGTCTTTAGTCAGGCTATATTTCAACAATTAGTTATATTTTTTTAATAAATAATGATGAGTTTCATTATCAAATTCACAATTTTTTTATCATTTTATAAACGTTAACCTAGGAACACATATATAACTATCACAGTTGAACCTGACTATTCTGTTTCCAATTATAGCCACAACATGTCATAGTCTTAAGGAACAAACATCGACAGTTGCGAAACCATTTCATGTTCATAAAAAAATATATAACATATGTTATAAGTATTTTTTGTGACGAAAAAAATTTTGATCGAACCATTTTTTCGAAAATTAAAGGGATTGAGCGTAAATCGACGGCACAGTTCTGAAAAAAGGACTGCAATCAAATACAGTGATTTTACGAAAATTTCAAATATTTGTTTTATTTAATTGAAATATATTTGAGTTTTTTGATAATTTCTCCAAACACGATTTTTTTCGACGATTTTTTTAAACTTTATGCGATGATTACACTTCTTAAGCCAAAAATTTTCACATACTATTCTTATTTTGTTAGAAAAAGCAGTCTAAAAAAATTTTTTGGACTAAAGATAAACAATTTTCAAATTGGATATTTTATTTAAACTGAGAATCAATAGATTTATTTTCTATTTTCCAAAAATAGTTTGCTCAGCTAGCTCTAGCTATATTGGTTTGTAAGTATATCGAAAGAACTAACAACAACAAATATATATATTGACATATAGGGTGAAAAATAGCTTGCAATATGTGAACCACACGTATTCCATTTCACCACCATATTCTTATAATAATAGATGAATCATCCTTTGGTTATTGGCAACACTAAATTATGGTGATGTTCAATGATGAAATGGCATAATGTAGTTATATAGCAAAACATTTTTATATAATACTATCTTATATATACCAGAAGTGATCAAAATGTTTGCAAAATTAAAATCTCCCTTTTGAAATGTTTATAAAAATTTACAAAAACGGTCAAAATCTTCATGATAGATAGATAGATTGTAGCAGCTGCCTTAGACGGCTACACTTCGACCAAATACGCCCAAGGATGTGAGGATGTGAGTAGAGTGGAAAGAATTTTTGTGTATAGACTTGGAATTGGTAGGATTGACGCAAAAAAAGCTATGGATTCTTGACCAAAAAAAAAATTTTTATTCTTGACAAACATTTAAGACCTTATTTTTTTCGAAAAATGGAATTTCACCTTCTAAAAAAATGTAATTTCTCACCAAAATATACTTGATTACTCAGTTTTTATGGTTTTATGGTTCCTCGACAACTGATTCTGTCAAAAAGTATGGGCTCTCAAAAAAGAATGGGCTCTCATTTGTGTTTTTGAAAAAACACAAATTATCTTGACAGGCAAGGTTAATATCACCATAAGATCATCTCTTCCGAACAAAACAACTTTTATTGGACAGTTTTTCATAAAACGCAGGCTTGAATAAAAATTCAGGTGCATTGCTCAAAATGAGACTTCCTGTGTTTTCGACAGTTGATCTGTATATAAAGGTCAAAGGTAAAATATCAATGTAACCTCTAGGACTGAATCCTCTAGGATATCTTCAACTATGAGAGACAACACTCTCAATTTTGTATTGAATCGATCGTTACTTAAATATTAGATTATCAAATGATAATTAATGAGAGCCCTAGGTTTTTGAAATAAAATTTCAAATTCGCTCCAATACTTAGATCAGTTTTTGTATTATAAATACGTATTTCGACTCCAAAGTAGTCATCATAAGTATAAATTAGATAGTCGTAATTTACTCTTTGACAATTAGAAATAGATAGAAAATCGAAATCAATAGACAAAAATAAAAAATGTTGAAATTACTTTCGTCCAATTTACTCTTGTTAACAACACTCTTATTAAAATTACTTTTATATTGTCTTAGGATATGTTATTCGTTGCTAATTTGGTGACAGTTTCACCCCCATCCTAGGCTTTATCAAGAACAAAGGACTCTTGAAACATCTTTGAAGCAAACCACGTACAATAGATCAAATTTGTCGCGATACAAAAGCTCTTTATAAGACTTGCTCCTGATTCGAATCTTATCTAATCTAACTCAGTTTCTTTACCAGACAATATATGATAATGATGAATCATAATGATTATGATATATTTTCTGATTAAGAAACTATGTATCGAAACTATAGTCAAAATAAAATTATTGTTAAGAAAATCTCAAATATTTGTTAAATGCCAACACTGTAATTCAATGGTAAAAGTGAAAAGATTCAACTATACATTTGAAGTATATTTCTTTTCTTTAAATTGTAATTGTCTCTTGTTCCAACCTAATCTTCCACAATTATTCACCACGCTCGCTAAAAAAAGATGGTATTAGCGTCATTGTCAAACTGTACGTACAACATTGTACAACGTAAAAACATGACAGTGATTTAATAATATATTGAAGGTTACAGAGAATGTTTCACATGATTCTTCCCTACTTATACTACGTTGACAGTGATTGTTAGTATCATCTTCGCGTCAATAGTACAAGCTTGTATGTGTGTGTGTGTATTTGTGTGTGTATGGATTGTAATTTTGCTGTTGTTAAAGCCCTCATAAGTTTTAGTTATTATTAGAATTTCTTCTCCGGTGTCATCGTTAGTTCACCACACACTGAGACATGTTTAAAATTTATAAACAGGATGTCCCATAAATAGTTGATAACATTTGATTACCCATTGTCGTAGGTAGAAATTGATGGACGTCTTTTTCAGCAATTCCAATAGATATTCTCCTCAAGAACGAATATAAATTAAAATACAAAGAGCATACGGAAATTTGCCAATTCATACTTTATTCATTAATCTGACTCTATATCCCAGAGATAGTTACGATTAGCTAATTCATACTGATGATGACTACTACCCTATAGTCGAAATACGTATTTATAAAATAATAATAATTGTTCTAGAAAATGGAGCAAAATTTAAAAAGCTAATTTCAGAAAACCGAGAGTTCTCTTTGACTATTTTGATAATCTTTATAACAATATAAAAGTATATAAAGCCTTTTATTCACAAAAGATATTTTAAGATTTGTCGAAGAGACACGCCTAGGTGGTGTAAGAGACTAAGATGATGGAGGGTACGATATTGACTTGATCAGTACGTGTCGTATTTGGTGTAACTCATAGTTTGGTCTGGCAAGCGTTGCGCTTAGGATTTTGAAGAGTTTGATAATAATTGTGGATGAGTTTTCCTCCTTCTTTATTGTCGGACCAATATCTGAGATTGGTTTTTTCGTTCGAAAACACCATCTTCACTCTGTGCCTTACACATGTTAACAGCAAAATCTGTGTAGGTAACCTTGCGCTTGTTCCAAAATCAAGGGCCGTCAAGTGATTACAATATCCATGAAATTTTTGCCTTTTGTTTTGATTTCGACGTACTATTTTTCTCAATAACGAAAATGACGCGTTTTTGACCGTGTAGCAGACCATTTTTGGCATTCTAGTAAAATTATTTTATTACTAGATGGTACTAAAAAAGTCTAAAATACTCTTACTTGTAACGTTTCTAGATGTCCTAAGAACCAACCCGAGTTTAAACATTTTGAAATAGTAAGTACAAAGGCTAAATTACAAGACAGATTAAATATTAAGATAGATGATTTATATTCCGAGTCACTATATGACTTGAAGAGATCCAAACAAAATCAACTGATAAGGATAAATAATTTTCAGAGAAAAATACTGTTGACAAATGGCAATATGTACTTAAAAATGCATCTGATAGCTTACCAAATGTAAAAAAAAAAACTATTTCTTATTTACTCTCTGTTCCCGCCACTTCAGCGTTCACTGAAAGAGTTTTTTCGATAATGAATCTGAAATGGCGAAAAGAGAGAAACAGATCTTCCAAAAATTTAATAAAAAACGAGTTATTTATTTATTTAAATCTACATTTCGATTGTAAAACTAGCTTTGAAACTTTCAAAGTCAACAAAAAGTTGTTAGCGTGTGCCAAAAGCACCCAAAAAATATGTTTTGCAGAGAATAAAAACATAAATACTTTTTTTTCTTCTTCCAAATACTGTATTTTTTCCTATTCAAAGAATTTAATACGTTATTTTTCACAAAAAAAATTGGCAACCCTAGCAGTGTCGCCTCAAACATATAACACCTCTTTTTTGACCCAGAGGGTAAAAATATTTCACAAATAACCCCATTTCATACAGGTTTTCAGCTTGCATCATTCTGTAAATTAATTGTATGTATGAAATCAATAAATAACTCATGTGATATGATCGTAAAATATAGGGGAAAACTATATAGACAATTAGCCCTATAGCAACGTAATTAAAAGGATTTATATTAAGTGTATATTATGTAAAGAGTCGTCTGTGTCGTGTCTATGTATTTATTAAATAAGTGTATATTGATGGACTTAAATGAAATTGTTTCTAATAATATAGATTAAAATCTTTCTATTTGATATAGAAACACCACCATATATTATTACATAGACATCCATCATCCCATCATACACCCGTTTCATTCTAATTAAAATTTATGAAAATTCTTTACAAATATATACTAAGAGAGAATTTGATCTTTCTCTCTCTGAAATGTTTTACCAATAACAATTTCGTTTAAATATAATCAAATTCAATATGATGATAAAATATATTAATATAATATTTTTTGGTATAATATATTTAGGTAGAAGAAAAATTTTAAATAATATTTTTAATATGTTAATCAACTAAATTAAATATTATTGAAGCAAACAATTGAGAAACCTTTTAATAAATTATCAAAAATAACTTAAAACATATTTTTAAGAAGTGAACAAATAATTGACTACTACCAGTGTAAATATTTTGTGGCAATGATTGAACCACTGGTGTTCCAATAAACGGATTATCAGAAAAGTACAAAAAATAAATTTTATGGCGTTTAGCTTTTTGTAAAATATTCAGAAGATTTTGCTTTTAAATGTTTCGTTCAAAAGTGATGTTTTTCATTTTTAGCGCATTTTATATCCGATATATATATATATATATATATATATAATATACACAAGGGTGCCTATACTAAGTTTAGTCCAGACTTTTTGGTGTAGATGTTCATAAAAGGACCTAAGTAGTCCATTTCCGCATTCTGCCCGACCATTCATAGACACGATAACTCTAAATTTTGTGTTCTAGAGCAAAAAAGTGAGTTGATGTTCGTAAATTCATCTCCGAAACCGTAAGAGATAGTTTTCCTTTTTTAAAATAAACAACTTTGAAATTTGTTGTCATAAATTGATGAGTGTCGACGCAATTTTAGCTAAAACATCTGTCATGGCTCATACGGTGTGTTTAAGCAATAAACTCAGTTGTTATTTTCACTTGTTTAAATTCGATATTGTTGAGGTTTATTTTCCAGATTTTAGTAAAACTTAATCTTTATCAGCAAACTTTCATCGAAAAAACTGCTTTTATATTTGAAGCAGTTTTCAAAACTTTGAAAAGTCGTAAACATTAAGTGAAAATCGTCAAAGTTGGTGTACTTTAAATTGAGGAAGAGTGTATTAATAATATTTAAAACAAGGTTGCGAATATTTATGTACGCGAGATAAAAGTTATACTTCTTTGCCATTCCATGTGGTTAAAAAATATCGTTAAAATTTAAATTTAAAATCTATAGGGAAGGCTAGCAATTAGCTTTCTAAATTTTATAACTCTAATTGTATAACTAATTTGTAAACATTAAAATGTATGCGATACGTATTTATGTAGGGACTTAAACACTCTGTAAAAAAGGTCTCCTACACTTTTTTCATCAACCCAAATTTCAAATGATTTTGGATGTCCAACTTTAAAGAATTAATAAAAGTAATTTTTATTTGCTTCTAAATTTAATAACACGCTGATTGGTGACCATTTTCATAGGTAATTGACTGAATTATAAAAACGGTCTCATTGGTTCAATCGACAAGTGTAAGCGTTAAAAACCATGCATTACATACATGTATACACTCGAAAAACAATACCCTCCTTCTGGGGCAATCGGGTAAAAAAAGCGTATATTCGATTCTAAATGTTTATTATTTATTTTTATAATATTGCAATAAACGATAAACAATGAATTGCAATAATAATATTTTACCACAAAAAAAAACCCAGAAAAATAATAAAATATTTGAAACGTAACAACATAACAACAATTTAATAATAAAAATTATTTATAAAATATTACAACAAAACAAAGAAACGTTGTTGAGTATTTAAAAAAAAAAACGTTAATATATTTCCAACAACAACATACACTCCCGATCATAAAAATTGAACCAGTTGAAACATTCTAAGTGTTATTATACAAATATTTAGTAATATATATACGCTTAGAATGTGACTTACTGGTGGTTCAATTTTTATGAACGGGAGTGTACATACCATATGGCATAAGAATAATATCGATAACAAATCATGTTGAAAAACGATTTTAAAATCGCTCCTCTCTCTAATAGTTTTAAGTTGTTTTTTTTCAAATACGTTTTGATTGCACATTCCACCATCATCAACAAATAGTGATGCCGCGAAAGACGAAAATTACCTCTCGAAAGAGAAAAACGTGACGCGACGATAATAAGTCACTCAGAGACAAGACGAATTTGCCTTTGATATTATATCAAAGGCAAAAAATATCCCTTATTTAAATAATCAACTTGCATAGTCGCTCATTGTTTCTTACACCTAAAGCAAAAAATTAAAATCATAAAATTTATTCAAACTTGTACCTTCAAAATGATAAAAATTACCAGGACTGTAAAAGCAACCCTTTTACTCCTTATAAAAAACGAAAATATTTTTTCTGTCCGATGTTTTTGAAAGTAATGTTTTTAGACCATTTTGACCCATAAATAACAAAAATTTATTCAAAAATATGATTCGAGTTATGGTTTTTGAAGTAGCTACCTATATGTCTTTTGGAATCCAATGTTTCGATTTCAGAGCGACTTATACAAGGAATATCATACAAACTACAAATCTGACAATCAATTAGACTAAAATTTCGTTTTCTTTGGGCGAAAATGGTCAAGAAATATAATTTTGAATAAAATCGGAGATACAAATTTTTTCTCAATTTTTGAAATTTTTCTAAGGACCCTTAAAAAAATATAAAAAATTTTTGTCTCAGATTTTATTGCAAATTTTATTTTCAGAACATTCTTATCCATAAATTATGAAAATCTACTCATAAAATTTGATAAAATTTGATTTATGTTATTCGAAATATGGCTAGCGATGTATGTTTTGGAATCCAAAGTTTCGAATCCAGAATGGCTTATAGCAGCAATATGGTACAATCAACAAATTCAGCATTTAAGGATGTTCCAACATGAAACCACTTTTCAACAGATTTTGCTCATTTTTCACAGACTAAAAAAAATGTTTTCTAATAAATCGCGAAGTTTCAAAATTTTTGACCGTTTAGAACGCAAGATAACAATAGAAAACTTTTACTCAACACAATACAAGAGACATGGTATTCTCGTTTCATCTCGTCTCGCGGCATCACTAATCATCACATTTGCAGTAATATATTTTTCCACAATGTAGGTAATGTTATTATTTATTAAAATCACGTTCATATATTTTATTGTTTAAATAAATAGTTTATATTGAATGCTAGAAAGCTCAATGTTGTTGCTACTACCTATATTATCGATAATACCTAAAGGAGTCATATTGATGATAATCTAGACTCCATGTGTAAGAGAATCATTTTGTATTCTTTGTAGCTAGAAATTTTGACACTATAATATTTTTATTCATTTTATTTGTTGTGGCAAAGAAAAAGGTGAATTGTTTTTATGGCAACCTTATTGGTTCACAAATTCAAACGATTCTTAAATAAACATTGAAATGGTTGGTACTATAGGTCACAAAAGTCGTGTCCTTTTTTCAAAATTGTATAGTCATGTTGTGCCTTATTCATTCATTTTCCCAAGGACCCCGCTTGGGAAAATGACTATACAATTTTAAAAAACGGAAACGACTTTCTTGGCCGTTTTTTTAATACCTTTCATTATTAATACCTTTCTAAGAGTTTAGAAATTTTGTAGACAATTGTTTATAAAATAAATATGTTCGAATTGATCATCATTAAAGCCAAAAGGGCCCTAGATAGATCACAAATTGATTATGACCTGTAGTGGTTCTCAAATGAACGGATATATATGTCATTTTTCAAAAAAAAATTAAAATAACCATAAATAATTTTTAAATAAAAATAAAATCAGTGCAAATAAAAACTTAATTGCTTAGTTGAGTTAGTTGCTTAAATGCCCGGTATATACTGAATTTATTTAAAAAAAGTTAATTACAAAAGTTGCTTAGTTTTAAAAGAGGGACATTTTTGCTTTAGCTCTTACAGTTTCAAACATGGGCAGTTCATTCAGGAACTTCACCTTACTTTCTAGCTCTAGAATACACACAAATTTCAGTTCGTTATCTCTTTTCGTTTTTGAGTTATCGTGTCCACAGATGGCCACAGATGGCCGATGGCCATAAGGCCATTTTATGAACACCTATTCGAAACATGCATGTCTGCGATCAACATTTTCAAGCGTCACAAAGTCGGGACTAAACTTAATATACCCTTGTTCAAATACCCCAATATGTTCAAAGTTATTTACTTTTGTCAAATTATCCGAGTTTTGAATGCTTACATCATCAAAACTCGAGGCTGGCGCAGTAGTCGACACCACCTATAACAATCAGTTAAATTTATATTCTAAAAAGTCCTTTTTCTCACTTTTGGTACCTACTTACAAAACCCATAATTTGGGCAATCAATTTGCTAGCCACATTTGACAGTTATTTAATTGAAGCTTGGGCATTTAAAAAAATATCGCGTAACAATTCAAAAAAACGTTTATCAGTAGTGAAACTTAAAATTGAAGTAAATTTTTTTTGTAGATAGTATTTTTCATCAAATTTAAATTAATTTTTGTTTTAGGAGGGAAGGGGTTCATGACCTTCATGATCTTCTCTCTAAGATTCTTGAGGCTTATGGAATTGGATCTATTTGAGTTTTAGTATGAATTGTGTTCTTTTTTGTTTAGTAGGCAAATTAAATGTTGTTTCCACAAAAGTTTTTTTTTTTTTTGGCTAAAGAGTATAAAATCGATAAAATGTTAATTAAATGTGAACAGTACCTGATGAATTATAATCAGTTGTAATTAATAAATTAATAAATTAATTTAAACTCCAACAAATATTATGGAAACAGTGAAACCTTGATATAACCAATCTGAAGGAGATTAAAAAATATTAGTTATACCAAGTAATTTGTTACAATGAGGCTATACAGAGGTTAGGTTGGTCTAAGATTCGTTTTTGCAAGGTAAGCAAATTTAAAAAAAAAGTAAAACACATTGTAAAGAATGCACTTTATTATGACATATAAAACAATTCCTGTATTATTTTACGATAAATTGAATGTGTCGAGATATGAATTCTTGTTAGATGGATTAGTAGAATACTTTATGCAGAGGTTAATTATACTTTCTATTTATGTTTTACAATGATTGAAAAATCGTTGTAAACAGGTTTTTACAAAAGTCATTCGTAACGTAAAGGTATATTTTGCATTAACTCTTACGGCCAATTCTAGAGGATAACTAAAAATTTGTTAAATCGAGGAAATTGTTATATTGAGGTTCGTTATACTAAGGTTTCACTGTATACACGTTTGATTAATATATCTTTATACAATTTTTGACGTATATTTTGTTTTCTATACAAGACCCATCAATTATTTTCAATAATTTCTAAAGAGACTTACTTATATACTACCTTTACATAATTCTGTTTTTCAGGTGTGCTCCTGTTTTTAAGGTTTTATTTATTTAGGTTAACATATATCTACACAAAGGTTTTAAGTTTTAATATGTTACATATACAGATTGTTATTTTAAACATTTTATACGAACATAATTATGATTCGGAAGTGAAAAAAAATCAGCTAGTAATCAAGCACTCGGAGTTTTGTATATAAATCAAGCGCATTACCATTTTGGTCTCAGATCAAAAATTACATATGTAGACTAAAACATCCGGTTTGTTACCGAATTTCCTGAAAGGAAATAGAGCTATTGGTCCCGTACCGAAGTCAAAATTTCGCAAAAATTTCTTCAAATGTCCATCGATCCTACCTAGTAGATGTAAAAAATCACCATCTGAAAAATTTATATATATATATCTATGGACATATATATATATATATATATATATACATATATATATATATATATATATGTATGTGTCTGTCATCACTCTAGCGGTCACAGTTTTCATTTTATCGGGATGAGATTTGGTATTTGAGGCGCTTTTGATATTCAAAAGGTCAAGTTCGTTAATGGGTAAAATCGGACCAGGGGAAAGGGGGGTTTAGAGGGAGGGGGAACCATAAAATTTGAGATATCTCCCTTAAAATTTGAAAAATCGAAAAATTTATAAGAAGTAAAGTTGTAGGTACTAAGTTTTACTGTAATTTTGTTTCTTATCATTTTTTCTGTAACAATAATATTTACAGAAATATTGACGGTTTAATATTGAAAATTAAATTCCTTAATATCTCTGTACACATTAGAGTTTGAGCAAAAATGATAAGGTGATGAATTGTAGCAAATTTTATTTTATACAACTTTATTCCTTACGCATTTTTCGATTGTTCTAATATTAAGAGAGATATTTTATATTTTGTGTTTTCTTCTTTTTTGATACCTCCCCCCATTCGCCTCAACGTATGTCATTTATTGAGAAAATTGGACTTGCAAATGCTAAAATCATATATGACATTTCATTTTGATCAGACTAAAATTGTGATCACTAGAGAGTGATTTATTCTAAGGAAATTCGCTAAGTTGAAGCAGCTCCTGCGTAACGAATTTTTAGCGAATTTCCTGAAAGGAAATAGAGCTATTGGTCCCGTACCGAAGTCAAAATTTCGCAAAAATTTCTTCAAATGTCCATCGATCCTACCAAGTAGATGTCAAAAATCACCATCTGCAAAATTTATATATATATATCTATGGACATATATATATATATATATATATATATATATATATATACATATATATATATATATATATATATATATATATATATATATATATATATATATATATATATATGTGTGTCTGTCATCACTCTAGCGGTCACAGTTTTCATTTTATCGGAATGAGATTTGGTATTTGAAGCGCTTTTAGTATTCAAAAGGTCAAGTTCGTTAATGGGTAAAATCGGACCAGGGGAAAGGGGGGTTTAGAGGGAGGGGAAACACAAAATTTGACATATCTCCCTTAATATTAAAAAAATCGAAAATTTTATAAGAAGTAAAGTTGTAGGCATTAAGTTTTTCTCTAATTTTGTTTCTTATCATTTTTTCTGTAACCTTAAAATTTAGAAAAATATTGACGGTTTAAGATTGAAAATTAAATTCCTCAATATCTCTGTACGCATTAGAGTTTGAGCAAAAATGATAAGGTGATGAATTGTATCAAACATGGTTTTCTACAACTTTGTTTCTTACGCATTTTTCGATTGTTCTAATATTAAGAGAGATATTTTATATTTTGTGTTTTCTTCTATCATTATGCCCCCCTTTCCCCTTGACGTATGTCATTTATTAATAAAATTGGCCATGCAAATACTAAAATCAGATACGACATTTCATTTTGATCAGACTAAAATTGTGACCGCTAGAAAGTGATTTATGTATTTTAAGGAAATTCGCTAAGTTGAAGCAGCTCCTGCGTAACGAATTTTTTTATGATAGAACAAATCCATATGCACACATACACAACACATAGACATATTCCACTATTCATATATACAAATTAATGTAACTTGGAAAGAAAAAATAATTGTACACTTTTATGTTTCGAAAACAAAACGGTAAAACGCGATTTAAAAAAAATTTATTTAAAATTTATCTTTACTGTTAGAGATTTAGCGAATTTCCTGAAAGGAAATAGAGCTATTGGTCTCGTACCGACTTCAAAATTTTGCAAAAATTTCTTCAAATGTATATATATATATATATATAAATATATATATATAAATATATGTATATATATGTATATATATATAAATATGTAATATACTATATATATGAATATGCGTCTGTAATCGCTCTAGCGGTCACAATTTTAATCTGATTGGAATGAAATTTGGTATTTGAGGCGCTTTTAGTATTCAAAAGGTCAAGTTCGTTAATGGGTAAATTCGGAAGAGGGGAATGGGGGATTTAGAGGAAGGGGGAAACACAAAATTTGACATATCTCCCTTACTATTTGAAAAATCGATAAATTTATAAGAAGTAAAGTTGTAGGTACTTAATTTTACTACAATTTTGTTTCTTATCATTTTTTCTGTTACACTAATATTTACAGAAATATTGACGGTTTAAGATTGAAAATTAAATTCCTTAATATCTCTGTACACATTAGAGTTTGCGCAAAAATGATAAGATGATGAATTGTAGACAATTTGATTTTATACAACTTTATTCCTTACGCATTTTTCGATTGTTCTAATATTAAGAGAGATATTTTATATTTTGTGCTTTCTTCTTTTTCTATACCTCCCCCCATTCCCCTCGACGTATGTCATTAATTAATAAAATTGGACTTGCAAATGCTAAAATCATATATGACATTTCATTTTGATCAGACTAAAATTGTGACCACTAGAGAATGATTTATTTATTCTCAGGAAATTCGCTAACTTGAAACAGCTCCTGCGAAACGAATTTTTTTTTTAAATTCTGTTGAGTATTTGTTTTTTTAACAACAGATAAGTGTTGAGCAGGCATGAAGTTTTATATGCTTCTAATGAGAAGGAGAATGATTACTTTGCTACTATTAATTATCTCGCGTTCTAAACGGTCAAAAATTCTAAAACTTCGGGTTTGATTAGAAAACGTTATTTTTAGAATGTGAAAAAAATGAGCAAAATCTGTCGAAAAGTAATTTCATGCTGGAACAGCCTTAATTGTGAATAATTAAAATTAATACAATCTGTATATAGACTCGTAGACATAAGATAATGTGTACACAACGCGTACTTATCTAACCTTTGTATACCGTATATTTTAGAATTAAGTATCCCTTCGTCTACGGTCAATGTTTATTTATTTATTTTATAAACATTAATTAAATATTTACTTGAACTAGTACTAAAAGTATATAAATAAATATGATGTAGAGAAAACTGATTAAAAAAATATTCACTTAGTGAATTCATTAACTCAATCATAATCTATAAAGAGGTTATGAAGAATTTTTTATACTCTTGAGAGAGAGTCATGAAATTTTTATTAAGTAAAGATTGGATTTTATGTAAAGAAAAAATTCTTTACAACGGAGCTACCTGCTGCGCCAACTTCAAAAGCAAAAAATGTTTTTTTTTTTTTTTTTAAATAAACAACTTGCATAGTCGCTCATTTTGTCCCTTACATCTAAAGCAAAAAATTTAATACATCGTATTTAATTTTTACCCTCCCTCAAAATGATAATACCAACCAAACCTGCAAAACCAACCAATATCAAAAATTTGATAGTTTCTTAGACCATTAAAGCATTATTTTATAAACTGCAAATCAAGAATTCGACTGAATTTTCGTTTTCTTTGGATCCAAATGATTTAAGACCTTTGTTTTTAATAAAAACGGAGCTTATAATATTTTTCTTATTTTTTAAAAATTTTTCTACATCTAAAACATACATCGAGAGGTTTGAAAAAAATTATTTTCTTCGATTTTTTGAAAGTAATATTTTTTGGCCATTTTGACCCACAAACAACGAAAGTTTTTTAAAAATTTTGATTCGAGTTATGATTTTTGATGTAGCTATCAATATGTGTTTTGGACTCCAAAGTTTCGATTGCAGAAGGGCTTATACATACAATATCATACAAACTATAAATCGGACAGTCAATTAGACTAAAATTTCGTTTCTTTTGGACAAAAAAGGTTAAGAAACATAATTTTTAATAAAATCGGAGAAAAAAATTTAGTTTCAATTTTTTAAATTTTTCTAAGGGGTCCCTTAAAAAAATCAAAAAAATTGAAAAACAATTTTTGTCTCCGATTTTATTGAAAATCATATTTTCAGACCATATTCATCGATAAATTATAAAAATCTACTCGAAAATTTGATTCGAGTTATAATATTTGAAATATGGCTAGCTATATATGTTTTGGAATCCAAAGTTTCGAATCTAGAAT
Organism: Nineta flava; assembly: GCA_963920215.1. Classification (NCBI taxonomy): domain Eukaryota; kingdom Metazoa; phylum Arthropoda; class Insecta; order Neuroptera; family Chrysopidae; genus Nineta; species Nineta flava. Next base: position 125,535,036 of record OY986041.1, read on the forward strand.
GGCTTATACAAGTAATATGGTACCAACAACAAATTTAGCATTTAATCTGACTGGATTTCCATTTTCTTTGGTTTAAAATGGTTTAGGACACATAATTTTCACTAAAATCAGAAACTGCAGTAGCTACGAATTTGACCAACAAGGAGCTTAGTACCAGTTTAAAAATCTCTATATATATAAAAGGGAAATATGTTGTGTGTATGTATGTATGTATATATGTTTGTTAAAATTGTTTGGAAAAACCTATAGGAGATAATGATAATGAAAGACCTTAGGTAAATTTTCGTTACAACTCCAGAAAAACTATCAGAAGTCAAAAATATCAAACCGTTTCAAAGTTATAACAGTTTGATGACGGCTAGATCTTCATTAAACTTCTTAGTTCATATAGAAATACCAACAAAATTTTGGTAATAAATTATTTGTCAATAAAAAAATTAACGTATTGAAATGCCAAAATTTAGAAAAAAATAATTATTTAACATAAATATTTCCTATATCTTTGTCGAAGAAATTAACAAATTGGTACCCCCTGGAAAATAAGCGCAGACGAGGTAGGCCAACCAAAAGATGGAGTGACGACTTAACAGCTCGCTACAGCGGTCCTTACATTATAAATAATCGATAAAAAAATAAATAATAATAAATGGAATAAAAAAAAAAAGAAGAAAATTTATTTATTAGAGTATTTAAATATCTAAATTTTTAACTTTCAATATTCAGTTGTTTAAACATTTTATTTATTTATTTATTTATTTATTTTTTTAAATTGAGAATATATTGTTAGTTTTTATTTATTTTTTTTATACAGTTTTATTTTATTTTTATTTTATTTTATTACATAAGATTTATATATACAGTACATGTAAGGAATTAATCAAATAAAGCTTATTGTTAGTATTATTATTATTATATGAATTTTTTGAAGCCCGGGCAACGTCGGATTTTTCCCCTAGTTCATGACGAAAAATGACGTCACAAACCTACTAATTTTATTTAATATCAAATCTAGAACAAAAACTTATTGACTGTGTAACCTAAAGCCATAAACTATAATTATTTATAGAGCATGATAATTTTTTTTAAAATAATCATATGATCACGTATCAATTTTTACATTTCATACATATTTGGTTAATTACATACAATATTGTATTTTTTTTTTCATTTTTCATAAATCATACGAGTTAACATGTTATTAAACGAATTATTAACCATTAACTGAAAATAATTTTTAAAACGTACACATATACATATTTATGTACAATTGGCCTCAAAAGTAAGGTCCATTGTGATGCCTAAGGATATGAGGATGTGAGTGGAGTGGAAGGAATTTTTGTGTATAGACTAGGAATTGGTAGGATTAGGAATTGGTAGGAACTATTAATCTGGAGTTCGTGAAGGAAATTGAAGAAAACCTCCTCAAGCATAGCCGGTTACTTCGTTCTTGTCCATACACCGACAGTTTAGTCAATTAACCGCCCCTTTTATTTATCTTAATAATTGACAAACTGCCGATGTCGGGATTCGAACCCATAACCTCCCAGTTTCCAAGTAGGCATACTGCGCAGATATAACCCCTTAGACCACTCGGCATCTTGGACTGGTGAAAAACAAATTAAACAAATTATTAAGCATTAACTAAAAATAATTTTTAAAACGTACACATATATATATGTTATGTACACTCCCGTTCAAAAAAAATGAACAGACCTGAAATATTAATTTTCTTACATAGAGTTTTATGAAATCATAAAACTCCTCACTTTTTTAACTCTCGGTATAATATATAATTTTATTTATTTATATACAAAGATAAGTAGTATATTTTTTAAGTGTGTAAAAAAGAAATGGAAGTATAAACTGAATTTATATTTTTTATTTGTATATACGGTGTTAGTGACAGAGTGAGAATTTAAAAAATATATGTAATGTTAATACGTGTTAAGTGTTATATCTATCTTACGCTTATGTGTAAAAATTAAATAAAATGTTGTATCTGCTACTACAAGAATAATCAAAATTGTGAGAGACTGATTCGGTTCAGGTCTATTCATTTTCTTTGAACGGGAGTGTACAATTGGCGTCAAAAGTTGATGTTAGTTTTTAAAATTGTAAAATTGATTTATTGATTTGGTTTTTCGAAAAAAATTGCTTCGGATAAAAATTGTTCATTATAATTATATAGTAAGAACTTTTATTCGAAAACCGAAACAATAAGGCACAATTCAATCAGAAAATTTTAAAAACTAACATCAACTTTTGACGTCCATTGTACGCTAATTCAAAAATGTATTCATGCAAAAAATAAATATTCATATAGTATTTTTTTTAAATCGCACGTTGAAAAAATAATTTGCATTTGTAAAATATGAATTTTTATTTTTATTTAAAAGTTTTTGATGCATTTATATTGAAACTATTAATAACTATATAAATAGTTTTACATATTGTGATTTTGTAATATTTTTAATAGGAATTACATATTGCATACAATTTAAGGATGTTCCAGCATGAAACGGCTTTTCGACAGATTTTGCGAATTTTTTTTCACAAGCTCAAAATAACGATTTCTAATAAATCAGAATTTTTGACCGTTTAGAATACGAGATTAATAATAAAGTTATCATTCTCTATCACTCTCTCTCATTAGAAGCATGTAAAACTTCATGCCCGGCCAACTAATTATTTTCTGTTGTATTAAAAAAAAATACTCGACAGAATTAAAAAAAAAATATTAGAATAGTAAAGATAAATATTTATTAAATAAATTTTTTTTAAAATGCCGTTTTATGTTAACAGTTTTTTTGCGTATTAATATATCGTCACATATAATTTATTAACCCGACTTCAAAAAGGAGGATGGTTCTCAATTCGTCTGTATTTTTTTTTTTTATGTGTCATCTCAGAACTCCGTCATTTATGAATCCATTTTGAATTTTTTGTTTTTTGTTTTAAAGGGTTTGTTTTAAAACAAAAAATGCACTAAAAAGTAAAAAAATAATTGCATATTATTGTTATTTTTGGAGTCGGTGTCAGCATAGAGAAATTCACATAACTTTTGGACACCGCCTCCAAAAATTACAATAATTGTACATATATTTTTAAAAATTTTTGCTTAGGTGAACTCAAATTGGCACAAGAATATGCAATCATTTTTTACTTTTTAGTGCATTTTTTGTTATAGAATATTTGATTTTTGAAGTCGGGTTTCCTTTTTGTCAAAATAGGTTTTATTTGTTTGTTTTCGTAAAAAATAACATTTGATTTACAATAATTTTTCATTTAAAATAGTCAGGTAGTTTTTTTTTTTGTTGGAATTATCACATTTGCGGTGACTAAATTTACCAGTTTTTATAAGCTCACCTACAGGTGATTTTCGTCTGTATGAATACCATATTATATGAATTATGAAAATATTATAATTTTGACAAAAAATAATTAATTGTTTTTGGGTTAATTGAATTAATTTAATATGAATAATAAATTATTGTGGTATATGTGGTTTATCTACCATATTTTCCCGTCGGGCATATTTTAAAATAATAATTCTTCTCTCTTCTGAAATATTAATATATAAATATAAACTTTTATGACATAATAATTTCATATAGTTTCTAATAAATGTTTGATTGTTTGTTTATTTCGTACACTATGGACCACAAATATAGTGTTCTTTTTATACCCGATGTATAATATATACCAAGGTATATTAAGTTTAGTTCCGACTTTGTAACGGTTGTCTGTCTTTCAACACGATAACTCAAAAATGAAATGAGATAGCGATCTAAAATTTTAAATATGTATTTTACAGCTGAAAAGTAGGGAAAAATCGGATCATGTTCGGGAAAAATGGTCAGTACTGTCTATCTTAGAAACCGTAAGAGATAGAACAAAAATTTAAAGACAAAATATGTTCCATTTTTTAAAATAATCAACTATTGTTTTAAAATCTTTTTATAAATTCAGGATATTCCGGGTATTTAAGCAATTCACTCAGTTATTTGTTATATTCACTTGTTCACTTGTTGTTTATTCATAATTTCATAGTTGATTTGTCCCTTATTTTATCAATTTACACCTTGGCAAAAGCTCTAAATTCTCTATTATAGACACATCTAGTGTTTCACGAGGCACGAGGCGTGGCGAGGTTTTGGTATCACCTCGCCTTGCCTCGCTTTTTTAAATATCAACTCGGCCGAGGCAAATTCCTCGCCAAAGCCCGAGGCGAGGTTTTAGAGACAATATACCTCGCCCCGCCTCGGTTAGTAACGAGGATTAAAATTTTGAACCTCGCCTCGTGCCTCGTAACCGAGAGCCGAGGCGAGGCGAGGTTACCTCGTAGCCTCGGTGAAACACTTGATACATCTTAGAGGTTCGTTTTATCTCTTGCTTGAGAAAACATTATGAAAACGCGGTAGAGTAAAATTATAAGATTAATGAGTTAACAAGATTATTAACTCATGTACCAGGAATCGAACCCGGACCTCCGGATTTCTAGCACAGTATTGGTGTGTAACCGTGACACCATCGATGACTCTGGTAAAATAATTTTTTTAAATCATTGACACAATTATTTTATTGTCAACATCAACGAATCTGTCAATTTCCATTAAGGTTACGTAAGAGATAGTATGAATGAACTAGCATGCATACTATATAGAACAAAACATGTAACCGAATTTATAAATTAAATATTAATACAAAAAATTAACTCATTCTTTAGGAATCGAACTCGGACTTCAGGATTGTAAGGGTTACTTGTTTTATATACTTACAAGATAATTATAAAGTAAAATGAGGATTATGTAAATAATATGTTTTTTTTTTTTAAATCTCACACCCAATAATTTAATGAATTTAATCAATATGTAATTTACATTCAAAATCCTTAAACAGAATCTGTGGAAGGGTATCCTACACTCGTGGGCAGTGAAACTGAGTCATCAAAAATATATTCAAAATTTTGTATACCTACTTATGTAAATAATTTTGGATAACATTCTATAGTAATTATACACTAGATAGATAGATTGTAAAGGCTGCTCTGGACGGGCTACACTTCGACCATAAAGTCCATTGTGATGCCTAAGAATGTGAGGATTTGAGTCGAATGGAAGGAATTTTCGTGTATAGACTAGGAATTGGTAGGATATGCGGCTGCAGCCGACTATGAAAGGAACTATGCCGATATTTATCTGGAGTTCGTGAAGGAAACTGCAGAAAACCTTTTCAAGCATAGCTGGTTACTTCGTTCTTGTTCATTAATCTGCACGGAATGGGATATAAATATTCAAAACATCATACAAAATTAATTAATTAATTATTTAATTAATTAATAATTGCAGCAGTGACCTCTCGAAGCCAACTGATTATATAGAAAGCGTTTATTCGTATCTTTACTTTGATTTACTAAAATTTTTTTAATTATACTTAATGGAATCCGATTTCTCTGCCTGCGTGTTTATTTTTATTTTGTTAAAATATTGAAATTAATTTAAATGTTTTTTTCAATAAACGTGAAAGCATAATATCAAAACAAAACAACAACACATACAAAAATTTAAATAATAAATAAACAAGTAATGTAACAACTAACGGAGTTAATTGTTTAAATACCCAGTATATACGGAGTTTTATATCAATGTTTGAATTGTTAACAAATTTTCAATGTTCCCACAATTGGAAAAAAAAGGTTTTAAAGATGGGAATATTTTTCGCTTTCCGAAGAACTTTTGAGCACAAATTATGAGAAAACTATTGAGTTTAGGATAAAGTTTTTTAAACAAAAGTTGTTTATTTTAAAAAGAAGAAGCTTTTTTGTTATTAAATTTTTGTTATATCTATTACGGTTTCAAAGACAGCAAGTTTTGCCCATTTTTCCCAAACATGGTCCGATTTTGTCCATTAACACTAGAACACATAAAAAAAATTTCAGCTCATTATCTCTTTTCGTTCTTGAGTTATCGTATCCACAGACAGGCGGACGGACATGCGAAAATGGCCGAATTATGTCATTTTATGATGCCAAACATTCATATGCCTACGATGAATATTTTTATGCGCTACAAAGTCGTGATCAAACTCAATATACCTTGTATATATACATATACTGGGTATAAATATAAAATTGTATATCAAATTCGGGGAAATATTTTAATAAATGAATACCAAAAGATACGTACGTATACGTCATTAGAGCTGGGCAAAGTACTGGCAAACAGCACGCGTAGTAATAATGTACATACGGCGTCAATGGTCGCGCTATCATTTCAAAATTTTATAATTGACTTGTGCCTTATTTATTTGGTTTTCGAAAAAAAATGATTCCAATAGAAGTTGTTCATTATAACTATACTTAGCCGAATAAATAAGGCACAAATCAATTATAAAATTTTGAAATGTTGCTCAACTTTTTTCGCTGTATGTACACCCCTGTTCATAAAAATTGAAACAATAAATCATATTCTAAGCGTATGTATTATTTATTTTTATTAAATATATGTATAATATTACAGGCAATAACACTTAGAATGTTTCAATTAGGTTAATATTAATGGACGGGAGTGTACTTACTATTACATTTGTATAATTGATCAACAGTCGGCACAACGTATTTCAATAGCTACCAGTAAGTTAATCCCTTAATATTGTTTTACCAAATGTAATAAGGAAGAGATTCAACTAATCAGAATAGCTCAATTCAATATGAACCTAAAGGCAAAATACCGAAAGTTTGTCTGGTATTATGAGCTCTAAATCGACTAGTATTACTTACGTGTTGAAACGAACAGTTATATTTAGATAAACATGTTAAACTAAACAAGTATTAAACAAAGTATTTAGATCTGTTATAATTAATAAAATAAAATAAATTTTGATGCAATAAGAATTAATGGATACCCCGAATTTTGTGTATTGAAATAAATAACTTACTGTATATATAAATCGGTCGACCAAATATTTATTTAATTTTTTGTTTTATTATAAATTTATTACAAAAAAGTCACTTGACGACAATCCATTAAAATTATTAGATAAAACAAATGTTTTAAATTTTCGTAAAATCAATTTAAAGAAGAAACTGTATTCCGAAACTAGTCAAAATAAGGTGATTTTACGAAAATTTCAAATATTTACATTACACTAATTACATTACAATGCGATTTTCAAACCAAATACAAATGTAAAAATTACTTTTTGTAAAAATTACTTTTGCAGTAATGATTGTTTGTACTTGTAACATAATTTCTCAATAGTTACAGTAACGTTTTTTTAACCCTAAAGTAGTCGCGCTTCGAAAGTAGTAAAGAGTTTCCGTGGAAATGACAAAACAACACAAATTTTAAACAACTCCACAAACAGAAATATGGTTGTTAAGTTTTCTTAAATTTGCAATAAAAAATATTTAGTCCATAATTCGAAATAAAAACCATCCTACGCTCAATTTTGACCAAATTACACAGAGTATAGAAAATTTTATCTACATCGGTTATATATATATATATATATATATATACAGGTGTTCTGAAATTCTTCAAAGAAAAATATACCACGGTGTAGAACTGAAAAAACAAACAAAAAAGTTTAGTAAAGTATTTCGATTTGACGCTTAGTTTTTGCTATATAATTAATTAAATATTAATAATAAATTCAACTAATCACATTCGCTTTTTTGGGTGTCACTACTCCACCAATCACATAGCGCAATAAAGAAGTGGGGTCACAGTAGTGAAGTAGGGTGGCCATGCTAGAGTAGCGACAATCAGAGTCTCAATAAGTGTAGCGACACCCACAAAATGGTTGAATTTATTAATGTTTAATTATTAATCTCAAAAACTAAGTGTCAAATCGAAAAACTGTATAAAACTTTTTTGTTCGTTTTTTTCAGCTATACACCGTGATATAGTTTTCTTTAATGAATTTCATAACACCCTATATATATATATATATATATATATATATATATATATATATATATGTATATATATATGTATATATATATATATATATATATATATATATATATATATATATATATATATATATATATATATATATATATATATATATATATATATATATATAATTTATTATATGAAAAATAAATATCTAACATCACAAATAATAATTCGAACATTTTTTTATAAATAAATAAAACGATTTTATACTTTTTGCTAGAAACATTTTGTACCTAAATTTCGCATGTCATACACGTTCTCTCTATTCTATCTCAACAGTATTACCACAACAATCATTGTTCCCGTCTAGTTTTCTTCTTTTTTTTTAACTTCTCTTCAACAGCCAGTCACCCGGCCCTTCATTTCTCATCTCATATGTGTTGTATATGTACTCGTACATACCCCATATATGTCATATATGTATGTATGTTGAAGGAACATAAATGGCTCTGGTAAAACCCCCTCAAGACAAGGGATGAAATTATGTTTGGAAAATTGCTAGTGTAACTGCATATAATATCGATGGTACTTACTTTTACGACAGAATACAGTATGTCTCATGAATATTTATATATACATTTAAAAATCTTATTTCTATCTCAAAACTGACAGTAACTAATAGTGTTTTTTTGTTAGTGTTTTTGGGCAATGAGTAAAGAGCATTATTTATTCTCTGGCAAACACAAGTTGAAAACATTAGGTGAAGTTATTTGATATTTGTCATTAGTTTGCCCTTTTCCCTCTGGGATCGCTTATTTCATTGTAGTGCATGTTTACTTCATAAAATATCTGTGAGACTAAAACGTGTGGACACATCATTGGTTTCCTTTTTTAACCCGACTTCAAAAAGGAAGACGGTTCTCAATTCGTCTGTATTTTTTATTTTTTTTAATGTGTGTCACCTCAGAACTCCGTCCTTTATGAACCGATTTTGAATTTTTGTTTTGTTTTAAAGGGTTTGGTTTCCCATTGGTCCCATTGGCACCAAATCACATTCTGATGAGGGGATCCCCGGGAAATCGAGGAAAATCCTCATTTTATATGTGATAACGGATTCCTGCGAATTTTTTTTTTTGAAAGGGTATACTCATTCATAATGGGAAAATAAGAAATTTTTTTAAAAACCGGCGGTGTCCAAAAGTTATGTGAATTTCTCTATGCTGACACCAATTTCAAAAATAACAATAATTGTACATATATATTTAAAAAATTTTGCTTAGGTGAACTAAAATTGGCACAAGAATATGCAATTATTTTTTTACTTTTTAATGCATTTTTTGTTATAGAATAATTGATTTTTGAAGTCGGGTTTCCATTTTGTCAAAATAGGTTTTATGTGAATCTAAAGTCTCTGCACATTCATTGGGGTAAACAAACCTATTTACAAAAGATACTATGTACAATAAAGTTAATATTTTCATATGTATCCATTGAAACACATAATTACAGAACGTTATTTTAAGAGTTGCATGTTGTGATCCAAGCTCTAATGAGCGAAAGAGAAATAAGGTCATCTGTTTAAAAGATGGAGAGATGATTTGATTAGTTTTGCTGGTATTCAGTGGGCGAGGTTGCTCCGATATAATTGGAGTTGTTTTAAATCAGAATTATGCCAAACAAATGGGTTTAGAAAGAATTATTAATATTATTATAATCCGAGCTCTATAATCTATCAGAAAGTAGCTCAGTTCCTGTAAGTCTATCTTGTTAAAAATATTCCGTCTTGCCTTAGATTGAAAAAATAGGGTGAAATTGTATATATAGGGTGGCGCGCATAAGTAACGTTATGATTGACTATATTCAATGCGTATTTGTGCATCATTTGGTTTTAACTCTTGAACCAATTGAATCTTATATGGGAAAAGGTGTAACGTATGTAAAATTATTTGCAAAGATCGCCTAGACATCACCAACTGCTGAGAACGTCGCCTGGTGGAAGTTTCGGGATTTTCTTCAACACTTGCTTTCACCCGAGCAATGTTCACATCATTTCGAACTGCACGAGGTCTTCCAGCACGCGGAAGATTACAAACAGCCTCATGTTGTCGAAAACGCTAAACCAACCGGTAAATTGTTGGAGCGCTAAGTGCATTTCGAACATGAAAGAAATATGAATAATCGAATGCTGACTTTCAAAATAAAATTGAACAACTTTGGTTCTTTGTTCTGTATTGAGTCTGCTGAGTCTTTCCATTATACATTTCCAAAGTTTTCCAAGTTAATTCTGAAAAAAAATTTATTCACTAATTAAATCATAACGTTACTTATGCGCTACCCTATAAAAATTTTCTAGATCCGTAATCAATAGCTACCTTCTACCGTCTACAGATCACTTACAACTAGTTGCATAGTAACAGAGATATCAAGTTGTTATTAACAAAATACGGTTCGACTTTTCAGATTTTCTCAATGTTTAGAATTAAAATGATATGATCGACTTTTTTTCATAAAACATGCTGTAAACTAAACGTTATATAAAATTGCATCACGAAGATTTTCTTTTTTGTTCGCTCATAGTATTTGCTTGTTCATTCATCAATCTATATTCACATAGTGCACGGTAAATTTATCGAAGTGTTGTTTGTACATACATACAAACACTATCCATCCACATTCGACAAACTCAACTACGCCACTGTATTATTCTATAGAATACATTGTGTTTCAAGAAAAACGAAACTATCTGTTCGTTTTTCCATCAAATGTAAAAAGGTTAGAATCGCAAAACATATTGAATGTCAAAAATGGTTTTGAAGATCCTTTGAAAATGATCATCTTGATCAGTACTTAGATAGATAGATTGTAAAGGCTGCCCTAGACGGGCTAAACTTCGACCATAAGGTACATTATGATGCCTAACGGCGTGAGGACGTGGGTAGTGTGGAAGGAATTTTTGTGTATAGACTAGGAATTGGTTGGATATGCGGCTGCAACCGACTATGATAGGAACTATGTCGATAATCATCTAGAGTTCGTGAAGGAAACTGCAGAAAACCTTCTCTGGCATAGCCGGTTCCTTCATTCTTGTCCATACGCAGACAGTTAACCACTGGTTTTACTATAATTTCAACGTGTTACTATAATTAATATAAGAAGTATCGCAATGGTTGCATAACTTCTTTATAATTCTTTTCTTTGAAAAAGTTCGCTTTGTCGCCATATCTTCTATGTGACAAATTTGGTTAATATATTTTAAATCTGGCATCTTCGACCTGGACCGACTATCACCTTCCGTTTGGGAAATTGATCAAAATCGTGATGCTAATACTTTGCAAGATCTTAACAATGCCCCCATATTGTTTCATGAAACATCCAATATCATTAACATGTAATAGTGTATACTTTTATAATATATTCCATATCATCTTTATGTATGCAGCAGTACATATCTAGAAGACAGATAGAAGATCTATCCTTATTAGGTAGAATAGTAAGTAGATTCTGCTATCAGAATAGAAGGTAGCAAGCACCACACAAGCACACACACTCAGACAGTTTGGTATATTTCAGATCATCTATAACCTATCAAATATTTTAATGTACATCATAATTCACTAACTGTATCGTAATGATTTCTGGTCTTATGGTAGTTAATGTGTAGCTCACGTGCTAATGGGCATAATTATAGAATGTTCCAAAATTTTGCACACTTATTAAGGGTATTATTATACACTCACTTAAAATTTTAATAATAATAATATAAGCAAGTATCAGCCCACTTCCTGGGCAAAGACCTCCCCCAGTGCATTCCATTCCTTCTTGTTTTTAGTCAATCTACTCCACTGTCTACCCGCAAAAGTAGCGATCTCGTCTCTCTATCTACATGGTGGTCGGTCTCTTTTTCTCTTATGGTTGTTAGGTGTCCATAACGTGCATCTTGAAGTCCAACGAAAATCTTTAATTCTACCAACATGTCCCGCCCAAATCCATTTCAATTGTTTGATAGTAACCACAATATCCTTAATATTTGTTCTTGTTCTAATGTTGTTACTACGTATTTTATGACTTCTTTTAATGTTCAACATACTTCTCGCCATGCTCCTTTGACATATTCTTAGTTTTTTGTAATGTTAGATGGGCTGGGCCGAAGTTTGGCGAAAATTTGAATTCATCGTCTCAAAGTTGAGAAAAACTTAATTGAAGTTCGAATAATTAACATGGGCAGCAGTTTTTCATTTATAATAATAAAACGACACATAGGAATCTTTTTTAAAGTAGATTTAAATTATTGGATTTGTTCTGTGTTTTAAACAAAAAAACGAGAATTATTGACCGTCTCATTGTTTAGTTATAACAACGCAAATTGAAGCATTTTATAAATAAATATACGTGTCGACATGCTGAACAGATACAACTTGACAACACTGTACATCACTATATGTTGTACTATTCGAGTACATGTATGTAAACAAACTATATATCGACTGTCGGAATATAAGCGACGTTGTCGGATTGCAACTTATAAAAATGTTAGGTAGTATTTGTATTATCGTATAGATAAGTATCGTATGTGTACGCTGGAGCTGACAAAACGAAACAATGTTAAATTGATCTGGGTGCCAGGTCACAGTGGTTTCGAAGTAAACGAAAAAGCAGATACCTTAGCAAAAAAGGGAGTCGAAATATCCGTCATTGGCTCAGACCGTTCATTAGGCTTATTTTAGGAATTCCAAGGACTGCATGTAAATAGGTGATCAACGAGTGGTGAACTGCTAAACACCGTGATCACTGGGAAAAATTATCGCGGCAGAAGCTCGGGAAGGTACTGCTTCAGAGTTTAACCAAAAAGCTACCAGATTTATTACCGGGCATTATCCCCTGCGGAAGCATCTGCACATAATGGGACTCCATGACGAGTCCATTTTGTGCAGATTGTGTGGCGAGGAGGAAGAAACATCCAGCCTCATTATCTTTGACTGCGAACCTGTAGGTTACAGCAGATACAGGATATTCGGTGCATCTCATCCCGAATATATGTATCTTCAGTATGACCTGATTAGCAAGCTCCTGGCTATTGCCAACATATGGGAGAAGCGAGTCTCATCAAACTGAAGTAGAAGGGGGAGTACAATGGACCATAAGGTCGAAGTGTTATACTTTTTAGATCCCAAGATGTATCTATCTATCTATCTATCGTGTGTGTAAAGTATCTAACGGTACAGTCTTGGGCAAAAATAATGGCTTATTATGCCATACGTTCCTTCACTCATACTCATACTCACTCATGCAAACGCTTCACAACTTCATGACAATATTGTATCACGACATACTACCTTAAGAACCAAACAACCATACCTGTATAATAACATCCAAATCCCAATATTTTATTTATTTCCCTTGAATGTTTAATTTTTATTGTTTAATTTTAATTAGATAACATAAATTTTATGCTCAGTAGAATAGAGTACTTAATATAAAATTGAATATTAAAATATTATATGATGCGTAAGAATTTGAATGCATGTTATGTAATCACATAATTATACAAATTATCTGTCGATTTTTACTTACTTAAAAAAGATTCTTAAATGTTTTTTTTTTTTTAATTTAAATTAAAAAACTGGTAGAAAATACTGCTCAAAATGGGTAGTTTCCATTGCTTCCCATGTTAGTTATTCGAAGTTCAATTAAGTTTTTCTCGGGTTTGAGACGATCAAGCGATTTCAAATTTTAAGTGTGAGTGTATAATAATATCTTTAATAAGTGTGCAAAAATTTGGAACATTCTATGAGTATGCCTGTAAGCACCAGTCCAAATGGCCGAGCGGTCTAAGACGTTATGTCTGCGCAGAATGCCTACTTGGAAACGGGGAGGTTATGGGTTCGAATCCTGACATCGGCAGTTTGTCAATTATTAGGGAAAAAAATAGGGGCGGTTAATTGACTAAACTGTCGGCGTATGGACAAGAACGAAGTAACCGGCTATGCTTGAGAAGGTTTTCTGCTGTTTCCTTCACGAATTCCAGATGAATATCGGCATTGTTCCTATGATAGTCGGCTTCAGCCACATATCCTACCAATTCCTAGTCTATACACAAAAATTCCTTCCACTCCACTCACATCCTCACATCCTTAGGCATGGACCTTATGGTCGAAGTGAGGCCCGTCCAGGGCAACCTCTACAATCTATCTATCTATGCCCATTAGCACGACAACCATCTTGAGTGTGTATAGAAACATTTCATATGGAAAAAAACAATTTTTTTAATAATAATCCTTTATAACATCAGAACATATTAGAAAGATTAGTAAATGAAAATAATTAATTTTCATCTCTTTTGTTTGTGTATTTTCACAATCCAATTTATTTTTGAGCAATTATGATTTTTTTTTAATGTATACTACTGCATGCGGCAAAAATAATAAAAGTAATTGCTTCGAATTATGATTTATTTGTATTTATAAATATAGAAATATTTTTATCATATTATAATATCTCTCTCTCTCTCATTCAACGATTGTAATATTTATACTTTAAACAATGGTGTACTCAAATGCATACTCATAGTACAAATGGCATCAGAAGTCGAGCTATCATATTAGATTATCAAATGGTAATTAATGAGAACTCTAGGTTTTTGAAATAAAATTTCAAATTCGTCCTAATACCTAGATCAGCTTTTGTTTTATAAATTAAGTATATTGACTACAAAGTAGTCATCATCAGTATAAATTAGCTAGTCGTAATTTACTCTTTGACAATTAGAAATAGATAGAAAATAGAGATCAATAGATAAAAATATAAATAAATAAAAAAGTAAACTAAATAATTTAAAATATAATAAATTTTATTGAAATTACTCTTGTTAAAATTGTTTTCATTTGATTTACTCTTGTTAACATCCCTCTTATTAAAATTACTCTTATATTGTCTCAGGATATGTTATTCGTTGCTAATTTGGTGACAGTTTCACGACGTTTCTTGGTTGTGTCTGGCTTATATATGTTTTACCGACATTTAAGTGTATTCTAAGGTCGCTCTTGATTGATGCTAAGTTATGCGTTGCGCAGTAAACGGGTTTTTATGTTTTGTAGAAAGAGATGTAGATGGACATGTCAAGGCGGACATGTCGAGCTATCATGTCCAATTTTTGGTCATTTATTTGTGTCTTATTTATTCGCATTTCAGAAAAATGTTCCGAATAAAAAATATTAGTAAACTTATAATAAACGACTTTTACCCGAAGAATTTATTCGAAAACCGAATCGAATTTTATAGTCTATTACTTTAAAAAAATATATATTTCTATATCGAAATTTTAATTCATTTCAAGTTATTTATGATGACTTTTTTTTTAAACGAAATACTCTACAAGGGTGTCATTTTTTATATATTATATATATATATATATATATATATATATATATATATATGTATATATATATTGTTAAGAAATTCAAACTTACCACTTTTTTTTAATATGCGTAACGCATATGTATTATTGAAATCCGTAAGAGGTCGCTGCACGAAAGCTGATCGAGATGAACAGCATAAAAATTCATTCTATTATATCTGCTAACGCGATTCAGAAAGGTCAAAATCTTTTAAATAGAAAATTGTATCAATTTTTGTATCAACTAAAATAAAACAATTTTAATTATATTAAACATCTTATAAACAGAATTTTGTATTTGTACTTACCTGTAAAGAAATATCGGTCTTCGATTTTCTGGAATTGAGTTTTAATACGGTGAGTACTATAAACTTTATTTTCATCTTACTACATCTTACTACAGTTAAATAAGGAATAATTACTGACCTTCGTATAAATTATTTAAATTTCGTTTGAGTATTTTATTCATTTTAGCACGAGACATTTTGTTTTCCATTTATTTCGGCAAACAAGTCTGAACCTTTGTAAACACCGGCATATCCATATATTTGTTTCAATATATGCACATGTCGAACAGCGACAAGTAAAGGTTGTAATCTTTGGTCAAACTATACTTTTTTGGTCTCTTGGGGAATCCGATTTGTTTCTCTGCTTAACTTAGCTCATCAACAAAACGCTTCCACGAATAATACCCAAAGGATTCACTCACAGAGATCAGTATTCATCAATATAAAAGATTTGCCTATTGGGAGGGGTGCCATCTATGGATGAATAGAAGCTACTATCCGAATTCAAACAATAATTCATATAGTATTCATATGTGCAATGGACATTCCATAAAAGTAATGGACATTGCATAAAAAGGCAATTTCTATAATCCGACATGCATCACCAATAGTCAAACAGATGGTAGCAACTATTTTTAACAAAAGAATATTATATCTTAGAAAGCATAGCATCTAAGTATAAGCCAAAGATTTGACAATACAAAATTTTAATTTCTACGCTGAAAATAAAAACACAATAAGATACTCAAGCTAATTTTTCTCAAAGTTTATTAATTTCCACCTTACAATATATTTCTCATTTCTGACTGTACCTATAATACGACATTCTAATTATACAATTTTCAGTGTCTCTTCTCAGATATTTTCAATATATTTTCAGGTTTACTTTTCGGTTTCATTACCTCTATGGATGAACACGGTCGAATCATCTGAAAAGATAAAGTAAAAACACGCATTAAAATACGCAATTCGCATTAAATACGCATTAAATACGCAAAAACACTTTGGAACGACATCCGAAAAACAAGCGTTACCAAGAAAATAAAATTTTTTCATCACAAGATCGATTCATCTGGAAAGAAATACGACATATATTACAAAAAACCTTGGAAGGTTGTTAATAAAACAATACAATAAAAACACATTACCTCCAAATATCAAAAGTTCTCAAATCAATATGGCGAACAATGGACCTCCAACAAACCCACCACCACAACTCCTACTCAATGGTGGACAATCCAATCTCGTACACAATCCATGGGAAACCATGTACGAGCTTCTACCGAACGGCCAACTGCTACTTGCGACAGATATCCATGGCCGAACGACACCATCACCATCGAATCAATATGCTGCTCGTTACCCCCCAAACACCCTACCAAATTCAAACCCTACAATTAATAACCAACCATTAATTAATACCCATAGTATACCCAACCCCTCACTCAACCACAATACACCCAACAGTATACCTCCCACCACCCCACATACACCAAATAACCCACTTCAGCCTCAGGCACCAAATACTCCCACCCGACGACAAAACCAGCAGCCACTCCACACAATGACAAATTTAATGGTTTTGCACAACCAAATTCTACTGGACACCAGACAACAAATGGCGGAGATAGCTCACACTACCTCCATCTTCAAGCCAGACATACATAGGATGTGCAAAGACATAAAAGTCACAGATGGTGAAAACCCAGATCTATTGGTAGATTTTCTCATCGAAGTGGAGAAAATTACTAACCTTCAACTTATACCAGTCCATCAGTTGCTAAGAGGTTTGACTTCATACACGACGGGTCATCTCCAGAGATGGCTAGCCCAAACCGCTGCCACCCATCAAACCTGGAATCATTTAAAAAAAAACTTAATTAATAATTTCCTATCACCGATGCAAAAATCCAGGATAACGATAAACAAAATATACCGTTTCCAAAAACCAGGAGAGAAACTCACCCATTTTATCGAAAATCTGGAGACGACCGCCAAAGCACTCAACCTACCAGATGAACAAAATATTGTAATACACATTTGCGATTCCGTGAATGCCAAATACCTGCCATTCCTGAGCACCATCTGGCCAATTCCGACCACGTTCTCCCAACTATACACCATCGCCAGGAGAGCGGATGAAAACATTTCACGTCTAGATGATGCACAGGAACGAGAGACTCTGAAACCAATTACAAAAAACTAGATGCGACAGGTTCCCAATACATGCATCACCCACCACGACGCAAAATACTGACGAACCTGTCAAATAATAAAGAATTCAAGTACGCAAATAAAATACCATTTATTGATCTCACAATCACCAACACCAGACTCAAAGCCATGATCGACTCAGGATCGTCACATAACTTCATCAGATCCGACGTACTCGCGAGCATCAAATACCCCAGGAAGCACCTACATAAAACATACAAAAAGATTACAATTGGAAACAACACCAACTTCACCATCGACAAGTCCGTCGACCTGGTGATAAAAATTCAAAACCAAACATGGAAACAAAATTTCTACATTTACAAAAACTTACCGTGCGAAATTCTGTTAGGCAGCGAATTTTTACACCACACCCAGGCGATCCTCGATTTCCAACGATCTTTTCTAATGCTACCCAGGGCCAACAATATTGTTCCACTATCGTTCCAGAGTACATCGGATCATAAATTGAGCCTGATGCTGGAAAACCAAATAAAATTGAAACCAGACCAAGCTTCAAAATTGGATTCGTTGCTACAACAACACAAAAACGTACTTACGAATAAAATTGGATGTGCATCAAATTTCAAAATGAAGATTCTGATGAAGAACCGAACGCCGATTTATAATAACCCATACAAACTACCACCTCCAAAAGCAAAAATTCTGCAGGATATCATCGACGACCTCCTGGAGCAAGGAGTCATTGAGAAATGTGTCAGCAGCTGGGGAAGCCCAGTTTTTCTGGTGAAAAAGAAAGACGGGACTCATCGCATCGTCGTCGACTATCGTCGAGTAAATAAAAATATTCTATGGGATCCGTTTCCAAGTCCAAGAATCGACGAATGTCTCAACTGTCTCCACGGTTCGAAGGTATTTTCAACGATAGACCTCACCAGTGCCTTTCACCAGGTCCCTCTGGAGAAGACGTCCAAAAATATTACATCTTTCGTCACTGGAAATGCCCAATACAGATTTAAGATGGCTCCAATGGGTTTATCGACGTCCGCTCAGAGTCTAAACAGAATTATCACCAACATATTCGGCGATCTCAAGTACAAAAGCTGTATTCCATACATGGACGACCTCCTAGTGTATTCAAATTCAATTGAAGAACACTACGAACATCTCAAAGAAGTTCTACAACGCCTGGAACAAAACGGACTTACAGCAAAGCCCGAAAAATCCCGTTTCTTCATGTCCAAATTAAGATACATGGGATATATAATCTCCGAGGATGGATGTTTCGTCGATCAAGCCAAAATCCAGGCCATAAATGATTTAGCCCCCCCTACAAATTTAAAACAACTACGTTCGTTTTTGGGTATGACTGGATATTATCAGAAGTTTATCGACAAATATGCTGACATCTGTCATCCATTAAATGAATTAAGAAAAAAAAACACAGCTTTTGTATTTGAGAAGAAGCACATCCAATCGTTTAATACGTTAAAAGAAAAACTCACCACATGTCCCGTGTTGAAATTTCCTGACTTCTCGAAGCCATTCACCGTCCGCTGCGACAGCTCCAGTGTTGCCATTGGAGGCGTGTTGCTACAGCTCCACGAAGGAGTTCTCCATCCAGTCGCATATGCCTCGCGAACGATGACTGCCACTGAAAGGAAGGCCCACATATATGAAAATGAGTGTCTCGCATTAATTTTTTGTCTGAATAAATTTTCAGATTACCTTCAACACGCACATTTCGAAGTTGAAACCGACAACGAAGCTCTGAAATGGTTATTTAAAAATAGTAAAAACACGGGAAAACTAGCTCGATGGATACTTACACTGAGCAATTATTCATTCTCAGTTTCACACATTGGTGGATCGAACAACAACATCGCAGACATACTTTCCCGCATGTACAACGAAGACCTATCAACAGAAAAAAAAGACGTATTAAATTTAAACACTCTACCCGAAGATGACGAATTTCACGATTCCGTAACTCCAGACACAAAGTTATTGTATTTCAATGAAATGCCAACAGCGGTCCCCAACATAAAAGCAACTCAACTAAAGGATGATTTCTGCAAAAGCGTCACACTTCGATTAAAAAATGAAGAAGAGGGCGTCAATGATTTTGTAATTTTCTCCGGGATGTTATGCAAATATGTGGGAAAACACCGTAAACGCAGGATCTACGTACCTAAGAGTCTACGGAACGCCATTATATTTTATATGCACAATTCATTATTGTCTGCGCATCAAGGAATTTGTAAGGTTTACAGAAACATCGCCTCCAGATTTTATTGGGAAGGTCTATACAAAGATGTCGCTACGTATGTAAAATCATGCGACACATGTCAACGTCACAAAATATCTACACGACCCCACGAACCAACGATCAACCCGTTCAACCCCAAATATATTTATGAAAGTCTCCACATCGATATTCTGGGACCAATACAGAACTCGACAAAGAACAATCGGTTTCTATTAGTTGCGTGTGATAGTTATTCAAAATTTTTACAAACTTTCCCACTTAAAAGTTGTACGTCGCAAACAGTGTGCGATGCATTGGAAAGATCATTTTTGTCTTTTTCAATTCCAACATTTTTAATAAGCGATAATGCTTCTTATTTTCGGTCCAAATATTACAGAGATTTTTGTTTTAGATGGTGCATAAAACCTAGGTACCTAGCCCCCTACAACCCGGGAGCGAATAAAGCCGAAGCCATGAACAAGATAATAATATCCAATCTCAGCACTCTGTTAACAGCGTCGTCTCAACAACACAAAAAATGGGATGAATATATCCAGTACGCAACGTTTGCATATAACAACTCGTACACTAACACGATAAAATCGACTCCAGCAACGATTTTCTTCGGAAGAAATTTAGTTTTACCGCTAGATAATTTGTTCGACATGGCAAACATTTTACGTAGTCAAAAGCCACCTACCAAAGGAACGATCGATAAATTTCTAAGAGAATCGTTGTTCGACAGACGGACGAGACATAACAAAACAAAAAAACCACATCCGTTTTTAGTTTCGGATTCTGTATTGGTCCGAAAGAAAACTATATCAGTGCATGGAGTCTCGAGTAAAAAATTAGATAAAAAATATATCGGTCCATTTACAATTATCAATTTTAAAGCTACCAATACAGCTATTTTACGTAATTCATCCGGGAAAATACTTAGATCCCATGTACGGTATTTAAAAAAATATCACAAACCCAGAACGAAACAATAATTTATTTAAATTTTCACCTTTTTTAGATTCCTTCTGCTAAAACTTTCATAAATGTATTTTTTTCGAATAATTGTTATCACTTACAGAAAATGCCTAGATGTGCAGACAATCTCCTAATTCAACACCTACAAAAAAGAGAAACATCAAATGAATGAATATTTCAACAAACTAAACAAGTTTTTCATTCAATTTACCATGGATCAATATTTTGTTACACCAGCTCTCCAAAGTCGCCAAAATATTAGACGTTCATCGTTTTATTCAGTGATAGAATGCTCGAATCCTCGACACCCCGGGACCAGCCTACGGCCGACGAAAACTCCTCCAAAAGAAAGACCCTGTAACAGAGGAGAATGTGTTAAGAAATTCAAACTTACCACTTTTTTTTAATATGCGTAACGCATATGTATTATTGAAATCCGTAAGAGGTCGCTGCACGAAAGCTGATCGAGATGAACAGCATAAAAATTCATTCTATTATATCTGCTAACGCGATTCAGAAAGGTCAAAATCTTTTAAATAGAAAATTGTATCAATTTTTGTATCAACTAAAATAAAACAATTTTAATTATATTAAACATCTTATAAACAGAATTTTGTATTTGTACTTACCTGTAAAGAAATATCGGTCTTCGATTTTCTGGAATTGAGTTTTAATACGGTGAGTACTATAAACTTTATTTTCATCTTACTACATCTTACTACAGTTAAATAAGGAATAATTACTGACCTTCGTATAAATTATTTAAATTTCGTTTGAGTATTTTATTCATTTTAGCACGAGACATTTTGTTTTCCATTTATTTCGGCAAACAAGTCTGAACCTTTGTAAACACCGGCATATCCATATATTTGTTTCAATATATGCACATGTCGAACAGCGACAAGTAAAGGTTGTAATCTTTGGTCAAACTATACTTTTTTGGTCTCTTGGGGAATCCGATTTGTTTCTCTGCTTAACTTAGCTCATCAACAAAACGCTTCCACGAATAATACCCAAAGGATTCACTCACAGAGATCAGTATTCATCAATATAAAAGATTTGCCTATTGGGAGGGGTGCCATCTATGGATGAATAGAAGCTACTATCCGAATTCAAACAATAATTCATATAGTATTCATATGTGCAATGGACATTCCATAAAAGTAATGGACATTGCATAAAAAGGCAATTTCTATAATCCGACATGCATCACCAATAGTCAAACAATATATATATGTATATATATATATATATATATATATATATATATATATATATATATATATATATATATATATAGACTGCCATTGTGGTTCATTTTGATTCATAATTTTTTGAGAATTGAGTGGTAGTTCCAATGCGCTAGTTCCTTGCTTGGTCCATACCTTAGTGACCTGATTTCTTTGTTTGTTAGTTCTAAACACTAACATTTAATCACATTTATGGTCTATAGATAAAATATAATTAAAACATAGAAAAACCACATAACCTACATCTACTAAAAAAGTAAATATCGTGAAGAAATATCATTACGTTCCCCAAAAAAAAAAAAATATATATATATATATATATATATATATATATATATTATATATCTCAATAAATTTATACAGTAATGATACTTATTTTTCTGTTAATGTTTTAATAGCCTTCAATTTAACAGTTTTATTTTGTCATCATTAAAAAAGTAAAACGTTGAAATGGTTTGAACAGAGGGTTTGTATTTCTACTAAATAAATGACGTGTATAATGTTTTTAAGACACGCGTTGGTATCAGTCTCTTCATTATTATTTTATTATATTTCATTTCAATTTTTTTAACCATTTATATGTACCTACTACTAAAATAATTTAGATATTAATATTTAACATTGTATGGGGAGTTTATGAAACATTGAACGAGCAATCACTTTTCATTGTTGACTGGGTCAATTATTTCATTACATTTGGTGCACAAGGATATACGAGCACTAGATATAGTCCATTTATAAAATTCTTCAAAATCTTATATAGTACACTCCTGTTCAATAAAAATTGAACAGACCTGAAATGTTAATTTTCTAACATTTCATAAAACTCCTCACTTTTGTGACTCTCTGTATAATTATTCATTTATAAACAAAGATAAGTAGTACATATTTTATGTGTGAAAAAAAAAATGGAAGTATAGTAAAAAAGATTTACTACAAGATTAATCAAAATAATGAGAGACGGATTCGGTTCAGATCTGTTCAATTTTATTGAACGGGAGTGTACATTTATATTTTTTGTCGTAAGTTAAAATTAAAATTATTTGAAGGCCCGCATACCGGGCCTAAAAAATAGATATGTAAGAAAAAACCTGAGATTTCGGGCATTTAAGCTACCGCCGACAGAAATAATATTTACCCGAAGTTTTTTTCTTAAATATCTTTTTTTTTTACTATTATTTCTGTTTTCTATTGCATAGTGTTTTTTTTATTCGTTTTATTTAATGCCAAGTAAAAACTATCAAAATATGTCGACGCGCAAGGGTTTTTCCATGAGAACAATGCATTAAATTCGAACTTTAACATTAAATAATTAATTCAAAACCCCCGTAACCACTCCTGAAACTTTTATAATTAATTTATATGCACTTCAACTATATCTAAAAAAAAATCAAGCCTTAATCTTTTTGAAGTTCCAGTGCTCGTACATCCTAAACATCATAATTTGAAAAGATACCAAAAAAACCGACAAAAATTTTTTTGGCTTGTTCATTCGGTTTTGGAAAAAAAAGTTTTCGATAAAAATTGTTCAATATAAATATACTTTTATTCGAAACATTTTCCCGAATGAATGAAGGATAAAATTTTGAAAATAGGATCCTATTTTTGTGGCCGTTAGTACATTATATTAGAAGAAACAAATATATTATTAGATCACATTATTTATAATAGTAACACTTTCTTGATTCAATTATAGAATTAGATGAATATAAAAGGAAATACGATATTTTTTTTCATCCTTATAATGATATTGTGGACATATATTATATATGATTATATACAAAATATATACGCTTCTGCGCTAATACGAATGTATGTGTTTTCATATATTATAAGAGTGGTATAGATAGTAATATAATATTATAAAGACAAGCTTTATATATTTTTTTTCGGGGATCGTATTCGCAAAAAACACCCACTGGCTACTACAGAATTGATTAAATAATGAACAAACACATCATCCTATATATAACATGATGATAAAAAGATAAAAAGATCATATGACATGATGGTAAAAAGAGTGCAAAGTATTTATTACAACAAAAAAAAAAGCTTACATAATATTATAAACTAAACTGAACATTAAGTTAGTTCCAGCACTGTCTTATATAATCAGGACAAAAAACCGGTTTGCTTTTATTATTGAACAAATACATACATACATACACAACACATAGATATATTCACTATTCATATATATAAATTAATATCATTTTGAAATAAAAAAGAATTTTAAACTTTTATATTGGAAAAAAAATAGTAAAACGCAATTAAAAAAAAAATTTATTGAATAAATAATATTTATCTTTACTATCCTAGTTTTTTTTTTTAAATGCTGCCAAGTATTTATGTTAATACAACAGATAATGCAGTTTTACATGCTTCTAATGAGAGAGAGTGAGAGAGAATGAATACTTTTCTAGTAAATATCTCGCGTTCTAAACGGTCAAAAATTGTGAAACTTCGAGGTTTACTAGAAAACGTTATTTTTAGCATGTGAAAAAAAATGAGCAAAAATGAAATGTGGTTTTACACCCTTAACAAATTTACAAAAACTGTAATTTTCACGTAATTTTGCACGTAATTGTTTTTCAGTTATTATGCAGGCTTTTAAATTTTATTAAAAAGTTTTAAACTTCTCGCTATTTCCGAGAAATCGTGAGAAAACTTATTCACAGAAATACATAACACTCCCGTTCATAATTGAACCACCAGTAAGTCACATTCTAAGCTTATATATTACTAAATATATGTATATTACACATAATAACACTTCGAAGCTTTCAACTGGTTCAATTTTTGTGAACGAGAGTGTACATACAGAGAGTCCAATATCCAAAAATGAGTTTTTTGGTAAGAGGGTATCTCAAGACGTAACGATTCGGTAAAGTTTCAATTTTTCGTATTTGTTCCTTAGGGCAATGACATCTGGTAGCAATAATTTGAAACATAGTACTAAGGCTCAACTGTGATAGTTCCATATACGTTACTAGGGTAACGTTAAAAAAATAACCAAACAATTATTATTTTGTCAATGAAACGCAACTTTTTTATGAAAAAAATAACTTATTGTTTTACAAATGCGCCTGACTAACGCCACCATTTTGGAATATGACATCATACGTAACTTTACTATAATAATTTACATTATATTTGAATTACGAATAACTACAAAGGAAGACAATAACGATTAGTGAAAAGAACAATGAAATGAAAAGTATTAAAGTTATCAAAAAATATAACTTTCAAAATTACTAATAAACTAATAAAAACTAAAAACTACTTTTTTTTTTTAATGAAACATTCCTGTTTTTATTTGTTTATGAATTTTTGTGTTTATATTTGAGTTCGTTGCTTTTAAAGTTTTTAATATATTTTACATTTTAATTGCTTATCTGATTTTATATTTAAAAAAAAAAACAAACAAACATATATCAAATAAAACACACAACTACATAAAACCTTCTGTATACACCAATATACATACACGTACATTGAAACGTTTCATTAATAATTCGCGACGCATACATACATTAATTAAACGTATAATACCTTCGTCTCTTAATTAAAAGAAAGAGAATTAAAAAAAAAAAAAAAACATTAAATGTAAATGAAAACATCATATAATAAAAACGAGTAGTAGATTCTATGAATAAATTCAATTCATTTACAATTGACACGAAAATCAATAAATTTAAGGCTTGTATATATATATATATATATATATATATATATATATAGAGCAAGTGCACTTACATACAAAACAATACAGTGAGTTAGAATATGAATAAATGTTACCTAAACATACTGCAAAGATACATTAATGTCGTCAGTACACACTCGGTGATGAAATGCGAGACATAACGAGTAAGTGAGGGCACTTACAACGCTTGGCCTGCCTTGTGTCGACTCGCCACGCCTCCTCAACTCTTCATTAAAAGTCGGTTTTTTACACGAGCCAAAAGAAGTGAACTTTCAACCGCCATTTTTTAATAGTCAACTATCAACCGCTTTAATTGTACTTATTAATCTTAATAGTAGAACACGAAAATGAATAAAAACTATATAAATTTAAGGATACTTTTTTTATTCTTTTAGTGACCATCATTACTTATTTGATTAATAATTATTTTTAATAGTTTAATCAAAGAATTACTACTCCGTAATTTTTAATTTAAAAATGTAACTGTTCAGGTATACCAACGTAATTTCTGGCCTAACTGACGAGAACTGTATTGCCGGCCGAACACTCGGCGAGAGTGTACACAACTCCTATCGTGGCTCCTTCCCTTACGCTGAGACATCCGCCGAGTGTGTACTGCCGGCATAATGAATAAGGGCTGTCATGGCTATACCAAACCCCCAAAGGCAATTAAAAGAGGAAAGATCTCCACAAAGTCTTAACAGAAAGGGTTTTTAAACAAATCGGGTATGAAGCACTCACACGTCCTCTATGCTCAGAGTTTAACAAATTACTTTAATATATGCTATTTGTTTACTATCGGAATTGATATTTAATTACTATCAAAATTGAATTTAAACGAAACTATGTAAATTATTTGATTTCAAAACTTGACAGCACAAAGAAAAAGATAAGTTTAAAAGTTGTTTACTTATCTATAATACACTGTGTAAAAACAACAGTACGTTTCTTAAGGGATTAATAATTTAATTTCATTTATATTTGGTCGTAAAAATGACAATGCTACTCTCATATCGTCTTCTACATTTAACAGTCTCGTTCTTTTTTTCGTTTTTATGTTGGTTAATACTTTACTATATACATTTCTTAAATTTGGCGGCACGCAAAAGTGTCGCGGCACAGTGGTTGAGAATCACTGCTGTAGACAGATATATAGATAAATCTTTGGTTATGAAAATGCCCCATTTTACTTCGGTCTGAAGAGGTTCACTGCCCCCATATCTTGACAGTAGCCAGGAGCTTGTTTAACACGTTTTCCTGAAAGTTCATATATTAAGGGTAAGATTCATAGAATATTTTGTACCTACTGTAACCGAGAAATTCTCAGTTAAAGTAAAGATGATGTGGTTGGATGGTTCTTTCTCCTCGCCTCAGAGTCTGCACATAATAGATCCATTGAAGAGTCCCATTGAAGAGTCCGGTGATGAATGTGGTTACCTTTCGAAGTTGTATCCTGTTCCGGTTGAGTACATCGAGAGACAGTCTCTTGGCTACATTCCGAAACAGTATTTTCCCAATTGTTTGTTACGGTATATCTTTTGTGGTTTAGAACTATTATGCCACCTTAACATACCTCCAATTTCCGGTAATGTGAGATTCATTCACAACATTCAATAATTTTCTCAGTACTCATAAAACAAAAAACACCGTACTGAATTTTCTTTGTATCCTTTATCTTTGTATAACTTCTTTGTGAGTTAGTTTTCCCGTTCATTTTACTAATCATATTTCGTGTTATTAGATAAGAAGTTCAGGCACAGGCGATCAACAGACAAGCAACAGCATAAAAAAAACATAACAAAAAGAAAATGAACTGTTCAGATCATAAATTTCATTTGTAAAAAATAATAAATAATTGCTGTTTCAGCAAAAATATGAGTCTACCAATAGATATATATTTATTTTCTGTTTTAATTTATAGTCTTTGTTTCTGTTTGGGTTGGTGTTGGTATTGGTGAGCTAAAAAAACAACTATTTTACGCAATTTAGATGATTAAGTCACGTCATTTAAACATATGTCTTGAAATACTTCACAATGAGATTACCTTCATATGCTATGGATTAGGTAGGTGGGGTTATCAACTTACTTCCGAAATAATTCATGTTTAGAAAGACAATGATCGAATCAAAGGTACAAAGTTGTGACTATAAATCAAATTCTCACCTCTGTATGTAATATGAGAAATATATTTACGTGGTCCTAAATCGATATCGAGTTTTCACCGAATCATCACGTTTTAAAGGTTGTCTGATGCCTAAAATAGCATTTTTGGATTATGTTTTTGAAGACGATACCTCGAGAATGGAAGGCGTTGTATATCCATATTTCATAGTTAATATATGTATCACTTAAGCTTGCAAAAATAAGCTGTTGAGTGGAATCTTCCCACCGATAACATGTGGCATTTTGGAGTGATTATTTGCATTTTTTCTCGACGAAGGTGAGACGAACCTCTAAAAGAAATCCTTAAATTTTCAAAACGAAGCGATGTACTGGATATTTTACTTTATTTTTTAATTAACATCACGAAATAAGTTAAAAGTTTTAGGTAATAAATCTTACAAATCGATTTTCACCCCCTTTAGGGAATCTTATCGATTTAAAAGTTTACAAATGTATGCATATCTGATGACAATTCTATAAAATGATACCCGATTTCGAAAGTATGCCACAACATAGAAGTGGTCACCTAAATTTGGTGACAGCATTGATTGAAAAAGGAAAATGAATTTATTCTTATCTGAAGAAAAATTTTATTTTCAAAAGACGTAATTTTCAAAAACACGCATGTATATTAATAACGCACTAAAATGCAAAGTTTAGCCATGCTTTGCAACAGTTGAAAATCTTTATCGCAGAAACAAATGGTGGTATGACCTAATTAGTTCATTTCCATGCCCGTCGATCCGTCTATATACACGATAACTTATAAACAAAAAGAGATAACCAGCTGAAATTTTGTGTGTTTTAGAGCTAAAAAGTAAAGTTAGTGTATAGGCAAAATTGGTAGGCTCTCTGTTTGGAGGAAAATATGCATCTTTGAAACGGTAAAAGATTACAAACCTTAAAGGCTAAAAAATATATATATATATACATATTTTTTAATAATTAACTATTGACAGAAAAATTTTTCTCAAGCTCAGTTTATTTCACATACCTAAGCAAACATCTCAATTAGTTGTTATTTTCATTTGTTTTCTTTTAGTTTATAAAAACATGTATATCACTGTTTTGAAAAGTGCTAACTTTCATTGATTTCTATAGTGTCGTCAAAAGATACAACTTTAAGTACTGTTGAATGAACATGGCTATGAGGTTTTGGTGTATACTGTTAAATTAATATAACTGTAACACTATACCGTATCTTTTGGAAAGCATTGCTAACAGGGAATCAATGTTAAATATTATTTACTATAATAACTACACAATGCTTCATAAAGAAATAAAAATAGTGGGAGTACTCTGTAGTGTGTATGTTGTGTACATACCTACTCTCATTACTTGTATCTGCAGTACTAACTTCACGTTCACACAGCAATCACACAGCAAACCAGGCATTATGTACATAGCACACTCACTACAGAGTACTCCCACTATTTTTATTTCTTTATGAAGCATTGTGTAGTTATTATAGTGAATAATATTTAACATTGAATCCCTTGTAGCAATGCTTTCCAAAACATACGGTATATAGTTCTACCTGCTTCCTCAAGAATCCAATATCCTCATAAACAACATTAAACAGTGGTCGAAGTAGGTAGGTAGCATATGGATGTTATATATTTATATATAAATTGGTTAACAGGGTGTTGTTTCTTGTAATTAACTATATTGAATGTTAAAAGGTAACAAACAAATACACAACCTTCGTCGGTAAAGTACCTATAACTTTTGATTGTAGTTTTATTTACAATATATACAATATAAAACATATACAGAATGTAACAAGAGCGAAATACCACACCTCTTTTTTGTTATCCGACTACGGAAGGTTATGTGTTTACCAGGCCCGTATTCATAGTCCGATCTTAACCGTAAGTTCACCTTAAGCATGATCTTAAGGCAGCGTTTAGTTTCATAGACACAATCTTGAGGCGAGCTTCAAAGTTTGAGCTCATATATGTGTGGTTGGATAAATATTCATTGCCATAGCTTAAGGCAATATTAAGAATTGAATACTGTTGCTGTATTCACAGTCAAATAAGACAATTATTATAGACCTTAAGCTTACTTTTTATTTAAAAAATAGTGGATTTTCTTTAAGTCAGCATTTTAGTAGACTTAAGGCTGTTCCAGCATAAAACCACTTTTCGACAGATTTTGCTCATTTTTTTTCACAGGCTAAAAATAACGTTTTCTAATAAATCCCGTTGTTTCAGAAATTATGGCCGTTTAGAACGCGAGATAATTCATAGCAAAGTAATCATTCTCTCTCACTCTCTCTGATTAGAAGCATGCAAAACTTCATGACCGCCCAACTTTTGTCTGTTGTATTTAAAAAAAATACTCGACAGAATTTTTAAAAAAATGAGGAGAGTAAAGATAAATATTTATTAATTAAATTATTTTTAAATTGCGTTTTACTGTTTTGTTTTCGAAATACAAAAGTTTAAAATTATTTAATTACATTCCTTTATATATATGAATAGTAAATATGTCTATGTGTTGTGTATGTGTATACATGTATTTGTTCTATAATAAAAGCAACCTGGAACTGGAACCTCGTTAAGACAACCTTAATAAGTTTTCAGTGAAAAAAGTAGTGAAGATAATGGATCTTTACCACAGGCTATATGACGTCATATTAAATCCAACATGGTGAATATGACTTGCATAATACGCTAGACAAAAAGCAAATTTCACAAATTTATCCTGTTTGGTATCAAATGAACGATTTTAATTCACACATTCTGAATATTATGCTAAATATTTTCAATTTTTTATTTCTATTTACAGTAATTTAAAACCATAGACACATAGAATCTTCCGGGCGAAAATAAATAATAAATTGATTTTTGGGGGTCATATTTCGTTATCGTAAACAATGCATTTAAAATGCCATCATTATCTCAACTTTTTTTTTTGTATTTCAATAAATACAATCTCAGAAAATAAATGGATTAGATGATACACTGTTTTGGTACACCCTGTATTAGATTACATGATCGTTGTTTATAATAATTATTTTGTTCTTGTGGTTTTGTGAATAAGTTTTACGTTGTTTATGTTTTGTTTACAATTGCTAGTGGCTTTCATAACTTAATAATTCTATACGTCTTTTGTATATAGTTACAGACAGACAGACGGACAGATAGACAGACAGACAGGCGAAGGTGAGTACATATGTACGTAATCCCTGTGTCTAGTTTTATACACAAAAGTTTTATACACAATATCAATGGCATCTGTTCAATCTGTTATTATTTGTCTTCAGATTTACTATATATAGGTAGGTAGGTACATACCTATTCTACCTAATTCTACCTATTTCTACCTAACATATAATATATCTTTGAACTATTTTCTAGGTTTGGTGTTCATACGTACATTTTGTTTTGATTTCAATTCAATTATATCTTATGCATACCTTTAAACACACACACACACATATTTACATAAATATTAATTTATCTTTGTATAAATGTACAAGATGTTTCAGTATATATAAATTACATTATTGATTGCTCGGAAAGCTTGCTATCAGGCAAGAGTTGCCTGATCTTGATGCAACAGAATATGTGCAAGAATATAATGTTTGCAAAACAATCTTAAACTTTAAACGAAACTCTAACCAGTCTAAACAGAGTGTTGTCAGAAGCGCTCTGCTTGGAACTAGGAGCTTGCTAGTTCGATTCCTAACGGTGGTCAATTGTATAATACTAAAAAAAAGGAACGGTTAATTGACTCTACTGTCGGCGTATGCATAAAACCAAAAATAAATGGCTATGCTTGTGAAAGTTTTCTGCAGTACCCTTTCACGAACTTCAGATGACTATTGGCATGGTTCCTATCAAAGTTGGCTACAGTCGCGAAACCTACCAAAATCTTAGTCTGCGTACAAATTCTTTGGCGGTTAGTGGTCGGTTAAAAAAGCCTAGAAAGGCCTCGACCACCGCTCCACTACTATTACTACTACTAACCAAAACTCTGAGGTAAATCGCTTTTGTGGATCTGTTCTAGCTAGTAATATCCAATCTTTAATTACCAGGGGTCTGTTCACTTAAAAGTTTTGTTTGAAAAATCAAAATTATTTTTTCGAACAATTGAAATAAATTGATTTTTGAATTTGGTTTTTTGAAAAATTGAAACAAAGTAATCATTTTTTTTAAGAACACTTTTGTAAATTGCAATTTCGTTCTTTTTCTTAACGTTTTCATTTTTCAAGACCAGATCTAAATTGTTAGGTTCGTGAATGTGTATTATTAGTCCATGCTTATAACTCCTCCCCCCTCCCTGGAAAATCCATCCCCAAATACCCATTTTTGAAACCGTAAGGAGAATAAGAGATAGAAGCATAGTTGAAACACACTTTTGTTTGACACTATATTTAGTAAACAAACAGTTTCTGCATTGATATAATTTATACCCAGTATATACCGGATATTCATTCAATAACAAATAACTCGGTTATTTGTTATTTTCACTTATCGAGCTCTTTTATGTTTGGCTGTTTTCATTCGTTTTCACAACAAAAGAGTGTGGGCTACAAAAATCACTGTCAATTAAAAATTATTTTCGTTGATTTGACCCTTATTCATTCTGTTTTACAAAAAATGTTTCAATTAACAGCTTTTATCCGAGGCAACTTTTTCGAATGACTATGGCACAAATCAATTATAAATTTTTGAAAAAAATGAGCGTTACTGTTGTGCCACTTTAATGTATCTAAAAACAAAACCTGACTCATTTCATGATATATGTATACACACACACACCTGACCATTATCTATTTAATTTCACAAACAAACCCCATTTATTTTTCTTAAATATTTATTTCTAAATGTCAAGTAAAATTTTCGTTGATAAATTACCCTCATCTACCATTACAGATAAAATAATAATAATAATAACAGTATATATCTATCTATGTGTGTGTATTATTATTTACATTTTAACTTCATTAGACACAATTTCACATGTCCATGTTTCACATAAACACAACAGAGAGTAGTAAAACAAACCAAAAAAATATCATATGTCTGTTTTAAGTCACGTTATTTATAACGTGAAAAGACAACCATAATATATATATATATATATATATATATATATATATATATATATATATATATATATATATATGTATATATTCCATACAAATACGTTGTTCGTTGGCATCGAATACACTCATTGTCCGATCTAATTTTACCCACAACGCATTGTAGATCACCCTTAGTTCAAATATACCCGACTATTTTAAATGACCAGTCCAAGTGGTCGAGCGGTCTAAGGCGTTATGTCTGCGCAGTATGCCTACTTGGAAACTGGGAAGTTATGGTTCGAATCCCGACATCGTCAGTTTGTCAATTATATAGAAAAAAAAAGGGATGGTTAATTGACTAAATTGTCGACGTATGGACAAAAACGAAACAACCGACAATGCATAAGGTTTTCTGCAGTTTCCTTCATGAACTCCAGATGAATATCGGCATAGTTCCTATTATAGTCGGCTGCAGCCGCATATCCAACCAGTTCCTAGTCAATACACAAAAATTCCTTCCACTCCACTCACATCCTCACATCGTTAGGCATCACAATGGATCTTATGGTCGAAGTGTAACCCATCCAGGGCAGGCTCTATAATGTATATATATATCGATTTTAAATAGTCTTAAAATTAAAAACTTTTTTTTTTGGTCCATTCTGCCGCATTATTTCACAATATTTTCCAGCAGACACTGACTTAATAGACCTTTAAGTGAAAAGATTAATTTCACTACCCCTGGATGTTCTTGGATGACAACTGACAACAGAGTGGCTTCCTTTCATTGTTCACCTGCGAGAATATATAGCGAGGATGATGAGGCTAGTCTTAGTGTATGAATTTCGTGCATAAATTAATTTTTTCTACATATCCACTAGTTTTATATGTGTTTATAATAACCTGTCCTTACCACTTCGTTACCACCAAATGACATGATTTTCTTATTTTGAAAATACAAATATTGTTCTTGTATTTTCTTACAATATTATTATATTTTTGTGATTATAACATGATAATGTGCTCATAGAAAAATTTGGAGCTCTCTTAATAAGAAGGAAGTACTCAATTCAACCTGAATATTTAAAAAAATGTAATTAATCTTACAATATTTTAATCATTTACAATATTTTAATCTTTTTACAGAGTAGTCCGATTTTGATAATTCATTTTTGTTGGATGGGGTATACTTCAAAGTTGGTCCCATTTAAATTTGAAAGAAAAACTTTAGCCACAAACAAATAAAAAATAAAACTTTTCAGCGCTTCCACTAAAGAAAAATATGATATATATGTTCTGTGTGTAAACACTATTTGAAAGCACACAATGTCTTTGCGCTATTTTAATTGTTTTTTTAACCGACGAAAAAAACGAAGGAGATTCTCAAGTCAACCCCGCTATATTTTTGTTTAGGTGTGAACACGCATAAACGCATAACTTTTTACAGAGTAGTCCGATTTCGATAATTCTTTTTTATTGGATAGAGTATACTTCGAAATTGGTACCATATAAATTTGAAAAAAAAAATTTCGCCCCTAAGGGTAGAAAAATAGGGAATGGTTGATTGTTCACAAATGAATTTTCATCTGTGAACCGATTTTGTTGAAACTTGACACACATATGTAGTTCTAATGACACTATAAGCCACAAAAAAATAAATAATAAAAACTTATTAACAAAAAATAGAACCGACGAAAAAAGAATGTAATTGAAAAGCAAAAAAATAATAAATAACTTTGTAACAAAAAATTAAACCTTCGAAAAAAGAAAGGAAAAAATAATAAAGTAACTTTTTAGTCTAAGTCCTACACTAATGTAAATACCTAAATAATTTTGAGTTGGCGCCAAAAAATCTTCATCGAAATGGGCGAAGGGTTAATCTGATTTTCGGTCTAAAGTAAATATTACAACATAATACATTTTATTTGGCGCCGACTCATTAAACCATATTTTCAACTTTGTACCTCGTTCTGCCCCAGATTCCCTTAACTATCATCCGTTGTGGGTTAATAATTCGTATTAATGAATGAATTCGATCATTGCTCACAATATACATACAGACACACTCATACATAGGATGTTAGGTATTGTATGTATATATATATATATATATATATATATGTCTATTTTCATAGAACATTAAACAAACACCCCTGGAAAACAATTTTATATAAAATAAATATAATGACCATTCTATACTATACTCTCCCGCCTGCTTGCTGTATCAGTTGGTTTGTTACTTTGTTCATTATGACTAGTAACAATCTTTATACCCTTATATATTTGGTGCATGTGTGTTTGGTCAAGCTGGACAACGGAACGAACGGAGAAGGCATCTGTTTTCGTTATCAAAAATAACTGTTTTTAAGTAAAAATACATACAGGAATTATAATTGGAAAAACGTAATGTATATACGGCGTGGCAATCTTTGACAGTGGACAAATGGCTAGTAATGAGCAAAGCAAGACCAAGACCAAGACCAATACAGTCTTGATATCGGTATCGGTCTTGCTTGTCCGGTCTTGACCTTGGTCTTGCTCAAATACTTGTAGTCTTGGTCTGGGTCTTGGTCTTGCATATTAAGTCTTGTTCTTCGTCTTGCTCAAATACTTGTAGTCTTGGCCTTGGTCTTGGTATTGCGTAGTCAGTCTTGGTCATGTTAATTTAGTCTTTAACTTACTACTTACGTCGTTTAGGAAATTTATCAAGGCTTTTTATAGGTATAAATTATAAATGATCAACAATTAATATCTATAATTAATTAAGCTTTATTCTACAATAATCAAAAAATTTTACCGTATTCTATTGGTTTTTATAGTAAAAAAAAAATTAACTTAGCTCTAGATCAACTATGTCTTAACCATCCAAATACTTTTCGAGGAAAACAATTTCAGCACTATTAAACAATAGGTGTCTAAAATAAAGGCATTTTTCTTATGCACCGTTTTTCTTTGGAATTATTCTATAAAAACGCTGGAAAATATGTAGGTAATTGGAGGTCAAGATTATCAACATTTCTTGTTTCATCTGAAACACTGAGTAAGTAATTTGTAAAGATTATTTTCTTTCCGTACAATTGATAGAAAGTACGGTAATTAAGGACTAGTTTATGTGCTAGACATAGTACATTCATAAAATTAAAAAAAAAATCACAAAGTTTCTCATTTTGTGTTGTAAGTTAAAATTGAAAATCATTATTTTAATAAACATGATCTATGTTTTAGAGTTTTATGAAATAGCAAAAGTTTCACACATTAAATAGAATAATAAGACAATAATTTTGAAACTTGCCGTATGTTTTAAGATGTTCGACTGTACATAAAAAAAATATGCATTTTAAATATAGTTAAGCTCTATCTATCAATGTATATAAATAAAAATTAATTTTGTATTTAAAAAAAAATTAGAAATGTTACTTGAAAAACTAGTAAATTTGAGGAAAACTAAAAGTTATTTTATCTATAAGATATCTATATAATAAAAATTAAATGCTGTTCATTGAGAAGCGCATCACTTGAAAACGGCTGGATCGATTCAATTAATTTAAAAAAAAATGTTCGTAATAGTCCGCATAATGTTATTAAGAAATGAAAATTTGAGAAAGTTCCCCGGAAAATTGAAAATTTCGGAAAAAACTGAAAGTGCTTTTTTTCGATGGGATTTTTGGACAGGACAACGTCTGTCAAGTCCGCTAGTTTAAAATATATAATTTTAAGCATGAATTCCCAAAAAATTAACATCCTATATACACTTGTATGTATGTACACAATTAAGTAAATCATTTTGATAACTTTGTTCTCTCCCCAATTTTAATACCTTGTAAAGTTTATTTATGGCCACACAGCTATTCGAAATGTGAAGTATTAGATGTATAGTGTAGTATTTACGTGTCATTGGAAAGAAATAAAAATAAAAGCTAATGTTGAATAAAATTTTTTGGTACAAAAGTACTTAAAATGTTTTGATTAACTTTTATTGTTCGGAAGGATTTTCAGTTTTAGATAATAAAATTTGTTCAGCTTGAACATAGTCGACCATATTTATAGACGATGCGGATATAATTCTATATAGGATGATTTGTAATCTCATTAATATTGTCAATCGAATGATTACAAATGATATCAATGACAAAGAAATTCGTCACGTAGGACCTAGATTAGACTCAGCAAATTTTCTTCGAGGATCTAATCATAAAAGGTATCAAAGTAACACCTTAAATTATTAGCAATAAAACACTTATTGTAAATATTAGAGAATATGGTCAGATGATGCAAAATTATATACTTTCTATGATAAAATTTTTCCATTTTACTAATATCAAAGAATATTTTACAATAATATTAAGGAAGAAAATAAAATATTTATGTTTCTCTCACCTTCAAAGCCTATTCTTTATCCCAGTGATTTTCAACCACTGTGCCGCGGCACTTTTGTGTGTCGCCAAATTCTTAAAGTGTGTCGCCAAATTTTATAAATGTATATAATAAAGTATTATCCAACATAAAAACGAAAAAACGATCGAGACTGTTAAGTGAAGAAGTCGATATGAGAGTAGCATTGTCATTTTTACGACCAAATATAAATGAAATTATCAAAAAACATGAAGCTCAAATTTCTCATTAAAAGTATTCTTATTATTAACTAATAATTAATCCCGTAATAAACGTACTGTTGTTTTTGTAGTACATATTATTTGATTTTACATTCAAAATTATGAATTTTGAAATCGTTAAAAGAGTGCCGCGACAAAAAAAAAGGTTGAGAATCACTACTTCTATCGTGTTCATCGATATATACCGATGGTTTTTTAAAATTATTTTATATAAAAATTTCGGCATAGCATATATAGACTGAGAGCTGGAGCTACATAAAAGTGAACTGATAAAACATAGTCGTGATTTTTTCTCATAAGTTTCCCATGATATCGTCAAAGCAGAGCTGCAATTTTCAGAAGTCTCAGGTGAGGCGGAGAGTGTGGGTGGGGGATCAAACGTGTAGAGTTTTGATAAAAAAAAAACTGATCGAACATAGTTCTGAAAGTTGGTGTAGTATTACATATTGAAAAAATAAATTGAAAGAAAATGTTCCCAGAAGTGTAGGGTGAGGCT
Organism: Nineta flava; assembly: GCA_963920215.1. Taxonomy (NCBI): domain Eukaryota; kingdom Metazoa; phylum Arthropoda; class Insecta; order Neuroptera; family Chrysopidae; genus Nineta; species Nineta flava. The sequence continues at coordinate 125,573,282 of OY986041.1, forward strand.
CAACCGCTCCCAGAAGCGGTAAAGTGGTTGTTAACTTTGAGTCATGATATAATCGCAGTGTAATCGTAATGTCAGATACAGGAAACAAAACACATCTATAAGATTTCAAAAAATATAATTACAAAAAAAATACTTTTCCGTACTATTTATTTTAGAATTGATTTATTTTTTGCTATTAAAACTTTGTGAAGAAAAATTAGAATATTGCTTTTATAATAAACTTATGCAAACATTGAGGTTAGACGACAGACATATAAGCAATGGATAGTAAATAATAAGCGCTGACATATTTAACGTGGAGTATATGTAATCTGGGAACTATTTCGATTAGCTTCGGAAAGATTGTCGTTATGAAGTATACCAAATTTATTGTTGTTACCAAACTGGTATTAATTTTGTAGCTGACTCACACAATGATTATCAAAGTTCAACGACACTTCTTGAAATTTAAGGCTTTAGGGCAAAAGTTAAGGAAAACATGTTAGATATAAACTTGATAAGTAAAATATTAAATATCTACTAAAAAAAACTTTGAAATGTCTTCGCATTCACGTAGAAGCCATTACTATTTTCGGTGAATGAGCTACAGTATTTCGTCTTTTTTGGTCTCTAAATAAACGTTTGCAATTGGTTAAATTTTTACAACTTACAATCTAGTAAGGTGGTTTTGGGAACGACTTCTGGTGATGATAGTTTTGTTGTGATTATGCACCACACATGATAGGTCAGGTACAACGTTCAAGTAGTTTAGTACCCAGTTTAATCTACTTTATATTCCATTATGGTAGCGTACAATGATTGAATTTATAATAAATAATGAAAATAATAATAATAATAATGAAAGTTGAAAGTTTTATAAAATAAAACACTACTAACTTAGTAACATAATAAATAAATACAAAATGAATGGATGAGTTTGTTCATATCATAAATATATTCATATTTAAGTTTTATATATATACAGCCCCTATTTTAAAATACACCCAATCTGGAGGTAATGTATGGTGTATCTATCGCTGTCTATGTGCAGTGTACTATGATATGGTGTCTTTGTTACACTTAAACTGTATTAAAATCAGTATTGTATAATATATAACTATTATACTTATCACTCTCTAACTACAATCATTTATATATAATTGCATCTTACTCGTGCATGTATACATCGTCGTTATTGTCCGTCGTCCGTCGTGGGAGTGTGTCTTCATGTATATGTAACAAAGACACCATAATATAGTCACTGTATATAGACAGGGATAGATACACCATACATTGTTTCTTGATTGGGTGTATTTTAAAATACGGGCTATATATACATATATATATATATATATATATATATATATATATATATATATATATATTAATATATGTATATATATATATATATATATATATATATATATAAATATATGTATATATATATATATATATATATATATATATATATATATATATATATATATATATAAATATATGTATATATAGAAAATTTGTAAATATTAATTATTATATATGAACACTACACACGTTATAAATAAATACGTAATTCATGGTAAACGGAAAAATCAGTCAATATCTTTATAGTCTACACAAAACCAAAAATTGGGTAAATTGGTCTTTTTATACTCGGTTAATTTAACTACGCAGTCGAACCAAAACCATATGTTAAGTTGAGCGAAGAAACTAAAATTCTTGATCGGTGTTAAAATTTTTTTTTTTAATAGAGTTCGATAGCCTTGGCCTAAGAGAGCCTTTCTTGGCCAAATACTCTTGTGATTCTTTAGTCAAGATAATGAAATTCTTGTAAAAAAAAAGTATTTTTCTTATTACAAAAAAAATAAAAAAACGCAAGAAGAGAAAGTTTATATTAACTGAAGTATTTATATTTAACTGAAATATATTTAACTGAAGCAGAATATGATTACATCTTTAGAAAGTTTCATTTGTTTGAATTAAACAAATGTTTATTTTGGTCCGAAATATTAGCATCTTGGTCCAAAGAAATCATCATTTCAGTTTAAGAATTTCGAGATTCTTGAGTCAAGTGTCAGTTTATCTTCAGCTAAGGTAATTTTCTCCAGTCAAAACTATCTCTTTAGAAGATATTTATTTTCGTATACCAAAAATATATTATCTTCCCTATATATCAGAGTCAGAAATTCTTGGTTTAAATAAACTTTTCTTAATTGTTCAAGGAACTACTTCTATCAGTGTATAATTCTGTTGAATATCCTTTGCCCGATGTTCTGTTTTCTTTGTACGAAGCTGGGATTTTAATATATATTATGCATAGATCTAGAATTCGAACTATTTCCAATTAAGACCAGGGAGTAGAATGAGCTATTTCCTATAATATTTAAGGTAAAATCGATCTGTAAATAGCTAAAACTACGTTCTGTTTGTTTTTCTTGGATTTTTAGATAAGGAGCTTATGGCATTTTCTTTGAAGGTTGACTTTTTAACGTGTTTTCCGTCAGATTTTATCGTTCATTACTATTCTAAGCATTTATTTTGGATTCTCTAACCAGATTGTCCATGTGAAAGTAATGAGTATACAAATTTGTGAAATTAAATTCATTTATGAATATTTAGAATAAAATATTTATTTGCCATACAAATGCAATGAAATATATTGTTTATTTAAAATAGTATTAAATACCATCACCTAGTGAGTGCCTAAAATAATGCGACAAACACGCGTACACCTAATAATATCTATGCATGAGGGCTATTATTATATATAGTATATTCAGAAATATCAACAAAAATATATTCTCTATACTTAAAAAAATATATATATTGTCTAATTTGTGGAAATCTTTCACTTTTTTGCTGTTTTTGCTGGTCTTTTGATTCAGTTTTTGGTCTTATAATGTGAATTTCATTTATTTCATTTATGTCTGGGTTAAATTATTGCTTCTGATTTAACACCGGAAATTTTTACTATCTGTTTCTTAAAACGTTTAAGCTTCAATTAGAAGCCCGAAAAAATGTAGCTAAATGATGTCAGGATGATTTTTAGGTTAAACAAATCTAAATTTTTATTCCGATTATTAGCATCTATCACATTAATCACCGAAATCAAACTTTTTTTAAAGTTTTGCGTAAATTTTCATAATTTGATGGTGCATATATTGCAAAATCAATTAAAATATCATATCTGTTGGTTATTTTGAACATACTATAGTGCATTAACTATTTTGTATGAGGATATAGCAAAGCTATTAAGGTGAATAACATATTATATACCTAAACGACAGACACCATATTAACCGATATATGCTTGTTATGTATAGAACATTATTAGTTGGTACTGAATCAGCAGCTTAACTATGGGCTTTAGCCTTGCTAACTCTCCTGTATAACGTACAGGAGAGTTAATACTGTATATAATGAGTTTAAAATAATTGTCTATGCCAGTGTGTTATTAATTGTTCTAATGTTGTATATTAAACAGACGAAAATCATGTTATACAACAAATATGTGTGTATACAGGGTTTAGGATAATACTTGAAGTATCCGTGTTGTGTTGAGTAGCTTCCTATAACCTGTATCTTTTTCAGTATCCTGATTTTTTGGCTATTCAAGTTTCCTTTAATTACAGACGTTTTAATTTTTGACGTGACAAAAATAGGGGTAAGAAATGTAATCGTAAAGTTAAGGCTCATAAAAAAAATAACTATATATACTATGTTCCTGTTATTAGTGCGTGTACTGTTTATTTTATTTCTCCACAGGAACAGAATCATAGAGTTGATGAGTATATAATTAATTTAAACATGAATGCAATCTTTTGGCAACCGTCGACAGCAAAACTATTCAGTTTATGAAAAACAGTTTCCAACAGAAGTTGTTTATTAAGTATGTGTAAAAAATAATTTAACAACTATAACTCGAATCTTAGACCTCCGTCTTAGCGGGAGCAGAATCATAGAGTTGATGAGTATATACCAAACTAATTTAAACATGAATGCATATTCATACGCAATCTTTTGGTAACCGTCGACAGCAAAACTATTCAGTTTATGAAAAACAGTTTCCAACAGAAGTTGTTTATTAAGTATGTGTAAAAAATAATATAACAACTATAACTCGAATCTTAGACCTCCATCTTATCGGGATGGTGTACTTATCAATCCACCACAGGAACTTGGTGATTACATTACATTTCTCTATTCACATGTATTTTTGTATTTTTGTACGAATGCATTTGCACTGTTATTTGCAACTTACTTTGTTGATTTCTGTATTTGAGAAGACCCTAAGTTAAATTTTGTCAAAAAATATATCAAATAACTGAGTAAATTGTTTAAATTTCAGGATTATCGGTACGTGAGCAGTTTCTTTTACTTCTATACATATATAGATGTATAAACATATAACGTGTGGTGCATATACCAAGGTTCTATATTAATTGTTTGTATGTTTACACGTATACTTCTGTAATCTCTTTGTGGCAAAACTATTGAGTTTATGAAAATAAAGATTCAAACAAAAGTTGTTTTTACAAAAAGATGATCCATTTCAACGAACACGAAGTAATTTTTAGTTCATGATATTTTAGCTCCCGTTTTGTTATTGTGTTGTAGGACCGACAAACGGGACGACTAAAGTCATAGTTATTGTTTCTGATTGAAGGAAAATCTATAAAGTCATTGCCATTAAATTATTTTCACAAACTTTGAAGCATTGGCTAAATATATGTATGAATGTGTCATGGTTAAATCGTAATGTATACCAAAGGACCAATAAAGCTCACAATTCATATCCAGCAATTTTAAAGCATTCACTGAAAGTACTGTTGTTTATATTTACAAATTCTGAGAAACGAAAACGAATTTATATTAATATATAAATTCGTATATAAGTATTGGTAAATATTTGTAAGCTTCTTCCGAGTAAAATGTATGTACTCGCACTTATTACTAAAAGCAAATAAATCCACAAATATCTACTACTTATTATAAAGCTAGTGAAAACCCGTTGGAAAATCAAATAGTATAATCGCTACCGTTCATTTGTCTAAATTTTCTATATCTTCGTTAAGCTTATTCGTAGTGAACAAAAATCGATATGCTTAATTTCTGAATGTTTTCGATAAACATTTTGTTGGAATATGTTGGGGCTGCAAAAATCAAAGAACTATTGCGTTAAAAAAAATTTACTCTTTTCAAAAACCCTCATAGATCTCTTGAATATGATGGAACCTTGGAAGTTCTCATAAAATACGCGGTTCGCACGGTATCAAAACATTCAAAAAATACTTCCCAAACTGAGCAAACTCTTGAATATGATGAAACCTTTATAGTTCTTATAAAATGTAGATGTCACTGTATCAAAAGGCTCTAACCAAAACACCAAATACAGAACAAAATGTGGATAGCTAAGTTGTTTTGCTTTTAATGTATTCGAAACAGATAAAGTGGCCCATATTATAGGTAATAAATCGAAATATAATAATGAAAATCCAGATAAGTAGACAACTTTCTCGGGCGTCTTACTAATATTTCATACTTTTATTCGATAGTAGATCCATTTATCGAATTGCCGGTAGATATTATATTTTTTATATCATATTCATTTTATTTTTATTGCATACTAATGTAACCCAACATAAATTAGAAAACTAATTACACGAAAAACACATTAATTTATTTCATAATAAACTGAACCACCTTGTATTTAAATTATGCACTCTATCCTCAACCCAACACAACCTGGCTGCTATATTCCTATTATATATATATATATATATATATATATATATATATATATATATATATATATATATATATATATATATATATATATATATATATATATTGTAGAGTACATAGCTAACTATTTAATATACTAAAATTTCACATCACTTGCAAAATTAGTAGAATTAATTACAGGATTATGCAGGAGGGTATCCGACATATCCTATTAAATACGTTCTGTTTTAGAATTCAACACTAATTTTATTATCTAAATATAAACAAACTATCATTGAATTTCTATTTATGTTGTATAGTTTTAATCTCCCTTTCTCATTCTGCTTTCATCTATCAGCTTCCATCCTATCCACTGTGCCATGTAATGTTAAAAACATTAGGTATTACGTACCTGGGAAAATTGGGGGTGTTTTCACGAGGACACACTAGGAAATACTGTACGCTGTTTTATTCTCTCATTTTCATATAACTATTTTACTGTTTGGTATAATAAATAGTATTTCTGTTTTAAATATACCCTCTCTACCTCCCCCCCCCCCCTTTTTAGTTTGGAGTATATTTAAAATAGATAAATGATTCATTGCCGTCAAATTAATTATTATTATTTACAGAATAAAATTTTCTATGTTTTCTTCATATTTTATAATATTTTTGTTTTGATTATTTGATGGATATGTGAAATGCTGTAATGTAGATTGCATATGTTTATTATTTTCCACAAATTGATTGATTTTATATTTCCCAGACCGTTCCTAGAGCAAAAATTACTCAAACCAGTTGTAATTGCAACAGTTTTTAACATTTATGATTCACATTGTATATTATGCAAGTTAATTTGTGCCGGTTTAACGTTTGAAATAAAGTTTAGAGTTAAAAAACACTAAAAAAAATCATGCTTTTTTGGAATATGAACTATTTAATATATAAATTAATTTAAAATAGAAATGGAATAAAGAGATTGAAATTATATTTCAAATTTTGCCCCTATTCCTAGAACATTTGTTTGTATTTTATAAATACGTATTTCGACTACAATACGTATTTCGACTACCGTGACACAAGCACCAAATTAGCAACAAGCAAATTATCTCGGAATCCATATCCCAGAGATAGTTACGATTAGCTAATTCATACTGATGATGACTACATTGTAGTCGAAATTCGTATACAAATGTTCTAGGAATAGGGGCAAAATTTGAAATATAATTTCAAAAAAACCTAGAGTTCTGTTTGATTATTTTAATAATCTTTAATAAAGAGATTGACAACAAAATTAACTTCAATGTAAACAAAAGCATGGGGTGCTCTCTACTGCATAATGGCTCTACTTTTTCAAGAGTAAGTTGATAAAGGATTAAAATATCTAATAAAATTTTGTGTATTTTTTGACAGAACAGCGTTTAAAAAAATATAACATATCTCTGATTCTATGCTATCGATTTTCTTCAATATCATTCTATTTAAAACTATTCTGACGGTTCTGACGAATAAACTCATACACCAACATAGTATTATATAGTTTAAAACTGTAGTCGATCTGTATATAATAGTTTTCGATGATCAATTTCAACTGATTTTATTATTTCATTAAAACTCGGAAATATTCCAGTGGTTTTAGTTCAAATCTATACGACTCACGTTCGATTACGTTCCATGTTGGGTATTTATATATGCATGGTGTTTATTTAGATAATATTCAATCAGTAATGTATTTTCAAAACAAAACAAAAAACAACATTCTGAACATCATGGATAGTGGATGTATATATAGGATGGCGTATAAGTAACGTTATGATTTAATTAGTGAATAAATTTTTTTTTTACGTATTTTTTTTTCAGAATTAACTTTGAAAAACTTGGGAAATTTATAATGGAAAGACTCAGCACAGAACAAACGACCAAAGTTTTTCAATTTTATTTTGATAGTCAGCATTCGATTATTCAGACACAAAGATCTCAGGATGGGCTGCTCTGCCCTAGACGGGCTACACTTCGACCATAAGGTCCATTGTGATGGCTAAAGATGTGAGAATGTGAGTGGAGTGGAAGGAATTTTTGTGTATAGATCAGGAATTGGTAGGATATGCGGCTGCAGCCGACTATGATAGGAACTATGCCGATATTCATCTGGAGTTCGTGAAGTAAACTGCAGAAAATCTTCTCAAGCATAGCCGGTTACTTCGTTCTTGTCGATACGCCGATTGATAAGTCAATTAACCGCCCCTTTGTTTTTCTTAATAACTGACAAACTGCCGATGTCGGGATTTGAACCCATAACCACCCAGTTTCCAAGTAGGCATACTGCGAAGACATAATTCCTTAGACCGCTCGGTCCATGCCCTCAATCGGAATCCATTTGAGTAATAATGTTTCATGGTGTTAAACACAAGCTTCCTCGAGAACGATGTTATTTTCGTTACGCTCTACTCAAATCAAAAGAACAACTGTTACTGGTCTAAAGATTATTAAGAAAAGCAACGGAATCCTAAAAATAAAGAACAACAAAAACACAAAATCAAACCAAAAACATATACACAACAATTACAATTAAGTACCTACACACTTCGACAAAGATTTTGATATAAATTTTGAGATTTCTTCTTGAAGTAAAATTGTTTTTTCCTCTTTTGTGAAAGCGTAATCTTATATATATATATAAAAAGATAATTAAAACTTTGAACAATAGTTCTTTGTTTTGTTGGTTATTAACTGACGACTTCAATGATAGGTGCAAACCGTTATTTTATTCTTAACACGTCTGTTCAATAGTATTGTATGTAACTTGCTTGGTTTTATATATACGTATCGTAACGATCAGAAAAATTCATCTAGTTTAAATGAAAAAAGTATTGTAAAACGCCTAAAATTTTGATTGATGTGTGTGCTCGATAAAAAAAAAATTAAATTCTGCATTCTTAATTGCATTGTGGTTGGTATTTGATGAAAATGCATTATAATGATTAAATTTAACAAATATTTAGCTATTTCGTTTAAAAAATTATTTTTAATTTTGACTAAAGTTTCGGCGATATATTTCGTTCCTCAGAAATATAGTAATGTTTATTATATTACATAATTATATTACTTCTGTGAGAGGAACTGCTTTTCTGAAACAGTAATAATAATAATAATTAACAAGAGGGGTACCGCAAATGGGTTCCTAGCACCTATACCAAGGGATCCTCTGTGCCCTCCTTGAGAACACCCTGTCACCCGAAGGCGAGACATCTCCAAAATAGTAATAGTAATAGAAATAGTCAAAACAGTGAACAGTAACAGTAACAAAAATAGCCAAAAATATTCGTATACGAAAAAATTTTTTTATTCGTATATGTTTTTCATAAGATAATATTACAAATTAGGTTATGATTTTGCAGATAAAAACATTTTAACCTGATAAATTTCTTACTGGTTAACGCTACCACATAACAAAATGGTAAGGAAAACAAAAATAACAGAGTAGGTACTCTAAATTAAAACTTTTGTTTGAGTTAACTCGAACAAAATTTTTTTATTTTTTTTCTGTATGAAATATATTTTCAAGATAGTACCAGTAATAATAATAATAATCAGAAAGAGGGGTACCGCATACGGGTCCCTAGTACCTAGACCAAGGGGTTCTCTGTGCCCTCCCTGAGAACAACCTGTCACCCGAAGGCGAGACGCCTCCGGACAAGAGGTACCATTTTAAGCAGATTAAGCTATAGGATTCTGTTGAGGCCAGACGCCACACAGAAGACCCACAACTTCTCCGCCGGGATTGCTCCCAGGATTGATGGATCCAAAGTTTCGGACCCAAACATTCTATATCTGGCTTCTGCAGCTGCATATAACATGTATCGAGGTTTCATCGTCCTCCATACAGGCCCTGCAAGTGGGATCATCAAAGATCCCCAAGTTATGAAGGTGGTAGTTCAATCGACAGTGTCCTGTCAAAAGCCCCACCACCCTTTTCGACTGCATTCTATTGAGTTTCAATCGAGCACAGTCGAATGGCCTAGCTGTGTTTATGCACAACTTGACCTGTCGCATGCCCTGCGCAAAGTCCCAGTAATCGAGGTGAGCTTGTTTCAGCCACCCCTTGATTCGGTAAATTACGGAGAATCTTGCTATGGGAAAGATAGGCTCAGGTAAAAGGGGCGCTTGAGATGACCCCTCTCGTGCCAACGAGTTCGCTACTTCATTCCCCTTAACGCCAGAGTGACCCGATAGTACCAGTAAAGTATAATTGTGTATAATAGCAGCGATTCAAACATTCCATTTCTGCCTATTGGGTATACCATTCTTATTTATCATCGTTATTGGAATCGTTACCGTTATCGAAAGAACGCAGTATTTTTCACAAAATTAGGGAACTTAATTTAATATTATTACCCCTCGGTTTAATTATTTTTATTTCAATTGTATGTACGGTACCATTGCGAAGATACTTAGAACAGACAAGGATATAGCATCGTGTCCATATATCATTTTCTTTAATATCCGATGTCCAATATCCTCTTATATTTCAAAAACTAAGACGTAATTTTCAATTTTCGGTTGGTAGTAGCTCTTATCTTAAAGTAGTAAATATTATTGATATAATTTATGGAACAATATTCCTTTAAGGAGCCAAAAATGGGAGAAATATATGATACAGAAAAACTTTACGCGGAACAATATTGTAGATTTCGTTGAGAAGAATAATTATCTAGTTTGAATTTGGCAGTTTTCCTTCAATGGTTACACAATACACAAGACAGTGTGGGTTCGTGAAGGAAACTGCAGAAAACCTTTAAAAGCATAGCCGGATATTTCGTTCTTGCCCATACACCGACAGTTTAGTCAATTATTCGCCCCTTTTTTTAAATAATTGACTGCCGATGTCGGGATTCGAACCCATAGACTACCAGTTCCAAGTGAACACAACGCTTTTACAACCGCGGCTACTTGGCTGGTTAAAAAAATGTAAACCATCATTTTAATGGTGTGTATTATTATTTTAATGGTGTAACGTCACAATGCTATAAAAATGTTAATTTCCGGTACGGTTACGAAAACAGAAGTATGAAAGGATAACCGTTTACTATACGTCGTTGAGTTTTATAAATGAATTTTATTAATTATCGAACACTGGGCCGTTGAATATAGAACAGGTTATTCTCTTATCTCTTTATATATATTAATATTGATTCAATAGATGTGTAGTATCTTCGTAGGGATTTTTTCCACTCAATGTGAATTTCGTGTTATTTGGGTACTTAACTGAAGGTTGTGTTTGATTTTGGTTTCCAACTGTGTAGTGTTTGGTTTGGTTTGGGAAACGATAATAAAAAAGTAATAACAAAGTAAGTTTTTTACCTTTTCTTGTTGTTGTTTTTTTCATTTAGAAAAACATAATTTTTTTTTTTTGACATAAATATTATTTTTTATTGCTAATTGCTCTCTCATGTTGAATGAAGAAGTATTATTGGGTGGGTTTCCTATTATCAGGGTGGGTTTCGAGAAGGTTTTAATTGGTACTGTCTACTTGCTACATTTAAAGCACCATCAAGTTGAATAGTCGAAAATAAACATATCAAAAAAGAAAATACCATTTTTATGAATAAATTAAAACAATTGAAAACATTCAAAACGTTCAAAGTTTACTAATTTCTCAGTTTTGATGTTTTTATCCCAGCTAACCGATTCTGTACAAAAAAATCTGGGTTCCCGTTTAATCAGGACTCCCAAAAATCCTTGGAGAAGGTCTTCCATAAAACATCTGAACCTGACGAAATTTGATCTTCAAAAACTGATTAAACTTTTGTATGAAACTTTTTTTCTGGGACCCACAGAATTTAATATAAATCACGTATTTCCATACGTAAACTATCCAAAAAGACCGTAAACTATCCAAAGTGGCCGAGCGGTCTAAGGCGTTATGTCTTCGTATGCCTACTTGAAAACTGGGAGGTTATAGGTTCGAATCCCGACATCGGCTCTTTGTTAATTATTAAGAAAAAAAATGGGGCGGTATATTGACTAAACTGTCGGCGGATGGACAAGAATGAAGTAACCAACTATGCTTGAGAAGGTTTTCTGCAGTTTCCTTCACGAACTCCAGATAAATATCGGCATAGTTCCTATCATAGTCAGCTGCACCCGCATATCCTACCAATTCCTAGTCTATACACAAATTCTTCCACTCGACTCACATCTTTAGGCATCACAATGGGCAATATGGTCGAAGTATAGCCCGTCCAGGGCAGCCTCTACAATTTATCTATCTATCTAACCCTCCTGACGGTTAATATCATAATGTTCCCCTTGGTGGTTACCTGGGGGGGGGGGGGTAGAATCTCCACCTTTTGTTCATTCACGAATTTGACCTAACATTGTAGCTCTGGAACACAATTGCAAAATTTCAGTTTGTTAACTCTTTTCGTTTTTAGTTACCGTGTTGACGGACGGACGGACAGAAGGATATGTGGAAATGATTTAATTAGTCATTACAAAGTCTTGACTAAACTTTTTATATCCATGTATATATTATATATACCGAGTATAAAACGGGATAATTGAACACAGTACCAAACAAATTAACTGGAGACTGACCTCAATGGTATGAGCAATTTCCCTAATTAATTTCTTACTTCAAATATTTGTCAATGTTAAATTTTCTATATCAAATGAAATTATTTCCAATAGGTACACGTATGTATATACACGAGTATAAAAAGGGACAATTACTTTTCAACAACAGTACATAATTGATTTAAATTAAGTATATATAATTTAATACATTTTAAAATGTTTTATATAAATCTTGTTGTGTATTATGTATAATATGCAAAAACTGATGTATTTTTGACTCTTCATATGGTTAATCAAATATCATTTATTATTATTGTTTTACATTTAAATCATGCGATTAATCATCAAATTATTTTTAATTAATTTACTTAATTATTTTAATTAAATTTGTTTGTTAACATTTTATTTTTGATAAATTGAATTAATTAAATATGATTTATTATATATTTATACTCACACACAAGTATATATATATATATACATATATATATATATACTTATATTCACTTGCATTTCCAAATGTATATAATGATTGGACTATAAGATATAAATAAATTTGAAGACAACTATGCAAGACTAATTATGAATTTTTATTGCTTTATACATGTTGCCCTAGTGCTCCACACCGTATATTTGTTTTTCATCAGTGCCCTGGTCCCGGATTTGATTATTTATGCGCACATTGTTTTTAGTGCTTTGGTATTTACCATGTTTTTGAGTGGTCTTCATTTTGTTTCAATTTATCGATTTCTATTGTGTAAAATTATAATTTCTTACAGCCAAGTCAATTTATTTTTGACCATAGTTGCCGAAAAATAGTTCCTTAATCTGGAAAAATAATGATGACAAAGTGTACAAATATTAATAAAAAAGGTTAAACGTTAGATATTGGAATTAATCTATACACTTAAACTCCCCAATTTCCTACTTCAAATATTCCTTAATGTTATTATCAACTGATTTTATTTTCAATTTTTAATTTAATATAAGTATTAAAACGGATAATTGGGCACAATACGGGCATGTAGCAATTATAAGGGTTCGTGTTTTCACTAGGGAATTCACTAGGAACATTTGAAGAAATTTTTACGAAATTCCAACATTGGTACAAAAACAATAGCTGCTGCATTTCCTTTCGCTAATATTGAAAAATGAATGTGGTGGCTATGGTTACCATTGATTATTTTACTAATTATTATAATAATATACTAAAAAACAAAAAACCTTACCATGCTAATAAAAAAATTCTTCTCATCAAGAAAGATGAAGTAGATAATTTTAATTTTATTTTTTCGTAAAATAAATTTATCGTAATTGATATACAGTATCTTGTTACTAATTAGTCTATATATATACAAAGTACATTATATAATAATATATATATATATATATAAAGTAAAAAAATATTTAAAAAAATTTCTATTTATCATTAGAAATAGAATTAAAATTATATTAAATATATATACAACAAAATTAATTGTAACATTTTCAAAAAATTTAACAGATCATAAAGTTCGTTTGAAGTTAATCTCACGTATCTAATTAAAAATAATTTAATGTTTTAAAACAAAAACATAATTAAATTATAAGTAAATTATAAAAAATTCTATATTTCATACCTCACTGTTATAAAAGAGATTAGCTCCCTCTTATAAATCTATATAATTTTTGAAATGAATCATCCAATATTATTTTTATTTATATCGATATAGATTTTGAATTGTTTTAACTTCAATTTTTAACAAGTGAAAATACAAAATAACTGAGCTAATTGCTTAAATACCCGGTATATACTGAGTCCATTATCCGAGAACTGTTTTAGTTTTTTAGTTTTTGAATTGAAATTGTGAGAAAACTATTCAGTTTATTAAAAACACTTCCTACAAATAATTATTGTCAAATTTTTCGCATTCAAGAACTTTATCTCACTTTTAAGCTCAAGAGCGCACACATACATTATTTAAGCTTGTTATTATCACTACACGCTTAGAATTGATCTTGCCTACGGACAAACGGGCAGACGGATATGCGGGAATAATAATTAAATAAACTGGTTTATATATATATATATATATATTTATATATATATATATATATTTATATATATATATATATATATATTTATATATATATATATATATATATATATATATATATATATATATATATATATATATATATATATATATATTTATATATATATATATATATATATATATTTATTTATATATATATATATTTATTTATTTCTATATATATTTATATTTATTAATTTTCTTGGGGCCTCCAGAAAATCTACCAGAGGTCCACATACCAAACCGTTTCAAAATTATAGCCGTTTTCTGACGTCAATATCGTTTTCTAGAAACAAGGTATACTGTATCTATCGCTATCTATATGCAGTGACTATGATATGGTGTCTTTGTTACATATACATCAAGACACACTTACTCGATGGACGACAGATAATAACGACGATGTATACATGCACGAGTATGATGCAACTATATATAAATGATTGTAGTTAGAGAGTGATAAGTATAATAGTTATATGTTATACAATACTGATTTTAATGCAGCTTAAGTGTAACAAAGACACCACATCATAGTACACTGCATATAGACAGCGATAGATACACTATTCATTGTTTGCAGAGTGGGTGTATTTTAAAATACAAGCTGTAAAACTATATACATATAAATGTTTGGAATGAACATTTAAAACCTGAGCACCTCCAAGCGTTTATTTAAATTGGTGACAAAAATGTTATTTTCTACTTTTTAGTTCATTTAATAAAAGTTTTTAAAAATTAAAATTTTTATGTCTACTTTATTTTTGATTGACTAACTAATTTATCTAAAATTTTAAGGTTGTTCGTTTCATGATGAAAGTAAATTTGCCGCTGGCTTTTAGGCGAATATATAATATAAAAGGTGAAGAAGTATATCTACCACTAAACAAGATCACACACACACACAAACTGTTGTCGAATAGAATTGAAAGTTTTCGTCAACTCTTCGTCCGATGAACTGAAGTGTTTTGATTAGAATTATTTTCCTATGAAAATTAGAACGATAAATAAACAAAACGTTCGTTGGTCGATGTTTGTGTGGTTTAAAAGATATAATACTATACGTGTGTCAACTATATTCCTTAAGGCATTTAATAGAGAACTTTCAATCCCTTATTAAAGGATTTTTGAAAGTCAACTAGCTTCTAGAGCTTCTCCAATGTTTACATCGATCACAACCAGAGCCACTGACTACATACATATACCTACGTGCTTTGTGTAGTTTGTGTTATCGTCATACGAACGAAGACATCCCCAACATTAACTGGGGATATTTACTGTTGGACGGTTATACATGTATGTCCGATGTCTAATACGAAATATCTCATGGACTGGGATTAGAAAATTCAATTTTATAATGAAAATCACCGTTAACAATACCAATAACAAGAGTAACTAGATTAAAATTTGTGATGCCGCGAGAGACAGGCGATAATACTCTGGCTAAATCCAAAAAGCATCAAAATTACAAACTAACCACCAAATTAATACTATTTAAGTCCATTTTGCGGAGTTTTTTAAGTAGTCCTTGAAGTCATGTCAGCAGATAACTTATGAAATTGCATTTCCGGCTCAATCCAAAGACCACCAAAATTACAAACTATGCACCAAATTAGCACCTAATTATTTAGCACCAGACTTCCCTCTGCTGAGTAAACGCAGGTACAGAAAAAAGATTTTAAAAGTGATACAAAACTTATTTTTATTTAATTGTATGTTTTGAAGAAAATTTTCAACCGTAAAAACGAGATGAGACGAGACGATAGAAAACTTTGACAAGTCTATACAATACAAGAGGCAAGCTATTCTCTTCTCGTCTCGCAACGCAGCAGCACTAATGGAAATAAATGACCTTTTGCTATAAAACCATTTTTTTTAATGCAATTTTTCTCTATACCTTGGCGAAATCGTACAAATATTAATGAACATGATTAATGTCGTTTGAT
Source organism: Nineta flava (assembly GCA_963920215.1). Classification (NCBI taxonomy): domain Eukaryota; kingdom Metazoa; phylum Arthropoda; class Insecta; order Neuroptera; family Chrysopidae; genus Nineta; species Nineta flava. Next base: position 125,589,576 of record OY986041.1, read on the forward strand.
TCTCTTTTTTATTTATATTTTGTCGTAAAATAAAATTAAAAGTTATTATTTTGATAAACATGATTGTGTCAGTATATTTGTATAACTGTGAGGATATTTAAATCGCGAACGATAACAGTTGTTTCAATTATGCTGATTTAAATAATTAAAAATTATATCTAGCGTTTGATACCATGGAATATTTTAAATAATTGTTGTAATTTATTTTAAATAATATTAACATAATTGTTGCTAGTTTATATAATAAAAAATTCTATTTTCCCATAAAAGACTCTATGATAAATGATCGATAAGAGGTTTTGAAATTTTGAGGAAACATAGTTACGTGATGAAATTTGCCAAATACCAAAGGATCAAAAGTTTTATCTTATATAAAGTGAACGTGTTTTAATTTGCTAATAATTAAAAAAAGCTTTGTGTCAAAATGATTCCATTATGAAGAATAATTAATGTGTACAAATATTTTGCAAAAGATTGATTGTATAGAAGAATTTAGTAATAATAATTTATTCAAATTCATTGAGTATCTGATTAAAACGTTGAATTTTCAATGAGTTTCATCTAGTAGTATATCTATATATATCACAACGTGTAGTTGGTAATTAAAACATGCAAAATAACCATTTATTCCATTGGGAACATTGGGTTTATAAATTTATTAGTCTATAGCTACGAGCGTTCGAGTAAAAAACTTTATAATAATGTTATGCTCTTTAAAATAAAAACCTTAAATTTTCAATAAATATTATTGATTTTCATCAAGAAATAAATTAAATATGGAAAATGAGGAGAAAGCAGAGGTATTGATAGAAAACTTTTCAGTCTACATAAATTGTTTTGAAAACTCTTAGAATAACTTGATACCAAACTAATTCGAAGTATAATATACTTACACCCCTCCACGTAAGTAAATCAAGCAAAATTTAACAAGCGGAAATTTATAGTTTTGTCCAATGCATACTTTTTTGAAAATTGGCCCTCGTTTTATACAAATAGCTCTGCTTGAAAATATAAAAACGAAATGGATAATTTTAATCGAAAATTTATTCATATTAACACAGGTTTCAAGGTAAAATATATCCTTAAAGTTAAAAATAAATTATTTAGATTCCAACTGAGGTTCAAAATTTGCTTACAAGAAACAAGTCGAAACAAGTCGAAATTAATAACAAAATTAATTTCGAAAACTCAATCAGACAATCAATATTTCTTATTTATTACGCGTTTTTATTTATGTTTTATATAAAAAGAATACAATTTTTAGCGTGGTACATTGCTAGAAAAGTGTCCAACAATATTACCAGGTGGATTATAATTGGCAACGACATAGATTGTTCCACTTTTCTCTCTGGCCATAGCCATACCCATTTCCGTACTCCCTTTCCATATCATTTGTGTAAAATGTCCAGATTTTAATTGTCTTGGCTCCGATCCAAATGAATGATCTTTTATTTCGTCGTACCAACTTTTACATACATCTTTTGGTGTAATTTTTGCATTTGGATCTGAAGACCAATAATAGAATATATTTTCACCGTATTGGTTATTTGGACGATGATAAAAACGATTTTCTCTTGCTAACTTTTCAGCCCATTCTTTTGCAAAATTTGTTATCTACAAAGAATAATTAAATATTAGTTCCGTAAATAATTTATGAAATTAGATGATAGAACAGTTGGGTCTATTAATCTTCTAGCAAAATATGGCTCCGACCTCAAAACTATAGTATTTCTAGCCAAAACTATAGTATTTCTTTTTGGAGATGTGGTAATGTTAATGTAGCATAAGACCTAAAAATACGTCAAATCAATTTTGAATATTTTTTGATATATTGAGTATAATATGGAGGATATGTTTTTCAACTTGCTAGCGAGCAAAATTTAGAAACTGTTTTAGGCAATGAATCATACTAACTTACATTGGCACTATATTTCAATTCTGGGACATTATGTAGTTTTCGATATGCATTATGTATACGAACACCTTCCTTGGAAAAGTTATAAGTATCCTTTGAGTTTTCGACCACATCAACTTTTTTGGACTCATCAATTTTGGTTTGACCCAAATTTGCACTATGTGTCGTATTACTACGCGTATTCCTTCTACTACTTAAGCACTGACCCATGGTAATCAAACTTAGCTGCAGCCATAGATGAAAGACACAATATATCTTTTTTCTATGACTCCAGTAAATTTAGTCTGACAAATTAGAAAATTGTTTCCACGGGAACCATTTCAATTAAATTTTAAAAAATGTACCCGTAGTTTAATAGTACAGGCGCTGGATATCAAGGGTCATTATGTATTAGTTTCCAACCTTCCAGAGAAAATATCTCCCGTTAAAAAACAAGTGAGGTCAGCATTCTTAAAAAAATTATTGACCTACCTAATATTTATAACCTATCGAGAAACACAACCCCATACCGGCTTTTGTAAATGATTTACCGCAAAAAATGGACTGTAATTCTGTAATGGATTATAATTCTAGGCGTGTATAGTGATTATCAGCGGGAAATACATGGCCAGTATATTATCTACAAGCTTAGAATAAATCACAGTAAAAACAAAATAAAAATAAACTAATCATATGTGAAATAGATTAAGGTACACATTATTTAAAAAAAAAAAATTATAACGTCAGATTTTCTCAACACAAACACTTTTAATTTATGAGTAAAATATTTCGTATAGAAATAAATGAAAGTAAAATATTATACGGCTACAAAACCAAAATACAGATTATCTAGGCTCGCAAATTTGTTATATGTCGTTTTTAAGATTTACACATCGTTCATATAACACATACCTACATACACACACACACACACACAAATCACACACCCTGGCTATAACACATTATAAATGTATCCCCCCTCTACTCATACCACTTTTCTTCACTCCCCGGCGTCTCTATCTTCTCCTTTTGTGTAACACACAGCACGTATATATATATATATATATATATATATATATATATATATATATATATATATATATAAATATATATATATATATGTTATATTGTCTAAATTAATGTTTTCAACAAACGCAAATTATCTAGAAAATGTACGAAACATATATTTTATAAGGATTTAAATACTGACTAGTAACATTCTCAAATAAAGATTTTTAACTATATAAAACAGGGTGTCTCAGAGTTACCAAGAAGTAACCAGTCCAAGTAGCCGAGCAGTCTAAGGCGTAATGTCTGCGCAGTATCCCTACTTGGAAACTGGGAGGGTATGGGTTCGAATCCCGACATCGGCAGTTTGTCAATTATTAAGAAGAAAAAAAGAGGGTGGTTAATTGACTAAACTGTCGGCGTATAGACAATAATGAAGTAACCGGCTATGCTTGAGAAGGGTTTCTGCAGTTTCCTTCACGAACTATAAATGAATATCGGCATAGTTCCTATCAAACTCGGCTGCAGCCACATATCCTGGCAATTCCTAGTCTATACACAAAAATTCGTTCCACTCCACTCACATCCTCACATCCTTAGGCATCACAATGGAGCTTATGGTCGAAGTGTAACCCGTCCAGGGCGGCCTCAACAATCTATCTACCAAGAAGTATGTTAAGTTTTGCCGCGAGAAACAAAAAATGTCGTGAAGTAGGACTAAAATCGAGAAAAGTCGAAAAACATACGAATTTTCAAACATATTGATGAATTTGAGAAGTTTCTTTTCGCAGTTTTTTGTCGATATTTGACTAGCAAGTCGAAGTTATACAATATTTGGCGAGAGCCAGGTTAAATGGGAATGAAACCACGCAATTCAAGACAATGCAACAAACATTGTTGCTTCTCGCGGTGACCCTAAACATGTTTCTAACTTCCAGGAAAAATCTTATTTAAAGAATATTGTTATATTCTTGTGTTGGGGAAGTTTTCGAATTGAAATACATGATTAGTTCATATCTGATGTTGAAATAAACATTGGGTTGACTCGTTTTACTTGCGCAGTGTCTTTTCGAATAAAAAATTTATATTTTTATTAACCACCAAGTTTTGTCTCTTATAAATCACCTCTCATTATTGTAAGTTTCTTTATTAACCAAACATTACCACAGAGTATTAAATTTCCCATATTTGCCAACATTGCCACGAAATTTACAATGATATTTTATAGATTTTGATTTCAAATGCTTAGAAACTAATCGACTTCATTTCCGTTTGAAAATTTTGAACTTTTTTTAAGGTTTCCATAAATTTCCGGTTCCAAACAAAATTTTTATTTTTAATACTTATCGACATTTCCATCATTAGTATACACAAAACATCGAAAATTTAAATAAACTGTGCAACCTTTCACATCCACCGAAGCAAGTGAAATATTTTCGTATATAGAATAGAATACTTTCGTAATTTTTCCCTTGCCTAGGACCGCGGTCTTGATTATCGGATAATCTCATATTCCATTGAGTTCATACCCAAAAAATGAAGACATTTTCATATTTAATATAAAATTTATCATTTCTCAAAGTTGCGGTAAGTTCTGCTGGAACATCCGGTGTATACACGTACAGAATTCGTTGCTTTGTGTGTTTTTGTAGGTTTTTATAGGTTTTCTCTCACTGAATAAAATTTGTTGGTTTATTTTATTCAATTGTGTTACAAAAAGATAGGTTATGTAATGTAACCTATAATTCTATATAGCAGTCAGTTATATTGCCATGTTTTTTGTTAATATTTTTATTTTTTTTTAAGACTTTGAGACATATTATTCGGTGAGAAATTTATTACGATCGTGTTATTACATGCTCATAAATTTTAGAATGTACCATTTTTTTTTGGTTGTGTAATCGTAGTTAGCGAAGTAAATCTTGTATACGAATTAATCATGAGCTGTCATCGTGAACAGTTTGGTGTAAATTGTCAGTAAAATTATTTAATTTGAATTTTAGTGTGTTAATTAGTGAATATTTAGTAGAGATTAAGAGAGATGAAGGGAGAGCAGCGTCGGGCTGAACTTAAAGGACCCGGGTGACATTATGGTTTTAAAGCCAGTCGCCCGCCAAACCTAATGATAATAATAATCAAATAGCCCTGAGTGTTTGAAATTTTTATTTGCAAAAACTTACATTTTTATGTAAAAAGTTCCATTAATTATAACTCAAGCCTAGCCTATTAACATTTTTGTAATAGGGGAGAAGTTTTAGCTAGATTGTCAATAGACTGTTTGTAAAAGCTGCTATCCTCGTTATCCTTGATAAGATCCTATTCTATGTTTAGGATAATCGAGCCCAGCAGTTCTTGTCCCAGTTGAGAACGATGCATCATCCTAATTCGCTTCAGAGCGGAACATCGCCTCTCGCAAATTACTTGGGTAAACAATATTGCGAGGATTATACAGTAAGCGACCTTCTGCGTCCCTTTATTCCTCTTTCTTCGTGTTTGAAGTATTTTACGTGTAGATTGTAAGCCTCGAGAATTTGGGAGCCCACGCCATAGCCTACGTGGGTACGTGGGCCCTCGAGACTTCCTATGACCAGTCCGCCTTCGAAAGAGACGGCACAGAATCTAGAAAGAATAACCTAGTTGTTTTTTATGCACCTAAAGCTCTTTGGCTAAATTTCAAATAATAGATTAAAAGCTTTGAAAATTATATTATTTTGCAAGTCTTTACAGAATCAATTTCTTCACTTCTCAAGATTCACTGCTAATTGGAATGGGAATGATCTGTTTTCTTAATCTCCCAACTATGCTATCAAAGATTAAATCCTTGAAATATAGTCTAACACATACCAATGGGATGTATCGGGTGGATGGGATGTGTGGGGTTTATGGCTTATAAGCCCTATAATTTTTACCCCATTTACACAGAATCAGACAATTATTTCAATCAAGATAAGGGCCAATAATATAAACGCAGGAACTTTTTTTCAAAAATTATTAATTTTTTGATAATTTTAAAGTTTTTTGATTAAATAAACTCATTGCAGAAGGTTTATATTTTAAAAATAATTTACACAAGCCTTGAATTTAAAATTACCATAATGTTTGGGAACCAGATTCTATTGAGATGAGCTATCCAATAAAACAAATAAAAATATCATTTTTATCAATACTTTCTTTATGTTTTGTAAACTAATCGGGAAAGGGAAAAATCAAATAGACGAAGAAGTAATCTTAAATACCAATTTGTACCAAGAAGCTTTTAATACTTTCACAATAAATAGTAAAACACATTTTTTTCGTTTATTTATTTTATTTTTTTATTAACGATCCTGAAAATTAGTTTTGGCAATGTGAAATAAATTATTCTATTTTCTTTTTATAATGTTTTAGTTTATTATTTTGTATAATAGTAACGATAATAAACCATTGTAATCGATCCAGAAAAGAATGCTTTTCTAATTTTCCAATCTAATATGTACAGACGGGGTTTCGTTTCTATTGTCATACGATACGAAAATCGAATTAAAGTCGTCCGGTTTTGTACGAAGGATTAAGGATTGAATTCCATGATGACGATGGAATAAAGGAGTGCGACAAATATGCCAACCTTCCAATATAATTAACTCGAGTCTAGAAAATTTGATAATGCAATCTTCTAGATCTAGATGAAGATTTGTAGATAGTTTAAGGTTAGGGTTAAGATGATCCAAATTTCTTATTGGCCCAATATGGCTATTTTAACAGGATGACGAAACTCCCTTTAAACTGTAATGACGCCAAGAAATTTGAATCATGCACACTCTTTTTTAGAAAAAATTTAAGACTGATAGAGGCTAGAGTCAAGATGATCTAGGTAATCTAGTCAGTAATGTTTTAAAAATAGTTGTACGAAAACGGTCAAGCTTTTCATGTACGAAGTTCAGGCGTTTGAAATTGCTTTGTTTTTCTAAGATAAAGGCCAATTCTGTAAATCAATAAAGCCTATAAAGGAACCATCGGTCCTTGGAGATACGGAATCTCCATTTTATGTGGGGTAAGCCTGATCGACATAAACCGAACTTTTATGAAATACCCTTTTCTGCCTGCTACTAAATTTTAGGCTAGGAGTATAGACGATCGAAATATCGGATCCAATAATTTTCAAAATAGTCGTGTGGAAGGCCAGACCAAACTTCAAGGGAAGTAATTCTGTGCAAGCAAGTGAATACAATAGTAAACCCTTGTATGAGTCATTTGTAGCGTAGGTTGTTTTTCTATCGAATCTATTATACACTCTATAATACCATTTGTTTTTGTCAATCAAATAGCAACAATGTAATCGAATTTGAGCACACACAACAAACAAACAAACACACATACATAATAATACAACAAACAAAAAGGCAAAAAGGGATCTAAAAAAAAAACCAACAAATCAACAATAACACAACACAAAACCTATCTACCCACATATACAAAACGGTCTATATACATACAAGATGTTACAAAAATGTGTTGTGCGTTATACAGGAGCATATTTTACACACCAAAATAAACAAACAAACAAAAATTCGTCACGCAAAGCTGCGTCAACTAAGCGAAGTTCCTTAGAAGACATGCATCACTCTCTAGCGGTTACAATTTTAGTCTGATCAAAATGTAATGTCGTATCTGGTATGATTTTTGTATTTTCAAGGTCAATTTTATTAATAAACGGCATAGGTCAGGGGGTAAAGGGGGACATAGAGAGAGAGAGAAGAAAACACAAACTATAAAATATCTCTTAAAATTAGAAAAATTTAAAAATGTTTAAGGAGTAAAGTTGTAGAAAATCATATTTGCTACATTTCACTACTTGATTATTTTTCTCAAAATCTAATGTGAACAGAGATATTAAGAAAGAAGTATTAAGAATCTTAAATTGTAAATATTTCTGTAAATATTAGTGTAACAGAAAAAATGACAAAAACAAAGATATGGTAAAACTAATTACCTACAACTATACATCTTATAAATTTTTCGATTTTTCGAATATTAAGGGAGATATGCCAAATGTTGTGCTTCCCCCTACCTCTAAACCCCTGTTTCCCCTTGTCTGATTTTACCCATTGACGAACTTGACCTTTTGAATACCAAAAGAGCATCAAATAACAAATTTCATTCAAATAAGAACAAAACTGTGACCGCTAGAGAGTCACAGACACATAAACGTATAGATATGTTGATATGTTGATATATATATATATATATATATATATATATATATATATATATATATATATATACATATCAAAGTTTTAACGATTTAAGTCGCTATCTGACATTTTCTGTGTCTTGTTTCTTTAATTAAAAAGAGTCTTGAAGATATTTTTTTGAGAGTCAAATCTCACGTACATAGACTTAAAAAAATACCCCAAAATAATTTTCCAAAAATTTTATCCTATTATAAAAGGGCACTTCAAATATTTAAAAACATTGATCCAATAGAACTATTTAAAGAGAAATTCTGGGGATGTTTAGATTGTCCAAGACCGTTGGGAATCTACATCAAACAATTTTTAGGATTATTGCAAGGAATTTAATTATTAGAAGATTGCAATTTTGTTATTCTTTCACCGATTTCAATCAAAAGAATGTCGTTTGATCTCTAATTAAAAACTTGTTTGACTTAAAAATTTTTGGAAGTTGCCGCATTTTAAATGCCGGTGAAAGATGAAGATTTTGAAAATAAGTTTAGAATATTTTTGAGGTCCATATACGTGAAATATTTACCGAGTTTCAAAACAATATCTCCAAGAATTAGCGCGTTACACAGTTTTGTGACATATTGTATACATAGATTAATGGTGGTTTTTATTTTAACCCATGTTATACGTGAAGTTCGCAATATATATATATATACATATACATATATATATATATATATATATATATATATACATATATATATATATACATATATATATATATATATATATATATATATATATATATATATATATATATATATATATATATATATATATATATATATATATATTGCTTGTTTGAAGTTTTTGCTGAATATTTTGTTGGATAAATGAAATATTGGACCTAGGACAAATTCTATATACGGTTCTTAACCGATTTTTTTGAATTTGAGATACATTATAAATTATCATGTACCTATCATGTCACTTCGTATTTATGTTTCAATACCATATGTGATAATTCAACTCCATATACAAAACACTAAAGCTACCGAAGTAAAATTTTGTATAGAGGTACGTTTCATTATCTAATTTGAAATTTGATTTTACCACTAAAAAAACACTTAAAAATTTAGCACCTAATATATGTCGTTGCTTTAAATAATGACAAAAACTAAAATATTGCAGATTTCCGTCAAATATGTGCTAAAACTTGCAAATCCCAAATGTTCAAAACGAGATTTAGAACATTTTTCTACAAATTTAATTATCTCAGAAACAAAAAAACAAGATTAATTTGAAATTTGGTCCAGGTATTTATAAGACTTTGATAAATATTATGACAGTTTTTCATAGCATATCTGGTTGCCGAGATATAAATTTTTGTATTCATGTTTTTACCGACAAGCCCATTATGTAAAAATCTCTTAAAAATCGTAACTTTCACATTTTTTTACTCAAAAACTTAAAACAGGATCAACTTTAAATTTTGACAGGAAATTCTTTATTATTGAAATAATAAGCTGTAAAATTTGGAAGAACCTGTCATTAAATTGAATTTCTTCACAACTACCTTAATAAGACATAATTAATGTCTTTAATATAATATTTATGAAGATTTTAATAATAAATAATGATAATATGTAATTATTATTATTGATTCAGTATGTTTCATAGACATAGTTAACAGACTCTACATCATCCCTACAACAATACATACATATACATACATATATTTATTATTAAAATGTAGACAAAAAACAAAACAGACATCATAAAAACTTATCGACTAGACATACAATTGTAAGTATATTAAAATTATATTATAATAAATATAAAATATTATACTTAAATTGAATTATTATTTAAAAAAAATTATAATAGTATATCACATATTATTTAATATTTATTATTACTATTGTGTAGTTGTAGAAGTATAGACTATAGCAGAGGTGGGCGTAGACGGCTCTCCGGAGCCACGGGGCTCCCCATAAGAAAGTGAGAGTAAGTAAGCAAGGTATGTTTTGAAGTAAGACGGAACGATGTTTCAATACAGGTTGTCCTACCAATGCATCATTATTAATATATAATTTTTTGGCGGACGATGATTCAAAATAATTATTTTTAAAAACAGCAATTACGCGATGGCATTCTGCTGTCCCTATTTCGAATTTATCAAACTCGGCAGAATGTTTCGCGGTATAATGACGTTGGAAATTACTTCTTTTTAAACAAATAAACGTTTTACCACAAAATAGGCAAATTAGTTCTTTATCGGTTTTGTTAAGTATACCAAAACGATGCTCCCACTCGTTGATGCCAAAAAATATCCTCCTTTTCTTCGCAGACGGCGCCGTACCTCCAGTGCTGAACTTATCCAAGACTGCTTGCGATGTATTCTCCATTATTAAAATCACTACTTTTATTTTTTGTGAAAAAAGAAATTATGCGAAAAATAATTTTCAATAGCACGAATAGTACTTTTCACTTTTTTAATTCAAAGTAGACTAAATCAAAACAACTCAGTAAGGTTGAGTAAGCTATCATAAAATTCCCACTTTATGTAAAATTCAACCATTTAGAAATTAGTAACAAATTAACCTCACCCACCCAGCTTTTTCATTGGCATGTTTATTGTATCCAGTGTCATCAAATTCCCATGACACTATACCCTCTACTAAGAAAAAATAATTAAATCAGGTATATAATTGTTTATTAGTTCTCCGATATGAATACTATTGGCAAATTATTCGGAATTTCCAAAAACCTAATTCTAAAATCTAAACTAAAGCTAAACCATCAAAAAACTTACAAGCGGTTTACAATTGTCAAGCGGTAAATGTAAAAGATCAAAAGATTTATATTTTATTCAAACACAAATATATTTAAAAGGTACATTTTATGCCCAAAATTCCAGTGTATGTATTGTTTGTATTGTATAGTCAATAGCGTATACTTTGTATAATTATAAAAGATAGTCACCATAAAAAGGGTTGGTATTATTATATTGTTTTCAGAATATGTTTTAATTAAAAAAAGAAAATAATAATAATTGGTAGGATACCCTGTATTTACTCTATCTCTCTTCCTACCTCTCACTCAGAGCTTGCCCACCTATGCTATAGAATATAGATAGAACCTTGTTTGTTATACAATAATATTCATAATATTGTTATGTGTAAATATTTATCATTTTATTATTATACACCCTAGTCATGAAACCTGTTGAAAACTTAACGGTACAATCAGTATACAATCTGTGTTCTTAAGTCGTGTGAACAATGAGGCAGCAACAAATTGTCAAACTTGTAAAAAATAATTTAAATACAAGTGCTTAGTAAAAATTCCTACTTAAATTGAAATAACAATTCCTACCATTTATCGGTCTATGTATTTGAAAAACAATTTCTAATTAATGACTTCAAAATAACCAAAGTGCCAACAAGAAGTGTTTATGCCTTTCTTTACTTGATGTAGTTCGCTGGTAAGTACAATTATCGACTACTTCTTGAAATATTCTTGATCGGACAGGAGTATAGAGAACATCGGATATTCAAGAAATACATACATAACTATCTTATCTATAAAATCGTTCTTAAACACATTAAAATATTTTACGAATAAAGAATGTTAGCAATATTTTATTAAACAATGTGTAATAAAGATTAACCAGTGGTCATTATTACTCAATAATATAGGAAAAATTATGGTATCGGTAACCGCAAACATCAAAATAGCTGCGTTGAAAACAATCTTAAAATTTCGAATGAGATGGTTTTATACAAATGTTTATTTTAACAAGCATTTGCAAAAATTATTTAAAAAAATTTAATGTTCTATTGGTTTTTGTTAATGAGCCCTGTTGTACCCCTTTTGTACCCTGGAAACATAACCTTCTTATTAGATACTGTTGTAATCTATACATAGAAGTGAAACCTATCATATCCGGAACCACGAGCGTCTAGATATACGTAACCGTACCACTAACTTACGGAACAGTTTATAAACAGGTCGAAATTTTAACTAAGACAAGATTCTTCAAGTTTAGTACTGGTGTTTAATTTAGTATGTCAGTTAAGATTTGATAACTGAGCTAATTGAGTTTAGATAGATAAAACTTGGGTTATATAAGTTTATTGCACTTCGACCTTATGACCCATTGTGACCCCCCCCCCCCCCACTTCTACTTCAGTCTGACTGGATTCGCTTCTCCTATATTTTGACAACAGCCAGGGGCTGGCTTAGCAGGTTTTTCTGAAGGTTCATATAATCGGGGTGAGATGCACCGAATATCTTGTATTTGCTGTAACCGAAAGATTCGCAGTAAAAGATTATGTGGTTGGATGTTTCCTCTTTCTCGCCGCAGAGTCTGCACATAATGGATCCGTTATGTAGTTCTATTGTGTATAGATGCTTTCGTAGGTGATAATGCCCGGTAATGATAATTGAGTTTAGTAAATATAGTAAAAATTTATATAAATATTGTTTATAGAACTTAATGCATAAAGCAAATTATCTCCAAACGATTGATCGTTAAATATAGTACCATTTAACTAAATTATACGTGATTCACCTAAAACAGCAACAAGGACCTTGAAGAACGCGATTTCAATATTAATCATAATCTATTTTTACAAGTGGTTTTAGTAAGACCCATTAATTTTCATAGAAAAACATTATTTTAAAAAAAAAAGAAAAGTATGTAGGTATAGATATAATAAATTGAATCATCAAAAGGTCTCGTGTTAATTTTCCATTATATGAAAAACATTTGAAAATTACATGAAAATATCATCGTTGTGCATGCAATAAGCAAGCATTTAAGAGATATATTCAATTATCATTATCAATATTATTATCCACCACTGTAAAATGGTGAATTTAATAACAAAATGAACAATAACCTGTAAAAATAATAATATACAACTTTGTTTCAATTTATTACACTGGTTTCATATACAGGCTGGGTCTTTAATCTTTTGATTTTTAAAGCTTCCTAAGTTTTTACAAGCTTTTATCTAATTTTCAATGTATGTATGTATGTATGCATGTAGGTATGTATGCATGTATGTATGTATGTCCGGGTCAAATCTTGCAAGCTGAATTAGAACCACTTCCTCTTATTCTACAGAATTGAATTTTTACATGTTGGTTCAGTTCCGAAAACAATGCATTTTTTTGGTAAGCATGACAAGAATCGACAAGGTGAAGAGGGGGATTAGAGGGAGCGGGAAACATAAAATTTGGTATATATCTCTTAATATTGAAAAAATCGACATTTAAGAAATATTTTTGAATCCTATAGGTCATGGGCTCGATTCCTATCATAAATGTGAATGCTTTTTCAAATCAAGCATTTGATGTCAAAGAATGAGAGATAGCACTGTGTATAGACTCCGCTGTTTACTTGTTAGCAAAGAGGTTTTTGACCTTATTAATCAATCCAAGTAACCACCCGAATACAAAAAAAAGTTTATTTTCTTATAAATCATCCTGTCAACTAAAATAATCGACTAAAGGAGTGTATAATAATATATGATTATCTATATATTGAACCCTTAAAAAAGGTGCATGATATGAAAACATTTAATTCAAATAAAATAGTTTTGTGAAATAAATTTTCATATTACAACCAACCAACCACCATACAACTAACTATTTTCAATCATTTTATTTTACTATTTACAAACTATAACTAGACTGTTGCTTGCTGTTTTCTACCCCACAACAACAACAACAACAACTAGTCTACCCTCTAGACTCTAGAGGTAGGTTTCTAACGTTCTAAGATTCTTATCATTATGAAGTGAAAGAACTTTATTGTAACAAGTTGTATATATTATATATATATACCTATAGTATATAATATATTTGTTATATAGACTAATACCCCATACAAGACCACAATACAACAGCACTATCGTTAGTTGTGTTTGTGTGTTTGGGATCTGCCCTTTCATCACCTTTTGTTATCTATAACATAATATGTTTGAACAATAAAGTACTATATATATATATATTAATATATATATATATATATATATATATATATATATATATATATATATATATATATATATATATATATATATATATAAAATATACCTTATATGTGAATATATATCAGAATAATAATAATACCGAAAAGATATTCACATAATATATTTATTAAATTGTATTGTTAAGATTATAATTCAAGGCATTATCATCATTATACTGTTTTTTTTTCAGTGGGTAGTTTAAAAATCTGTGGCTATAAATTAAGATATCCGCTTTATTCGGGAGTGGGAGGTTACTGGTTCAATTCTCAATACCAGCAGTTTTTCAATTAACAAACCAACACTTGGCAGTGGTTAATTACAAAAATAAACAAAATAAATTAAATTATAATAAATTTTATTGAAATTACTGTTAAAATTGCTTTTATTCAATTTACTCTTGTTAACATCACTCTTATTAAAATTACTCTTATATTGTCTCAGGATATGTTATTCGTTGTTAATTTGTGAAACTGTCACCAAATTAGCATCGAACAACATATCCTGAGACAATATAAGAGTAATTTTAATAAGAGTGATGTTAACAAGAGTTAATCGAATGAAAGCAATTTTAACAAGAGTAATTTCAATAAAATTTATTTTATTTTAATTTATATCTAATTGTCAAAGAGTAAATTTCGACTAGCTAATTTATACTGATGATGACTACTTTGTAGTCGAAATACGTAATTATAATACAAAAACTGATCTAGGTATTGGGACGAATTTGAAATTTATAATTATTGTTAATTATAGATATAATTTGGAACTTAGAATGTTCGAGAACTCTTGGTTTTTTCAATAAAAATTCAGAAATTTTCCCAATTCTTAATTCAGTTATTAGTGTCAAACACAAACGTATTGCGATTATAAAATAGTCATCATCAATATAAATTATTCTCCGGGAATATACGATAATTGTTAATTTTGCGAGACTGTCACTAAATTAGTTGAAGGATATTTACGACTAGTTAATTCATACTGATGCAGACAACTTGGTAGTGAAATACGTATTTATATAATACGTGTATATGTAAATATATATCTAAGTAATTGATAAGAACGATTTGATTTTATGCTAGACATATTTTTACCATTTATCATTTCGAATAAAATTTGCAAGATAGAATAGCGAAATGTGTGATTTCATAATAATATATTGGTCGTCATTACCTTATTTAATGCGAACTAACTCTGTAATTTTCTGTTTGGAAAATAGCATTGACTCAAATAAAACCTTTTTAACAACGATAGGTAATAAATAAACTTTAAATCAAATTTTAATCAAATTTTCTTTCAAAAAAAGTTTCATTCAAAAATTGACAATTACATTCCTCGTTGTGCAAGTGAGGTAATGAAGTTAATGGTTAAATTTCTTGGAAAACATTTCACATAAAGTGTATATCACTTCAGCAGCTTATTGCTTTTCAAACAATACCTTCCAGGAAATTGTAGACGATCCCATATGAATAAACTGTTGTATGTATAACAGTAATATTCATTTTACAAAGTTATTTGTGGTTGAATTGAATATCAAGGCAAACGACAATAGTCCCTGTGTAATTGATAATAATAATCCCCCACAATTTGAATGATATTTTCGGTAAATAATTTATTAAAATGTTAATCACGAATGAAACTTTTTATTGAATTATATATTATAACCTGCCTCCAAAACAACAAAAAAATTTAATAATTATCGTGAAAAATTTCGATGTTGTATAAAATATTGTACAATTTAAAGCCAGTATAGTATACTAGTAATCACTACTGAAAGTGTATGTATTCCGACCTAATTTTACAACATAATTTATATGCCCAAAGTCCCCAAAGTTTATAACGTGCACAAAACGTAAATAAATAAAAAATGACTTTACTAAAGGTATATATATCAAATAATCTATATGCTTAGTGTAAAAATGTGTGCAAAAAAAATTCGTATACAGTGTCTTCAATCATTATTTTACAAAAAATATACAATTGTATTTTTCAAATGACAATACATTGTACACATTCTACATTCTACATAATTTATAATTTATTTGTGCCTTTTTCATTCCGTTTTCAAAAAATGGCTTGGGTAAAGTAGTTTATTAAAATAAAAAGCATACCAACACAGTATCTGTTTTTCAACGATGTTTCGTATCGTCACATCTTGATAGGAAAAGATCTACTAATAACTTTAAAAATCATCCTGTTTTAAGTTTTTTCCCGTCGCAACTTTGAAGCGCTCCACTAATTTGTTAACCATCAAATTCTGAAGAAAGTCCGGAATGTTTTTTGTAGTAAATTATATATTCTATATTAATTCTTTCATACATTTTTCGGAAAATTTATTACAGTTCCTGTGATTTATGAAAAAATTCGAAAACTTTTTGATTTTAGAGTGTTTAGCTGTTTGTTGAAACATTATCTACAGCTCCTATTTTGGTAATATCATTCTGGACCTATTTTGACGGATGCTTTTCGGTAATAAATTTTGTAGATTTTTTTTCTTCTATTTTTATCTTTACTTGCTATTATTTAAAAACAGTTGAAAGTCACTGTACATTTCTCTATACATATAAATTACAAATTTACATAATTAAATTAGTTATCATGAATTAAAATTACTGGTAATGCGGTTGAAGCGACGAACGAAGACGTATACGTATATATAATATAATCCAATATTATATATAAATTTTTTTTTTGTATACAAAAACCATTAATCATTAGGAATTTAAAATACATACTTTTTACTCATGATTAAAAAACTGTGTAACACAAATATATATATATATATATATATATATATATATATATATATATATATATATATATATATATATATATATATATATATATATATATATATATATAAAATGAAATACAAATGAAATAAAAAATAGAGAAAAAATAAAAATAAAACAAGAAGAACCATAAAATAGATACAGGATTGAGATTAAGTCGGGAATATGGCAGAATATGCTGTTAATGTCATTTCTCCAAATAAATATATACGCTTAAGACTTTTAATGATGAGTTAAATTAATTCAAAAACTAGTTTACTAAGTAATGTGAGCCCTTCATAGGCCCAGAGTCTCTTTTAGGAAGTCCAAGGACTGCATGTAAACAGGTGATCAACGAGTGGTCAAATGCTAAACACCGTGATCACTGGGAAAAATACCATGGCAAGAGCTCGGGAAGGTACTGCTTCAGAGTGCAACAAAGAGGCTATCGCTCGATGCACTGAGGCTGAAAAGGCTGCATGTGCGGAAAGTTACCGGATTATTTACCGGACATTATCCCCTGCGGATGCATCTGCACACAATGGGACTCCTTAACGGATCCATTATGTGCAGATTGTGTGGCGAGGAGGAAGAAACATCCAGCCACACTATCTTTGACTGCGAACCTCTAGGTTACAACAGATACAAGATATTCGGTGTATCTCACCCCGAATATGGTGGCTATTGCCAACATATGGGAGTAGCGAATCTTGTCGGACTGAGGTAGAAAGGGGAGCACAATGGGCCATGAGGTCAAAGTGCAATAGTTTTTACCCCGATATTAATCAATCAATGAATCAATCAAGGCAAAAATTATGTTTAAAAGTTCCACCAATAACACCAATATCCATCAATAACAACTTCACTTCCTAGCTATTTGGCAAATATCACCCGCTTTATCTTGAGCCCAACCATTGATGACCTGTATGATGTGTAAAATGAACTCTCTGTATTTGGTACGCACTTTCTGATTCATCCGGTACATACGTTTATATTAGAAATAGTGGTTGGTTGCGGTACACCACCAAAGAAACATTTAGTAGAGTTGTTAAATTTTTTGTCGATAAAATATTTGAGGGTTTGAGAATGCTGGGGGTATTTTGAATGAAATTTAAGAAAGTTTAATGAATAATTTATATGTACAGACCTTTTTATATACCCGTTGACAAACAATTGTTTTTTTATTTTTTAATTTATTGAAATTTTATTTGTTCTTTTGGCGTGACATACTTTATACTCAATTTTGAAAACATTATTTAGGCGTATCCATCAAGTTATTGAAAACAGTCTGTTTTCACCTTTTGATTAGGAACATACACACCAGAACAACTCTGTTTCCGAAATTTTGTATCAGGTTCCACCAAATGAGACGTACACAACCTTCTCTAGAAGTTTTTGAGTAAAAGATCCATTATAACAAAAATTTGATCATAAAACTACAGTTATGGACATAAATTTCTCAATAATATGAAGAAACTATCTTTGATAATCTGATTGGTCTTTTTAAAGAGAAATGTTCTAACTTTTCACTTCAAACTTCAAGTAGAATGCCATTTATAATGTGGCTACGATGTTTTGGCAAAAACTCTAGTCAATTGCCATATTACCAGCTTCAACGAAAGACAGCCCTGTGTATGGTTTTGTTTGAACGATTCACCAAGTTCCATTGACTGCCTCCGGATCTACAATTCTTATTTTTTCGCCAAGACGCTCACGTTTCTCCTAGAGAGCAATTTAGATATGTTGTACGTGGTAGAATCTTGTGTTACGCCATTATAAATATTCTTTATTAAATCGGTAGTAGATAATTGGTATGCATTAGGTTAGATTGCAAACGCAACCTTTTTCTAAAACTAGCATAGGTTATCGAAATTTTTACTATTTAGATGCGATATTGAACTATTTAGATGCGAGACGATAGAATGGAGTTAAAACTACTCTAAAAACGATACTCTAAATGGTGTGGTTATGTTTTGGTTGAGAAAACAGGTAAGTAGGCATCGAATACGTTTAGGATAAATGTACTCCAAACATGAATCGTATAGTTTCGTTTGAATAGGGTACCGAAAGAAAAACAGACGTACTCACATATCCGTTTATAAAAATATTAATGGTATGGCAGATAGAGATATAGAAAACCAGGGTATTGAATAAGACGAAGAAGACGTTCACAACATTGACTATATATATATATATATATATATATATATCGTTTACTATAATATATACACTCTGGTAGTTAATTAGAACATGCGAAACAGCCATTTATTCCATTGGGAGAGATAGGTTTATATTTATTTGTACATGTGTTACCGACATGAAGGTGTATAATGTGTACAGACAGTTCATAATATATATAGGTGGAATTAGTATTAACACTGATGTATCGACAAGTCTATGATGGCTTGAAATGGACGTAAAATTATGACTACGATATAAAGTTTACCACTAACTACCGCTCCACTTTTAAGAATCATTCTCAAAAGGCTGCATTTGCCTATAAACAGTGAAAATATCACCTTACTGAGTTACTTGTTTAAATACCTAGTGTATACTGAGCTAATTATAATGCGTGGACTGTTCATTTTGGTTTGAGCAGAAATTGTGGTAAAAATGAAAATTGTTTTAAGCAATATTCATAAATCATATTCATAAACCATAACATCTGGTAGCTGAGATGTGGAGCATTGGTCTAGAATGCCAGAGCTCCTGGGTTCGATTCCTATTCTAGATGTAGAATAGATACATGAATTTTCATTTCAAGTATTTGATGTCATAGAATGTTAATTAGGTCATGTTATGGACATCTACACCAAAATAGCCAACGCTCTTGATTTTCGAAAAATTTTTTTAAATAAAACTTGTTTGTTACACAAATATTCACAACTTTTATTCGAAACATTTTTTCGAAAACCAAATAGATTCGATACAAATCAATTGCTGCAATTTTTGAAAAATAATAATAATAATAATGAGGTTTAACCTCCGTTTTCGAGACACGACGGTCTATCACAGAGGCCACCCACATCATTATTTTTCAACCTTTATTTATTAATTTTTTACATTACATTTTTATGATATGTGTGGAAAATCAGGAATTCGTATACAGATTAGGAATTGGTAGGTGTGTCTGGAGCTTGTAAAGAGAAAATGCAGAAAACCTTCACAAGCATAGCCGGTTATTTCGTTCTTGTCCATACGCCGACAGTTTAGTCAATCAACCGGGCCATTAATTTTTTTTTCAATTGACAAACTGCCAGAGTCGAGATTTGAAGCCATAACCTCCCAGTTCCAAGTAGAAACAAAACCTTAACAAGCGCGGCTGGTCAATTTAATTTTTGAAAAATGAGCACTTCTTTAGTTTATATTTTACATTTTATAGTTTAAATTTTACTCGTGTGTTTAAAATGATAAAATATCACCTACAATATTTTAGAAACATCCTGTCATAAGTAATTTAAGGAGTGTTTTGTTGGTTGATAGATGATATAGAGAAAGAGTAAGCCTTTTTATTTTATCTAATTTTGAAAATGTGTTATCAATTATTTTGTTTCGTACTCGTTTTTTTTTCTTTCTGGATATATATAAAATTGATAAAAATCATTTTATTTAATACATAAATTAAATATTTATTTATGTGTTTCTGTGTGTGGTTACTTAGTTACGATACAAGATACAACACACAGAGGCTAAGCCACATGATCCCAATATATTTGTTTAGTGAACGAACGTGAAATACGAGACCATATTCAATTTTATTACTATGATATAAATTTTTATGATCATTTTAAATTCGACATAGAATGATTTTAAGTTAATTTACGAGATTTTGGTTTACGAACAAGTTCAGTTAGTATATGTATAGAGCTTTAATTTAAGGTTTTTTTGTACGCAATAAAATTTTTGAAATGATATAAAAATATGGTATTTAAACTATTTTAAACTGATCACGAGCAAATTGAAGCAGAGAATCTTTATTTTCGTATAGATATTTATTATTTTAAGTACGTTCATGTGCTATAAATAGTACATTCAAAAAAATCTACAAAATTCAATATAGTGCATTCATAAAATTATACAAAATTCACAATAAAGTTTAACAGGTTTTGTCGTGAAATAAAATTAAAATTCATTTAGAAAAATTCAATTTCAATAAAAATACTTTAATAACTGTATATAGTTTTTTATCCCGAAAAAACAAAATCGTTTCAATTAGGCTGATTGAAATAGCTAATAATTAATTCGAACGATTTTTTAGTTCCTTTAAATAAACTGTATAATTCCAAGAATATTTTAAAATAATATTTATCGCAGTGTCTAATTTATTAACATAGTTGTTACGAGTTTAAATATAAAAAATTATATTATCCCATAAGACGATATATTAAAAATTTTATTATTAATGAAATGATAACTTTTTCTAATGATTGATATGAGGTTTTGAATTTATGTGGAAACATAATAACGTGATTAAAATTGCCAAATAACAAAAATTAAAGGCTTCATCTAATATCAAGTCTCAAGCATGAATGTCCTTAAACATATTTCCTGGGTAAACATGCGATTATTTTGATTTTATTTAAAAGAAATTGCTTTCAAAATAATTTTTAATTTGATGAAGATTTGAGGCTCGTCTTCGAAGACACATCACCGAAAATTAACAGGTTGAAAGAGCTGATTTTTGGTTGGTAACCAAAGCAAAAGCTAATAAAGCAATCGTAAGAACGAGATGAAATTCTTCAAAAATGGTTACTAGAGGTCAGGTTTGCAGATTTTCCAAGAGTCTTTGTTATATAACAGACTAGCATTACCCGTCGCGGCTTCGCCCGCAAAAATTTTGTAACGCCCTTATAACCAAGTAACATAAGATTTTCTCCCGTCAAGTTGCGTTTAATTTTTGAAATACATATGTTGTATGCACTGCCACCAATGGGCATAATTTTTGAAGTACTAATAAGTTGTGTATAACGTATTTGTTGTATGCATCGCTATCTATGAATAGTATCTTTAATACATGGGTTGCTTACTGCCATCTATCGTAAAGCGGAGGACTTTGTTTTATAATAAGACACCTCCAACAAATATCATTATATTTTAGCCAATGTATACAAAAACTTTATCCATCGAGAACCACTCTATCCATTGGTTAAAACAGCATGAAAATCGGTGCAGTAGTTTTTGAGTAAATCGCGAACAGACAGACAGGCGCGGCTGGGGGACTTTATTTTATACTATGTAAGGATAGATATATAGATATATCTTCACTCTTCTACTTCAGACTGACGAGATTCGCTTCTCCCAAAAGGTATGATCGAAGTGTAGCCCTTCCAGGGCAGCCTCTACAATCTATCTATCTATCTTCGCTTCTCCCATATCTTGGCAATGGCCAGGGGATTGCTTATCAGGTTTCCCTGCAGTTGCATAATCGGGGAGAGTTGGCACGTTTTCAGCGCGCTATGTTTTGTGACTATCCCACAGGTATTATACATTTTCCGAGGTGAATAGGACTCTATGTCCTATCCAGGACCTGAAATGAAAATACGTTCAGCAGTTACGGATCTGAGTGTTTATAAACATCTACATACAAACTTTTACATTTATAATCGGTATAAGAAATGTTAATCATGTTTCAAACTATTATAGTCGATTTGTGCCGAAAACGGAATAAATTCGACACAAATCAACTATAAAATTTTGAAATAGGAACCCCCGCTAGTATATTGAATTCATTTGGATTCCATTTTATTGAACATACTTTGTATATATTCCATATATATAGATAAATAATTTTAATTTCTTCAATTAAGGACTAAACAATAACTAAAGTCCCATAATCCCCAACATAATAATAATGAAAACAAATCTAATTGAACAAATAAAATTATTTTGTAAAAGATATCAAATTTACTTCAATCAGCCAGCCATGTCAGCCAGTAAGCCAACCCCAGTCAGCAAGCAACCACACGAAACAACAATTCAGTCATTTTAAACTTTATTTATTATTTATGACGAAAAATATTTTGTAATCAATTTTAATAATCATCATCATCATAAACATAATAATATAAAGTTTGAGTTCAATCATTCGATAAATTAATGATGTCCCATTGGAATTACTGTCGCATTTATCGTGTAACAACATGTAGATATATATTTTACAGGATGAATGGGGAAATAGGTATATGCCATGTTTTACCAGGTTATGCCCACGTTGTGTGAAAACACTGCAAATGTGAAACGGAAAATTTTTCAAAAAATCTATTTTTTCAAGAGATATTCAAGATTTTCATTACGAACCCATTGGTTGGTAAATTAAAAACAAAATAAAGCGGAGCAAAGGATAAAGCATTTTACATGAGGTTAGATAGATTGTAAAGGCTACCCTGGACGGGCTACACTTCGATCATAAGGTCCACTATGATGCCTTAGGATGTGAGGATGTGAGTAGAGTGGAAGGAATTTTTTGTATATAGACTAGGAGTTGGTAGGATATGCGGGTGCAACCACCTTTGATAGGAACTATGCCGATATTCATGAAGGTAACTGCAGAAAACCTTCTGAAACATAGATTGTTACCTTGTTCTTGTCCACACGCTGACAGTTTAGTCAATTAATCGCTTTTTTTTTTCTTAATAATCGACAAACTCCCGATGTCGGGATTCGAACCCATAATCTCCCAGTTTCCAAGTATGCATACTGCGCAGACATAACGCCTTAGACCGCTCGGCTACTTGGACTGGTTTACATGAGGTTACTCAAAGATGCGCTTAAGCTGAATGTGATCATTTTGAACATTTATTATAACCTTTTGTCACTCTTCTCCGGGCTGCATCCGAAAGATTTTTTTCTTTTAGAATACGAGCTTGTATGTTCTTGTCCAGATGGCCGATCTGTTAAAGGCAATCAGTTCGGAACTGGGAGGATGATGCTGGTTCCATACAGACAGTTTGTCAATTAAATTAATTTAAAAAAATATTATGGGGCGATTATTTGACTAAACTGCCGGCGTATGCAGTTTCCTTTCACAAACTCCATATTAATATCAGCATAGTTCCTATCAAAGTCGACTGCAGTCACAAAACCTACCAATCCCTAGCCTATATACAAATTCCTTGTCCTTTGGGAGTCGACAAAAAAGGCCTATAAAGGCCTCCTTGCCAGGCTTTGACCTCACCTCCGCTAATACTACTACTAATATTGTCCATATTTTCTGTTGGGTCAGGTACATTTTCAGATTTTTGTGTCTCAACGAGGCTAGCTTGCGCAGCTTCGGCTGGTTTACTTGTTCGGGCATTTGAGCCCCTGAGTTTGAAGTTTTATATTTGAGTTTGTATTCATTTTATCCCACGAAAAAAATCGGGCCGTCTATAATTCCATCATCCCTTGGATGTGGAGGGAAATAATACAATGAAGTACGCCAGTTATTCCAAAGAGACTGTTCGCGACAGCATTTAACCCTGTTGCCCTAGATTACGGGTAGTTGCTCGAACCGTACCATGAGTTTGCATGGTTCCTTAGTCTAGCCCCTCAGACCATCATGTCAGGCATGGATATTCATCCAGTGATATAGTTACCGCCAGCATAGCATAGCATAGCCCTTCATCGATGTACACGAATTCCTCCACCAACGACAAGGTCCTACCATGCCTAGGAGGGGAAACTGGGTTTATTGTTTTTGTTTATTCATTAATCCAAGTACCTTCAAAAATCACTTTGGCATATTATTTCACGTTCACTCCATATATATATATATATATATATATATATATATAATAGTATGCTTGGTAATTCATCTAAATTAAATTAGTATCATGACTGTGCAAATAAATTTATAATGTAGCAAATAACAACTCCCAACCCGCTTACCTCTCCTGTGATAATTCTATGTGTGCTATGATAATAAGTATAACAATGTCCTTTTTTCCCATTATTTATTTTCACCATATTTAAAAGTCTGTAGGTTCATTAATGGAAAAAAATTTATTCATAATATGTTTTGGGAATATATTATGAAAATTATAAATAAATTTGTTACGAACGTATGGTTGTCTTCTATCACGATTAAAGAGCCTGGGAATCTTTGCATTCTTTAGTCAACAACAGGAATTATCGATCAAAATAATTTTTTCTCAACTTGGCATCAAATATTTTAGATATTGTGGTATTGAGAACTGTCCTGGAGGCGGAACATGACAGTTTGTTGTGTGCAACCGAAATCCATTATGTGTGTTTTTATTGATATATGAATTGTTTTCTATTTTTAATATATTGACAAATAATTAATTTCCAAAATTTTGTGCATGCAGTTATTTCTATAGAAACTATAAATTATATTCGAGATCTGGGCCGGCTTTAACTATGGAATGGTCAAAAAATAGCTATAACTTTGGCACGGTTCGGAATTTTGAATTAGTTTTTTCTAGAGTTGTAAAAAAAATTTACCTTGAATATTATTATTTCGCTATCTCCTTAAGTTTGCATGTACAAAAGTCCACATGGTGTCTTTCCAACATAAAATGGATTTATATGATTTGGGTTTCTTTGAATTCCAAAAGCCCAATGAGTTGATCGTCAGGTGTGAGCATTTGTCAAATAATATTAATAACATATTTTATTAATTTTATTAACCCATAAAAATAATAAAATTTTAATCTTCAAAATGTTCATACTACTCTTTGTTCGATCTACTCTTTGGGCTTTTGAAATTAAATATCATGCAAAAAAATACTATGGGCGATCATTTTATGCTGGACTCTTGATTACCGATTGTACATGTGCATTTTTTTATTGCAGTTGAATATTTGACCGTTTGAGAGGTCATCAAATTTTATCTCTTTACTCAGATTATATTACAAAATTTATTAATGCCTATTTTTCTATTTTCTTAAGTTTTCGATGGTACAATGGGCTACAAGAGCAGCGCTTATTTTTCAAAATTGGATAGTTGATTTATACCTTATTTATCGAATTTCGAGAAAATATGTCTTATGCAGTATATTTATAATGATTTAACTTTTGTCCTAAGCATTTTTTTTCGAAATCCGAATGCAAAAGTCATAAAGAAAAAATCATTTTGAAAAAAATCTCTCAAAAATATTACAATTTTCTAACGGATTGTTTGTCAGAAAAAGTAAAATTCAAACTTTTTCAAATAATATTGTAACGAAAGATAGTAATAATATTCCTGTATATACAATCACTAAGGTATAAATTTTCAATAAATATGACATGCTTTGTCAAAAAATATTTTATTTAAAAAAAAAAACAAACAAACATAAAATAAAACCAACCTATTCTCAATAACGAACGATATACGAACGAGATATTATTCGAGACAAGACATCGAACACAATAATAATAACTGATTGATATTCATGAATTTCTCTGCGCTGATATCCATGATATGATGATATAGATACCGATACAAAAATGTTTAAAATTATAATAAATTTTATATTGAATACGAGTGATGGAAAAACTCGTTGAAGTAGAATATCTCTTTCTTGGCATATTTTCGAACTCGCATTTGCGATCATCTTGATGGCACCATAATATTGAATTGTCATGTGGATTAAATACTTGCAAAGTTTCATGAAAATCTGTTCGCAAAATAATTTAACCCTAGAACACCAACCATGCGTAAAACTTACGTATACAAAAATAAAAACCACGCATGCGCCAAAGTCACGTGTCAGTCACTCCTCTACTACATATCTAGCATTTCTCCGAAAAGTGCTTTATGTGATTCCAACAAGATTGTTACTTAAAGAGCAACGCCTCCCATCTTGAAGAGATTTTTTTTTACAGGTGAGTAAATTTTCGTATAGTTAGTAATAAATGAATAAACAAATGCGCACCACTTTAAAAAAAAATCTCTTCAAAATTGGAGGCGTTGCACTTTAAGTAACAATCTTAATGGAATCACATAAAGCACTGTTCGGAGAAATGTTAGATATGCATGAGAGGAGTGACTGACACATGACTGACACATGGCGTATGCGTGGTTTTTATTTTTGTGTACGTAAGTTTTATGCATGGTTAGTGTTCTAGGGTTAATTAACACTTTTTATGATTTTAACGTTCAAGATTGTTTTAAAGTTTTTATTTCTTACATATTTTTATATCTTATTAACAAAATTATATAAATATATAAACAAAATTGTCAGCAAAATGTGTAATTATTTTTTTTACCCAATCTACATAAATCTTACGTATGGTTAGTTATGAAGGGTTATATTTTAATGTTAGTGTTCTGGATCTTGGGTTAAAATAAAATAGAATAAAGAGATGGACAACAAAATTAAGTTTTTTTATGGTCGCTAATGACTCAATTGTTGAAGCGACCTTAAATAACAAAAAAAAAAAAAAAAATAAATTAAGTTAAATGTAAACAAAACATGGGGTAGTCTCTACTAACGTCTTCATAATGGCACTACTTTTACAAGAGTAAGTAGAGAGCACCCCATGCTTTTGTTAACATTCAAGTATTTTTTTTGTCAATCTTTTTATTCTATTCAGTAATAATTTTGCATTTTTCAGTTCATATTCCAATGAAATGTTTTTTTAGTTTTTTTAAATTTTATTTTTGTTGTATTCTTCCTGAAACTATATATACAAAATGCCTGTATTTTAACATGCCATTCCCATAGGATATATCGTGTTAAAATATATCTCATACATTCCATTGAGATAACATCTATCTGCATGCAATACTTCCTTGATCGTTTTGATAGTTTTTGAGATATTCGAGAACATCACATGACGTACATCGGACAAGCATTGAGGTTATGTTAAAGATGAAATTGAAAGTTTTTATTTGTTTTTACCTGTTTATAAACAGCTACCAAGTGCAATGTTACATAAAGGTATGGTTTTTTGGACGATTAACTTTCAACAACTTTCCATGTTGTTGGAAAATACCTAACGCTACTCTGCTGAGCTTTAAATGTTTGGTGAAAATATTTAATATTTATGAATTTTACGGAACATTTTCAAAAAGATAAATAACTTTGCAAACAACCCATTATCTTCCAACCAATTTTAACCAATATCCTACCAATTCCTAGTCTACTCACAAATTCCTACCATTCCACTCACATCCTCACATCCTAAGGCATCACAATGGACCTTATGATCGAAGTGTAGCCCATCCAGGGCAGCCTTTACAATCTACCTCTACTGTGCGTCATTCTTAGAAGATGGATTTACATGCTATGCCGGTTTTTATTTCCACCTTTAGACCCCTTAAGACCTACAATTCTGTAGCAAATTAATTTGAGGTTTCACTCATAAACAAGTGATGCACCTGCCCTAGATGGATAGCTACATCTTGGGGTCTAAAAAGTATTGCACTTCGACCATATGGTCCATTGTGCTTCCCCTTCTACTTCAGTCCTACAAGATTCGTTTCTTCCACATGTTGGAAATAGCCAGGAGCTTGCTTATCAGGTCTTCTTGAAGGTTCATATATTCGGAGTGAGATGCATCGAATATCCTGTATCTGCTGTAACCTAGAGGTTCGCAATCAAAGATTATGTGGCTGGATGTTTCTTCCTCCTCGCCCCACAATCTGCACATAATGGACCCGTTTTGGAGTCCCATTGTGTGCAGATGCATCCACAGGGGATGATGCCCGATAATGATGCATTTGCCCTAAGCCCGTCTTTTTACCGGCATGATGGAAATTTCATGAAAATTTCCTACAACCTTTAAATTTAATATTAATATATTTCCGGAAGAAATTCTCTAAATGATGGTGAAACCCCGCATTAAAATCCTTTGTATATTGCTGGATCGAAATTTTAATTTATAGGTACTGCATGAGGAACATACTGGCATCCCATATGTTCATAAAAACCAAAGTATTCACAGAATAGAATAATTTTTGTAGAACTGATCTTTTAGGTAAAGTCATATCTAATTATCATACCTAAACCAAAATACGCCCCTTCCGTCTCAGTGTATTGAAATTTCTCAGAATACAATATTTAATTTTATTCAAATAATATACTAGTCATTTCCTGTTTGGCCTTGTACTATTTTTGATACGGTTATTGCATAATTCCTTGGAATTTTCCACAAATGAGATGAAAACGAAATTATTTTTCCTGTTTGCCATCTCATTTTCTTTAAAGACATGTTTCTTTTTTTCACAAATATTTCAATCTCTCAAGCAGTCTTTTGGGAATTAATTTATATAAAATAATTCTATTATATGTGTTTTAGGAATGGTTTTTAAAGTATAAACTTTAAACAATAAAGCTTTATACATATTATACATATCCTGTTTTTATTCGACGTAGAACTTTTCATATAAAATAACATCACTCATTTGGGTATCATTTGAGTTTTTTACGTATTCCGTACCAAAGATATCATTATTATTTTGCTACCATATGTGGTGGGCAATGAACTTTTAACTCATTTAACAACAATGTTTTCTGGAAAAATATAAATTTTTAGTATTAAAATTTTTTTTAAATCTTACTCGCTGCCAATATATATATATATATATATATATATATATATATATATATATATATATATATATATATATATATATATATATATATGTATATATATATATATATATATATATATATATATACATTCATATATATATATATATAAATATATATATATATAGTCTGTTTTCAAATGCATCTCTGATAGGGAATCAATGTTAAATAAATAAATAAAATATATACTATAAAACCATACATCCATACAGATACTTACCAACATCTGGGCTGCTTGTGTTATGATGTTGGTTTGATGTCATTTAAGAGTGGGGATTTAGTGATGCCCACTGAATTTATAATATTATTATTCATACATATGCTCACACACATACTACTAACTACAGAGTACCCCCACTATTTTTATTTCTTTATGAAGCATTGTGTAGTTATATAGTAAATAATATTTAACATTGATTCTCTATTGGCAAAGTTGTCCAAAACAGACGGTATATATCTTGGTAAATTCACTTATTCATCGTTTTGTGTATGATATTTTTATATCCTTCTTTAGTAGTATCTAGGTCTATGCATTAATATCGAATATTCGACGCATTCTAATATTGGAAAAAGAATAATATTTTAGTACGGCACAAAAACTGGTATGTGTACAGAGAGTTTCTCAACCATTGTAGATGGAATCTGTATAATAATGACACTAGTATTTTTTTTTCTTCTCGTAGCTGTACTTCGTAAATAAAAGATTTTCCTAAGCATGTTTAAAATAACTTTTGAATTCACTCTTCTCTTTTCAAAATAAACCAAAAAAAATTTGAGAAAAGGAACACTACTTTAGGGACTACTTTATAGTGGATTTGTATTCGTTAGGTTTTTGGGAAAATGGTTTGAATAAAAGTTATTAGTATCTTTATAATGAACAACTTTTATTAAAAACATTTTTTCGAAAATGGAATGAATAAGGCATAAATCAATTATAAAATTTTGGAAAAAAATAACACTGTTTTTGACTCAAAAGATAATGTAATTTTTTAAAATTTTATAGCTGAGTTGTGCATTATTCACCAGTCCAAGTGGCCGAGCAGTCAAAGGGGGTCTGCGCAGTATATCTACTTGGAAACTGGGAGGTTATGGGTTCGAATCTGGACATCGGCAGTTTCTCAATTATTAAGAAAAAAAAGGGAGCGGAAGAAGAACGAAATAACCGGCTATGCTTGAGAAGGTTTTCTGCAGTTTCCTTTACAGTTTCCTTCGCAGTTTCCTTCAGATTAATATCAGCATAGTTCCTATCATGTCAGCTGCAGCCGCATATCCTACCAATTCGTCTCTATACAAAAATTTCTTCCACTCCACTCACATCCTTACATCCTTAGGCATCACATTGAACCTTATGGTCGAAGTGTAGCCTCTACAATCAGGATTGCCTCTACAATCTATCTATTTATCTGTGCCTTATTTATTGGATTTTCGAACAAAATTTTCGAATAAAAGTTTCTACTATATTTATAATGAACAACTTTTAGCCGAAACATTTTTTCGAAAACCGAATCAGTAAAGAGCACAAATCAATTATAAAATTTAAAAGAATGACATCAACTTTTGTGATTAGTACATTTAAATGATATTTACTAGTTGAAATTGTGCTCAGGCAATAAAATTTCAGACATGTTGTTGTTATTTGAACATTTTGATAAAGTTTATACGCTTTGTTAGTGTCGTTATCGTTTTAACATAATGTAAAATATTAACAAGAACTTTTTTTGTAGTTATTTCTCAGCTGAATAAGTTTTGCACTAAACAATTTTTTGTAATTTCTCTCCTGATAAATAAAGTGAAAACCAATTTAAAAAATATTTTTATTTTGACCGAATCCATAAGATAACTATCATATTTTATTTCCGCGTTAGTATATTCGTAATCAACGCTTAAAACTGAAAAAAAGGTCACCTGACATGACTTTATAAGCAGAAATGTAACCATTTGTATAGATAGGCTTGCTGGTAGCTAACCATACGAGTGGTTGTTAAGGGCAATCTGCCCGGAACTAGGAGGTTGCGGGTTCGATCCCAACGGCGGTAGTTTGTCAATGAAATTAATTTAAAAAAAAAATTAATAAGGCGGTTAATTGACTAAACTGTCGGCGTATGGACAAAAACGAACGTAACCGGCTATACTTGTGATGGTTTTCTGCAGTTTCCTTTCACAAACTCCAGATGGATATCGGTATGGTTCCTGTCAAAGTTCGCTGCGGTCGCACAATCTACCAATTCCTCATCTACGTACAAATTCCTTGTCCTTTAGGGGTCGGTAATAAAGATATATACCTGCCCTCCGCTACTTCAACTACTATTTAGAGCAGAGGTGGGCAGGAGTTGACTCGGCCAAGCTCTGAGTGAGAGGTAGGGAAGAGAGATAGAGTTAATACAGGGTAACCTACCAATTATTAATATTTTCTTTTTTTAATTAAAAATTTTCTGAAAAAAATATAATAATACCAAATCTTTTTTATGGTCATTATTATACAAAGTAAATAATACATACAATCATTCAATACATACTCTGGAATTTTGGGCTGGTAATTTGGGTCATAAAATGTACCTTTTTAGTATATATCATATTTGTGTATGAATAAAATAAAAATATATAAAAAATATATATAAATCTTTTGAAATACTTTTTGTAGTAGTGGAAATTATTTTTCGCAAAATTTGTTTTTCAAAAAAAATAAAATATTGACTATACTATAGACGATACTATATAATTATTGGGCAATAATCGGTAGACAACCTGTATTGAAACATCGTTCCGTCCTGCTTCAAAACATACCTTCTTTACTTACTCTCACCCAGCTTATGGAGAGCCCGTAAGGCTCAGACGAGCTGTCTGTGCCCACCTCTGATTTAGAGGAGCTTAACTAGTACGCTGTAACGTTTACTACCACAAACTATTTCCTCCATCAATTATTAACAAACTTTCAATATAGACAGGGAAAAAAAACACACACACACAGAAATCGAATACAACGATTCGATTTGAACAAGATAAATTCTTCCTCATCGCAAAAAAAAAAAAATATTATAAAAAAAAAGATTGTCTGCACGGGGGTTTTTAACGAAAATAAATGTTCCTATAATCGGAAGAATATGATTTGAATATAAATTTGAACACAATCATTTAAATATCTCTTTTCTGCATTGCTTTTTTGTGCTGCTGTTGTGTGTTATTCAATATCAATAACGTTCAATATTTTTTTATACTTATTATTATTATTTTTTTTTAATAAAATGTTTTTAGATTAAATAATATACATATTTACCGATTTCAATTTATACAATATTTTTTTAATAACCAAGGGGTTTTTGACAAGAGCTGTATATTTGTGCAAATTTACTTTACTTCGAAATTTTTTTATACGTTTTTTGAATGTCGTTGAGTGTGACGTTTCAAATTGGAAAGATTCCGTATAGTGAAATTAGTATAGAACAAGTGAAAATATGTACTAACTTAGTTAATTACTTAAATATCTGGTGTATACTTTATTTATGATAAAAAATTGGTTCAAAAAGTTTTTTATTTTTAAAAGAGGAACATTTTTTGTCTTTAAATTTTTGTTCTATCTTTTACGGTTTCAAAGATAGACCGTTTTGCCTATTTTGCCCAAACATAGTCCGATTTTGGGCCATTCACGAACTTGACGTTCGATATCTCCTTTCGTTTATTAGTTATCGTGTTAACGAATGGACGGACTGACCACCTTTACGGAAATGAACTAATTAGATCATTTTATGAACATCTATACAAAATTTTTTATTCTGCGATCAATATTTTTAACCGTTACAAAAACGGAACTAAACATAGTATTATATTATCGAATGATAATTAGTGAGAACTCTAGGTTTTTGAAATAAAATTTCAAATTCGCCCCCTTTACCTAGATCAGTTTTTTTGTATTATAAATACGTATTTCGACTACAATGTAGTCATCATCAGTATAAATTAGCTAGTCGTTATTTTCTCTTTGACAATTAGAAATAGATATAAAGTCGAGATCAAAAGACAAAAATAAAAATAAATAGAAAATTAACTAGATTAAAATATACTAGATTTAAAATCTAATAAATTTTAAATTGTATTGAAATTGCTCTTGTTAAAATTTCCTTCATTCACATTTATTCCTGTTAATTTTACTCTTATTAAAATTACTCTTATATTGTCGCAGGATATGTTACTTGTTGCTAATATAATATTGAATAATAATTTTTAAGTTTTATTAAAGTATTGGCATTAAATCCATTATTTACATTAGAATCAGAGTTAGTGAAATTTATCAATACAGGTCAGGGTAGAACAAATATATACATTTAATAAATAAAGTTTACGATCCCATATAAATGATATCAATGATGCTCGTAATTCTAATATTCTTCTTGTATCAGAAACATATAGGAACAATGATGAAGACATTTCTGTACCTAATTTCAACTGTATAGGCAAAGTATTCTTATGTAAAAACTGGCGGTCTAGCTATTTACCAATTTAATAACGATCTTTTTATAATGTATAAAATTGTATATTTATATTTTAATATAAAAAAATCATCGTATACAAAAATTTTTGTATTGAATTGGTCGTTACTTGATGAAAATCAATTATAGTTACTAAGACAATTATTTGAAATTTTCGTAAAATCAATTTATTTGATTAGTTTTGGAACACAGTTCATTTTTCAGAAATAAATATGAAAATCATTTTCAAATATTTGTTTTATTTAATAACACAAACAATTATTGTCCACTTAAGAGTGGGCAAGAGTGAGGTTGTAGGGCTGCAAAAAACAAACAAAAAAGTTTAATAAAGTTTTTTGATTTGACCCTTTTTTTTTAAGATATCAATTAAATACAATCCATTAAACATTGCTAAATTCAACCAATCACACAGCGCATAGTGTAAGGAGACAGGGCCTCTTATCGCCTGGCAGCCTTTGAAAGGTAAAGCGCCACGATCTACTGCTAAGACCACGCCTCCTTACACTGTACGCTCTGTTTAATTGATATCCTAAAAACTAAGCGTCAAATCGAAAAACTGTATTAAACTTTTTTGTTTGTTTTTTATAGCTCTACACCGTGGTATAGTTTTCTTGAATGAATTTCAGAACACCCTGTATAAATTTAGTCTTTCGAGCAGGATAGAAAACTGTGAAACATTGATCGAACGAGGATATAGTCTCCAGAAATGTTTTTGTCACGAACGTTATGTTTTGGGTACAGGATCCTAAATTTAAAAAAATTACAATGAAATACTAAAATATCTTTCTAATATCATTTTTTACTACATTATCATCCATATAGTAAAAGTAAATTTTCAGCATGAATGACTCAACGAAATTTTTATAGATATTGTGAATCAGTTATTGTGCATATATTCGCGTATCGCGTATCGATATGTTCACAAGTTTTGGTAATAAATGATCGCTATCTGTTTTTATTGAGAGAAAACTGTTTGTCATTACATGTTTTTTTCTTCTTGTTGTTGTCGAAAATTTCAGTTATGAATTTTTCGTTTTTTTTTTTCATATTCGATAAATGCGTTTTAAGTTTTAATAAAAAAAAAAGTTTAATAAAATTATATGAGATATTTACTTCGAAAATATTATATTGTACAAATGAGAACGTCGAAAATTGTATCTCGATGGGGAGAATGAACGAAAAGTGTTTAAAAGTCATAAAGTTAGAGAAATTTTTTGTCACAAACTTTTGTTTAAAACTAATTTCGATCCGATCAAAATGATTCCGTTTTATTAATATCAAAATATCACCCTCTTTGACAGTCTAAAGATTATCAAATATAATTTTTTTTTAAAATCACTACGTTTTTTATAAAAGTTCAAAAATTTCCCGAAAATCAATTACTTTTATTTAATATAATTGCGTATTTCAACTACAAAGTAATCATTATCAGTATACCAGCCAAGTAGCCGAGCGGTCTAACGTGCTTGGGGACTGGGAAGTTATGGGTTTGAATCCCGACATCGTCAGTTGGTCAGTTATTAAAAAAAGAAGAAAAAAAAGCCGGTTAATTGACTTAATTGTCGGCGTATGGACAAGAACAAAGTAACCGGCTATGCTTGAGAAGGTTATCTGCAGTTTCCTTCACGAACTCCAGATGAATATCGGCATAGTTCCTATCAAAATCGCTAAAGCCGCACAACCTACGAATTTCTAGTCTACGCACAAAATTCCTCCTATCCACTCACATCCTCACATCTTTCGGCATCACAAGGGACCTTATGGCCGAAGTGTGCCCGTACATGACCGCCGCTACAACATATCTATCTATCATCAGTATGAATTAACTAGTCGTAATTATTTACGTTGCTAGTTTCTTAAGACAGTAACTAAATTAGCAACGAATAACTATATTCCCGGAGAATAATTACAACTAGCTCACTCATACAGAGGAGCTTTTGCAATGCGTCCATTTTGATCTACTGCACCTATTCTTCAATTGTGTTTCTGTTCTCGATAGTTCATCTCTTCTTTGTCCACTCCATATTAAAGTATCTTTTGAGAGAGATATTTTCGTTTTCGTAGAGCATGTGGATTCCAGCATCGTTCCCTTCATGATAAAACCCGCAGAAATCGTTCTCTGTAAGTTTGATTTTGGGCATCTGCGGATATAGTGGCCTGTAAGTAGGTCAATAAGTATCCTCACTGGGTTCCTTCAAAATAGTAAGTTCCAATTGGAAGCCTTTTTCCATGACAAGCTTTTCATAAGAACATGGTCTTGATCATGGAAATTTTCGCAAGAATGTTTTATTGTGCTTTTCGAAATTCCAATAAATGGTTCTGGGTTGATAAATAAAGTACTTATACCATAGATAGATGGATTGTAGAGGCTGCCTTGGAATTCGACCATAAGGTCAATTGTGATGCCTAAGGATGTGATGTGAGGATGTGAGTGGAATGGATGGAATTTTTGAGTATAGACTAGGAATCGGTAGGATATGCGGCTGTAGCCGACTCTGATAGGAACTATGCCGATATTTATCTGAAGTTCGTGAAGGAAACTGCAGAAAATCTTCTAAAGCATAGCCGGTTACTTCGTTCTTGTCTATACGCCGACAGTTTAGTCAATTAACCGCCCCCTTTTTTTTCTTAATAATTGACAAACTGCCGATGCCGGGATTCGAACCCATAACCTCTCAGTTTCCAAGTAGGCATACTACGCAGACATAACGCTTTAGACAGTTTGGCCATTTGGACTGGTGGGACCATACTCTCATCAGCCTTCTCATTTTCCTTGATTACTGAACTTATATTTTAATTAGAATTTATATTTTAGAAGTATTTCCGAAATAAGCTTGTAGGACATTCAAATAAACACAGTTTTCGTATGTATTATGGATCATAAGAGTTGATGTCATTTTTTAAAATTTTATTATTCAGTTGTGCTTTATTGAATCGGTTTTCGAAAAAATACTTCGGATAAAAGTTTTTCATTGAAATTTAGTAATAAATTTTATTAACGAAATTTTTTTTCGAAAACCGAATGAATAAGGCACAAATCAACTAGAAAAAAAAATGCAATCATCTGTGGCCCAGTTTACCTAGCTCAAAACTATTTTTGAAAAAAAACTTCGTCGGCAATGAGAGCAAAAACTTTTTTTTCCATTTATTCGAAGGAATATTACTAAACATTTTCTCCCTTAGCGATTGCTTTCATCTGGATCATCCTGTATATCGTCCCACTACACATTTATGTGTGAATATCATATTCATGTACTATTTTTTTGTGAGAAATTTTTTAATTTTAAAAACATTCAGATGGTTATATATATATATATAAATTTTTAGGTAACAAGGGAATAATATTTCAAGGGAAAATAACAATTTTTTTGTTGTTGGATATTATCCAGGAACAAATACACACACAAAACCCTTTCATTTTTAATCAACACTATTTAGTTGTCCTTTGTGAATTTTCAACTCGCTTAGTCAGCAGTCAGCGTTTGAATTGACGTTGTGTTTTGTTTCACTGATTTTTTTTTATTTTTACTAGGCTCTACTTTCATTTAGTATGTTGTTTGTATATTTAGAGAGTCGAGTTTAAACGATTTGAATAAATAAAATAAATTCAATTTTCTCAGAGGTTTAAAATAGGGGAAAACATTTTTTTGCATGCAATGCAGCATACATATATGTATCAGTGAAAATCATAGAATTGAAGATTGTGGCAGGGGCGAAGGGTGTTTAATAATTTCGTGTACGCGATATGAATTGAAATCGATGTTATTTTCTTTGGAGGATTTTTCCTAAAAATAGATAATAGATTGTGGACACACTGCATTTAAATGTTATGGATGTCGTTAAACTTTCACTGTGATTACTTTTCCGTCTCTTTCTTTGAAATAACTTCGTTGAGGCGAACTATGACGTCATAATACTGTTTTCTAATTTTATTCCTGTTTCAAGTATGTGAGCGCCATATTTCTTCTAAAAACCGGCCTCAATTCCAAAATTTGTATGATATCTTTTCATTTCTAGATATAAATATCTAAAAATTTACTTAGTTACAATCACTGATCACAAGTAATAGTGAAAGTGGCGGTAAATCTATTTACTTTGAATTTTAATCCTCTGCCAATGAACGGATAGTAAGGATGATATCTTTTCAATTCTAGATAAAAATATCTAAAAATTTACTTAGTTACAATCACTGATCACAAGTTCTAGTGAAAGTGGCAGTAAATCTATTTACTTTGAATTTCAATCCTCGGCCAATGAACGGCTAGTAAGGCAGGGTATTAAGTTTTTATTATTTTATGTCTTTTAATTGTCTATTGAGAATGAACAGGATAATTTTATTACTTTAAAGTAATAAAATTGGCAGAGATTTAAAACAAAAATATATTTATCGCCATCTTTGCAAGAGTTTATGTGATTGTGCATCAAATAGTGAGAAATTATCCTGCCAGTGCATCTGGGTAGTTCAGTTTACAGAGTACTGCTCCGGAAAATTACAGGTCTTGAGTTCTTCTCAACCAAGATGATTCTCATTCAAAATGATGTTACCAATGTTCAGACAAATTACTTAATTGTCCAATTAAGTACACGCTAGTCACGTTCGTTAGTCTAAAATAATCGGAAGGCAACCTACTGACAAAGGATGGATTGACACAATATTTACAAAAACAGTTAAATATATGAAAAATTAATAATTATGACCTGTGGACCTTTGACAAAATGGACTAAAACAACATAATAATATTTCTATAAAACATCTAATCAATATGGCGGATTTTGGATATTAATCCACAAATAACATAATCATATTAACACTGATTTAAATCAAACTGTTTCTTCGTTTTCTTCACAAGATTCCCCTTTAACAATAATTAATCATCATCTGTCATAAATGTTTCAAATCGTTCATAGAACAATTGAGAATGACAATGAAAAAAAACAGAACCCCAAATCAAATAAATAAATGATTTTTTAAACGACGAAAACAATAAAATTAAAAAAAAATAATTATGAAAAATATTTATCATTATAATTAATTATGATAATCATAAATAAATAACAATACAGAAAAATGAAAAAAAGTCTAAAAAAATTTAAAAAAATCGGTCAAGTGTAAGCTATACTTGTACAATTAGTGTTCGATGCAACCCACAATACACCACCAATGTATTTTTTTGTCCATAAGTGTAAAATTAATAAAAATGTATACAAAAGAACAATTAAATTGTTTATTATAAACTAGGCCGTGCTTCGAACATTCCTTTTGGTGATTAGGGTGAGCTGTATCTAAACAACTACTGGAGTTAATTGCTTGAATATCCTGTATATACTGAGTTCATTATCATTGCGTGAAATGTGTATTAATGAAAAACAAAATATTTTTTATTGAAAAAAAAATTAAAAATATTTGGTTTGAATTTTCTATCGCTTACGGTTTTAATGATGGATATTTTCTCTCTGATTGGTCTGATATTACCATTATCTAGCTCTAGAACACACACGCAAAATTTCTGCTCGTTTTCGTTTATGGATTATAATATTTACGGACAGGCAAACAGACAGGCGGACGAGCAAGCCTAAATAGAGTAATTAGTAAGTGTTAATGCCATACACCAAAATATTTTTCCAGTGATCAATCTTTCCAACCGTTATAAAGCCGGGACTAAACTTAATATACCCTTGAATGTATATATTATATATATATATATATATATATATATATATATATATATATATATATATATATATATATACCTGTCATAAAAATACATCGTGTATATTAGTCAATTCAAACTTAATTCAAAAATAAGCTTTCGTTTGATACCCTACACAATTTTCTTGACAAATAATTTTTCCCATATCCCAATTTACCTCCTGAAATTTACCAACAGCATCAAAGTCCACATTGTATACTCTACGTCTTTAATTAAATCATCAGACTTTTTTTTGTGCTAAATTTCAATTCATTACTCCGAAAAGTTATAGGCAAAATCAGATGTAACAAACGGCAAGTGAAATACCGAAATGATTCCGTAAATGTTCCGTTTTTGTCATTTTCGACACGGAACACTAAAATCAAAAACAATAGAAAATAATAAAATTAATATTAAAACGAATAACATGAACAATAAAACAATAACACAGATTGACGACAAAACAAAACACACAGAAATTTCCCGAATTGTGTTAAACCCTTAAACAAAAATAAAAAAAACACTCACCCTCTTAACTACAACACCTACACGTACCATTTATATTTCCCACCAAACAACTCGTAGTCAGATGGAAAAGTTGTGTATATATATATATATATATATATATACATATATATCGCTTCTCAACCCACACCTACCTCAATTTGACAAAACGTTGGTGGCGGTATAGCGACAGCGGCGGGAATACAATAAATATATTGTCTTCTTCAAAAAGCCTCTTACCATACTTTGACTAATTTTGCAAAAGAACATATACTACAACAAGAAATTGTTAGAACATGCCACCATAAAAGGGATGAGTATTATGTGGGGGGTGTGTAAGTTGTTGGGGGATATATATATAGAGGAAGTGTTATAACAACCAAAGAGACACACACATACAACTGCATCACGCGCGTGTCGTATTTCCTCAGATAAGCCCAATAAATGAAACTTCTTGATAACAACTTATTGTTGAAGAACTTTTTAGGGCAATTTGCATATATATCTTTAAACAAAATCAACTTTGTTACAATGTATATATATTTGTCAGAATATTTATATGGGGTGTATAAAAATTGAAAAAAAACAATAGATTTTGGGGGTATGAAACGATTTTCGAGTGTACGGATATCCACCATCAAATGTCACGAAGCGTTTTCTAGCCACAAATTACTTAAGACTTGGGAATAAGTAGGATCTTCCTACAATTCATAGTTCAAACTCCTCAATTTTCCCAAGTACCTTTGTGGGCGGGTAAATTGTCCTGGTGAAAGATAATCTTTTTCTTTCGCAAATCAGGCATTTTCTCTCTAACTTTTTCATCTAGCACTCTTTGGCATGTAGTCAATTAAAATAATCCATTTGAATCTCACTTTCCAGTCGATTCAATTGTCTTTGCTTACTTCGGTTCAGACCCATCGGGTTCTACCTACTGCTTGGACTGTTGTTTTGCCTCTGGTGTAAAGTAGTGAACGCACGTTTTATCCAGCGTATAAAATCGGCTTAAAAAATTTGGTTCGACTCTTTTTAAAACGGCACAAGGATTGCGAAGAAAGTCTATTTCTCATTTGTTTGTGATCAACATTAAACAAATGTGGCACCCATATTGCAAAAAATCTTTCTCATACTGAGGTCTTCGAGTAAAATGTTCCGCAACCTTCCTTCTGAGATGCCTACATCCTTAGCTATCCCATTCACCTTCGATCGAAGATCAACTGAATCCGCATTGTGTATCTTCTCGATATTTTCTTCGATAATTGCAGTTTATGGGCGTCCTTCAAGTGGATCAATTTCAATCGATACACGACGATTTAAACTCAGCTGTCCATATATTTATATTTTACTGTTAATAATGAAGGAACTCTGACTAGATGAATTTCTGGTAGCGATAAACCATCCAAAATGAAGAATTTTATGACGAAATGGTATTAAAGCTTATTCATTTTTTCTAAACTTTGGTATTTACTTTTGCAACAAATGTGCCAACATAACAAAACAGTAATTTTATTTCTAGCAGTGGATATCTATGGACAAATTCAAGAACTTTTCACTTTACCCCCGTATAAAGTTTCAAAAGTAAAATCTTCAAAAGCTACTAAGCAACACTTGCAATAGCTTGGCTCCCGCGCAAGTATCACTAGTTTCAATGTTGATAGTTTCCTGAATGATTTGTTTACTTTGAGCATTAGGTATGTAGTTCTGCTTTCTACTTTCTACTTTCTATGTAATTCTGCTTTCTACAAGATATAAGTTTCAGTCACTTAAATATTTAAAAGTAACCGATATATTCAGAGAATGAATATCTTTTCAGAAAAACAAGGGTTTTTTAGCAGTTTGAAAATCTAGTATTTTGTATCACTCAATATAATAATATACGTAATTCTACAATTTAAAATTGTATAATGAAACTTTATTTTTTCCATTTGAAGTAAACGAAATAGTCCTTGGCATTTAAAAAAGAATTGATTTTTACATTTACCTACACTTTACGAACAAGAATGAGGGCTTATGCTACTACCTAGGTTACTGTTTTTTCCTGAGAATTTACTCAATCAGATATAGATTTGTAGATTTAAACAATAAAATTGAAAGATGAAGAATATATAGAATAAAGAAGCTTTTTCTATATTGGTTTTTGTAAATTTCAATATAATCTTACTATAAGTATTAATAAATTTCAAAATAATTTCTTTACGTAAAGAACAGAAGTGGATAAATAGAGGTCATTTCATGATGATGACTTAGGTTTTTAATTTAAATTCTAATTGTTATTTGGAGATCAAATACAGTTTTTTTTTTGGTAAAAATTTAGGTCAAAATCTTTGAAACTAAGGGTCTTACTAAGGAAAAATATTTCGTGATATAATTAACAGATAACTTGGGTGACCGATCTCAATTGGGACAGATCTAAAACTTTCAGTTAGATCTATTTTTTAACCCAAAATTTATATGTTGGATGTCAAAAAACCTCGTATAAAACATCATCACACCAATGTATTAAAAATTGCTTACTTTAAAGAAAGTTTCACGCGCTTTTTTTGGTTGTGAAAAACTAGATAAAACTATTTTTTCCAGAGATGAAACGTAGCTAGATCAACCCTTTTCCCTCGAAA
The DNA here is from genome assembly GCA_963920215.1 of Nineta flava. Taxonomy (NCBI): domain Eukaryota; kingdom Metazoa; phylum Arthropoda; class Insecta; order Neuroptera; family Chrysopidae; genus Nineta; species Nineta flava. The sequence continues at coordinate 125,632,260 of OY986041.1, forward strand.
ACCAGTATTCGACTGAGCCGTATGTATATATGTCACAGAACCTCTATATGTGTTTGTTTTATACATAGAGGTTATGTACTATGGGCCACACAAACCATCCTAACATTTTTTTAAATTTTATAATTAATTTGTGCCTTATTGATTCGGTTTTCGAAAAAATGTTTCGGTTTTAAGTTGTTCATTACAAGTTCATTACAATTAACAACTTTTGTTCGAATTTTTTTTTTTGAAAACCGAATGAATAAAGAAAATATTTTTCTTACGACTACCAGAACTTCAAGATTCCAAACCATTCCAAAATTATAACCGTTTTCTCTCGGCTAACTTTTTCTGATGCCTAGATCTGTAATATAGCTAATGGTTTCTATAGAAATACCTGCATTAATAAAATTTTGGAAATAAATTATTTGTGAATAAATTTTAAATATAGAAAAATTTGGATTGTCGAAATAAACAAAAAAATATATATTTGACATATATTTTCTACACTCTTTCTATAAGATTTCTTTGAAGCCCGGGTAGCGACGGCTTTTTCAGCAAGTACTTTACATATAGAGGTTATGTATAACATTGATACAAGATTTTCATTTGGGTAGAGGGAGACCATGTACGATAACAGTTGAAGATTTTTACTTCCTAACAAATTACGCAATGTCTTCTTCTTGAAATGAATAACATTATTTTATCTAGACAAATAATTTTATATTATTATCCGATTTATATTTTTTCAAATAGTATTATATACCCGTACTTTTTACAAAAGACAATTTATTTAATAATAATCGTAAAAAAGAAGTACCAACCTCTTGTGATAATGTGAATAGTGTTAATGCCTTAGGCCAAGATAAGATTACAACAAAAAAAAAAACGGTATTCATTTTATACCGTATAGTAAATGTCGCTGCATTTCAATATATTTACATCTTAATAAAGTTTCCGTTATAGGCGTTTTCAAATAGTTGGGTCACTGAAAAATTGATAGGTATTAGATAATCCGATCAAGAAGGGTCCAAGTTTTCGCATACAAATAGTATGCGAAAATAAAAATGTTCGCCTACAAAAATAGTGTAATCTAGGTAAGGGCGTAGTTTTTTCACAAAAGTGAAAAAATGATTGTTATAATATATTCATATTTCATATTCTACTTTATTTCTCTGTATATTACAGCTACAAAATTTGATCACGTGCCAAGTAAAATATGAAATACTCTGCACTTGAGACACTCTCACTCACTTTTGCTAATGTAATTATCCAATCATACACAGAATAGAATAGAATAATTATATTTTGTCATCAATATTTTACATTAATTGAAGTGCAATACATCTTAAAACTATAGTTCCTAGCCTATGCTTTACCTATAATATATCATCTTATTCAATTTTATACATCAAGATTATAAAATCATTTTAACATCGTTTAGAAATGGCAAAAACTTAATACAAAAACCATTGACATAAAACTTAACCTCAATTGGATGGATAAGCCATCCCTATAAACTAAACTTTAGAAAGACTAGATTGGAAAAGGGATTTGGAAGTAGTTTGGAAAATTTACAGATAGTAGGATGATCAGTTTCATAGGGTTTTTTTTTCGAAATCGTCCGAAAACAACGATTATGAAATTGTTGCATTTTCGCAAGACGCAAAGGAGCAATGTTTGACCATATTGGGGCTGCGTACGTGAGTACGGGCCAGATACATGATTTGTAAAGTCGATGCACACACAGATCATAGAATCTTCAAAGTTCAAAATGAATTTATTAAATCGTCACATATTAAACATTTCATATTAAACTTTATTAAAATAAAACTACCAAGTAGAAAACAATTTCATGATATTAACATTGTAATTTTTATAAATAATATTATAGAGAACTCTAGGATTTTTCGAAATAAATTTCGATTTTCATATTTTATACAAGAGGTTTTCCACTGCGTCTTTCATATAAACAGGGTATAAGTGTAAATAAGGTTTCTATTTTTTGTGTTAATTGAAACGAGGGAAAATTTAATGTGAAAAATATTATCTACAAACATTATATGCATGAAAACTCAACCACAAACAATTTTATTATGAAAATAGTGAAAATTGTAAATAAGAGATAGATAGATACATAGATATATACCCTAGTAATTTAATAAGAAAATAACTATATACCATTTTACTTTACTGTTGATGGGTTAAATGGATAGCATATAGAAGAGTAGCCGAGTTATGTATAGTTAGTGTAACTATATAGTGTGTTAGTGTGTATACTAGATAAAATAGTTATCAAACATCTGGGGTCTTTTCCTGCACTAACAATAACACCACTTTACTTTCAACACATGCATTTATAACAATCATACACTTCCCTGCAAAAAAATTGAACTACATGCTTTATGGTGTATAACTTAAATAACAATTTTCGTATCTCAAATAACCGGTAACTTTGACTCCCTCCGATTTTTCCCCCTTAAAGGTTATGTTTAAACAAATTGTTGTTTCCGTAATATTGTTTATAGAAAATGGAAACTATGACTAATATTTGTCACCAAATTGTCAAATAAACATGATTTTCGTGTATTTTGGATCCAATTTACCATATATAGTGATTTTCATCCAAATTGGGAAAAGCAATTATTTTTCTATTTTCTGCGATTGAATATTATATTATTGAATTAGTTTATAAAGTAAAATGAATCCAAAAATTACCAAAATCTACTTGGTTTAATGATGTGACCAATGGTTTCCGAGATATGTATGCTTTTCATGATTTTATGTATCCTTTCACACCATTACAGACGATATCTCGTTAACCAGTCTCCAAATCGTCAAATGCGTATGATTTTCGTGTTTTTTGGATCGATTTTACCTTATACAGTAATTTTCATCCAAAACGGAAACAAAAATTATTTTTCGATTTTCTGCGATTTTTTCAAGGTACACCCCTTAGAAAAAATCGAAAAAATCGTAAAAAATTTTTAGTTATCGATTTGAATGTAAATTAGTTTATAAAGTGAAATGAATCCAAAAATTACCAAAATCTACTTGGTTTAATGATGTGACGAATGGTTTCCGAGATATGCCTTTTTTATGATTTTATGTCTCGTTTCACACGATTACAGACGATATCTCGTTAACCAGTCACCAAATCGTCAAATGAATATAATTTTCGTGTTTTTTGGATCCATTTTACCTTATACACTAATTTTCATCCAAAACGGAAACAAAAATTATTTTTCGGTTTTCTGCGATTTTTTCAAGGTACACCCCTTAGAAAAAATCGAAAAAATCGTAAAAAATTTTTAGTTATCGATTTGAATGTAAATTAGTTTATAAAGTGAAATGAACCCAAAAGTCACAAAAATCTACTTGTTTTAACGATGTGATGAATGGTTTCCGAGTAATACATGCTTTTTATGATTTTATGTTTCCTTGCATAGAATTTCAGGCCATATCTCGTTAACCACTCACAAAATCGTCAAATGAACATGATTTTCGTGTTTTTTTGGATCATTTTTACCTTATATGGTAATTTTCATTCAAATGTTGACAAAAATTATTTTTCGATATTCTGCGATTATTACTATTTTGCATTTGAATACACTCAAATATTTTGCATTTGAATGTACTTACATAAATAGATAGAATGATACTACTGCTCCATACCTATAATAAAAACGAACTTGAAAATCCTGGATAAAATTACACCATGTGTCCAGTAATTTAACTACCAAATACAAAAAATATACATTTTTATTACACGAAAGGGATTAAATTAATATTTGTTCTGATTCATCCTTTTACTGTTTGTAAAAGGTTTTTTATTCAGTTTCACTTTCGTATCATGTTGACCTCAAATTAAGCAGCCGACTTTTCACCTAGGAACAGACAAAAATAATTTCGAAATTTTGGTTAAAGCGTCGTGAAATGGTTAATCATAAAAAAACTTTTTCCAACTTTTTGAGCTGAACGATTTTATTTTACAATGGGCCACAATGGGAACAATGTTAAATCTGGGTGCCACGTTACAGTGATTTCGAAGGAAACGAAAAAGCAGATACCTTAGCAAAGAAAGGAGTCGGAATACCCTTCATTGGCTCAGAGCCTATTTTAGGAATTCCAGGGACTGTATGTCTATTTCTCGATGCACTGGGGCTGAACAGGATGCAACTGCGGAGGATTACCGGATTCATTACCAGGCATTATCCTCTGCGGAAGCATCTGCACACAATGGGACTCCATAACGGGCCCATTATGTGCAGATTGTGTGGCGAGGAGGAAGAAACATCCAGCCACATTATGTTTGAATGCGAACCTCTAGATTACAGAAGCTAGGAAGATAGAAGACAGGATATTCGGTGCATCTCACCCCGAATAATTGAACCTTCAGGATGACCTGATAAGTAAGCTTCTGGCTATTGCCAACATATGGGAGAAGCGAATGTCGTCGGACTGAAGTAGAAGGGGTAGCACAATGGACCATAAGATCGAAGTGCTATACTTTTTAGACCCCAAAATGTATCTATCGATCTATCTATGGGCCATAAAAGTCACACTCATTTTTATCAAAATTGTATAATTGACTTGTGTTTTATTCACTGGGTTTTCAACAAAATAATGCGAATAAAAGTTGTTCATTATGAATATACTAACAATTTTTGTTCGAAACGTATTTCCAAAAACCTTAAATAAATAAGGAAATGCACAAATCAATTATGAAATTTTGAAATGATAGCTCGACGTTTGACGCCATTTGTAATCGTCATTTTACATCAATATTAGCACTTATAATAATAATAATGGGGTTTAACCTCCGTTTTTGAGACACGACGGTCTATAACAGAGGCCACCCACATCATTATTTTTCAACCTTTATTAATTTTTTTACTTTACATTTTTCTGATGTGAGTGGAGGGTCAGGAATTCGTATGCAGGCTAGGAATTGGTAGGTGTGCGGCTGCAGCCGACTTTGAATAGAACTATGCCGATATTCATCTGGAGTTCGTGAAGGGAAACTGCAGAAAACCTTCACAAGCATAGCCGGTTACTTCGTTCTTGTCCATACGCCGACAGTTTAGTCAATCAACCGCCCCATTAATTTTTTTTAGTTGACAAACTGCCAGTGTCGGGATTCGAACCCATAACCTCCCAGTTCCAAGTAGATGACACAACGCCTTAACAAGCGCGGCTACTTGGCTGGTACTTATTCAAGCAATATAATTTATTTACTCAAGCAATAGAGTGAATTTAAAAGCCCCTAAAATCAAAATAATATACTCTAAACTGACAATTTGATAAAGTATGTCGGTAATACAAGTTTATTTCTAATAATATTTTGTATGCTATGAGGCTTTTTTAACCCGACTTCAAAAAGGAGGATGGTTCTCAATTCGTCTGTATTTTTTTGTTTGTTTTTGTTTATTCAGAAAAAAAAGATTTAAAACATTCAAAAAATTAAAAAACGCAATGGACTCCATCCGGTGCACTTGAAAGATAAATAAACAAACCCTTATACAATGTTCGTTTTGGAAGTTAGTGTGATTTGGCGCTCACTCTTTCGCTGTCTTACCGCGGTAGAGCAAGCGTCTGTGAGCGTCGTGTCTATAGTGAAACTCCGCTATTAGCGCGCTTTGACAGCATACACAGCATCAAAATGACCACTAAAAGCCACCTTTTGTGTCGCTGAAAGCGTGTAAGCGCCCAGATTGAATACACATCCATAATAGTTTCAATATCTAAACAAGTATTTTGTTTGTAACTGTATGTTGTTGATACAGTATGAGATATAATCGTTGGAGAATACAGGAGAATAATCGTTGTTTTAAGTGAAGACAGAGAGTGTGAGATAAATATTTCTTGGACACAGATGGCAGACAATTTGTAATTATTTAATTGATATATACATATATATATATATATATATATATATATATATATATATATATAATAACTTGAATTATCAATTTATGTCAAAATAGATATAGAAAATTCTATATCTTTTACTTGGTAAGTCTTCTTTCTAACTGAAGTGCTATGGCAGTACAGACCACCATTATTATTTTACTCTTTTCTACTTTCAAATTGATTTGGAAAATAAAAATACATACTGACTCCCAACGGAACATGGACATTTTTGTTTGGAACTGAAACTCGTCAACACATTTTGACGTAGAGGGTTTGGAGATTATCTCTTATATAATGTCTCTTCTACAATGTTTGAAGTTTTTATACCCGGTATATGATATATACCAGGGTAGAATAAGTTTAGTCCCGACTTTGTAACGGTTGAAGATATCTCAGAAAAACAATTTTGGTATAGGTATTCATAAAATGACCTAACTAGACTATTTTGGAAAAGTGTCTGTCCCTCAGTCCGTCAACACGATAGTTTTGAGATGAAATTTTATGTGTGTTCTAGCGCTAAGAAGTAAGTGCATAAATGGACCATGTTTGGAAAAAATGGGCAAATCTGCCAATTTTTGAAACCGTAAGAGATTAAAAGACAAAAAATAAACAGTTTTTATCAGAAACTGTTTTTTATAAATTCACTATATACCGGGTATTTAAGAAATTAACTCAGTTAGTTGTTATTTTCACTTATTTTCCAGTTACAATGGAGCGTTGATCAATGCCAGGTCGCATTTTAACGTATGTCGTCTATACGCGGTAATCCAGTAGCCGCAACTCATGATTATTATGTCATCGTTTGGATGATAACTTCTACACTGGTGGGAAGCCTCTGTCACTCAGTGGAAAGCAGATGATTTAAAAAAGGTTTTAAACAAACTTAAATATAAAGCTGCCTTGTACATAGATAATTTGATCCGTACTCCCAGATGGTTTTACGATTTCGGTAACGACCGCACTGATTCGGTAACGGCTTCATTGTAAATCTCTGTGATATAAAATTGCAATTTCGCGACTACATTTTACTCAAATGGTGTATCACAGCGAAGAGACACGCCTAAGGGAAGAGTTGCTTCCGCAGATTATATGTGTAGTTTAATAAAAAGTGAAAATATTCTCAAGAATCATTCTATACATATTTATTTTTTAGTTTTATACAATTGGTAATTTGTTGTGACAATTGTTTTTATATGACATGCTATGCTTCGTTTAATTTTAATAAAAATGTTCATTTCAAGGAAAGATAATTTTTCATTATTATACTTTGGGACTTTTTAACTTATTTTTTTACTTATACTCGAACAGTTGTGGCTTCTATGAGACCCATATAGACCCATAAAATTATCAATGCTCAAATTTGTAAAGTGCACTATTGGACTTTGATGTTTAGATCGCAGCGCCATAGTGGCAAAAATATAAATCCTTTTCGTGATATAAACAATATTATTTAACGTGTTGTAAGATAATGTTTACGACACTATATCACTTTTTCGTTAGAATTTCGAGCATTTAGTAATTTTTTGTTTGTTTAATATAATCTTTAATATTTGATTATCAAATATATATATTGATAATTAATAAGAACTCTAGGTTTTTGAAATAAAATTTCAAATTCGTCCCAATACCTAGATCAGCTTGTGAAAGTGTCACCAAATTAGCAAAGAATAACATATTCTGAGACAATATAAGAGGTTTTTAATAAGAGTGATGTTAACAAGAGTAAATTTAATGTAAGTAATTTTAGCAAGAGTAATTTCAAGAAAATTTATTTTAATTTAATGATTGTTCACGTACAAGGTGCACGACTACCAGGATAACGGCGACGAAATTCACACTTTGTTAAAACAACAGACCGAAAATTGGTCAAATAAGCAGTAACAATAATTCCGCGTTCATCACGAGTGTATCGCTCCAATTCTTGTTGTCAACTAATTCTCTATCTATCGGCAACATAAAAGTCAAAGCACAGTGGCATTTGATCAGTTTGAGTCAATTACAAAAATTATGGCCCATTCACATTATGACATTACTTTTGGCCCACCTTTTAGTTTATTCCTGCGGCTTCGCTCGTGTTGTATTGTTCTATCTCTGTCGTTGCAGCTCCCGCCATTAATGAGAAATAAAATACATTCCAATTTTTTAGTATAATTTATAAGTTTTTAAACAAAAAAATTTAAAATGATTTCATCGAAATCGGTGCAGTAGTTTTTGCGTGATGTTCGAATATACAATTTATAATCAACGAATTAGATTTGATTTGTATTTGGTATTCTGACATAAATAATAAGGTCACAAAAAAAATGAATTTGAAATGAAAATAGTTTATTATTATTATAAAATTGAATAAATATAGTGAGTTTAAATGTAATTTAAATGGTCATTAATTAACGTGTAAATTGGAATATAGGTTAATAAATTTTAAAAAATAATAACAATAAATTCCGCTAAACTATATAATTAATTATTTTTACAATAAAACCAATATATCTATAAATTATGACTGTAATCAATTTTTCTCCAATGTGAAATATATATATGTCGACCTTTTTAATCGTTCTGGCTAGACGTACAATTACGGTTTCAATTACGGTTTGAGGTGAATTATCCAAATCTAGATGTAAGATATCAAGCGATCTGGAAAACTTTGAAACAAGCGATTTGGAACTATCAGGAAATAAGACTCACATCAGAAAATACGAAAATAGTTAAATTGATTAATCATTTCTTTTCCTATCATAATTTTTAATAATTTTTACACCTTTTTAATAGGATTCCAGACGATAACTCCTAAACCACTCACGTGTTTTTTGGATCCAATTTACCTTATATTGAGATTTTCATCCAAATCGGGAACAAAAATTATTTTTCGATTTTCTGCGATTTTTTCAAGGTCACCCGTAGAAGAATCGAAAAAATTACAAAAAAATTTTAGTTATCGAATTGAATGAAACTTAGTTTATAAAGTAAAATAGACCCAAAAATTACAAAAATCATCTTGGTTTAACGATTTGATGAATGGTTTTCGAGATATTCTCTCTTTTTACGGTTTTATGTCTCCTTTCAGAAGATTCAAGGCGATATCTCGTTAATCAATCAACAAATCGCCAAATGAACATGATTTTCGTGTTTTTTGGATCTTATTTACCTCATATAGTGATTTTCACCCAAAACAGAAACAAAAATTATTTTTCGATTTTCTGCGATTTTTTCAAGGTACACCCCTTAGAAAAAATCGAAAAAAATACAAAAAAATTTCAGTTATCGATTTGAATGAAAGTTAGTTTTTAAATTAAAATGGACCCAAAAATTACGAAAATCTACTTGGTTTATCGATTTGACAAATGGTTTCCGAAATATGCCCTCTTTATAGGATTTTATGTCTCCGTTCATCCGATTTCAGGCGATATCTGGTAAGCCGACTTAACATCTAATGAGATATTTCTTGTATTTTCCAAATAAATTATAAAACAAAGGTATTTATTTTTACATATAGTTTTTTTGCATTCGAAGCTCTATAAGCTCCATGCTTATAGAAACTCATTAAATTGATTTACGGAATAAGCAAAACCGCAATACTCGCCTAGTATTAAACTACTTTAATGTCGATTTTACCACAATTGTTTCACCTAAATAATTAAATTCACTTTGTTCGATTTTATTTACAATAAAATAACAGAATTATATATAATCCTATAAAAGAAATTTTTAGGTCTCTTTGAACGGAGAGAGAGTTCGGTCTTTGTTAATTTGTGGTATAATAGAACCAGCTGTTGATATTAATGGCTACTACTAACCGTAACCAACGTGTAATTAATAATGTATACACAAAAAAATAACAACATGTATATGTTAACTGTTGTACACGAGGGTCATCTAATTAAATCATAATCATAAAAGAAATTGATGATTTTACATAAAAATGGTCAAATGTGAAATCTGCAATCCTTTAAAATGTCCAATGAAACGTTGATAACTTGATTAATTTTAATAAACTTAATAAAGGTCTACTTACCAGGTTTTTATCTCCCATCCGCTACTAATACTACTACTCCTATGTGATAGGTAAGATTTCGATAATATTTAGAAAAAATTAAAATTTAAAGTTCAATTTTCGATTATTTATAAAATATGAATGCGTTTTTGATCCTGTTTATGTACCGCTATCTATGAGCATCTGTTTTAAAACTGATTTATTATATGCAATATCAACTATGAACAACTTGTTGAATTCAGATCAATAATATCTGAAATACATTAAAACATAGTTCCTATTTTGTGAAGAAGGAACTGTACTTTCGAAACTATAGTCAATGAAAATATAGTTAACAGATCTCAAATATTTATTTAAGGACGTTCCAACACTGTGTTATGCAATCAACACAACAAACCTGTTTGATTTTATTATAGCACAAATACATAAACACACATATACATCACATAGACAAATACACTATTCACATATAGTATATACAAAATAATCTGGAAACTTTAAAGAAAAAAAATAAATTTAAACTTTTATATTTCGAAAACAAAACGGTATTTCGGTAACACACGATTTATTTTTTTTCATTTATATAACAAATATTTAGCTTTACCCTCCTAGTTTTTTTCTAAATTCTGTCGAGTATTTTTTCTAATACAACAGATAATAGTTGGGAGGGCATGAAGTTTTACATACTTCTAATGAGAGTTAGAGAGAATGATAACTTTGATATTAATTATCTTGCGTTCTAAACGGTCAAAAATACTGAAACTTCGGGATTTATTAGAAAATCCTATTTTTAGCCTGTGAAAAAAATGAGCAAAATCTGTCGAAAAGTGGTAGTATGCTGGAACATTCTTAATTTAATAATCCAACCCGTTTAACAACCCATTCAATACAAAACTTTAAATATGCTAATTAATATAATTACTAGCCTCAACTTTAATGGACGGACCTAAACTATCTGGTTCCAATAATAGGTACTTATTACAACCATTACTATTAGACTGGCCTGGCTGTCTATTTATGTACAATATATAAAACATAGAGAATAAATTATGTATTTCATAAATACATAACAATGTTAAATAGGAGTATATAATAATAATGAATTCAATGCTCCAATGGGAAATTAAACTATGGGTATAACAGTAAGCTTTTGTTTTACACGCTTCAACCCTTTGGCATTGTGAACACATACACACATATACATACTCACCAACACCATCATAATAATCATCATCATCATATTCATCTATGTAGTACTCCGACATATCTATCTACCTAATAGAACAACTACCTACCTAAATATAATATGAAATGGGTAACGAGATGTTTAGGTATATATACTAGGTAGGTACTGCTACTCTGTATATAACAGGAATGGTCAACTTTTCTGTATATAAGATCTACTTTTTATCTTAAAAATGTATCGCGATCGACTTTGTACTATTTGTTAGATGGTACATACGAAAAAGTTGTTGGCTGATTAAGATTTTACTTTCGCGATGTTTTTTGAGTCAGAAAAATTTATCATGGAAGAATTGAAGTTTTTTGATAAACTATCAATGGGCTGCTTGTGGGAGTACACCTCGTACTGAAACAGACTGCAGATAGATAGATAGATTGTAGAGGCTGACCTGGACGGGCTACACTTCGACCATAAGGTCCATTGTGATGCCTAAGGATGTGAGAATGTGAGTGGAGTGGAAGGAATTTTTGTGTATAGACTAGGAATTGGTAGGATATGCGGCTGCAGCCGACTATGATAGGAACCATGCCGATATTCATCTGGAGTTCGTGAATGAATTTGCAGAAAACCTTCTCAAGCATTGCTAGTAACTTGGTTGTTGTTCATACGCCGACAGTTTAGTCAACCACTCCCTTTTCTTTTTTTTTCCTATTAATTGACAAACTGCCGATGTCGGGATTCGAACCCATAACCTCCCAGTTTCCAAGTAGGCATACTGCGCAGACATAACGCCTTAGACCGCTCGGCCACTTGGACTGGTAAAACAGCCTGTATATCCACCTACGCAAAAAAAACAACATTATTATTTAACGGGTCAAAATTAATTCAAATTAGCTACATAATTTATTTTATTGCCTTCACATGAATGGGAAGACTGAGTTTGCATGCCTATAATCAAGGAATCATAATTAGATGTGTATATCCTGACAGAGTTAAAAATAATGAGTCTTCAGTATGGGAATTAGTCCGGATAAACGTTGTTTACTCTTTGATATCTTTAAGTATGGTATTTCCAAAAAGTATCTTCAAATTTTCTGGCTTGTAAGATTAAATCAGTTTGTAAAATTCTTACTTCATTTTTTAATGCTTTTTGCTCCATATGTTTGCAATTTTTTGAGCTAATGCGTTTCACACATAAATCTTTTTTAAAAGGAAAATATATAAATTCCACAATTTTTTTATTTTCAAAATCTTGAAATCTTATCTCAAATTCTTCAATTACTTTTTGTCAGTATCTCGCAATCCATCGACCAAAGTTAGCTTCGTGATCGACTGGTCAATCGCGATCGACTGGTCAATCGCGATCAACTTGTTGGCCATCCCTGGTACATAGTATATACATTAACATTTAATGTATGTATTGTTATACATCGATATGCATAAATATAAAAAAATCGGTCAAATATGCATTAGGGTTATATCATATAACCAGAGTGAAGTCAGCATGAGGAAGGGCAGCAAATGCTTAGGGCGCTTTTACACTCATTGGGAAAACCATACCGGCGCCGACAACTATGTTTATCACACAATACCGGTGTCGATGACGATGTACCAGCTAGCGGATTGTAGTTTATATGTGACGTACTTTCTAAATGGTTTACTTTCTACAAGATCTATTAATTAATACCAACCCAAATGACTGCTGGCAGTCATATAAAACGAATGACATGCATCTAAAATGAATGGAGCTAAAACTGTCAGCGTATGGACAAGAACGAAGTAAACGGCTTTGCATGAGAAGGTTTTCTATAGCTTGTTGTTTCAGGTATCTGTATTGGACCAGACTTATTTGATTCTAACGTCAGTTTCAAGCTACGGCTTCGATTTTGTGAGAAAATTCGCTAAGAGTGTAAAAAAGCTTTAATATGATACAAATGACCCACTTAATAGGCACAAAATGCTTACAAAAATAGATCAGATAGTAAGAGAAATTATACACGTTCTACCATAGCATCTGAGTACCTCAGTCTTGAGTTGGAATACCATAGGTCTTGGGCTCAATCTTCATCCAAGATGTGTATGATTCTTAATATCAAAACATTGATGTCAAAAATAATGTTACTTAATATTTTTTTGTTGTATTCAGGAACCTAGAGATACGGCTTTCTGGGATCTATTTTTTCGGCATCTTTGAGTAATAATCTAGAGTCTGCTTGAAATTTGGATCGTATATACTCTAACCTTAAGCTGCTTACGAATTCTCGTCCAGTTAATTAAGCAAGTTTTCGAGAAAAACGATTGAAAGTAAAAATTTTGCAATTTGATCTACTATTTTTCTCGGAGACTTTTAGAAAAACATGCGTTCACTGTCTGAGTGTGAGCTATATTAGAGCTAACGATGAGACAGGTGTTTCACTCACAGGTTTTCGACCATCGACAAATTTCATGTCATCATATATACACAAACTTGTGTCCGATCAAAAATTGGACCGATAATTTTCGTCTAAAACAAATACGGGCACATCGATTTTGATTTTGTAGTTTTTCATCTTTTCAATTTTTGAGAGAGATTATAATTTTTTTTCCCAACCTGTACACTTTTTTGCAAAAATTTTGATGCTTTTGAAGTATTCTACGTTTTACTATATTCAATATTCCAAAATTATTTATACATAGAATGTGACTAACCGTTTCAGTTTTATTGTTTCACTCCCTGATGAAATATTGTCTTGATAACGAATTATTATACGCTTTTTATTAGTTTCACCTGTATGTATGTTTGTATGTATGTATGTATGTAACCGATAATTTTAATAATTCGATTAAAATATCCGATTATCCTGATTAGATTCGCCAGGATTCATCAATTTCTTTCCGAATCCTTTGCATGAGAGTAAGAGAGATACAGCTAGTTATAAATTATTAGAGCTAGAAATAAATTATAGTTTAAAAAACTAAAAAACACGCTTTTATAGAAAAGTCAACTAAAAAATGAAAAATAAATAATAGTTTAAAAAAACTAAAAAAACACGCTTTTATAGAAAATCCAACTAAAAAATAGAAAATAAAATGTAATCAATTTGGATTCCGAAAAGTGTAAATAAGAAACAAATGTATATTAATGGAAAAAAGCGTGGGGTGCATAGTGTCAATAGTTATAAACATTTTCTATTTTTCGTTACAACTTTTGACACTATGCACCCCACGCTTTTTTCCATTAATATACATTTGTTTCTTATTTACACTTTTCTTAATCCAAATTTATTAAATTTTATTTTCTATTTTTTAGTTGGATTTTCTATAAAAGCGTGATTTTTTAGTTTTTTTAAACTATTATTTATTTTAGATCTTATGTAGACACTTTTTCTTGTTTTCATAAAATTAGTTCGAGAATCTGGATATAAAATTACAGTAGATATCACTTTATGTATAAAGTTTGCCATTTTAGTGTACCGAGAGTTTTAACGGATAATTTCTTGTTAAAGTATAAAAAAAAATGTTGCTTTGGAAAATTATAATGGAAATTCTATTAGAATTATTATTAATATTAATTCACAAACGTATTCATATAAAATAACTAAATGTATCTCTACAACTACTATACAGATAGATATATCTCTAGCATAATGATCATGATAATTTATCCCACATAAATTTATAAAACAGTTTAAAGTTGAATAAATGTACAGTTTATTAATGTTAGTAACTAGTAAATGCTAAAAGGTACATTTTATATTTTCACTGATTTAATATTTAATATTTAATACAAAATGGAAAACCCGTTGAAATTGCGCTAGTAAAGTATTTGGCTAGTAAAACTGTACTAAAAATTCGCCGAGAATCATTGACATCAATCTCTTCATATACATTAGAAAAGTGAAAACTAGTACATAATTTTGTACGTTTAGAAATATTTTTTTTCTAAAAATATCGAATTGTAATTCTTGAAAGCCGCTCATAAATTTTTTTACCGACATTGTATGTAATTATTCCTTTATCGTTAAAATTAAAGTTGACATTTTACATATCTATTTACCGTATGTTTACTAGTTTCGACAGAACCATAATAAAAATTAAAAAACACGAGACGGCGCAGAGTTCGCCCATCGAAAATACGTTACTAGTGTTTACCAAGGTATATAAATTTTTTTCCGTTTTAGTAACAATTTAAAAAAATGAAAACAATTGAAAATAATGCGATAACCGTAAGAGATAGAACAAAAAATGTTCCTTTTTTAAAATTGAACAACTTTTGTTTATTTAAGCTGGGTATTTAAGCAATTAACTCAGTTATTGTTATTTTCGCTGGTTTTCTATACTTTGGTTGTGAAAAGAGTGGAAACTTTGAAAAATTTCCTAGTAGATTACACTTCAAAGGCCAAAACGTTTGTGTCTGAATTTAAATTTCATTTTATATATGTGAGAAAACCAAACTATTTTTTAAAAGGGACAGTCCATAAAATACCGTACGCAAAAAGGGGCGGAATTGCCTTGCGTGACGATGTGTGACGAAAAGGGAGAACGGATTCAAACCAAACGTGATACAATTTTGAAGCAGTGTGTGACAGAAAGAGGGAGTGGTCAAACCAGCAGGCATTTTGCGTGACGTATTTTATGGTTGTTGATTTTGTTCGAAATTAAAAGGAAATACGAAGTGGCTCTTGAACAGGTAATACTTTATTGCGATCTGAAAGATTAACGCGTTAAAATATGTTTCAACGGCATCACATTTTAATACATCATCCATACAAAATAAACTTCTCAGGGTATTAGATATCCCACATCGAAGATTCAACGAAATTCTATAAACAATATGTGTATGAGAGAGATGAAACAACTTTAATAAGTGAATACCTAGAACCTACACATGCAACATTAATAATCCATCGAATAGAACCACTTAATATTCATGTACTTACACATGTACTCAAAAGTAGCTCCAATTTTTAATATTTTTATGATTGGTTTGTGTCTTATTCATTCGGTTTTCGAAAAAAAGAACAAGAAGCAACAAGCAATGAAAGGATTCGGTCACAAAAGTATTTAAAATATAGTTTTAATTTGATGTATTTAAAAGGTTGCATTTTAATTAGTATCCTCTATCTGATAAGTTTTTCACAAAATTTGGTTTTATTATATGAGTGTATTAAAACTGGGCACTAAACTATCCAAACGAACAAGATGGGCAATATGTCAAGAGAGAAAAATTTTTGTCTGAGGGATACAGGCATACTGGACCCTTACTGGACCCCAAGAGCAGCTAATAATTCCAAACATAACCCTCTGAAACACATGTCGAGAGTCCAATGCATATTCTTGAAAAAAAAAGAATCAAAAGGATGCTTTTCTTTCCATAGTTTTGTATCCAACGGGTCAGTATGCACACCTCGAAGGGGCCGACGTGGAGTCACGTTCTCTACTTTGCTTTGCCGTGATAAAATAATACTTATCGGAAATATTCACCGTGTAACCAATATACCTATGGCGTCCTTTTATCAAGATCATAAAATGGGTACATATCCAAAATTAAAATAGTAATTTACCGATAATTTTATCATACACCCTTCTGGTTTATGCCTTTGCGGCCATAAAATTATCATTGGATTACTATTTTAAGATTAAGTTAAAACTGCACCTTTTATGATCTGGATGATGAAAATTCTGGCTGCCGAATTAAGAGTCATGATTGTACAATCGAAATTTTGAGTATTGGATGGCCCTCGAGTTGGATAAATTTTATGTTATTGGGTTCGTGTATCTATCGCTGTCTATGTGTAGTGTACTATGATATGGTTTGCTTTGTTACACAAAAATTGCATTAAAATCGGAGACGGGTTTAATACGTTCCCACCATAAACATTTGATCAGTCTTTGGCGGGGACGTGTGCCTGTAGAGTGTGCAGTTTGGGTGTAACAAAGTACATTTATCATGATATACTGTACAGCATAGACAGTGATAAATGCACTATATTGTTTCTAGATTGGGTCTAGTTTAAAAAACATAGTGTATATGACATGTACAGGAATCTATTTGTGGTACGAATAAGAAGGTGGGCCTAAAGTGAATTGAATTCCCCAATTACTAATTAATATATTATTATGAATATAGTACACAATTGTATATATTTACACACTGTATATAACATTTATTGTATTTGTTCTAATTGGTTGTCAATTTAATGCGTTTTAAGTTCTACCTTCTTTCATGTTTATCCCTTCCAATGTCTCATGATCGTACACACCGTATATATCTTATTACTTTTAAACTGAGACACTGAAAATACTTCTCAGTTTACATACACTCATCCATGACGTATTGTCGTGGATGAAGCTTTCTTGAAAAAATAATATGGTAAATATTAAAATGAAATTGGGCCCCAAATGTTTCTTGGTTTTGTCAAGATGTATGTTTAGTTTTAAGACTCTTTTAGAAGATTACTTTTTATAAATATTTACTTTGAATATTTCTACACTTTTCTGAATCATTTTCCATTATTTCAGTATAGAATAAATTGGTCATATTATTTCTAGATGATTTGTATGGCACAATCTAAGGGGTAAATATATTTTTATTGAAATATGCTGAATATTCTGATGATTAATATAATAAATTCACTAGAACACAGTTGAGAAGGGTGGTGGGACTCTTGACAGTACACTGTTGATTGAACTACCACCTTCATAACTTGGGGATCTCTGTTGATCCCACTTGTAGGATGAAACCTCCATATATGTCATTTGTACCTACAGAAAACTGCTGGATGTCAGGTATAGAATGTTTGGGTCTGAAACCCTGGATCCATCAATTCTGGGAATAATCCAAGCGGTTAAACTGTGGGCTTGCTGTACGAAGTTTGGCCTCGATAGAATCCTATAACATCATCTGCTTAAAATAGCACCTCTAATCCGGAGATGTCCCGTTTTCGGGTGACAGGTTGTTCTCAAGGAGGGCACAGTGGACCCCTTGGTGTAGGTGCTAGGGACCCATTTGCGGTACCCCTCTTACGTATTATTATTAACATAATAAATAATTTTCAGATCAAATAAACTGTTATACTGACTGCTCCCGTTTTTTTCAAACAAAATGTTAATAAATAAAAAATTTTAAAAAATTGTAAATTTTCTATAATTGTAGTTTACAATTTAGTTCTTCATAACGAATGGACGACGAATGATGATGAATAATTTACTAACGTTTAACAAACTATATACTGGTACTATAAACTACTGTGCATAAATACTAAACTGGTATAGTAACTCATGCAATTGAATCGGTTGATGGTTGAGTTGGATAGGGAGAAAGAGCGTACATATATCATATTTTATTGATGGAAAATAACGAATTTTTTATCATTTTTCGAATATTTACATGATATTTTTTTCCCTATATAAAAAAAATACTTTTTCTATATCATCGAATGTAATATTACCCATATTACCTCCGTATACAAGATGTATCTTGATCCTAAATTGGTTATCCCCAAATTAGGAAAACGTTTACGTTTACTAGCTTTTCAAATTTTTCATTTATCCGTACTTTTATGCGGTTTTAAAAGTATTGTACTTCGATCTTATAGCCAATTGTGTATCTCTTCTTCTTGAATCTGACGAGGTTTGCTTCTTCCATAGGTTGCTTATCCTGTTTTCCTGAAGGTTCATATATTTTGGGTGAGATGCACACCCCCGATGAGTGAATAAATTTTTTGTAACCGTATTTTTTTTTCTTTTTTTCATAATTAACTTTGAAAAACTTGGGAAATTTATGATGGAAATACTATGCACAGACTAAAGAACCAAAGTTGCTCAATTTTATTTTGAAAGTTAGCATTCGATTATTCAGACACAAAGATCATATCGAAATTTCTTTCATATTCCGACAATTTACCGATTGGTTCAGCGTTTTCGGCAATATGGGGCTGTGTGTAATCTTTCGCATGCTGGAAGATCACGTGCAGTTCGACATGATGTGAACATTGTTTGGGTGCAAGCAAGTGTTGAGGAAATCCCCGAAACTTCCACCAGGTGACGTTCTCAGCAGTTGGTGATGTCTAGGCGGTCTTTGCAAATAATTTTACATAGGTTACACTTTTTCCCAAATAATATTCAATTGGTTCACGAGTTAAAACCAAATGATGCACAAATACGCATTCATTAAATAAATCATAACGTTACTTATGCGCCACCCATTATCTGCTGTTACCAAGAGATTCGCAGTTAGAGGTGATGTGGCTGGATGCTTCTTCATCCTCGCTATATAGCCTGTACATAATGGATCCATTGTGGAGTATATTGTGTGGAGATGATTTTGTAGGTGATAATATGCCGAGATGAATTCAGTAACCTTTCGAAGTTGTATTCTGTTCGGGTTGAGTGTATCTAGGAACAGCATCTTGGATGCTGTTCCTAACCTTATATTCAACACATAGTCAAAATTTTAATTTTATCAATGGTCGCTCAACATCCAAAACATCCGATAGTAAAAGAATTTCCAGTTTGACGATTAAAATTAGACAACATTTTTAACAAAAATTTCAAATTCGAACCAATACCTACATCAGTTTTGGTATTATAAATACGTATTTTGATTACAAAGTATTCATAATCAGTATAAATTAGCTAGTCGTAATTTACTCTTTGACAATTAGAAATAGATAGAAAATATAGTTCAATAGACTTTCACACTTTGGTGAAACTGTCACCAAATTAGCAACGAATAACATATCCTGAGACAATATAAGAGTAATTTTAATAAGAGTGATGTTAACAAGAGTAAATCAAATGAAAGTAATTTTAACAAGAGTAATTTCAATAAAATTGATTATCTTTTAATTTATTTTGTTTAATTTTTTATTTATTTTATTTTTGTCTATTGATCTCTATTTTCTATTTCTAATTGTCATAAGAGTAAAGTACGACTAGCTAATTTATACTGATAATGACTACTTTGTAGCCGAAATACGTGTTTATAATACAAAAACTGATCTAGGTATTGGGGCAAATTTGAAATTTTAATTCATAAACCTTGACTTCTCATTAATTATCATTTGATAATCTAATATCATTTTTAATGTCTCTTATCGGATGAATTTCTAGCGAGTATTTCGAGTATTTTATTCATCTTTTTTTCTGAATTCTAGTCGTCTTAAGTGGGGTGTATACTGTTTACGTCACTTATTTGTGAACATCAAATTATATCACATAAAAATGACATTCAAAAAATATTTAACACATTTTAACTTTTAATTTAATTTATTTTTTCATAAAATAAAAAGTTTCGTTCGTTCAACTAAATAACAGTTTCCATACGTAGGTATATAAAATTTAAAAACACGAAGAAAAAAAGGGAACGAATGCTTACTGTTTTTTTACTTATCCTTTTAAATGTTTTTAAAGTTTAAATATGAATTAAAGAATTTTTATTCAATTAATAATGTATAAAATGAATTATACATTACGTATAATGTACAGATGATCAATAAGTTACTTCTTAGCGCAAAACGTTTTGCTTTCTCATTTCGATTTAAAAAATATATTAATTTTTTATGATTTATGAAAAAAAAACTTCCAAATAATATATTAAAAATTACCTTCTTCACATCTTTGCATCGGTGGCTAGCGGTGGCTGTTTGGAAAACCTTCAGCACCTAAAAATGTCGGGGGATTTTTAGGTTCTGGTAAAGTCAGGAAATTTTTATCTTGAAAATGATTAAAATGCATCCAGAACCTAAATGTTTTTAATTTGTAACAATTATTTATTTCCTGAAAATATTTGATACGACTTCAGGCTATATCACTTAAACCGTTCACCGAATCGGCAAAATTTTGATGTTTTTTGGTCCAATTTACTTATATATTAAATTTCATCGAAATTGAACAAAATTTTTTTTTAGCAATTTTTTTCGGGGTGCCAAATAAATTCCAAATTCAAGGTGGTTTGATGAATAGTTTCCGTGATATGTCCTCCATAAACCATTTGATGTCCCTTTCTATACAATATCGTTAAGGGATATCCCATAAACCGCAACTCGATGAATTAGCATAACTTGTGTTTTGTGCAGTTGCGACAAATTTTAGAACGTTAACCTTTTAGTTCTTGATATTAGAAATGTATCAATGGACATTAAAACCTACGAAAGCACCTACACACAATAGGACGCAAAAGGTCCCCACAATGGGTCCATTATGTGCAGACTGTGAGACGAAGATGATGAAACATCGAGCCAGATCATCTTTAACTGCGAATCTCTCAATTACAGCAGATACCATATATTTGGTGGACACAGTACTTGCAACCTGCAAATACTTGCACATCTGATACCAGTAACAACTCATTTCACTTAGCAACATACTTGCAGGTGCAATGATTGTCCAGACTTGTACGAGAACTTTACACGGACATGTTTCATTCGCTAATTATAAAAACGAGTGTTAAGGACCACTCTAAACCCTTTTAAATTAAGTAGTAGCTCTTGAATATATGAACTTCTAGAAAAACCAAATAAGGAAGCTCATGATTATTGCCTAGATATAGGATATGGCAAACCTTGTCGGACTGAAGTAGAAAGGGGAGCACAATGGGCCGAAGGTGGAAGTGCAAAACTTTTCATACCCATAAGATATATCTATCTATCTGTCTATCTCAGGTTTCCGAGGTCAAAATCCTTATTACTTCTCCATACTGTGACAAATTCTTCCATTTTCACAGCAACATTCGTATTGTAATCATTGTACCTACTGCATTTTTTTCTTTACTTAGAATTTCTTACGACCGTCGAACAAATACCCTTTGTACTTCTCTACTCTCGACAAAACGAGAGACTATAATCTGATTACATCCAACAAATTCTCCACACAAACTCAGTGCGACTATTATTAACAAAGAATATATTTATTAATATTTAAGATTAATCCTGGGACAAATTCTTCTATTTTCAAAGCAACAATTGTGTGTAATCAACATTGTACAACATTTTTTTGCTTTAAACATTATGTCTTTCAGAATTTCTTTAGACCGTTTTATAAATATACGCGCACACACACCTATAATACGCTTGATAAAATGAAAGAAAATATAATCTCAATTTTCTTCTTGGTTACTTTTTACATCGTGTTGTACATCGCTGTTGTTGTTTTTCTTTGTCTTTTTTATTTTTATTTTTAAATAAAATATTTAAAGGAAATGTTTTAAAGAGAGTTGAGTAGTGTATACACTTACCTAGATAGGTAGGTAGGTAGATATGTAGGTAGGTAGGTAGGTAGATATGTATACACTAGAAAGTATATACTTATTTAATTCTCCCATACAGGGAGAATTTCTCTGTTCATACTTATACCATGTAAAAATATTTATTTTTACTTCGTTTATTTATGAATAATACATGTTACAGGCTGTAATCGCAAATACTAGCCATTGAGATACGAAATTTGCAACACTATCTAAATGAGTTAAACAAGGAGATACATTTATTGATAAAGAGATAGGCATATACCCATTTTATTATTGTTTCTAAGAATCAAGAATAATATTACGTGTTTACCATTCTCAATAGGGGCTACAGCTCGGGGCTGGCATGGCCTTATTCTACCACACGCCTCCAGGCAACACGACCGTTGTTCCCCATCCAGTGACTCCCATTACTTTTAAGACATCGAGTATGTGGTCCAAACATCTCAGGCGAGATATTCCTTTTCTTCGGGTGGACTATATCTTAGCGGTCTTTATTTCATTTGGCATCCTTGTATCCTCCCTTCTCTAAACATTTCGGGACCGTCTGAGCTTTTGTGATTTTATGAACTTCACTATATCTTCACCTTGCTGGATTCCCAGGATTTCTCTGTTGGTCCGGATACGCCAATCATCCTTGTACACTCAAACCGATCCATAAAAATTCTTATTATTTTCCGAAAGAATCTTCTGATTTCCCACTGCCATATGGGTCTTATAAGAGTCTTGTATGTTTTCATCTTGGCCTAGTGTGCCCATCGTAGCAAATTGAAAACATTGTTGATTGTCTCTAATAATTTGATAATCCATGGAATTTAGGAAAAAAAGTAGTGTCTGATATTTAATATTGATCTTGCGTTTAAAAGGAAAGATCTAATTGTTATAAATCAAAGAAACATATGTGATTCTGAAATATATTTCTCTAAACCAATAATCTTCAAAGTATTCTATATTGACTGCCAGAACTTCAGTAATCTGCAAAATTACGACGTGTATGAGATGTAAATGGAGCCTACGAGAGAGGATTCCATTTAGGCTGGTCATTACCAAAGTTTGGCGTTTCGTCAATGCCGTAGTGCTCCTATTTGAATATGAATTAAGTACATTTCAAATTGTGTGCGTAGACCTATTCATTTTGTGGACACAGTACTTGCAACCTGCAAATACTTGCACATCTGATACCAGTAACAACTCATTGCACTTAGCAACATACTTGCAGACGCAATGACTATCCAGACTTGTACGAGAACTTTGCACGGACTTGTTTAATTCGATAATTATAAAAACGAGTGTAATAGGCCCTACAAACGAGGAACATTGTACAGCAACATTGTACAGCCACCTAGGATGTTGCTGTGTGTGTAAAGCTGTTGCAGCAACAAAAAACATATCCTTGAACGATTGCTGTAAAAATCAAAGTTATTTGGTATTTTGTAGGAGAAGTTAAATGTTCATTTACAAATTGCCCATATTATCTGAAATGTTATGCTTTCCTAATATTTTATTATGATTTATTACCTATATTGGTTACAATTTACATTATATATATAATATATACATATATACTTTATTATTTGTATAGAATATAGATATTATCCCAACACTAGTTTTACTAGAGATACATACATATAAATAAACTATACAAATTAAATGAGATAGATAGAGACAAGATGAGAAATGATTGAATATTTATGACTAGCGTCATGAAATAATAAAATTAAATTTTATGTTCCCAAACTTTGGTTGCAACGTCTGTACTGAAAATATTTTATAGGCGGAGTTCAATGTTGCTGCAACAATGTTCTGCGTCTATTCCATACTTTAAGGACCACTCAAAACCCTTTTAAATTAAGTATTAGCTGTATGTTAGCTGTAAAAATAAGTTTGAAGTTGATGAATAAGAATTCAATATTCGGAAAATAGGATATCTTCGGAAAATAGACAAAATCCGTAAGGGGTCCTCAGGACGAAAAGTTTGGGAAGCTCTGCTCTACACACAGAAATCTTCCGTTAGCTTTTAGATTGTATTGTCACCAAAGCATTTACAAATATTTCTCCGTGTAAATATCGTGTAGGGGTAAGTAGTCTTGGTACAAACAGTATATACCATGTGATGTTATTAGAAAAGCACTTGCCACTATTATATGGGTTTTAATATGTTGCATTAAATATGTATACAAAATTTAATAACACGTAAATTATAAAGGGCGTGTCTGTTTTATTTAGCAATAATTCACTGCCACATCGGAGATTATTATTATTATTTATTAAATGGCAGTTGAATTTTAAAAATCTACTGATTTTCACTTATAATTGTATGTATGTAAGTTATACCTAATTGAGCATAATAGTAGTACTAGCGGAGATCGTAAAAAACGGTGCGCATTAAATTAGGGGATGAAAAGATTGTACTATTAGCCACAGAAGATTGTACTATTAGTCAGTTTTCAAAATTTTATAATTGATTTATGCCTTATTCATTCGGTTTTCGTAAAAATTTTTAGCGAATATAAGTTGTTACTATATTTATAATGAACAATTTTAATCCGAAGGACTATTTCGAAAACCAAAACAATAAGGCACAAATCATTTATAAAATTTTGAAAAATGATCTGAACTTCTATGGGCCTCAGTACATACAGTAACTTTAATCATTTGCCTAGGGCGAGAATCCGATCCCCGGCTGGGAAACCACCCTCAAATATTTTATCACGTATTACTTTTTTTCTATACTCAAGAGAAAAAAATTAATCGCTACTTTTTTTATTAAATATTATTTCCAACAAATTAACTATTCTTTCTGAGTTCCATCCCCTAATTAATTGGGCACCGTTTTTTATATAAAATAAGGTGTCATCCATGGTAAAGTGTTGTTGTCTTAAAAAATAATCTAAACCGATTCAAATTGGTAAGTAAATTCTTGTTCTATAAGAGAATTTTCTGAAAGGAAATAAGTCTCGTACCGAATCCAATTTTGCAAAAATTTCTTCAATAGTCCATCGATCCTACCTAGTAGATGTCGAAAATCACCATCTGTAAAATTTATATATATATATATATATATATATATATATATATATATATGATAGTTGATATGTGTGTCTGTAATCGCTCCAGCGGTCACAATTTTAATCTGATTGAAATAAAATTTGGTATAAAAAAAGGTTTGGTATAATAAAGTTTGGCTTTTGGTATTCAAAAGGTCAATTTCGTTAATGGGTAAAATCGGAGAAAGGGAACGGGGGGAGCGGGTTAAAGGGAGGGGGAAACACAAAATTTGACATATATCCCTTAATATTCGTAAAATTGAAAAATTTATAAGAAATAAAGTTGTAGGTACTAAGTTTTACTTTTATTTTGTGTCTTATCATTTTTTCTGTTACATCATTTACAGAAATATTGACAGTTTAAGATTGAAAATTAAATTCCTTAATATCTCTGTACACATTAGAGTTTGAGCAAAAATAATAAGGTGTGAATGGTAGCAAACTTGATTTTCTACAACTTTATTTCTTACGCATTTTTCGATTGTTTTAATACTAAGAGAGATATTTTCTTCTTTCTTTATGCCTCCCTTACCCCTTGACGTATGTCATTTATTAATAAAATTGGCCTTGTAAATCCTAAAATCATATAAGACATTTCATTTTGATCAGACTTAAATTGTGACCGCTAGAAAGTGATTTATGTATTCTAAGAAAATACGCTAAGTTGAAGCAGCTCCTGCGTAACGAATTTTTTAAAAGATCTGAAAAATCCCATTTGATGATCGCCTCATATTCCAATATATATACGACGCTCCTGAGCACGTGATAATAATAAAACATAAATACATATACACACATAAGATTCATGTTATATTTTGGTTTTACTTGAAAAAGCTTTTCTTAAAGCTGCTTCCATTCAAGGCTATAATTTCCGCTTGTCTACAGTTAAGTTATTACATTTATAGTCACCAGTAACACACACAATATTATATACATAATACATATATATATATATATATATATATATATATATATATATATATATATATATATATATATATATATATGTGTGTGTGTGTATATGAATATAATATACATACTCGTATGTAACGGCAGTTGTTAACCTCATACAACTATCCCCTTCACAGCTGTACTCCTTTAACCTCGCTCCTAACTAACTCTCCCATATACCATCAATGAAATGCATTTTCCAATTATAAATGCAAAATTCACTTAACGGTAAAAAGTGTTTATGATTATTTTCTTTTTATTACAACATTAAAAATGTTTGTTTAGTTGAAAAGAAAGTAAAAAGAATGGAAAAACACGAGCTGGTTGGAACTTTCCTTCTTCTTTAGGAGACTATATAGTATAACTACAGTCACGTTCAATACAGGAATGTGTTACAGTCATGTTCATGGGAATTATTTATGATAAAAAAAGGCACATTTTTCCGTCCTTTTTATTGAAATTTATTATTTACCAAGCTTTTTTTAAATTATCTATTTAATTATTTGCTTCGAAATAAAATCTTTGTTTCGAAATAAAAACGCATTTTATAGTTTTTTTCGGAAAAAAAAATCCAAAACTTTTATTGTAATGTCCCTCCCATATTTTTTATAGCACTTTTTTTTCAGGCATTATTTCTAATTCCATCATGAGATTCAAATGAATAGTAATATTCCAAATTTTTGTATTGTTATAAAACTTTCAAACTTTTTTAATTAAATTACATGCAAGTCTCACGGTTTTCGAAAAATATTTCGAACAAAAGTATTTTCATTAGGAATAACTTTGTACCTTAATGATTTGGCCTAACCATTTTCGAAACAAAGAAGTCGTGAAATGATAATATTGAGGGAATAAGGTTCATTAAATAATTTGAATTAAATAGTGGTATGCAAAATTTAACTCATCCACCAGGTATCGAACCCTACAATTCTGGATTTTTAGCAGAGTGTGCTTATCGTTACACTACGGATGATTCTGATAAATGTACAAATTTTTTCATATCATTTACAGTATTACTCTCTAGTGAACAGTAACTTTTTATTCCACCTATTTTTGTATACTCAAACGTCACAATAGAATACTAATGTCAATTTCCATTAAGGTTACGTACGACATAGTATGGAAGAACTAGTGTAGACTATATAGACAATGTTAATCTAAATTTTACACCAATAAAATGAAGTCAAAAATTTGCGAACAATTTCGAATTTTGATGAAAAACTATTTATATAGTAGTGAAGACGTTTGACTTTGTAATATCAAAGTGTTTTGGTTATAAACAACATATTGTTTAATAAAACATTATTATTTTAAAATGGCTAGAACCAAGCAAACTGCTCGTAAATCAACTGGTGGTAAAGCACCAAGAAAACAATTAGCAACAAAAGCTGCACGTAAAAGTGCACCAGCCACTGGTGGTGTCAAGAAACCACACAGATATCGTCCTGGTACAGTAGCTTTACGAGAAATTCGTCGTTATCAAAAGAGTACCGAATTGTTAATTCGTAAATTACCATTCCAACGTTTAGTACGTGAAATTGCACAAGATTTTAAAACAGACTTACGTTTCCAAAGTTCTGCTGTTATGGCTTTACAAGAAGCAAGTGAAGCTTATTTGGTAGGTTTGTTTGAAGATACTAATTTATGTGCCATTCATGCAAAACGTGTAACTATTATGCCAAAGAATATTCAATTAGCACGCCGTATTCGTGGAGAACGTGCATAAAGTATATAAAACATACAACAATTAATATAATTATTATAATTAATATAATTAATTAATTATTATAATTAATATAATTAAATAATTAATATAATTAATATAATTATACCACAGCCGGTTACGTTCGTTCTTGCCCATACGCTGACAGGTTAGTCAATTTTTGTTTTTTTTAATTAATTTAATTGACAAACTACCACTGTTGGAATCGAACCCGGAACCTAACAGTTCCGAGCAGAGTGCCTTTAACAACTCTACCACTCGGACCGTTTCAAATTTTCAATGTTTATTTAATTTACTTTTATTCTTAATTTTTTCATTAAAAATTGTTTATATTTAAATTTGCGGCAATAAAATATTCTTTGATAACTATATTAGGTCAACTTTGAAATTTACGAAACTGTGCAAAATTTAATATCAATTGGAAAACAAATTAAAATAATAACTAACTGAGTTAATTGATTACATAACAAGGTTTACTGACTTCATTATCAATGCGTGAAGCTCTAAAACACACGCATGAAATTTCAGTTCGTTATCGTTTTTCGTTTTAGAGTTATCGTGTTGCCGGACGTAATTTTTGGAAATGAACTAATTAGGTCATTTCACGAACACCTATACCAAACATTTTTTCAATGATCAATATTTTCTATCGTTGCACCGTTTACCGTTTGTGGTGACTTGGATGTTTCAAAACAGTACTGCAAAAACCGTTTAATGAAAATAATAAATCAAAAACTAAAAGTCACGATTCAAATAGTTTTTCATAAACATTAAATTCTTGATAATTTTTATAAACATAATAACAAGCGAGGGTGGTGTAATGGTCAGCATAGTTGCCTTCCAAGCAGTTGATCCGGGTTCGATTCCCGGCCATCGCACTTACTTATTTTCAAATATATCTTTTCATTCTTTTAAATGCTTTTATTAACTT
This sequence comes from Nineta flava, assembly GCA_963920215.1. NCBI lineage: Eukaryota > Metazoa > Arthropoda > Insecta > Neuroptera > Chrysopidae > Nineta > Nineta flava. The sequence goes on from OY986041.1 coordinate 125,661,205, forward strand.
GACTTCTATGTATTTAACTAGCAATTTATACTCGTACATGTAAATAATGGACCCGTTATGGAGTCCCATTGTGTGCAGATGCTTCCGCAGGGGATAATGCCCAGTAATGAATACGGTAGCCCCCCACATTTGCATTATGGTCTGCCTCTATGGAAGAACTAGTGTAGACTATATAGACAATGTTAATCTAAATTTTACACCAATAAAATGAAGTCAAAAATTTGCGAACAATTTCGAATTTTGATGAAAAACTATTTATATAACTCTGGATTCTTAAATCCTTCATAAATCGTAAAGAAGCAAAAGTTTTTGTCTCGAACGATAATTGTTTTTGCAAATAGTTCAAAAAACACATGTACATCAAGATAGTGAAGAATTATATGCACCCTACAATAGCATTACGGTAGATTAGTACTGAAAAATAGTACTGATCCAAACCGTCAGAGATCGTGGGTGCGATTCCCTTCCAAAAGGTGTATAGTTTTTCATATCAGGCATTGATGTCAAAGAATGTTTTTCTCTCAAAATTTTAAAAATATTATGCTAAAGCTATTTTCTACTCAAAATCGAAACGCTCCTATAAACCGGTTAAACGAACATTTTTCCAATATAATTGTAAAAATTCCTACTTTACCTAAAATACCAGTCCAAGTCGCCGAGCGGTCTAAGGCGTTATGCCTGCGCAGTATGCCTACTTGGAACTGGGAGGTTATGGGTTCGAATTTCGACATGGACAGTTTGCTAATTATTAAGAAAGAAAAAGAGGGGGGGGGGGTAATTAACTAAACTGTCGGCGTATGGACAAGAACGAAGTAACCGGTTTTGCTTGTGAAGGTTTTCTACAGTTTCCTTCACGAACTCCAGATAAATATCGGCATAGTTCCCATCATAGTTGGATGAAGCCGCATATCCTACCAATTCGTAGTCTATAGAAGCCTCTGCAATCTATCTATCCTATCTATACCTGAAATACTCAAAGTTATTTTTTGAATATGGTGACTCTTAGTCTCCTTAACGAAAATGTTCACGCAACATTGTTTTCGTAAGGAGAGAAAAAAAACATCAAAAACATGAAGAAATAAAAATAATAAAACTGACATTATTTATATATGTCTTCTCTGAGTTTGTTTTTTATTTTCATAATGTCTCATGTTGTCTCTTTAATAATTTTTCTCTGTTTAACAACAACATGCATACATACATAAATCTACCCATTAATCTTTCATAAATAAAAAAAAAGTAGAAAAAAATTTTATTATTATGAAAAATACAAATGTGAAAAACACAGCGACGAATCGGTTGATAACGATTGCTTTTCGAAAGAACGATAGTATTTAAAAATTAAGATTGAAAGTTTGTATATAGTGTGGTTAGTAGTTTATAGTCTATAGAAATGTCATCAACAAAATTTTAAGAAAAAAATGGCATTTCAAACTGTTAAACTTTAAAAACTATTATTTGACATAAATTTCCGATGCTATATTCAATACTTTCTATGGTAAGAATTGGATTTATTCCATCACTTGTGCGAATTATAATGAAGAATGAAACTGCAACATAAAAAATAATTTTGTTTTAAGACTAAAACACAAAAAATAAAATATAGAGAGATAAATCATTCTTTTATGGGAATGTGAATTAAAAAATGCAAAATAATTTAAATTAGAATAAAATAAATAGATTGACAACAGAATTAACTTCAATGTAAAAAAAAAGCATGGGGTGCTCTCTACTTACGTCTTCATAAAGGCTCCTACTTTGGCAGGAGTAAGTAGAGAGCACCCCATGCTTTTGTTTACTATAAAGTAAATTTTGTTGTCAATCTCTTTGCTCTATTTTCTTTTTTAAATTATTTTGCCTTTTTTAGTTCAAATTCCAATAAAAAGTGTTTTTAAAATCTAAATTTTTATTTTATATCTTATATCATAAATTTAAGGTTTGAATATACCTGAATTTGTTAGCATATTCACAACATACTTGAAGACCTATATTTTTCCCCAATTTCAAATATCTACCTTTTTTGGGAATGATCTAGAAGCTTTAGTCGTCGTTTAATAAATCCGTTACAAAGTGAACGATTTTTTATGTGGAATTTATTGATAAAAACTTGCAATTTAGAATATGTCATCGCTGGATACTCAATATTTCCAATTAGACAATTCATACAATTTGTACCCTCTGGTACACTATGCTACAGAAATGCTGCAACATCTACGAAGCCATTTAAAAAAAAGTAGTAGTGTAACTTAGGAGATTGATGATACAAACCGTGCACGTAGATTTTTCAGATATCCAATATACTTAACAGACACCTTGGTCTAGGTACTAGGGACACATTTGCAGTACCCCGCTAATGTATTATTATTATTACTTAATGCAAATAATATATACGCTTTTAGTAGTTAACGTGCTAAAAAGATACGGTCTCGTTTCATATTTATCTATACGGGAATATATTTAAATAGAAAATGATTAATAGATTGCCAAATTTTGATCATATGTGATATTATTATTGACCAATAATAAGCGATGACCATTCATTGAACTAAAATTATCAGTTTATAGATATATATTCACCATATTACGTGTACATTAAAGTATATAAATATATACATTTAGATATATATATATATATATATATATATATATATATATATATATATATATATATATATATATATATATATATATTTATATATATATATATATATTTATATATATATATATATATATATATATATATATATATATATATATATATATATAATATTTTATTAGATAATCCATTATTTATATTTATTAACTACTATATACATAGATATATTTAGGCTACTATGGCATACACATACTGACATATGTGTATAAAACATAAATGTGTATTAAAAATATACGTATATATTAAAATATACTGGCTGGCCAGAAAGTACCGGCGGGGATTGATAGGGTAGGTAGAGATTAAAATTCTGAGACGAAAAGTTCTCTATCATTTCTACCAGGTAATAGGGAATATGCTTGAAAATTTTTTTTCACTTGAATTGATGCACGTTTACTTGACTAATATCAAGGTAAAATTACTTTTTAAATAACTTTAAAAATAAGCGAGATATGAATGATTGAAATTCCCGATTAGACAAAGAGGGTAATAGCCCTCTTGATATGTTATGTGACGTCATATTACACTTTCACCATTTAAAATACACGTAAAACTCCATTTTTAGTATTTTTGCAAGAAAGAGACAGATAATAATCTTTAAAAGCATATAGCTTCCTTGATATTTGTCGGATTTTAATTTCGTTTTTAAATATTATTACAGTATTAACATAATAATGTAAATAATAATTTAAAATAATATAAATATTATTTTTATATTCTGAAAATAAATGTGAAAAAAACTTTCATGCATATTCCCTATTAGTTATTAATTAAAGCAATTAATACATAAATATACACTGAACGTCATAACAAAAAAATAGTTTATTGCCTGATCTGTCAAATCAATTCAAATCAATTTCTAATTTACACTTACTGATATTTTACAATAAATACTTTTAAAATATTTAGGACAAATAAAAAAGGTTATAAATCGATATATTGATATACTTTACAACTTTATAGTACTAATTTGACTTTAGCGTAGCACATGAACGTCCTTAAGGATTTAGAATACATTTCACACACACAATCAGTATAATACCATCCTGTATATAACGTACGTACCTCGTTATTATATTCATAAAATGAATGTATAATATAATATTGATAGATATATACATTATATTATAAAATTGTACATGAATACATATATTTTGATGTGAATATTCTAGTAATTTTGTTAAATTTTGTTATATTATTATAATTATTACTAATATTATATACTCTACCAGTTAATATAATTTACATTTAAACTCATTTATACACTGAATTTAATAAATTTATAGGAGGTATGAGTTTTACAAAACGTACCGTTTATTTAGTCATTTGTTCAAATAGCGATCGATTAAATTCTCAGTTAAATAGAATCAATTTTGATCTAGATGCATCTAGTTCATGAAACAAACGATCGATAGTAAAAACAAAATAAGCTTACCTCTTTATAAATACAAGTGAAGATTTTGCAATGGAATTAGCTTCGTTTAAGCACGCACTATGAAACCATGTCAAAAAGTCTCGATAGCGAAATCTCGCTGGCAAAAAAAAGTTCAAGTCCCGTTTTTTTTTCCAATATCTCGTTAACTATTGGTTTTACGCTGTCAGAGGTCAGATACGTCTTTTTTGTGGAGATATGGGGTCGTTTTTGTGTAGAATTTAATAATGACGTCTGTTAACGTAAAACCAATAGTTTACGAGCATTCTGATCATTAACAACTTGTTTTGCTAGTGCAATTTCGTTATGAACTTTTCGCCATATTTTCAGTGAAAATGTCCACATGTATTTTTTTAGTATGGATTTATGTTTGTGTTACAAATTTTGAAACATCTTGTTGTTGTATATATGAATATTATTAATTATAATGCATATGATTTTAAAACAAGATAATTTTGGTGTTATTTATTTTGTTGATTTGATTAAGTTTATAATATTCATTGAAGCTTTAGTGTTAGTTAAACAAGAGCAACCAACGCATTCTGAAAATTATTTATATAAACATGTTAATTATAATTTTTGTACCCTGTATACATATATATACAGTCTGTTTTCAAAAGCATTTCTTATAGAGAATCAAGGTTAAATAAATAAATAAAATATTTACTATAAAACCATACATCCATACACATACTTACAAACATCTGGCTGCTTGTGTTATGATGTTGGTTTGATGTCATTTAAGAGTGGGGATTTAGTGATCCCAACTTAATTTATAATATTATTATTCATTACATATGCACACACACACTACTGAATAAAGTGTACCCCTACTACTTTTATTTATTTATGAAGCATTGTGTAGTTATATATGTAGTTATGATCTAGTTATTCTATTTCCATCATTGTGTCTGTCATAATGAATGTGACCCGAAACTATTTTTTCATAGTTTTTTAAGTTAAGTCCTATAAAAGTTGCATTATGTTGAACACAAATTATAAAGGTTAAATAGTTTTCAGTTCGAGGTTAGTTTTTTAGGTGACTTAGAGAGAGGTCATTTCATTTAATTTTTTAAATAGTCGCAATTATTTTCAGTTTCGATTTCTGTATAAAAACATAATTTTTGCAGAAATCATTTATTTATCAAAACTGATCAATATTGATTTCAAAATATTTTAATTCGTTCTCATAGAATTTGCCCAAACAATCTTTTAAGCCCGAGAAAACAAATACAAAATTTCAACTCGCTATCTATTTTCGTTTTTTTGAGTAATCGTGTTGATGGCACAGACAGACGGACAGGCGGAAATGGACTAATAAGATCGTTTTATGAACACATTTACCAAAATTTTTGTTTGCGATCAATATTTTCAACTGTTACAAATTCGGGACTAAACTTAATATCCCTTATTATATATACCTATTTTATACCTGGTATAAAAAGGATGTTCACTACTATTGACCTTGAAAAGGTCAATTTAAGATCGCTTTTACAGCTGGTTTTGTGGAAAAAATTCTTCCACCGTAGAAAGATGAGCCTGGGTAAACTAAACCCTATACATTTGGTTTTTACATACTAAAAAAATCAATCAATTGACCCAAAAAAAATGCAGGTTTTAAGCATAATTTAAACAAATCGTGGGTGTTTTTATCCATACTAAATGTATTCGTTCTTTGAACTTAACAAATAAATATAGGGTATATGTCTATATTATGTGGTCTAGATTGGGGATGTTTTTTTTTAAAATAAATAATGGGGTATCTACTATACAATTACGGTATATCAGAAGAATAAAATCATAATAAAGTTTTGTCATATATTTAAAATTATTAAAAACTTGGCACCGATAATAATTATGATTATTTGTAAAGTTTTATAAATAGAAAACTTTCTACGATGCCGTTTTTTATTTTACAAAAAAGTCATCTCGGTAGAGAAGTTTTGAAGGCTCCATCTCTTTTTAATATGATATCAGTTTATAGACAAATAATTTGAATGTTATTGGAATAATAATATTACAAATAAAAAATAAGTGGAAATAACAACTGAGTTAATTGCTTAAACATCCTGTATGCACTGAGTTCATTGTCAATGCGTAAACTATTTTAATTACTTTTTACTCCGGCAGAGGTTTAAAAAATACAAAGTAGGTTATAATGATGTCCGATTTTGTCCGTTCACGAACCGTACACGAAGTAATTTAACAAAGCACTCTCAAAAATTTCAGATCGGTATCTCGGTTTTGATTTATCGTGTTTCGAAAGAGTAGATAGATGGGCAATCAGGCGGGCGAACATATGAAAATGGAATATCATTTTATGAACACTTGTAACAAAATTTTTTCTTGCGTTCAATATTTCCAACCGTGTACCTAATAACCGTGGAATAATGTTGAGGTTCACATCAGATTTTATTAGCCTGTTACCGGGTAAGTGAATTTTCCCTTTCCGAGCTCTATCTATTAAAGGAAAAGGTAGAATATTTTTACTTTTAAACATAGTAAACATGTTTGGTATCAATAGTAAATTAATGTCAAATACTAACTAAAATATCTATGTTCGTTGAAATTGAATATCACTTTTCTGTATTCTAATTTGGTAACAGCCATAAACATCACATCAGCCATGGCTCTACCAAAATTGAATGTCACTTTTTTGTATTCTAATTTGAGGTATATTTTGGTAACAGCCATAAAAATCACATCAACCATGGCTAAATTTTTACTCATCTCAAAAATTGTAAACACATTTCCGATAATAAACATTTAAATCCGCTTATCATTGGATATTGGCATTGGAAGTAATTTTTTTTAAACGTATTAAAAATTGCACATAACATTTATTGCATGCTGAAAACGGATTGGTACAAAAACATAAATAAATATTCACTAAAAATGCTTTTAGTAACTATTATTCTTGGTTATTTAGTTTTATATATAGTTTTGGTAATAGTTATATATGTTGTACTATAAATTATAATTTATATATGTTATTTATATTATATATATATATATATATATATATATATATATATATATATATATATATATATATAAAGTTTATTTTATACTGAACGGTGGTTTGTGATTTTATAGTTAATATTTTAAATTTCCGCTTATAAATTTATATATTTCACTTGAGAAATTTTATTAAACTACTAGACAGAAAACCCCGTTGAAAAATCAACGATACATTTTCTTGATCCAATCGTTCTTTACTACATCAATTGATGGATCTATTCCAAAATAACTTTTGCATCTGTTTCAGATAAGATGCTCCATGCAAAATTTAATTTTTTATTTATTAAAGAGCTTTTAGGATATTCATTCTAATATGAGGTGTTGAAAATCGTACATTCAACAAAATGTGAATATGATTAAATAGAAACCCAGTTTGATGTAAATCATAAGAGAGAAACTATTCCTGATATAAGTCCTGTTATCCTGCCATTAAAAATTTTAAATCTGTTGACGATCATCTCAAAGAGAAATTAATCATCGATCAAACTATTAATGTCTTATGTCTTATGGAGAACATAATTTTTTTGTACTTAAAATTATAATAATTGTATTATTAAAGTAAACACCATAATAAATAATGTTTATACATATTGTTTGAAATATGCAGTATATATATTTGCTTCAAAAAAATGGTGCTGACAAACGTTTGAATTAAATATTTAATAAAAATAAAACTGTTTGGTTAGGTTTGTTTTTGCTACCATATTTTGAAAACTGGCAACAACGCACAGTAAAAAATATACACATACACACAAATATATAACATAGTTTATGGTCAGATCTGTCACATCAAGTCATATCAATTTCTAACTTAGAATTCCTGATATTTTACAATAAATACTTTAAAAATATTTAGGACAAATAAAAAAAGATTTTTATTTGTAAATTTTAATAAATAAATTTTATTAAAGATATTAAAGAACTACTCATTAGACTAAAGCATTGATAATGAATGTCCTTAATGGTTTTCGTCGAAACCATAATTAAATTTTGTCACCCGGATAGTCTTAGTTTAAAATCCATAAGGGCCAGTGCATCTTTTCACATTTCAACAGTAAATCTACAAATATTTGTCTTTAAATTATTATCAGTGAAATTTAACCAATATGATAATTAAAAGGTTTTATTTCATTTCAACAAATTCAAATTCCCACCTCCCACCAAAACGAAAAAAAAAAGATAAACTACAATTGAATAATAAAATGTTACAATTATAGAAGGGCGTCATTGTTTTAAAAGTGTTTCATGGAAATAAAATGACCGAATCGGTATTTTTTAATTATTCAAAATTGCATAGTACCTTTCGAATTGTTTTCGTTCACAACAATATCCTACTGATGATGACTATTGCATTAATTTTACAGTATTATTCACTTTATAATGGAACTAAATACTTTTTTCTAGTCTTTGATAAATAAAACTAATTTAATGGAAACCTATTTTGACAAAATGGAAACCTGACTTCAAAAATCAAATATTCTATAACAAAAAATGCACTAAAAAGTAAAAAATAATTGTATATTCATGTGCCAATTTTAGTTCACCTAAGCAAAAATTTTTTGTTATTTTTGGAGGCGGTGTCCAAAAGTTATGTGATTTTCTCTATGCTGACACCGACTCCAAAAATAACAATAATTGTACAAATATATTTAAAAATTTTTGCTTAGGTGAACTAAAATTGGCACAAGAATATGCAATTATTTTTTACTTTTTAGTGCATTTTTTGTTATACAATATTTGATTTTTGAAGTCGGGTTTCCATTTTGTCAAAATAGGGTTTACTTGTATTTATTTAAACGTCACAATACCAGGTCAATGTCAATTTCCATTACGGTTACGAAGGCATACGTATGAAAGAACAAGCATAAACTGTATAGACTTTCGTGTCATTGAATTTTATTCAATACTATAGATATGAAAAAATTAACTCATCCACCAGATATCGATGTCCGGTGTGCTATCCGTTTGACCACGTAGCTAGATGGGTCAATTTTTTCCTATCTTTGACAGAATAACTTTGTAAGTCAACATATGATATTACATTAGTTTATAAATTTTTCCATTCGTATAACACTAAAAATTCGTTACGCAGGAGCTTCGCCAACTTAGCGAATTTGCTTAGAATACATAAATCACTCACTAGTCACAATTTAACTCTCATCAATATGAAATGTCTTATCTGTATTTTCAAGGCCACTTTTATTAATAAATGGCATACATCAAGGAGAAAGGGGGGCATAAAGATAGAAGAAAACACAAAATATAAAATATCTATCTTTATATTGGAACAATCGAAAAATGTGTAACGAGTAAAGTTGTAGAAAATCAAGTGTGCTATAATTCATTACCTTATCATTTTTTCCAAATTCTAATGCGTACAGAGATATTTAGATTTTTATCTTTCAATCTTTAATTGTAAATATTTCTGTAAATATTAGTGTAACAGAAAAAATGATAAGAAACAAAATTACAGTTAAACTAAGTACCTACAACTTCACTCCTGATAAACTTTTCAATTTTTCAAATATTAAGGGAGATATGTCAAATTTTGTGTTTCCCCCTCCATGTAAATCCCCCTTTCCACTAGTCCGATTTTACCCTTTAACGAACATGTGTCCACAGATACATAAACTTATATGCACATATACATATATATATATATGTATATATATATATATATAAATTTTAACGATAGTGATTTTTGACATCTAGTAGGTAGGATCGATGGACATTTGAAGAAATTTTTTCGAAATTCCAACATTGGAACAAAAATTATAGCTGAAAATTTAACGAATAAACAGAATGACGTGACGAAGAGGAGAAAAACATTCTTAGCCAACCAATTTTATTTGCTAACGACTAGAATATTAAAAAAATCATACTAAAAATTTACATACTTCACGGTTATATGACACAGAATAAAAAAAAGGTTGGCATCATATTTACGAACAAAAATTGCACTTGCATACAATATTAGTTCATAACAAAAAAAAAAATATGTCGAAAAAAATATATATAAAATTTTATTTAAAATGCATACACTTACATACATACATGCATACATAAATATACATCGGTATCGAATTATTTAACATTGACATTAAATAAATGGCTGGCTGATTTTGACAGTTTGATTTTTGAATAATAATAATGTGCTCTCTATAGCCGCTCGATAGCGTAATCGAATTTATTTCATTCACGCATAAATGTAAATAATATACAATCATGTTTACTGAAACAAAACGATATATTATTCGGAATATCATATTTTTATACCCAGTATATTTGTAAATATACAAGGTATATTAAGTTTAGTTCCGACTTTGTTATAGGTGTCCACAAAATTACCTAATTAGTCGATTTCCGCATGTCCTTAGGTCTGTCTGTCTATTTGTCCGTAAACCCGATAACTCAAAAACGAAAAGATATAACGAGTTGAAAATTGTTTTGTGTGTTCTAGAACAAAAAAGTATGGTCAAGTTCGTTAATGGGCAAAATCGGTACATGTTTATATCTTCGAAACCGTAAGAGATAGAAAAAAAATTTGTTGACAAAAAATCTTCTTCTCTTTAAAATTAACAACTTTTGTTTGAAAAGTTTTTTCATAAACTCAATAGTTTTCGCATAATTTGTGCTCAAAGTTGAAAATGAGAAATACAATTGATAGGTGAATGAAGGCATACATGTACATAGCATCCATTCATAGTATTTTTATACCCAGTATATTGATAAATATACAAGGTATATTAAGTTTAGTCCGACTTTGTAACGCTTGATAATATTGATCGCACAAAAAAAATACATATCTTATAAACTTTGAATTTGAAGAATTGTTCAAACATTGATATACAAACTCAGTATATACTGGGTATTCAAATAATTAACTCAGTTAGTTGTTACATAGTTAGTTGTTTGTGTTTAATTTTAATCAATCAAACTATAACTTTATACAGGATGTTACGTAATTACGAATCCGTTTAGGTTAATAAAGAAGAAAACCCCTATTTCATCTCCCTTTCAAATCATTTAAGGATGTTCCAGCATGAAACCACTTTTCGACAGATTTTGCTCATTCTTTCTCACAAGCTAAAAATAACGTTTTTTAATAAATCCCGAAGTTTCAGAATTTTTAACCATTTAGAACGTGAGCTAATTAATAGCAATGTTATCATTTTCTCTCACTCTCTCTCATTAGAAGCATGTAAAACTTCATGCCCGCCCAACTATTATCTGTAAAAATAATACTCGACAGAATTTAAAAAAAAAATCCAGGATAGTAAAAATTTAAAAAAAGTCGCATTTTACCGTTTTATTTTCGAAATTAAAAAGTTAAAAATTTTTTTTTTTTTTTAAATAACATTATTTTGTACATATGAACAGGGAATAAGTTTATGTGAAAATATCTACACTTAACTAACTCATGTCACTAGTAGAGGAACGAAAAGCTAGTTTTCTTATCAACTGCAAACTTGGTTAAAAAATGGAATGTAATTAAAATATTAACAAATTTGTATATTTTGACATTTCATTAACTTGGGTAAAATTATGGATCTTCACTTGAGAAGAGGCATTGTCTTCACTGGATGGATTTGACAAGGATAAAAAGAACATTATCATGTTAGCGTGTGACATGATATATAACTGCGTAATTTGTATTCGCTATTCACAAGTATATTTTACATAAATGTATTCCTTTATAAATGCAATTTTGTATTTTAACTAGGGTGGATAGTTAATTGGGACCTCTGAACTTCCCGAAATTTTATTCTGATATTTTCTATATCATAGAATAAAATTATACATAGAATTAAATATATGTTCGCACCTTAAATTTATTATCATTAAATATAAATTATTTTATTAGTAAAAAGAGATAAAGCTAGGCCATGATATAGAAAAATAAATGATTGAAAAAAAGGTTTCGTTTAATTTTGCTATCACTTTCATGTTTTTATCAATGATATTCCCGAGGTATCAATTATCTTGGAAATAATTTGACTTTTATATAATGTTTAAATTTGTTCGTTGGTTTGAATAAAAGCAAAGAGGGTTGACCTTCGTTTATATTTTTTCGTCTTCTACTCAAACATTTAAGTCAGGAATTAATCCATCAGGGATTGAATCACTCTTGTTGCTATATACAGAGTGTTCTGAAATTCATCCAAGAAAACTATACCACGGTGTAGAGCTGGAAAAAACAAACAAAAAAGTTTTATAAAGTATGTCGATTTGACGCTTAGTTTTTGAGATATAATTAATTAAACATTCATAAATTCAACCATTTTGTGGGTGTCGCTACACGTATTGAGAACTCTGATTGTAGCATGCTTTACTGTGGCCGCCCTACTCCGCTACTGTGGCCACACCTCTTCACACTATGCGCTCTGTGATTGGTGGAGTAGTGTAGCGACACCCAAAAATGCAAATGTGATTAGTTGAATTTATTATTCATTAAAAAATTAAAAACTAAGCATCAAATCAAAAAAATTTATTAAACTTTTTCTTTGTTTTTTCCAGCTCTACGCTATGGTATTGTTTTCTTGAATGAATTTCCGGTCACTCTGTATATGTAGCACATGGTCATCTGGAAAATTTCCACCTAAATATTTTTTAAATGCGCATTTAGAAAAAAATTTGTTTAAAAAAAATTTGAAACACCGTTTGTTTGAAAAAGGAAACACAAGGCCATAATTATATTTTTTTCCATGCATCCATGCCGCGTGGGTCCCCCTTTTAACTAAGAAACTATTGGTTAATATTTTTTTTAAATGCATATTTAAAATAAAATTAATTTTAGGTGGAAACTTTTCAAATGAACACACGGTATTAAAAATTCAGAATCTTTCGATAACTGAAAAGAAAAGAAAATAAAAAGAGTAAACTATATAACTTCAAAGTTTAAAGTTCAACAAAAATTTTATAATTTTCGCCCCATGTTTTCAATTTTCCAAGTAAATTATTATTAATACACCAATACAATGGCCATGACCTGACATGTTTAATCCCAATCCATACGAATTATACGAAATTAATTATTTAAGTTTAATAATATTGACAAGGGTCAAATTTCTTGATGTGTAAAATTTCCTACAAATTACAAAATACATGTAAATCAATATAGTACAAAGTGTTTATAATATTTTGTAAGTAGAATTATACATTTCTTTGTAAATATATAAAATAGACCATTGACGAATATATTTTTTATTGCCAAAATACCAAGAAGAATATTACATACTTGTAACTAGTGATGCCGCAATAAATATTCGAAAGACAGGCTCTAGATAGTAACAGTAATGGACTAGAAAAGAGAAAGTTCTAAATCTGCAATTCTGATTGAAATTCGAAAAAAAATCAGTAAGCTCTTAAAGTTAAGATAAATTTCTATCAAGATATTTTGTAAGGTCAATTTGAAATATACCTCAGATGTTAGGTAGTAAACTTAAATTATATATTGATATAAAAAAATTAACTTATCCACCAAGTTACACCATGGATGATTCTGACGTATGAATCTATTTTCCATAGTATTGACAGTATAACTTTATAGACGACACTCGCTCTGCTCTTGACCCCCGAGGTGATCTTCTCGCCTTGGATCCGCGTCACAGAAAATAACATTGCATGAATTGTAAAAATAGTTTTTGGGGGGTGTTTTTCCGATTTGCCGAGGGGTTGCAATGAAAAATTGAAGTTTTCCGATTTTTTGTCGGTTTCAAACAATTTCGTGTCGAATTCAAAAAGCAGCATCTTTCTAGCATGTCTAGAAGTGCCTTAGAATTTACATACATGAGTGAGTGAGCCAGTGTGTCAGCTTCACTTATGGCTATATATTATATGAAATTAACTTATTATTCCACATATTAGTATTTGTCTACACTTCACTTAGCGTCACAATACAATACTAATGTCAATTTCCATTAATGTTACGTAAGACATAGTATGAAAGAACTAGCGTATACTATTTAGACAAACATGTCATTCATTTTTTTTTTAGTTATGTACTTTTAAATCACACCTCATCTAAGGTTGATTTATACTTCTGTATAAATCTGTATAAATTTTATCCATATCTTATTGAAAAATAATTTGTTCTTCAACATTTGAATTGGTATTGAAATATATAAAAGTTGAAAAGTAAAAAAAAAAACGGATCGTATTACATTTATTATTCAAATAAGACTAAAAATGCGATTAAAAAAATCAAGGGTGAACTTTTCTTATTCTACATTCTCATTGTAAACAGATACATACTCAATATACAAAAACACTTTATAAACAAATACTACATAGATCCTTAGTTCTAGGGCCCATGAAGTACATTGATCTCACTTCCAGGCCTCTATGTCCTAGGGTTTAGCTTTACAGTTGCCGGATCTAATTCGGCGTAGATCCTGTATATCCATCGTCCAACCATCGTAGTCTTGTTCGTCCTACTTGTCTTCTGGGTTGTTGTTACAGATCTTCTTTGCATCTCTTTCCTTTGGAATTCTAGTACAAACTTGCGGCGGGTTAGACCATTTGTAACCTGACAATGGCCCGGCAAGTTGTTCATAGATGATATTACATAAAACATATCAGTTTTAAAACGATTTTAATAGATGGCAGTACACATACAGGTTCTAAAAACTCATAGGTGGCAATAAGTAGGTTTAAATATAAATCAGGTTTAAAAATACGATACGCTAACAGGATAAGGATAAGAAATAAGTACTATTTAAATATGAGCAACTTCGTTCAGAAAATTTTTGGTTCAGACATGTTTCATCACCCTTACATTTTGTTGTGATACCAGCCTTAAGTTTATGTTTATGCTATACACCATACAATCATAATATATTTAATGGTATTGAAATTAAAGTTGAAAGAAGAATGGCGTAGAAGAATGTTTTCATCACAAACAATTCAATAATACAAAATATTTGCAAGTACTTGAGCAAATGCAGGAGGTAGACAAGGAGTATACAAGTAGGTTGGGAATAAGTATATCTATATACATATCTAGATATATCTTTGAGTATTACCTCTTCTACATATTATATACGTTGAATACAAAGGTATTGTTTCACCTTATGGACCTTATGGTCGAAGTGTATCCCGTCCAGGGCAGCCGCTACAATCAATCTATCTAAGGTATTGTTTTCGATGCTGAAAATCGTTATTGAGATTTTTCTTGCGGTCCCCCGATACCAAAAAACCTACTTTTGGCCACTGGTATCAAATCTCAAGAAAGGGATATAGAGACGTATGAAATTTTAAACTTAATATTTCAACAATTTGGCGGAAGTAGCTAAATCGGAAATGACTCATTTTCCGTAATATTTTTTGACAATATTCGAAAACAATTCCATCGAAACTCGAACGAAACGATTAGAAATAGTAAACGAATTTTTAACCTTAGATGATAATTTTAGCATTATAGATTATAAAATTCAGATTTTTATAGAAATCTATAATCCGGAAATGGCATTTTATCCTTAGCTATCTTTAGTTTTTTCGAAATTTTCTCAAAAACACTACCGAAAAAAAAATATTCCTGACCAAAATATGAACAACTTTTGTATCAAAATTTTTACGTAAACCAATTATATTAACATTCTTACATTTTTTAACAACCTATGCTTAATATGAAAAATCATAAACTCTAGGATGGGAATTGAATCCACGAACTCTGGCATTCTAGACCAATACTCTGCCTCTCAGCTACTAGATATTATAATAGTGGAACGCATATGATTTCTCACTATCGTGGCAATGTATTCTCAATTTGTTTCTTTACTATTTAAACATTTCTTTTTAATGTAAAACATTTAATGCGGCAGGTTAGACTGGCTGTGGGCCTGTCGACGTATCGAATCAGTATTAAAAAGTTGCTCATAGATGGCAGTATATATAACGGTTTAAACACTCATTCATAGGTGGTATACAAAAACCATCTTTAATAAAACATCCTTTCATGCATATTTTCTATACATAATAGTTTCGATGTGTCACATTTGCCGGGCGTCCCGCGACGGCTCAATTTTTTTTGTAAACTAGCATCTATTTATCCATTGTTAGTTAGCATGGTTGCCTTTCGGTTATATTATACCAACGGATGTGACTAGCGTGAATGTATATACTTTCGTTCAATTTGATAGTAAATAAATACCATTTTGGGTGTATATATTATTTTCAAATGTTGAATTCAATGATGAACCGTCTGGTTTGGACAGCTTTGCCAATAGAGAATCAATGTTAAATATTATTTACTATATAACTACACAATGCTTCATAAAGAAATAAAAATAGTGGGGGTACTATGTGGTCAGTAGTGTGTGTGTGCATATGTAATGTATTAATTAGGCATCACTAAATGCCCACTCTTAAATGACATCAAACCAACATCATAACACAAGCAGCCAGATGTTTGTATGTATGTGTATGGATGTATGGTTGTATAATAAATATTTTATTTATTTAACATTGATTCCCTATTATAAATGCTTTTGAAAACAGACTGTATACTAAAACTATTTGTTAAACTCTGCATACGGAGGTCGTGTGAGCGTTTCGTACCAGATTTTCTCTATAAATACAAAGACATGAATTGAATAGGAAAACAGAAGATATAAATAAGAATGAAACAAATACATAGATAGCATTATTATTATTATTATCATGACTGAAGTGTAGTAATCTATAAACATTAAATAGCAATGAATATTTGTTTGCAGTGAAAGAAATTATAATGTTAGACAAAGAGATAAAACGAACAATGATTAAATTCGATATATATATATATATATATATTCATTTATTATTATTATTCTCGTTTGGGGTTCCGTATTATTAACCTATCATTCAATTAAAAATTTCTGGATTAATTAAGGGACTATTATAGTCTAGACAGCAATATTTTCGGCTATTTATAACATAGGTGGGCAGACCTTGACTACGCTGGGCTCTGAGTGAGAGGTAGAAAGAGAGATAGAGTAAATATAGGGTACCTACCAATTATTGTTATTTTCTTTTTTTAATTAAAACATTTTCTGAAAAAAATATAATAATACCAACTATTTTTTATGGTCACTATTATTCAAAATATACAATACATACCATACATTGAATACATACTCTGGAATTTTGGGCTGGTAATTTGGGGCTGGTGATTTACCGCTTGTAAATTTTTTGATGATTTAGCTTTAGTTTAGACTAAAGACTAGTTTAAACTATTCATATCGGAGAACTAATAAACAATTATTTACTTGATTTAATTATTTTTTCTTAGTAGAGGGTATAGTGTCATGGGAATTTGATGACACTGGATACAAAAAAGATGCCAATGATAAAGCTGGATGGGGGGAAGGTTTAGTAATTTGTTACTAATTTTTAAATGGTTAAATTTTACATAAAGTGGGAATACATATAGTTGTTGTTGTAATTATTGTTATTGCTATCATCATTATTGTTGTTATTATTGTTATTATTACCATTATGTTTTTAGGTGCATCTCTCCATATTGTAAAAGATATTTTTTAAACAATTAATATTTTATAAAACTAATTCTAAATTGATTGAATAAATTATTGGGCAATAATCGGTAGTCAACCTGTATTGAAACATCGTTCCGTCTTACTTCAAAACATACCTTTATTACTTACTCCCACCCTTATGGAATGAAGGAAATTTTAATAAGAGCAATTTCAATATAATTGAAAATTTATTATATTTTAAATCCAGTATATTTTAATATAGTTAATTTTCTATTTATTTTTTATTTTTGTCTATTGATCTCGACTTTATATCTATTCCTAATTGTCAAAGAGTAAAGTACGACTAGCTAATTTATACTGATGAGTACTACATTGTAGTCGAAAAACGTATTTATAATACAAAAAACTGATCTAGGTAAAGGGGGCGGATTTGAAATATTATTTCAAAAACCTAGAGTTCTCACTAATTATCATTCGATAATATAATGCTTATTCATGGAGTTTACAAAACACCGCACAGCACATCCTATACAATTATATATGAAACGATTCGATTCGTATCCCTTCATTTAGGTTAGAGTTCATACTACATCGAATAATATCATAAATAATAGAGAGTTATTTATGATAGATGATTTTATATATATATATATATATATATATATATATATATATATATATATATATATATATATATATATATATATATATATTGTTTATAATTTTATTGTATTATCTTTCTTCTGATAATGATAGTTGTTTAAGATTACCGTACTATAAATAATATATATTATATTTAGTGGAAAATACACTTATATTATATAATATATAATATAAAGACAATAATAATAATATCTGTATTTGATTTAAAGAATAAAATATTAATAATTAATTATATATATATATATATATATATATATATACAAAATCTTAAATGTGAATTATAAAATATAATATTTGATTAATTAATAAATTAATATGATTTATTGTATTTCAAATTATATATAAAAACAAGTAATGTAGCAACTAAATAAGTTAATTGTTTGAATACCCAGTATATACTTTGAGTTTTTGGAAAAATTTTTCAAACAAAAGTTGATTTTATAAGGAAGAAGATTTTTTGTTATAAATTTGGTTTCTATCTCTTACGGTTTCAAAGATAGGTTTTTCTCATTTTGCCCCAACATGGTCCGGTTTTGCCCATTAACGAACTCGACCTTACTCTTTTGCTCTAGAACACACACACAAAAATTCAGCTCGTTATGTCTTTTCGTTCTGTAGTTATCGTTTACGCAGACAGACGGACGGACGTGCGGAAATGGACTAATTAGGTCATTTTATGAACACCTATTACAAAAAGTTTTTTCTGCGATCAATATTTTCAAGCGGTACAAAGTCGGAACTAAACTTAATATACCTTGTATATTTACAATATACTGGGTATAAAAAGGAAAATCATATAATTAATAGGTTCAAATAAACTTTTTTGTTTTTATTTATGTATCTTTGTATTGCTTTAAGACTTTGTATTGCTAAAGAATCACTTCTTTAAATACCCTGGTAAACTCTGAGATCTTTCGAGTTGGAAAAATCGGTTACGGGTCCCTAAAATATACCAGTTGAGAAAACAATCAGATACTAGATTACGCGGTAATGGTGTGTATTTTACATAACTTTTTTCGCTCATAGAGATTGAAATGAGTTTTTCCAAACTTGCATAATATATAATTAACTGTAGAGAGCTTTATTTTGTGGAACTCCATAATTAGGATTTGAAGAAAAGAAACTTCCAAAGTTTCAAAAGGAAATTTCTTTTCTTCAAATCCATGCATAATATATATTTAAACTTAAAAGATGCTCAGATATCGGAAAAACTACCACGGTGTAGCTAAATTTGGTCTTGTGTTATATAAATATATATATAACGAGGAATATAAAACTTATTTCAGTATCAAGTTATGATGCCCCCTAGCTCCGTCCCTGGAATAATTAAATTAAATCTAATTACATCAAAATAACCCACTAAATTAAAAAACATGTATCTCGAAAACAAAGCTTAAAAACATACAAGTTCATATGAACTTTTCTTCTTTTTTTTCAAATATCTATTACCGGTCCAATATTTCGGTATGAAATCTGAGACAGCCTGTAGGTATATCTATTTATAGGAGCGTATAAAAAGAAACTAATTCATTACGGAGATAAAACGATATGAAATGTAAGTGATACGTAATAAATATATATATATATATATATATATATATATATAAGCTTATTCATTCCATTTGTTTTGTTGTTATGTCATCAATTTTATGATTAATTTGTCACATGTACGCAAGCCAGCCAGGCATCAATTACATTTTCTACAACAACAATAACAACACAAACAAATAAAATTTATAATAATAAAATAAATAATAATAGTAAACCAGAATCGAATCACTACACACACATACACACATACATACATACATACACACCACGTACGATACGATTAGAGTATTATACGACACGTCACACGACACAATTGAGGAGAAGCTACTACTACTATTCTCTCTGTGTTTTAAGAGCGAAATGGAATTGTAGGTAATAAATACATCACTCATCATATAATGACATATTATACAGAGTGTACAAAATAAATGGTATTGGTGTACCATTGGACGTCAAAAGTTGATTTTAGTTTTTTAAATTTTAAAAACTAATATCAACGTGGTGGTTATAGTACAAAATAAATGAGGTAGAATGTATGCGAGAATTAAAATTCATGCTTACAGAATATCACCAGTCCAGGTGGCCGGGCGGTTTAAGGCATTATGTCTGCGCAGTATGCTTACTTGGAAACTGGGAGGTTATGGGTTCGAATCCTGACATCGGCAGTTTGTCAATTATAAAAATTAAAAATAAGGGCGGTTAATTGACTAAACTGTTGGCGTATGGACAAAAACGAAGTAACCGGCTATGTTTGAGATTAACCACCTTAACTTTTCAAATACTAAAAGTATGTTGAATATCAAACTGAAATTGCAGGCTCCAGAGCGCGTACAGACACATATATTATAGATATATGAAAATTAGCTGATTACAAAAGTATACTAATTCACCAAAAGAACATATTAATTCACCAAAATTAATCAATCATAACAATTCGATACTAAACTTCCAAATAAAATATTAATAATGTAATAAAACGTTTATATTAAATTAAACAATATAATATTTCATTAGAGCAAATATTCGAAAACAATATGTTACTCTTTAATATTCAAAATTGACAATTTAATTAACATTTATATTATATCAAAAATTATATATCGAATAATTTAAATGACAAATATATAGGCTTGTTTACCGAAGACCTTATTAAATTTTATGTAAACAAACTGAAGCATACACAACTTGAACATTTAATTCACCTGCAAGAAATAGGTAAACATATGAATGTGATATGTGCTATCTTTATTTAACCTCATACATATGCAGTGTTGATGTGTACATACATACATGTATTTTACAATATTGGTTTCATAATATAATTGTACAAGGTCTTCAATTCGGTCTCTTATACATTCTTAGTTAGGTTATAAATTTAATTTATACAGGGCGGTACTGATGGTAAGAAGCTGATTTCTCTATAAATAGATAAAGTAGTATTGCTGAAAGACGAGATAAAACTGTTGCCGTTTCTTGTCTCTTGTCAAATTTTTGGACTCATGTATTTTATGTCAAGAGAAAAAATGGTTCTCGTACTCGATGGATATGTATTTTACAATATTGGTTTCATATATAGAGTTCATTCTACAAGGTTTTAAATTCAGTCCCTTTTACATTCTTAGTTAGGTTATAAATTTCATATAAGGCAGTACTAGGGGTAAGGAGCTGAATTGTCTAAAAAAAAATAAAGTAGATATTGTTGAAGGATATGAAAATACTGATGCCGTTTCTTGTCAAATTTTGTGGATTCAAGTATCTTATGTCGAGCGAGAAAATGGTTTTCCTACTCGGTAGAAAAAATCTGGCCTAAGGTTTTGCGTAAGAAGTTGAAACTAAAAAGTAGCCTTTACTTCAGAAACTGGAGAATGTTGTTTAAATAAGCGCTTTTATTATTTTAAAATTCTTAAAGTGATAGATGCACTACACAATGTTCTTATTGGGTCTATGTTAATAGACATATTGTATATTAAACAAATATAGTTAAAATTAAAACTTATTTCATTATATTATATAAAAAAATTGTACAAATTAATTTGAATGCCACTGTACCCCATACATATGTATAACATTAATAATAATAATAATCTATATAATGGTAGATATTATATTATGTGATGTGTAAAATGATTGTTGTCATATGATTTGGTTTACAGACATCTCGAGCACTGGTTGGTCCTACCACAAACTCAGAAGTGGCAGATGAACATGGATTAGTGAACACCACATTAGCATTACATTTGACCAGTGAGAAACGTCATTTTCTTGGACCTAATCAGATCATGGAAATACGTTGTATATCAACAACACCATTAATACCACAACAACAACAACCGATTCAATTCGCATCTGTCACGATATCATTAAAAGGTAGTCAAGCACAGCATTTGAATAATCAAAAATGGATTACGGATCTGAATAAGTCAGGTAAATAATGAACAATATCTTTCTCATTTTAATATTATAATACATTGAATATCAAAAATTTGGCCACAATTCCTAGATCAATTATTTTTATTTTTATTAAATAAGTATTTCGCCTACAAAGTAGTCATAATCAGTATGAATTAGCTAATCGTAACTATCTTCGGTTTCATATACCGCATGCTCTGGGTTGCTTAGTTGGCTAAGTACTGGTTTAGCATGACCGAGGTCTTAGTTTCAATCCCCAGCCAAGAGGTGTAAGATTTTGCTTATCAAAAACATTGATGTCAAAATAATGTTACAAATTTTCAGAAATATACCTTAAATGTCAAAAAAAGTAAACCCTAGTCATTTTCGTTAGTATAACATACTCGACGTTTTACATTTTTATGGCCCCTTTAATACAATTCATGGCCACACCGATTTGAATTTAAACTCGTCTATTATGTAAATGAAAACCATTAACATTAAAATTCCCTTGCAATCCCTCGTATTCCCCTACGGTTGGGCAGGTAACGGATAGTTTTCGAGATATGATTACGATTTATATGATTTACTTGATAAATGGTCCGGTATTGATGAAATATCGCTTATTTTTTTAAATTTTATAATTCATTTGTGCCTTATTTCTTCGGTTTTCGAAAAAATGGTTCCAATAAAAAGCATTCATAAAGGCATAAATGAACTATAAAATATTGAAGAAAAGGCTATTTTTTTGATCCGTAGTACAATCTTTCAATGATATCCAATTTTATATTGTGCAATATTTTTGACGGTCTACAGGTCACTTTATAGTTAAAATTTTGTACTCACGGCCACCAATTCTATAAATGATTTGTGCCTTATTCATTCAATTTTCGAAAAAAGTACTTCGAATAAAAATTGTTCAGTGTAAATATACTAAAAACAGTTATTCGAAACATTTTCCCTAAAACCGGAATAAATAAGGTAGAGGTAGATTGTAAAGGTTGCCTTGGACGGGCTACACTTCGACCATAAGGTCCATTGTGATGCCTTAGGATATGAGGATGTGAGTGGAGTGGAAGGAATTTGTGAGTAGACTAGGAATTGGTAGGATATGCGGCTGTAGCCGACTATGATAGGCTATACCGATATTCATCTGGAGCTCGTGAAGGAAACTGCAGAAAATCCCTCGCAAACATAGCCGGCTACTTCGTTCTTGTCCATACGCCGACAGTTTAGTCAATCAACCGCCCCTTTTTTTTAATTTTTATAATTGACAAACTGCCGATGTCGGGATTCGAACCCATTCAGTTTCCTAGTACTGCATACTGCGCAGACATGACGCCTTAGACCACTCGGCTACTTGGCTGGTAATAAATAAGGTACAAATCAACTAAAAAATTTTGCCAAATGACCGCTGCCTTTGTGGACCATAATACCAAAACTGAACCACACTAAAATTGTTCATATCTGATCGAAATATAATTTTTTTTCTATTCAGTAAAAAACTTTCTGGTTTTTTTTTTGTAACTTATATATAGATTTAACGTGAAGATATCATTTTTAATGGTGTTATTTTATACCCTTTATTTCGTAACCATAAATCGTTTTTTTATAACTTAAAATTGCACTTGTAATAATACTAAATTTTTCATATTACTTTCAAAATAAAAATAACATTTTCATAAAAAATCTGTATAGTCATGAAGATCCCTAAAGTATTTTGAATAAAAAAAATTTGTGTTCCTTTCATTTTTATAGACATCCACAAAACACACTCTCAACAAAACACACACTAAAAATACTTACTCGAGTACTTATTATTCGATTTTCCTTTTGCTTTTTTTTATTACTGCACGCACAAGATTCAATGAAGGCAAAAAACCAGACGGGAAAAGTTAATGGACAATTTATTTTTACGCAATTAAAATATTTTATGTTTATTTCAATTGAGAAAAGTTAAATGTTCATTTTTGTAGTAGTAAAGGCCTGCATACAGATTAAACACTCAATTATTTTTCTTTTCCGATGAACAAATTTTATGATGTATTATTTATTGCTTACATTTTTAATAGGCCTTAAAATAATAAATACGCCTGTCGACTACAAGGTAGCCGCCAAGTAGCCGCGCTTCTAAAGTCGTTGTGTTTACTTCGAACTGGGAGGTTATGGGGTCGAATCCCAACATCGGCAGTTTGTCAATTATTTTAAAAAAAATGGGCGGTAAATTGACTAAACTGTCGGCATATGGACAAGAACGAAGAAACCGGCTATACTTGTGAAGGTTTTCTGCAGTTTCCTTCACAAACTCCAGATGAGTATCGGCATTGTTCCTATCAAAGTCGGCTGCAGCCGCACATCATACCGATTCCTAGTCTACACCCAAAAATCCTCACATCCTTAGGCATCACAATGAACCATATGGTTGAAGTGTGTCCCGTCAAGGACAAGCGCTACAATCTATCTATCTACAAGATAGTCACCGTCAGTATGAATTAGCACCAAATTAGCAACGAGTAACATATCTTTGACCTCATATTCCGGAGATAGTGACGATTCGCTAATTCATACTGATGATGACTACATTGTAGTCGAAATATATATTTATAAAATACTTCATACTGATGTTGACTACATTGTAGTCGAAATATATATTTATAAAATACAAACTATTGTTCTAGGAATTGGGGCAAAAGTGGAAATCTAATATAAGTTGAAAAGTTTTCAATTTTTTATAATATTAAGATATAGTATTAAGATTGTTCGAGCAAAGCAAAAATTACCAATTTTTGATATTATTATCATTGTTAGAGTGAAGAAAGTAGTCTGAAATTGGTCTATGTGATTAGTAAATGGTATAGAAAATAGTTACAGATGAAAATTGAGGATTATATAGCAACTAGCCGTGTGCCCGAGGGGATTTCTCAACGGCAACAGCTCAGAAATCATCCATTATGTAAAAAGCCTACATATTAATTTTCACGTTTCTAACAAAAAAATGATGCACTTACCATACAAACTTTCGTGCTTTAGTTTACCCCCTTAGAGGATGAATTTCCTAAAACGCTGATATAACTGTTTTTTATTTATAAACAAAAGCTTTAAAACCTACTTTCACATTTCAAAAACGACGCACTTCCCATACAAACTATCGTCCCTTATTTTACATCATCCCCTCACAGGGGATGAATTTATAAAATTCCTTTCTTAGAGCTTACCTACGTCATATAAAAAACTCCTTAGCAAATTTCGTGCTTCCAGATCCAGTGATTTATTAAGTACATGAATCAATATTTACAAATAAAGATGCATTCAAACGGAAAACGTTCAATCAAGAAAGTCTATTGAAATTTCAATTTAAATATGTTGAATTTTTTACAAATTTTATAGCTAAAATAATGAAAAATAAACGAAAAACTTATCCGAATTTATTTATCCATATTTTATGATCCACAACTTTTGTCTGAAACTATTATCAGTATATGTTGTTATTTTTTAATTATGTGCAAAAAAACGTATTACAAAATCACCCTTCAACAGTCCACCAACATCCCCATTCCATTATGGTAAAGCTTGTTTATTCACATATCATTATTTGTGTATACTTAAGCGTCACAATATAGTATTTATGTCAAATTCCATTAAGTTTACTTAAGACATAGTATAAGAGGGCTGGCGTATGCTATATTAATAAACTTCATTGAATTTTTCATATCAATATTTAATTAGAAACTTGTTTATGTTTATTGGTTTAATGGTTTCTTGTTTCTGATAAATTAATTCTTCAAAAATTACATCTAATTAATTCGAATCATTCTTCTATCTTTTTCAGATGCATTAAAATCAACGAATATATTTCTATTAATTACAATAAGTATATTTAGTTTATCAATGTCAACCATATTGGATGGAATCACCATATCTGTAATAAATTAAAAATATTATAATTATTTATTAACTTTAATTTTGTATGATATTAAAAAGAGTAAAAAAAATTAAAAAAACAAGAAAAAACATTTTGATGCCCTAGTTGATAAGTTTTTTGGTGATAAAATAAAAAAAATTCATTTAAAACAAACAAAAAAAACACACAAAATGATTTAGTAAAAATAAATTATATTAAATTATTGAAAAAAAAAAAAATTAATTAAGGAATTTAAACGCGTGCGCGAATGATATGTTGTGATAGATTTATTTAAAAAGTATAGTGTTTAAAATTAATATAAATAAAAATATTTAAAAAAAATAAAACAAAATTTATTTAATATTTTTTCGATTTATTTTTAATAATTATACATATATATTAATGATCAATATTAATATATGTATGATGGATGAGAAATTAAATAATTAAAATAAATTTTATACATTAACAAAAAATAAAATACAAGAACCGCATTTAGATTATATTTATAAATATATTTAAATATATGTAATACTAAAATTAATATAAGTACGTTATAATTATATTCAATGGAAGAAAATATTTACAAAAATATAAATAAATAAAATAAAATAATTTAAAAAAACAAAAAAATATCACGATATTTTGTAGTATAAACAACGATATTTTCATTTTTGTCAAAGGAAAATGATATCAGTGGCGAAACTATTTTCTTTTTATATAGAAAAAACTTTGAACAGTTTCGCCGCAGGGTTTCAAGTTGTTGTTTCAATTTATTCAAGCAATTGATACAACCCACAAAAGTAGTGCTAATTTTTCAAAAAAATTTCAAAAGAGCGCTACTTTTGTGTCCCATTTGCGGTGAACCACAAAAGTTGATGTCATTTTTTCAAATTTTATAATCGATTTGTGCCTTATTGATACGGTTTTCGAAAAAATGCACTGGATAAAAGTTGTTCATTAGAAATAAAGCAACAACTTAAATTGGAAATTTTTTTCGAAATCCGACTGAATAAAACACAAACCAACTACAAAATTAAAAAAAAATGACATCAACTTTTGTGGCGAAGTGTACATTGATGTATCAAACACAATTCTTTGGTGGCAAACACAAATATCGGGGTACAAACAAACTTTGTTCGAACGAAAATTAATTTCAGAAGAGATTAATTTCAATAAATAATTCGAGAAAATAATCCCAATTTTAATGGCTCTTGCAAAAACGTCTTGATTTCGAAAGATTATCATATGTGAATAAATCTGTAGTTTGAACAAAAGTTTGAAGAATTTTCTGGATATATTTTGTGATGAATTCAGAAGATCGCTTCAAACTTCTACAATGGTTAGACGAAACATTTTGTGTACCCTCTGTATCTTGGCTATTCATTGATGAAAATATTGCCAAAGTTAAAGTATTAAAAAATCGAAATAAATTATAAAGCCTTCGAAGAAAATTGAAAAAAACAATTGACAAATTATGTTTAAATTACACTGATAATTATCTAATGAAAATAAAAGACAGATGATTTTACAAGCCACCTATAGACACAAAGAAGAGAATTCGATGGCGTTCCTTTGGTGCAGCCCTACAGTCTCTAAGGTGGTGCAAAAATAAATGTTCACAATATAAAATCTATACTAATTGGTTTTCATCGCAAACAATAAAATTCCCTAAGTGCACATAAAAAAGAAATCTTAAATCATTAAAAATCATTTAAGTATGACTATACTTAAAGAGACTTAGAAAATATTCGCTGAAACATAAATTTGGTGGAAGTGTCGATAAATATTTGAAGTAGTAGAAGCGTTGGGAAATTGCATTGAGGGTTTTAGTATTAAATTAACGGGTGTCGGAGATAACAATAAAAGGCGAGTGAAGCTGCGGGTATAAGCAAGTATACACATAAATATTTTCGATTCGATAACAAAAAACAATCAACTCAAACGCTAGAATGAACTAAAACATTATAAATTAACTCAATTATTCATATATTTATATATATATATATATATATATATGTAAATATAGTTCATCTATTTATGACCAGTGATATAGAATTAATTCAAAAAATCACAGAAAAGAAAAAACAAACATGCCAGCAGACTATAGAAGTATTAAATACAATTAGACAGTGTATTCCTCCCCATTTTCAAAATCAAACATAATGATAAATAATAAACAAATATAATACAAGTATTATATATAATGTTTTATTTGTTACGCCACTGGTATAAACAATAGTATGATGATGATGATTATTATTATATGTAAAAGTATACAATAATTATATTCATTCATAAAACAAGTTTCATTTCTAGATAGAAGAAGTACTTTGGTGTATATATTATAATATAATATATAGGGTGTTTCATAATAATGGTGAGAGTCACATACTTTAAGAGTAGACAGTGCGTTTGTATGACCATTATATCTAGAGCACGGTAGGGCGTAAGGCCGAGTTTAAGTCTATATTAATGGTATCTTTTATGCGGTCAAGTCGTGCAAAGTGTCTGTCTTTGTGTAGATTACGAATAGCCGAACGTAGAAATCAAAATTAGTAGCTTTGGTATGGTTTTCATCAAAATCAAGTTTATTATAAAAAAGTTAATTTTAGAGGAAAATTTTTACAACAAAACAATTTAAGCTGAAATTTATCTAGAAACAAGTGGAAATAAATGTCCTGAATTTATGTAAAAAAAATCTATAACGAAAGTTGGTTACTTTTAGAAAAAGAAAATTTTTTGTTTTCACATTTTTGTTTTATCTGTTATGATTTAAAAGATAGGCAGTTTTACCCATTTTGCCTCAATATGGTCTCATTTTGCCCATTCACGAACTTGACTTTAGTTTTTTGCTCTAGAACACACGTATAAAATTTCAGCTCGTTATTTATTTTCATTTTTGAGTTATCGTGTCTACGGACGGACTGGTGGACATGCGGAAATAGCCGAAGTAGGCCATTTTATGAACACCTATGCCAAGCATTTATGTTTCCGATCAATATTTTCCAACGTTACAAAGTCGGGACTAAGTTTAATATACCCATGTATATTTACATATCCCGGGTACGATACATACAATATTTACCTATGTATAGAATTGGGGGACCAGATACGAGTCACGGTCCATAGTTTGTTGATTGCTAACATAGATAAACTTGAAATTAGACCGTACGATCTAATACAATCTTTTCAATTGATATTTGTGTATGCCACATAGGTTTTCAAACACCCTGTAAAAACTATACACTATTACATCATGTAAGTAGTATTTAACAAAGCGTAAATTTATTTATATTTATTTATTTATAAATGCATATGCGAGTATAGATGTGATGAGTTGTGTGGGATGTGGGAGAATTGAGGTAGAGCTTGTTGTGCAATGGTTGAAGTTATAAAATATATACATACATAAAATTTAACAATAATAATAATTGAAAACTTGGTATGTGGTATGTTATTTATGTAGAAAGACTGACAGACTTATAATGAATAATATTAACAAAAATAACACAAAGTAATTGAAATAAAACTATTCAATGTTTTTACAATTATAAATGGTTGATGAACTGACTCAAAATATTGTACTCAAACAACATTCATTGGATTGGAGGAGATCACATGAGAGAAACATATGTGTAGTGTTAACCCGCAGGTGGCTGGTTTTGAGATAATTGGCTTCAAAATCAGTAATATGATAACTGATAAATGTAATACTACCTGAGAATGTTTATTTTATTAGGTTTTGTACAGTTGATTGGGCTTGGATCATTTTTGCACATTGTACGGAACAATGTTGTCTCCCAGTTGGGAGAAAACACCATCTAATTATTTAAGTATGAAACATTCATAATTATGATTGGGCATTGAATATACAGCTTGTATTTTAAAATAGACCCAATCTAGAAACAATGTATAGTGCATCTATCACCGTCTATGCACAGTATAACATGATATAATTTACTTTGTTACATCTAAACTGCATTCTACAGCTGTGGAGCTAATACGTCCCCACCAATGGACATGGACCAATGGACGCTGGACATAATACAACATCTTCTCTGTATATACAAATATGCCACCGATTTTAAAGCAGTTTAAGTGTAACAAAGTACACCATATCATAGTACACTGCATATAGACAGCGATAGATACACTATACATTGTTTGTAGATTGGGTCTATTTTAAAATACAAGATGTATACTAACAGCGTATTGATACGCAAATCAGACCCGCATCGCATGGAACTAGGCCGTTGACGTCATACATAAGTAATAATCTCCTTGTGATGCCAGTCTGACTCTTATTTGCGCTGTGAAGATCTTATAAATTGAATAATTATCGGTGTGTTAAGCGGATAAAATGTTCAGCGTTCGAAAGCGCTTGCATGCGCTGCGTGAATTATCAGCCAGGGTTTCAGTCAACGCTTGCTTCATCCGTCATTTTGCTGACTAAAAATTTATTGATAAAATTAATTAGTTAAAATTTTTGTATTGAAAATTTTAGATATTTATCAACACAAAAATAAAATAATAATTAATATCTGGTTTGTTTAAATAGTCATCAATGCACAGCGATGAGCAGCCACCGCTTTGATCTGCTAAACGCAACCAATGCAAGTTAATACAAAATAATATTAGATTTGTATACAAACAATTTAAATACAGATACTTATTAATTGCTATTTATACCTAAATATCAAAATCCTGCCATCTATTGGTCAATGTATTGAAGCACAATCCAAATTTTCTACAGGTAATTTGAAATGATATAAAAAATATTGCCAACAAAAAATGGCCTTGTTTATTTGACGTATGTTCGCTGATGTTACCAAAGGATTCTTACGTAAATGCTATTCAATTTATAAGAACAATTTTATAAATATATGTTTCCAAATATTTATTTTAATTGAAGGTCATCGAAGCTTAACAGAAGGTTTTAATTGATATTAAATATCGATTATTTTATGACAAAATATTTATTAGTTCAATGGTCATTTCATTTCATGTTTAATATGTTCTAAACGAAATTTACAAATATTGTTACAATTTTGAATAATTTATGATTGAGTGCGATTAGTTTAAAAGTTTTATTTCCAGCATCGTCTCAAAATTAATATCGTTGCGGAAAAAAAGAAACTTTCTGGAAGAATTGGTTTCAATCAAGATATATACAAAGTTTTCAGAAAACTCATTTTTCTAGATAATGAATTCTCGCTTAATTATAGATGGTCGAGTTTCAGCCACCCCCAAATGAAGTTTCAGAATATCTTTCACAGGTAATATTTTCCTAATTGTTGTGGAAAATTGTTGTCAGCTGGCCAAAGGTTAAAACATATAATAATTTTTTCCAGGTTTTTCGTTTTAAATATTATGAAATATTACATTTACTACTATTATATTTTATATTACTTGTGTATACTTAAACGTCACATTACTATACTATAACTATGTTTAGTACCAGTACGGTATAGATACAAGCATGAAAGTACAAGCGTATACCATATAGACACGCTGAATTTATTAATTAGAAATAAATATGAAAAAATTTACTCATCCGACAGGGATCGAGACTTAGATCTCTGAATATTGCGTCCAGCGTGCTAACCATTACACCACAGATGATTAGCTTGATGAGCCAATTTGTTCATATCATTGATAGTATGGCTTTGAAGTCAACTAATACTAATTAAAGTATCAATACTAATGTCAATTTCCAGTACGGTTAAGATTAATTTCCAGTACGGTTTACATCTATAAATAGTGTTCTTTTTTGTGGAAAAATGCATTTTCAAATGTATTTCCCAGAAATTTTGTTAGCAAGTTTTAAAACAAAATGATGACATTTTTTAAATTTGTTTCTGTGTGTGTCTTTTTTTAATAAGTATTTTTTAATGGAGATATTGCATTTCTAAAACAGGAACGGATTCAGTTACGGGTAAATTAAGTAGATATACGCTTTCGACTTTTAGATTAAACAAATGAGTATATTTTTTTTAATTTTTTATATCAGGAACAAGTTTCTTAATTGAAAAATTTTTAATTTTATAAAACAGCCTAAAGACACCTTTAATTTTATAAGACAGCCTTTTTATGTCCTGATATATTTCAAAAGTAAAATAAAGTTATTGCATTTGAAAATGATTGAACGAACTTTTAATCAAACTTAAGAAACTGTAGTGTACTAAAACTCAATTTACTTTCATATTTAGATACCTTTTAGTACACACTATATATTTCCATTGTTACCTCAGTAACTACTAACAAATTTCATTATTTATCAGGCAAAATAAACGTTTGGTTTCAATTCCAATAAATTTTCTTTTTATTTAACGTTTGTTAGATTAGAATTTCAGATCTACTTGGAATTCTCTCTTCTGTCTCCAACAAATCTTAACTTTATAATCATCAAAACAATTCATAGCACAATCATAATACTTGCATGCAATATTTAGTACCTGTACCAATAATAATTTTGTATTCAATAAATCACATCCAGAGTTGATCGAGGTAGAAACAGCACAGAAAAAAATAAAAAAGTATAGTATTGAATTCCATGTTTGCAAAAAGCATTCTTTGTTCTTCAACAATTTTTCACATCAACTGTTATTCATATATGTCAATTATTATTCATGTCATATATTTTTCCATTTGTAATATATTTTATATATATATATATATATATATATATATATATATATATATATTTAATATATATATATATATATATATATAATATACATATACATATATAATATATATATATATATATATATATATATATATATATATATATATATATATATATATATATATATGTATATATATATATATATATATATATATATATATATATATATATATATATATATACATATATATATATATATATATATATATATATATATATATATATATATATATATATTCATACAGGCTGTTCTAAAATTCATTCAAGAAAACTATACCACAATGTAGAGCTGGATAAAAACATAGTTCTTTGATTTGACGCTTGGTTTCTAATAAACATTAATAATAAATTCAACTAATCACATTTGCATATCTGGGTGTCGCTACACTACTCCACCAATCACAGAGCGCATAGTGTAAGGAAGTGGGGCCACAGTACTGGAGTAGGGCGGCCTACTCTAGCATGGCGACAATCATAGTTCTCAATAAGTTCTGGGACACCCACAAAATAGTTGAATTTATTAATGTTTAATTGATTATATCTCAAAAACTAAGCATCAAATCAAAAAACTTTATAAAACTTCTTTAATTATTTTTTCCAGCTCTACATTGTGCTATAGTTTTTTGAATGAATTCAGAACACTCTCTCTCTCTCTGTCTCTCTCTCTCTCTATATGAATATACATATATATATATATATATATACTCGTAGTATATATATATTTATTTTTATACATTTTGTTGACATTTTGAATGACTATCTGTGATGACATATCTGGACAGAAAAAAGTGATAACCCTATTACGTAAAGGCAACCATCCTAACAATGGATAAATGACGCTTTGACATCAAGAGAGTGAGAGATAATCTGTTCTCCGCTACCATAATATCTCAGGTTGCCTACCGACAGAGCATTGTTATAGAATGTCAGAGATCGTGGGTTCGATTCCCATCCTAGATGTATATGATTTTTCATACCCACATTTGATGTCAAAGAATGTTAATTAAGAGTAATTTAATATCGTTCATGCGGAGCCTTAATTTTGGATGTTCGGACTTTCACTCAGTATATATATATATATGTATGTATATACGTATATATAAAAATATTTAAAAAAATTTATTAATTATTAATTAGTTTATTTATTATTAATTTTATTTCGTTCTTTTAACTGTGCATATTACCTCCTCCTGCATTAATGACTACCTCATGCCTTCTAGGCATACTTTTAATTAAATTCGGTACAACATCTTGGGTGATTACCTGGACTAAAGCTTTTATGATCGCCTGTGAGCTACCAAATTCATTTCAGATATGTTCTATTCAATTTCACTCAGGGATACGTTGTGGCCATATAAAATCCCTTATTTCGATTGTTTATTTTAATGTACACCCTTCAAAATCGCTTTTCTACTGCTTATTGAAGGACTCAAGGGCTCCGTATTTATCTTAATGTTGCTACTACTGCAGAAACTGTTGGAAAAAGACTTGATGAAATAAACAAAGGACCCAGAAAGCTAGCCGTAGTCCCTGAACTCATTTCACATTTACTGTGAGCTCTCTGGCTATGGATGGCTTTCTGGATCGTAGAAAACAAATCCTGATATAATAATAATCAAAACGTTGACACACGCAAATCGAAAACTATTGGCTCTGGTAATATTTATTATATTATATCCCAAAAAAAAATTTAATTAGTTTATCAAATATTGTGTTGTTATTTCACCCATTAATTAACAATTCAGAAACACAAAACGCACACAATTCGTTAGCTATTATATGAGGCACGGCTCCATCACACCACAATTCTACAAAACTATTTTAATTTAATTTTTGTGTGTTTTTATTGTTCGTGTGTTACAACAAACACCACCATCAACAAGCAACAACTGTATAATGATGAAGTTAATTAAAAATTTCAATTAGGTATTGCATTTGTTTATTATATGGTACACTTGGCCACAAAAGTGGATGCCATTTTTTTTTTTTAATTTTATAGTTTATTTGTGCCTTATTCATATGGTATTCGAAATAAATTTTCGAATAAACTATATTTATAATAAAAAAATTTTATTCGAATCATTTTTTCAAAAACCGAATCAATAAAGTAGGCTACAAACGCAGAACATTGTGCAGCAACATTGAACTCAGCCTATATGTGCCTAAATATTTTGCCTACAGACATGCCAAAATTGGGAACCAACCAAAATTGGGAACACTACTTTATTACTTTATTACTCTATCATTAAAATTCAATCGCTTGACATCTTGTCTCTATCTATCTGATTTAATTTGTAGTTTATTTATCTACTAGTTTATTTGTTTGTATCTCTACAGTTTTTTCAAGTTTGTTGTGTGACATTTCTTGTCACACATTTTTTGACAATCTATGTAATAAAACATTAAAAAATATTAGGAAAACATAAAATTTTAGATAATATGTTTCAAATATCGCTACACACGAGCAATTTGTACAGCAACTCTTAAAAACTTAACAACTCTTATTAAACTCTTCCTACAAAATATCACATAATTTATATTTTTACAGCAACCAGATCAAGGACATGTTATTTTGTTCTGCAACAGCGATACAGACTATCAACCTACTACCGAAAATTCATTGTCCTTAAAATGTTCCTGCCCAGGTTGCACGTCTGTAGTCCCTTTAAGGCACAAGTCAACTACAAAATTTAAAAAAATGACATGAACTTTTGTGGCCAAGAGTACGTTACCTTACCTTTGACATATTAGACAAGGTGCAAGCCTCACATTCGTAAAATTAGATTGCCTATTCGATTTTTTTTTTAATATTCACATTTGATATATGCCCGTGAATGAGGATTATGTCCTACAAAAATATTACCTATAAATACATTATTTGGGTATTTAAGGCCATCTTAATCAAAAACGATCACTTGTCATTTTTACTTAAACATGACCGTTTCCAAGTTATAAACAATTTATTAATATTTGAAATAACCAAAAAGAAGTCCGTTTTCCAGGCTGAAAAACAATATTAAACAAGTGAAAATAACAACTAAATCAGTTAATTGCATAAATACCCAGTATATACTGAATTTATGGAAAAAAGATTTCAATCAAAAGTTGTTAATTTTAAAAAGGGGACATTTTTTGTTTTTAAATTTTTGTTTTATCTTTTACGGTGCCAAAGATGGATAGTTTTGCCCATTCTACCTAAACATGGTTCGATTTTGCCCATTCTTGACCTTACTTTTTAGCTATACGTCACACATACCAAATTTCAGCTTGCTATCTCATTTCATTTTTGAGTTATCGCGTTTACAGACCGACGAACAACAATCTATATAAAAATTTTTTACCGTTACAACCATTACAATGTCGGGACTAAACTTACTATACACTTGAAATATATTATATGCCGGATATAAATACCCAAAATACCTAGGCTATTTTATGCAAAATAGGTCCCGTATCATTTTTTCGTAAACTTAACCGTTTCCCAATTATATATTGTTAGATACAATATCAGGTTAGAAAAAAAGGGAAAGACGACAATTTTCTAGGCTGGAAACAACATAAAAAAATTTTTGACTGTACCAAAATTCTTTAACATTCTTTGAACATCCCTCTACAAATCTCTATACGAGATGTTCAAAGATTATTTAAGAATTTTGTTAAACTCACATATTTCGAATATCCTTATCCTTTTTCACGCTTGAAAACGGTCGTTTTTCTAAACATTAAATAGTTTATAACTCGGGAATAATCACGACATCATTTTTGTTTAAAACGGCTCAAAATACTTTAAAAATTTCGGTCATTCGAGTTCGCCAAAAAAGTTGCCCAAAACTTCATCCTCAGTTTAAGGGCATTTCCCAAACGTGAATATGAAAAAAAAAAAACGAATAGAATTTTTTTTGATACAAATGCGATGTTTTTACTTTGTCTATATGATAGAGTAAAAGTGGGCCTATTTGTTAAATAATACAAATAATTGTAGATTTTTTCATTCAAACTACAATAATTTGACTGTTTTCAATACGTTAATTAATTTTCATACATTATTTTTTGTGTTTGTTAGTATAATTTCTGAATGTATGTGTGTAATTGAAATTATCTAATAACAAATATTATCACCTGTATCTGGATACAAGTGTTTAGAAAATATTGAAGGTAATATTTAAACACTATATAGTGTCAGTTGTCAAAACTGTTCGATAATTTATGTTGGTCAATGGTGTCGCCAAATCGGTACTAGAATCAAAGAATATCTGGCTCATGTGACATTTGGGAGAACCAAAAAATCGTGTATAGTTGCGCACGTTATTGAGAACAACTACAAAATTGACAAATCGAATTTAAAACTACTGAAATCGGTACAAAACACCACGGAATTAGATGCATACTAAAGTATCTACATACACAAATTAAGAAAACAGATAATGAATCTAGACAATAGGCCAATTCCAAATTCTGATTTAATAAAATTAAACAATATTAAAAATTGAATATCTGAATATCAAGGTTAGATTCGATCAACACCCTCACCTTATTGACAATATGCAATACCGCATGGTCAGAAAACGGATACCGCCAATAAATGGGTTGGGTTCTTCACACACAAATTAGCAACGAGCAACATACCTCTGACTCCCTATCATGGAGATAGTTACGATTAGCTAATTCATACTGATGATGACTAACTTGTAGTCGAAATACGTATTTATAAAATTCAATTAATTGTTCTATGAATTGGGGCAACATTTGAAATTTAATTTCAAAAAACCTAATAATCTTTATATATTACCACACTGGTTAGTAAAAGCCGATCTTTATTCTATTTCTCATTTTTAACCCCCGATAAAAAAGGCAGTTATATGTTTGAAGCTTTATTGTTGATGTGTGCCGAATTAATACGGTTTTCGAAAAAATGTTTCGGATAAAATTTGTTTATTATAAATACACTCAAAACTTGTATTAGAAGCATTTTCCCAAAAACCGAATGAAAAAGACATAAATCAGCCACGAAATTTCGAAAAACGCTGCGGTTGAGTGTTCTAGAGCTAAAAAAGTTCGTAAATGTGCAAAGCAGGCCATGCTTCCCCCCTCCAAACGTCTGGTAGGGAAATAGCCATCTTTGAAACCGTAAGGGATAGAAACAATTTTAAAAGAAAAAAATGTTCCTTTTTTTAAAAATAAACAAATTTTGTTTGAATTTTTTTTAAATAACTCAGTATATACAGAGTACTTAAGCAATTAACTCAGTTACTCAATTACTTTTTAATTAAATATTTATTATTTTTTAATTTTTGTCAGTGACCATTCTTTGCACGATTTAAAATGGATTTATCCATCAATATTTGTCGAACAGTCATTCTTCTAACTGTTAACTTTTTAATTAGAATAATAATTTTTTCGTTTTGATTTTTAAATACAGATTGCTGGGCTGGGTAGGTTCTATATTCAATTAAATCGAAAACATATGCTGTTATTTAAAAAAAAAAAATTTTTCCTAATAAAACGTGTTTAATTATTTCAATGAATTCATAGTTTTTCTATTCATAAATTTCGAAATTAATTGTAATAGTTGATGAAAAAAAAAGCTTAATTTAGACAACTATCTATACGTGCATCCCAAAAAACGAACCACTGTAAAATGATTTGAGATCACATTAACCCAAAATCTTTCCAATAAGCTTAAGAAACTTGGAAATACAAGTTTTTAAAGACTCTTTACCGATTTCTGATTCTTTAGAATTTTTAACACTTTTACGACTCAAAAAGTCGCATCTTTTTAATTAATTTGAAATACAATCATCAACTAATCCTTACATATTATAAAATAAGGTCCCCCAGCCGAGTCTGTCCGCTGGGAGCTTTACTGATGGCACTGACAGCGACTTTACCGGCACAGTATCCGGTGCATCTTCTAAGCGGGGGTGGTTTGCTAGTGCAATATAATTTTGCAACACTTGGTATATAAGTGTAGCTAAATTAGTTTCATACCAAAAGGTCATTGAGTACAATTTATTTATACATTGTGACGGTTATTAAATTAAATCCTACCCTACCATACAAGTTTTTAGCACCCGCTTCGATTTTATTTGACTTCAAAATTGATTACTTTTACTGTTGAAACATTGGAAAATTTGTTTTAGATTCGTTTTAATCCGTAGTGTACTCGCTTCTTAATTTCATTTTACCTGCATATTTAGATACCTTTACATACACAGTTCACTGAGTCATTACGGAAACTATTACTTTTTAGGCAAAATAAACGTTTGGTTTCAATTCCAAAATATTGTCTTTTATTTACTAATTTTTAGAATGGGTTTGAGATTACTTGAAACCTTCTCATCCTACATTTCTTAAAACGTGAAAAGTTCATTTAAAAAAACTAACGAAAAGTAAAACTAACTGTAATTAAATACCCTGTAAATACTGAGTTCATTATCAATGCGTGCGTGAACAGTTTATTTTATTTCTACACAAGCACAGTTCCAAACACAAAGTAGTGTATAAAGGTCCTTTATATGAAATATACTCATAAGAATGCTTCAGTAATATACAGTAATTACAGATATTTGAGCTAAAATTGTGGCAATTATTCAACTAATGAAAAATAGGTTCAAACAAATGTTCTTTAAAACGAACATTTAAACGAATTATTAAAAACGAACTTGTCGAATCAAGTTGGTTTTTGATAAAAGGTATCAACTTACTACAAGTACTAATGCTGACTTTGCCAATATCTGAATATCGGGTGGATTTTATCTCCTTATCTCAGCTTAAATGTTCAATATCGTAAAATCCATTATCAAAGCACTATCTACCGCATTAAAAGTTTTTAACTATACAAATACATACAACATTTGTTGTGAGACTTTTTTCAAAACCGAATGAAGAGGGCACAAACGAACTGAAAATTAAAAAAATGAACATCACTAATGTCGATTTGATCTTAATATCTAAAGATCGGGAGGCTTTTAGCTCGGCTTAATTGTTCATATTAAACAGACGATCAAAGCACTACACAAACCTAGTATCAATCTCAAATACCACGTGATAACTTACAAATTAGAGAAATAAAAATAAAGAAAGCTTCCCCTTTAAGTTTGTTTTTTGCAAATCAATATTCTACAACGGTAAAATAATTTAAATATTCTACCCTTAAATAGAATCATAATAATTATTATTTTTTAAATTTAATAAAAAATAAATAAAAGTTTTTTAATGTTTTCTCTGAAAAGAACAACATTTATGCTTCACAAAAAAAAAACGAAAAAAAAAAAGAAGAAAATACTATGAAAAATGGGAAGGAAAAATTGAAAAGCATGAAAAAACCCACCATTTGTACCATGTCTACCATAGCATATATACGTGTGTATTTATCCATGTAGTAAATATATAATCTAATAAAACCGAAAGTTTTTTTTATTTTTTTATTATGGTCACAAATTTTTCTACACATATATCTACGGTTTTTTTTTTCAGCTTTGTCATATCGCGTTCGGTGCTTCTATCTAGTTAGTAATAGAAACCAAAGAATAACGTGAAACGCACAAAAATTGTATTCGTATATATATATATAGGTGATCCCTGAGTTGAAATACCCATAACGGGGATAAATCGGGGATAAGTTTAAATCACTATATATTTTTAAATAGTATAAAATATAGTCGCTATCTGCGTCTATCTGTTTGTTCGCTTTTAGGGAATTTCTTCCGGAATGCTTATGTGTATAATATTTCATTCACATTAAATTTAAAGATAGTAGGGGAATTTTTGGGGCGCTTACTAACTTATAGCAGACTACTACTTATACAGACTTACTAACTTACAGAACCGGGATGTTATGTTAAACCTATCTTCTAAAAATGACTCACAGTAACCACCATATTTATCTTTCAAAATTCGTTAAGAAATAATGAGTTATTAAATCCTTATCCAATTAGATCCATGCATCCTTGAGAATCCAGGGCGGAACTCTATTTATAATAAACAAAATCAAATTAAATGATAAATTATCTCTGTGGTTTTCTGTACAGAGTGATCCAAAGCTTCTTTAATACCAAAATTTTGAATATTTTGGTATAAGAAACCGAGGACGATAGGCAGTTTGTCGATACAAATGTTTATTAGGTATATTCAAATATATTTCCAGAGCCGTATTGTTAAGTTGCTACTTTTTTGTATTTAAGCAATAAATATCTTAATCGGACAATAAAAATATCCTCGTTTACCCTGATTTGGGAGGTACCTGGTGAAAATACTACCCTAAACAAAGCTGCAATAGTCTTCAATATCTAACATAAGAATACATAAGATTTAGAACCGACAAGAATCTACCAAAAAAAAAAAGTCTAGGTTTCATTAAAACCACAGCCGTCGCCAGGATGGATTGAAAGAATCTTATAAATTTCTTGACTTCGCGGGTGCAAATTTGATGTAAGCTTCTCATATTTCCACCTGTACCACCTATTTCTCTATATATTTAATTACATATATTCTTTTTGCAAAAGAGCCATTTTAGCTCCAAAAAAATCATCCTTACTTTTACTTGATTGTCAAGATGGCAATTTTGTAATCTAAGTGATTGTAAATAAGTTTCTACTAAAAAAACATTTCTAAAAACAAGCTTTTTATAGTAAAACTAATTTTCTACAACTTTACTTCTTATGTGTTTTTCGATTTTTTCAAAATTAAGAGAGATATACCAAATTTTGTGTTTTCCCCTCCCTTTATACCCCCCTTTCCCCATGTCGATTCTTGTCATGCTTACCATAAAAATCCATTGTCTTCGGAACTGAACTAACATGTAAAAATTCAACTCCGTAGGATAAGAGGAAGTGATTCTAATTCAGCTTGCAATATTTGACCCAAACATACAAACATACATACATACTCCTACATACATACATTTCAAGTTAAATAAAAGCTTGTAGAAAAGGTTAACTTCAGTCCAAAAAAAAAATATTCACGGCAACTTTTAATTTTTTTGCTTCAGTGCAAAAATAATCAAATACTTTTAGATCACACTCTAAGTACATGTTTATGCGTATAAAAATAAAAGCCACTTTTCACTGTCATTAAAAATTTATTGTTTACCAACAGAATTCGTCGTTTCTTCTCCACTGTTTTTTTTTTTTTTTACAACTTAATAATATAAATTATTAGAAAGGAGAATTTTTCGTACTTTATTTTATAAGAATTATTCAAAGTATTCGTAGCGAGAATCTTAAGTTATTAAAGGAAGTTCTTAAATCATTGTAAATAACCGGAAATTTAAAAACATTTTACAAGATACCTATATATTTTAAAAAAATATATAAATATTACGACATACTGGCTGCCAGATTTTTTACACGGCTGCATTATTTTACAATCCTTTAATCCTAGTAATCTTAGCTAGTGTCATTTGAGCTATATTTTTTTGGTTGCTATTGTCGAATACTTGAAACACAAACTAATAAACAACTCAATCTCAGTATTGTGAAAAAAACCAGTCCAAGTTGTCGAGCGGTTTAAAGCCTTATGTCTGCGCAGTATGCCTATTTGGAACTGGGAGGTTATGGGTTCGAATCCCGACATCGGCAGTTTGTCAATTGTTAAAAAATAAGGGGGCTGTTAATTGACTAAACTGTCGGCGTATGGACAAGAACGAAGTAACCGACTTTGCTTGAGAAGGTTTTCTGTAGTTTCCTTCACGAACTTCAGACGAATATCGGCATAGTTCCTATAAGAGTCGGCTGCAGCCGCATATCCTACCAATGCCTAGTCTATACACAAAAATTCCTTCCACTCCACTCACATCCTCACATCCTAAGGCATCACAATGGACCTTATGGTCGAAGTATAGCCCGTCCAGGCCAACCTCATCTATCTATCTATCCATTTTGATACAATCAGATATGTCCATATGAAAACTTTCATAAAAAAAATGGTCTTAAATTCAAATATCGGACAAAATTTATGCTAACAATTTTTCATTTCTACTATTCGATCACCGATAGACATTCAGCGATAGTTGGGAACGCTTGTTGGGTTCTTACATCAAATAATAAAAGATATAATAAAATCTGTAAAAACAACCTTATTAAAACTGTAAACGTCAAAAATTTTCAGATAAAAATACTATCTTACTACCAAATTGTCAAATGCTCGCATCATAACAAGAACTTTGTTTTAAACTAGCCGTTATCCGCCCACTTTGCTGATGCTGAGCCACTTGAAACCTAGTAATAATCTATTGCCTTTAATGATTAGTCAAATTTATGGCTTTTATATGAGATAATCTATCTACAGGAACACTCCCCTAATAAAAAAATGAACAGACCTGAACCGAATCACAATTTTGATTATTCTTGTAGTAAATGTTTTTGTTTACATAAATTGTTTACATAAATAAAAAATATAAAACTTCCATTTGTTTTTTCACATTTAAAAAATATACTACTTATCTTTGTTTACAAATAAATAATATACAGTGAGTAACAAAAGTGAGGAGTTTTATGAAATGTAAGAAAATTAACATTTCAGGTCTGTTCATTTTTTTTTGAACGGGAGTATACAATAAATAAACAATTTTTCGGTCTTTTAGGAAATGCTGTCGTTTTGTATCAATATTGTTATTTCTTATGCACCGCATCCGTATTTATATTAAAACTATTTTATGTATGAAAAAGTGTTTCAAACAAAAGTTGTTTTTTATCAAATAAACATTCTATTTATTTGAAGATAAGGCACAGCTACCACTTAATGTGGTAAGGACCGCTTTGGTCTTTGAACTTTTTCTCTACCTCTTATGTTTTTAAATTTAGATATTCACTCCCTCCACCAGGAACCCTAAATATTTCCGTGATAAAAAGTAGCCTAGATTAATTTCTGGAAAGTCCTCTAACTACCAATGAACAATACAAATTTATTTATTTGTATGAATATAGACGAATAGATTGCGAATAGATATTGGGAATGATCTACACACAGATCATAAGATAAAGGAGAATTCCAACTGATTTTTTAAGCATATAAAAAATATTCTTTAAGATTGTTTGATCGCTAAATAGCAAAAAGAAAATTATTAAAAATGTTTTACATTAATATAAAATATATATTTAATTAATTTTATTTAATATAATCTGATATGTACTTAAAAATTAATATTAAAAGCTTTAAAGAGAATGGAAATTTTAAAACTAATATTTACATAATTAGACTCTTGTTATAGAATGACCCAGAAATCACTAGACCATTAGATTTTGAATCTGTTTTCTTCATTTCGGAAATCAAATTTCCATCTAAATTCACACTTTTCTTGCACGAAAATTTGTAACATTTATCTTTTCAAAATAAATCATTCAATTTTTATGGTATATTTCGACGAAATATACAGAAATATACGAAATATATCAGTTTTATGCGATAGTTTTGACTTGAAAATAACATAAATAGAATGTTTTGGTTACAGTTTTACTGGGTAAAATCATTTTAACCCCATAGTTGAAAATGAAATACTAAATTCACAAAAGATTTTAGATCCATTTG
This sequence comes from Nineta flava, assembly GCA_963920215.1. NCBI lineage: Eukaryota > Metazoa > Arthropoda > Insecta > Neuroptera > Chrysopidae > Nineta > Nineta flava. The sequence continues at coordinate 125,705,506 of OY986041.1, forward strand.
GCTACCAAGTTCGTATTTCAATGAAATATAATTGAAATTGTGGCTGGACGTTTCTTTCTTTCTTCTCGCCATACAATCTGCACATAATGGACTCATTATGGAATCCCATTGTGTGCAGATGCTTCCACAGGGGATAATGCCCGGTAATGAATCCGGTAACCCTCCGGAGTTGCATTCTGAACTCTTGGTTGCACTCTGAAGCAGTATCCCGAGCTCCTGTTGCGGAATTTTTGCCCAGTAATCACGGTGTTAAATATTCATAAAATAAAGTCCACAATCAAACTCCTGCCTTCTGCGTGACAGATGAAGATACTAACCTCTATTCAACTAGATAGATAGATATATCTTGGGGTATATACATATATATATATATATATATATATATATATATATATATATATAATAATGGGGTTTAACCTCCGTTTTTGAGACACGACTGTCTATAACAGAGGCCACCCACATCATTATTTTTCAACCCTTATTATAATTTTTACTTTTACATTTTTTATGATGCGAGTGAAGGATCAGGAATTCGTATGCAGACTAGGAATTGGTAGATATGCGGCTGCAGCCGACTTTGATAGGAACTATGCCGATATTCATCAGGAGTTCGTGGAGGGAAACTGCAGAAAACATTCACCAGCATAGCCGGTTACTTCGTTCTTGCCATTCGCCGACAGTTTAGTCAATCAACCGCCCCATTAATTTTTTTTTAATTGACAAACTGCCGGTGTCGGGATTTGAACCCATAACCTCCCAGTTCCAAGTAGAGACAACGCCTTAACAAGCACGGCTACTTGGCTGGTTATATATATATATATATATATATATATATATATATATATATATATATATATATATATATATATATCAAAGTGACGATATCCGCTTCTCCCATATTTTGGCAATAGTCCGGAGATTGCTTATCAGGTTTTCCTGAAGGCTCATATCTTCGAGGTGAGATGCACCGAATATCTGAAGTAAGCGAGAAATTCACAGGAAAAGATGATGTGGCTCGATCTTAACTCCTCCTCGCCACACAGTTTGCACATATTGAAACTATTTAACTATCCTTTTTTTTCCGAAACAGTTACAATATCTCCCATCCTATCGAGAAAATCCTATTCAATGACGTTGCTACTTGGATAAATGCATATTGTTTGCAATTCAATGAACATTATTTTCAAAATTATTATTTTCATGTAAAAAATCAACAAACAATTGTCGAACTCTAAACGATCCAAAAAACAAAACAAAAAACGATGTATTTTATACCAATAATAATTTTTATTATTTATTTAATTTTTTTTCTCATTTACAATACAATAACCAACGTTTATGTCTGTGTTCTCTTGTTAAAATAACAAAAAATTACATTACCGTTCATTCTTTCTTTCCCATATATATACACATAAATTTTTTGGAAAAAAAAAAGAATACAAACAACATTTTTGTTAAAAATTATTCAAAATATAACATAAACAGAGCGAGGATGGATATGATGTATATGGTTCTGTTGAAATTACCATATTGTAGAAAAGACCCCTCCTCCCCTTATAAACTCAAAATTTATTCATATTTATATCTATATATATATATATATATATATATATATATATATATATATATATATATATATATCTATATACGACTGTGTTGGAATGCTTTTCCAATAGACAATCAATGTTAAATATTATTTATTACTGGCAGGCCGTCTGGTTACTGTACGGAGTCAGTCAGTACAAATGTAATGAGTACACACTCTTAAATGACAAATAAACTACCATACGCATATGAGATAATTCTCATTACATATGTACTGACTGACCCCGCACAGTAACCAGACGGCCTGCCAGTAATAAATAATATTTAACATTGATTCTCTATTGGAAAAGCATTCCAACACAGTCTATATATATATATATATATATATATATATATATATATATCGATGGAAAAATGTATCTGAATGATCCAAAAATATCTAAGACTATTACTGCCCGTCGCAGCTTCACCACGAAAATAGTAATTTTACAGACCTTATATTACTTAGTATTTAAGTAAATATACTGAATGTTTATGCAAAATTTGAAGTAGATTGGACCAAGGAATCACGTTGTCCCGTACAAACTTTGCCCCCGTCTTTCATCCCTTAGGGGTAGAATTTCGGAAAATCCTTTCTTATCGGATGCCTATGTCGTACAAAGAATACACTCTCCAAGTTTCAGGTCTCTACGATCAGCGGTTTAGGCTGTGCTTTGCTACTTAAAATTTCCCCACAGTATCAACCAGAGGCTTTGAGTAGATAGATACATATTGGAGTCCAAAAAGTATTGCACTTCGACCTTATGGTGCATTGTGCTTCCCCTTCTACTTCAGTACGACGAGATTCGCTTATCAGGTCTTCCTGAAGGTTCATATATTCGGAGTGAGATGCACCGAATATCCTGTATCTGCTGTAGCCAAGAAATTCATAGTCAAAGATAATGTGCTGGATTTAGGTTCAGACTTTTAGTACCTTCAAACAATCACTTTTTGTATGTTCAAACGTGATCAATCCGTACGTGTAGTGGTTTGTTTGGTTAATATTCGGACTGTTCCGAATGCTACTCCACGTGCGACCATAGAAGTAATTAAGTACACACACACATGTATATATATATATATATATATATATATATATATATATATATATATATATTTATATATATATATATATTTATATATATATATTTATATATATATATATTTATATATATATATATATATATATATATATATATATATATATATATATATATATATATATATTTAATATATCTTCATTCTCATCTGCAGATTGTGGAGGGAAACTGCAAAATACCTTCACAAGCATAGCATGTTACTTTATTCTTGTCCATAAGTTCACTCATTTTCTCAGTGAACCGCCCCATTAATTTTATTTGACAAACCGCAGAGCTCATAACTTCCCAGTTCCAAGTAGGCACAGCGCGTTAGACCACTGGCTATACTTGGGCTGATTTGGTGTAGTAATAGTTACTTTACTTTTATCTTCGGGGTAGCATGAAGAAAATAATGAGAAAAAAAAATGATATCAATTTATGTATAAATATTGCTGAATTCGGGCTTCAATGAGCCCGAATGAATTGACACCCTTCACAACGGCCTTGAAAAAGTATTTCATTTCAAACAACAAACCAAAATACTTAACTGTTTCGTTTTGCCAATTTTAGAACAGAACACTAAAAACATAGGGGACATAGAAGAGATGAAAGAAGATTCAAGTACAAAATTTTTGGTACCTAGAAAATTGTATATCAAAGTGAAATTTCACTGTTTGTTAGATAGATAGATACATCTTGGGGTCTAAAAAGTATTGTACTTCGACCTTACGGTCCATCGGTCCATTGTGCTCCCCCATCGACTTCAGTCCAAGAAGATTCGCTTCTCCCATATCTGCACATAATGGACCCGTTAATAAGTTCACTGTTCCGACACTGTTTGCTATTAAGTTTATGCAAATTTCTACCACTCTAGTCATTTTTGTTAAATGCGAAAAATAATCTTTTTTTAATAGGCCAGCCTGTATATATATATATAATACATTTTACCATACTATTTACTCTGTCGTGTATTTGACATTTTAAAAAACATGAAATGAAATACTAAAAAAAAAATAAATAAAAAATTAAATAAAATTCTCGATCGATGACGCTTTAAATAAATAGCAAAAAAAAAATGTTTATAATGAACATGTTAAAAGGAAAAACAAGAAATTTTTGTAATATAAATGTAAATGTATTTAATAATGTATTATTATTTTGTTTTCGTTTTATTTTTTACTTTTCTCTAAATGCTTTTTATGTATTTTTAATAAATTATAAGATTCATTTTGAGAGTAGACTTATTATTATGTATACAGAAAAATTAGTCAAACGTCCAAATCGAGATACATTTTACCTTGAGGAAAAACATAAAAGCTTTTTTCATATTTAATCACGCTGACCTCTATATGTAAACTGGACAGATTTGAAGCGGCTACTCATCTAGCCAGAGAACTAACTTTTGTTTCAGCGCCTTTGCGTCGAATTTCAAAAAAATAAACGAATAGATATTTTAAACTATCATAATTAATATTTTTAAATTGTAACAAAACAAGATTTCAGAATTTAGTACCTTGGCTAGTTGAAGTGTATGATGTATGTGGGATAAGAATGTGTGTTAGTGTGTATGAGTGTCATATATGTATCCACTACACACATAAAGTTTTAGTACCTTAGCTAGTTGAAGCGACTATCATTAAGTTGGAGGCGTTATTTGACTTTTTGAGCGGTAAGCATAACCTGTCCAGTTTATATAGAGGTGAATTTAACCTATAAACAAGTGAAAATAACAACCAACTGAGTCGGTTGTTTAAATACTCGGTATATACTGATTTTATGACAAAAATTTTCTAACAAAAGTTGATCAACTTTTGTTTTGGATTTTTTATCGATCTCTTCCCGTTTTAAAGATGGATGTTCGCTACTTTTCTGGCGAAAAACCACGGTCCGATAATGCACATTCACGAACTTTACATTACTTTTTAGCTACAGAACAGACACACAAAATTTCCGCTCATTATCTCTTATCGTTTTTGAATTATCCTGTCTACAGACGGGCAAACGGACATACGGACATGTGCAAATAAACTAATTAGGTCATTTTATAAAAACCTATACCAAACAGGACTAAGCTTAATATACCCTTAATATACCAGGATAAAAATATCAACCTGAAGAGCGATATCTCTAAAATCGAGGTACTTTCGAGCTTGTCAAAAATAACTAATTAGTATTTCCAAAAAAAAATTTATTCAATAACAATTTTAAACTATAAAACAAAAAACCCTCAAAACACTTATCGATTGCTTAATTAGTTTTGTTTGTAGAACTCATCAAAAAAATTCATCATTTCATTCGAAAAAATTCATCAAAACTCTTTAAAAGTATGATGATTTTTTAAGTCATGAACCGTTAAAGATTTTTCTACAATAAAGGTCTTGTTTGCAAGACTTTAACTCTATTGACCTTGAAACTGGCACAAAAAGCATTTATTGAAAAAAAATTAGATCATTAGTATTGAGATTAAAATTCAGTACAAATGTCGTCAAAAGTCGAGCTATCATTTCAAAATTGTATAATTGATTTGGGCCTTATTTATTCAGATTTCAGAAAAATGTTTCGAATAAAAGTTAAGTATATTTCTAATGAACCACTTGAAGATGAAGCATTTTTTCGTAAAACCGAATTAATAAGACACAAATCAATTATAAAATTTTGAAATGATAGCTCGACTTTTAACACCAGTTGTACTGTCTATAAAGGGTGCTATACATGGTCAGTTTGCCATTAGTATTGTAGAGTTTACACAATCAGTCTACCTTAAGGTAGTTGGTGATATTTACTTCAGAGATATGTTTAACTTTACCAGTCTTATAAAAATTATTCACAACTGTAGGATTTGTAAAGTGCTGACTAGCAGTAGATAATGACGAAATGTTTCAAAATTAGTCAGTTGAATTAATCATTACACATCAATCAATATCGATTCGATATTAATCTGATATCATTCATAACCTGAACTGATTGCAGACTAAACGTATATCACCCGTCTATGATGTTTCAAAAAAACAAATATTAAATAATTTAATAAAAAAATAAACATAATTGTATTTTGTTTTTTTTAATGTAATCTAAATTTTCCAATACACATATGCAAACAACTACACACACAAACAAATCTAATTGTTCAAATATAGAATGTAAGGCAAATATTTTTTAATTGATGGTAATTAAAAAAACGATAAACTCACTATTAAAAAAAATTTATTAAAAATTGAATATTTATATAAATTTAACAAAAAAAAAAAAAAAACAAACTACAGATTACCCTTTAATTAAACTTGTAAACAAAGCGTATATTTATACAAAAAAAAATATATATATAAAAAATTAATTTACTCGTAAATATACATATTTAAAAAGAAATATACACTGAGCGGCATACAAAATAGGAGAATATAAAAATCAACTTTTATTGTTAATGTTAATTTTTTTCCCCCGTTTGTGAAGTTATTTTAATGGGTTAGATTTTTCGAATTGAAAATTTTAACATATCTCCACGTTTCGAGGTTCTTAAAATCCGTCTGTATTTTTTATCTCGCATATTTCCAGAACAAATAAGGATATCAACTCCGGATTAATTTCATTCGACGCATAATTGCAAAAGAAACATATAATATGGTTTGCATAAAATTTGAATTGGCGGTTATTATTTTATAACAAAAAAACAAATCAAAATTTGTGTTATAATGGTTTTTGTCTGGCATATCATGAGAATAAATAATGATATCGACTCCAACAAACTAAAGAACTAACAAAAAATTAATAATAAAAAAAAATTAACAAAAAAAATCTACATTCAAAAAATAATTGCATGATATAATTAAAACAGCTAATAAAGTTTGCAAAAAAATTGAAAAAAATAAAAATTTTAAATAAAATATATCGAACACATAACGAATATACACGATAAAAGCCGATAAATGATGTGACGTCGCATATCATACTTTTTATCCATAGTAACGACAGATGTAATAGAAAAATCGTTTATTATTACATCTTAACAAGTTTATTGCGGTTGCCGACAACCAATCATTCTTGTGTAGTGTGTGCGTCATGAATGTGTGGACTTGACCGTTTCAAATCAATTCCTACTCTTATGGTCACCAAACTGGTATATCACTGTCTAAGGTGGCGTAAATTACTTTTGCTGTTTCAAATTATTTCATTAATCAAGTTTTTTTTATCAAAAATGATTCTTAATCGACTGTCGTTTTAAAATAAAAAGTTGCCCGGGCTTCAAAATATTCTTATAGGTAATTAATGTCAAATAATTTTTTTTTCAAAATTTTGACATTTCAAAACGTCAATTTTTTACATTTTAAATTTATTGACAAATAATTTATTTCCAAAATTTTGTTAATGCCGGTATTTCTATTGAAACTATAAATTATATTAAAGATCTAGTCGTCAGAAAACGGCTAACTTTGGAACGGTTTGGAATTTTGGAATTTTTGAAGTTATTATTAAGGAATTTTGGAGTTATTCTGAATTTGTCGGGAAAATTTATCTAAGGTCTTATCATTATTTTGCTATCTGCTATAGTTTTCTGCAAACAATTTGGACAAACATACATTCAACATATGTCCCTTACTATATATATATATATATATATATATGTATATATACATCGAGAGTGAGAGAGAGAGTAACTAGCTGACCCCGTGAACTTCATATCGCCTCAGAATCAATATCATCAAAAAAGCCGTTCCATACCAAATGTATGACAAAATGAATTTTCTTCAGAAATTTTTTGTACGTGAATTTTTCCGATGTTTTAATAGTTATTCTGCTATTCGGTGTGGAGACAAATAAAACAAATCAAAGATCATAAAAATCGGTCCACGCGTTCTTGAGTTATAAATGGTGTAACTAACCCGACTTTGTTTTATATATACATTCATAGATTGACTCATTCATCGATTAATTTAAATCGACATTCATCGATTAATTGAAACTATGGCTAAATATTAAATTAACGACAAACATCATTAATATTACGTTTGGAAAATATCTATCTTATTAAATAGACAATATTTTCGAATCTATTTCGTAAGAAAAGTCTTGTTGAGTATATCAAACATTAATTTGTGAAAATTCAGGTTAATTAGGTGAACTTTGCAATAAACGAGAATATTTTTTGTCTAAATAATTTATACAATAAAAGTTGATTTTACATTTTTTTTTTTGTAATACTTTTGTTTACACATTTTTTGTGCCTCTCAGTATAAAATTGAGAGAAAAAAAAATCATTTAATAAATAAATACATCATATCTGAATTACTGCGTAAATTTAAAAATACCATTTAAAAAAATAAATAAATTGTAAAACAAACAAAAAAAAAACATTCAATTACATGTATTAAAAATTAGTTTATAACAAAAAAAAAATGAAAATGAAAATTGTAATAATGATAAATATTTTTTTTATTTCTATAATATTATAACTCATTGTAAATAATATGCATTATATTAATATTAATGAAAATGTATGTGTTTTCCATATTTAATTATTATTCTTATTAATTATGGTAATTATTAAATATTATTATTATTATTATATAAAATAATAAATATAAATATATATATATAATTGTATATTCAAATTTATGAAAATAAACAAAGACAAAAAATCAGTTTATTCTCAATTAGTTGGATTTATTTACATGAAGTCTTATCATTTTTCAGGAATTGTTTTTCAGGTCTATGAGGTTTAATTTTAATGAAATTATATGACTGGTAAGTTTTTTAATTTAAGGGAAAGGAAGGTTTTGACTTCTTTTGTTCCAGAATTCTTCCTTTTGAATGGAGGTGTTTGAAAGGAGATAACGATTTGTTGGAGGTATTCATATATTTATATGTGTATTCTTAAGCGTCAACAATACAACTTAGGAGGTAAACATATTAAAAGTCCTCAACCCTACCCTTACCGCTTCATTGTGGGAGGAGCGTGGGCATGCCCCTTTTTTCGGTTTTTCACTTATATCTCGAAAAAGGTACGTCGTCGTTTTGAAAAATTATTCTATTAAAAATTAAGCTGGTAATATTTCCTACAAGAATCTTAAAATTTTTTTTTCGAATCTGTTATAGTTTTCGCGATATTTGCTATCGAAAATCGACAATCACCGAAAATTGATATTCTAAGATAGGCTCACAGCCAATGAAGGATATTTTTTTGTTTGTGTTTGAATCAAAATCACTTCACTAACATTTTTTTCCGTCAAATAATTACAATGTATTAATTTATTAATTATAAGTATTAAAATTATTAGAAATAATTATTTTTTAAATAATCAATTAACTGTTAATAATTGAATATTTGTTTTTCAACATCAATAAAATCGGTATAAAACAACAATATCAACAACACCAACGGTAGCGTTCCCGTTGTGTGTTCATTAAATTTAATTTGTAGGTACTTTTAGGTTTGTTGAACAAAATTTATTACAATAGAAATATGTCATGTAAAAAAAAATAACCATAAAAATAAAATAGTGATGGGGTATTAATCGAACCACCAATTTTAATTTATTACAATAAATTTTATTTTCTTTTTAGTTAAATAACAAAAAAAGTGTATTCAATAAATTATTATTTTGTACAATATTTGATTGTTTCAAGGGAATGAGTTTCGAGGGTCCGTCATATCTGTTTGTACTAATTGATCATTCCGTTTGAAATAATAGTCGATGATGTGTGCAAATTCAGGGATATCAAATGTAGTAGGTAAGTAGTCTGAACAGACAACAGTATTTTATTGATTATGGGTACACAACTTTGCTTCCTTTATTTTTTTTCCAAAATTCATTCCTATAAAGTTTATTAAAATAATCAAAGAGAACTTTTGAAATTATATTTCAAATTTTGCCCCAATTCTTAGAACATTTATTTGTATTTTATAAATACGTATTTTGACTACAATGTAGTCATCATCAGTATGCATTAGCTAATCGTAACTATCTCTGGGATATGGAGTCAGAGATATATTGCTCGTTGTTAATTTGGTGCATGTCTCACAATAATATTAAAAAAGTTTTGTTTCTTATATGATCTGTCTGAGGTAGTACCTGAAGGATTATTTGAATTGTCTGACCATTAAAGGATTAAGCGTGTGAAGAGCCTGTAAGGTAGATGTTTGTTATATTAAATAATTATTATTTAAATAAATAATAAATACATAAAAAAGATATAATTGATCTATATTAATTTGATTTATGAAATGTTATTATTTTAATATGTAAATTACCAAGGTTGTTAATATTCAAAGCAACCGTGATAATAGAGGGAAGTTATAGTTGTTATGCAACAGATAAAAATGATGAACAAAATTATAATAATAATTTAATGATGAAGCGACACCGCTACAAGCCCAACCCATTTATTGGCGGTATCCTTTTTCTGAGGTGTTGTTATTGCCAATAAGGTGCGGGTTTAATACTTGAATATCAAGGTTAGCAACCGATGGAAGCAAAGTTTTACACTATTATTTCACATAAAACTTTTTATTTTTGAAATCACAAATTGGTTTCCAAGTTAATTTTTTTAGTTAATTAAAACTGGGCCTCATTAAAGAATCCGGGTTTCATTGCGGATCGTAGCGAAGAATCCAAAAACAAAATTGAACATCTTGTTCAACTGATGATATAACGCATACACGAAATTGGTATATAATTTTCAAGCACCCAATAGAGAACAAGTTTAACGTATTTATAAAAATATATCTGTAGTAGGTATGTAGAGGGATCTATCTATATTTGAAAAAAAAATATATATATATATATTTATTTTTCGAAGTATTGATAAATTCAATAACATTTTTGAATAAGAGTTTTTTATTAATCTGCTTATAGGAAAATATGTAAATCCAAACAGAGATTTACAGAACGGGTGTAAAAATATGTACCTGTTATGGAACATGCAAAAAAATCAAATAAAAAAAAATATTCAGCAGTGTTTATTTATTAATCAAATACATAAACTATGGATGGTAAACTATTAAAATCACTGTCAGATAAAAATTGATTTTATCAATTTTTTAAAAATGTGAACGTCAACATTATCGCGTTTTAAAATTTACAAATCAATCAATTCAAGTATAGTGTTAGATCACCTTAGCAGAGAAGAGAGCCGGAATACCCTTTATTGGCTCAGAGCCTATTTTAGGGATTCCAAGGATTGCATTTGAACAGGTGACAAACGAGTGGTCAAATGGTATATACCGTGATCACTGGAAAAAAGTACCGCGGAAGGAGCTTGGGAAGGTACTGCTTCAGAATGCAACCAAGAGGCAATTCTAGATGCACTGAGGCTGAACAGGATTGAACTGCGGAGGGTTACCTCCGTACCACCCTAACCATTCAGGGTTACCGGATTCATTACCGGCCCTTAACCCCTGCGGAAGCATCTGCACACAATGGGACTCCACAACGGGTCCATTATGTGCAGATTGTATGGTGAGGAGGAAGAAACATCCAGCCACATAATCTTTGACTGCGAACCTCTAGATTACAGAAGATACAGGATATAAGGTCGACGTGCTATACTCTTTAGACCCCAAGATGATATCTATTTATCTATCTATAGTGTTAGATCGGGGATAAATGGGGAAGAAACGCTTCAAAGTCAATTATTTTAAACAGTTTTCAATAAAAGATTGCTTAATTTTCAGTTTGCCGGGCGATTATCTGGCTTATTTTTTCTTATTTATGATTTTTTCCGTTTTCTAATTATTTTTCCAAATTCATTTCACCACTTTTTCTTTTTTTGAACTAATTTTGTTCGAAAACCAAATAATAATAATGAGGGTCTTAGAAACAGGAGTTTCTGAGACTTATACGGTCTATAGCAAGGCTTTTTAATCTTTATTTCTATGCAGGCTACGAACTGGAAGGTTGCGCGACTGCAGTCGACTTTGATAAGAACTATTCCGATATTTATTTGGAGTTCGGGAAGAGAAGCTGCCCATTACTTTGTTCTTGTCCATACGTAGACCATTTAGTCAATTATCCGTCCCATTAATTATAATTGACACACTCTCAGTTCCAATTAGAGCGCCCTAACAATCGCAACCACCTGACTGGAAAACCAAATAGGTTGGGTAATATTGTTCAAAAAGTGAAACTCAATGGACATCATCAACGGTTCGAAAAATCTTATTGGTACATTTTAGATTTTTAGATCAAAAAAATACCTCTAAGTCTACGGAAAGTCTGCAAGTCTCGTCTTTCGATCCGTCTTTCGTCATTTTCATTGTAATTCACATTAATATTAATTTAAATACAAAATTTTGTAAGTAAAAAAATTACCAAACCTAAAATGATTAAACCATATTTTTTTCTCCAAAAAGATATCATTCATTTATTTATTTTTCTTCTTTTTTTTTTTTTTATTAAAATTTTGATATAAATTGAAAATTGATTGAATCATGTTAAGTATCTAGATATAAATCTATCTGTCTGTGTGTCCGTTCATGTCGTATCTATATATTATAAACAATGTATCTCAAAAGAAGCCTGTCTCTTTCAGTAAACATAGTAATCATAAAAATAGCAAGGGTATGGCCAGAGACGGTGCGAGATTCACATCTTTCTTTGATAGTTCTTAAAAATCAGCAGTATAATAATGCCTTTAGAGAGGGTTTTTCTGTACTTTAGTATTTGTGTCGATACGAAAAGTTTCTTAAAAACAAACTTTTAATTAAGCCATGACTAAAACGAATAAAATAAGTTTAGGTTTTCGTTAAATCATTTAATGTTCGCTGAAAATAGTTTTATGTTTAATTCCATCTAGACCAGCGACCTTGAAAGGAAAATGATTGAACAACCTACGCAACAGACCCCGTTGTCGCTACCTCATTGGCCAGCTCCCAGTTGGATATAGTTGCCAGATGTGGTATTGACTCAGGCACAGATTCTGCCTGAGTCAATACCACAATGCTGTGGAAAGTGGGTTTCCAAGGTGAATTTGATAGATTACCCCTTCAATAGTGTTAAAGTTCTACCGGCTTTCTTTATTGATTCTATCTATTTCTATTTCCTTCGTGTTCCCGCTCAGGGCCTTTAGAAATCTGGCTGACTCTGGTAGTGAATTGTTTCCCCACAGTAGTCTCACCATTTTTACATTCTTGATTACTCCGCCTAAGTTCCCTATTGTATTTAATCCTCACAGTTGTATTACATTCATCCAATGATAGCTGACTTCCCCGTTAGAGCGCATAGTTCAAGCTCCACCTAGCTACTCGCAGGGCATCAAGTGCGCTGTTCTACTAAAAATGTGCAAATTCTCAAGCAGAACCAGATTGTCCGGTTAAGGCTGTCAACCCCAATATCTAACTCTTCAGTAGACTCTATTCTCTCAGGCGGAAAATATGCTTGCCTCATCAGAAGGCACTGGTAGTGGTGCCAGTTCGTCAATCTTGGATTTCACCTAAGAATCGTAGAAGCGTCGTCTTTTTTGACAACGCAACTTATTATTTGATGGTCGGAAAGGATAGCCTCGGATGCCACTCTCCAGTTATGAATTGAGTCCCTAAATCCACTTGATATCAACGTGCATCGATCACCTCTCGCCTGGCCAAGATGACAAAAGTTGGTTAGCATCCTCTGTTTACAATCTCGAGGTCTGTGGAACCAGGTACTCTAAAAGAGATTCACATCTTTTATCCCTATTTGTGTTTTCCCGTAATGTACGGTGTGAGTTAGATTTTTATCGATAAAACTTCTCTTCTGGAAAAGTCAATGAATTTTTGCATATCCTCCGAAGAAGGTAGTTGTTTACTATCGTATGGTAAGTAACCAAATTTTTAACAGATATCCATTTTTGTGATACATTGTATCGATAATCGTATAGTCGTATAGAAGAATGATATATGATGATGTATGCATGAATTCTCTATCTCATTTTAATGTAATATATTTTATCTCTGTTTCTTATCACATCAGGAATTTTTAGATAATGAATCAATCAACTTTTTTCAATCTTTTGTGTATGAATATGTGTGTGTGTGTGTGTGAGTGTGTGATACGATTGTCGTTTTCTGAGTCCATTGACAGATGACACTTAATATATGGATGGGTGGGTGCTGGTACTTTATCCAACGATAATTTTTTTTTGTATGCTTTTAATATTAAAGCACAGAGTAATATTATATCAGATAGATACATTAAGAGTCATTACTATTACTTTCTTCATTTTTTTTAAAAGTAATTCATTTGCATAACAAACAGTTTTGTTCGAAAATTCTATTCGTAATGTGGAGATAATAGATGATCGCTTTAATAACTGGAACGTTTCAGAAAAGTGTGTATAGTTGAGGCTTTTCATTTTTTGAAGGGACTGTGTTTGAATCTGAAAGATTACGAGTGGAATCATATTTAAACTTTTATCGGTGTATTTTTAGCAATTCTAAATTGGAATTATTGATGCTTAACGAAAGTATTTAGCCATAAGGTCCATTGTGATGCCTAAGATTATGAGGATGTGAGTGGAAGGATTTTTTATGTGTAGACTAGGAATTGGTAGGATGTGTGGCTGCAGTCAACTCTGTTAGGAACTATGCCAATATTCATCTGGAGTTCGTGAAGGAAACTGCAGATAATCTTCTCAAGCATACCCGGTTACTTTGTTCTTGTTCATACGCCGACAGTTTAGTCAATTAACCGCCCTTTTTTTCCCTGAAGAATTGACAAACTGCCGATTATGGATTCGAACCCATAACGTCCCAGTTCCAAGTAGAGATAACGCCTTAGACCGCTCGGCTACTTGGACGGTCTATGTTTAGATTATTTTGATGCAATTTTGTAAATTGTGTATACATTCGAAAAACACCTAAAAGTTTGAACCCGCGATCTTCTGAAAGATCTATTAAAAAACATTAACATGCCGTTTTCAACAAAAATTCCCAGTAAAGTAATAGAAATGAAGAAATCCATTATTTTTTCATGAAATTAAAGGTTTTATTTAATATACTACATACTTTGAATGATCTGATTTATGTCAAATATGCCCCATTTTTTTCGATAACTTGTTGCCATATTTAGGGTAATTCCATTATGCCTCTCTCATAGAAGCCCTTGTCACTATTGCCAAAAAAATGGGACCGTCAATTTTCACAAACCTCTCTTGAGGCGAACTTTTCACCAGTAACATAGTTTGCCATGGACAGGAATAAGTGGTCATCATTTGATGCCAGGTGTGGACTATAAGGTGGATGCATAAGAACCTCCCAACCAAGCTCCCGGAGGTTCTGGCGAGTCGCTATCGACGTGTGTAGCCTGGCGTTGTCTAGATCAAACACAATTCCTGTCCTAGTGGCCGAAGTTGGCCGCATCTGGGTGATTGCATCCTTCAAACGGTGATTACCACCTATTCCTGTCTATGGTGAACTATTTTGCTGGTGAAAATGGACTGTCCCAATTTTTTTTCAATAGATATAAGGGCTTCTATGAGAGAGGCATAATGGAATTACCATCAAAATTGCAACAAGTTATCGAACAAGACAGATATTTGACCTAAATCGGATCATTCTAAGTATGTTAAATATAACCTTCAAAAATGATGGGTTTTTTTTCCTACACCTATTATTTCAAACAATCTAGAATTTCAACATCCTTTCTCAAAACAATTTCTAAATTCGAAGCTAACACACAAAAAAACGCAGACCCAACAAAAAACTGTATTTCTGCACATATTGATCCAATTTTTACATAAAAAAAGACTTTACATAAAGAGAGAATTTTCTAAACCTTAATTAAAAAAGTATTAAAAGCACTTTCAAATACATATTGTAATTACATGTTTTAAAATATTATGCACAATATTATTAATAACATAGCTGCCTCCTTACAGCTAGCTCCAAAGCTCTTCAGTCTTGTTAATGAGCTAGTAAAAACTAAAACAAAACACACACACACACACAAACTGGTAAGACTGAGATGAGAGAATAATAAGTTAGCGTGATTAAAATAGAATGCAAAAAAAAAACTAACTGTGTATTCGTAGAGAATTTTAGTTTTATTTTTAATGAGAGGAAATATGAAATGTATGCTATAGAAGTAAAAAAAAAGAAATACAAACGTCTGTCGTGTGATAGTAGATACCAGATGTTAAACCATTTAATACATCTTCTAGCTTAATTATGGTAAAGTCGTCAGTCACTACGAACGTATCTACTCAATGAGAGTTAGCTAGTGACTCGCTGAGTGAGTGAGCTTTTTGATTTTAAAAGCAATATCATTGTTTTTATACATTTATTATGTTTTTTTTTTTAATAGAAAAAAAATACGTTTATAGAAAGTAGAAATTTATTCGTTAAGTGTAGATTAATGTCAGGTACGATTTTGGTTACGTAGGTTATTTATTAGTGTATTGACTCAATCTGAACAGGATATAACTTTGAAAGATTACCCATCTGCACACAATAGGACTCCACAATGGATCCATTATGCGTAGACTGTGTGACGAGGGGGATGAAACATTTTGCCACATCATCTTTAACTGCAAAACTCTCGGTTACAGCAGATACAAAATATTCGATGCATCTCTCCCCGAATATATACAACTTCAGGGAAAATTGTTAAACAAGCTCCTGGTTATTGCCAAGAAGTGGGCGCAGCAAATCTGAAATAGAAGAGGGAGCATAATGGACCATAAGGTCGAAGTGCAATCCTTTTTACACCCCAAGATATATCTATCTATATCCATCTATCCATTACCCTATTAATTGGTAGAAGAATGAAATTGCGCCGATTTTTTGATAATTTTCTTATCTGGGTACAGTAGGTTTTAAAGCTGAAGGTAAATTGGACAATTCTTCTAACTTGTCGCAAGTCATACTAATAACAATGCACATGCTTAATCGTAATATGTGTTAATTGCTTAAATACCCAGTAGATATTGAGAGCATTACGAATGCGAGAACGGTTTATTTTACATTTTACCCCACTCAAAAATGAAATACAAAAAAACATAAAGTACTGTAAAACGGGACTTTTCATAGGATAACATGATTTTGCAATCAAGAATAATAATTAATTACAGGTGTTTGAGCTGTAATTGTGGCGTAATAATTATATTACAAATGAAATGTCATGTTTAAAGTTGCCACAGAAGTCTTGAGGCATTGCAGAGCACTTGTTATTCTGCTTAGAAAAAACATTAGCAAGTCTCTTACAAATACCAAATTAGCAAGTCTTTTACACATACGGAACCCTTAGAGAACAACACTGTCGAAAGAATGTATAAAAGAATGAATTATGTGTTTAAGAGTACCAACCATTACAATGGTATCAAGTTAGATTTACTCCTACACACTTGTCTAGATCCGTTTTTCATATTTTTTTTAGCATACAAAAAGAGACTACTGTTGAAAAATCGACGGTTGTACGCATACAGGACAAACCTAATTGTACAATTGGCTGCAAAATTCACGCTATCATTTCTAAATTTTATAATTGATTTGTGCCTTAATTATATGGATTTCGGGAAATTGTTTGGAATAAAAGTTGTTAGTATACTTATAATGAACAACTGCAAGGGGAAGCTGCAAGGGGACAAACACGCACTTTTAATGTAAGTAGAGAGTAGGAACGAAAATAAAAAATTAAAATTTCATCACATTGTTTTCGACAATTTCGTTTTTTACAGCTCTCAAAACGTTGAATTATCCTGAAATTTAATCGAAAAATGATATTTTCCTGAGGACTATAACCGTGTTGAAACCGGATGCAACGATTTGAAATTTACGTCTTATCAAACAACTACCAAGGTAAGTTGGGACTTGTAAAATCACACATAGAACATTCAATAAATTTAAATATATATATATATATATATATATATATATATATATATATATATATATATATATATATATATATATATATATATATGTATATATATATATATATATATAAAATTAAGTGGTAAAAATTATTGTTAAAAATTATATATAAGCTTCTGTTTTTTAAAGAATAAAAAATTATTAATTGTACGGTTTTTTTTACTGCTATGTTTGAATACATATCGTTAACACTCGTTTGTGAGATTTCTATTTTTTTCAATTTCGTATTTACTATAATGGTGGAGCAGATATTCATGTTTTCGTTAAAGAGAAAAATTAATTTTTTTTAATTAATACGTACCATTATAATAATTTGAATTGTTTTCAAAACTTCAAAGAACGCGTTTTGAGAGTTGTATTAATATATTTGTAATTATTCGGAAATTAAATTATATTATTCTTAAACATATCTATGACAAAATAATGAGAAATATACAGGATGTCAGCGAAAAACTCCTATAGGAGTTCCATCTTCTGTTTATGGTAAGAAAGATTCGAAATTTGTCCCATCCTACAAAAATTGACGTGACTATTTTTTATTCAAAACTAACTGTACCCGGCATGCGTTGCAACATCTCCCGCTGAAGGTAGTAACACTTCGCAAGAATTTTAAAAAGAAAGGTTTTTATTTTTAGAAAAAAAAAATTGTTTGCCTTTTCTTTTTTCGACTATCGTTTTCGGGAGAGACATTTTGGACAGAAACCTCACATCAAATCCCCAAAGTTAAACCGTAATCGGATGAATATGTATAAAGATTTAATGTTTTTCCATTTTGTTTAAAACAATATTTGCATTTGAGAAAAACGCTAATTTACCCTTAGTTATCCTACTTTTTGAAGATAACGGACCTAGATTTCAGGTAAATTCCCCGTTAAAGTAAGGTATATAATCGCTACTATTTATTTGATTCATAGTTTATGATAAAATAATGAACTGGTACATCGGTTTTGCTATAACTACCAAATCTAAAGTAGTAAACCGGAATACATGGAATTTGTAGTAGGTCTACGGTCTGTATCAATAGCTACAAAGCAAAAGTCTGTTATAACCACGCGGGTTTTAAATAAATAAAAATGTGATTAGTTTTTTGATAAATTTATTTTATATTTTGTATATTACTATTCAAGTACACTCCTGTTCAATAAAAATGAACAGATATGAATCGAATCAGTCTCTCACAATTTTGATTATTCTTGTAGTAAATGATTTATTTACATAAATAAAAAATATAAAACTTCCAATTCTTTTTTCACATTTAAAAAATATACTACTTATCTTTGTTTATAAATAAATAATATACTGAGAGTTGCAAAAGTGAGGAGTTTTATGAAATGTAAGCAAATTAACATTTCAGGTCTGTTCATTTTTTTTTTGAACGGGAGTGTACATTCTTTGTCTTCGTATGCATACGCCTGTTCATATTGTTCGTCTCCTACATGCGATGTAGTTCCACTTGCACACTTATACACACCAAAGTCAAACAGTAATCATGAAATATAAACAATCCCCTTTATTCAAATGACTAAATATTTCCGCTAATTGACCTAACTACAAAGAGGTATTAATATATTTACCTTCACATTCATTTATTATTAGGTAATTAATTATAATTTTAATCAATAGTTATAAACTATTAGTAATAACAAAGTCTTGATAATTGAAAGCCAAATAAAGTTATTATATTTCGTTTGATGAGTTCAATTGATTCATTAATCATTAGACAATTTATAATTCAATATATTCGTCTTGGGTATATGGATGTTACATTAGTCTATATGCCGTAGAATAGAAAATTAACTATTAGATGAAAAGCTGTTAATACGAGGAATACCTTAATTTATTTTTAATTAAGATACAAATCAATTTACAGGGATTTTGTTCAAACTGTTTGCCCCTTTAAAAATCAGATTAAAAAAACTAGTCACATTTATGAATTCTAATGCCATTTTATTCATAACAGGCCTATAATATAAAATTGGATGAAAATAGCCAAATAGCACAATCATCTTGTGCCCACCCAATTTTTATCTGCTGAAAATAAGGTTCCTCCAATGGTTTCCTATACAGGGTTTTCTTAATCGATAGAATTGAATCTGAGCTAGCTTAATATAAAGAGCTTCTTGTAGAGTACTCGTTCCAAAGATCTTGGACTTCAAAATCTAGACGCCTGCGAAGTGCAATATATATTTCCCGAATTAATCATTTTTATTCAATTAGGTTTTAATCCGATTATACCATGGTTTCTTGATATATTCCAACAAATTAGCTCCCGAGCAGGAACATAACTACTATTCCAAGGAGCTCATATATTAATCATAGTTGGGAGCTTATTGTATTAACATTTTCTTTCTACTATTCTGAAAAATATAACCTAGCTTGGCCATTTTCAAAATGACACTTTTTACATAAAAATCATCTTTAAAGCATACCGTATCGAATTTAAATGCAAAAAATCTACCTTTCAAGTTCATAAAATTGAACAAGCACCGATGATCCGGACCTCTTTCTTATATAAACATTTCCAAGTACCTAAAACCATTTCTTGTGTCACATTCAAAATTAATGAAGTTCGTCAATCATTGAACCCAAACATATGAATACTTTTCATACTTTGACCTAAACTTAAAAAAAAAAGAAGCGAAATAAAAATATTTGCAGTTCTATTTTATACATTTAGTATATAATATAAACGGGTAATATAATATAATAGTTTAATAACACAAATATTACAGCCTGCTTGTGAAAGCATTCAGGATGTCCTATGGAACACACATTGTAATCATATATAAATATGAAGGGGAACAACCAGACAATGGATGGATATAACGCAAAAAAAAGGTGTCGATAATATGAATATAACTTTATCTATTCGTATAGTATATATAGTATAGTTTATAGTACACATTGAACACTTACCCATTTAGGTACTATATTGTATCAAAAATGGTCTGTTTTTATTCAATGGAAATTGTGGAAACTAGTGTATTACGAGTGAAAATAACAATTAACTTTTCTGTAATCAATATTTTCGGGACTAAACTCCATATACCCTTGTCTAATATTAGTTTTATACACGGTATATATGATATACAGACCGTTTTCAATAGCATTTCTAATAGAGCATCAATGTTTAACACCTATATAAGACAGATACATAAAAACGTCTTGATAGTGTATAAGTATACTGTATGCGTATGGTTGTTTATTTGTCATTTAAGAGTGGGGTCTTTGTGATGCTCATACTAAAGTTAAGAATTCAATGAACATATTTAACCCACTCTTATTACATATGTACTGACTGACTTCACACAGTAACCACATGGTCAGCCAGTAACAAAAATTTAACATTGATTCTCTATTGGAAAAGCTTTCCAACACACACGGTATATCAAGGTATATTAAGTTTAGTTTCGAGTTTGAAACGGTTAAAAATATTTTCGTAGAAAAAAATACTTTGGTATTGGTGTTCATAAAATAACCTAACTAGACCATTTCCGCAAAGTTGTCCGTCCGTCCGTAAACATGATAACTCATAAACGTAAAAATATAGCGAGCTGACAATTCTTGAATGTATTCTATAGCTAAATGGCATTTTTTTATAACATATAGTGGTAACAATTAATTAGCTCACCAATTTTGGAGCGGTTGCCTTATAACAATTTTTTTTCTAAATTCGCGAGTGCGAAAACGGCCTGCGTTTTTCGGATAGCAAAGAAATGTTATTATAGAAATAGGTTATAAACTTTAAAGCAACCGCATTATCAATCGGTTGCCTCGTAAAAAAATTTTACGTTTTCTCCCCTTCCGTTACTCCGCCCTCGTCCATTTGGGGTTCATTCGGACGGTACGGAGAGGTTCAGTATCATTTCAAGATCCAGATTACCACTTGCCATCTGGCTTCCATCTCCGCCCAAATTTGACGTGCCATCGCATTGAATATAATGCTTTTGCAAGGAATTTGTGTCCCTATGTATGGTACCTTGCTTGACCTACAAGTATAGAGTTTAGATAATGTTAACCTTGTTTCATGACGATTAAATTTATCAAATAATCCAAACACAACTTCGTCATTAACGTGCAGTGCCAATAGATTTCTAAAAAAGTAAAACAGACTAATTTATCTCTACTAATCTAAACAGTACCAAAAACTTTGAACTTTCTTTTTGTAATATAAAAAAAAATAGCGAAAATATCAGTAGGAACGTTTTTATTCCATGCACACTCATAAAAATACCTATAAAAATTTACTATCAGTAAAGAAAAGAACGAACCATCACCTCCAGCCACCACCAACAAGGAAAAGGCAATGTGGTTTGGTAAGCTTGGAAAAAAAACCCATAATATGATTGTATATATATGATAGAGTATTTTACTATATACACATATACTATAAATATTATTATACATTCGATTATACTGTTAGAGTAGAAAAGAGATTGTTCAAATTATCTAAAACCTATTTCTACAATAAATTAAATAGAAAGAATTTTGGGATTCAATCCCAACTTTATTTTGCCTGATAAATAATGTCAAAACAGTTTGTTGATAGTTACTGAAGTAACAACATGTAGTAACTGAAGTAACAAAGGGCATACGTAGTGAGTCCGCAATGGTAACTAAATATGGAAATATATTCAGATTTAGTAGCGAGTCCACCAAAAGAGCTGTTTTTTTAAAGAATCTGTTTTCCTGTACAAAATGTTAAAGAAATTTGAAATAGGTCTATAGAAATATTTTCGAAAAATAATATATACCAGAGTCTGTTAAGTTAAGCCCCGACTGTAAGGTTTGAAAATATTAATCGCAGGAAAAAATTTTGGTATTGGTGTTCATAAAATGACCGAATTAGTTCATTTCCGCAAAGTTGCCTGTCCGTCTGTAAACACGATAACTCAAAAACGAAAAAAGATAGCGAGCCGAACTGTTCTAGAGGTAAAAAGTAAGGCCACTTCGTGAATGGGCAAAATCGAATCATGTTTGATTAAAACGGGCAAAACTGTTTATTATTGAAACCGTAAAAAACAGAACAAAAAAATTTAAAGAAAATGTTGCTTTTTTTTAAATAAAAGAAATTTTTTCATAAAGTCAATATATACCGATTAATTAACCAATTAACTCAGTTAGTTGTTATTTTCACTTTTTTGTTCTGAAATTAAATATAACAAGTGAAAAATAACAGAAATCTGTGTGTAATAATGGAAATATTTCTTTAGATAATTAGAACTATTGAAATTTGTTGAAATATCCTGTTAAAAATCCGAAAAGTCTTGAGATAAAAAACAATAAATACTGGGAAGTTGATTGTGTAGATTTCATGGATCGCACATTCGAAATGCAACTCTCAGAGTCATTACCACCCTACGACTTTGGTTTGTATCCCTTACAGAAAAATAGGGGTGTTATAAGTAGTGTGAACAGATTTTTCTGCCAGTTTTCAAAGCTAATATAATCGGAATAGATCTTAGATAGATTGAATGTCGAGACTGCCCTGGACGGGCTACACTTTGACCATAAGTTCCATTGTGATGCCTAAGGATGTGAGATTTTGAGTGAAGTGGAAGAAAATTTGTGTATAGACTAGGAATTGGTAGAATATGCGGCTGCAGCCGACTATGATAGGAACTATGTCGATATTCATCTGGAGTTCGTGAACGAAACTGCAGAAAACCTTCTCAAACATAGCCGGTTACTTCGTTCTTGTCCATACGCCGATAGTTTAGTCAATTAACCGCCCCGTTTTTTTTCTTAATAATTGACAAACTGCCGATGTCGGTATTCGAACCCATAACCTCCCAGTTTCCAAGTAGGCATACTGCGCAGACATAACGCCTTAGGCCGCTCGGCCACTTGGACTGGTGGAATGGATCATAAGCTATGTTTGAGAATAATCCAATTTAATTTTCATTCGCCTATATTGTGTATAATAATATTTTTTGTAACACTGTATACTCATAAAACATTGAAATTATATTACGATAGTATGAGTGGTGGCATCATATTCATACAGTCATACACTACCGACTGATGCGCTTCAATAAAAGATTGCCCTTGAGGGTTACGTGGTGTTGACAGTACACACGTACCAAATAATACTAACCATATGTCAGTCAGTCAGTCAGTCAGTTAGTTACTTAGTGCGTCCGTCATACAATGAGTAAATCAAGTCATACTGACCATATCCCTAAGAAGGGTGTTACACGATCGTTCTGCCATCGGTTTGCCATCACAGTTGAAAATGATTCCCAGTCATCTGAAATCTATTTCTATAAAAATAAACCAGACAGAATTTTCAAACCAACCTTTATTTTTCCTAATAAATAATGTCCAAATATGTTTGTTGATAGTTACTGAGGTAACAACATGTAGTTACCTAAATAACACGGAGCATACATAGTGATTCGACAAAGGTATCTAAATATGAAAGTATATTGTAATTGTGTATCGATTCCACTATAAGTACAACTTCTTACCTTCAGTCCAAGTGGCCGAGCTGTCTTAGGCGTTATGGGGAGGTTATGGGTTCAAATCCTGGCATTGGCAGTTTGCCAATTATTAAGAAAAAAGGGGCGGTTAATTGACTAAACTGTCGGCGTATGGACAAGAACGAAGTAACCAGCTATGCTTGAGCTATTCCCCTCTATCTACATAAACAAGGGTAGTGATTCTGTAACTGAAATCTGGTGAAAATACTAAATGTGAGCACTTCTCTCGATTCCGTAACTTTCACCATAGTGAAAATGTGAGCCATCTCACGTGAGTTTGTTCGACAAGGAATTTCAACACGTATAAGTGAATTCCAAAAGAGAATGGAAAGAAATAGGGAGAGAGAAAAATAATCGATGGCTCTAAACAACGAATGGTAATGTCCATGAAGAATAGATAAATATTCTTCATAGTAATGTCAAAGAATGTATTTATGTATTCTTTGGTTATCTATCTATCTCGAGTCGGGGTCGGCGCGCATGAAATTTAAAATTATTTACTTTTGTTAATCATTCACATTTATGTTGAAAAAGTGAAATATTGAAAAATTAAACAATCAAAGCAAAGCTGTTTGTTTTTACACGGATGCCAATGTCAAACACTACTATATTCATAGAGATAACTACTATATATTATCTATGATCCAAATCATCTCACCCAGTAATTTCGTTTTTTCACTACAACCTTACAGAATCAGGCGAGTTAACTCACGTGAGATGAAAATGCGAGAAGTGAGCAATCTCACTTAAAATACAGAATCCGGTACAAGGTATAGTTAACCGTTCTAGTAATGTTCGAACGTTCGATAAGTTGTATATTATTCATAAAAGTACAAATATCTATCAGTGATGTTATAATATAATCATGATATTCTGAACTGTAAACTCGATGTATACCTGAAGCAAGTTTAATTAATATATGTATCAACTTATCAAATGATGATTTCAATATCCTGTGTATTACACTTGATTGGTTACATAATTTTCATGAAAATATTTTAAACTTCGTCGAAAATAATACATCAAACAAATAAATGATATTGCAAACTAAAGAAGCTTCCAATATTAGTCGGAAAATTCTCGAAAATAATAATCAATTACAAATTATTTCTAATACACGGTAAAACGTATATTATGTTATATTACGGATGGCATTTATATTACCTACTTCGATGTGTTGGCAACGGTGTGCATATAATTACAACTACCCCATTGAGAACTAATAATATTTTAAGCTATAACCTATCAAATACGATTAAATTTTAATCGGCTATCTTCGTTACCCATAATTGTAATTACCCATTGTACTAGGAGGCCACAGAATTACTGATCAAAATGCTATGGATAAATGTTGTTCATTATAAATTTATTCACAACTCACATTCGATGCAATTCTTTGAAAACCGAATGAATAAGGCACTCAATTCAATTATAAAATTTTGAAAAATAACCAGGATTTCTGTGGCCCATCATACTGTATTTTGATAACAAAAAAAATGTATTCGATTAAGAAGTTAAAGTCCAAAGTTTTGGCTATCCAATTTCTACGTATTTTTCTAAACTTTACAATACCAACAAAATTATCATTGTTTTCATTATAGGGAAAACACCCAAAAAATTGTCTACAAAATATAACATCTATACATATAAGATTACAGTTTATAGTGTATAAAATCTATGAATCGTTATAAAACATGAAAACTATACAAATAAAAATCGGGAATAAAATTTATCCATATAGAACCCCGAAAATTGGTTGTGTGGTTATTAATAATTTGCTTAGGTTTTTTTCAAGGCTAAGGCATGAAAATTGATATTTTGACAATTTATAATAAATATAGAAACACACGTTTCAGTATTGTTCCAAAATCAACCCTTATAGGTGGTAAAAAAGGAAGCCAAAATTTCGATATTTTTGAGAGTAAGAGATATAAAAATTTCAATTAAAGTTATGCACCATAAAATACGTTTTTTCGCGTTTTTTAGAAAACGAACACTCAAGGGACTGAATCACGGGGTGAGTGTTTGCAGGGAAGTTCAGTTTTTTCATGTAATGATGTAAAATCTAATGCGGCAGGTTAGGCCGGTTATTGGCCTGTGGCGCATGGCCACGCGTCCGTTCAACAAGTTGCTCATAGATGAAATTACATATAACAAATCAGTATTAATAATTTGCTCACAGATGGCAGTTAATATACAGGTTCAAAAATATATTCATATGTGGTATACAAATCTTTAATAAAACATCCTTTCATGCATATTTTCAATAGAAAGTAGTTTCGATGTTTTAAATCTTCCAGACGTCCCACCACGACTCAATTTTTTTATAGGCTACATAAAAATCGATATGTAGCCTATAAATTATAAATCAACAAATACGTGTAACAGGGTTTTCAAAATATCAGTCCTTGATGGGAACAAATATTAGGTTACGCAGTTCTTTACACCTTTTTTCGTGAGCAAAGCTGCAACCAATAATGTTAGTATAAACAAAAAAAAATTACTCCTATTGTTTTTTTCCCAAACATCACCAAACATTCATTGTGTTAAATTTTATACTTGTCGTGTACCGTCCAAGTGTTATGTCTACTTGGAATTGGCAGGTTATGGGTTCAAATCCCGACATCGACAGTTTGTAAATTATTACAAAAAAGGGGTGCGGTTAATTGACTAAACTATTGGCACATGGACACGAAGTAACCGGTTATGCTTGTGAAGGTTATCTGCAGTTTCCTTCACGAACTCCAGATGAATATCGGCATAGTTCCTATCGGTTGAGGTCGCAAAACGTAGTCTACATATAAATTCCTTGCCCTTTAGAGGTCGGTAGAAAAGACCTACCAGCCAGGCTTCGACCTCCCTTACCCTACTACTGTTACTACTAAATATTCGAGTCGCCTGCAACCGCACATCCTGCAGATTCCTAAACTACACACAAAAACTCTTTCCACTCCACTCACATCCTCACATCCTTAGGCATCCCGTATCTAACGAAATGTAGCCCAGCCAGGGCAGCCGCTACAATCTATCTATCTATACTTGGCGTGTGGTTTCGGTTATATAATGGTTGTTTTTGGTTGGTTGGTTCTCTTTATAATCACACACACACCCACAAAAGATGTATATATATATACATGTATATATATATATATATATATATATATATATATATATATATATATTTATATATATATATATATATATATATATATATATATATATATATATATATATAAAAGGAATTATGGAGAACATCTTCATCATTTGAAATATCCTAAAATAAACAACATTACAATCTGCCAATGTCATTCAAACAAACAAGTGAATTTATTTTTTGATTACATTACATACAAAATATGGGGTGTGAAATACACACTCTCATGTATAAAGTACACGGTGAATATTTTCACAAACATTTACCATCGGCAGTAAATATTAAGATTTATTTTGGATCATGATAATCGTCTGTTAAAATGGTCTGTTAAATTATGATTACTTGATATTTTTGGACTTTACTCCTTTAGAATCGTTTTCAATTTAAAGCCCCCGGTACGAAAATTTGATGGGTAATGAAATCCAGTGTTAAAAAAAAGCGTTATGTTTTTTTTTACCAACTAACACTTTATATGCTATGATATTCAATTTGAATTTATAATGTTATAAACATTTATTCAGATTGATTTTCCATTATAAATTTTCCTTTTTCGTAGGTCATCCATTTATTTTAAGAAAAATAATAGTAAAATAAATTTTTTATACAATACAGATTCCAAGAAATAACTGTAAAATTATTTTAAAATTTTGTTGATTGTCATTTCCATAGAAACTTACTTCTAAAAAATAACTATAAAATTGTTTAATCTAGAGTACGGTAGTGCGACGGGCCAAGTTTAAGGGGTTTTTTGCCTTCGCGCTTACTATTACTTATCGAAAAATCAGAGCCGATTTAACCCCAAAATAACTTTTGAACTAAATAAAAGTGCTTCGCTTTTCGTTAAGAAATAAACGGTTAAAAAGTTATTTCGGTTCAAAAACCGTAAAATAGCGGGAACGCCCATAATTTTTGGGAACATATTAAAATTTAACCAAAATATCAATATTCATGTTTCAAAATATCAACTTGGAAACTGCTGAACTTCCATATAAACTCTACAACCGTATCTCACTCCCATGAGGGTCCATTTTCCAGAAAATCGAAAACACATATTTTATAGTGAATAACATAAATAAAAACTTTCATGTCTCAAAAAAAATGGAAACTCTGTGACCCTATTTAAACACCTTAGGATTGATTAAACTTAGATTGATAGATTGCCTAAATACCAATTTTCATGTTACTATTTAAAAAAAAACTGGATCCCTTTTATCCCCAATTTCACTCCCTTTATTGGAGTTGATTTTTGAAAAATCTTTCTGTGTTTTATTACCGACTTACGTACCAGTATCGAGTTTTAAAGCGTGGGATCAACAATTTGGGTTTAACCAACAACTTAAATTGAAAACAAATGTGCGTGTTTAACAAACCCACCAGATCGTGTTTTTAAGACTAGTCTAATCATAAAAATTTCTCCGTGTATTAGAAAAAGACAAAACATGTACATCATAGTCAAAACTATGTATATATATATATATATATACTGAAACCTATAACTTCATTACCGTTATTTTTTTTCTAGAATGTATGGATTTTTGATAATTTTTTTTTTTCGTGTTTTTTCTCCTGTTTTATGTGATTAGATGGAAAAATTATTTGAAAAACTAAATACTATTTTTTTTTCTGTCTGTTTTCACATTCATTTGGGGAAAAAATTATTATTATATTCTCGATGTATCAAATCAAAGTCAATTATCTTTTGTACAGGAAAATAAAACTATAATAAAAACAGAAAATTATATTAAATTTATTACAAAAATCGAAAAGAAAAACTTATAGTATAGTATTTTCCGATATTATCGAAGTTAAATTACGATAATGTTATATAAATTATTGTATAAGTTTGTATAAATATAATTCGTTTATGGAAAATGTACTACAATTTGGATAATAACTATATTTCGTGTGTGATGATACGCTGATAAGAGATCTCTATTGTGAATGGTAAATTGCAAAGTTTTATCATACTTTTATGTATATATAAAACCTATTTTGACAAAATGGAAACCCGACTTCAAAAATCAAATATTCTATAACAAAAAATACACTAAAAAGTAAAAAAATAATTGGATATTATTGTGCCAATTTTAGTTCACCTAAGCAAAAATTTTTAAATATATATATACAATTATTGTTATTTTTGGAGTCGGTGTCAGCATAGAGAAATTCACATAACTTTTGGACACCGCCTCCAAAAATAACAATAATTGTACATATATATTTAAAAATTTTTCCTTAGGTGAACTAAAATTGGCACAAGCATATGCATTTATTTTTTTACTTTTTAGTGCTTTTTTTGTTATAGAATATTTTATTTTTGAAGTCGGGTTTCCATTTTGTCAAAATAGGTTTTATTTCTCGCTTTGAAGTTCTATAATTGATTTTATTTGTCTAAATATGGGTAGACCAACTAAACGCCCTACTAACTTTTAGTGCATTTCTTTATAACACATTTTTTTTTATCCGTTGTTTTTTTTTTTTAAATTTTTAGTGCATTTTTTTATAACAGATTTTAGTTTTTTTTACATGCATTTTGTTTATTTTTTTGTAAAAATTTTTTTTTTTTGGGACGGTTTTTTTTTTTTAAAAATTTTTTTGAAATTGGTTTTTAAAAAAATTTTCTTATTTTCCCATTATGGATGAGTATACTATTTCAAAAAAAAAATTTCTCAGAAATCGGTTATCACATATAAAATGAGGATTTTCCTCGATTTCCCGGGGATCCCCTCATCTGAATACGATTTGGTGCCAATGGGACCAATGGGAAACCAAACCCTTTAAAACGAAAAACAAAATTCAAAATCGGTTCATAAATGACGGAGTTCTGAGGTGACACACATAAAAAAAAAAAAACAAAAAAACAAAAAAAAATACAGACGAATTGTGAACCATCCTCCTTTTTGAAGTCGGGTTAAAAATACAGACGAATTGAGAACCATCCTCCTTTTTGAAGTCGGGTTAAAAATGGAATGGTTTGCAAGCTTCTTCTATAATATTATGTATATTATACTGGAAACAATGGATACGCATACCAGACTATTTTTATAAGCTTTTTATTTAACTTGCTTTGTTGTCTGTCAAAGTTGCTACAAATCTTACCAGTCAATTTTCAACCACTTATCAGTGTCTAATTGAGCTGAAATTTTCCATAAACGTGTATTTCTGATTGCAATACAATAAAATTTTGATAATGGAATTCAAAAATATTCACCTTACTGAAAAATCGGTAGAGTCATCAATAAAAGTGGAAGCTTTGATATATATCAAGCAGTTTTTTAGTCTTAAAAATTCTTTACTTATTTAAATTTACTTATTGAAAAGTGTTGTACTGTACCATTCAGTCAAGATCGAACCGTATTGAATGTAAAATTGTATTGTATTGAGAAATAATTGTGGAATTAAATTAAATTGTTTTTTACTAGGAATTGGTAGATTGTGTGGTTGCAGCTGACTTTGATGTGATCTATGTCGATATCCATCTGGAGTTTGTGAAGAGAAACTGCAGAAAACATTCACAAGTATTGCCGGTTACTTCGTTCTTATCCTCACGTTGACATTTTAGTCAATTGACCATTCCGCGATTGGTCAATTGACCACTCAAAGTCACCCAGCCGCGTCTATCTGTCTGTAGGCGGGAAACTCGAAAAATACCGAACGAATTTTCATACGGTTTTCACCAATGGATGGAGTGATTCATGAGGAAGGTTAAGGTGTAAAACGAAGGTTTTATACCTAAACGAAGGTTTAGGTGTTTTTTAGGTGAAGGTTTATTGCGGTTTTTGTGTAAGTTAGATGAAATATGACGATGGTAATTGAAGAAGTTGGAAAAAATCATGCCGATTGAGAGCTTTACTGGCGAATTTTACCTGGCGTACTCTATCAAAGTACTGTACCCAGCACTGTATCCGGCACTGTTCCCAACGCATTTTCTAAGCCAGGGCGGTTTGCTAGTAATATATAAACACCTCGATGCACTCACTGTCGGACATTTTCACCTACGAAAGCATCTGCACTTAATAGGACTCCATAATGGATTCATTATGGGCAGACTGTGCAGCGAGGAGAAACATCCAGCCACATCATTTTTAACTGCGAATCAGATACAAGATATTCAGCGCATGTCATTCCGAATATGTGAAACTTCAGGAAAATCTGATAAACAAGCTACTGGCTGTTGTCTAGATCTAGGAAAAGTGGGTCAGACGAAAGTAGAAGGGGGAACATAATGGACCATAAGTTTAAAGTGCAATACTTTTTATACTCCAAGATATATCTATCAATCTAATAGCCACGCTTGTTAAAGCGTTGTGTGAACTTGGAACTGGGAGTTAATTGACTACACTGTCGGCGTATGGACAAGAACAAAGTAATCGGCTATGCTTGTGAAGGTTTTATGCAGTTTCCTTCATGACCTCCAGATGAGTATCGGCATAGTTCCAGTCAAAATCGGCTGCAGCCGAACAACCTACAAAAATTCCTTGTCCTCCACTCACATCCTCACATCCTTAGGCATCACAATGGACCTTAGGTTCGAAGTGTGTCCCGTCCAGGACAGCCGCTTCAATCTATCAATATATACACATGAAAAATCTCCATTAAACACAAGTTCCATTCTACATAATTCCATTTACGAATAGACATACCGTACAATAGATAAATGATTCAGAATGGCTGAGCGGGTAATACAAGACGAATAAATGGAATGAGGTAAGACTGGGGAGCTTCCATGAGGAGAGAGGGTACCTTTATCATTCCGTCATGATTGTCATTCACTTCATATCGTTGAAATTGCACACTAAAAAAAATAAGAACTATTTATTGAAAAATAAAAAGTCAAAAAAAAAAATTCTAAAAGTATACTTTCACATATGAGGAACGTAAGCGACTACTCTAGATTGGGTATGCATTGAAGAGAATGGTGTAGTGGGATAGTATTAGCAACATACCCCTATACTCGTAATATGAGTATGTGTATCGCAAACGTTATCGAGATACATATATTATGTTTATATCCTTATTTACTTTTGTTGTTGTTGTTGTTGCTCCTTTATTTTTTTATATAGAAAAAGTAAATAATAACAATTTAATGCTTGGATAAAAGGATTAGATAATCTGTGCTGTGCTGTGTGCTATCTCTATCTCTTCAATGCTTATTATATTTGTTCAACTTGGAATTGTTTGGATGATGCTTGATTCGTTTTTGTTGTTACCTCTATATAAAGACTACAAAGTAGTAGGGGAACCCGGGCTACAACGGAGTGCTGGCCCGGAATGCTGTTTGACAATTTTCGGTATCAAGGGTGTGCTACTAGCGAACGGCAATACGTAGAACTAGAGCAACCTGTGGCTGTTCAATTACGACATGCATGTTAGTCTAGTTTTCTTGATCGTTGGTGCGTGAAACTTTAGTTTTGTGATTTTTTTACCCCTGTATTGTAACTTATGATGATCTTGTAACCAAGATAAGGTATATCTACTTTTTTACCTTACAACATCACTGCTATGATAGATGTTAATCTCATGTTGTGATATAGTATATTCTTACACCCGTAATATATAAGTCTAGTCCTGACTTTGTAACGGTTAAAAATATTTATGGCATGTCAATTCGTCTATCTATCCGGGGACACGATAAAAGTAAGGTCAAGTTTGTGAATGCGAAAAATTGGAGCGTGCTTCCCCCGCCAGGGGGAAACTATCCATCTTTGAAACCGTAAGGTATAGAACAAAAATTCAAAGACAATAAATGTTCCTTTTTGAAACTTTTTGCATAAACTCAGTATATACTAGGTATTTAAGTGAAAAGCAAAAATTGAATCAGTTGAAACATACTCAGTATGCGATTTACTGTTCAAATATATTGCATTCGAGTGTACTATGGACGACAAAAGTTGATGTCAATTTTTAAAATTTTATAGTTGATTTGTGCTTTATTGATTCGGTTTTCGAAAAAATGCATCGGATAAAAGTTGTTCATTATAAATATATTAAGAAATTTTATTCGACAATTTTTTTTCGAATGAATAAGGCACAAATCAACTATAAAATTTTATTAAATTGCATCATCTTTTGTGGCCAATTGTACATTACATATATACATCATATTATATTAGTAACAGAAATGTTTTTATTCATTTCCAGTCTGCTTAAGGTATTTCCAAACTATATCATCTGATCGGGTACCCACGCGAAAAGAACTATATAAAAAATTGGATGCGTAAAAAAATATGTTGGTACTCCTGCGCGTTGTTGAAAGCAGCTGTCCGTTGTTGTCAGTGTTTCCACTCGTCACTTAACATATCATACATATACTACTCATCATACATATACTAGTATATAATTTCAAACGACTTTCAAACAGTTAGCGCCGGTACTCATGATGTCAACTGAACCATAACAAATAACCTTCTGCTGCGGACATGAAAAAAATGCACTTTTTTACGCATATTTTATCAAAAAACTTAACAACTCGATGGTCATTCTCCCAAAGTTTTAAGGAAGAATATTTCTAAGGAATTGAGGAAAGTATGTGTCGAACTTCAGAACAACCGTGACTATATTGAGAGAGTTCGAAGTAAAAACATTCGGAATCGTGTATTTTATTTCACCATGTTAATGAAGATGCATGTTAAATTTCTCCTACTTACATAACGATTTTCTCAAAATTGCCATAGTGATAAATTCTCAAAAAAATTCAGCTGATTTCTGAGGATTCATTTATAGAGGACTAATATTGTGAATTTTGTAAAATGCTTGACAACCGAATAATAGTTTGGAAATACCTTAAACATGAATACGGCAGTCGTTTGAGTATTTCTCACTAGACGTTTTGTTATATTTTTAATATAATAATTCACGTTTAATATGTCAATATGTTACGTCTGTTACCTTCAATATGTGTTTTTATAGTATTATGTTCATTCATATGCTAATTACTTTTTATGCCTCTTGTACAGGTGGTATTCAAGTGCTATAATAATGAATCAGTGGATCATAGTTTAAGGATATTTAACCGAATATATTTATGTAACATAGTATTTTTCAATGACGGCTTTGAACTACAAACTCGTTTCAAGGTAGTCGTATAGCACAAACAGTCATAATTTTTGTCCAAGACTGTACCGGTAGACGCGTTACACATACGATACTTGTCTATATGTATATACAAATACTACCTAACATTTTTATAAGTTGAAATCCGGCAATGTCCTTTATATTCCGCCAGTTGAAATACTGTTTCTTTACATATAGTGTAACGAATAGTACAACGTATAGTGGAGTACACCGTTGTCAACTTGTATCTATTCAGCATGCCGACGCGTCTATTTATTTATAAAATGCTTCACTTTGCGTTGTTATAACTGAACAATGAGACGAGAAATAATTATCGGTTTTTTTAAGATCAAATCCAATAATTTATAGCTATTTTTTTAAAAGATTCTTTAGTGTCGTATTTTTATTAAAAATAAAAAACTGGTAGTCTCCATCGCTTCCCATGTTAATTATTCGCGCTTCAATTAAGTTTTTCTCGAGACGGTCAATCGATTACAAATTTATATATGAATGATTTTCCGATAATATAAAGCTTTGGTGAAATTTAATCACTAGTATGCCTTTAAAAGTAAATGGCTTACTACAAAAAACGTGAAACAATTAATCCCTTAAAGATCCTTGATTAAAAAAAAATATCGGAAGAGAAAGAAAGCTATCAATTATAAATAAGCGTAGAGACGTACGTCAAGAGAAATTTCTACAAAACATTTCACGAAATATAAAGAATACTTGAGTTGATGAATTCAATATATAAAAACGTTGATTTAATGAATTTAATTAAAAAATTAGTATCATTTATACAAAAGAAAATATAAAATAATACCTTCAACCCCCGCCCCTTTTCCAAAAATGCATGGTGTATCGAATTGAAAAAAGGTGTTATGACTTATTAAAATAATAAAAACTTTTAAACCCTTTGAATTTTTTAAATAAAAAAAGTTGTATTGTTAAAATGACGAACTTTTTTTCGTTAATATGTAAGCCGAGTACTATGTACAGTCAGTGGATATAAGTGATGTTCATATATATATATATACAAATTATAGTCATAAAAAGGAATATTGACGTGGTCTTTTTACTTTGCCACCTCGTATCTTTGCCGCTCGTGCAGCCATATTGGAAAAATGGCACCCAAAAACAGTTTTTGGCAGTATCTTCTTTCCAACTCATTTCTTATCCTACTTTTTAGCCCCTCTTTCAATAATTTTTTTCTTGTTTCTCTTTCAAAATACTAAAAGAAAGAAAATGACAACTTGAATGTAATATAAACAATTTCTTTTTAAATTAGTTATTTTAGTTAAATCAGTTATTTTAGTGCCCAGTATATGGACATCCATTCACATATGGATGTCGTATTTTACCATATTTTATTACCATAGCCATCTTCTAGAAAACTTTCATTATATAGAATTCCTTAGACGAAAAGATAACATTAATTATGAGTTTTAATTAACGATAAATTACAACTTTTCCTTTAAATTATTTAAATTCTACTTGAAAATAATTTACAAAAAAAAAATTGGTCTTTTTTCATGAAATATTAAGATTTTACAAAGAGCCTCTTAAATGTTGAAGGTAATTTTAAAGCCTAATTATAAACAGTGTAGTATAATATCGAAGATAATCAAAGATGATACCGCAGGTATACGAAATAAAATTTCAATTTACTTATCAAATCATCAAACCAACTTAATTTCTGTGTTTTTTGGGTTCAATTTTCAATTTTATTTAATTCGATGGGAAACAATTTTTGTGTTATTTTCAATTTTGTTCTTACGGGGACCTTGGATTTATCGCAAAAAATCGAAAAATGATTTTTGTTTCATATAAACGATTAGTAACCGTGACTAGTAAAGGTACCAAAATTATTCTGAAAGAAAAAGAAGAAAACCTAATTATTTCAATTATTTTCCGAAAGATTTGTTTCAAATCCGAACTTTATGATTTTACCCGACCGAAACTAAAATTATTTGATGGCTATTTTCAGAACCTTTATCATCTCTCTGACATTTCCAAGTTGACAAGTAATTCCAGTAGTAACTCAACACCCTGTTATTTAATTACGGAGCATTTGAATATGAATAGCTAGATTACCTATTACGAAACACTTTGTATATTTACAATTATAAGTTTCAGTATTCTTAGAAGCTTGTGTACAAAGTTCAGTGGTCTTGTTAACAAACGAGAGAAAAAAAAAAGAAAACAGAGATGATTTAAAATAAATTGGATTCTTTGGAGAATAGTCGTAAATTCGTTTTTTTTCTTCTTCTTTTTTATATTTTTGTAGAAAATAAATCGGATAATAATACCACGACAATAATAGATATCTTAACAATTCTTCTTAACTGCAAATTGGTAAAAATGAAAATACTGAAAATGAGATAAAAACTTTTTAGGTTATTTGAATTTGTATTGTGTATAGAGTTGTTAGTATGTAAGATGTTCATGATGATCGTCCGTTGTACTTGTACAGGATATTTGTTTGTAGTTAAATGTTTGCTTTTCAAAGTAGAAGTTTTTACAGAAACGATGAAATATAATACGATTGGGACACATTTATGCTGTTTAAAGTCATGGAATCATTAAAATATTTTCATAACAAAAAAAGTTTGCTATTCTGGAACTGTGTACTCAAAATTTATTGGCTCAGCAAGCCAAACACCCATGGTGTAATAGTTAATCCTCTGACTGCGAAATATCCAAAGGACCAAAGTTTGATTACCGACGGATGAGTTAATTTTTTATCATATTAATGTGAATTCATATAATTCTGTGACGTGTTACTCTATATAGGGAAGGTTTTCTGCAGATTTCTTCACAAACTCCAGATGAATATCGGCATAGTTCCTATCATAGTCGGCTACAGCCCCATATCCTACCAATTCCTAGTCTATACACAAAAATTCCTTCCACTCCACTCACATCCTCACTTCCTCACATCCTTAGGCATCGCAATGGAACTTATGACTTAGACCGAGTGTAACGAGCCAATAGATATTTACACGTCAAAAAAACGTTTCTAAACAACCTTATCTAAACGCAACATATCCTCACATTGTCCAATAGTCAAGCCTCCCAATTGTACAAAAAATTTATGTATGTATTTACAACACAAAAGATTTATGCATGCATTTTCTGATTTTTTCGATTACCCAGAAAAAATGATATAAATGATTTATTTTTTGTGATTTTTGGAAATAATATAGACCATAAGTTCATATACTTGATAATAACTCAATAAACTTCTCACACAATATTCGAAATCTTAGCAAGACAAACACGAAATCATCTAATAATTATCGAGCTATGGAATCTTTCGGAGACACTAAGCAAGTGAATTGTCGAATCAGAAAGTGTCGGAAATAATTCGTTTTTGAGGTTTTTATAAACGTTTTTAGCGATTTTTTTTCTAACCAAACATTTTCCAGGGGTACTATTTTAAGGAATCTAGAATAATCCCGATAGTAGTTCCTTGCTTGAATGTCGTTTTATTAGATTCTAGGACATAACTGCATACACTTGTGTTTCAAGATAATCGAGTTTGTATTTTTTTTCTTTGTTAAACAATTTCTCGTATATTTTTTTTTGAAAGAAAATTGTCAAAAACAACAGTCGAACAAAAAAATATGTTCAACAATTTTACCGTACCGTATAAAACTATTTTTATGTAACTATATATCTTATTTATACGGATATATTATATTTACATTAAAAACATTAAAAAAGTACGACATGCCGAATAATACATAAATATGCAAGAATTTCAAAGAAAAAAAAATACATGGGGCAACTTTGAACAACAACAACAAACAACACACTGAATAAAAATGTTGAAGGGGTTGTAACAAACCCTAGTAGGTTTAGGTAAGTTTATATATCGTATTACAAAAATATTCATATATATATATGGTGGCGTAGTCTCTTGTAAAATCTGTCTTTTCACAAAGATCCCAGACATTTTATAGAACGTCGGCATAATGTGTAGTGACATAGAAAGTTACATGTCATACCTAGGCGTTTCGTGAATAATCCATCATAGACCATAAGGTCCGTTGTGATGTCTAAGGATGTGAGGATGTGTGTAGAGTGAAAGAAATTTTTGTGTATAGACTAGGAATTGGTTGGATATGCGGCTGCAGCCGACTCTGATAGGAAGAAGAAAACTGCAGAAAACCCTCTCATAGGCAGTTACTTCGTTCTTGTCCATACGCCGACAATTTAGTCAATTAACCGCCCCTTTTTATTTTCTTAATAATTGACAAACTGCCGATTTACTTCGACGGTAGATATTTAACCTTCCATGGGGTGCATTTGATCTGACAGGCACAGGACTACTAGTTTGTGACTTTTCCTTGACCCTATGCAGTGTTTCCACCTGGTAGGAATACGATTTCGATCGGGCTACACTATGCAGGGTAGGAGGTACTCTTCAAGGGGGTCTTATCTTGGAAGATTAGATATAGATATAAATACTGTGAATATTTTTCATTATTTCTTATCTTTACTATTTTTGCCTACTTTTTAATTTTATATTGCACTTTTACTTTAGACGACTTTTGATAGTAGACTAAAAATTTTAAAAATTTGTTCTTAATTAAACTAATTTAATGCCAAAATCACAATTTTTTACAGAATACAGCTTGTATTTTTTCTTTTTTTGACACCCCCAAATAATGAAGTACCATCAACGCCTGAAATTTAAAAATTGTATAATTGGTTTGTGGCTTTATTCGGTTTTCGAAAAAATGCTTCGAGTAATAGTTCAAATAGTTCATTGAATATAAATGTATATTTCAAACTATTATTCAATATGCCACCGTTTCTTGGACATTTCATGTAAAACATTCCTTTTTTCCTTGGACACCTTACGAAGTTTCATCATTTCACCTACAACAGATTATGGTAGACACTATCCCTCAAAATAAGATGCGATTTTCATAAAGCACCCTGGCACTAACTGTAGTTTTGATTCCTACACAATACGCCGACGTTTTATGAAATGCCCGTGATCTTTATGAAAAGAGAGATTTCATACACATATACGACTTATACATTTATAGGGATACTTGGCGGGAATATGAACATTGTTTTTACCATAGAGTATTAACCATTCATATACAAAACTGTTTTTATACCCGGTATATAATATATACCAGGGTATATTAAGATTCGTTCCGTTTTTGTACCGCCTGTCTGTCTATGGACACGAAAACTCAAAAACGAATGGAGGGCTTTTTGAAACTCGTGCATAAAGGCCATAAATATATAAATGCACAGTAGTTTTCGCATGTATACTTAATATAGCTTGGTATATATAATGCATCAGTGGATGCAGATATTTAAAGGCTCACATCCGCGGACATGAATAAAGAAAAAAGATGGTAATAGTCCGTATATTATAATCAAATTTTTAGTATGAAAATTTAAAATTTGGTGCATTACATTTAATAATCCTGTTTCGCAGACATTCATAGATTAATCCCCCAGTAAACTGCTCCGGGTGCAGCGATTTTAGATGAGTCCTCAAAGACGTGACTGTACAGTCCTTGCCAGAGTATATTTTATGGCATATGTTACACTGAGATTTATCTCGGACATGCTCATCTAGATTAAAATAAGACTGAAATTGTTGAAATAAAAAAACAACCTTATATAATAACACGTCTTAACACGTTGTGATTTACTTACAACCAGAAATGTTGAATAAAATTAGAAACATCCGAATCCGCAAAAGCTCCGCACAAAGCATTAATCGTAACTGTCATTTAGGATGTCAAATAGAGTATCAAAAAATGTTCATAGAGATACAAAATTATTTCTTTACCTCCTGTTGTGATTGATAGATATACGAAATTTGTTGACAGAGTTTTTTTTACCCTGATTTTGGCCATTTTTGTTATAATCATTAATCTATGCAAAGTCTATATAAATATTTCTTTGTCTATGAGTAAAGTACAAAATGACTCAGACTATCAATAATGATACTCATCATACTTCCCCGTATGATGTTCAAATTCCCCGTATTTTTACAAATGTTAGTGATAACAAAATGAAAAATGGGTGCAGTCGGAAGACCCCGGTTAGGAACGAAGTTCTATGCGCTTATTTTTCAACTCCTAATATTCAATTCTTAATATAATATTCGAAATAAATTCTTTCAACTTTTATTATTCACGTCTAACCTAACCAATTAAACTCATTATACTAAATGCGCGTGCAGCACCGTACACGTGATAGAAGTGAAACTTCTTAAAAATAGCCTGACTTCTTAAAAATAAATGTATAGATAAAAATTTGAATTTTTGATTGCTAACTCATACGTATAAAATAATTTTTTGAAAAAAATCTGACGAAGGCTTTTCATGTATTTAATCATTAAAAATTGGAATTTTAACATGTTGTGAATAGCAAATGTTGAATGAACGCAAACATTTTCGATAATGTTGCTCCACCTTTTATAGATTTAAAAGTAAAAAACTTATAGTTTTATAAATTAAATCTCGTACATCACGTTAAAATTATATAAAAAAATAGTCAGCGAAGAGTTTTGTAAATATCTTAATTAAAAAGATAAAAAATTCACGAAAATGTTTGTTCGCCGTACTTGA
Source organism: Nineta flava (assembly GCA_963920215.1). Classification (NCBI taxonomy): domain Eukaryota; kingdom Metazoa; phylum Arthropoda; class Insecta; order Neuroptera; family Chrysopidae; genus Nineta; species Nineta flava. The sequence goes on from OY986041.1 coordinate 125,746,305, forward strand.
ATAGAGTCAAAAGACGATTATTTATTATTTTTGGTAATTAAATAATTACATAAATCCGATTATTTAAATTTTTTAATTTCTGTTAAAAAAAGTATTTCTGTTTATTATGATTTGCTGGGTACTATCCGTTCAACCTTAAGAAAGCATATTTCAGCTAGTTTGTTATTAATTATGTATTTATATTAGGTATCTCGATTTTGTTTACTGCATTGACAATAGGGAATAACATTTAAAATTTCTTTTTAAATAACTTTAAAAATAAGCGAGATATGAATGATTGAAATTTCCGATTAGACAAAGAGGGTGATAGCCCTCTTGATATGTTATGTGACGTCATATTACACTTTCACCATTTAAAATACACGTAAAACTCCGTTTTTAGTATTTTTGCAAGAAAGAGATAGATAATAATCTTTAAAAGCTTATAGTTTCCTTGATATTTGTGGGATTTTAATTTCGTTTTTAAATATTATTACAGTATTAACAGTATTTTCATATTCTGAAAATAAATTTGAAAAAAAATTTTCATGCATATTCCCTATTATTCATAGATAATTTTAAATTGATATGATGAAAACACATCTATCAGAAATCGAGACGCATATCTCATCTAATCCGATCGTATTCTACAGTAAAAGTATACTTAACGTTTTCTCGATTTCTGATACACACTGTATATAGTCTATAATAGCAAAGTTTTTAACATAAAGAATAAAAAAAAAACAACATAATATTATGAGGTATCACGTTCAAACTTATATACATTTTATGAGGTAAGTGATGTATTATTTCATTCTAAAGAGAAAAGACGTATATAAACACTAGATCGGTCTGTCTGTCGGTCGCTAGGGTCGGGTCTCAGTCGGTAAGTAAGTAAGTAGTACCTACTACCTAGTACCTACCTCTATAAATATATGAAAAAATAAACTCAGTGTATGATTATTGCTTGAGGTTGTATGTTGTTGTTGGCTTTTTTTTTCTTCATTTTGCTCTAGGAAAATGAATGTCTTGAGTTACACAGTGTGTTAATAAAAACGACAAATATGAATTTTCTTCATTTTATTTCTATTTTAATTTAGTCACGTTTTATTATTTTTTATTATGTATGTAAATATTTATATGATGTTAATGAAGTAATTAATATCTTCTTTTTTTTGTTCAATGAGGATCATTTCGTCTTATATATGCCTTAATTTTTAATGCAGGGATAAATTTCAAAATACACTACATAGCCCAAAAATATTTGGATTTTGGCACTCGGTTAAATTTTGTTGTTTTTTTTTTTGTAGCTCATGATGACCAGATCAAAAGTGTTTCTTTATTCCCGATTACGACAAAGCCAATAGGAAGGAGTATGTTTTTAGCAGTCTACGTATGTTTGTATTAATGAGGTGTTAGTTTCGTCTTGAAGTTTCACGTCTTAAAGACCATGTGACGTCATATTAAAATTGCAAATATGACTTTTATAATACGCTAAGCAACAAACAAAAATTTCACAAATGTCGAGGTTGGTATTAAATGAATTTTTTTAATTCACAGATTCTTAATATTTTACTTAAATAAGTCTTAAATAAAAAAACTGAAACGCGACTACGCAAAAAGCATGAAACAAGTTTGAAGAGCTTTGTAAATATTTCTCGTGGCGATGCTGCGATGCACAAAGCAAAACTGTAACATTTCCCGACCTTTTTTAACATTTGGTAATCATATTTGGTTTACTTGAAAGAATAATAATTTTATATTTGGTAAAATATACATTCTAATAAATTGTAATAAAAACTAAATACATTTTTAGAACCAAAATTTTGGCATGGTCCTGCAAAGAGTACAAATGTGGTTTTTGACCCAACAAAGAGTTAGAGAATATAATGTTATGTGTTTTGTAATTTCAAAGTTAGAAATAGATTTTTCTATGATTAAAGACATACATTCAAGTGCTGATTCAATAAATATTTAATAATTAAATACAAAAGACTTTTGATTTAATTTTATATTTTCACAATATTGACTTTAAAAAAAATGTTATTTTTAAAATATCTTGTTTTGATTCAAAAAATACATCGAAAATATAATACCGAGTATTTTATATTTATTTCGAAAAATAATGTTCTATTTTCTAACATTATTTTATATTATTCAATAACTTTAAATATATAATCAAATGAAATTTTTCGTAAAGAAAGTTTTTATTTATTTTTTACTTTAGTATTATCAAACGTTAAAACATAACTATGTCGATTATCCTGGGCCGTTAGCAGAATACTTAAAACTTCATTGGCGGCTCATTTATAAAACATACGCAAGTATACCTTTAACGATACCATGTACCCAATAAAATATTTTTAAAGTGTTTTTTCATTAAAAATCCATCCACAACAAAAAAAAAAACAAAAACAGAGAGAACATTTAACTTTAACATTTAAATTATTCAATCCAGTTTTCTTAGGTCGCATAGTGTCAGGATATCTCATAGTATCAGGAATTCGTTTTTTAAATACGTGTTTTTACCAGGAATTATTATGTATTTATGGTGTATAATCGAATTGATACAAATCTTGTCAGTAGTGAGTTAGATTGTTGCATTGAAGGTGCCATAAAATGTATATAAAACATATTTTGGTACTCATATGGCAAAACATCGATTTTATCGTAGCATCCCTGTTAACTGCTCTTATTTTGTTCAATGGGGATCATTTCGTCTAAACGATGTCTTAATTTTAATTCACGGGTTAATTCCAGAATAAATGACAAAGCCCAAAACGATTTAAATTTTGGCACTATGTTAAATTTTTTTTTGTAGCTTATGATGTCCAGATCAAAAGTGAGCCAAGATTATAAGCAATACTTTGTTCAATTTTCTAACAAATTCTTCACAAAAATCCCTCCTTATTATGATACTGGATTTTATATTATATTGAGGAAATGATGGCAATGATCAAAGTATGTAATTTTTTAATATTTGGTAAACATATTTGGTTTACTTAATAATTTTATATTTGGTAAAACGTATATATTATACTATTGCAATAAAAACAAAGACATTTTTTGAATCTATATTCAGGCTTGGCAATATAGGCATATGGCAAAACTGCGATTTTATCGTAGCATCCTCGTTAACTCTTCTTATCATTCTACGGGTAAAAATTTTTATCATGCATATAAAAGCCCTTAATCTTTGACTCACGTCAAAGAAGAGTAACTTTCAATCCATGTTCATAAGTTCACACATCCTCTTTTGTTTATATAAAGACTAGAATTGACTATTTTGGAGCAAAGGAGAAGCTAGTAATTTATTTTATTTTAGAAGTTTCTAAAAGACAGTGATACGGAATGAATCAGAGTACTCCATTTGAACATTTTTTCTGATACAGGACCAGAAACGATATAACAAACAAAAATGTTTGATTTATTTAAAAATTTAACCAAAAAAAAAGACTTGTAAATAAAACAAACCCGTGGAGTATACGCCACTGCTTATAGACGGTAAGAGAGAGAGAGACATTAAAGAAACCGCCTAACACGATATCATAATAATCATCAGTAGTATCTTTCTACCAACAACTACACATTGAAAAGTAAGCACTTAATGTCGTTTAATATTCACTTCAACATCTTATTTTCGTTTCGCGTTTCTAAATTCGCTTTTGTATTACGCATTTCTATAATAAATATCTATTTATTTATATGTATATATACATGTGTATAAGGTAAGTTGGGGTCTTTGGGGATAATGCTTATAAAAAAAAGTCAATGGACATAACTAAAATTTAGGTTAGTGGATTTGAAAAAAAAACTTCACCAAAATCGGATTACTTATGCCTGACCTAGACCAAAAACTATTTTTCGGGTTTTAATGATGTCACCATATTCAAAAAATCCATTTTCTTTACTAGCATAGCTAAATTTAGTACAAAATTTTTATAGCCTCTATTGGTGTGATGCATTTTCCATTTCTACTATAGAAAATCGCATAGCATTTATCCATTTTAGGTTTCATGTTTCCATGTTCAGACTAGTTCAGACTAGATAGCCTCTTGGTTACACTCTGAAGCAGTACCTTAAGAACTCCTATCGCGGTATGTTTCCCTGTAATCACGGTGTTTAGCATTTGACCACTCGTTGATCACCTGTTTACATGACAGTCCTTGGAATTCCTAAAATAGGCTCTGAGCCAATGAAGGGTATTCCGATTATTTTCTTTGCTAAGGTATCTGCTTATTCGTTTCCTTCGAAACCACTGTGACCTGGCACCCAGATCAATTTATCATTGTTCCGTTTTTCGAGCGCCAGCAGTTCCTCCAGACAATCCTTGTAGGCTATAGTACTATGGGACTATAGTACTACGTGATACTGTGGGCCCCCAAAGTAGCGTTCATTTCTCTAAATTGTATAGTTCGTTTGTACCTTATTCATTCGGAAAATAGGAAAAAAGGTTTCATATGGAAAAAAGGTTTCGAATAGAAAGTGTTAGTGCAACTGTTATCCGATGCTTTTTTTCGAAAACCAATTAGTTTACACAAATTTAGCAAAAATGAGCGCTACATTTACGGCTATGTGTACAACAAAACCGTTTAATTTATAGAGTAATTTTTACTTAGTTTTTTTTTATATAATACATGCAAATCTAAATTACTCTGTACAAATCATTGTCTATCTCCTAACTATTTCCCAACATTGTAAAAAAAAATCATAGTAAAATCAACGGAACAACTTGCTTGTATAACCACTACAGCTATACTTTCAGCATGTAGTAGTACTATCTCTGTTAGGAGTAGCGCATCAGATAGTACCTACCTACCTACCTACACCCAACCGCACATAATAATATGTATTTTTATAATAAATACGTACGTAAAATAATAATGTTTGTTTTATTACACAATTGGAAAATGTAATTTTCTCTATTTTTTTTCCTTTCATTCGGTTCCTCTTTAAATATGTTTCCTATTGCGCGTGTATGTACACTCCTCTTCAATAAAATTGAACAGATCTCAACCGAATCAGTAGTCTCTCACAATTTTGATGATTCTTGTAGTAAATGATTTGTTTACATAAATTGTTTACATAAATAAAAAATCTAAAACTTCCATTTCTTTTTTTACATTTAAAAAATATACTACTTATCTTTGTTTATAAATAAATAATATACAGAGAGTTACAAAAGTGAGGAGTTTTATGAAACGTAACATTTCTGGACTGTTTTTCATTTCTTTTGAACGGGAGTGTACGTGTGTGTTTTCTCTGATGATGTCGTTTGGTGCTTGAAATTCACTCGTCGAAAATAATAACAATGTTAATATTATATGTACTTCATACATGACACACATTATTTCGTGAGAAGGGGAGGATTTGCGGGAGGGCGGGGGGGAGGGGGGTTTGTGTGTTGGAAAGAAGCAGTAACGAAAATACCAGTTGTTTTTTTTTAATAAAAGATAAAAAACATAAAGGAAAATATGGTTTTTTATTTCTATAAACATTTTCTTTTATTACTATTATAAGATTTTCCTTATATAGGAAAAAATGGAGATGGTTTTTTTTTTTTGGTTTAATAGTTTTTCATATCGAGTTGTTTATTTATAATGCACTGCTGTGCTGTAGTGAATATATTTGTATGTTTGTAGTGTATAGCCAATAATAGCCAAAACAAATAATGCATATAACGATAATGCAAATGTGTTTATTGTTTTAATCAAAATAAAACGATGTAATACCAACAAAAAAAAAAGTTCACTGAATAAAACGAATAATGATTCGTATTAGATACACCTAGTATACAAAAGAAAATAATATTTTATTTTTTTATATCACATCTGTTATTTTTTTATACAAGTGAAAATAACAGCTAACTGAGTTAATTGCTTAGATACCCGGTAAATACCGAATTTATGACTAAAAAAGTTTAAAAAAAAAATTGTTTATTTTTAAAAAAGGAACATTTTTTGTCTACAAATTTTTGTTCTATTTTCTACGGTTTCAAAAATAGACAGTTTTATCCATTTTGCCCATACGTAGTCCGATTTTGCGATCTTGGTCTGGAACTTGACCTTACTTTTTAGCTTTTAAACACAAATTTCAGCTCACTATCTCTTTTTGATTTTGAGTTTTCGTGTTTAAAGGCGGACGGACGGACAGGCCGATATACGGAACTGACCTTATTACGTCATTTTCACCTATACCAAAACTTTTTTCTGCGATCAATATTTTCATCCGGTACATACCTACTCGGGACTAAACTTAATATACCCTGGTATATATTATATACCGGGTATAATTACAACAATATCTAAACTAAATATTTTGTATTTTTGTATAATCCACATAACATTTTTAAGGTTTTAAATAAAAACCGATTGATACATATGTTTCGATTACGCAACCATTTATAAACAAGATTGTTTGATGACATACATAATTCATAAATTACAAAAACATCTATAGTGATATATACTTTTATTTTTGCATAACCCACTAAAATTTTAAGGTTTATTAAAAACCGATTGCTATACATGTTTCGGCCAGTACAACCATTTTCAAACAAGATTGTTTCCTATACAAAAATTTTTAACAAAAAACTTTTTGATTCATCAATTAGTTTCCTTAGTAGAATGCGATCAAAGTTGAGTCCGAATTAATTCATAACTTGTGATAGTAATGATTGTTACTAACAATTGAAGTACTTTGTTGAGAGATGGGGATCGAAGCAAATCGTGTCTTCACTACGGTCTGGAAGATCTATTGTCGTATGTCCCTTCTGTATAAGGTTCCCCAGATCAGCAACACGTCTTTGATGAAATCTCGGATTTTATCGGCGTTAGGTTTCCTCATTTTACTTGCCAAGTGACTGAATTATCGTATCCATCCTCAACGAGTGGTCTATAAAGAGCTTAAGCTGTCTTTGCCCTGTTAACTAAGTTTTTTTTTTCATCGATTTGCTGAAGAACTTAAGAAATTACTTTATAAGTATAGAAATCACAAGTAATGACGTTTTTCGCTCACAATTTCATCTACGAAGCAAGCCCAATTTTATTCAGTAAATTTTTTTCGAAATTTCTAGTTATTTATAATTTTTGATTTTAGGAAATTGATATCTTCCTGTTTGACGATTTTGTATTACTCTGTCGTGTTTCTCTTCATTGGTCTATTAAAACAAATAGTGTTTTAAAAATCAGATCTGTTTATCAGAAGATGTCTGTACAAAATAAATTATTTGCTTAAATAAGATTGTTAAATAAATCTCAAAGATATAATTTTTGTCTCTTCACACACAAACTGTATAACCGTCTAAATCTCGTAGTACCTACAATTTGTTTAACCATACTCGTAAATTAAATACTGAAATACATCATCTACTGATTTTGAAATGATGAATTTTAAATGATTTTGTATTTAGAATATTTAAATATACATGTGTTGTTACTCTCTATTTTCAGATAAAACCACTAAGATATTTTATACACAAGTTAACTATAAAATCATGTAATAGCTTTATTAAAATTATTGATTTTACACTACATATCACAATTTTTACCGATTGTGTCTTCAAACATTGGGTATAGTTTTTAGAAGCATTTATTTATAATATTTAATTTCAAATTTTGTCCCAATTCCTAGAACAATTATTTGTATTTTATAAATACGTATTTCGACTACAATGTAGTCATCATCAATATGAATTAGTTAATCGTAACTATCTCTGGGATATGGATTCAGAGATATGTTGCTCGTTGCTAATTTGGTGCGTGTCTCACAATGATATTAAAAAAGTTTTGTCTTTTATATGATCTGACTGGATTTTATATATAATAAGTGCCCCAAAACACTCGAAATGTTGGCAGTGGCATACGGTGAGTCCACTCAGAGTAAAAAAAATGTTTGTAAGTGGTACAAGCTCTTCCAAGAAGGCTGAAAAATCACGCTGAACTTGATGAACCAAGTTCGATCAAGTGTCGATCAAGTGGTTTTTCTCACTGTTTTCTTCGATTACCGTGGCATTGTGCAGCAGGAGTTCTTACCACAAGGTCGTACGGTCAATAAGGATTATTACTTTGAAGTTATGCGCCGTTTGCTAGAAACGATACGAAAAAACATTCGGAATTGTGAAAAAACAATTCATGATTTTTGCTTCACGATACCAGTCCAAGTAGCCGAGCGGTCTAAGGCGTTATGTCTGTGCAGTACTTGGAAACTGGGAGGTTATGAGTTCGAATCCCGACATCGGCAGTTTGTCAATTATAAAAAATAAAAAAATAAAAGGGGCGGTTAATTGACTAAACTGTCGGCGTATGGACAAGAGCGAAGTAACCGGCTATGCATGAGTTTCCTTCACGAACTCCAGATGAATATCGGCATAGTTCCTATCATAGTCAGCTGCAGTCGTATATCCTACCAATTTCTAGTATACTCACAAATTCCTTCCACTCCTCTCACATCCTCACCCTTTCCTTTTCCACCTCATCCTTTTTGAACACAACTCATATATATAAATCTTCCAACACAACCTTAATAGATTATACCGTACGATTTGGCAACCATAACATAACCTGTAATATTTGAAGGATATATAGTAACGAGATAGACAACTTTGATTCAATTCGAATTTTGATTAGATTGCTATAACAGTATATAGATGATGTATATATACATGCATACGTAGATATAGGTAGGTAGGTAGATTGGTTGGTTGTTTGGTTGGTTGGTAGGTACTCTCTATTTGTGATTAAATAATAATGTTCGGCAAAACATATCTCTAATTTACACACTTACTTTGAATATATACCATTAATCTACAGCAGTAAAGCAGTGCTACCTACTACTATTGAATGGGGGTTTATATAATATAATCAACCCTACATATCACAAAGGGAGCACTAGTAACTCTTCTATGTTCTTCATTCATAGTCAACAGAGTGATTTTAAAATATTGATGGGTATAAAACACAATAAGAAACCAATACATAAAACAATTTGGCTGGTTCTACAATTTGTCGTTTGTCAGTGTCGTTTGTCGGCTGTCGGTTAAATGTAAGCGGTTCGGAGAATTTCTCTTTTGCCACATTTTTGTAATCCGAATTCGTTTTAGCATAAAGGCACTCATTTTCACGCACCAAAGTAATAATTAATCGGTCACATTCATGTTTGACAGTTAACATAACCAAAATAATATCCAGTCGCTTGTCGTAAGTCGGAAAAAGTTGAGGATTGCCGGTTGGTCAACTCTGGCTACGACAACGTCTTACGACAACCAACCATGTAGAAGCGCATGTGCGCGACATCCGGCACCGACAAGCGACCAATTGTAAAACCTGCCTAAAGGTGGTTGCCATGTAAATTATTCAAAATATAAGTCTCTTACTTCAAAATTATTTATCGTTTAGTTTTCTTTCGCTCTCAAAAATTGTACGATTAACATTTGCAGATCTACACACAAAAGTTTTTAAAGTTATTAATAATCAAAGAGAATTCTAGGTTTTTTGAAATTACATTTCAAATTTTGCCCCTATTCCTAGAACATTTGTTTGTATTTTATAAATACGCATTTCGACTACAATCTAGTCATCATCAGTATGAATTAACTAATCGTAACTATCTCTGGGATATGGATTCAGAGATATGTTGCTTGTTGCTATTTTGGTGCGTGTCTCACAATAATATTAAAAAAGTTTTGTCTTTTATATGATCTAACTGAGGTAGTACCTGAAGTATTATTTGAGTTGACTGACCAATTAAGGGATTATGTGTGTGAAGAACCCAACTCATTTATTGGCGGTATCCTTTTTCTGACTATGCGGTATTGTTATTGTCAATATGGTGAGGGTGTTAATCGAAGCTAACCTTAATATTCAGGTATTACATTTTGAATATGGTTTAATTTTTTTAAATCAGAATTTGGAATTGGGCAATTGTTCTAAATTCATTATCTGTTTTCTTAATTTGTGATCATTATCTGTTTTCTTAATGATATGTGCATCTATATTTGTTATCAATGGTGTTGGAATACTTAGAAATATGCCTTGATATGATTACATAACAATCAATTATTCATACAGACTCGTTAAATATTGTTTGTACAATTTATGCACTTATTGTAATTATAGAAATTTAAGTCGTGTCACGAATTTCAAATGTAATAATAATAATAAGTCTATGTATTTGGTTTAAAGTATCCACTCTATATCTATGGTAGACCCTTAACTACATCCGTGATTTCATCTCGGAAATATACATGGAATATTAAACATTATTAAAGAATTATATGTATTCTTTCAACTATTATTGTTTAAACAAAACATTCTCCATTTTACAAGCTTTTATTTAACTTGCAATGTATGTATGTATGTACACTCCCGTTCAATAAAATTGAACAGATCTGAAACGAATCAGTCACTCACAATTTTGATTATTCTTGTAGTAAATGTTTTTTACTATACTTCTATTTCTTTTTTCACACTTAAAATATATACCATTTATCTTTGTTTATAAATGAATAATTATACAGAGAGTCACAAAAGTGAGGAGTTTTATGAAATGTAAGAAAATTAACATTTCAGGTCTGTTCAATTTTATTGAACGGGAGTGTATGTTTGTATGTGTGTATGTTCGGGTCAAATCTTACAAGCTGAATTAGAACCACTTCCTCTTATCCTACGGAGTTGAATTTTTACATGTTGGTTCAGTTCTGATGACAATGCATTTATATGGTAAGCATGACAAGAATCGACAAGGGGAAAGGGGTGTTTAGAGGAAGGGGTAAATATAAAATTTGGTATATCTATCTTAATATTGAAAAAATCGGAAAACACATTAGAAGTAAAGTTGAACACATTAGAAGTTAAGTTAAATGAATTTTACCATAAAAAGCTTGTTTTTAAAAATTTTTTTTTAATAGAAACTTATTTACATCTTTATACAAAGCATAATATTATGGTGTAGTATGCAGATTTTGTATTCGATCTAGAAAGAAGCATTTCCATCCTTGCCTGTTAAGTTCTCCTGACATTCGTTCTTAAGAGGCATAATTCTGTAGAATATCGGTAAAGATAAATAAGTTTAAAAAACTAAAATCTGACTACGAAAAAAGTACGAAACAGTGAAGTTTGAAGTACCTTGAAAAAGTTGCTCATAGTCGAATACCCCACTGCGATGTACAAAGCGCAAAACTGTAACATATCCCGATCGTCTTTTTTTTTTGTTTCTTATTGTTGATCGGAAAGTACAGTACATTTCATAATAAACAGAAACATCCTTTTTAACAGAAATTAAAAATTTTAATCTGTAAATTAATTATTTAATTTTAGATAGCATCTAACATCACTAGTAATCGGATTTATGTTATTATTTAATTACTAAAAATAATAAATAATCGTCTTTTGACGATGATGTTGAGGATTTGATGAAAATTGTGAATTTTTTGTCTTTTAATTAAGATATTTACACAACTCTTCGTCAGAGTATTTTTTTTTTCCGTTAAAGTAATGTACGAGACTTAATTTATAAAAGTAGACTTTTTTTACTTTTTAATCTATTGAAGGTGGAGCAACATTATCGAAAAGGTATGCGTTCATTCAACATTGGCTATTCACAACATTTTAAATATCCAATTTTTAATGATTAAATACATCAAAACCCTTCGTCAGTAAGTCTTGATTTAAAACTTTTTAGTATAATTTTAAGAGACTGTGAATTAAAATTATTCATTTGTTGGGGAAATGAAACCCGTACTTTTTGATCGATTATACACACGCTTCTTCCTTCAGCACTCAGCTTGGTGGAAATATAAAATAATAAAAAAGATATTTATTAGCGTTATTCAACAAACGTGTAGTATTTTATATTTTATATATAAACATATGATGTTTCTTTTGTACCGGGTGTTTCCCATATAGGTAGGTACAACAAATTTTTAACAATGCTCTTCAAGTAGTTTTATAAAGTTATAATATGCATATACTATCTATTAATGAAAATCTCATGAAATATTTATAAAATGACCCTGTTTGTAAAATATAAAATCTGTGACGTAATGGTATGTGCCCTGGGTGCGATATTCAGAGGGCCAGGGTTCGATCCTTGGTTGATGAATTAATTTGTATACCCGATATATACATAATATACGTATATATATTGCGATTGAAAATATTGATCGTAAAAAAAGCATTTTCGATATAGGTGTTCATAAAATAATCTACTTAACAACAGGATAACTTTAAACAGGAAAAGGATTAACGAGCTGAAACATAAAATGTTGTTCTTTGACTAAATTACTAAATCACTTGCTTGAAACTTTTTTTCATAAGCTCAATAGACTTATCAATTGTAGTGAATGAAAAAGTCATAAAATAATAAAAATTTAAAAAGAAAACAAAAAAGAAAAAATACCCCTACAACCGCTGATTGGCACATGAATATGAACATCATAGTGAATGTATTTACCTCCATCTTTGCTAGAACTTATGATAAGTGATTGTACATTCAATTTGGATTTTCAAATACGTCACAGAAGTATTTGATGCACATAAGTACATAGACCCTTTTTTTTTAAGTGGTCAATTTTATTTGTTGGAACATTACTTATGATTCGAGATACTAATACGAAGTTTCATAGCATATTTTGAACTTGGTGAATCCTTTTATCATTCAATTTTATAACCTCCTAGAATAGTCCCACATGTATCTTTGAACACTCTGTAATAAGTATTATTATATACATACGTGTGTTATTATGAATGGTTTTTATAACCGTTGACGACAATGGATAAAAGCGTCTGTTTTATGTACTCAAAATGTCACTATTTTTTTATTTCTTGGTTCACTGTATATGTGTTTCTTTTTTCTACCATTTATATATATATATATATATATATATATATATATATATATATATATATATATATATATATATATATATATGTTACGGTAAAAGTAGATATTGCGGCAAATGTACACATTTTCCGGTAAATGTGCACATTTGCCTCCTCGTTTGGGTAATGTGCATTCAACTAACATTTACAATTTCAAAGAAGGGAAATGTACATTGAATTCACAATGACCATGTCGTTTTGGTAAATGTGAGCATACAAAGTACGAAATCGCAAAATACGAAATAGAGATATCGATATGGGCCGAGATGGGTTGTGTCTGATTGGGTTGGGTCGAGTTGGATTATTCCTGGTTGGGTTGGGTCTGGTTGGGTTGTGTATATATTTTATCATCAAATTTCATCATGTTTTAGCTCTCTCTGTTGGAATTTTGCATATTTTTTATCGTAATCGTGCCAAAATTTTCAAACTTTTCATAAAATATGAAGGTAAAAGTATACATTTACCAAAACGTGAAGGCTAGAGTACACATTTGCCGGGAAATGTACATATACATTATATTCAGTTCACATATACCTAACTTTTTGGGAAATGTACACATTTTACGGTAAAAGTGTACATATCCCAAGAGTGTACATTTACCGTAACATATATATATACATATATATATACCGTGTAAAAGAAGACCCGTGTTTTTATTTAAAGTAGGCGTTTACTCAAGCTCTATGTATTTTTTAAAAATTATTGTAACATTATTGTATTTTTAAATTATACTATATTTATACTTTTGCTTTAAATAAAATATAGTTTATAGAAGTGGACATGTATCTAATCGTGAGGAAACTTTAATCAAATTAAGACAAGCATTTCAAAATATAGATGCAAACATGTTATCCGGAGCAGTGAATTTGTTAAAAAGGGCTGCTGTTTGCCTGGAAAAGAATGGCAGGCATTTTGAACAGTTTATGCATTAAAATTTGTTTATAATTTATTTTTTATATTGTTCAAAAATTTTTTAATATTAGTTAATAAGAGTTTTATGTTACATTAAAGAAAAAGTATTATAAATTAAAAATCTATTATTTAATTATATAAAAGCATTTTATTTAAATTAATGAAATAAATATAATATAATTTAAAGATACAATAATGTTACGATAAGTTTTAAAAAAATAGAGCTTGAGTAAACACCTACTTTAAATAAAAAACATGGCTTCTCCGTTACACGGTATGTATATATATATATATATATATATATATATATATATATATATATATATATGTATATATATATATATATACATATATATATATATATATGTATATATATATATATATATATATATATATATATATATATATATATATATATATATATATATATACATATATATATATATATATATATATATATATATATACATATATATATATATATATATATATATATATATATATATATATATATATATATGTATATATATATATATATATATATATATATATTTATATATATATATATATATAAATAAATGTGTGTATATATATATTCCCTTTTTAAGGGTACCCCTTTAAAAAATCGCTAAATTGGAATAAAATTTTATGTCCCCGATTTTGACAAAAACTTGCTTTTAAGCTAATTTGGACCTAGCGAAAACGATAGCGTTGGTTAAATTAAGATGCGATTAACGGTTATCAAGATATCAGCCCCATAGTGCCGAAATTCCAAACTCTATGAATTGAGAAGGCAAAATTTTGAAATGTGTTGGTCGGACGTTAAAATGAATCTGATTTTCGTAATATTTGTGTCAAAATTAGCCTAGAAAATGATTATTTTTAAAATTGAGAAGAAAAATTTTCTTCACTTTATTCACATTTTTTCCAAGGGGTACCCCTTTAAAAAATCGCTAAAATTGGAAGAAAATTTTATGTCCCCGATTTTGTCAAAAACTTGGTTTTAAGCTAATTTGGACCTAGCGTAAACGATAGCGTTGGTTAAAATATGATGCGATTAACGGTTGTCAAGATATCAGCCCCATAGTGCTCAAATTCCAAACTCTATGAATTGAGAAGGCAAAATTTTGAAATGTGTTGGTCGGACGTTAAAATGAATCTGATTTTCGTACTATTTGGGTCAAAATTAGCCTAGAAAATGATCATTTTCAAAATTGAGAAGAAAAATTTTCTTCACTTTTTTCGCCAAAATCGCCAAAATCGAAAGACAATTTTATGTCCCCGATTTTGACAAAAACTTGGTTTTAAGCTAATTTGGACCTAGCGTAAACGATAGCGTTGGTTAAAATATGATGCGATTAACGGTTGTCAAGATATCAGCCCCATAGTGCTGAAATTCCAAACTCTATGAATTGAGAAGGCAAAATTTTGAAATGTGTTGGTCGGACGTTAAAATGAATCTGATTTTCGTACTATTTGGGTCAAAATAAGCCTAGAAAATGATCATTTTCAAAATTGAGAAGAAAAATTTTCTTCACTTTTTTCGCCAAAATCGCCAAAATCGAAAGACAATTTTATGTCCCCGATTTCGACAAAAACAATCTATCTACTTATTTTCATTTTATATACATGTAGAGAGATTAATATCAACTGCGTATATTAAGATGTGTCACAGTCTACCTAGCACAAGCAGTTTCTATATATTACCAAGCTCCATAATTCTCATTTATGCTCACGACATATATATTTGTATTTATAATTTCTACGAAACATTCCATGTAAATTCAGAACGGTTTTATTTTACTCTTTTTTTATTTATTTTCATTTTTTTGTGACAAGATGAACAGATGGAGAGATAAAATATTTTGTAATGTGATGTTTAGTAAAATATATAGTAAATAGCACTTATAGTAATAGCTAATATTATTGTAATAGTTCGTTGTAGATGTAGAATGTTTTTGTGTATAGTAGTATTTGCTGTGTAATAAAACTGTCCCGGAATAAATGTCACTTAAAAATAAATAATAATGTTTTTTATAATTGAGTTGACTTTTAAACTTAAAAAAATTACAATAAAAAAAAAAACAAAATTAAAATGTTTATTAAAATTGTTGTCTCGGGAGCCAGTGATGAATTTCGTATGTTTTATATTGTTATTGAATCAACGTTTTGTTGCATGGAAAATACGAAAAAATATATTTATGATTAACATAAATATTTGTGAAACGTACAGTAAATATACACTGCTGTAGCCCTACTAATATACCGTATGTGTTGGAAAGCTTTTCCGATAGAGAATCAATGTTAAATATTATTTATTACTGGCAGGCCGCGTGGTTACTGTGTGAAATCAGTCAGTACACATGTAATGACAGTGTGTTAAATATGTTCATTGAATTCTTAACTTTAGTATGTGCATAACAAAATCCCCACTCCTAAATGACAACAACCATACGCATACAGTATACCAATACACTATCCAGATGTTTTTATGTGTGTGTATTGTATAGATGTACTGTATAGTTTTATAGTTAATATTTTATTTATTTATTAAACATTGATTCTCTATTAGAAATGCTTTTGAAAACTGTATTAACTTCTATAGAAAATCTATAATTTAGAAACACTACGTAAATTAAAATAGACCCAATAGCAGAGTATATCATGATATGGTGTTACACTCACACGACGGACGACGGACAATAACGACGATGTATACATGTACGAGTAAGATGCAACTATATATAAATGATTGTAGTTAAAGAGTGATAAGTTGTGTATGTAAAAAATAAATTAAAGTTTAATTTAAAAAAAAAATTGGGTGTTTAGTTTTAAAAAAAAAGACTAAACACTTTATAGAAAATAATTGAACTATCAATTATTTTCATAAATATGAAATTAAGTCAATCTAGTAATTTTAATTAAAAGAGGTATTATGATGTAAAAAAAAATAATGAAAACTAAATATACGGTACTTTAGAAAAAAAATCCAAAGCAGAGTATTGTATGTGGAATTATGAAAATTCGAAAACGATCGGTGCTAACGCCATACACGTAAATATAAAAAAAATAACACGTTGCACCGAAAGTCTTTCAATAAAAGCTGGGCCCATTAAAAAAGATAATATTGAGGTAGTAAGATCTTTACTATCCAGTAAGTGTCTAAGTTATCGACAAGTGATTCGAATCTGAAAAAAAATAAAAAAGTACAAAAAAAAGAACAAAACGAAATATATGTTAAAATAAAATATATATTTGAAATAAATAATTTTTAATCTAATACGCTGATAGTACAACTATCCTTAAAACATTAACTTTGGTTGTACAAGTTATGAAAACAAAGATTACATGAATATGTGCTAAATTGAACTGTAGTAAAAGAAAACTACAGTAAAAAAAAATATGTTCAAATATGTCTGATTTGCAAAAATATAAATATGGATTACAAATTTAATTCAGATACATAGTTGTATATAAAGAGACATTACGCTTCTGTAAAGAAAAAATACACGGCCAAAAAAAACCAAGCGTATACAAACAATATAGTTATAAATTGAAAAAGTCAATGCATATTCACATAAAATATAAATTGTACAGCAAAAGTGTGTATAGAATGTGTATTGAATTGTTACAAGTTTGAGAGACCACAAGTTTCGGAATAGTGAATTAAATAAATTATACAAAAAAAAAATATACTTAGATACAATCAGATAGAAACCATAAATTCGCCCATTCGATACTTCAGCACGATCCATAAAAAATATTCAATTTGTAAATTGAAGAAATAAAAATTTTAAATACCATCTGATTAATTCATGTGAATCAACTAATTTTAGTAACTGTCTTGAGACAAGTACTTTTAGTAATTGCTTTCTTTTTGTAACTCACTCCATGAGATTACTTTTGTAACTGCCAGAGAGAAATACTCTTTGTAACTGATTTGAAATATGTGCTGAAATATCGAAGTAAGCTTGTATATACGCAAGTCATTTCTGATCTAAGTAAATGTTTGTTGAAATTATGTAAATTCTCAACTAGCATAAACCAACAATTATATAAATTACTTTTTTTGAATAATAAAAATATGAAAAAATATCAATACTAAATTTTAAACAGTGGAGTAGTAAAAAAAAATTATTCTCCAAAGTATAATATAATAGTTATTTATTTTATAATAGAATACTGATTGTTTAAGTGTGACGAAGTAAACCTTATCATAGTACATTACATATAGATAGCGATAGATGCACTATATAGTATGACAGATTGGGTGTATTTAAAAAAAATTCGTTACGCAGGAGCTGCTTCAACTTAGCGAATTTCCTTAGAATACATAAATCACTTTCTAGCAGTCACAATTTTGATCACAATGATTTTAGTATTTGCAAGGCCAATTTTATTAATAAATGACATACGTCAAAGGGAAAGGGGGGCATAAAGAGAGAAGAAAACACAAAATATAAAATATCTCTCTTAATATTAGAACAATCGAAAAATGCGTAAGGAAAAAAGTTGTAGAAAATCATGTTTGCTACAATTCATCACCTTATCATTTTTGCTAAAACTCTAATGTGTAAAACGATATTAAGGAATTTAATTTTCACTCTTAAGTCGTCAATATTTCTGTAAATATTAGTGTTACAGAAAAAATGATAAGAAACAAAATTACAGTAAAACTTAATACCTACAACTTTACTTCTTATAAATTTTTCGATTTCTCGAATATTAAGGGCGATATGTCAAATTATGTGTTTCCTCCTCTCTTTAAACCCCCCTTTCCCCTTTTCCGATTTTACCCATTAACGAACTTGACCTTTTGAATACCAAAAGCGCCTCAAATACCAAATTTTATTCCAATCAGATTAAAATTGTAACCGCTAGAGCGACACATACATTTATATATATATATATATATATATATATATATATATATATATATATATATATATATATATATGTATATATATATGTATATATATATATATATATATATATATATATATATATATATATATATATATATATATATATTATATATGTCCATAGATATATATATATATAAATTTTACAGATGGTGTTTTTCGACATCTACTAGGTAGGATCGATGGACATTTGAAGAAATTTTTGCAAAATTTTGAAGTCGGTACGAGACCAATAGCTCTATTTCCTTTCAGGAAATTCGCTAAAAACAAGCTGTATATGAGTCTATCGTGCCTACGATTTTACTATGTATTCTTTTAAACTGCACCATGTAGTAATGTAGTACGTTAATTTTCATTATCAAATGGGTAAGATATAAAAGATATGTTTATGGAAAAAACACCAATTTTGAGCAGTTGTTATTTTAACAGAAATATTCTTACACATGGTTTTTCAGCTTCCTATATTAATTATGTTTATAGATACGATTTGTCTTTCAAAGATAAATGAAATGCTTTTTTCAAATTGTTTTTTGTAAACTAGCGTTTAGTTATTTCCATTATTAGTATAGTTAGTATGGAAATGCTTTTTTATATTTGATGAATTACCCTGTGTGCTCTAAACAATTATTATGAATTCAGAGAATGATACTTCAATAAACATAAACTCGATTTTATTTATTTTTTATAATAGTCCTTAAAACCATAAATATTTAGATTTGATGAAGATATATATATATATATATATATATATATATATATATATATATATATATATATATATATATATATATATATATATTTTTAAACCTATAAAAAATAAATCGATTATTATCCGATAATAAAGTATATGATTACCTCCTGAGGACAGTGGTCCATTTAATTTAGTCTTATTTTAGTATTTGTGATACGTTTCCGACCAAATTAATTCAAACTGAAAAAACGATACCCGAAACCCGGGTCTTACCTACATCGTACAAAAAAATTCAAAGTATTTTAATAGGCTAATGTTTTTTTAATAATCCAATGAAATACATAAATGATATTTAAAAAACGAAGAATTTATGCATACTCTAGACAAAGTCAGCTATAAACACCCGAAATTAGTAAACTAATTCATACTGATGGTAGCAACTTTGTAGTCGAAATACGTATTTATGAAATACAAATAATTGATCTATGAAATGGGGCATATTTTGAAAATTACTTTAAAAAATCTCGATTATTATGGATTATCTTTGATAATATATATATTATATTGACATAGACTTTGACGTCACATTCTGATCGTTTTTATATATGATCGTTTTTAGCTTAATTGAACAACAAACACATAAAAAAATATGCATGTTTTCTATTATATATGGATAGTGTTATGCAAAAAGGATTCAACCCAAAAAATATGAAAATTAGAGAAAACGTTGTTCCCAACAATATGCAAAAATGATTCAAATGAATCAGCTGTTCAAACCCTAATAAATAAATGTTTGTAAGGTCGTATTACATTTATTAGCTATCATATTACTAATGTTTGAAGTCAATTATCTCAAGTCAGTTGCGGGTTAACTATTTTTTTGCATAACACCATCCATATATTATATTATTTTAATTAACTTAATTGAAAATAGAATAGTTAAATGTCCTAGATTAATATTATTTATTGTCATTAATTTGATACAAACAGACCAAATTTGACTGAACTACTTTTGGATTTCTGTTCAATCCAAATTAATTTTTATATAATTTAAATAAACATTTTTCTTTCTTTCAACATACTAGATTTTACTATTTTAACTATCTAATAGACGATGTCAATATAGTAATAATTTTTATGTTATCTTAGAGTCACGTTTTGTTGGTTACAGTGGTTTTTTTTTCCCCGGTTGCTATTTTATCAGCCATTACTATAAAAAAAATCTATATTTGTAATAAAAATATAAAATTACTTTTTATCTGTTAAGGTATACACGAAATACTATGTACAATTTTATTACTATCTCATATACAGAATGTGCCAGAAACTATTCTCAAACTTACTAACATTAGTGTGGATTTTATTAAAGCAAAGAAAATTTAATAAAAAATAGTATGTTCGTCTTAGGTAAAACTATGGAAATTGATATCATATCCATAAAACCCAAAAAAAGGGTTTCAAAGAAAATTTTATTACCGTAATTATTTTTTGTTAAACATTTTTCTGAAGCCGATAATTAGAAAATAGTTTTTTCCACGTGGCGGAGCTGCATTGAACAGTTTATATAACCTGCACTATTATCAAAGTCAATATACAGTGTACAATTGCAACTATAAAACTTAACAAGTAATGTAACAACTAACTGAATCAATTGTTTGAATACCCAGTATATACTGAGTTGTATATCAGTGATTGAATTGTTAACAATTCTGCATATTCGAATTAATAACAATTCGCTTTCCGAAGAACATTTAATCGCAAATTATGAGAAAACTATTGATTTTATAAAAAAAATTTTTCAAACAAAAGTTGTTTATTTTGAAAAGAAGAAGATTTTTTGTTATTAAACATTTTTCTACCTCGTATGTTTTCAAAGATGTAAATATTCCCCTCTGGCGGGGCGTAGACACGTTCCAGTTTTGCCAATTAACGAACTTGACCTCATTTTTTTGCTATAGAGCACATACACACAATTTTAGCTCGTTATCTCCTTTCGTTTTTGAGTAATCGTGTTCACGGGCAGACAGATTAGTCATTAGCCTAATCGGCCAAAAAAGGCTATTTTATTAACACCCATTCCAAACATTTATGTCAAGGATTAATATTTTCAAGCTTTACAAAGTCGGCTTAACTAAACTTTTACCTTCTATATTTACATATACTGGGTATAAAAAATGGCATCAACTTTTGTGGCCAAGTGTACATTAAACTAAATTAACTGTCTATAAGACGAATGCTTTGAAACCAAAAACAATGTACAAAAACAATCGCAAAATCTGGCACTGCATAAAAATAAGGTTTGGTAGATTTTAACAAATGCAAAACTTTAATGGCCAAAAGTTCTTATACCCTGAAGGTTACAACATACAATATGCATTTCCATACGCCACAAAGTCTGAAATCGATTTTATCGAAAAAATTTAATTGCTTAACAATACTACCCAACTATTACATCAGTTTTTTATCTGTCCCTTATGGCCCAAACAAATAAATTTCCTTTTTATAAAAATAAAAACCCTAACTAGGATTGTGTCCAATACAACCAGAATAAAAATATAAAAAATATCTAACTTTATACCGTTAACAAACCATATATCTGCTGTAATACACACGTTCACGCTACAATATCCATGCTTACTGTCTCTCAAATTCACTCATCTCGCAATGGATTGAAAACGTAAGTATGTACACTATCGACCCAAAAAATTGAATCTATCTTAAAGAAAAATATATTTTGTTATATACCAAAAATATTGTTATTTATTCATGCGAAAAAGATACAATATGAATATACACTCCCGTTCATAGAAACTGAACCAGTAAGTCACATTCTAAGCGTATATATTAATAAATGTATGTATAATATTACATACAGTAACACTTAGAATGTTTAAACTGGTTCAATTTTTATGAACAGGAGTGTACATCAAAACTTTTTATATAATTTATTGCATGTTTTTCTAAATGCCTTACAAAATACCTTACCATTACCACATGTTTAAAAAGCTCTTTGAATAACTCTAACATTTATAATTCTGTCTAATCATTCTATATGATTTGTACTATTGTACTGCCTAAAATATTTCAATACTATATGTTTCCTTGGAGGTAGATATTATCTCAAAATGGGGAGAAGATGAATTATTCCAGAATATACCTACTTTTCGATTTATTATAAATTATTTTAATAAAACTGTTCTAGGACACATTTTTAACGAGTTATCAGTCTTTATGACTATGGAAAAAAAGAAAACTGTAAAAATCCTGTAAATACCCGGTATATCCTGAATTTATGTAAAAAAGTTCATCACAAAAATTATTTGGACGGTGCGCGCACGCGGCGCACATCGACCCAGCTGAAGTCGGTATTTTTAACGAACGCTTTGTACGTTCGCAGTTCATATTTGGACGTGTTCGTTAAAGGTTTGTCGTTTTTAGCGCGCATGTGATTATTGATTTTTGAATATTAATTGAAATGTAGTAATTTAGTTCAACTTGAACATTTTTCAAAGCTGAACTAAAATATAAACATTTTAATTAATATCTAGATTATTTTCAGGCTTAAATAACGGGTTTTAGTGATTGATACAACTTCACTACAATATGAATATATGTTCGTGGGTTTCCTATAAATATATGTTTAATATGAATATAGGTTCGTGGGCTGGAGGTTCGTTGAAATCAACAATTCCAACGAACCAAAGGCGAGCGGCTTGCACACCACTCGGGGTTCGTGGCGCGTATATGTGGACGCACCTTTACAAGTTATATTTTAATACATCTGTGCGTGTGTAAATTTCAAATAAATTGGTTATTTCATTTTTGTTAAAAATAGAAAATAATTATGGAATCCATATTTTTTCTTTATGAACAAATCTGACGAGTTAGGAACCTCTGGTCATAAATTATTCCAAGTTAGCTCAATATTTTGACGTTTAAATAGTATGTTCAATGTAGTTTAATTCTACATATGGTGATTCTACAACAACTAACTGGTCATAGTCGTGTAGATTCACTCTTACTATGGAACAGGAGTGTGGTAAAGAGGAGGTTTTGGACAAGACCACAACTAAAGTAGATTGTTGGCGTTCGTATAAAGAATGACGTTTATCAGTATCTCTCTAGAGAATTATCTCTCTAGTATAACGGCGGCGATGAGACAGTACAGGATTATTGTACTTTATTGTTTTTACTTGGTTTTATTTTTATTTTCCTTTATCCTTCTGCCTTTTTTTTAAGTGTATTCGTTCTCTATTTCTCTTCTATACATATACTGAAATGGTTCATGGAATATTCTGAAAAATGAATAAAAACTTTTTAATATAAAAATAACCGAATTAGTTTAAAAAGTTTAAAAACAATTGAATACTGAAAATTAATATGAAATACTTTAATGAGTATTTCCATATATGTAGTATCCATACTACCAGTCCAAGTGGCCGAGCGCTCTAAGGCTTTATATCTACTTGGAAACTGGGAGGTTATGGGTTCGAATCCCGACATCGACAGTCTGTCCATTATTAGGGAAAAAAAGGGGTGGTTAATTGATTAAACTGTCGGCGTATGGACAAGAACGTAGTAACCGGCTATGCTTGAGAAGGTTTTCTGCAGTTTCCTTCACGAACTCCAGATGAATATCAGCATAGTTCCTATCATAGTCAGCTGCAGCCGCATATCCTACCAATTCCTAGTCTATACACAAAAATTCCTTCCACTCAACTCACACCCTCACATCCTTAGGCTTCACAATGGACCTAATGGTCAAAGTTTAGCCTGTCCAGGGTAGCCTCTACAATCTATCTATCGAGTCTTAATTATAGGTTGTATTGTTAGAAAACAAAAATATTTGTTTTATATTGTTTTACACATAGTAACAAACTACCAAATTTATAATGCATAGTAACATAAATTGTAGTATCCATTTATATACATGATGAATTCTGAAGTTCCCTCCTTTTCTGTAATCGGTTAATAAATACTAAAAATATCATGATGGAGTTAGGTAAATAAACATAGAATTGAAATTCAATTTCGTTATTTTCAATAACTAGGAAATATTTATAAAATATTTGAAAAGTTTAGAGAATGCAAAATATTTATATGTTTACATATATCTCACCCCATTTTCCAACCCCCCCCCCCCCACCCCTCGAAAATTTTAGTCCACTAAGGCTAAGAATCAAACCAAAAATTTAAATCCTACACGTGTTCCTTATAAATATATTAACTTTATTTATTCATTAATATTGATATAAAAACGTTAATTCATTCGTGAAGGTTCGATTCCTGGATCTGTGTATTTCGCGCCCTGGGCAAATATATTACTATTTATATTATACTAAAGATACACTGCTGTGAATTTATAGTACGGCTATGAAGGATTCCGGCACCCACAGGATTATAGAATCAAAGCTGGCGAACAGGAATACGAGCGTGTGAGTTAAATACATATGAATTCATAAATTCAAAGGTGTGTTATTTTATATAGCATACGCTTGTCTTTCCATATTGATGTCTTCATAATCGTAATGGAAACTGACTTTAATATAGTATTGCGGTGCATAAATATTCGCAATATAATATGCTAACAACTTTCATTCGAAACTTTTTTTTCGAAAAACCGATTGAACTCACCACCATTTTGGAAAAATTTTACACCGAGGCCCAATTTCAATACAATTAGTGGTGGTATTCTTGAATCCAATACGTTCCTGTTTTATTTATAGTTAAAAATGAAGCTCATTGAAGCTTGAGAGAACCAAACCAATTTATTCACTGTCATGTGTATATATACACCTCACACGTGTATTATACGTCACACATTGTCATACTTTTCCGAATACCTAAAAAGAATTTAAATATTCGATTGAATTATACGAATGTTGAATTTTGTTTTTTTTTCTATAGAAAATACAACGTTGTATAATTTTTACACTAATTGTTTTTCACTTTATACCTTTACATACAAATTACATAATGTAATGTTTATTTTACAGAGAGATAATATTTTCGATGTCGAAAATCGATGTTGAGTTTTTACTAAATCACCAACGTTTAGAATCATTTAATGTTCAAATATTATATACAATAAAATTTTTATACTGGGTGACTCATTTTAAACAATACACCACTATATTTCTTTAAACTATCCGATTCTATTTCTCTTTTCACAAAAAGATGGACCATGATTTGAAAAACAAAAGTTGGCGTACAAAACACCATGTAGACCAGATTCAAGGTCAAAATCAAGATCATCATATTATGTTCTTGTAGTGGATCTGCTTTTATCTCAATATGCTTGCTACTTTAGTTTAGATACCTTTGCATATTCACTATGTATGCCACCTGTTACTCAGGTAATTATATGTATATTACCTAAGTAACTATTAATAAATAAATTCAGACATTTTTATATCTTCAATATACAAATTAAATTGAAATAAAAATTGTCAATTTTTTCATATCTAAAACCTACAATTTAAATAACTAAAAACAGCGTATGTCTGTATGTTTATTCGCTGGACCATGATTTGAAAAACAAAAGTTGGCGTACAAAACACTTTGTAGACCAGAGTCAAGGTCAAGATCAAGATCAGCATATTATGTTCTTGTAGTGGATCTGCTTTTATCTCAATATGCTTTCTATTTTAGTTTAGATACCTTTGCATATGCACTATGTATGGCGCCTGTTACTTAGGTAATTACATGTTTATTACCTCAGTAACTATTAATAAATAAATTCAGACATTTTTATGTCTTCAAAAATACAAATTAAATTGAAATAAAAATTGTCAATTTTTTCATATCAAAAACCTACTATTTAAATAAACCGCGTCTGTCTGTTTGTTTATCCGCTAGCTTCTTCTAAACCACGCAACGGATTTTGAAACGGTTTTCACTATCATGTAGATATTTTTTCCGGAAGGTTAATATGTATAATATATCCTAGTTAAAATTTCCTATGCGTTAATAATAAAAATATTTCGAAAAAAATTTACATTCATGGCTTAAGTATTTAATTATAAGTTAATACACCAAAGTTACATATCACCTTAATTACATATTATACATTTTTTTTAAACTCTCACATATGAGGTGTTGTAATAGTGTGGATGTAACCATATATTTGGCTGTTGTTTGTTATCGATTCTCCGAACAATGAGCTCAGATGAAAGTGTAGTAATTAACCATGCGAAGCCGGGCCGGGTCGAATGAAGCGGGCGGGTATCAGCTAGTTTTATTATTAAAATAAAATCATACAAATCGTTTTTGAGGCATTTAAAGAAAAATAAAGTTTTGTTTATTAACTTTAACAACTTGTATCTCGACAACGAAGCTTGAAAACATCCAAGTTCATATGATCTTTTCTTCTAATTTTTGGAAGATTTTTGGATGACGCGTATTCAATTTTCCGGATTTATATCTGAGCCATCCTATATATTATGGTGCTTATGTGTTGATTTAGTGAGAGATAGGTCAGTCAAGAATTGATTGGTTATCTATCAACAAGAACTAACCAAGCATAACCAAAACCACCTTGGTATATTCGACTCTTAGAGAAAATGGAAATTGGTAAAGTAAACAATAGATAAATATTGTAGATAGACGATTCTAGATAGATACTACTAAGTTTACTTTGAAACTTTACTATTTATTTCAAACAGTAAGTAAAATAAAACTAAAATTAATAGACGATCGTTCAAAAATCTTAAATAATTAAGAACTAGAATTAAATAATTTAGAACTTCTAAATCGTAATGTTTGTCACATGAAATCGCCCACGTGTTATTAGTAATACTAGGCGCCACTATAGTTCAAATTTTGTTGTAAACCATAGAGATGTAACGAAACGTGTGATCCACTAAGAATTTTCTAAATATCTATTTCGCCGTTAGTTATCCAATTATTTACTACTATCACAGCCCGTCGCAGCTACGCCCACGGATATTACAATTAAAAGAAGCTTATATTACTTTAAAACACGTATTTATTTATCTGCTAATAATAGCCTTTATACAATTTGTTCCAAAATAAAACGGAATCTCAATATAAACTGCTATCTCCTATAACGCTACACTAAGGGGATAATTTTCTAAAAAAGCTAAGCACGTTATTTTTGATATATAGTTAAATATGAAGTTTCATATCTCTAACTTAAACAAAACGGGACCCCCGATACAAACTTTCACTGCCTATTACAGCCCCTTAGATCGATAGATAGATAGATTGTAGAAATTGTCCTGAACGGGACAAACTTCGACAATAAGGTCCATTATGATGCCTAAGGATGTGAAGATGTGAGCGAAGGCAAGGAACTTTGTATGAAGACTACGAATTGGTAGGTTGCGCGGCTGCAACCGAGTTTGGTAGGAACTATGCCGATACTTATCTGGAGTTCGTGAAGGAAACTGCAGAAAACCTTCACAAGCATAGCCGGTTATATCATTCTTGTCCATACGCCGATTTAAAAGATAAAAGTAGCTTAGATTACTATCTGAAAAGGGAAACAACCAGGCAGATAGGCAGAGAAAAATTAAAAAAAATGCGTCTTTGGGTTTTGATAACGTGCAAATAACCATCTGAGCTTAAGAAAAAGCCTTGATTTCGAAATCACAGACAGGCATTTCAAAAAATTTAAATTAATCAGTTTTTAAACACACTAAGATTTGGAATCTCTGGTGATAATTATTAGTAAAATGTAAAACAATTTATCCACAGAAAATTTTTTCTGTAAATATAACATTGACAGAAATATTCACGATGTTAATGTTCTAATACTGTTCAAGGGGTCATCCATAGTCCTTTAATTTCATATTCATAATGATTCCTTCCTCCAAAAAAATTATCATCAATATTGTTAGAGGCAATATAAAGTAGATAATTTGAAACAGTATTGACTATTTTTTCTAAAAACCTTTAAGCCAAGCGCTTAATTTTTCAACGGGTATTATCTAGAAAAAATAAATTTTAACGACATTTAATCTCTATATAGACACACAGACATACATTCGCATAACAAAAGATGAACAAAAAAAAAATATATAATGCCTCTTAGATATAATAATGAAGGATTGTGGACTATCACCAATTTCTTAAGTTTAATTTATAGATTTTTTTTTGTATTACTTATATCTGTGTCACGGATCAGCAGTTTTTGTTATATCGATACAGTGTGTTTCATATACATTCAAGAACTCATTAAAACACTGTTATATATATTATCTTCGTCTCATATTAAGACAGGCAGTCAGGAAATTTTTCAATCATTTTCAAGACGTTTTTCAATCATGTCTAATTGTCGCAACTATTGAAAAGCTTGCAAATCTATGCAAAGAGGATGACAATAAAATAATATAACACTGTCTAGATGAATGCATAACGGAATTTGAAAAAATACATAGAAATATGATTGTTGTGCTGGTAAAAATTATTAATGTTATTACTCTAAAAGCATTAATGTAAAACAATATTTATACAGAATGTTTCTGAGTGTAAGGATTCTAATTACTATCAAAAATTTTATGTAGATGTTTTTTTAAGTTTCATTTCTATTTGGTTTTGAATATGTACTAATACAAAAGGAAATTCAGATACCCGAACTTTTTGCACAGAAAGTGTGCACATAATTTGATAAATAATTAGTGACTTATTCATTCATTTTTCAAAAAAAGTCTTTGGATAAAACTTTGTTCAATATAAATATGATAAAACTGTTTAGCGAAACATTTTCCCAAAAATCGTATGAAAAAAGGCATAAATCAACTGTAAAATTCTTTAAAAAAAACATGTTTTTGTTGCAATATAAACAAAAAAATGCAAGATAATTTAAAATAGAATAAAGATATTAACAACGACATTAACTTTAATGTAAACAAAAGCACGGGGTGCTCCTACTTACGTTCTCATAGAGACTCTACTTTTACAAAAGTAATTAGAGAGCACCCCATGCTTTAAAGTTAATTTTCTTATCAATCACTTTATTCTACTCTATTTACAATTATTTTACATTTTCTAGTTCATATTGTTATATAAACATTTTTTTTTTTTAACTCTAAATTTTATTTATATACATAATTCATCATTAATGTGTTTCTGGTGCCTTCATAAAAAAAATTCTTCATAAAAGCAAAAAGTTACTAAATTTTCACGCTACCACCAAATCTAAATCGATACAACAAAATATAAACTTGCATCAATACAAGGTGTAAAAGCTCCATAAACACGTCTCTCAGACATCTGGAATAGCGTTGTTAATATTTCACTCCTAGCTCATGCGCCATCAGACTTTGCTAAAAATGCAATGCATGTAAATATAAACACTGGTTTTTAAACATCCTGTACAGATTTATAAACGAATATAAGAGTGAAGCACATTAAAGATAACAGAAGAGGAGCCAACTACTACTACAGTTAAAAGAAGAATTCAAGCGATTACCCCAAAGAAGAACGTATTTCTTTACAATGATTAAGTGTGTATTATACACACACACACATATATATATGTATCAGTGCTTTTTCTATTGAGCTTTTTATAATACTTAACAATAGAAAACTTTTAAAGTGATCAACCAAAACAATAATAATGATTTAAATAGTAAGTATATTGTTATAAAATAAATGTATTTATAAATATAATGTTTATAATTTGTGTATTATTATATATTAAATAATAATTTTTCTCTTATCGGTTAATAATAAATTATTATTTTGGCTTCTTACTAAGGCGCGTTTTCTATTTTCGTTCTAGAAGAACGAATACAACTTAATGGGCGCAGTTTATCTCGTAGTGGAATATATTACTACAATGTCTAATATTCAGGCAAAAATAATACAGTTACAAAATATTATAATATACGATATTGAAAATGGATTAAGAATGCATAACATGCGGAACGTATATTCAAAGGGGATCTACTTTTGAGGATGCAGTTCTTAGGGACTTGTGTACTGCCGATTCTAGCATATGCAAATCAGGTCTCGAGAATGATAATGAACTAAGAACCAAAATTCAGTAGATTATATGGTTGCCTTACCATCACAACAAAATGCAGAACATCAGATGAAACATTGGGGAGTTGATTTTAAAACTACAGTGGTTAACCAATGGATGGATAAGTGTGAATCAGAGGAATCAAAGTAAACCACTACATAACCTTATCATGTTCGTGTTTGATGGACTGTTCGACCGGTTTTTTTTTATATTTAATTTACATGTTTTCTTGACATTAGAATTAAAACAAAATGGTAGAAATGAAAATAAATTATATAAAAAATAAAAACATATAAAATGCAATTAACTTTGAAAAATATACCATAAAATTAACATAATTATTTTGCATTAACCAACTGTGAATTAAGTGTATTTTAATTGTATACCTTGATGACATTCATATATACAGGATGTTTCAAAACAAACGTCAGCTTTTTACGATTTGTTTTCGAGAAAAATTTATTTTCTGTTGGACATAGTAAAGGAATCCTATTTTCATGGAGTTCGTGTGGTTGTAGAATCGAAGATTGTTGATTGTGATGTAAGCATCAAACTTTTATCGAGCCGTTTTCGAGAACGCTAGTTCTATATCCGTAGGCTAGTCTGTAATTTATTTATGATTGTGTATAGTGAAGCCCATTACACAATGAAAAAAATAAGGTATAAAAAAAGATATAAGGAATAGTGGAATCCAGCAGATGGCAGAACCGTTGATCATTTCACAATTCAAAAATAAGGAATAAGAAATTAGATATAGCAACAGAATTTTCGTCGCGTTGGATATCTATTCCTTATTTCTTATTCCCAGCCAATCACAATGTTATGCGCAGGATGTTATGCGTAGTTGACTCTCCGACTTATGTTTTTGACATTTGTGCACACACCAGCAGCTGGCATTCAACCGCTGTGATTGGTTAAATATTATATCTTATCGCCCATTGTGTTTTGGTTGCTGTGCTATATCTTATATCTTATTCTTATATCTTATTCCTTATTTTTTTCATTGTGTAATGGCCTTGACTCTCATGTACAAATTGGGTATAATTCCTGATGACTCATCGATGAATCATTGCTCGTTGACTGTAAGAATTGTTATTGTAGTACTTAATAATGAATAATAATAATAATAATGGGGTTTAACCTCCGTTTTTGAGAAACGATGGTAAATTCAATTAATATTCAATTAAAATGTATTAAATACTTCCTTGCCATGATTTTAAGCTTATCATTTTTATAAAAATAAGTTATAACTATCTCCTCTTTAGTCTGCCTCCTGAAACACGTTGTATATAGATATACACCAGAGGTTCACTATAGAGTTTCTGCTCGTATATTATTAAGTTGAGTTTAAAAAACATGACGTAGAAAGGTACCACTTATGTTTTACATATACACACATACATACGTATATATATATATATTCATATATACGTACAGACACTGGTGGGTATGATTATTTGTTTTGTATAAGGAACAACGTTGTTTGTTTGTTTGTTTGCTCTAAGTTCGTTTGTTTCACAATTCCTGTAAATAGAGGTTGGCAGGAATATAAATGTTCACACTGCTAAAGCATAAAACTTGCCAATGTTTACTATGTCTAGTTTTTAGCAAAATGAATTGCAACATACTATTTGTGTATGCTTAAACGTCACAGCACTATAGAGCAATGGCATATATTCAGTACGGTTAAGAAGATACAGATATGTCAGGACAAGCTTATAACATAAAGATTAACAAGACTTTGAATATTATTAAATCACTAGCCTATACCAGCGGCTTCAATTGGATTTTTATATTTTTTGGGTCGAGTTTTTTCCATTAAGTCTTATCACATCGGTTTCCTTAATTTTTTCTCTAAATTACAATCTATACAGCTACCGAGTTTATATGTTTAAGTGCACCTTAAAAAATCGCATAAAATCGAAAATAAATTTTTGTTCCCAATTTGATTGAAATTCACCAACTTTGGTGAATTGGACCCAAAAAAACAAGAAAATCAGATTCATTAATCGATTCGAGGTACTGTGTACGAGATATCGTCTGAAATACTAGAAGGAATAAAATCGTATATAGACAGAATATCTCTGAAACTATACATCATATCGTCAAACCAAGTGGATTTTGGGTCCAATTTATCTTAGAAATTAATTTTCATTCAAATCGATTAACAAAAATTTATTGTGTTTTTTTCGATTTTTCCAAGGGGTGTACCTTGAAAAAATCACATAAAATCGAAACAAAATGTTTGTTCCCGATTTGATTGATATTCACCAAATATGGTAAATTGGACCCAAAAAACATGAAAATCATCTTCATGAAATGATTCGAGGAGCTGGTTTCGAGATATCGTCTGAAATCGTATACTTGGGTTAATAAAATCGTATTCAGACAGCAAATCTCTGAAACTATCCATCAAATCGTTAAACCAACTGGATTTTTGTGTTTTTTGGGTCCAATTTGTCTTAGAAATTAATTTTCATTCAAATCGATGATCAAAAATTTTTGTGTTTTTTTCGATTTTTCCTAAGGGGTGTGTGTACCTTAAAAAAATCACATAAAAACGAAACAAAATTTTTGTTCCCGATTCGAATGGAATTCACCAAATATGGTAAATTGGACCCAAAAAACACGAAAATCGTACTCGTTAAAAGATGCGAGTTACTGTTTACGAGATATCGTCTGATATCGAATACTAGAGGGAACATAATCGTATAGAGACAGAATATCTCTGAAACTATCCATCAAATGGTCAAACCAACTCGATTTTTGTGTTTTTTTGGGTCCATTTCACCTAAGAACCAACCAATTTTCATTCAAATCGATTGGCTTCAAAATACAATCCTAATGTAAATTTCCGTTAAGACTATGAAGACATAATATGAAAGAACTAGCGTATCATCCACCAGGTATCGAACCCTGGACCTCTGTATTTCTAACCTCGGATCATACTAATGAATGCGTGAACTTGTTTAAATTTTGTTTTCCAGAATAATTGGAATATCTGATACGTGTCTAGACATAACAAAAATGATCAGATTTCAATCTAGATCCCCCTTCTAGAACATGTGTACATGTTACAATAATAATAATAATAATAATAATAATAATAATACGGAATAGGTAGATAGATATAGTTGTTTTAAAATAACATTTAAATATTTTCAAAATAAAACATTCTGTTCTGTATAAGTAGTAAGTAATAAGATTATAATAAAAATGAAAAATGTGGTGTATTTTAACTGTAATTAAAAATATAATTGTCTCTTATTATTTTATTCGCTATTAATTATATCCCATTTTTTGTTTGTATATGTAGAGTTAAGTTCGTTTGCTGAAAGGAACATTTCACATCATTCTTTTATAATTTCTCTTTTTACACTTTTTATATCCAGTATATATGTAAATATACAAGGTATATTAATTACATTTCAAATTTTGTCCCAATTCCAAGAACATTTGTTTGTATTTTATAAATACGTGTTTCGACTACATGGTAGTCATCATCAGTATGAATTAGCTAATCGTAACAACTATCTCTGGTATTTGGATTCAGAGATATATTGTTTGTTGTTAATTTGGTGCATGTCTCACAATAATATCAAAAAAGTTTTGTCTTTTATATGATCTGACTGAGGTAGTACCTGAAGAATTATTTGAGTTGACCAAGGGATTAAGTGTTTGACGAATCCATCCGATTTATTGGAGGTATCCTTTTCTGACCATGCGGTATTGTTACTGTCAATATGGTGAGGGTGTTGATCGAAGCTAACCTTGATATTTAGGAATTAAATTTTGACACGCTTAATCCCTTTATTGGCCAGTCAACTCAAATAATCCTTCAGGTACTACCTCAGTTAGATCATATAAAAGACAAACCTTTTTGGATATTATTGTGAGACACGCACCAAATTAGCAACGAACAACATATCTCTGAATCCAAATCCCAGAGATAGTTACGATTACCTAATTCATACTAATGATGACTACATTGTAGTCGAATACGTATTTATAAAATACAAACAAATGTTCTAGGAATTGGGGCAAAATCAGTGATCTCTGATATACAACTCAATATACACTAGGTATTCAAACAATTAAATCAGTTAGTTGTTACATTACTTGTTTTTTGTTGAAACTAAAAACGTATAATATATCAAAAGTTTTGTATCTGAAAAAAAAATTAAAAATATATATTTTAATATAAAGTACCGGGTGGAAAAAACAGAGCATCCTAAGAAAGTTTTATGACCAGGGTAAATTTGTTTTGTTATAAGAGTTGTTTATTATTAACATGCTTTTATTAGTTTGACTTGTATCTATCTATCTATGTTTGTATGCATGTATAAATGCGATGAAATTTTTTTAATTGAGTTTGCACTCACTTCCGGACGGCTGAATAATCTGAAATTTTGCAGACGTATCAAGAATCGATGACAATACAATAGAATTAAAACAAATTTTAAAAAACAAAATAAAATATAAAAATTTGTTAATAGCCAAATAATACAAATTTGCATATCTTTAACTTATATATAACGATTTATTGTGTGATATTATAGTTTATAATATCAATAGAAATGTCACCAACAAAATTTTAATAAAAGAATGACATTTCCTACTGTTAAAATTTAGAAACAATTACTATATTTGACATTGAATAATTGAATTGAATAGATTAATTTTTTTTAAGACTAAAAAACAATAAATAAAATTTGGAGTTTTAAAAAAATAAAAACATCATGCTTTGATTGGAATATGAACTATAAAAAATGTAAACTAATTTAAAATAGAATAAAGAAATTGACAACAGAATTGACTTTAAAGTAAACAAAAGAATGGGTGCTCTCTACTTACTCTTGTAAAAGCAGAGACATTATGAAGACGTACGAAGAGAGCACCCCATGCTTTTGTTTACATTAAAATTAATTTCGTTGTTAATATCTTTATTCTATTTTAAATTATCTTGCATTTTTTTGTTTATATTGCAACAAAAGCATGTTTTTTTAAAGAATTTTACAGTTGATTTATGCCTTTTTTCATACGATTTTTGGGAAAACGTTTCGCTAAACAGTTTTATCATATTTATATTGAACAAAGTTTTATCCAAAGACTTTTTTTGTAAAATGAATGAATAAGTCACTAATTAATTACCAAATTTTGTGCACACTTTCTGTGCAAAAAGTTCGGGTATCTGAATTTCCTTTTGTATTAGTACATGTTCAAAACCAAATAGAAATAAAACTTAAAAAAATTCGTTACGCAGGAGCTGCTTCAACTTAGCGAATTTCCTTGGAATAAATAAATTACTCTCTAGCGGTCACAATGTTAGTATGATCAAAATGAAATGTCGTATCTGATTTTAGTATTTGCATGGCCAATTTTATTAATAAATAACATACGTCAAGGGAAAAGGGGGGCATAATGATAGAAGAAAACACAAAATATAAAATATCTCTCTTAATATTAGAACAATCGAAAAATGCTTAAGAAACAAAGTTGTAGAAAATCATATTTGGTACAATTCATCACCTTATCATTTTTGCTCAAACTCTAATGTGTACAGAGATATTGAGGAATTTAATTTTCAATCTTAAACCGTCAATATTTTTGTAAATATTAGGGTTACAGAAAAAATGATAAGAAACAAAATTACAGTAAAATTTAATACCTACAACTTTACTTCTTATAAAATTTTCGATTTTTTGAATATTAAGGGAGATATGTCAAATTTTGTGTTTCCCTCTCCCTCTAAACCCCCCTTTCCCCTGGTCCGATTTTACCCATTAACGAACTTGACCTTTTGAATACCAAAAGCGCTTCAAATACCAAATCTCATTCCGATAAAATGAAAACTGTGACCGCTAGAGTGATGACAGACACATGTCCATAGATATATATATATAAATTTTACAGATGGTGATTTTTGACATCTACAAGGTAGGATCGATGGACATTTGAAGAAATTTTTGCGAAATTTTGACTTCGGTACGGGACCAATAGCTCTATTTCCTTTCAGGAAATTCGCTAAAAACATCTACATAAAATTTTTGATAGTAATTAGAATTCTTACACTTAGAAACGTCCTGTATAAATATTGTTTTACATTAATGCTTTTAGAGTAATAACATTAATAATTTTGTATGTAACAATACTTGCATTTTTAATTGTTTCGTTACTTTTATGTGAACATCTAAAGTAAATTTATGAAAAAAAAAAAAACACAAGACTGCTACTAGTAAAGTAGTATTAAGACTCAATTTATGTATTCTATACATACAGTACCTATATAAATATTATAATATTTATATGTATACAGGCTCATAAATACAGTAAAACTTCAATACGGATTTATACCTTCCGTCTTAAGTAGACGCTTTCTTAGAAGTTCGTTACGCAAAAATTTCGTCAACTTTTTTATCTTATTAATAAAAGCGACGTTACTCATTATCATCAAATTTCACGAAACAATTCGAAAATTAAAAAGACACAATAAAGGTAGTCATCAGTCCTTACCAAATTTCATTCAACCAAATTAGCAAAGAATAGTATATCCTGAGACAATATAAGAGTAATTTTAATAAGAGTGATGTTAACAAGAGTAAATCGAATGAAAGTAATTTTAACAAGAGTAATTTCAATAAAATTTATTATATTTTAATTTATTTAATTTTTTATTTATTTTTATTTTTGTCTATTGATTTCGATTTTCTATCTATTTCTAATTGTCAAAGAGTAAATTACGACTAGCTAAATTATACTGATGATGACTACTTTGTAGTCGCAATACGTATTTATAATACAAAAACTGATTTAGGTATTGGAGCAAATTGTTCATATCTTGGTAATCGTCAGTCGTCCTATTTTTTAATCATTGCATCCCTCTTGTGTAATATAGTTGTATTCAGTAGATTCACTGTAATAATAAAAGCCTGTTGTTTCAACCATAGTGGTCTGATATCGTTCTTGTGTTTTAAACATGTTTATAAAAATAATGTTCTATATTTTTATAACTATAAAATATATATATATATATATATATATGCATTTGGTTGAAATTTATGATACATTCATTCGTGATAAATTTTAATACACTCTTACGTGGTGTATCGAAAGTAATTTTGAACGTTTTTCTGTTTCTTCATTTCATATATCGCATCGAAAGTAAATTTCTAAAAATAGATTTTAATTGATTAAAAAAAAGAGTAATATTTCGATTTAATATTTAGAGTTTTTATTTTTAAATCAACCTTTTTTTTTTTTATTTGTTTGCTATTTTCAGGCTATTAATTTTTGAAATATTCCACTTTTAAACTCAATTTTAATGGTGAGAATGGACAGGATTCAGGCGTAGCCCAAAGATTTTTCCACCGAAGAATATTTATATTAG
Source organism: Nineta flava (assembly GCA_963920215.1). Classification (NCBI taxonomy): domain Eukaryota; kingdom Metazoa; phylum Arthropoda; class Insecta; order Neuroptera; family Chrysopidae; genus Nineta; species Nineta flava. The sequence continues at coordinate 125,784,064 of OY986041.1, forward strand.
ACTTTTTCCACCTACTGTTTTGAAAATATTCAGGAGTAATTATCTTAGACTGATAACTGAATTTTTGATAATAAGTGTATTTTACCATTATATAACATATTGTAAGATATAGGGGTACTGATGCCCGAGAAAGGGAATATATAAAATACAATTTTCGCTGACAATTAAAAAATAACAGTTAACACATGGTACAGAAAATAGGTTCCAACAAAAGTTTTAAATAATAAAATTATGCATTAATAAAGTCGTATACGTTTTTCCCCTATTTAAAATGTTTTAGCCATAAAATTATTGAACAATAATTTGAATACATCTAAATTTGTCGTAAACCAAGCAAGTCGATACAAGTTTTAGCTGAAATTAATTGAATTTTACAATTATTTTATAGGATAACATTATTGAAAATAGAGGAAAAACTTGAAACATTTTATGTATTCATAACTTTATGGTCTACATAATTTTATGTATTCATAACTGTCGGCGGAAAATATCTGTTTGAACATCAACACCCCCTTATATTAAAATACTTTTTCTTATGGTACAACATCAAAAATTTCTTATTCTACCATTTAATCCACTCGCTTCCTCGACTAATAAATAAAAGCATATAGCACGGTCATGGACACCGAGCGTAAATATTTTACAGGCGCAATTAGAGACGACTTTTAGGCCTCTGTAACTCTCACATTTTTGTTTTTGGTCAGATACTACAAGACTAGGTTAATCTTCTAAAGCTAAAAATCAAAATACAATATACTAAAACTATGATGGTCTATAATGGTCTATGATGGTCACTGATGGATTGTTTTTTTAAAGGTAGACAACTCCTCGTATCGTATTTAATTGATGATAACACAATTGCATAACCTATATTTAAAAACAAAACATATACATTTTAATAAATGTGTAAAAAGATAAAAATGTATATATATACATATATATATGTATATATATATATATATATATATATATAGGGTAAATCGAGCCTGCCGCATATTAACACAAGCCTTCACTTTCTTACACGATCCTCGCATCCTCAACAACATCCAAGAAATGGATAAATTGAAATAAAACCAAGACCACGCGGGCTTGGCTTAAAGGTATGATAAACACCAAAGCACTCAAAACAATGTGCGCATAAATAAACAAATCCGAGAAACAGAGCACCGATGGACAACAAATATACGGTGTGAAGATTGAAGTACTAGGCAAATTTGCATTAAGCAACAAAAATCTGTTATTATTCTTGCATTCATAAAATGATATTGATGTTAAATTATAATTTTAGAGCTCAGTTTTAGCATTCCATAGATTTTTGTTTTTTTTGTTTTTGACTTTTTATTATTTTTAATTAATTGTTCGTCGTTTGTTCTTTATTGTTCGACCTTCAAAATTGTTTGTTTGTTTTTCATTTATTTATAAATAATTAAACAAATTAGCATCCTCAAGTTACCTATTAAAGATATTTACTTTTTACCCCCCAAAACGATGAATTTTAATCAATTTACATCTGTTCGATCCTTATTGATAATTGTTTGATCATATGTATTGCTTATTTGTTAATTATTTAATAGTTTTAATTAATTTGAAGAATGCGAGGATCGTGAAAGAAAGTAGAGGCGTGTGCTAATATGCAGCAGGTTCGATTCACCTTGTATATATATATATATATATATATATATATATATATATATATATATATATATATATATATATATATATTTAAAAAAATAAATGATAGCATATATCAAATTTGTAAACCGTTTCACGTACTTTAAACGTACACAACATATTTCTGACTGACACTTCATCCATCACTGACTGAAATATTGTATATTCCTATTACTTTCACAACACACCTTGTATACAAATAACAAACAAACACCTATATTATATCTGTGTGTAGTGTTTGTTTGATAGTTACAATCTATATTATCTACAGGATGATTCAATTAAAAACACGATTTAGTATGTTATCGTAGTGTTATTTGAGTTTGTCCTTTACGTGGAATTCGAAGAATCATTTAAAAATCAATAATCGAATCCAGTACATTGTTAGAAGTATATTAGTTTGTAAAGAAGCCTCGAATATCGTCACAGTTTGAGTGGATCTGTCTATTTTCAAAATGAATGGGAGGAAACATATATTTAATACTAAGTATTAAACATATGATTAAAATATATGTTTAAATAAGTTGCCCTTCTACTTTTAAATAAGTTCCCCTTACGCGCATATAATAGTCAAAACAAAAAAATTCAACTCTATATGTTTTTTATTTATTTGTTAAAATTGTGGTAATTATTGTTTTTTGTATATTCCTGGAACATTATTTAAAATATTGTTTTAAACAAATGTTAATTATTTTAAAACGTACACTTATTTTATTATTAAAAATTATAGACTTGATTCAATAACTTTTTGACAAGACTTATTATTTTTGGCAGTTAATTTGTAAACAAATGTGTTAAAACATGCTCAACTTAATTTAAATAAAAATTACTAATTAGGTTACAAAATTAGTGAGATTTAAAGGCGCGAAATATTCAAATCGATCATAAACTAAACAATTAAAAATTAATGAACAATTTTCTATCGAAACATTTCAAGACTCAATTTGTTTCGTGTATAAAACATTTTTGACATGCACTATTCTGTGAAAGTTTGCGTTCTATTCTTTCGTGAAACATACCGTATACATATTTGAAGAATGAATTTTCTTACAATATGTTTACATAATGGGTGTTTATGTTATACAAAATAAATTGATATGCTTTTGTGAATATCACATACACGAATCAAATATCATATACATTAAGCTTGTTCGAATGTGAGTATTGGGTATAAGCTTTTATTTTCAAACACTTTATCCAAACTTGACACAATTTTAATATTTTCTTTAATTTTGATCAAATTTCACTTTAACTTCGAAAATTTGAAAATAATTTCAAGCAATTAATTTTTTTTAAACTTTTTCTTTATATATATATAATATATATATACATATATATATATATATATATATATATATATATATATATATATATATATATATATATATATATATATATATATATATATATAAAGTGTTATGTTTCGGTCTTTACGACCATTATCAAACTGCCGAAATAATACATAAAAATAAGGTTCGAAATAATATTTCAATCTCACTTTATTATGTTTAATTTTGAGTCGAAAAAGAACCTTCTCTCATTCCGATTTTCGGTGCCCGGGTAATTTCAGGAAACTTTAAAATTACTTCTGTTGCTATGAATTCAGTTTTATGCCGATTTTTCTGTATTTTTAGTATACTATAAACATTCTTTTGGAGTAGTTTATCTGTTTGACAGCAATACTTGATATAAAAACGTTATTACAATGAAAAATGTTATATTCAAAAATAATCATGTTCAAAAATTCCGAAAAATAGAAGAAAAAAAAATTGTTTTAACAATAAACATAAATTGAATTTTACGAAGCAATTAAAAAGCTAATATTAAAATACCACGTACTATGATAATTAAATCATCGTATAAATTGAAATTTAACCCAAAATTTTATTGGTGTCAGATATATCTAAATAATAATATGAAATAACATTAATTAATGCAATTTTAATAAATTGAAATAAAATTGAAATAAAATACTTTCGTACATTTTTTGTTTGTTTGCAGAATGCTGTATTTAAAAATTGATATAAATTTCGTTTTCCAGTTAGAATAAACAGTCATTCAACTAAATGGCCGACTGAATTTAGCTTTTATACAATCTAACGATTATTTAGAACTATGAATAATCTATGTTCAATACATTCATTATTCCTCCTACTGACGCATTGAAATTAAACTAATCATTTAGTGAATGGCCATTTTTTTGGACGGAAACAAATTAATAAAATAATTATTCATTAGTTTAGTTTATTTTCAAAGAATTATTGTTTGTGTTGATAATGTATCGGTATGCTCCTAAAATCAATTATGCTTTCTTTTAGAAACCATTGCTCCTTAACTATATCCTCCTCAAGTTATCACGGTACGTTAAAACTTGTTATTTAAAAAAAAGTTATTTAAAAAAATCATTTTAATATTAAAGAATATCAAGGCCCAAAACACGACCACGCAGGCTCAGAGAACTTCCAAGCACTATATATTAACATTAAAATTGGTTCGAAATAGGTATGTTCAATTTGAGTCTCAACCTTTTTGATCCCCTAATACCTGATTGGCTTCTGGGAAATTGAGAACTCACAACGCCAAAAATTTGGTTAGATGGTATGTATTGCTATATAAATTCATAGTCATATGCAATCAGCACCATAATAGCTGCTGAGAAAAAGGTGTACCTTTTTTGTAAAATCAACTTATAGTTTGAGCTTATTTGAGCAAGAAACGGAATTTGAGACCATACAAAATCAATTTAAGTAGTTGGTATGGAATTTTTCTGGGTTTGGGTCTTGAATATAGATGAGAATATAGTAATCAACAAGAATTGCTGATAGAACCTTTCTAACAGAACATTTTCGTTTCTTATAAACTATATTCTCAGAAATATTTGTTTGCTTTTAAAATAAATTTTATTATAAAAACAAATCAGTCCAAGTCATATGAATTTTTTATTTCAAATAATCTTAATGTATTTATTAAAATTAGTTCTTGAAAAATACACTAATGAGCATTTTATTTGGTACTATCTAAAATACTTTTAACAAAATTCCTAGTTTTTTGCAGTCAGTCATTCAGCCAAATGTCGAATTATTATTGGGCTGGGACGCACACATATGTAAACCAAACTATTCGTATAAAATATTAAACAACATTTGTCTAATAATTTTATATTTTATATCATAAAACTAATGATCAATTCATTGATACCAAATGTTTTAAAACAAACTCGAACGTTCTAATTAAATAACTAAGATTAACCACACGTAAAAGATTTTTATATACCTTTTAGGTAATTATTTTAGGTAAAAGAAATTTTAATTAAACTTAAATAGTATCACTCTTTTGGAAAGTTTTACTTTGTGGAACATAGTAATTATAAAAAATAAAAATACTACTTTGATTATAGAATTCCACTAATTTAATATTTAATCTTTCTTTCAAGTCCTGTCATTTTCAACAACAGTGTTTGAAAATGATAGTACGAGGCCGAAACATATGTCACATGGTTGTATTATTTATGTATTAAAAATTATGGTAAAATTATAATTGGTGAATGTTTTTGGAGCAAAGTCATGTTTCAATTTATATCTTACTGTTTTTTTCTAAGGTTCAATTTTTTTTTCATTAACACAGACTCTTGACAGACAAAACTTTTCTCACAGACAAAAATTGTTATTGAAGATTGAAAATATCTACCTGAAACCCTGCATAGCCCTGAATACTTGATAAAAGTGATGGAAGCGCCGGGAAGGTGATTTTTTTATATCCTATATCCTATATAATTATTACTAACCAACGCTTCCACCCAAAATATACATATATTGATACCTATCTAGAGACAATACAGTATATGAATCTTCGAATCGATTAATGATTGATTTATTTTATCACAAAGACTTCGAAATGTTTTTGGAAATTCGTCACAAAAGCATGAATATACAAAAAATTGAAAGAATTTAAAAATTGAAAATGGGATTAACTTCAAGGAAGTATTTAAAAATTAATTGTTCCATCGTAATTTGAGTACAATTTACCTTGTATGGTGAAATTTCATTCGAATAGGGATTAAAAAATAGTTATCGATTTTTTCAGGTAAAATTGAAAAGATAGTTAAAAAATTGTTGTCATCAATTTGCTTGAAACTCACTGTACTAAGTAAATTGGACCTAAAAGTAACAGAAATCAAGTTGATTTGACGATTTGAGAGATCGTTTATGATTTTAGGTGCCAGCGTTCGATACATGTTCACGATACTTATATAAATAAAACTTACATATACATACATTATACGATTAAGCAAAACAGACAGAAGTATGTTTGTCATATAAGCAGTGGAAAACGACTTTGTTTGTGTCTGATATGAATTTTGTTTATTGAAAGACAAGACAAAATTATATATTATAGAACGACAGATGAATGATCATTATTATTTTGGTAAGCAGCTATACCGCCAGTTCTTACATTAACACATTTAAATTTCACTATGCAGTTGAAATTAGGTGCAGGAATGTTTTCATCATTATTACTACATGTCATCATTATTACTACGTTTTTCACTAGCATATCATTTTATTAAACTTTTGTGTCTCAATCGTCTCATTTTCACTAGCATATCATTTTATTAAACTTTTGTGTCTCAATCGTAGTGTTCACCTTATTTAATATTATTTTAATAAATTAAAAGGGGTATAGCTTCTTACGTGCGTACATAAGCACACTCACACACTTTTTTTTTCATATTAATATAAATAAATTATTATTTTTTACTTGCCAGTTTTATTTTATGAGGTATACTTTTAGTAATCATACTGTATATAATTCTATGTGATCATTTTATAATAATTTTCAAAAACATAAACAAACACAGATTGTCGATAAAGAGAAGGGATAGATCCATTGGGATGGATTGTAATTTTATTTTATAAATATTTTGTGTGACTGATATGAATGTCATAAACAAAACATAGAAATTTATCGATATTTTATAGGCTTGTATATTTAATTTTGGATAATTAATCAAATTATTATATTATGCATAGACATGTTTTTATAAAATATTTATACATACAAATCCAACGGAAGAGAGAGGGGCAGAGAAAGAGGGATGAATATCACTTCAATTTAATATAAAATATCATATTATGGATATGATATGTTTTATAGTCAAAATAAGTGGAAATATCTCTGATTCATTTGTGGTTGTGAGCTAATCTAAAACTCATTGAATTCTATCAAATTAACATGTGTATATGTTTAATATAATTTTTATACCCGGTATTTAATATATACCAGGGTATATTAAGTTTAGTTCCGACTTTGTAATATTTGAAAATATTGTTTGTAGAAAAATATTTTTGTTATAGGTGTTCATAAAATGACCTAATTAGTCCATTTCCGCACGTCTGTCAATTCGTGGACACGGTCACTCAAAAGAAATTTTGTGTGTATGTTCTAGAGCTAAAAAGTTATTGTTGTTGCACTGATTTGTGTCGTGCAATAATATGATCTTATTTAAAAAAATCATTTTAATATTAAAGAATATCAAGGCCCAAAACACGACCACGCAGGCGCAGAGAACTTCCAAGCACTATATATTAACATTAATATTGGTTCGAAATAGGTAAGTGCAATTTGAGTCTCAACCTTTTTGATCTCCTAATACCCGATTGGCTTCTAGGAAATTGAGAACTGATAACGCCAAAAATTTGGTTAGATGGTATATATATCTATATAATTCCATAGTCATATGCAATCAGCACCATTATGGCTGCTGAGAAAAAGGTGTACCTTTTTTGTAAAATTAACTTATAGTTTGAGCTTATTTGAGCAAGAAACGGAATTTGAGAGCTTACGAAATCAATTTAAGTAGTTAAGTAGTTGGGATAGATTTTTTCTGGGTTTGGGTCTTGAATATAGATGAGAATATAATAATCAACAAGAATTGCTGATAGAACCTTTCTAACAGAACATTTTCGTTTCTTATAAACTATGTTCTAGAGCTAAAAAGTAAGGTTGAGTTTGAGAATAGACAAAATCGGACCATGTTTGGGCAAAATGGGCAAAACTGTATATCTTTGACACCGTAAGAGATAGAACAAAAATTTAAAGATATTATATTATATTAATAAGTTAAGATAAGATAAGATAAGATATTATATTATATTTATTGATTTATTTTATATAAAATTCTTTTTTAGAATTAAATAATAAATTTTTAATTTAGAATACTCTTTTTTAATGTAACATACAACTCTTTTAACTAATATTTACAAATTATAATTATTATTTTAAATTTATAAAAACACGGTTGCTCAGTTACACGGTGTATATAATATATACCAGGGTATATTAAGTTTAGTCCCACTTGTACGTCCGATCGCTGTCTGTCAGCAAGATAAAAAACGACAAGAAATAACGAGCTGAAACTTTGTGATTGGGCCAAGTAACTTCCGTAAATAATCATAGTTTATCAATGATTTACTACATCCACTAACGATTATTAACGATTATTTCAATTTATACAAATATTTATGTTCAAAAACATCGACATTGCCCATCAGTAATAAATTATGCTTCCCGTAGAATTTAGTACAGCTTCTCTGCAATTTACTGTCCATATATTCACTTTAGTATTTAATATTAATAAAATTTTATACAAAAATATATTCGATGTTTAAACATGCAACTGTTTAAGTTGAAATTGAACAATTTATACTTCCAGATAAGACATTTTTGTTTGTGCTATTCGATTAATATGCTTTAATATGCAATGAACTAAATGTATATTAGCTGACCTAGAATAATAATACTTTCTATATTCGATAAAATAAAACGATTCAGATGTATCTAAGCAAATTTCTTTTCAATATTATAGATAACAGATTTACAGTGTCTTTCTTCATTATTATTTATGCTCCTCAATTGCTTACATATTTTACTCATATAATTAAGAAAATTTAATAAATACTCAATAGAAGAAAATTTTAAAACTCAACGCCGGAAAATATTTTCTGGAAACCATTTAGCCCAGTACGTATTAATTACAATCATGCAAAAGGAATGACATTCGATCTATTTGCTATTCGATTTTATGGCAAAACCAGTAACAAAAACCAAGTTTTCCAATTCAAAAACCTCTGCTAAATTTTCTGTGGTCTTAAAACCATCAATTTTTTTTCAATATTTTAAAGCTTTAGCAGTAATTATCAATCTTAATATTCCAATCTTAATATTAGATTTTATTAATAACCCAAAAAAATTAATTCATGTATATTTATAAGTATTTATTTAATAACATATTAAAATTTAAAAGATTTACCATTACTTTGATGTGATCTCCCAACAACATATACAGGATGAGTCAAAAGTCATGGAATTTTTAGAAAGGGTGGATAAGAGATGAAATTTTAAGATAAGAAGTCTCGGACATTTTTGCACCTGACCCACCGTTAATTAGATATTAATTAAGTAAAGTGACTAGTTAAAGAAGCGCGTTAACGGCATAAGAAATGGTGGGGAATAAACGCAGCGGTAGCAATCAAGGACTTTCAGGTGAAATAATGTCCAAGGACTTTTCATCTAAGAATTGCATCCCCTATCCACTCTTTTAAAAAACTCCATGACTTTGGACTCACCCTAGATATTTATATATATATATATATATATATATATATATATATATATTATATATATTATATATATTATATATATATATATATATATATATATATATATATATATATATATATATATATATATTATATATATTATATATATTATATATATATATATATATATATATATATATATATATATATATATATATATATGTATCCCATTAACGACACGGGAGTATACCAATCATAAAAACATATCAAATTAAATTTTACACAATACAAATTTTAATGATTGAATATTTCAAAAAAATAAAATCTATCTATTATGTATACCCATCGGTAAAACAGAACAGTAAAACAATTCACTAAATAATTATTTTTGACGTATTTAGTGGATTTTGTTTTTTCAAAATACAGCACAAAACAACCTTAATTAGTGTATATGATATAAATTAACCAAAAAAAAAACACCAGAAAAAATTATAAAAATAACTAAAACAAAACGGTATGAATATATTTAAAAATTTTAATATGCAAAACATGAAGAAAAAATTTATACAAAATAAATTTACAATATTGTATTGAATTACCACAATTTTTGAATACTTTAAAATTACATCATTTTTTTGTATAATAAATATAGGGGGTTTATAAAATTATGATGGAGGGATGAGTTTTTTTTTCTTTTTCAAAACTCTTCGTCAGAATATTTTTTTTAAATTTTAACGTAATGTACGATATTTAATTTATAAAAGTAGAAGTTTTTTATTTTTTAGTCTATAGAAGGTGGAGCAACATTATCGAAAATATATGCGTTCATTCAACATTTACTATTCACACGTTAAAATTTCAATTTTTAATGTTTAATTACATAAAAATCCTTCATCAGATTTTTTTCAAAAACTTATTTTATACGTATGAGTTAGCAATTAATAACATATCAATTATTCAGATTTTTATCTATACATACTTTAAAAAAATTCTTGTAAACACTAATTTTCACTATGTTTAAGTATAATTTTCTAACTGAAATTACTTTGTAAAGTAAATGTTTGTTATATTACAAAATTATTATTTAAATAAATAATAAATACATGTAAAAGATCATATAAGGTCATATAAATACATATCATAAAAGATCAATACATGTAATTGATCTTTATTAATTAAAATTGATATTTTTAATTTCATTTATGAATTGTTATTATTTTTATGTGTAAATTACCAAGGTTGTTAACACTCACAGCAACCGTGATAATAGAGGGAAGTTATAGTTGAAATGCAACAGATAAAAATGATGAACAAAATTATTATAATAATTTAATGATGAAGCGACACCGCTACAACTTAAAATTCAAGCCAATTCTACCTTGAATATTTCCAAAGCACTCTAATCAACTCATTTTTTATATGCTTTCATATGAAGAAGATATTCCAACCTATTTAGATTAGAACAAAAGTATCACATTTAAAGATGAAATATGTAAAATGTTACAGAACCTATAAAAAAAAAGCTGCACATAAAAAAGGTTTCATGTATGGAAGACCTTGTATATATGATAAAACTATAACAATTTCAAAATGCATTCTAAATATTATATTATATTGAAACTATATACGCGAATTTAATGTTTATAGTGTATCCCACAGTAGTAAGTAGTTTGTACCCCACAAAATGTTTTCAAACATCTAATGTTATAACCAATAGTATATATACAGAATGCACCAGACGCAACTAGTTTTGGAGCATTCAGGATGGGGCACAATATTCCATTTTAGTTGTATAACGGCGTTAAACTTTAACCTACTAGTGACGCCGCGAGACGAAACTTTTATGTCTCTTGTATTGTTTTGACTTGTAGAAGTTTTGTATCATCTCATCTCACTTCGGCTTTACAGTTGAAGATTTTTTTGAAAAAATAGAATTTAAAAAAAAAATATTTTTTTCAATCTTTTTATACCCGGTATATAATTTATACCAGGCTATATTAAGTTTATGCTCGACTTTGTAACGATATAGGTGTTCGTATATTGAACTTAGTCTATTTCCGCAAAGTTGTCCGTCCGTCCGCCTGTAACATGATAAATTAAAATCGCAAAGAGATAGCGAGCCGGAATTTTTTATGTGTGTTCTAGTGCAAAATAGTAAGGTCCAATTGGGCAAAATCGGACCATGTTTGGACAGAATTTTTGTCTTTAAAAAAATTTAAAGACAAAAAATGTTCCTTTTTTAACAGTATACAACTTTTGTTTGAGTTTTTTTCACAAATTCAGTATATACCGGGTATGTAAGCAATTAATTTAGTTAGTTGTTTTTTCACTTGTTGTTATTCATATAAATTGTATATTTTTCTAATTTATTAAATTTCTTATATTTGAATTAAAACAAAAAATATTCATTCATTACCACCCAAAATGATTTTCTGAGAGATTGAAGAGACTTTCTATCGCCTGCCTCTCAATGATTTATCGAAAGTCAGGATTCTACTTTTCGACTCGTCTCTCCAAGAACTTGTTCCCGTCGCGTCCCGTATCTATCGTCTCTTGCAGCATCACTGTTACTAATTTCATTCAAACAAGTCGTTTAACCCCCGATGTAAACAGAGATGTTATAAGTCTGAAGCCTTTTTCCTACCTGTATATCTACATGTTTGATGAAAAACTGTTCAGCCATTTAATTATCATCAGCTCTTTTTCTGGTTGGTGTAGGGATCTGTAAGAAGTGGAACAGGCAGGATGTGTTAGGTAGTGTTGTAGTACTATATAAAATTCTTCACAAACGCTTCCACTGTTTCATAACCACTTCATTTTGTCGGAAGGTTTTTTAACTTCTAGTAAAACAAATTCAACTTTTTCCAGTCGAAGAGAAATTTATTTTTTGGATGTCGACATTTTATAAAATACCTATTTATAGATATGTTTCCAATCTACTCAAAATTGTACTAAACTATGCGTCTTTTCAATGCGGGAGCATTTGTGGACACAAGTTTCTAACTGAAACTTATGTATTTTCATAAAATCGGTTAGTTTAAACAAAAATTCTGCAACATCCTGTAAATATATAGACTATCATATATCCATATCTAATTTCAGTAGCGTATATTCAACAATTCTCGCTTCAGTTTGTATATATTCAACACACATGTTGTGCGGTGCACAATCTCACGGATATGGTCTCAATTTAAAAAAAAAAATAAAACACACAAGTAGTAGTAGTAGTAATAGCAGTGGGGACATCGAAGAATGGCAATAGGCCTTTCTAATCCTTTTTACCGACCCTTAAAGGGCAAGGTATTAGTATGCCGACTAGGAATTAGTAGGTTGTGCGAATACAGCCGACCTTGATAGAAACTAAACCTTCACAAACATAGCCGGCTACTAATGTTCTTGTCCATATTCTTGTCCTTGTTCTTGTTCTTGTCTTGACAAACTGTCAGTGTTGGGAGTCGAAACAGCAACCTCAACTTTTCTGGTAGATCGCCTTCAACTGCTGGACCACCCGGACAGCAGTTTAAGTCGCTCTAAAGGTGCTGGACCCGGTTCTTTCGAGATAACTATACAATGATATTCTCACGATAAAAATAATTTCGCAATTCGATCTTTTGTTGTAAATGTTTTTTTATTTTCTTTTAACTCTTTCTTTCTAATTTTTGGATGCTTTCCAAATCTCCGACTGTATTTGTAATGATATATTCAGCAGACGCATGTTTTTGAAGTAAATTTAAGAAATTCAACTGAATACGAACCTGCCATTTGTACCATATACAAATGTTGATACGAAATATTTTTGAGCCACTAAAAACATATATTTGCACAATTCTATCGTTGCCGTAACACCGTTTTATAAGAGGTATATGCAATCGTAATATACATATAGTGTTTTCAAAATAGATTGAGCTTTCAAAGCTGATTCAATAGCGAATGGAACAATCTATTATAAAAAAATGGAAATTATGTTTACTCTGGAAATGAAAATTTGTAGCTTTTACTTATTATTTTGAAATTTGGAATATCCTCATTTTACCAATATTTAATTTGAAAACATTTTTCTTCTCATATTTTGATAAAATATAGCAAATGTATATTAAACAAACATACTGTTCAAAGTGTCGGAAAACAAGGACACATTAATATCTTAATTGTAGACTCTTGGTGTGTCTGAAGTTAATAGATGCAAGGAATTACACCAGTTTTCAACAAGAAGTCAGGTTTTGGGAGAGAGAAGGGAGCTTCTCAAGTTGGCCTGTACGAATCGAAGATTAGTGTAATTGTTAAATTTTAATATGGGCTGATTTTTACCAGGCCGACTGGCTTAGTTGTCGAAGGCGTTCTGCTCGGAACTGGGAGATTGCTGGTTCGATTTCCAACTGCGACAGTTTGTCAATTAACTTAAATGTCGGCGTATGGACAAGAACGAAAGTTATCGGGGCTATGCTTGTGAATTTTTTCAGTTCTCTTTCACATGAGTATCGGCAAAGTTCCTATCAAAGTAGGCTGCTATCGCACATTTTACCAATTTCTAGTCCACATATAAATTCCTTGTCCTTTAAGGGTCGGTAAAAAAGACTAAGCAAGGCCCCCTTGCCAGGCATCGATCTCCTCTCCGTTACTCCTACTAACCTGATTTGCATACAGCTCTTATACTCAAGGTTTTTGTTTTACAGAAAATTAAGAGAGATTCTAGAGAAATTTTGAGATACATCACGTATATATATATATAAGACTCATTTTATAAGGCGTTTAGTGTACATACATAGGTTCCAAACTGTTCGTTATATATTCTATGTTATATTTTTATAGAATATTGTTTGGTATTATTATTATTTTACCCAGAACCGAAGAATATATAATAAATACAAGAAACAAAAATAAACAGAATGTTTCTATTTTTTTTTTCAAATATAAAAATATATATTGTTAAATTTTCCAAAGTATCCGTATAGCAAATGTAGCGTATATATATATATATATATATATATATATTTATTCATACATATATGTATAGGATGTTTGATTATGATGATATATATTGATTTCCTTAAAAGAAGCTATACTTAAGAGCATATTTGCAATAAATTTGATCTTATGAAAAGTAGACAGGGTGATTTTTTCTTCCAAACACTAGTAACAACCAAACAAAAACTGGCATTAAATCCATTGTTTACATTAGAATCAGAGTTAGTAAAATTTAGGTTTATCATACATTTAAGGTACAAAGTTTACGAGCCCATAGAAAATGATATCATTGATAATGTGGGTCTTAATTCTAATATTCTTCTTTTATCAGAAACATAGATTAATAATGATGTTTATTCTTTTTTTAAAATGCAATAAAATTCAAGGACCGTTTTTTTTCATAAAAAAATTTATTTTACAGATTATTATTGGTTTAAGGATGCATTAATTATTATTGGACATTAAATAAAACCCCCCAATCATTTTCATTTTTCCGCCATTTCCTGCGCCAAAGACCAACTAATATTGAATTTGCTCTAAGACATAGTATGTAAGAACTATTGTATACTATACAGACAAATATGTCATACTGCTACACCAAAGATGAGTATAACGTATGAATCAATCTTCTCATATCATTGACGATATTACTTTGTTGTCAAACATCAATAAATTTTTTCCTCGGCATGAGATATTATTTTAGGTTTTAAATAATCAAACTTGTTGCAAAAAGTAACATTATTCACGGCAGACGGAAGTAGGTCGTACCAAGCACCCTGTACATATATATATATATATATATATATATATATATATATATATATATATATATATATATATATATATATATATATATACATATATATATATATATATATAAAAATGTATGTATATATATATATATATATATATATATATATATATTTATGTATAGTTATTATTTTACTTTTTAATAATGTCACTAAAACAAATAAAAAATGCATATATATGATATATTTCAAACAGAATATACAACAAATAGAAAAAATATCATTCACTCCATTTTCCATGCAAATGCGAGAGGCAATTTTAGATGGTCGTTGTGATTGTATTTGCGTGTTAATAAAATATTTGTAAAATAAAAAATTTGCCATTTCTATAATCATTTCTATAATCATTATTCGGACTCTTGAATGGTTCTTTCAGAAAAGATTTTATATTGGTTTAAACCTTCGTTGAATTTATTATTTAAGAACAAATGTCGTTTTATAAAAATTTACAAGATCTCAAAATATTATTGACATTAGCAGTAGAAATTAGACTAAAAATTAAATGAAACAAGCTTTGAACTTTTTTATTTCCTTTTTTTCTAAAAACGGCGACTTATTTTTTGCAAATACGGATGTAACCAATACGGATAGATTTTTATTTCACAAAATAAAACTGGCTTTTATTAGTGATGCACTGAAAAAAAAGTTGAATAGCTAACCGTAAAAGGCCTTTAGTAAAAAAAATAATAGGCGTTATGTCTGCGCAATATGCCTACTTGGAAACTGGGAGGTTATGGGTTCGAATCCCGAAATCCGCAGTTTGCCAATTATTAAGTCGGTAACGCTTTGTCGGAATGTCAGTAACGCTTTAACAAACAATAAATAACGACGAGACGCCGAACTTTTCGTGCGTAAGAGATTAACTTGTTTCTTTAACGATAGCAAATATTTTATCAGTAACAGTTAATTTTCAAAATGGATGGTGTGACAGGCAGGTGCTCCACCCCAACATGTTCAAATAACGGGATAAACATAGTTATTACTTGGCGCTACTTAAATAACCGTTACTTGGCGCGATTGAGTGTATTCACGATAAAAATAAGTAGTCTTTTATGAACTAAAAGTTGAAGAAATGAGACCTACAATATGTATAAACGTTGTGTGTCATTTAAATAAGAAAACATTTTTCTAATTTATAAATAAAAATTTTACATTGACATGTTCAAAGCGTAGGACTGGGAAATTGAACCACTGAATTTATAGGACAAGGTGGCCATCAAATTATGCATACCATTATTAATTAACAGCATTAAAATCAGCTTGTTACTAATAACTATGTATACCCCGTTACTTGAAAATGTTGGGTGTGGGGGACCTGCCTGTCAGACCATCCATTTTGTAGGACACAAGCTTTTTTGAAGTCTTTATTACATTATCTCTCAATTTAACTAACAAATTAACTGTTACTGATAAACTTTTTGCTATCGTCAAACAAACAAAAGTTACTCTCTTACGCGCTTCGTTAGTCACTATCATCGAGAATTTTCACTAGAAAAAAGTTGGGCGTCTCGTCGAAGGGAAGTTACTGACAAAAATTTAGCCTGTTATTAATCATTAAAAAAAACCGTGCTGTACTGTGAACTATAAGATTTTTATTTTTTATTTATTTATTTTGAAGTTATAAATTATATTCAACTATCATTCTATTTTATCAGAAAATTAATACCAAATGTTGTATGCTAACAATAACTTTTACATTACAATCTTAAACACAAGATTAATATATCCATAAATTTTGCCAAAATTTGTGTTCAATGACCATTCAATTGAATTTCCGTAATAATAAAGTTTTCATCATGTCTATGATGTACTCTATGGTCTATACTATAGAAACCAATATATAAATTCAAAGTAGTGTAGTCTATTCATGGTAGGAAACTACTGTACTATACACGGTGGTGCACATAAAAGTATCCACTTTGTTTCAAGTATCCATGTTTCAACTTAAAAATACTTTCCTGTCTATAATCCGTCTTCGATTTTCTACAATAACAAACGAACTTTTTTTTATGTAGAAACCTACTTGAAGTCTATTGATAAAGGATGTTTGTCTAAGGGTCGGAACAGTCCTATCATAAAAAAATAATTCGATCATATGCAGTTGCTCATATATTCTCAGAATCGGTTGACTAGATACACTTTCATATAATTACTCGAGTTTCAACATCTTTTTTTGAATAATTTTGTAACAATTTCAAGCTCAAACATCTATATTTAATTCAGATTATAGAATGGCATACGTATGTATATATAGTACCTTATCCGGTTATATTAAACAATTTTGCAAAAATGTCTTTCGCAAATATCCACAATCCTATTAGATGTCGAAGATGACCAATATATATATATATATATGGGGGATTCACAGGAAAAGGAAAAATTAATATGGGCTAAAATCGAAAAATTTACCGTCTGTAGACACGATAACTCAAAAACAAAAAAAGATATCAAGCTGATGTGCGTATGTTCTTGAGTTAAAAAGTAAGGTCAAGTTCGTGAATAGGGAAAATAGGACCATGTTTGGGAAAAATGGGCAAAACTGCGTATCATTGAAACCATAAGAGATAGAACAAAAATTTACATAGAAAAATGTGCCTTTTTTAAAAATAAACAACTTTTGTACGAAGCTTTTTACATTAATTCAGTATATACCGGGTATTTAAGCAATTAACTATGTTAGTTATTTTCACTTGTTTTAATTTCTTTTATTCCTCCAATTTTATACGTATTGCTTTTTTATGGACCATACTGTATATTATTTTATACATGTAAAATGTTTTGTCACCCAAAAATCCCACACAGATGTCAAGAAGTTTCCTTGCTGGTTTGGTACATGTATGTTTTGTACTTATATAATAGGATATATAATATTATAGATGTGAATCAAAAAGCCTTTAGCTATATAAACTTATATAAGTTGTTTTAAAAACAAGGATTTTACATACATGCATACATACATACATACATACATACGTCGGATACAATATGCAAATTTACATATTCATATAAAAGCATTTGTCTATGATATTTATAAAAATATATTTTGAACACTAGCAACCTCTATATACAACCGCTATATACACCACCAAGATCAGGGTGCCGATCGAAACAACGTCATAAACGTTTTTTACCTTCATTGTCTCCTGAGCACGGAAAAAATTACTGAACCTTTTTAAATATATTATGGATACACAGTCTTGTAAAGAGGTTATATCTAGTGAACTATCCATTAAGGTAGTTCCAGTACTGTCTTATATAATCAGGACAAAAACCGGTTTGCTTTTATTTTAAACAAATGCATATATACACATACACAACATATAGATAGATATATATTCACTATTCGTATATACAAATTAATGTAATTTTGAAATAAAAAATAATTTTAAACTTTTATATTTCGAAAACAAAACGGTACAACGCGATTTAAAAAAAAATTTAATTAATAAATATTTATCTTTACTATCCTAGTTTTTTTTTAAATCCTGTCGAGTATTTTTTTAATACAACAGATAATAGTTGGGCGGGCATGAAGTTTTACATGCTTCTAATGAGAGAGAGTGAAAGAGAATGATTACTTTGCTATTATTTATCTCGCGTTCTAAACGGCCAAAAATTCTGAAACTTCGGAATTTATTAGAAAACATTATTTTTAGCCTGTGAAAAAAATGAGCAAAATCTGTCGAAAAGTGGTTTCATGCTTATGGTATTCTCTAATTTCAATCAAATCGTATTGGTCGACTGGTTACATTTGGTCTACTCGGAACTGGGAGGTTGCTGGTTTGTTTCCCAATACTGGCATTTTGTCAATAAAATTAATTAAGAAAAAAAATGGGGCGATTAATTGACTAAACTGTCAGCGTTTGGAAAAAATACCGACTAAGTAACCGACAATGAATGTGAAGATTTTCTACAGTTTTATTTCACGAACTTCAGACAAATATCGCCATAGTTTGGAACCAAGTCAACTGCAGTTGCACAATCTATCAATTCCTTATCCTGTCTCACCCCACGTCCTTAATAGATATCCCAAGGGACCTTATGGTATAAGTGTGTCCCGACCGGGCCAGCCTAACCAACCAAACCTAAGGAGTTATACATGATTGCCTAAAATTGAAAAAAATATTCTTCTTGATTTTTATAAAATTTCACTTTTACAGTTAAATTCGATTCAGAAAACGTTATGTATTGAGGTTTTAAATGAGGTTTCCATGTTTTCAAGGTTTTTCAAGTTGCATACCACAAAATTGTAGCGACCTGATAATGCCATACGCACTTTATGGGAAAGATAGCAAAATGTATTACCAAATCAAAAGATCTCAGATAAAAAATAACAAAAAATACAAATTCGTTACGAATGACCTACGTTACACTAAGCGAATTTTCTCTAAGAGAAAAGTATCCAAATAAATTTAAGTTGTGGCGATACTATTACTTAATATTACGTTATGGCCGTGCTGTCAAAGACGCTCTGCTTGGATCTGGAGGGTTGCGAGTTCAATTCCCAACGGTGTCAGTTTATGACATAAATTGAAAAAAAAATTGGGCAGTTAATTGACAAAACTGTCAGCGTATGAATTAGAACAAAGTCACCGGCTATTCTTGTAAAGATTTCTGCAGTTTCCTTTCACGAAGGACAGGTAGATATCGGTAGAGTTCCTATCAAAACCGCTGCAACCACACAACTTACAATTCCTTGTCGTTTAGGGGTGGCTAAAATTACCTAGAAACGCCTACTTGCCAGGCTTCGACTAATATTACATTAAAACTGTAAATTTAGTCTCTTATTATGGGAAATACAGAAAAAGGTCAGATGATAAATTGTAGTAAAATTTGTTTTACAATCGCAACAGCTACATTTTTACAGAAAACAATAGCATTTAAATTAATGACCGTTAATTGATAGCATGATAGAACCAGCGATAAAAATGATATAACGGCAAGATATAGTCATATTTTCATTAAAAATAAATTTAATGGTCCACTCCATATAAATAGTTCATACAATTAATCTTGTATTGAACATACGATTATTATTATTATCTCAATTCAATACGTGTTCAACAAATGCTGTATTATTTTGAAAGCTAATAATATATCAATAATTCAAATAAATTTTAGTTATTTACAATTGAGTTACGGTTTTAGACAGACACCTTTATTTAGGTAGACTTTAGTCAAACACAGATGAAAATATATATTTATATATAATAATAAGCTTCTTAAATACAATGAAGATTTGTGTCTTTACACAATTTTGTGTTATAATATACAGAAAGATTATAAACGATTGATAGTCTTGATGATCAACACAAACTGGCATTAACTCAATATTACGATATATGAAGGGGTCTTGAACTATGGGCCACAAAAGTAAGTTTTTCTCACCCCTTCCCTTAACATAACAAAAAAAAATTTCAATATATGATCATTGACAGGAACAATATATATATCTATCGAGAAAATTTATTACAATTATTATTACAAACATTCTCAATACAACAGAGGTGACATCAGTATAAATTTGTTTTTATTTAGTAACCAAAATGACGATCGTGGAAATCAAAACTTCAAAATGTTATACGCCGGACTTTGGTTTCAGCAAACATTTTCATGACTGCATCAAGATCATATCTTTAGCCATTCACAGTTTCGTGTACTACGGACAATTACCAGTCCAAGTGGTCTAAGGCGGTATGTCTGCGCTTTATGCCTACTTGGAAACTGGGAGGTTATGGGTTCGAATCCCGGCATCGGCAGTTTGTCAGTTATTAAGAAGAAAAAAAAGAGCGGTTAATTGACTAAACTGTCGGCGTATGGACAAGATTAAGAACGAAGTAACCGACTATGCTCGAGAAGGTTTTCTGCAGTTTCCTTCACGAACTCCAGATGAATATCGGCATAGTTCCTATGGACCTTATGGTCCATTGTTCAACGTTCAGCTGAAGCAACAATGACGGGAATTGTTAAAAATAATATTTAGGCAGTATAAACATCCGGAAAATGAGTTGATAAATCAGAATGTACTATTAACAACAAATCTTTCATAGAAGGAAATGTTTTTATAGGAGTTTTTTTGGAGACAAGTACGGACAGACAACAATTGTTCCTGAAATTTGTCACTGATGTCTTCATCATAATGTTCGACCAGGTTCTTAGTATGTTCGCAAAAATTGTTTTATGACATCGCTACAAGCTGCTGCAATAGTTAACCTAAGAATTTGGAAACCTCTGAGCTAATGTGCCTCCGGATTGCTTCCTCCTACACCCCTAGTAGCTACGCCACTGGCTTCCAGATTCAAAGAACTACAAACAAGATGGGAACAAAATTATCGAAAGTTAAATCTAGTAGCTTAACTATCCAATTTATCAAATCGCCACTAGAAGTACTGATTGCGAAAAAGGCATCGATAAGATAAGAAATTATATTTCAAATTTTGCCCCTATTCCTAGAACATTTGTTTGTATTTTATAAATACGTATTTCGACTACAATGTAGTCATCATCAGTATGAATTAGCTAATCGTAACTATCTCTGGGATATAGATTCAGAGATATGTTGCTTGTTGCTAATTTGGTGCCTGTGTCACCCTGTCACCCAAATTAGCAACAAGCAACATATCTCTGAGATAGTTACGATTTGCTAATTCATACTGATGATGACTACATTGTAGTCGAAATACGTATTTATAAAATACAAACAAATGTTCTAGGAATAGGGGCAAAATTTGAAATATAATTTCAAAAAAACCTAGAGTTCTCTTTGATTATTTTAATAATCTTTATTTATAAAGATAAGAAATGATCTGCTTCTCTCTAATCTTCATACGCCACGCCCCCTTTGCATATCAAAGCTAAAAACCCTTTAAAACATTGGCAAAGCTCAATATTAAGTAATTTCAACGAATCAATTAAGAGATTTTTTAACGACTCGTTCTATCAATTGTCAAAAATATATTAATTGATTCCACCATTCAACCTTTTAAAATCACTCGTTAACATATAATAAAATATATTGAAGCTATTTGACTCTCTTATAATGACAAACATAATTGAAGTATGTTGAAATATTATAATATCATATTTCATATGAAAAATGCTTTCTAATAATGGTTTTGAGGCATAACATTGTGTCGGTAATTGTATGCAAATATATAATGAAAATGTGTGTTTTATGTATGTATAAAATTCCTTTTCTTTTATGTTATATATTAAATATTTACATTTAATTATTATTATATAACCTTTATAGTTTTTTTTGAATAATTGACACTATATAATGAATGATTCTTCAACTGCAAATATGTATAAATTATTTATGGTCGAAGATCCGGCATTAGTGAAAATCTTTCCTCATCTGTTAATTGAATGAAATAATTTTTAAAAGGCAGATAACAATATTATAAATGTAGGAGTGCAATGTCTGCCACCGTAGTCATGCTGGCTATATCATATTAATTAATTAATTAATTAATATGATATAGTGTCTTTGTTTGTTGCTCGAACAAATATATTTGTCTCTCTCACTGCGTAGAATACATTTTTTGAAAATTTTATGGCTGTGATATTTTAGAATATATTTTATATAATAAATATATAATTAAATTATTTGCAGCCTATATAAAAAAATTTTTAAGTAATAAAATTTTTTTTAAATGTGTTCTACGCAGAGAGAGAGATAAATATATTTGTTCGAGCAACAAACAAAGACACTATATCATATTAATTAATTAATTAATATGATATAGCCAGTAGGACTACGGTGGCAGACATTGCACTCCTACGTTTATAATATTGTTATCTGCCTTTTAAAAATTATTTCATTCAATTAACAGATGAGGGAAGGTTTTTCTAATGCCGGATCTTAGACCATTAGTTATTATTTAAAATTTTATAAATCTATAGAATCTGCATTTATATGTTATTATATTCATAAATCCCCCAAAAACTAAAATATGAGAGTGGCCAAGTTTTCGCATACAAAAAGTACTGATATCCGAGCAAAAAAAAAATTTTTATCTTCAACAGTAGTGAAATCTATGTAAAGGGCAAAGTTTGTTTGACAATAGTGAGAAAATGTTTGGTATATTTATTTATTATGTAAGTTTCTCAGGTGCAGAGTATTTCATATTTTGCTTGGACCTATCTTCCTAGCAAAAATTGACGTATTAAAAACCGATAACAATACAAAATTAAAAATTTAAATTTATTAGTAGCCCAAATACAAATTTGCATATCTGGTACAGTTTATAGTTTCTATAGAAATGGCATCAACAAAATTTTAATAAAAAACATCCTTTCAAACTGATAAAATTTAGAAAAAAAATAACTATTTGGCAAAAATTTTCTATACTATATTCGATAGATACTTTCTTTGGTAAGAATTGTATTCATTTCATCACTCATGGAAATAATAATGAAGAATCAAACTTCAACACATAAAAATAATTTTATAAGGCTAAAAAACAAAAAAAAGTAGTTTCCAAGTAGGCATACCGCGCAGACATAACGCCTTAGACCGCCCACTTGGACTGGGGTCAATCTCTTTATTCTATTTTAAATTATTTTGCATTTTTTAGTACATATTCCAATAAAAGCATGTTTTTTTAGTGTTTTTTAAATCTTAATTTTATTTCAAATTCATCATCCTTGTTACAAAAGATTAATATTCCCAACATAATTCACACCAAAATAGATTTTTCAACGTGTTTCATCTAGTTATAATACTATATTCTCCGTGTATATGTAGATCTAGTCATACAAATGTAGAACAACATATTTTCAATAGTAGATATCATCTATATAGAAAATTCTCGTGTCGACAATATAATAGTTAATAATTTTGGTTTGTATATATATATATATATATATATATATATATATATATATATATATATATATATATATATATATATATACATTTTGTATATAAATGTTGTATAGTATAGTAGTTTCCATACATACATTTTTTTTAATACTTAGTTTTCCAGTATGTATCATAAAATATATGAACCAAAATCTACCCCCATAACGAGTAAATTTTATACTAAACACTCTATATATGCATGTAATTTCTTGTACATATATAGATATTTGTATGTAAAATATAGTAAGTGGTTTACTATATGCAAAGAATTTTTATACTAAAAATATACATTTTGAAAATAATATAGAAGAGTGTTTCTCTAATTCGCTTAAATAGAATAGAGGGCAGTGTTAACTCACCACTTTTGTTGTCAATTCTACAATACAAGTCAAGATGTTTTTCAAGCATTTCTATAATTTGTAGTTTACTTTTTCTTAAAACAGCGAACATGATTGATCTCCATAAGTATTTCAATAAAATCCCATTAACTGCCCAATATCTCAACAACAGTTAGTATTTTTTTAAAAATGCTCATGATATAAATTATAGAAGATTTTATGGTCTACAAGTTTCATAATGACTTTAAACATGTTTTGACGCATATTTGCAAAATAACTTAACATCATGACCCTTCCCATTGAATATATTCAAACGCAGACATGTGATTATATGAGACTTTTGACTATTTATATTTGGAAAGTCAAAAGAAAGGTTTATTCAATTTTTCATCCTATTATTTTTCATTCCGAGTTTAAATCCTTTTTTGATAAAGTTAATTATGAGGTAATTATGCAAATATTATTATAAACAGGTAGTTCAAAAAAAAAGTTAGTCAAAATATTGTTATGTAAAAGGAGTAGAGATTAACGTCTAAAAACGACCCATTCAATACAAAATTCAGAAAAAAAACTATAAATATAAATTTTTTAAACGCAGCTTCAGCGTGTTATGCATTGCTTATTTAAAACCAAGCTCTTTTAGAATTTAAAATTTCCGAAATTATTTTGAAAATTTAAATTTTTCTAAACAGTTTGGGCACCCTTGCGCCTAGTTAATACATATTAAACATTAAAAAAGTCTTATTTAAGTGAATTAAAATTACTATAAATGTACGATAAACTGGTAAAGTGAACGTTCGAAATCGAATTAAATTTTCTAGTGAGCTTTCGAATTTCAATGAATATTTATAAATATGACAATATTCGAACATTCATGTACGTACAAACCGCTAAACAATTTATATTGAGAATTCGAAAACTATTGAAGGTGAAATGATATCTGATTTTACAAGTGTAGACCTTTCAATTGCATTTATTCCACAAAATATGTAAAACTTTAAATATTTTACGATGGTTTTTTTCTATATCCGAATTCCTTTCGTAAATTTTTAACGGTGGGACATTTTTGCGAAATCCTCTCCCTAAAGCTCCGTCAAAAGTTCATTTTTAATTCTTGAATGAATTAGATAAAATTTGCCTGTGTCACAATAACAGGCAGTGACACAGGCGCCAAATTAGCAACAAGCAACATATCTCTGAATCCATATCCCAGAGATAGTTATGATTAGCTAATTCATACTGATGATGACTACATTGTAGTCGAAATACGTATTTATAAAATACAAACAAATGTTCTAGGAATAGGGGCAAAATTTGAAATATAATTACAATATTATCTGTAAGAAATTTTAACTAATTCTTTCAAGAATTAAAAATGAACTATTGACGGAGCTTTAGGGAGAGGATTTCGCAAAATTGTCCCACCGTTAAAAATTTACGAAAGGTATTCGGATAAAAAAAAACAAATATTGGGGAATGTCCGTATGGATCATATGGGGCACGCTTAGAAATGTAACACTCAGAGATAAATACATTCTACGGCTTGTACCACCGTCAAATTTTTACGAACTCTCATTACCAAGAAGACAACATAACAACAGTAGAATAACATAACATCACATTGTGCTGTTGTTATTTGGTATTTTTTGTTTTTCATAACAAAATTTTCATCCAATTCTAAAGAGATGTATATATATATATATATATATATATATATAATGTGTCTTTCCATATAGTAATACCAAAACCACTGAGTATCTTTATGAATAAATAAATTTCCATTTAAAATGTTTTGCTGTTAGTAGTGTTCAAATAAGGAATAAAGTTTAAAAAAAAAATTTAACGATTCGTGTTGGGAATTTCAAATATGAAACCGTTCTATAGCTAACTCACTCGGTTATCTAAATATACTTGTATATGAAAATGTGGGTAAAACAAGCAACGTCTTCGTCTCTACACAGAATACCAAAAACAGAAAAAACACAACACTGAAACCAACACACAGACATACATTATTGTTGTGAATGGTAACAACAATTGACGTCAGTCAATTATTTATGTACCTTGTGTAGTATATTATAATGGCAACCAAAAACATAACTCGTACATGTACATAAAATAATTCGTTACGTAGGAGTTGCGTCAAGTTAGCGAATTTTCTCAGAATAAATACACCACTTCTAGAAATAGGTCTTAATTATATTTTATCTTATTGATGTTTTAACTTTTTTACCAGTCCATGTGGCCGAGCGGCCAAAGGTCGCTCAATATGCCTATACTGAGCGCAGTATGCCTACTGCGCAGTATGTCTGCGCAGTATGCCTACTTGTCATACTGCGCAGATGCCTACTTGGAAATGTCTGCGCAGTATGCCTACTTGGAAACTGGGAGTTTATGGATACGAATCACGACATCGGCAGTTTGTCAATTATTAAGAAAAAAAATGGACGGTTAATTGACTAAACTGTTGGGGTATGGACAAGAACGAAGTAACCGACTAAACTTGAGAAGGTTTTTTGCAGTTTACTTCACGAAATCCAGATGAATTTCGGCATAGTTCCTATCATAGTCGGTTGCAGCCGCATATCCTACCAATTCCTAGTCTATACATACAAAATTCCTTCCACTCCACTCACATCCTCACATCCTTAGGCATCACATACTCAAAATTTTCGTAAAATCACTTTACTTGACTAGTTTCAATTCAAAAATAATTTTATAGTTTTCAGATTCGTCCCATTCATTCATTCATAAAATGTTATATTTTGTATACCT
Source organism: Nineta flava (assembly GCA_963920215.1). NCBI lineage: Eukaryota > Metazoa > Arthropoda > Insecta > Neuroptera > Chrysopidae > Nineta > Nineta flava. The sequence goes on from OY986041.1 coordinate 125,811,086, forward strand.
ATGTGTTAAATAATTTGTATAATTTGTCAATTCCAAAATCTTTTTATAGTTTTAGGTTTTTCCAATATTATTAGATATCATTCACAAAATGTTAAGTAACTGAAAATGTTTACCTTGTTGCTAAAGTATGTAAAAATGTATCATTTCATTTCGATTTCTGAAGAAGGAACGGTGTTCCGAAACTAGTCAAATAAAGTGATTTTAAGAAAATTTCAAATATTTGTTATATTTAATAAATGTTGTGTGTATTACATATACACAGGGTATAAAATTGATATACCTAACGACGATGGTACCTCTCTACTACCAACATTGGTTGTCGTTGTGGGTGTGTTTGTGTGTATTAAATAAGTGGGTCAAACGGATGCTAATTGAAAAACTAAATTGTACTCTTTTTTTTTTTGGTGTGTAAAAAGACTAACAAAACATTGATGTGAACTTTTTAAATGAATGTCAACACATAATATTTTTATTTATTTTGTTTGTTTAAACATTTAAAATTGTTGATGTGCCTTTTTGTATATTGGGGCTTGTTCGTTGGCTCGCTGGCTGCTACTGGCTTTGTTAGTTTGGTATTCTTTTTAATACTTTTTTTTTAATTGGAATTTACGTAAACAATTTATTGTTTATGATTTATTTGCGATAAATTGAAATGGGATATTTAAATACAAAAAAAAAGACAAATTGTGTTGACAATTGACATATTTATTTAATTTTACCGTTACTGTTTTGATTTTATTAGAATATTAGCTTTTAACTGTAGCGTAAATGTAAATTTTTTTAAATAGTACAAATTCGTAAGAAAATAATGACCATAGTGGAAATAAAACTAGAATATTCTACTCCTGGAGAGTGTTTAACAAATTTAACAAATTTAGTGATTAACAAATCACTAAAACTATAAACAAATACAACCCGATTAAATAAGGATTCAACATCAGTATGAAAGATGTTCTTTTCTCAAAATTTTATACTTGATTTGTGCTTTAAAATGAACGTCACTTTTGTCCAGTGTACAAGGCAGAATATTTTCTATACATGACATTTCTAAAATTTTCTATGGTATGTCCTAAGGCTTATTTTACACCAACCCGACAGTCGTATACTCAAAAAACTTGAATCTATTCACATATAACCGACTAGTAGCCCGCCATATTGCGCCGACTCTACCATCTCCACATTTTGTCAATTTTTCGTCATTCGCTTGCGAACATTGAACGGGATCACAGTTACTAGCTTGTATCTTGTATTATAAACGTCTAAAAAAGAAGAAAAATTAGATGCAATTGCGTCACCCAATGCTTATGAATAGATATGAGCTGGGAGCATTCAATGTGCTTTTTGAGTAGTTGAGAAAATATGTTTCTATCAAACTATTTTCGTTTAAGTTTTGCAAGTTTCGACAACCCGCATGGCTCGAAAACACTAACCAACGCCAGAACGTATCATTCAGGGAATTTATTTCGCCTTAACATTTTTTGCACTAGAAGAACGTCAAGTGCAGACTAATGTACAAACGTAAGGGTGTCGGGTTGATGTGAAGCGCTCCATTTGTTTAAACCTCCAGTACACTGACGCGGCTAGACTCAAACAACACGACAGTCGGTCACAGCGTTGGGAGTTTCCGGGCCCCCTAGTGGCTCTCCGATTGTCATCTGTGGATTAAAGGACTACGACACGATGTCGGCATAATTTGAAACATCTCATTACTTTTTAAAACCTTGTGTCGTTTACACGATTATCAGGTTGGAGTGAAGCCTAAGACGCCTTTATCGATACTTATTCTTGGCCGAATATTAGATGCCTATGTAATACATCGAGAATTCGAACAGTCTCCTGAAATTCACTTCGTAATTTCAGTGTCACTATACATTTCTTTGTTATTATTCGTGAAACTGAACTGAAAACCGCAAATTGTGATCCGCAGAAACTATTTTTAAGAATCTGCTTTGATCTAAATGTAACTAATGAATGATTTTCTGATAATATCTGAAGTAGTACGGAAGAAACCCTCGCCGTTTCTGTGTGTACCATAAGTATCAAATACTTATAACACTGTTAAACAATATTTGTCAAAAATATTATATTTACTTGAACTACTCTTAACAATATGTTCAACAATCATCAGTAAAAGTGAAACAGAATATACAGTGTGATAGAAACAGGCAAAATACACGGATTCACATAAAAAATAGAACAAAAATAAAAAGTAAACAAACCATTAACTTCAAATCGATAGATCACCAAAATCGTTGTGCTTTTTTTTGGTTCCAATTTACCTTATTTATCGAATTTCATCCAAATCGGGATTAAAAATTATATTTCGATTATTTTCTCGACTCTTTCAAGATATATCCCTTCAGAAAACTCACAAAAACGCCTTTCCGGAAGAAGTTTGTGAAGTCCTGGTTTGTGGTTTTCAATTAAAATGTGGATTTTGTATCGTCTAATGCTATATTATATAATTTTAAAATTTTGTACCTCTAGCTCAGAAACCTTTTTAATACCGCCCACTATTAAACGATTCTTTCTTACAACATAAGTAGTGGCAAGTACTCGAAAATTTCTCAGAATCTTTTTTGAACAATTCCGCCAAAACATTGCCATCGCGTGAAACGACAATATTAAACAGTACTCAAGTATAAATTTACATACCTCTCACTCTTTCCGTTACTTGTAATATCGTGGTCACACAAACATACAGACACACAAACATACCCGTTGAAAAAAAATGAACTAGGTGAAATGTTCTAAGTGTATGTAATATTATACATATATTCAGTAATATATACCCTTAAAATGTGGCTTACTGTGTCAAATATATTGAGTTTAAGTGTACAAACAATATATAGTATCAGAAAACCTCAAAACATAAAGATTCGGTAAAATCTCGAAATCGAAAACTATGCCTCTATATTCTACGTATTAGGAAAACTTCTTACTTCAGATTAAGACTATTAAGAGTATAGTTTTGTTTTTGTCATAATTACTCAAGAGTTTTCAAATAGATCAGGAATGTATTCCCATAGTCAGAGAATAGCATAACCACCCTATGTAACTGTCTCCATTTCAATGTCAATCAGTGTACTAAAAGATAAAACGTTGTCATCAATACACTAAAAAAAATATACGCTAGCTTCTTTTGTCTAACAAAAAGCAACATTAAGCCCACTTTTTACAAAGCGAAGACTCCGATAAATTTTGTACTAAAACATAATCGATTGGTATACAGCCCGTATTTTAAAAAGCACCCAATCTGGAAATAATTTATAGTGTATCCATCGCTGTCTATATGTAGTGTACTATGATATGGTGTCTTTGTTACACTTAAACTGCATTAAAACCAGTATTGTATTATATATAACTATTATACTTATCACTCTCTAACCACAATCATTTATATAAAGTTGAATCTTACTCGTGCATGTATACATCGTCGTTATTGTCCGTCGTCCGTCGTGTTAGTGTGTGTATGTAACAACGACACCATATCATAGTCACTGCGTATAGACAGCGATAGATACACTATACATTGTTTCTAAATTGAGTGTATTTTAAAATACAGGCTGTATATAGTATTACCATTTAATATGTGTATTATTTATTATATAACATGTATATGATAATAATTGAAATTTTGATCCGATTTACTCTCTTCCGAGAGTAAAGAAGTCGAGATAAAATATTTTTCATTGAAACATATTCTACAATATGTTTGTGAATTATTGTAATATTCTCAACCAGTATTTAAGAAAAAAAAGTATAAGTTATGATTTTACATTTGTAAGTTTTTGTTACAAACTTGAATTCAGTTTTATTGCTGTTTAAGAAACAATGTTTTAATCGAATTTCTACTTACGATTGTTCTAAAATTGTACATAAAATTTCAAATTCGCAATAATATCTTGATCAGTTTTTGTTTTATAAATACGTACTTCGACTACAAAGTAGGCATTATCAGTATAAATTAGCTAGTCGTAATTTACTCTTTGACAATTAGAACTAGGTAAAAATCGAAATCAATAGACAAAAATAAAAATAAATAAAAAATTAAACAAAGTATATTAAAATATAAAAATTTTATTCAAATTACTCTTGTTAAAATTACTTTTATTCAATTTACTCTTGTTAACATAACTCCTATTAAAATTACTCTTATATTGTCTCAGGATATGTTATTCGTTGCTAATTTGTGACAGTTTGGTGACATTTCAATAAAATTTATTATATTTTAATTTATTTTGTTTAATTTTTTATTTTTTTATATTTTTGTCAATTGATTTCGATTTTCTATCTATTTCTAAAGCGTAAATTACGACTAGCTAATTTATACTGATGATGACTACTTTGTAGTCAAAATACGTATTTATAATACAAAAACTGATCTAGGTATTGGGGCGAATTTTAAATTTTATTTCAAAAACCTCATTAATTATCATTTGATAATCTAATACTGTCTAATTTACTAACATAGTATTTTAAAGTTATCTGTGATTTTTATATGATTAAACTTATATTAGCCAAATATCAAATTAAAATTAAAAGTTTTATCTAAAATAAAGTCTCCTGCATGAACGTTCTTTAGGCAATTATTACATATTCGAGATAAGGTTTTTTATACCTTAAGGAAATATATATTTATGTATATAAATATATATTTATGATCTATATTTAAAAGGTAGACATAATAATATATTCTATATTTAACTTGAATATTAAATAAATGTAATAAAACAAAATAAAATATAAAAAATAGTATCTTTATATATATATATATATATATATAATATAATGGATTTTATATGTTTGTTTTTCCTAATATTGCGTAGTAAATTCATCCATATAGAGTTGTAAGTACCTACATTATATTATACAAACAATTGGCCTTACGCCCAATACTACTCATTCTGATATTATATTATATGAACAAATAATACCCTGCATTCATTTCATTGCGAAACCATAGTGTTGGAATTTCATTTAGTAACAGAATATACGTTTTAGTGAAATCTAACAAACATATTTTTATTACTTCCAAATATTTTCAATTCCATTCTTACGTAATACCTACGGACTAACACCCTCCTCCATCCTCTCACCCCCGTAAGAGTACGCACTTTTTATTTATTATAATATTAAAGTAATAGTAATTAATATTTTTATTGAAGTGATTTCTGTAGGCGTGTTTTATAGTTTCGTTTATTTTCTAAATTCTAGGTCAAACTCAGTTCTTAGTCAAATAATTATACAAGCCTAGTTCCATTCACTTTCGTACGAATAATAATTAACATAAGTCATTTTTTACAGTTCCGATTTAGTGGCGTATATAAAAAATATGTATTTAGTTAGTTTATGAAATATAGTTATAAATCAGTCTGTGGCACTATCGTGCTCTAGATATACTAGCTGAATTCCCAAACGTTGCTGCCCGTTGCCCATTTTAGGAGTCAAAAATCAATGTCTACTGAATTATTCAAATTTTAATTTTTCCCGGCGCTTCCACTAATGTTATTTTGCTTCCCACAACCTCCACAAAATTATATAATTTGTTAATAACTTGATTACACAGCCCCTTATCAGATCCTAGCATAGCTATGAAGCATCCTGTCTACCAAACAAATTTTGTCAATATGACCTCCATTGGTCAAGTCGTTCAGAAGTTAAGGCGTTATGTCTACTTGAAACTAGGAGGTTATGGGTTCGAAACCCGACATCGGCAGTTGACTAACCGGCTTTGCTTGTGAAGGTTTTCTGCAGTTTCCATCACGAACTCCAAATAAATATGGACATAGTTCCTATCAGATTGGGTCCTAGATTTAGGAATTTCTGGCGGAGAATCGAACTCTGGTCACCCGCTTACTACCGAAATCATTACTACCAATCATTTTTGTTCGATAGTTAGTTACGTCAGAACTGAATTGAGTATCTGAATTGAATCTTTATGAAACTTTGTGGCGGGGAAAGCCGAAGGAATCAATTAATGACCACTAGTTTGGTCCAATTGCACTGGTCCTGTTTGAAATAATAAAATAACCAATAAAATGACGCCTCTCGGTCCCGAATTCATATTCTTATTAATACTATGCTGATGTGTATGGTTCAATGCAGGAAATATTTTCTCTACTATATTTTTTATGCTCTGAGCGTGTCCACCGCGCGTCGCCCCTGTAGAACTTTTATTTATTTATTTATTTTCATATATGTGTGTATTTTGCTTTGAATAAAACTATTACTGTCAAGAGTACAATTACCAAGATTGGAAAAACTAAGATATAAGTTCAAAAAAAAAAAAATTACTTACATATAAAGAACTTACTAACATTGGTATTTCTTTAAATCTCCGGGACTAAAAAAATGAAATTCGACAATTTTTATAAAAGTTGGACAACAGCATAAATTACATATTTAGCCAATAATAATAATTTGAAAGAGGGGTACCGCAAACGGGTCCCTAGTACCTAGACCAAGAGGTCCTCTGTCCCCTCCTTGGGAACAACCTGTCACACGAAGGCGAGACATCTCCGGGTAAGAGCTGCTATTTTAAGCAGAAGAAGCTATAGGATTCTATCGAGGCCAGATGCCAGGCAGAAAGTCCACAACTTCTCCGCTGGGTTTGGTCCCAAGATTGATGGATCCAAAATTTTGGACCCAAACATTTTATACCTGATACCCTGCAGGTTTCTGCAGGTGCATATAACATGTACGGTGATTTCTACGTCCTCCATACAGGCCTTACAAATGAGATCAAGCCCAAGTTATGAAGGCGGTAGTTCAATCGACAGTGTTCTGTCATTAGCCCCACCACCATTCTCAACTGCATTCGATTCAACCGAGCACAGTCGAATGGCCTAGCTGTACTTATACACAACTTTGCCTGTCACATGCCTTGCGCAAAGTCCCAGTAATCAAGATGAGCTTGTCGCAGCTACCCCTTGATTCGGTAAATTACGGAGCATCTTGCTATGGGAATGATAGGCTCAAGTGAAAGGCGCGTTTGAGATGACCCCTTTAATGCCAACGAGTCAGCTATTTCGTTCCCTTTAACGCGAGAGTGACCCGATACCCAGATCAGTCTGACTGTATTATTCAGTGCCAGGTGGTTATCAAAACGGATTTAGAAAGCTTTTCCAATTTCTGGATTTGATTTTCAGAGAAATTAGCCAGTACAATGATAGACAAATTTTCCAATATACCGGTTAACAATTTATATAAATAGTCTTATGTACTCATAAGATACTTTTTCAGTAAAAACTATTTACGCTGTAAATAAAAAAAAAAAAAAAAAAAAAACTTCAAGAGTAAAGAAAGTTTCAGTGAAAATTTCGTTCTTCCATACAAACACGATCATTATTTCACATCATAATTGTAATCAGGGGGAGAAATTTATTTGTTTGTTATATAATTTTCCTTTTAACTCTTCTTCTCTGTATAAATACTTCAAATATAATTCATTAAGATTTTCATCTGTGCAGTACATAAAGGGTTTTTTTTTTATTCATATTTACATACTTCCGGGATTGCTTTACATTATTATGTTATAAGACATAACTTTCTTCTGGAATGTTTCTTGTTATAATAATTGGTCTGTGATCTCCGGTGTATAATGTGTCTACCAACAAGGGACTGTTTTGTAGTAAAACAATAGTGAAACAAGTATGGCGATAAATATGCTGCAACTGGGCATAATCAAGATAAATTATCTAGGTTGTTTTATAGCAGAGGTGGGCACAGACAGCTCGTCTGAGCCTTACGGGCTCTCCATAAGCTGGGTGTGAGTAAGTAAAGAAGGTATGTTTTGAAGCAAGACGGAACGATGTTTCAATACAGGTTGTCCTACCGATTATTGCCCAATAATTAATATAGTATAGTCTATAGTATAGTCAATATTTTATTTTTTTTGAAAAACAAATTATGCGAAAAATAATTTCCACTACTACAAAAAGTACTTTTCACTTTTTCAATTCAAAGTAGACTAACTCGAAGAACTCAAATTCCCACTTTATGTAAAATTTAACTTAATTCATCAAATTCCCATGACACTATACTGAGCATACTCCATACGAAGAAAAAATAACTAAATCAGGTAAATAATTCTTTATTAGTTCTCGGATATGAATAGTAAAATATTTAGACAAATTATTTGGAATTTCCAAAACTATATTTCTATTTAAATTATCCTTTGCAAAAATTTCCCTCTTTTATTACAATGGTCCAGCGGTAAACTTAAAGGTTCAAATGATTTATATATATATTTTATATATTTTTATTTTATTCATACACAAATATGATATATACTAAAAAGGTATATTTTATGACCCAAATTACCAGCCCAAAATTCCAGAGTATGTATTGAATGATTGTATGTATTATTTACTTTGTATAATAGTGACCATAAAAAAGATTTGGTATTATTATATTTTTTTCAGAAAATGTTTTAATTAAAAAAAGAAAATATTAATAATTGGTAGGTTACCCTGTATTAACTCTATCTCTCTTCCCTACCTCTCACTCAGAGCTTGGCCGAGTCAACTCCTGCCCACCTCTGTTTTATAGTACAGAACAACCTCGATTTACCGGGCCTCGATATACCGTAATTCGCATTTACTGGGATCATGATAACTCGTCATAAGAACACCTGCATCGGCGCCAAAACAAAAGTTAATTGTTGGTGGAAAATTTTTTTTTCTTCCAATGTTTTATAATTGTAGGCGTGACTGCGCATGTCTGGTATACCTGATTTTCCTTCATGAAGAGTCATTATTTATTGTAAAAACCGAAAATCTGGTGCAATCATTGACTTCGTTGGGATTGACGTTTTGTAAATTGTTGATTTACAACTTAATTTCACTTCACCTCGGTTTGTATCTGAAAAACAATGAATCTTCCCGAGAACCAGTCTAATGTTCAAGTTAGTCTTCAGTGTTAATCAGTTCGTCCTAAAGAAAACATCTCCCGTTTGTCTCTTCGGGCTAATTTTTATTTCCATAGGCATCTTACTGATGAGTCCACCTATGCAGCCATATAATACATACATATATATATATATATATATATATATATATATATATATATATATATCTATATATATATATATATATATATATGCACATACATGACTATACATATTACTAGCCCGGTAAATCGAGGTTGTCGTGTAGATTCTTTCCGTTCGATCAAAAACATAAATGTGAACAAGTGAAAATATCAACTAACTGAGTTAATTGCTTAAATACCCGGTATATACTGAGTTTATGAACAAAAGTTTCATACAAAAGCTGTTTATTTTAACATTTTTGTGTTTTGTTCACTCTCTTACGGTTTCAAAGATGAACAGATAAATATTGTTGTTGTAACGATCAAACTTTTAAACATTGCGAGATAGAGTAAATTGTTATAAATAAATAAATATTTCTATCATAAAAACAAACAACGTTTTTTCACGTATCCAATATTTCGGGAGTAAATACAAAATTTTCACCACATTTACGACTCAAAATTTACACCAAAACTATGGGGTGTATGAAAAGTACAAGGATGCATGAATAGTGTTTCACCGAGACTACGAGGTAACCTCGCCACGCCGCGGCCCTCGGTTACGAGGCACGAGGCGAGGTTCCAAATTTTAATCCTCGTTACTAACCGAGGCGAGGCGAGGTATATTGACTCTTAAACCTCGCCTACAAAATTATTTACCAAAAGTAAATGTTTTTTTTTTAAATAATATAGTAACATGTATTTTTACAAAAAAAACATGAAGCAATAGATAGATTATTTTGCAAATATTTTTTCAAATCTCCAGCGATCCTACCAAGTAGATGTCGAAAACTCGAAAGTCATCGTCTCTAAAATTTATATACATATATATATAAGTTTTTTTAGCATAAAAAAACTTTTAGCAAAAAAAAAAGCCTCGCCTCGTGCCTCGTGAAACACTATACATGAAGCAAAAAATGTATACGTGTGATCATTTGAAAAGTTATCACTTATCACTTATCTCAGTATTTAACAAAGTGTGAAAAAATCGTCGTTTTTTAACCATAGTTTTCGACCATATTACTTAATCAAATTATTTGATAGATAGATTGTAGAGGCTGCTCTGAATGGGCTACACTTTGACCATGAGTATGTGCGTGGAGTGGAAGGAATTATTGTGTATAGACTACGAATTGATAGAATGCGCTCTGTGTGATTGGTTGAATTTATCAATGTTTAATTGATTATATCTGAAAAAATAAGCGTCAAATCGAAAAACTGTTTGAAACTTTTTTGTTTGTTTTTTGCAGCACTACACCGTGGTATAGTTTTCTTGAATGAATTTGAGAATAGCCTGTACACAATTTAAACAAATAAAAAATACTACACCACCTTTTGTATCATACAATCGCTATACTGACTGGCGAACTAAATACTTTGTGTTTTAATATGTTTTGAATTATTCGATCAGTTTGTATGGTTTTGTATAAAATCTATATAAAAACCGTTTATTTACTATGATTACTATTCGACACCCAATAATCATTTTATTTTTATTTTTACTCGTGTATTATTATTAGTTGTCAGTTAAATATAAAAACATATTACAGTTTTAATAAAAATATTATTATACATTACATTCGGTAATGTTTTCTATCATCTTCTTCATGTTATCATTGCCATAATATTTTTATAACTCGTGTATAAAAATTGACCTTTATAGCCTATAATTAAAATTGTATACAGGGCCACAATTCTGTACATTGAAAATATATTTTCTATTAAATATTCTTGGATAGGTGATTAAAATTTTGTACTTCGTGTATCCTTACCCAACCAGTTCAAGTGGCCGCGCTGTCTAAGGCGTTATGTCTGCGCAGTATGTCTATTTAATAACTGAGAGGTTTTGGGTTCGAATCCCGACATCGGCAGTTTGTCAATTATTAAGAAAAAAAAGGGGCGGAGAAGACCGAAGTAGCCGGATCTGCTTGAAAAGGTTTTCTGCAGTTTCCTTCATGAAATCCAGATGAAAATCGGCATAGTTTCTATCATAGTCGGCTGCAGCCGCATATCCTACCAATGCCTAGTCTATTCACAAGAATTCCTTCTCACATCCTCACTCCACTCACATCCTCACATCCTTAGGCATCACAATGGACCTTATGGTCGAAGAGTAGCCCGTCTAGAGCAGCCTCTACAATCTATCTGTCTGATTATCCTTTCTCACATGGGAGATATACCCATGCTGGTAAGGATTCTGACTTGAAAATTGATGCTAGACAGTGACAGAAAATAATTGTTCAAACAACATATTTTCATACAATCAATAGTTAAGGTTAGTGGAAACTTGAGTGCGAAGCCGATATGAGGCTGCAAAGTAATGTAAAAACATCCACGTTGTTGCGAATGTAAAATATTTGACTTCCGCGGATTCGGCTGATTTATCTATCAAGTTTTGTTTTTAAAGAGATAGTTAAATTAGATACATGAATAAAGGAAAAAGATGGTAATAGTTTTTAATAATCTTTATATTAAAATCAAAATTTTTGTATGAAAATTTAAAAATTTGTACATTATATTTCAAAAAGAGCAATGTTGCTGCCTTTTCAGGTTCCATCCTGTTTCGCAGAGGTTCATAGATTAATCCTATGCTAAACAGGCTAAACTGCTCCGGATGCATCGATTTTAGATGATTTCTCAAAGACGTCGTGGTTGTACGACCCTTGTAAGAGTATGTTTTATTGCATATTCTACACTGAGGTTTATCTCGGACATGCTCATGCGTAGTCTTAAGTAAGACTAAATTGTTGGCTCACTTGTCAAATAGATTATTCAAGGCTAAACATTCAAACAATTACGTAAATTGTTGAAATAAATAAAAAAAATCCATATAATAACACATTTATACACATTGTGATTTATTTATAATCAGAAATGCTAAAAAAACAAGCAAAGATCCGCAAAAAGGATTGATTATCGCGGTAGCGGCTGCGTATATTTACAATATCCCTACTACATGCTCATAATTGTCTTTTTTTAAAAATGAGTTAAATTAAAACTGATTCTTCACCTATAGACAAAAATTAAAATAATTCCTGTCGATTTTCGAAGATCGAACATCCTTAAAACTTCCTTTAATAATATTTTTATGAATGGTATAGTGAAGTGTAATAATAATCCTCCATACAAAAATATCATTTATGATGATTGCTTATACACAATTACTTTTATGACCGTTTGATGTGTATCCGTGTATGTATATATGTATGTGTGTTTTTTTTTTCAATGCTTTTAATAAATATAAATAAATAAAACCTCAAATAATAAAAATATATATATATATATATATAAAACATACTGAAATGAAAAATGAAGTTGTAATTTTTTTCCAATATTTTATCTTATTTTATATTTTTTATTCTATTCGGAAGGAATTGAGAGAAAGTTATTGTATATAAAATATTGTATGTTTTGTTGTTGTTGTTGTTTATATAAAAGTAATATTTGTGATACAGTGTGTTTCAGAAATTATTCATTTTCAATTTAATCACTTTTTACAACCTTTGTAGAGAATCATATAATTTAATAATCAGCTTATGCTTGCGGCAACGCCACGATTCTGTTATATCTGCGGTTTCTGACGTTTTAAGACTAAAACCACACTCAGTCCTTGTTTGTAGTGGACTCGCTGCTAAATCTCTATATACTTTTGCAAAATCACTACGTATGCCCCTTGTTATTTAGTTAGCTACATGTTGTTACCTCAGTAAACAAACATATTCTGACTTTATTGGGAAACATAAAGATTGGTTTGAATTCCAATCATCTGTAACCTAATTCTACAATGACTTAATAAACATAATTTGGATTTCAAACCAGTCTATATTTTTCCCAATAAAAAATGTCAGAATATGTTTGTTTATAGTTACTCAGGTAACAACATGTAGTTGCCTAAATAACACGGGGGATATGTAGTGAGTCCGCAAAGGTATCTAAATATGAAAGTATATTGAAATTTAGTAGCGAGTCTACTACAAGTTAATTGAATAAATTTTAATAATCATGATGTACTTTTGTATTGGATGACAGTTTTTGAAATTTAATCTTCGAAAATATATGAATATATCATCAAATTGGAGTCAAATACAATGTATTACCAACTCGATCCGATCCGACCACAATCGTCCAAATATGAAAGTAGTAAAAAAAAACAAGTTTCAATAATAATGAAAAAACTTGTATCAAGGATTATGCACATAGCTTCTGAAATACTGACAAAAATGATTACCATGTTGGTATAGATTACCATGATTATCATGGGGTACGATTACCATGTTGGTATAGAATGCCATTGACGATAGTCATTGAAGTAAAATAATTAAAATTTCAATTTTATATGTTTAATTTTTCTAAATGTTTCGATTTTATTGCATATCCAAAATATGAAGGCTAATCGACTGTCTGTCCATTCGAAGACACGATAACTATAAAACAAAAAAAGAGATAACAAGCTGAAATTTTGTATGTGTGTTCCCTCGCAAAAAAGTAAGGACGTGGACAAAATCGGGCCATGTTTGGGCAAAATGGGCAAAACTGCCCATCTTTGAAACCATAAAAGATAGAACAAAAGTGTGAAGACAAAAAATGTTCCTTTGTTAAAAATAAACAACTTTTTTCATAAACTTTTTTTACATAAATTCAGTATACTTTGAGTATTTAAGCAGTTAACTCAGTTAGATATTATTTTCACTTGTTCCATTGTACTTGGACGTTCCAGCACTGTGTTATATAATCAGGACAAAAATTTGAGTTTATTATAGAACAAATACACATATATAACGTACACACATATACAACACATAGACAAATTCAGTGGGCGAATATACCAAATAATGTAATTTTGAAAAAAAAAATGTTTTTTAACTTTTTATATTTCGAAAACAAAACGATAACACACGAATTATCTTTTTTTAAATTTATATAATAAATATTTATCTTTTCTCTTCTAGTATTTTTTAAATTCTGTCGAGTATTTTTTCTAATACAACAGATAATAGTTGGGCGACCATGAAATTTTATATGCTTCTAATGAGAGAGAATGTGAGAGAATGATATTAATTATCTCTGTCGAAAAGTGGTGGTATGCTAGAATAAAAAAAAAAAAAACCTTAAAACATGACATTTGCTTCCTGAGGCCACAAATGAAAACATTACATTGCTTCCCTATACCTGATGATATGTAAGTACATATTTAGGAAGCAAAAACAGGTCAAATTCATTGTATCAAAATATAATATTCTTAAGAAATATATCACACACACAAAAAAAAAAAATATTGAAGAATACGAAGAAAAGAATTTGGTGTTTTATCACCCATATTTTCTTCTATTCTATTTCAAAAACTCAATTGGATGTCAATATTATTATATAAAATTTTTGACATACTACTCGTCGAACGTTCGAATTCGAAGAACAATATTTGATTGAACTGGTATATGAGTATATACAATTTTTTTTTCCTTTTATTATATGATATTTCATCATATTTTGTGTTCTAAAATAGTATTATATTAGCAAAAATGCAATTTATAAGAAACATAAGAAGGAAAATTATCTGCAAAAGTGGTTCTATCCATTTTGATTATATTCACCACTCAATAGTTTTTTTTTTCTATTTGAAACTTGTTGACAAATAATTTATATCCAAAATTTTATTAATGCAAGTATTTGTATGGAAACTATACACTATATTAAGGACGTTCGAAAAAGTCATTTTGCTGGAAAAGGCGTAAGGGGGTATCAAGCGACTGCGCATGCCCGCAGCATTACAGATTTAATGTATACGTTGAAACTAGATTAAATATTCTATGGTTATTTGGTAAATAATAATACTCGTGAGTCGTGAAGTTTCTTTTATTATAAATAAAAAAGTAAAACTTGTGTTTTGCTTCTCTAAAATGATAAAATTACTTATATAATTGATTATTACTTTCCAAAATACATTTGAACATACCTTTATCTTTGGCTCAGATAAATCCTTGTTTATTTAACAACAATTTACATAGTTTTATAAAAACTTCTCTGCATTTTAAACTATGTTTTATTCGATTCTAAAGATTAAATTTGTAGTTTCTCTATAAGGTCATGGCAATGTCAAGGGTATGATTTTTAATATCGAAAAAACGAAAACATGCATTTGAACTAACATTTTGAAGCATACCAATGAATTCGTATTAACTTTTCTTAAAACATATTTAATTTACAGGAACTTCACTGCATTTTTTTTCTCTTTCGAACGTCCTTAAGGATTTAGCCGTTAAAAAGCGTTATTGCTATCAAGAAACTGCTATAACTTTGGAGCGATTTGGAATTTTAAACTTCTGATCTACTTTTCTGGAATCGTAAGGAAAATTTATCTAAGGTCTTCTCTTACTATTTCGGTTTCTCTTATAGTTTTCTCTAAACAATTCGGACAATCAAATTTAAATCAAGTACTTCGCTCCTTGTTGACCAAATTCGAATCCACTGCAGTTTCCGATTTTATTGAAGATTATGTTTCCGAAATCATTTGAATCCAAGAACAACGAAAATTCAGTCTGATTAAATACTTAATTTGTTGTTTGTACCATATTGCTTGTAGAAGCCATTCTGAGTTCCAAACTTTGGATTCTAAAACTTATATAAGTAGCCATATTTTGAAAATCATAACTCGAATCAAATTTTCGACTAGATTTTCATAATTTATGGAAGAAAATGGTCTGAAAATATGATTTTCAAAAAAATCTGAGACAAAAATTATTTCTCGATTTTTCCTTAAAAAAATTTCAAAAATTGAGAAAAAAATTTGTATTTCCGATTTTATTAAAAATGATGTTTCTTAATCATTTTTGCCTAAAGAACACGAAATTTCAGTCTAATTGATATTCAGATTTGTAGTTTTTATGATATTTCATGTAGAAATCCTTCTGGAATCGAAACTTCGGATTCCAAGACACATATAAGTAGCTATTTCAAAAATCATAACACGAATCAAATTTATGAATATATTTTCGTTATTTATGGGTCCAAATGGTCTAAAAACAAAACAATCGGAGACAAAAATAGCTTTTCGAATTTTTCAATTTTTTTTACGGGGTAGAATAAGTTCTGACGAATTTATTTAAATTAAATATTTTGTTTAAACAAATCAATCGGGATCAAACTTATTATTTTGAAATGAATGAATAATTTTTGTAATAATTTGTAACTGCCTAAAATAATATGATTATTATCTAAATGACTGGTATAATTCTGTCAGTAAGACGAATGATGAATGTTTTGAATACTGATATCATTCAATCTTCAAACTAATCGTCAGTTTGCAAAATGACTAGATTCAGTCAATCATTGTGCTGAATGTCCATTTATTCAAACGGACTTCAGCATGCATAACCTTTAAAATAAGAGTTGTTGATTTTATAAACTTTGGTGCCATTTTTTTTTATCACTCAATGTATGTATTTTAGGTTAGTAATTTAAACATATATACGTTTTGTGTTACATCGTTGCTTGCTTAATCATAAATCATATCCTAGCATGCAGAAGAGTTATATAGTAAATGAAATTAATTAATTGACATAGAATTAATTTACATATAGCGCCAAATGAAATAAAACAAACTACATACATATAGAATTATTACTCGAATATGGATAAAACGATCTAATATGAGTGAGATCTGCTAGTCAGTGTGTATAAATACTACTTTTAAAGTTATTCAAGCTGGGCAATATTTTAAATTAAATCTATGAGACCAACCTTCTTACTTCCATTTAAAAACTATGTTATAATCTTTACTTATCATATATGCGATCACTAAGACCTTACAATATGCAAAATTTTGAATACCAAAACCTTGATCATAGATCCACGAGCGGTGGCAAAAAGTGATCTAGAAAAGAGATATGAAATACTGAATGTCAAAAATAAGTGTTCTATAGGGTGGCGCATAAGTTATGATTTATTTAATGAATGGCGTTGTAGCGGTATCGCTTCTTCATTAAATTATTATTATAATTTTGTTCATCATTTTTAGTTGTTGCATAACAACTATAACTTCCCCCTATTATCACGGTTGCTTTGAATGTTAACAACTTTGATAATTTACATATAAATATATATAATATTTCATAAATCAAATCAATAAAGATCAATTATATCTTTCATTCATATTTATTATTTATTTAAATAATAATTATCTTTCCAGCGTATTTGTGCATCATTTGGTTTTAACTCGTGAATCAATTCAATCTTATATGGGACAAGGTGTACCGTATGTAAAATTCTTTGCAAAGACCGCCTTGACATCCCCAACTGCTGAGAACGTCACCTGGTGGATGTTTCGGGGTTTTCCTGAACACTTGCTTGCACCCGAGCAATATTCACATCACTTCGAACTGCACGAAGTTTTCCAGCACGCGGAAGATTACAGACAGCTCCATGTTACCGAAAACGCTGAACTAATCGGTAAATTGTCGGAACATGAAAAAAATTTCGATATGATCTTTGTGTCTGAATAATCGAATGTTGACTTTCAAAATAAAATTGAACAACTTCCTTTTTTCTGAAAAAACAGGAAAAAAATACGTAAACAAAAAATTTATTCACTAATTAAATCATAACGTTACTTATGCGCCACCCTATACAACCCTACCTTTTTAAAGATTTTGGTAATATCACATTCTGGTTTTTTAGGTGTTTTCAAAAAGTTTTCTGACATTCCCATAGATAGAGTTTAGCCTTTATAGTCTTAGATGCAGTTAATTTTGCTCAGCTTTATTCAAATTTTAGTATTTTAACAAACATACAGTAAATGAAATGACATTAATAATTTTCGTCCTCAAAATAAACCACTTGAACCTATAAAAAGTTGACCCTAATTTATAACATTTGTAATATTCAAATCAGATAAATACATTGTATGTACAACATGTTCCAAAAAATATGTGCCACACAATGAACTAGTCACTAACATGACAATATAATTTCGCTAAGTTGTAATTAAAGCTCATAAATATAAACTGGGCAAAAACCTTCGAGAGAATAAACCCGAATAGATATAGTTCTGAATGATTGTGCTTTTAAGCAAATTATTTGAGGTAATGAAATATTTTTTAATCCAAATATCTCATAAAATATGGGGAAACAAACTGAGTATTTTATATAAATAATATTAGCTACTACGTATAATGACTGGATAAAATGATAAATAAATACTAATTAATCATTTTGACCAAATTCGCTAGTGATTATACATAATGTCTGGATATTATAGATAATAGCTATAGATTATTTACTTGGCTGTGACATATGCACTAAATAATAAACATCATTTCTGTGACACTCTGTATGTATGGTATTTCTTATAATATATTCCAGTTGAACAAATTAAAGACCCTTTGATTCATTTCAATTCGTAAACCTTACATATATATATATATATATATATATATATATATATATATATATATATATATATATATATATATATATATATATATATCATATATCATTTCTTGAGTTATACAAGTTAAGGTTTATTATTTTACCTGTGTAAGGTTTAAGGGAAAAATAACTTGTAGAAAATTTATATATGCATATATTTTTGACAAATCTTTATAAAATTTACACATTAAGCTTTGTTTGATTACTGTTTTATATTTATATGTGCTATAAGGTTAGTAGAGCTTACCCTCATCAATCTAACAGTAATAAATTTCCATGATATATGATCTCAAAACGTCTAACTTTAATATACATTCACAATCAGTCAAACTAATTACCTTACTAACTTGGGTTGAATACAAATTCAACTAATTCAAGATTTGAACTAATTCAAGGTCAAAATACACTAGACCACGGAACCAACGTGATTCTATTTCACTTTTATAACTCAATTCAAATATTGTATATTGTATATTGTATTTTCATTTTTATTTCTGAAGAAAGAACTGTGTTCCAACACTAATCAAATCTAGTGATTTTACGAAAATTTCAAATATTTTTTTTATTTAATAGGGAATATGTATGCACATTTTTTTTCACTTGAATTGAAGCATGTTTACTTGACAAATATCAAGATAAAATTACTTTTTAAATAACTTCAAAAATAAGCGAGATATGAATGATTGAAATTCTCGATTAGACAAAGAGGGTGATTGCCCTCTTGATATGTTATGTGACGTCATATTACACTTTCACCATTTAAAATACACGTAAAACCTCCGTTTTTAGTATTTTTGCAAGAAAGAGACAGATAATAATCTTTAAAAGCTTATAGCTTCCTTGATATTTGTCGGATTTTAATTTCGTTTTTAAATATTATTACAGTATTAACAGTATTTTCATATTCTGAAAATAAATGTGAAAAAAAATTTTCATGCATATTCCCTATTATCGATTATATGTTGACCGGACAGTAAAGTACAAATCATAATAAACAGAATCATCCTTTTTTACAGAAATTAAAAATTAAAAATTTTAATCAGTAAATTAATTATTTAAATTTAGATAGCATCTAACATCACTAGTAATCGGAATTATGTAATTATTTAATTACTAAAAATAATAAATAACCTTTTGACGGTTATAAATTTTAACAAAAAGGTAAACATATTTCGGTACTTAAATAAACTAGTTAAGTGAAGAAGGAACTGTGTCTCCAAAACACTAAAAATATTGGTACAAAATTCTCAGTATGTTTGTTTTATTTAATAATTATATTAGATGTTCATCAAGTAACTACCCATTCGATACAAATTGTTCTTCATAATTTGGAAAGATGCTTCGTTCTCTAAATTTCAAATATATATTACAATAAACTTCATTTTTATGGTTTCACAAATTAAATCATATATACCACATGTGTTACGAATCATTTGGCATTGTACATTAATTATAATATACACTATGTATTTTAAAATAGACACAATCTAGAAACAATGTAGTGCATCTATCACTGTCTATGTACAATATATCATGATAAATGTACTTTGTTACATCCAAACTGCATACTCTACAGGCAGACGTCCCCACCAAAGACTGATCTATTGACAAATGTCTGTGGAGAGAACGTATCAAACCCGCCTCCGATTTTAATGCAGTTTAAGTGTAACAAAGCAAACCATATCATAGTAAACTTTATATAGACAGCGATACATTCGATATATTGTTTACAGATTGGGTCTATTTTAAAATACAATCTGTATAAACTAATTAATACATTTCCTAGGGCCTGGATGCAAGAATCAATAAAGTCCAGGCACACTTAGCTTTGGTACGAGCCAAATGAAATTATTAAATAAGACAATAGGTAAGTCCATTATTAGGCTTCAAATAAATCAGCTAGGCATTTAAAAAAAATTTGGACTTACCTGGTTCTTGCATCGAGGCCCTCAATTACATAAATGATACTTTTAGGTTATATTAAGGATGTTCCAGCACTGTGTACACTGTACACATACTTACACATATTATCGGCACACAGATTCTTACACATACTATCAAATATTTCCGGTAAAACTACTAGTTTTTTTTTTTAATTTTGTCGAGTATTTTTTCTAATTCAACAGATAATTAGAGGGGTGGGCATCAGAGTGAAAGAGAATGATAACTTTGATAATAATTATCTCGCGTTCTAAACGGTCAAAAATTCTGAAACTTCGGGGTTTATTAGAAAACGTTCCTTTTATCCTGTGAAAAAAAATTAGCAAAATCTGTCGAAAAGTGGTGGTATGCTGGAACATCCTTAAGAATCTGAGCATTGAATATTTACTATGGTTCTTATAACAACAAAGCAGGGGGGTGGGGTGAAAACCATAATATCCGCCACCGATTGAACACAACCTGTATAGTAAAATAATAAAATAAAACGTAACAAAACTGCATAGTAATAACAATAATATGTGTAGAACGAACCACCGCCAATTATACAATTCGAGAATTCAAATGAGTTTCAATGTTTTAATTACAAATATTATACTTTTATTATAATTTGCATAGAAATCTTTGTATCAGTTAGAAAGTATAATAAAAATATAATATGATCATACTACGAAAATGCTCATTGAATTGGAAAAACATGCAAGAAATGTAACATAAAAATTTGTTTACAAAATCAATCTGAAATCAAACCCTTTAAAACAAAAAAAAATCCTAAATCGGTTAATAAATGACGGAGTTCTGAGGTAACAAACATTTAAAAAAATAAAAATAAAAATTCACACGAATTGATAACCCTCTTATGGCCAATTAGTGACCAATTAGATGGTATAATTTTCTTTTCGAAATTACATGGATGGGGTGCTATCATCTTGTAGCCTAATTTTTCACGTACTATTATTTCATGATGGTTTTGTAGCGGTATCGCTTCTTCATTAAATTATTATTATAATTTTGTTCATCATTTTTATTTGTTGCATAACAACTATAACTTCCCTCTATTATTACGGTTGCTTTGAATGTTTACAACCTTGGTAATTTAAATATAAACAAAAATAATATTTTATAAATCAAATCAATATTGATCAATTATATCTTTCATACATATTTATTATTTATTTAAGTAATAATTATTCATTATAACTATCATTTACCTTTACAAATTGGCGCCCGAGAAGGGACAAACGAAGAGGGTGATAAATTAACATATTTTTAAAGAAAAAATCTTCCTAAAATCTTCCAACAGATACCTATTGGATAATTGGATTGGATGAATTATAATTTAATATTGTAATTCTTAAAAAATATAACATACCACCCACCAAATTTAACAGATAAGTCTTTCATTTCTGTTATAATACTTATTTTTTAAAAGGTTTCAACTGTTTCATACACCAAAGTACTGTATATGAATATAATATATATTCGCATACTTCTGTAATATTTGATGTTTGATCTGAAATTATAGCAAAACTACTGAATTTATGAAAAAACAAGTGAAAAAACTTATTTATTTTTAATAAAAAAAGGAAATTTTTTATAAAAAAGGAACATTTTTTGTCTTTAAATTTTTGATCTGCCTATTACGGTTTCAAAAACAGCTTTGTCCAAACAAGGTTCGATTTTGCCTATTGCGAACTTGACCTAACTTTTTAGCTGTAGAACACACATACACAATTTTCGTTGTCTCGTTTCTTTTTTGAGTTATTGTGGTTACGGACATAATTGTGGAAACTCATCGAATGATTTTTTTTTTTAGTAATTACGTACATCGGTAAATATCTCCGGACTGATGAGCTAATCTCCGGATTTTCTAAAATTTTAAGTTGGTAACCCTACAAACCTCCCCTTTTTTTCTATCTCAACCTTATTTTGCCCACATAAGTTTTTGTTTGCATGCGTTGTGGTCTTTTTTATACCGAATGAGTATTTTTCGTTTATTGATCTCAACAAACATAAAAAGTATATAAAAAACTTAAACAATAAATGTATACAAATCCTTAAAATTACTATCTATATTTGCAGTAGTAAAAGACCAAACAAAATATTATAATCATTGTTTATTTTTATTGTACTCAATTTTACAAAGTACAGTCGAATAAACGAAAATCTGGTACGAATGCCACATTGTCTGTAGATAGAGATTGTGTGGTATTTCAAACTAGATTTTTAATTAGTACCCTTACAGTGTATACATATTTAAAACTTGAATTCTGTATATTTAAAAAAAAAAACTGATTTAGAGCTATGCAAAATCAATCTTCTAATTCAGTAATGTTTACGATTAAAATTTATTGTTGCCTACTCCATTTCGTCAATATACAAAACTTAAAATCTAATAAAATTAAAGTCAAGCTCCAGAATACTGATTGTCATGATTATTTGATTATGATTAAAACTAATTAATAATAATTAGTTACCGTCATGGCTAAACAGATCATTCATTAGTCATCAATTCATTAGTCAGGATCGTTGGATTTAATTATTAGATATCAATAATGTAAATAAATTTTGTTACACACTGGTCTTATTTAAAAGTTGTGTACAGTGAATTCTGTTACACACTGGTCTTATTTAAGTTGTGAACAGTCTCCTGTAAAAGATAAATAAATGATATGCTTTAAGAAGTTTAATGCAAATTATTAATAATAATAATAATGATAATGATATTGGTTCTATTATACCCTGGTAAAATATAAAATTAAAATACAAAATACTTACGTACTTTTTTCGTAGCACAACGTATGAAGAAAAGAAGCACAAGCATCAAGATCAATACATTAATTTATATTTAATGTTTTATTTTCTTCAAGGAATATTGTTAATTATGTTTCTCCATCCATACTAATAAGAGATTACTTCATTAGTAATTTAAAATAAAATAATTTATTCAAGTTATTATATATATATATATATATATATATATATATATATATATATATATATATATATATATATATATATAGTATACAGGATCATCAAAAATGATTGGTATTACATAACTGCGTGGTTCATTTGATTTTGCATAACTGAGCTTCCATGAATCTTAGTACATGAGTCTCATATTTCAAAATGGTGGCTTTAGTCAGGCTACATCTAATCAATTAGTCAATATTTTTCATAAAAATAGATAAATTTCATTAACAATACATCTATTCAAGTTATCATTTCATTATATGTAATCGCTTTAAACCTAGCTTTGACGTTCGCAATTCTGCCATCTACATTTACTCTTAATTGCAAATACAAATCAAAAATCTTTGAATTACGCGCACTCAGAGTAGTTATCCATGTTGTGATATACTCACACAAACTTTACCCAGAGCGATATCTCATTCAAAGAATATTCAATAAACTTGTTTACAGACTAGAATTCATCGCTGTTATTTTTTTACTCGCTCTGCTCGCAGACCTCCGAGGTGGCCTTTGACCTTGGCTCCGCAACCTTGACCAAAAGCAGAAAACAGCACAATTCTAGCATGAATTGAAGTAAAAAAGGTAATTTTGAAGAGTTTTCCCCATATCCGGGAGGGGGATTTCGTTTGAAAACAAAAAAACGCATCCTTCTAGCATGTCTAGAAGTGGACTAGAATTTGTATACGTGAATCAGTGAGTGAGTGAGTGAGTTACACAATGGGGCGAGGACTAGTTCCTTTTGTTAAAAAATAGACTCATCCAATAGGTGTGGTCACTATAATATATGTTTATGTAAGACCAATAATATATTGACACCGTATACATATTTATATCAGATACTATACAAGAGTAAATATCGTATGAACACAGATGAAATGAGAGAGCATCCAAGCTAATAGGAAGATTGGTTAGCAGTTAGCACAAAGCTTGGTGTATAATAAGAATGGTAATATACCATTTACCGGATGATTGGAATCAATAAAAAAACTTGTTCTTTTTCACTAGTAAAATACGGCGACTCTATGGTAAAATTTACACATTTCTTTATCAGTTCATATGTAAAAAAAAGCATTCGACTTGAAGCAGTTTTTGGAAAAATGTTTCGAACAAAATATATTAGTATTTCCATCAGGAACCAGTTTGGAATTAAACGGGAGTGCAACTTATGTCGTAGTCTAAAGCGTCTAAACAAAGAATTACTACTAAAAGAGGATAGGGTCAAGCGGTTTATTTATCGATATTAATAATTATCGTTTGAAACTACTTTCCAGCTATGTTGCGTTGTAATTTATCAATGCGCCTTGTTGCTACATTTCGCTTTTATGTCACTTGAAATTTATAACTGTGTTACGTGACCTAGATTGTCGCTGAAAGGGAGCAACGAGTGACATCGTGATGACGTATATCTACAAATTACTATCCAAAGTTTTATTTTTATTCAGACGACACAGTATTACTGAATCATCCAGTAAATTATACTATAATATTCTTTGCTTTCTTTATTACAATATCCATTTAAAAGCAACTTAAAGAGTTTTTTAATTGATATTTAATTAAGAATTAAAATGTATTTGATATGGGTATACGGTGAATGAATTGTATAGTCATATATATATATATATATATCAACTGTAAAGACTAAAATCGTGGAGTGCGCAATAGCTGCGAACTTAAGAGATATTAATACTAAGTCAAGCCTAAGTTTTTTTGGAAGTCTTGCTCATTTTAGGGATGGTGCCAAATATTTAAGTATATGTAATCGGAGTGAAAGATATTTGATAGCCAATTTTCGAATATATGGGTTTAAATGGGCAAGTAAAAGAGTTGATGGAATCAGAGTTTGTGTGCTATGTGATGGGGCAGAGAGTATAAAGCATTTGTTGGAAGATTGTCCAGGGACTTGCGGACCTCAACGCGATACACTTATACAGTTAAATTTAATGGATTCTGTCGCAATGCTTAGTGTTTATCAACCACATTTTATCAAGCCACTCATTGAATATCTGAGTTTTATTAATAACAGCAGAATGTCTCGTTTAGATTAAGCCAGTTCACGATTCTTCAGTTACTCAATGACTTTGTTCATCTATATTATATGAATTACTAAATTGTTATTATTATTTTTTTATATCCAGAATTATTATTTTTTATTATGTATCTCGAATGATTGTTTGTATTTTTTTGATTTATGTCAAATAAAAGTTATATATATATATTATATATATATATATATATAAATATATATATATATATATATATATATATATATATATATATATATATTTATATATATATATATATATGTATATATGATATTATATATATATGTATATATATATATATATATATATATATATATATATACAAAATCCAGAGCTTTGACATGGAATATCTCGAAAACGGCACGTTGGCGAGGTTTGCCCCCGTGGAGACATTTCTTGAGAATGACAAGAAGAATATTTTCTCAAAGTTTGGCGACATTTGGCCGAAAGCCAATTTCCATATGCAGTTATGCGGGGTCCTTTGTGTTTTTTTGTTTCCAATTTTAAATGCAACTTCCAATATACAATTGCAAAATTCGAATTTACTTGTGATTTTCAGTCGTGACTTATAACGATAGAAAATACATATATCTCTATTTATTTTATACATTACAAAACTGTAATAATATAAATATGTTATCGTTCTAATAAAATAAATACTCTTCTAAATGTATATATATAGATATATATGATGATATTTTATTCGACCAAGAGGAAGAAAAAAAAATGAAAGAAATTACTTTATGGTAATATTTTCTCCGACATTTTCCGTAGAAAAAGACATCTGGTTGTCAAATATTGAATATTTTACAATGAATATATAAAATGAAATAGAATGAAAAATGACAGATATATTTGAAATACATCGTATATTAATGTATATCAATATATATTTTATATATACGAGTATATATATATATATATATATATATATATATATATATATATATATATATATATATATATATATATATATATATATATATATATGTATATTAGGGTGGCGCATTTTTAATACCGAAAATTTGTTTTTCGAGTGTTGTTAGTCTATAAACCATCCCCAAAAAGGAAGCTTGGTTAAAAATTTGTCGGGGTCAAACACAAATTTTTGAAAATTGAAAAAAATAGTTTTTATTTAAAATTAACATTAAGAAATCATTTAAGAAATCTTGAATGGAAACTCCAACCTTTTTATTGCAGATTCATATTCTTCATACAAAAATTAGGTAGTTTTTTTCGAAACATTTTTTTCGATTCGCAATATATATAGAATAGCGTTTAAGTAACGTTATGATTTAATTAGTGAATAAATGTTTTGTTTTTTTCTTTTTTTTTCACAATTACCCTTGAAAATTATTCAGACACCAAGATCATATCGAAATTTTTTTCAGATTCCGACAATTTACCGATTGGTTCAGCGTTTTCGGCAACATGGGGCTGCCTGTGATCTTCCGCATGCTGGAAGACCTCCTGTAGTTCGAAATGATTTGAACATGGCTCGGGTGCAAGCAAGTGTTGAGGAAAACCCCGAAACTTCCACCAGGCGACGTTCTCAGCAGTTGGTGATGTCTAGACAGTCTTTGCAAAGAATTTTACATACGTTACACCTTTTTCCATTTAAGATTCAATCGGTTCACGAGTTAAAACCAAATGATGCACAAATATGCATTCATTAAATAAATCCTAACGTGACTTATGCGCCACTCTTTATATAGCTATCATTTCAAAATTTTACATATAATTTTTTCCTTATTTATTCGATTTTCGGAAAAATAAGGCTTAATTATAAAATTATGAAAACATAGCTCGACTTTACATAACTGATACATTTAGTCGATACAAATCTGAAACAAAATCGTAGATTTGTTTATTTTCCAAGTCCAATACGAAAAAAAAAAAAGATTATGCCGATACAAATATGTTTTCTCGTTTTATTCATACAAATATAAACAAATTTCTGTCTACTGTATGTTTGATATGTTTGATATGTGAACCCTAAAGCAATGTTTTTTGGACTTGCAAAAAGGACAAAAAATAAATATGAAAATGAGGATTGTAATTTGATATTAAATCAATATTTATTATTGATGTTTGTATATTGATATTAGATTTTTATTTTAAATATAGTATACGGATATATTATATATTCAACACTAGTTGTGTTATATAGCTTTGCCTATGTGAACATGAGTATTCAAAACAAAAATGCTATGGAAATAGTAGTGTTTAGTAGCTTACTATAAGCCACAAAAGTTCATGTTTTTTTTATGTGCCTTATTGATTCGAAAAAATGCTTCGGATAAAAGTTGGTCATTATAAATTTTGTAACAACTTTTATTCGACAACCGAATGAATAGGGCACAAATTAAGTATAAAATTTTAAAAATGACATGGACTTCAGTGGCCAAGTGTACCAGAATGATTCTACTATATTAAAGACAAGAAAAGTTCCACATTTAAAAAAAAATCCCAACGCAGTAATATAGTAAAAACTTCCCGTTACCTGCACCTAATTTATATGTAAACAAGTAAAATCAAATATTTTAAAAATTCTAACGCAATAATATGAAACTAAATAAAACCTTCCCGTTACCTCCACCAAATTTATATGTAAAACAAGTAAACTTAAAAATCCTAACGCAATAATAGCAAACATAATAAAAACTTCCCTTACCTCCACCAAATGTATATGTTACAAAACCAACTTTTCCTATACATCATCTTGGAAAAGAGCTGATAATTTTCATACGGCTGAACAGATTTTTATCAAACACCAGCAAGGAAATCAGCTAACTAATAGAAAAAACCGCATTAACTTACAAACACACGATAGGCTTCTAACTTATAACACCTCTCTTTTTCCGCCGATTTTCATAAAAATGTTTAAGTCTTTTAATTCTATTTCTAACATATTCATTTCGATATCGTTTACAATTCATTCTTCTTCATTTCATGAGCATTTTCAAATACGGTAACAAATACATAAAATTTGCTAACTTGGACCCAAACTTAATATAATTACATACTAAAGTAAAGAGTTGCTAAAATTTATGAAATTTTATGGCTTATTCCAGTAGAAAAAATCTTTTTTTTTTTTAAATATATTTTGGGTGAGCTTTTTCCGATTTTAATGAAATTTATTTTAAATCTTACTAATTTTGGGTCATCCAATCAAATTGTTGATAAAATTATTTCGATTTCTCTCTTTTATTTTTTAATGTATGATCCATATTCCTGCATTCTCACATCAAATCGGATAAAGTTGGCTTTGCTAGTGCAAAATTAAGTTTTTAGGATTTGATGAGACCTTCAAATACAAAAAATTAGTTTTTTGTGCGAAATTTTATTCCAATGTTAAAGAAATGTTTAAAAAAAATGTAATTTTGGAATCATTTACTTATTTATTTATTTAAAACTCGATAAAAAACAGTGGGTGAATTCAGGACATCTATGCATGATATTTAACTTTGTCTAAAAAATTGTCTACCTATATTCGAAACCACGACATGTGCAATTATTCACCCAAAAAAAATGTTAATTCAGAGCATCTATGAATGATATTAAACTTTATTTCAAAAATTGTCAACCTATGTTCAAAACCACGACATGTGCAATTATTCACCCAAAAAAAATGTTAATTCAGAGCATCTTTGAATGATTTTAAACTTTGTTTCAAAAATTGTCTACCTATGTTCAAAACCACGACATGTGCAATTATTCACCCACAAAAAATGTGAATTCAGGGCATCTATAAATGATATTAAAGTTTGTCTAAAAAATTGTCTACCTAAAAAAAAATACATAAAAACACAAACAGAACAATTTATTGCGGTAAATAAATTATAATAATAACGAATATATTTTTATAGTTCGTAACCCGTTGTAAATAATTTTTAAGATTATTACGTCATGTTTTTTTTTTCTTTTGTTTTTACAATACATTATACATGCTACCATATAGGGTGTTTTCTAAGAATTCAAGAGCATGTTTCTGAAATAATTTGACGACTAAAATTTCCTAAGAGCATTATGATTATAGTAAAAATCATCCCACACTTTTTACAAGCTTTTATTTAGCATGCAATGTATATATGTATGTATGATCGGGTCAAATCTTGCAAGCTGAATTAGTACTACTTCCTCTAATCCTACGAAGTTTAATTTTTATATGTTGATTCAGTTCCGATGACAGTGCATTTTTATGGTAAGCATGACAAGAGCCGACAAGGGGAAAGAGAGGTTAAGAGAGACGGAGGAACACAAAATTTGGTATATCTCTCATTATAATGAAAAAATCGAAAAACACATAAGAATTAAAGTTGTAGAAAATTAGTTTTACTATAAAAAGCTTGTTTTTAAAAAGGTTTTTTTAATAAAAACTTATTTACAAGCAAATTAATTTAAAAATTATTTTCTACTTTTTAGTTCGGCTTTTTAGTTTTTTTTTAATAAACTATTATTTATTTTTGCTTTTTTAGTCTGGATAAAGTCTAAAAAAGTGACACTACCGTGAAAAACTAAAGAGGCACTACCGTGTCTTCGGATAATATTTTTTATTTGAATTATGCGTTTACTCAAGCTCTAATATGATTGGTTAGATGTCAATAGTGAATGATTAAATAATTATAATTGTTATATGAAGTGTGAATAAATAAGTGAAATAGTGATAAATAATAAGTGAGTAAGTGAAAGTGAAGAATTAATAAATATTAATTTACAGTGATTGTGCAGTTTAAAAGTATTGATAATAACAAGACTGATAGTTTAGTGATAATTGAGATAAAAAATATTGATATTACATGTGGTGTGATAGTTTTATAATCCGTGCGAGAATTAAAACATCAGTCAGTTTATGTTTATAGTGATTATGATTTAGGTAATGAGTCATCAAACACTATTTCGATGATGCTCGCATTACTCCAAATAACCAATGAGTTGCCAATTGATAAATACTTATTGATATGACAGTACTTATAATTACAATTTGGTATTATCAATTGGCTATAACTCATTGGTAATTTGAAGCAATGCTTCATCAAAATGGTGTTTGATGACTCATTACCTAAATCTTAATCACTATAAACATAAACTGACTGTTGTTTTAATACTCGCACGGATTATAAAACTATCACACCACATGTAATATCAATATTTTTTATCTCAATTATCACTAAACTATCAGTCTTGTTATTATCAATACTTTTAAACTGCACAATCACTGTAAATTAATATTTATTAATTCTTCACTTTCACTTACTCACTTATTATTTATCACTATTTCACTTATTTATTCACACTTCATATAACAATTTTAATTATTTAATCATTTACTATTGACATCTAACCATTCATATTAGAGTTTGAGTAAACGACTACTTTAAATAAAAATACGGTTTCTCCGTTACACGGTGTATAATATTAAAACACATTCCTCGTTTTTTATGAAAACATCAAAAATATATGATCATTGTGAATCGTGAATCATAATAATATATATAAACAGATGTATGTAAATTTTAACCGAAAGGTACATTTGGGAAAAATGCCAGTAACTATATATATATATATATTTATATATATATGCAGCACACCAGGACAAGAAGTATGTTACATCTAAATAAAAAATATATAGCTTACCTACTCGTCAGTCGCCATGCGACCAAACAATCCAACAATTCCAAGTTAATTTTTAAAATTAATACTAATCAAACCCGTTGGAAAATGAACAATAAATGAATGTTTTTACTTAATTTAATCTATATGCAAATTTTATGAAAAGTAGGTACATGAAATATGTGAAAAAAGAAACAGTCAAATTAAGGAATCAATATTATTTTTTACTTCGCTAAAAACTTATTTTAAACAAAAACCAACATCTCATAAACATAGACGCTATTCTTTATGAAAATACATGAAAAATTAACGTTTAATAATTAAAAATTTGTCTGTGATTATTAATCTTGCTTATGATTTTTTTATTTCTTCATAAACGCTCTCACCTTCAAAAAAACAGTGTAAATCTTTGCTCAAGTTATTCTGAACCAATTTTGTTCATAAACAATCAGTAGGTACTCTTCTAAAACTTAACTTCATCTAAATTTTGCACCCAATATCCTTTGTTTCCATGAGCGCAGATGTTAAGGGTGGTTGAATTATCAAAAACCCTCACGTTCTACGCCCATGAATTGATGTGACCAAAAGTTTCCTATGAGTTGTTGTTGTATATGATAAAATAGTATCACCATTCTAAATTTTATCAAAATCACGCAATCCGTTCTAATTTCATTTGAAAAACGATTTAATAACAGCAACTTCAAGAGCGTCCAGCGCCCAAACGGTGCATCCTTAGGCTGATGCGTCTTGAGAATATGCGGTAAAGTGTTGTATAAAGACCTTTAAGGGATACCCTGTATATATATATATATATATATATATATATATATATATATATATATATATATATATATATATATATATATATATAAGTATACATCTATATATATATATAATAAATTTAAACGATGGTCATGTTTAACATCTATTAGGTAGAATCGATGAACATTTGAAGAAATTCCGCCATCTTAGGAGGAAATTCGATAAATAAAAAATACTATTAAAAATGTCATAGCTCCATTTTATGTGAAATTTTCTGTATATAATACCTCATTATATTTAATATTTATAGATAGCTATAATATAATATTATTACGATAGTTATAAAAACTATATAGCTATTTATATATATATATATATATATATATATATATATATATATATATATATATATATATATATATATATATATATATATATATATATATATATACTTTTGCACATGTATATATCTATTCTAACCATTAAAATAATTACCATTATCAAATATACAAGATCTAATAATACTCATTAAAATAGTGTAATGATAATTTTTGTCCGGAAATTAAAAACATCTATTTATATAAATGTTTGTAATACCCTCATTATTCCATACTATGTAAGTAGGTACGTAGTATGGACGTATTGTTAATAGTTTTGCCGCTTTCTTCTCTTCGTTCTCGTATGTTATCATCTTCTTTACCAAAATATAGAATATCTCGCTTGATATTTGACAAATTCGAAAAATGTAGTCAAGTTGTAAAAATCAACTTTACTACAACCCATCACCTGATCAACTTTTCCGAAACTCCTAATAAATACTGAGATATTTAATGAGATATTTAGGATTTTGATTTTGAATCTAAAATCATAAATATTTCTGTATTAAAGTAACCCAAAAAAAAAAAATCAGAAACTGTGGAAAATTAAATTCCCATAACTTCTTATATTCGATTTTTTCAATATTCTCTCTAAACCCGCTTTTTCAATTTTTCCCGTTCACAAACATGACCTTCCAAATTCAGAAAGAACGTTACATACCAAATTGCATTGCCATCAGACTAAAATTGTGGCTTATATACTGCGTAGACAATGTAGCTTTGTATAAAGAGATTTTGGAACATACCTTGTATATGTTGAAAATGGGAAAATGACCATTTCTTCGAAAATTTGCTCAAATAAACAATGTTGAAAAATATAAACAATGTTGAAAAAACGGGACCAAGTTGTAGCATATTATCCGATAAAAGTAGTGATATCAGTTTGCAATATATAAACGAGTCCAAGTGGTCGAACTGTTAAAGGCGCTCGTTCTGTTCGGCAGTGGGAGATTGTTGGTCCGTGCCCCGACTGTAACAGTTTGTCAATTAAATTATATTAAAAAAATTAATGGAGCGGTTAATTAACAAAACTGTTGGCGTATGGGCAAGAACGAAAGAGACCGGTTATGCTTGTGAAGCTTTTCTGCAGTTTCCTTTCACAAATTCCAGATGAATATCGGCATAGTTCCTATCAAAGTCAACTGCAGTCGCTCAATCTAACTAATTCCAAGTTGACATACAAATTCCTTGTCCATTAGGAGTCAGTAAAAAAGCGTCTAGAAAGGCCTACTTGCCCGGCTTCGATCTCCCCTCTGCTTCTTGTACTACTGCTAACTCTAATATAGGTATACCAAGCTTTTACAAACTTTTCTTTGGCTATTTACTTGACAACTTCCCTGATATTTTTATAACAAGTTATAACTTCCCAAGTTAAATACAAATGGCTACTAACGAAAACCTTGCAATGGCTTGTCCCTCACAAACACAACACCACTTTTTTGTTTTATCACTACATACTTGCGTTTCCCATTTTGTGTCGATTTTTAATAGAATCGTATTTTGTCTTGTGTCACAAATTATCGTTTCTCACGACAGAACTAATAGTTTAATTTCTATTTTTATATGACTATAATATAACTGTTCTAATTTAAAATCATAATAATAGTGTTAACCTACTGGATAATTTCTATGATTTCAAATAATAGATGTGTACCTATCATATTTTATTTGTTTTCAAAAAATCATATTTTTAACCCGACTTAAAGAAGGAGGATGGTTCTCAATTCGTCTGTATTTTTTTTATTTTATGTTTGTTGCCTCAGAACTCCGTCATTTATTAGCCGATTTGGGATTTTTTTTTTGTTTTAAAGAGTTTGATTTCCGATTGGTCCCATTGTCACCAAATCGCATTCTGATGAAGGGATCCCCTGGAAATCGAGGCAAACCCTCATTTTATATGTGATAACCGATTTCTGCGAATTTTTTTTTTTTTTTTTGAATGGATATACTCATTCATAATGGGAAAATAAGAAAATTTTTTTTAAAACCGACTTTAAAAATATTTTTTACAAAAAGAAACCGACTCGAAAAAAAACAAAATGCTTGTAAAAAAAAACTGAAAATCTGTTATGAAAAAATGCACTAAAAATTAAAAAAAAAAAACGGATAAAAAAAATGTGTTATAAAAAAATAGTATGAAGTTATAGAACTTCAATGTCACTAAAAAGCGAGAAATTAAACCTATTTTGGCAAAATGGTAACCCGACTTCAAAAATCAAATATTCTAAAACAAAAAATGCACTAAAAAGTAAAAAAATAAAAAAATAATTGCATATTCTTGTGCCAATTTTAATTCACCTAAGCAAAAATTTTTAAATATATATGTACAATTACTGTTATTTTTGGAGGCGATGTCCAAAATTTATGTGAATTTCTCTATGCAGACACCGACTCCAAAAATAACAATAATTGTACATATATATTTAAAAAATTTTGCTTAGGTCAACTAAAATTGGCACAAGAATATGCAATTATTTTTTTACTTTTTAGTGCATTTTTTGTTTTAGAAAATTTGATTTTTGAAGTCGGGTTTCCATTTTGTCAAAATAGGTTTTATTATATGACTATACAACTGTTCTAATTTAAAATCATAATAATAGTGTAGGTTAACCTAATGAATAATTTCTATGATTTCAAATAATCATATTTTTATTTGTGTCGGTATGTTTAATAGTCTGATAAACAGCTACATCGTCAGTATATACACTAACACATTTAAATTTGACTATACAGTTGAAATTAGGTACCCGAATGTCTTCATTATTATTACTCCATTGTTCTGATAAAACAAGAATATTATAATTACCAGGCACATTATCAATGATATTATTTTTATGGACTCGGTAATCTTTGTATATTAAATGTAAATATTGATCAACGGTCTGGCCTGGTCTTGATAAATTTCACTAACTCTGATTCTAATGCAAATAATGGATTTCATGCCAGTCTGTCAAGCTCTAATTTTAACCGGAAAAGTGACAGTGGTTCCGTTCTACCGTAATAAAATGTAGAACATTGGTTTTAGATACAATATATAATTTTTCTATTTTAGTTTTTCACTACTTTATCATTTTATTAAATTTTTGTGTCTTAATATTAGTGTTGACTTTATTTCATATTATAAAATAAGTATATCTGCTTACGTGCGTACATAAGTACACACACCTGATGTTATTTCTCTTATAGAGCCATCTGGCAGGGTAGTTTTGCCTTTATAGTGAACATTTACTACTTTTAGACTTTAATTGACTATTTTAAAGTAGCAAATGTGAGTAAGAAATTACAAAACCTGTAAGCCACTATAGGAATCGCTGCTCAGATTCGAAATTTCCATTACCATGTTAGACAAAACGAATATTATACCGCAGCTCAATTTACAGGGTGACCGTAAAAGCTCTTTACAACGCTTTATCGCATATACTATAGTTTAAAAGAAAACGATTGAGCTAAATTTCACCCATTAAAAGAACAAAACCGCTCAAATGGTGTTGTACGCTTTTGACGTTGCAGTTTTAAAATGGTGTTTTTAAAATAAAATTAGAACTTTGCGTTGCGTAGCGTAATCTAGCGTTATAAAGAACTTTTATCCTGATAATAAGCATCCTGTATAATAATATATACTGGATTTATAAAAATCAGTTTGGACATGCAAGTATCGTGGGAACATCAATTATCTCCCCGTCTTTGAAATGGGCACAGATATACTTTCCAAGACATACTCCTTCTCAAAACCTTTCACTGTAGTATGTGATAAGGCCATGTGGTCGAAAGGAGAACCATCCTACCTCAGGAAAGGAATCGTCTGGTATACAGACGGATCCAAAACTGAAGAAGGGACCGGGGCGGGAATCTACGGTGAGAGACCAAAAGCAAACATAAGCCTCAACTTGGGGAAATATGCTACGGTCTTCCAAGCAGATGTCTACGCCATACTGGCTTGCGTCCGTGAGAACCTACCTAGAGGCTACATAAACCAGAACGTATGTTTTCTGTCAGACAGTCAAGCTGATTTAAAAGCCTTGTCTGAAACTGAGGTCACCTCAAGGGTAGTCAAGGATTGTTTGGAGGAACTTCTGAAACTGGCAAAACGGAACAATGTTAAATTGATCTGGGTGTCGGGTCACAGTGGTTTCGAAGGAAACGAAAAAGCGTATACCTTAGCAAAGAAGGGAGTCGGAATGCCATTTATAGGCCCAGAGCCTATTTTAGGAATTCCAAAGACTGCGTGTAAACAAGTGATCCGCGAGTGGACAAATGCTAAACACCGTGATCACTGGAAAAAAGTACCGCGGCAAGAGCTCGGGAAGGTACTGCTTCAGAGTGCAACAAAGAGGGTATCTCTCGATGCACTGAGGCTGAACAAGATGCAACTTCGGAGGGTTACCGGGTTCATTACCGGGCATTATCCCATGTGGAAGCATCTGCACACAATGGGACTCCATAACGGCTCCATTATGTGCAAATTGTGTGGCGTGGAGGAAGAAACATCCTTTGACACATAATCTTTGACTGCGTACCTCTAGGTTACAGCAGATACAGGATATTCGGTGCATCTCACCCCGAATATATGAACCTTCGGGAGGACCTGATAAGCAAGCTCCAGGCTATTGCCAACATATGGGAGAAGCGAGTCTCGTCAGACTGAAGTAGAAGGGGGAGCACAATGGACCATGGGGTCGAAGTGCAATAGTTTTTACCCCGATATTAATCAATCAATCAATCAATAATAATATATAAAAAAACACACTTTCTCAAGCTTGAATATTTTAAGATTGATTAAAAATTATTTTAGCTATAACATCGGAAGGCTTAACTAACTATGCTTTCTTCTCAAATTCGATAAAAAAACTGTTTTGTATATATTTTTTTTGGTCTATATATTTACATTTTGTAAGAAGAAATACATTATTCGAAAAGAAAAACGAAATGTCCACACACAAAAAAAGCCAGAAATATTCTAAACACATTTCATGTACAAACTTATGTACGAAAACTATTTCATAACAACTTTTTTTTTTCTATTCTTTTTTTTTTTTTTGAATCACAATATATATATTTTTTTATGTATACAGTCATTAAATACACATTAGTCATTTGCAATAAAATTTAAGCAACGCAGAAGACAATTTGTAGCATCATTAACTACTGACTAAAGAGATAGGAAAATAAAAATTTGGTGCGAAATACTCATATGAACTCTACATACAAGTATATCAAAATTTGTCTCTAGATTTGTCACTGTCGACCAAGCAATGAAACGCAAAATAAAAAGAAGGAAAGATTTCTCCACAAAGTCTTTAATCAACAATAACCATAAACCATAACCATAAAGTTTTGCAAGGTTTTCATAAAACCTCGAAATTTAATAAAATTTCGAAAAAATGTATTGCATCAACGTTTTAGAGCATAAAATTTCCTACAAAAACCTTCGGGACAGTTTTTGATTCACCAATTAGATACAATTTGAAAACAACAAAACTGAACCTAAGCTGAACTTGATGTTTGAGTAAAAACAAAAGATATTGCAGAAGAAAATATACTTTTTAGAAAATAAATTCCGGATTCAAAATTGCATCCTCCGGTCTTATTTGGACATCGTTTTTGAAGTATTTTGATCCGTTTTAAAATTAACGTTACTCGTTTTGATATTATTCTTTGATTTTCAAGATATAATAATAATTTGGGATTCTGAGGCACACAATCTATAATAGAAGCTGTGCTAGAGGCCACCCACATCATCATTCAATTTTTAACCATACATTAATGATGTGAGTGGAAGGAATGGATTTGTATGCAGATTAGAAATTGATAGGTTATGCGGCTGCTGTTGATTAAAGTCAGTGGAAGGAATTTTGTGTGTGGACTCTGGTATGAACTATGCCAATATTCATCTGGAGTTCGTGAAGGTAAACTGCATAAAACCGTCGTAAGCAGACCTGGTTACTTCGTTCTTGTTTGACAGTCAATCAATCGGCCCATTCATTTTAATTGGCCAACTGTTAACTTTGGAAATTTATCCTGCAACCTTCCAGTTCCAAGCAGAGTTCGTTTGACAGCAAATCCAGATAAATCAAAGATTTATTTATAAAAACCCTTATCCATAGAAATATTTACTTTCATATAAAAAAAAGATTTTTAATCAATCAACTTATGATTGATTTAAAGGTTCATCACCAGTCCAAGTGGCCGAGACTACTTGGAAACTGGGAGGTTATGGGTTCGAATCCCGGCATCGACAGTTTGTCAATTGTAAAGAGAAAAAAAAATGGGCGGTTAATTGACTAAACTATCGGCGTATTGACAAGAACGAAGTAACTGACTATACTTGAAAAGGTTTTCTGCAGTTTCCTTCACGAACTCCAGATGAATATCGATATAGGTCCTTTCATAGTCGGCTGCAGCCGCATATCCTACCAATTCCTAGTCTATACACAAAAATTCCTTCCACTCCACTCACATCCTCACATCCTTAGGCATCACAATTGACCTTATGGTCGAAGTGTACCCCGTCCAGGATAGCCTTTATAATCTATCTATTTATCTATGATTGATTTAAAGGTTGATTTTCTCTAAAATATAATTGGGAATAGCTCTATCCCTGTAAGATATATCGTAATAAAAAAATAACGTTTGAATCTCTCTAAAATAAAGTTCACCTCAATGAGAACTTATAACTTAAGCCTAAACCTTTTAAAGTTTTTAGCTATATTCGATCGAACAATGGATAAAGGATAATCATAGAGGTTATACATAAAAATGGTATTTTTAACTTCAATGGATGCCAAATTGTATAAAAAAACAGACAGTGAAACCACAAGACCACAATCCAAACTTTTATGTTTCATACATACAGCGATACGTCTGTATATGGAAGTAGAAATAACCGACCATTTTATATTAAACATTAAAGCAACACAATTTTTGATAAATTCTAAATAATATACAAAATACTATAGTAAATGAGGGATGAAAGTCTGGAGTTACAGGGATCAAATGGATGTAGGTACATGCATATGAAACTGTCAAAGGGGTTGAGAATAAAGACTTTCGAATTTCTGTAGTGCATAAACAGTGCATTTATATTCGGTACTATTTTAAATACACCCACCGCACCTCCCTCTAGTATTTTATTAACATAATCCATCATCGTATGAAATGACCATCGAAAATTATATTAATATAGGTTGATTCAAAATGGTTTAACATTTTATACAGGTTATATTCGGGTACACAGGGTACAAAGTGAACTATTGAACTTAAGAACCGTAGAGGATGGATAAAGTGTTCTAAATGATTTTAAGAAGGTTGATTAGAACCCTTTCTGAACGATGTCGCGAGACGAGAGTAGCATGTCTATTGTATTATTGTATTAAGTGAAAATAACAGCTAACGGAAAATTGCTCAAGTACCCGATATTTACTGAATTTATGAAAAAAAATTTCGCATAAAAGTTGTTTCTTTTTCAAAAAGGAACATTTTTTGTCTTTAAATTTTTGTTCTATAACCCGAATTTGACTAAATTGACGTACCAAGAAGGCCTTCCTTCTTAATACTTACATTTAAGTTGATTTTGACCCGCAGCCGATTGCCGACGCCTGGGTCAGAGATGCTTTTATACGTCTTAGGGCGACTAACTATAATCCAGATTTGACTAAATTGGTATATTAATATCTCTGACGGTTTCAAAGACAGGCAGTTTTGCCCATTTTTCCCATTCACGAACTTGACCCTACTTTTTAGCGCTACGAACACTCACGCGAAATTTCAGCTCGTCTTTTCGTTTTTTAAATATCGTATCCACAAACATACATACGGACGGATATGCGGAAATGGACGAATTTGATCATTTTTGAACACTTATACCAACGATTTATTTCTGCGATCAATATTTTCAAGCGTTACAAAGTCGGGACAAATCTTAATATACTCTTGTAAATAATAATATACCGGGTAAAAAAATACCCACAAGATTTACGCATAGGGACTGGTATTTCAATTGCAACGCAATCATCGTCAAAAAGAAAATTCTGTTAGCACATTAGAGAAATATAATTAAACCTTGATAAAAAAAAAAAACTTTTAAACACACCAAATGAACTTTTAACATGTTCAACGCATTTAAATGGATGATTTGGTCTTATGAAGATTTATTAGAGCCATTTATCTGGACTATAATGTACTCAGATACAAGCATCTTAGATACAATTTTACTATATTGTTAAGGGAATGATTTAATTTCAATTTGTCAGAGACTTATTGAAAAGAGTATCCCGCCAAAAAGGGTACCCTAAATCGTTAGAAAGACACTACTTTTGATAAAATTATAAGATCTATCTATCAAATTAGTCAAGATCAACGTTGATCAAAAAACACTTTGTAACACTAGAACCATTTTTATACATATATATATATATATACTGGTACGGTATTATAGAAAGTTATTATAGGATTATACATGTATCTGACTTTTGGTACATGTGATAATATAAGATTACATTTCTAGTTCTAATATCACCACAGTGAGATAGAGAGAGAGTTGTAACTGACCTTTTGTAGTATTGTCACCATAATATTACATTATAACGAAATTGTAATGAAATCGTCCACTAATATTGATATCCAGGTTATATGATATGAAACCTAGTCTCAGATAATAATATAATCGTGTTAAAATTGATTTTAACAATATGATACCTATTACCACCGTTCGTTCATGCATATTACAAGAAATTGCATAAATGTTGAAGGTAGAAATCTCATTTTAAACTTCAGTCCCAAAATATTCCATTTTAACGACGTTCATGCATGAGGCTTGATAACAATGTTTTTTTTTAAGTGAATTGAATAGTTGAATTATGTATTTATCCTCCCTCAAAAATTTAAAACCTGTTGACGACCATTTCAAAGAGTAATTATCTATTAAAAATCAAAAACATAATAAACACGATTTATAAATATTCTTTGAAATATGCAGTTTATATAATTTCATTAAAAAATGGTGTCGCCGAACGTTTGAATTAATTATTTAATAAAATTAAAACTGTTTTGTTAGGTTTGTTTTTGCCACCATATTTTGAAAACTGGCGACTGCGCACTGTAAAAAAATATACACATACTCACAAATATAAAACATTGTTTATTGTCAGATCTGTCAAATCAATTCAAATCAATTTCTAATTTACATTTCCTGATATTTTTCAATAAATACTTTTAAAATATTTAGGACAATTAAAAGAACGTTATAAATCGTTGTAAGATTATTGATATACTTTTCAACTTTTTTTAAAATCCTAAATTAAAGATATTACTTATTTGACTCTAGCGTAGCAAATAAACGTCCTTAAGATATTTTTACTCGAAAAAATAATATTGGGATATAATGAGAGAGGGTTTGTCAATACTTCAAGAAGGTGATGATCTCCTGCAAGATTTATTTTGGTTTTTCATTAAGGAATTTTAGATTTGATAGACCAGGATATCTTGGTATATTCCTACAGTGTCACAATCAACAATGTCACAATCATGTAACTTAGGCAGATTCAGGCGAAAAGTGAAGACCAAATTTTGCATATATTGGACTTGATTTGAACTTTTTGAACAGTCCCCTGAATATTATCATACAAATCGTGCTTTAAGGAAAAAATTAAGTCACATGATAAACACGTAAAATTAACAACTAACTGAGTGGGTTGCTTAAATATCCGGTATATACTGAGTATATGAAAAAAGCTGGTCAGGGGGAACTGTGATTATTTCCATTCACGAACTTTACCTTACTTTTTACAACACACAATTTCCACTTGTTATATCTTTTCGTTTTTAGAGTTATCGTATTTATAAACAGACAAGCAGGCAGACAAACAGACGGACAGACGGACGAACTACAAAAGTTGTTTCTGGAATCAATATTTCCAATCGTTACAAAGTTGCGACTAAACTTAATATATACCCTTGTATGTATTCTACATAAAAATAAAAAACCAAAAAGAATATGAAAAAAAAAGAAAATTTGAAAAATGAAATTGAGGAAACGATGACAAATATAAAACTGTAAGGGAAAACGAAGTCGGAATATGATCGCAAATGGATGAAGACAACTTAACTAATGTCTAGACGAACCCTACATACATACATACATATATATATATATATATATATATACAAAAAAGGGGGAAAGGGAAATTGTGAATATGTAAAAGAGGGAAAAGATTATATTCACGTACAGTTTCACATAAGTATTGTCCTGTCACAATGAAAAAATGATACATTTATTACGAAAAAATTTTAACAATGTGCAAAAAAGTATGAAAAACTTTCCATG
Source organism: Nineta flava (assembly GCA_963920215.1). Classification (NCBI taxonomy): domain Eukaryota; kingdom Metazoa; phylum Arthropoda; class Insecta; order Neuroptera; family Chrysopidae; genus Nineta; species Nineta flava. The sequence continues at coordinate 125,853,568 of OY986041.1, forward strand.
TTCTTCCAGTAGTAAATGTGTTCTTATAAATTATGTTACGATATATATTTTCTACACACATTTTTGTTTAGGTTATGTAACCAAAAGATCTGAACCATTTTAGCGAATTTCCTGAAAGGAAATAAAGCTATTGGTCCCGTACCGAAGTCAAAATTTCGCAAAAATTTCTTGAAATGTCCATCGATCTTAACTAGTAGATGCCAAAAATCACCATCTGTAAAATTTAGATATATATATATATATATATATATATATATATATATATATATATATATATATATATATGTGTCTTTAATCACTCTAGCGGTCTCAGTTTTCATTTTATCGGAATGGAATTTGGTATTTGAGGCGCTTTTGGTATTCAAAAGGTCAAGTTCGTTTACGGGTAAAATCGGACGAGGGGAAAGGGGGGTTTAGAGGCAGGGGGAAACACAAAATTTGACATATCTCCCTTAATATTCGAAAAATCGATAAACTTATAAGAAGTAAAGTTTTAGGTATTAAATTTTACTGTAGTTTTGTTTCTTATCATTTTTTCTGTTACCCTAGTATTTACAGAAATATTGACGGTTTAAGATTGAAAACTAAATTTCTCACTATCTCTGTACATATTAGAGTTTGAGCAAAAATGATGAGATGATGAATTGTAGTATACATGATTTTCTACAACTTTATTCCTTACACATTTTTTGATTGTTCTAATATTAAAAGAGATATTTTATATTTCGTGTTTTCTTCTTTCTTTATGCCCCCATTTCCCCTTCACGTGTGACTTTTATTAATAAAATTGGCCTTGCAAATACTAAAATCATATACGACATTTCATTTTGATCAGACTAAAGCTGTGACCGCTAGAAAGTGATTTATGTATTTTAAGGAAATTCGCTAAGTTGAAGCAGCTCCTGCGTAACGAATTTTTTAAAATAGGGATTAGTAAAGGAATTGACAATCTATGATCCGATTCGATAATTTCAAGTCACCCATCTGAGTTCTGAAACACAAATATTTTCACACCTGCAATTTATTTTAAGTAAGAACCAGAGTAGCTAAACTAATGCAAATATATATGCTTGCATTCGGCGTAAGGCAACATCCCCCAAATTTGACTAAATTGACGTACTAAGAAGACTGGACCGATTTCGATGAAGTTGTTTTTCAAATCCATCCACTAAACTTAGTCCAAAAAAAACCTTTTCAAACAGAAAATGGATTTTTTTGTTCTTTTATACATTCCAAAATCGAGAAAGCATGGATACCACATGTCAAAATCGGTACAAGCTAGTGAATTTGCAGTTACAAAAAGAAAATCCTTGTACCAAAAAATAGTAAGTTTTAAAAATAGTTTCACTAAACTCCGATAAAATTTGAACGTGAAAATTTACTTTTTTTGAACTTGGTGAGGTCATCAAGATTCAAAAAATAGATTTTGACTTCATAGTCAAATTTTAACCGATTTTGTTTCCAATTTATTTTAAACTGTAAAAAAATTGATCCAAGAAATATATAGTTTTTATTTTAAAAATAGGTAGATTTAATTGAAAATTTAATCTCTTTTAGCTAAAATAGTCACAGGGTGCCATATTGCCCGCGGGAACAGCATTCTAAACCTCTGAATTAGACCATATTCTTAGAAACTAATTTCTACATTCAAATTCGTATCTTTAATATTAACAGCACGAATACTTAATGTTTAACCCGACTTCAAAAAGGAGGATGGTTCTCAATTCGCCTGTAACCGATTTTTGCGAATTTTTTTAAAGGGTATACTCATAAATAATGCGAAAATAAGAAAATTTTTTTAAAAACCGACAAAATGGAAACCCGACTTGAAAAATCAAATATTCTAAAACAAAAAATGCACTAAAAAGTAAAAAATAATTGCATATTCTTGTGCCAATTTTAGTTTACCTAAGCAAATATTTTGAAATATATATGTACAATTATTGATATTTTTGGAGGCGGTGTCAGCATAGAGAAATTCACATAAAATTTGGACACCGCCTCCAAAAATAACAATAATTGTACATGTATATTTAAAAATATTTGCTTAGGTGAACTAAAATTTGCACAAGAATATGCAATTATTTTTTACTTTTTACTTTTTAGTGCATTTTTTGTTTTAGAATATTTGATTTTTGAAGTCGAGTTTCCATTTTGTCAAAATATTTTTTTATATTTTAATCGTACGATATTCGAATGTTGTCAAATTGTCTGCGACTGAATTTTTTTTTGTTTTAGAATAAAATAATTATTAAAAAAGTCATAAAGCACAGTTTGAAGGATAGGGGTTGGGAAGAAGTAGTATTATACATATACCTAAGAGTATATAAACATAAGTAATGTATACATACATATAATTTGTATTCATGACTAGTAAAAAAATATAAGTTTTTTTTTATTATATATTTATTATTCCAAATTTTCATCCAATGATTTTGCAAAAAAAAAAATTTTTTTTACAATATACCTAGTATTCAAACATTATTAAGATGTACACATATAAAAAATATATTTATTTAACATTAAGAAGCTATTATTTTTCGATTATAAACTTATTTTTATACAGTGGAATTCTTCAATATATTTACAAAATCACAAGGGGATTTGATTTATTGCAATATAACCCAAGCAAATAAGAATTTAATGTCGGAATGAAAGGTAATAACACTGGCTCAAAAATCTCATAGAATCACGTGTCCAAGTCTTAAGATATTCAAGGGATAAGGTCGTGGAAATCGATTCAAATCATGTTTAAAGTATTTTTAAAACTTGTTGAGCATAAAATTTTCTATAATTTATGTTTTGGTATTTTTTTTTTATCACTAACAGTTTTTAAGATATCGTGCAGTATCTTTTTAACACGATAACTGTGTTAGACAACTATGTTAATCAACGTATTTGTTTCTAGCAATTATAAATGTTAATAATTTATTGAGACTAAACATCATGTACCTATAAAAAAACCTGTTTAACGATTTTTTTGAATTATTAATCAAAGTTTAACCTCTTGTAGTTTTAATTGTTTAAATTTAGAGCATCTTTACTTTGTTTCACAAAGTAAATTTAGGTTTACACGAGTAAAACTCGTGATTGTTTCACAAAGTAAAAATAAATTTACACAAGTCAGACTCGTGATTGTTTCACAAAGTAAAAATAAGTTTACACGAGTCACGCTCGTGATTGTTTCACAAAGTAAAAATAAGTTTACACGAGTCAGACTTGTCATTAATGCCCAAGGGCTTAAATGAAGTTTTTATTATATTATGAATAATACAATAAACATATATTAATAGTGCTATTCTTAAACCATCGTATTACGTAGGAAAATTACTGGAAAATTCATTGAAGTATTTTCCTTCTTTCAATATTATTAAAATATGTTATATAACATGTAAAACTACATGTATGGTTTATTTATATTCTTCGATATATATATAGTCAGTGTTTTTTAATTTGTCTTAAATATGACTAAGCTAATTATTTAAATATCGTGTATATATTGAAATCTTTTCAGTATGTGAACAATACACAAAAATGCACACTGGTCATCCGCTTTCGTTGTAACTAATTAAATTTCCATACACATATATTAGATTATCAAATGATAATTAATGAAAATTAAAATATGTTTCTGCTATTAATATTTTCAACCGTTACAAAGTCGGAACAAAACTTAATAATGATTAATAATGGAATTGAACAATTTGCTGATTGGTGCAGAAATAATCACTTCATCATAAATATGACTAAGACAACATTTTTACTTTTTTTAAATAAAGTTATTGATGCATCTACTATTACATCATCAATAAAATATCCGATTTAGCAAGTAAGCGAAATAAAATTTTTAGGTATAATATTGGATTGGTTTACAATTGGAGGTAAATGTAAAAGATCAAAAGATTTATATTTTATAATTTGTATAACATTTATATTTTATTCATACCCAAATATATTAAAAAGGTACATTTTATGCCCCAAATTACCAGCCCAAAATTCCAGAGTATGTATTCAATGTATTGTCTGTATTGTATACTTTGAATAATAGTGACCATAAAAAAGAGTTGGTATTATTATATTTAATTCAGAAAATGTTTTAATTAAAAAAAGAAAATTATAATAATTGGTAGGTACCCTGTATTTACTTCCTACCTCTCACTCAGAGCTGAGTGCAGTCAAACCCTGCCCACCTATGGATTATATACCGGGTATAAAAATCGCCTATATTATATTCATATTTATAATGTCTATAATGTATGCACATATTATTATTCTTTTATTATGTAATCTAATAAGAATATTAGAGAAAAAAGGTTTTTATTTATTATTTTATATTAGAAAAAACTTTATAAAATTCTAATATGATTTTCATGAATAGTTAATGAATATGTTCACAAAAAAAAAAAGACGGAGCATGCATATTTAGAGAAAAAATACTTCAATTCTGTCATCAAAATATACCGTCTTTTTTTTTTGATAAATATCGTCCCCTAAAATGTATGCACAAAAAATCGGCAAGTCAACATTCAATCACCATAATGGTTTTGTGAACCACGTGTTAGTTTATTGCGTATAATAAAGGAAATCCAAAGAGTCCCACGGTTTCGAAGGCTACGAAAAAGTATATTTTCTCTAATTTTTTTCTAATATCATAAATGAAATATTTTATTCAACCTTAAACATATACAAATTTAAACATTTGACAAATATTTTGTGAAATTTTCATTTCAAAATTTTGAAAATTCAGCCATTGGGACCTATTTGGACAATTATTTCTGTTAGTAGATATATGTAGCTCTTGCTTGGACGAAGGATAAAAAATGAAAATTTGATTTGTTGGTACGGTTTGAGTTTTGTACAAAAAGGAATTGCCTTGTAAAATTATTCCTTGTAAAATCCTTCTTTCAAGCACTAGTCAATTTTATCTTGAAGAAATGTGCAAAATTTGTACAAAAATAAATCATTCTTTTTGGAGAAATCATGTCAATCGACTTCAAAACTAGAGTTTTGAGAAAAACGCTATTAAATACAGACGAATAGATAAGCAACTGCCTCAATATACTTCCCAAGGCTCTCCTAGAGTTTTACTCTAATTGCCTTAAAACTTTGGGACATATTGTACTGTTTAATAAGACAATAAAAAATCGATTTTTTTAAATTGTCAAATTCATGTAACCTCGAAAAGGAATTAAAAATATGAATATAAATGTACCAGATTTTATACATGACTTGAAGTATTTAACTGAAATGTTGGAAGCGCTGGTTATGTATTGACTACGGTCATATATAATTTGTGAATACCATTAACCAGCACCTCCACCAAATATGATTTTTTTTTTACCGTGTCTTCATTTGGTAAGTTAACATTTAAATTTTTTTTTTAAATATACGTTTTAGAAAAAAATATTTGAAACAAAAGTTATACAGTTTCTAGAGTGAAACATATTGCAACAATAATGTTTTTGTTTCATGATTCCGTGGCCACGTGTGGTATAACTTATCTCTTAAACGGTACCAAATAGAGAAAATCTTTTAATACAAAAAAAGTTCTATGAAAATAAAGAACCGTGACAACACGGCTAGTAAAAATGAAATACATAAAAATTATTTAAGTATCAGTGTATCTGTTGGTGAAAACTTAAATAAAAACTGCTCAATGGCTTCTCGCAGCTATCCAAAAAGGCAGATTCGCGATGCCGCCTACTTCCTTGTATAAAACATATGTGAGATGCCATTAAAAGATTCTATTTTTATATATTGGACCCTACTTTTTGTTTAAATTATACGAAATTATGTCTTTATTATCATTCAAGTCCGAAAAAAATTAAATGGCATATAAATTTAATATTAAACTTTTGGTTATTTTCCATTGAAATTATTGATACAATCATAAAGATATTTATTTTTTTTTTTTTCCGTTTTATCTTCAAAACCCATCTTCTATGTGATTGGTTGAATAGATCAACTTCGATACAAATTTTATGTACATTGAGCACACTTTTTGAATATAATTTTCGATAAATATTTCTACTATTCATTTAATAGTTTTTATTATAAACTTTATAATCGATTTTGAATAATTTTACTATGTATTGAGCACGAACCTCCATAAAGAGAAGCTGCTTCAATAATTTAAAATATTTTAAAACATGGTATATTTTCAGACCCAAGTCGCAAAACCTGCTAAGCGTTACGCCTCTGACGGTCATTGATGTAACTGATAAAACACTAAAACATGAAATAATTTTTAATAATTTACATGCCTTTGTGTTCATCTAGTAAAAGAAGAAACCAAGAAATTTCGTTTCATTATTTTCCAAAGTTTAGGTAAAGAAAAAATATTAATTGTAAATATTTTGCGATGTAAATCTTTGATGGAAATCTAAGATCGTGAAACTGTCACCAAATTAGCAACGAGTAACATATCCTGAGACAATATAAGAGTAATTTTAATAAGAGTGACGTTTACAAGAGTAAACTTGAATGAAAGAAATTTGAACAAGAGTAATTTCAATAAAATTTATTATATTTTAATTGATTTTGGTAAATTTTTTATTTATTTTTATTTTTGTCTATTGATCTCGACTTTCGATCTATTTCTAATTGTCAAAGAGTAAATTATGACTAACTAATTTATACTGATGATGAATACTTTGTAGTCGAAATACGTATTTATAATACAAAAACTGATCTAGGTAAAGGGGCGAATTTGAAATTTTACATGAACATTTACATATAAAAGTAATGTTTACTAAATTATTAATATTTTACTACCTAACCTAAAATGTCAAATTTGTGTATAGTTGTAATTTAATACTTGGCCACAAAACTAAATGTCAAAATTATTTAAAGTATCATCAACTACAAAAATTTACTAAAATCACTACAAAAAAATAAAATATTAAAAAATAAAAATGACGTATATTTTATTTATAAACATTGGCTCTAGATTTAGTTTGTTCATATGTCATGCGGCGCTACCATCTTAAGAAGTTTCGCGTATACTGTCAATAATATATTATCGTTGAAAGAACTGCCATTAATTCAACGAATTCGTAACAAATTTATAATTATCATGCTAGCATGTACCTGGCTATTTTTTTATAATTATATCATAATTGAAAGTATTCGTTAACTGAACTATGGTGTTTGCATTTCTATAAAAACATTAATATTAATAAATAACAAATAATAAATTATTTATTAATTAATAATATACAGAATGCGGCAAAATGACGATATCTAGAGCAGGGTAATGCGCAAGGCCGAGTTTAAGGGACATTTGGCCTTCTCACTTACAGTGCTATTACTACAGGAAATATCAGAGGTGATCTGACCCCGGAATATGTCCTGAACGAAAAGAGCTACAGTGTTGATATTTCGATATAATTTAAAGAAATAATGAAACTCAACAATCCAAATAAGTTCAGAAAAATATTTATTCGGGAATACATTGTTTTCGAATTTACAGTTAAAGTTTTTGAATATTCTTTCTTAATTGTTTTTTTATACCTGTATATATAATATATACAAGGGTATATAGTATGTGGGAATAATAAGTTAATATTGACTTCAAAGTAGTTTTGTCAATTAAAAGATAAAATGACTCGCCTAGCTATATCGTTCGTTGAATAACGGATAGCACTTCGTGTGAAATCCAGAGGTCTAGGGTTCGATATCTGATGGATGAGTTAATTTTTTCATATCAATATAAATTATTAAAATTCAATGACATGATTGTCTATATCAGTGATTCTTAACCACTGTGCCGCGGCACTTTTGTGTTCCGCCAAATTCTTAAAGTGTGCCGCCAAATTTTAGAAATGTATATAGTAAAGATTTTAATTAGTGAGAACTCTAGGTTTTTGAAATAAAATTTCAAATTCGCCCCCTTTACCTAGATCAGTTTTTTGTATTATAAATATATATTTCGACTACAATGTAGTCATCATCAGTATAAATTAGCTAGTCGTACTTTACTCTTTGACAATTAGAAATGGATATAAAGTCGAGATCAATAGACAAAAATAAAAATAAATAGAAAATTAACTAAAATTAAAATATACTGGATTTAAAATATAATAAATTTTGAATTATATTGAAATTACTCTTGTTAAAATTTCCTTCATTCACATTTATTCCTGTTAATTTTACTCTTATTAAAATTACTCTTAAATTGTCGCAGGATATGTTACTTGTTACTAATTTGGTGACAATTTCACCAAATTGTCACCAAACTAGTAACAAGTAACATATCCATAGATAGAATATACCAGCATATCTCAGGTACATTCCAAAAAGATCGATCACCTTCTAAAGTGTATGAAGCACTTTGTATATTAATATATATTACATAATATATTGTTGTCACATAAAATAATAAATAATTAATTATGTACATACATATTGCATAGAAATTTCGAAATAATTTTTAAATGAACTGAAAATTTTATTATATTTTTCCAATATATAATTATTAAAATTAATTAAAAACCATTCGTAATGTATACAATATAATTTATACTACATTCAATATTTTCATAATTAATTTTATATGCCGGACGTTCTACATAGGTATGTCATGTTCCTAGAAAATTTGCTCGAAATATTGATTTGAAACTCTCATATTAATTAAAATTTATTTGAGTATATGCATAATGGTAACCACGGATTGTGTTAACAAATTATCTTATTTTAAAATCAAATTAAATGATTTTTTATAATTCATATTGGAGAGCTTTAAAATTTGTGGAAGTCCATTTAAAATTCCTAAAATATTTTATTAATTAAAAATGACTTTTATCTTTTTCAATATAAAATTTCTTATCTTCTTTAATGCACATGACTACAATAATGCAGGAAATGGGTTCAAAAAGAGGCATTTTTATCACATTTCTACGTTACATTTACGAATTGCATATTCTTGTAGGGCTGATAGCTCAGATGAAGACCTACTATTTTCCAAGCACCGATTCACCACCCATTTTATTCTCACGTGTTCAAAGTTGGCGAACGGAAAAAAAACAGGTTTTTGAGCGATAGCGATGAAACTGTGAATTTGAACGAAAAAAAGTAAAGGAACCATTTTCAGGTATTAAACAAACAATTTGACGCATCGGAAATTAAAATCGATGCATTGGAAATTATTTCATTCGTAAAATATCAGCTTCAAAGAAAATGACCATTCTTACTCATGCTTGAAATTCTTTAAAGACATCTAAATTACATCGAATCGATTTACTGACTGATCCTTCTTGGAAATAAAGAAGATATGAGATAATTAGTGGGTTATTATTACAATATCCATTTAATAGTTGGGTGGAACTATGTTTTGTAATTAGCTCGAAACTCAATTATATTGAATGGATTTGGATGATATTTTTTTGTACCGATGATGGAATTTCGGAAAAATTTCTTCAAATGTTCATCGATACAGAAAATGTTCAAGATATCGAAAATATCCTTCACAAAAATTTCTTCACATATATTTAATTTTAATTTCCGATGCGTCAAATTGTTTGTTTAATACCTAAAAATGGTTCCTTTACATTTTTCTATCAAATTCACAGTTTCGTCGTTATCACTAGCATGGGAAAAAAATGGGTGGTGAATTGGTGGTTGGAAAATAGTAGGCCTTCGTCTGGGCTATCAGCCCTATAAATACTTTAGTGAAAAATTTTAGTGAACGACATTTTCGATATCTCGAACATTTTCTATATCGATGAAAATTTGAAGAAATTTTTCCGAAATTGCATCATCGGTACAAAAAACTATCATCCAAATCTATTCAATATAATTGAGTTTCGAGCTAATTACAAAATCTAGTTCCACCCCACTATTAAATGGATATTGTAATAATAACCCACTAATTATCTCATATCTTCTTTATTTCCAAGAAGGATCATTCAGTAAATCGATTCGATGTAATTTAGATGTCTTTAAAGAATTTCAAGCATGAGTAAGAATGGTCATTTTCTGTGAAGCAGATATTTTACGAATGAAATAATTCATATAATTATTGTTAATATTCTTATTATCAAATTTGTTTAGAACTAATTATTTTCTACATACAAATCTGATTTACTTTGCTTAACAGTATTAAAGTTAAGAGTAAATGACATCAACTATGTGTGTATGTATACATATTTTGTTGTTTTATTGTTGAAGAAAGCGAAATAGAAATTTATGGTTAGAATCGTAATTAGAACTGGGTAAAATATCATGAAACTTTCTTTTTAGTAGAAGTAATAAAATTTAAACTGGAGCCGAGAATGAAACATTCATACGACCTCTATATACAGTTTAACATATTATGGTTTTAATCTCTATATATAATCAAATTTATCATTAAATCCTATACTATATACAGCTCTTTGTGTAACTCACTGGCTCACTACCTCACGTATACGATTTCTAGCCCACTTCTAGACATGCTAGAAGAATGCGGTTTTCGCATTCGACACAGAATAACTTCAAACATATAAGAGGCACCCAATGCACCACCTTTTTCCAAATGCACCACCCACCCCCCCTAAAATAGGAAAAACTCGTAATTACCTTTTTTACTTCTATTCATGCTAGAAGGTTGCGGTTTTTTGCATTAAGTTAAAGACGCGAAGGCAAAGCCAAAGGCCACTCCGGGCGCCAAAGAGCGGAGCCCCCATGCGAGCATAGCAGGTCCTATAATATTTACAGGCCTTTATTTAACTGACTGACTAACATACTCACTCATCTATACAAAATATGACCTACTTCTAGACATTGTAGAAAGATGCGGTTTTTGGAGCTTACGGGTTTTTGAAACTTATGGGGAAAATCGGAAAATTTTTATTTTTCCAACGCAAGAAGATCTTCTTTCTTAAGAAGCGTAATCATGGTACAAATATATCTTATTCACACGTACACGTACATACTGACCAATCAATGGCTGAATATGGGTTTTTTGGTATCAGAGTGCCTCAAAATGTAAAGTTTTCGAGATCGAAAACAATATCTCTATACACTAACGTCTAATATTTGCAAAAGCAAATGTAGATGTCAGCAAATTTAGATGTAATACGTGTCAGAAAGATGATAACTTGAATAAATTGGAGAAAGATAGTAGTAATTTAGAAGTGTTTACAGTATCTTTTTTTAGTTTTAAGTTAGTGAGGTTAAATGTAAGAACGTCAACAAGGTGTGATAGAGTCTTGAATTTTATTGATATTTATAAATACGTAGGTTTAAATCAAAATCAAAATTTAAATGAGGAAAGAAGAATAAGATGCATCTTAATTTTTTTTAAATCTAGTTTGCGTTACTTACGGATTTTAACACCAGACGTCAGCCACTTTGCTTTTGATTGCGAATAGAAGTAAAAGATTTAGTCTGAATTATTTTTCCAATTTTGAACGTATATTACCTTATGGTATATAAAGGTGCGTCCACATATACGCACCACGAACCACGAGCGAAGTGAGTGCCGCGCGCGCGCCACTTGCTTTTGGTTCGTTGGAATTGTTGATTTCAACGAACCTCCAGCGATCCATAGGAAACCCACGAATATATATTCATATTGCAGTGAATTAAAATGTTTACATTTAAGTTCAGCTTGAAAAATGTTCAAGTTGAACTAAAATACTACATTTCAATTAATATTAAAAAAACAATAATCACATGCGCGCTAAAAATGACAAACCTTCCACGAACACGTCCAAATATGAACGGCGAACATACAAAGTGTTCGTTGAAAAAACCGACTTCAAATGGATCGATGTGCGCCGCACGCGTACCGTTCAAATATGACGAATTCTATGCGCACGCGCGGCGCGCATATGTGGACGCACCATTAGGTATAAGAAAGTAACAAGCATGCAAGCATATTTGTAAAAATGTAAAATACTGTATAAATATAGTATTATGGACTTGAATAAACTTTAACTTCCATTAATAATAATAACTTGTACATTACTTACTTTAAGTAGAGTAAGTTATTAAGGTAACGACCAAACATATAATATAAACAAGAAGTTACATTCTAACAAGATGTAGAGAGAACTATAGTAGTAGATATATATTGTATGTGTAGATATGCAAGTAACTTACGAGAAATTTAATTTATATACATTATTATTTGTATGAATAATTAAAATATTAATGAAAACTAAACTGTTATTAGCGAATTTCCTCCAAAGAAAATGCAGCTATTGTTTTTGTACCAATGTGGGAATTTCGTAATTAGTTTTCAGGTAATTAGTTTTTAATCAAAATAAGTAACCAATCAGAGGCGTGTAATAGCGCTAAGCAGGAAAGTGGGAGAGTCAGAAGCCAATAAATAGTAATAACTGACTCACCCACTTCCCTGCTTAACGCTATTCTACGCCTCTAATTGGTTACTTTTTTTAATTAAAAACTTATTATCCATATGTCAGGTTAAATAATGGTAAAGGACTTAGAATTTTATTCTCTATCTACCCTATCAATTTCCTGCGGTACTTTCTGGACACCCAGTATATTTATCTACGTTGATCTACCTGTATATCAAGACCATAGGATTAATACAATTAATAAATCTTGATTTTATGACCTACGGTAAAACTGAATTTATTTACTACCATTATAATATATTTATCAACCAATTGTATTCTAATTTTTAAAGCTATTATTTGCTTTTGTTGGTGGAAAATTACTCTAAAAAAAATTAATTAATTAATTACGTGGAAAAGCAAATTTAAAATTTTATTATTTCCACCATAAACACAAGTTTTTTTTTTTGTTTTTTTTTTTTTTATATAAAATATAAATATAAATAGCTATAATTATCGAAGATATAAAATTTAAAAATTTTTAGTGACCATATTTGAATTACCATCAAACATTAACGACAGAACGATAATCGTACATAAATATATTATTCCATAATGGATTAAATATCCATAAATTTTTTTGAAATAATATCCAAGTTATTTTATATGACGTAATAAAATACTATTTTTAAATAAATTTTTTATAGATTTCAATATGATTTATATTTAAAATCGTTATAATAAACTTATAATAAAATAATTACTATTCGTCGTATATGTAATGTAATAAAAGTTCAAAAAATTTTGAAGGTGAAATGAAATATTTATTTTAACAATCAAACGTGAATGGGTTTTTGGTATTAGGAAATTTCAAAAAGTAAATATTCGATAAAATCCGTATATCGATTTTTAACATGAACAACAATTTTCAAAAGTCATTTTATTAATAAAACTTTTTATATTATAAGCAAACATTTAAGGTTTTTAGACTTTTTCTCTTAGTTTTGTCCTAAGATCTTCATTTTTACTCAATTAGAAGCTTCTAGCTCTACTGAAAGTGACCTAAAGATTTTAGTGACCGTTGAATGATTCAGCTACTTAACAAGTCTTAATGCTGATTTTATCAGTATGCACAATAGATTTACCATTTTTTAATACCCCATAGCTGTATGCTCATTACCCAGGAAAATCAGTCCTAGTGAAGCCACGAGAGTTGAGAGCAACGAGACTAGAAGATAATAAATTGGCGAGAGACGAGACGAAAATTACAATCCTGATTTTCGATAAATATTCGAGATACAGGCAATAGTACTCTTTTTCAATCTCAGTATAATTTTAATCTGTAAAAATATACTAATCAGCAAATCATTTTGGGTGTCAAAAATTTAATTTAATATAAAAATTTAATTTAATAAATTCAAATAAAATATAAAAAATTAAATAAATAAGAAAATATGCTATTATACTTTATATGAATAGAAAAAAGATTTTATAAGTTATATTTACATTGTATTTTTCAAGAAATCATCAACTATAAAAACGAGACGAGACGAGACTACAGAAAACTTTTTCGAGTCAATAAAATACAAAAAACATGCTATTCTCGTATCGTCCCGTCTTGTGGCATCCCTAGTCAGCTCACATTGGAGATATAGGAGTGTAGAAATTGCTGCGAAAAAGTTCGGATAAAAAGAAGTAGTGCAATCTGGACGCTTTGATATCGTATGCTCAGATAATTCATATTTAATAAGAGTTCCATCACAATAAAATTTCAAAATCGCCCCCAATACCTAGATCAGTTTTTGTATTATAAATACGTATTTCGACTACAAAGTAGTCATCATCCGTATAAATTAGCTAGTGAAACTGTCACCAAATTAGCAACGAATAATATATCTTGAGACAATATAAGAGTATTTTTAGAGTGATGTTAACAAAAGTAAACTTGAATGAACAAATTTTTAAGAAAACTAATTTCAATAAAATTTGTTATATTTTAATTTATTTTGTTTATTTATTTTTATTTTTGTCTATTGATTTCGATTTTCTATCTATTTCTAATTGTCAAAGAGTAGATTACGACTAGCTAGTTTATACTGTTTATGACTACTTTGTAGTTGAAATACGCATTTATAATACAAAAAATGATCTAGGTATTTGGGTGAATTTGAAATTTTATTCCAAAAACCTAGAGTTCTCATTAATTATCATTTGATAATCTAATATTCAATCATAATATTTCATCAATAGTTAAGAAACACTTTGTACAAAATGATTATAATAGTTTTGCACTATAATTAAATAAAATTATACATAACGTTTGGATCTAATATATATATATATATATATATATATATATATATATATATATATATATATATATATATATATATATATATATATATATATATATATATATATATATATATATATATATATATATATATATATAGTAAAAGTTATTTTATTATCGAGTCGTTATTGTTAATTCGTATCTTATGTTATTATATTATAAAGGTTTTATATAATAATTATTTCAGTTCATATTACAGAAATTCAATTGACAATTTTTATTGCATGAATTAAAATTTATATGATGATTTTTATTATTATTTCGTTAATGTTTATTTTTTGTAGAATTAGAAAGAATAAAAATTGAATTGAGTAGTTTTAGAATCGAAATAATACCATATTTTATTCGTTTAATACCCATATTTTATTGCCATGAGTTTTGTAATGTTAAGAAAAAATAAACGATTTAGATTCAAATATACTTGGTAAGAAACTACCATCAGGATTACCACAAATCCCTTACAGGTTAACACATTACTTCAATTGTGAGTACCTAACTAAAATTACATTTTTCGGAAGTTCGTTCTTGTCCATACGCCGACAGTTTAGTCAATTAACCGCCCCTTTCTTTTCTTAATAATTGACAAACTGCCGATGTCGGGGCTCGAACCCATAACCTCCCAGTTTTCAAGTAGGCATACAGCGCAGACATAACGCCTAAGACCGCTCGACCACTTGCACTGGTTTCATGTACCTAAATTAAGGATCTCTTACAAAACAACTTGACATATAAATCCACATCCGCATACACGAATGTGAGCCTTAAAGTATCCGCATCCGCGGATGTCCAAAATTTCGCATCCGCAACATCCCTAGACTTCGAATGCTAGTATTTACATTACTTTTTTCACATTATTAATTTTTATCATCCAACCGTCTTTTGAATACGCCATAGTAATTTTCATTAATAGCCTGTACATATGTAAAGTTCAATAAAAAAATATGTAATAATACCAAATAATTTTGTGGTAAAATAAATAACTTTTCAAATTATTGAATAGTTTCACAAACTTTATTTTTCATTACATTCGCTAACACACTCACACACACATATACATATCCACACCCACAGAATACAAAGCATATAATTTCCATAATTATTGATAAATGAAAATATACTAAAAGAAGATATACTCTATATAATAAATATGTGAAAGATAAAAATAGAAGAAAATACAGAAGAAAAAAAAAGATCAATTAATTTTAATCAATTCGCGTTTCGTATTTAAAACTTTTTCAATTTTAAAGTATTTTCTCTCTTGTCTTTTCTCTCAAATATTGTTCAACGATTTCTTTGAATACAATTAATAATACTATCTTTATATATATAGAACCGTATATTATTATTACTTTTCGTAACTATTCTACACATTGTGTATTCGATATTGTATTCCCCCACATATACTGTGTGTGCTTTTTATTAACATGCTTTTATTAGCTTGACTTGTATGTATCTCTATCTATGTATGAATGTAATGGTATATTGTAAATGAGTTTTCGCCCACTTCCGGATGTCTGGACAATTTGAAATTTTGCAGACGCATTAAGAATCGATGACAATACAATAATATTAAAATCAAAGGACACAATGAGTCTCAGGCCCATCGTGTCCTTCTTTTTCTCATACGACACATGTCACACATATATGAACAAACGTTCCCCCACTATTTCTTGCACGACAACGCTACTTTGTCCGAACGAAATAGGCAACATGTCTCTTGTATAATTTTAACTCTATGGTGTAAATACGTGTAACTGCGTTTTAATTTGTCCTTGACGGGGAGAACAGTTATAAGGGCTTTACCAAATTTTTGTGGGTGAAGTCGCAACGGGTACTGCTAGTAATAAATACAAGGCTATTATAAATTTAGTCCCGACTTTGTATCTCTTTGTATAGGGTTGAATCCAATAGTCTGCAAAGTCTGAGGTGTAGATTATCGTCAATGATGTCTTTCTCATCTGAATTTGAATTCGACATATCAAAAATCAATTTCACTGCACCTTTAGTAGAGTGTGAAACCTTTGTTGCATCGTGTACGCTTAGCCTTAAAATTGTTTCATAGAGATATGAAAAAAATAGTAGTCGCTGATTTGAAACAATTTTTGTTTTTTAATTGTACACAAAAATTATTTGAAGTATATTTTACATTTGAATTTTCCTAAAATTTATTTTCAAAATTGAAAGTGTTCAAAGTATTTATATGGCATCGCATACGTGATTCGAAAAATTTATTCATAAAATTAAGTAAGGAAAATAAAATAATTATTAAAAGCCAAAGTTTTTTTATTGCAAAATTTAACATTAATTATTTATTTTCTAATTTTAAGAGTTAAAATGACGTCACAAACATCATTGGTCGCAGAAAAAACGGATGCATGTGGATGTGGCTGTGCAAGTTGCATGTGCCCACCTCGTAGGCGATCATCACGATGTGCACCTCGTCGGCGATCACGTCGGCGAACATCTCGATGCGCACCTCGTCGGCGATCACGTCGACGAACATCTCGATGCGCACCACGTCGAAGATCACGTAGCCGATCAAGTCGATGCGCACCACGTCGGCGATCACGTAGCCGATCATGTCGATGCGCACCACGTCGGCGATCACGTAGCCGATCATCTCGATGCGCACCACGTCGACGATCACGTAGCCGATCATCTCGACGTTGTTGTGAGATATGTGGCCAAATCCATTAGACATCGACTGGAAACAAATGGTACACATGGCCACAAAAGTATCGCTCATATTTCGAAATTTTATAATTGATTTGTGCCTTGTTCATTCGGTTTTCGAAAAAAATACTTCGGATAAACGTTGTTCATTATCAATAACCAAACAAATTTTATTCGAAACATTTTCCCAAATACCGAATGAATAAGGTACAATTCAACTAAAAAATTTTTAAAAATAAGCGCTACTATTGTGAGCCATAGTACAATCAGACAGGTAAGTCTTATACACAGGTTCAGTTCTATACACGCATTTTGGTTCAGTTCACGCATTCCACCAGCCAACGCCATGTTAGTTAATTCCCGTTACTAAATTCAAGTAACCGTTAAAATTGATTGTCGATACGGCGAAGAGTGGTGGAAAGATCGATAGAGCTTAACTAAGTGTGACAGATTGAGGAATGAGCAAGAACATCTAATGTCTGCGATTGACTTTCTTCACCGTTGCTCTTATCCGTTGCCAAATTTTGCGGGTTTCTTCAGATGTCATTTTGTAAGATATTTTTTATTTCTATTATAATTATACAAATAGTTTTTCCTATACATCTGTCTAAAACAACTCTAGCGGTCACAGTTTTAATCTGATCGGAACGAAATTTAGTATGTGATGTGGTTTTTAATATTTGAAAAGTGAAGTTCGTTGGCAAAATCGGACAAAGGAGAAAGGGGTGTTAAGAGGGAAGAAAAACTGAATAATGAGATTGAAAATTAAAATATGTTTCATATTAGAGTTATAGAAAACACGATCAGGTAATGAATTGTAGTAAAGATTTTCCACAACTTTACTTTTTTAATTTTGGATTTTTCTAATATTTCAAGATGTATTCTATTTTTTTCCCGTCTCTTTCTCTTTGATCGATTCTACTCATTAATGAACTTGACTTTGCAAATACAAAAACTACATCAGTTAAGGACGTTCATTTGCTACGCTAGAGTCAAATGAGTACTATCTTTAATAAAATTTAACTGTACGAAGGCCGAAAAACCCTTAAACTCGGCCTTGCGCACTTCCGTGCTCTAGATTTAGGATTTTAAAATAGTTGTAAAGTATATCAATAATCTTACAACGATTTATAACCTTTTTTATTTGGTACTAAATATTTTAAAAGTATTATAAAATATCAGGAAATGTAAATTGCGCAGTCGTCAGTTTTCAAAATATGGTGGCAAAAACAAACCTACCAAAACAGTTTCATTTTTATTAAATAATTAATTCAAACGTTCGTCAACACCATTTTTTTAATGCAATTATATAAACTGCATATTTTAAAGAATATTTATAAACATTATTTATTATGGTCTCTAGTTTAAGAATAGTTCTTATAAATTTAAGTACAAAAAAATTCTGTTCTCCATAAGACGTTAAAAGTTTGATTTTTAATCGATAATTACTCTTTGAAATGATCGACAGGTTTTAAATTTTGAGGGAGGATAACTACATAATTAAGCTATTCCATTACGTACTTAAATTTTTTATCTACTATCAAGCCTCATGTATAAACGTCCTTAAGAATTTTCATTTTGTTCGGTCTAAAATTCTGACAGCTAGGTAGTATTCAAATACATGGAAAATATATATATTTATATATGTCTGTAGCCAATCTGAAGAAATTTATTCTGAAGAAATTCGTTAGTTGACGCAGCTCCTGCGTAATGAATTTTATTTAGTATTTCATTATAATTGATACCACTTTTTTTTTTGTAGGACTGATAAACGATTCAAAAAATGGTTTAATATTTTATTGTAAAAATAAGAAACTTGGTAAAAATAAACTTATGGACTGGTTCTTATACGAGGTGGACCCAAGATGAAAAAATTCAAATATTTTGAAGATTTAGTGTGTAGCATGGTTTATAAAATAAATTTTAAGTTTTGTTTTTTTGTCTATTTTAAATCAAAATTAATAAAAAGAAATTTTATAGTTGACTAAAAAAAGTTCAGACATTTTAATACCCGGTATATAATATATACTAAGGTATATTAAGTTTAGTTCCGTCTTTGTAACGACTTTGTCCGTCTGTGAACACGATAACTCAAAAAAACGAAAATAGTTAGCGAGCTGAAATTTTATGTGTGTGTTTTAGATAGGAAAAGTAAGGCCAAGTTCGTGAATGGAGAAAATCGGACCACATTTGGGAAAAATGGGCAAAACTGCCTAGCTTTGAAACCGTAAGAGATAGCAAAAAAAATTTCAAGACAAAAAATATCCTTTTTTAAAAAACAAACAACTTTTGTTTGAAATTTTTTTTTTATACATTCAGTATATACCGGATATTTAAGCAATTAACTCAGTTAGTTGTTATTTTCACTTGTTTTATTATTATTTATTATGAATAAATAGATTGATATATATATATATCTTGGGGTATGAAAAGTGTAGCACTTCGACTTTACGATCCATTGTGCTTCTCCTTCTATTTCAGTATGGCGAGATTCGCCTCTCCCATATCTTGAAAATAGCCAGGAGATTGCTTATCAGGTTTTCCTGAAGGTTCATGTATTTGGGGTGAGATGGACCGAATATCGTTTCCATATTGGCGGTATAAGGCCGCACACCCTGATATATTTTCTAATACACATATTGTATTTGAACACACACAGATTTTATTATATATTCGAACATAGATAACGAACCAAGAATTCATTGGTTTTGAACTAAATTGATTGTTCTTTTACTTTTATCATTTATTTGAAACGTTTTCTTCGTACAATAAACAATTTTAAGTTTTATTTAAGATTAGTAATTATCTTTCAATACAAACAAAACTATATATATATATATATATATATATATATATATATATATATATAAATATATATCAATCCGATCCAATACAGCAAATAAAACGATGTTAGCTGGTTCTATTTGTTTCGAGATGTTTTTGTTACTCATTTAAGGGTGCAATTCGTCGGCTATACGAAAATTAGTTTTTTGGGAACTATTTCTCGCCCAGTTTTTGAATAATTAGTTTAAAAATGCAAAGTGATTGATAACAATTTCAAAAACTTGAAATTACGAACTTAAACAATCAGTCCAAAAGTAACGAGTTAACTCCAAAGTAACGAGTTTCCCTCTAACTCCAAATTGTTCTATACACTCCACATATTGTTTGGTAAAAAAGTTACACCATTTTAAGCGTCGGGTTTGGGGGAAGGGGATGGAGAAGTTGGGTAGATTAGTAGTTTTTATCAGTTTTTCTTAAATATTTAGAAAATATGCGATTTAGCGCGAAAATTGCCATATACAAAAATTATCTAAAAATACGAAAAATTTCTACTTTTACAACCAGCGTAACTCTGAAATCGTTCACTTTAGCAAGATTATGCACAAGATCATTTTTGTTTGCAATTTTATGTAGATTATTTTTGTATATGACTTCACGCTAAACCGCATACTTTTCTAAATATTTAAGAATAACTGATAAAAACTAATAATTTACCAACTTCTACCTCCACCCCCCCCCCCCAAACCCGACGCTTAAAATTGTGTAACGTTTTACCGAACAATATATGGACTATATAGAACAATTTGGAGCTGGAGGGAAACTTTTACTTTGGATGTTGAGGTTTGGGTATAATTGCACCGTACTAAATATCGTAGATTACATAAAAAAAGTATTCTGACGTGTTATCTTGGAGAGATTTATTAAAACTCGTTAAAATACTCATCGAATCTACCTAGAAGTACGTGACCTGTAGGTCGCAACTTAAGTCTCCGATCGGATAAAAATTTGGTTATAATGGGAGGTGAATAATGTGGTTTTACCTCCAATTCTGAGACTCCACGGTCTATAACAGAGGCCCCCTACATTATTTTGTTTAACTTAATTTATAAACATACATTAATAATGTGGGTGGGGCACAAGGAATTTGTATGCAGGCTAGGAGTTATTAGGTTGTGCTGGTGTAGCTGACTTTGATAGAATCAGATATTCATCTGGAGTTTGGGAAAGGAAACTGCAGAAAACTTGTACAAGCATAGCCAGCTACTTCGTTCTTGTTCATAAGCCGACAGTTTAGTCAATTATCCGCCCCCATTAACTATGATTGGAAAACTGCTGATTGATATTTGGTATGCTGCTTTAAGTATTTGAAAGGCCAAGTTCGTACGGAAACACATAATTTGGAATATCTCTCATATAATAGTAGGTAAATAGAAAAATGTATCATTGGTTATAGAAAATAAATTTTATAGTAATTGTTCTCATTACCAAATTTTTGAATTGAATACTTAAGTTTATTATTTTAATTTTATAAAAATCGGAAAAAATTAATAAAAATTAAATGTGTGGAATTTACGTTACAAATATATTTTCGTTAGTGACCAAAATAATAATGAATTGATAATTATCATTTTGTCTGAAGAAGGAACTGTGTTTCCGAAACTACCACAAATAAAATAAAAATGACATTTCTATTTAACATGAAATAAATAAAAAATTTGTTAAATAGAAATGTCATTTTGATTTTGTTGCTAGGATACGTATTAAATTTACTTGTTCTCCCATGGGAAAAAAAATCTACTGTGTCTCCTATATGGGAGAAAAGTACTACTTTAGTACCTATTTGGAGGGAGTAAAGTTGTCATTTTAGTCCCGAAAGTGCATAAAATAGTATACTACCGTGGACGTAAGTGCTTTTAATCCCTTGAGTGGTTGTTCCTTCGGCCGTAGCCCTCAGGAACAAACTCCACTCACGGTATTAAAATAGTCACTTTAGTCCCATGATTAATAACTATTGCGAAATTTTTTTTAATTTTAATAAGTATAGTGAATTTTATTCAAATAACAATCAATAAGAATAAAAATTATCCGTGATTAAAGAAACGCAATTTATTTTTAATGTATTGTGTTCAATTTTTATTTATTTATTGTGTATTACCCCTACAACCTTTTAATATTATCGAAACTCAATCTACTCTACTCCCGATTACAAGATATTCGATTACAAAATTTTTTTTTTTCACTTGAATTGAAGCATGTTTACTTGACAAATATCAAGGTAAAATTTCTTTTTAAATAACTTTAAAAATAAGCGAGATATGAATGATTGAAATTCCCGATTAGACAAAGAGGGTGATAGCCCTTTTGATATGTTATGTGACGTCATATTACACTTTCACCATTTAAAATACACGTAAAACTCCGTTTTTAGTATTTATGCAAGAAAGAGACAGATAATAATCTTTAAAAGCTTATAGCTTCCTTGATATTTGTCGGATTTTAATTTCGTTTTTAAATATTATTACAGTATTAACAGTATTTTCATATTCTGAAAATAAATGTGAAAAAAATTTTTCATGCATATTCCCTATTGCAAAACGATGAAATCCATTAAAAAAAAAGTATTTATATCGCATTAGAAGGTAAAAGTTGACTTCCGGTTTTTTCTATTAACATTTTTACAATCACAGGATATTTTAAATATTAAAACTAGGGTACAAACCATATGAAAGTTAGAGGGACGATATTTTATATGCATATATACTCATAGCCTCATATTTATTTTACGGCAAGTCTCCGTTGGTCGTATTGAAAATTGATTGGAAAATATGAGAAAGAAATTGAACAATTTATGTTATAATAGTTATATCCTATTTACATATACATTGAACCCTCGATTTACATTAAATGATAAAGAGTTTACACCGATAAGGAGTTTTAATAGTAAAGCGTATAAGTTGAAAGCTATGGATCTACTTTTCTGCGTTCCTTAGTATCTGCCGTTCAAAATGATGTAATTTAACTGAATACAATAGTAGGAACGTCGACCGAAAAAACGATACCCATTTAGTCTAGGCGTGGAAAGAGAATGTAATTGTAGTTTTTGATGAAAACTTGAGGAACTCATTTTTCAAACTTGAAAAATGAAAATTGAAAAATTTCACTTCTTAAATTTGGGCCATTTTCATTCGGCTTTCCAAAAAATGCTTCGTGTAAAATTTGTTTATCCCTTACTGTTATAAAATTTTCTGATGGCTTGATCTCTTATATAGTTTCTATAGAAATACCATCATTAAGAAAATTTTGGAAATATATGTCAATAAATTTAAAATATAAAAAAATTCTCCTCAGAATTTTTAAGTTTTTTCAAGTCTAGTTAAATAAATATACTAACAACTTTTATTCAAAACATTTTCCCAAACAAAACCGAATCCGGAATCATTGATAAAATTTTGAAAAATGAGCACTATATTTGTGACTCATAGTACACTCCTGTTCATAAAAATTGAAACACCAGTAAGTCACGTTCTAAGCGAATGGATTACTAAATATATGTAAACTCCCGTTCATAAAAATTGAACCACCAGTAAGTCACATTCTAAGCGTGCATACTACTAAATATATGTATATTACATACTATAACACTTAGAATGTTTCAACTGGTTCAATTTTTATGAACGGGAGGAGTGTACATAAATTACAAACATACTATTGCACAAACCATCAAACTCAGTTCCGGGAAATTGATGAATGCTTAATGAATTAGATGCGTGAGTCAAATGTTTCTAACGTAGATTGAGGGTTAAACATAGATATTACATGATTGTGCTCATATATCTTCACTATATATGAAATAGATGTCTGCAGGCTAAAACCAAGAGTAATATATAATTCTATATTTTAAATCATCTGACATAACTTGAGAGAACCTTCTTCTTACATTGATTGGAGAGATCATATTTGTGCTTCTTAAGAAAATACATGAAAGTACACTGGCTGACAAAGTAAATAGGATAACAGTAATAATGAAGAGTAACACAGCGAATGACAGCTGGCTCCAAAACTGAGGAAGGGACCGTAGCGGGAAATTACGGTGGAAGACCCAAGGCAAACATAAGCCTCAACTTGGGGAAATATGCCACAGTCTTTCAGGCAGTCCGTGAGAACCTAGGTAAAGGCTAAATAAACCAGAACGTATATATTCTTTCGGACAATCAAACTACTCTAGAAGCCTTGTCTGCAACTGAAGTCACCTCAAAGATAATCAAGGGTTGTCTAGAGGAACTACTGAAGCTAGCAAAACGGAACAGTGTTAAATTGATCTGGATATCAGGTCACAGTGGTTTCGAAGAACACGAAGAAGCAGATACATTAGCAAGTGGCCGAGCGATCTAAAGCATTATGTCTGCGCAGTATGCCTACTTGGAAACTGGGAGGTTATGGGTTCGAATCCTCACATCGGTAGTTTGTCAATTATTAAGGAAAAAAAGGGGGTGGTTAATTGACTAAACTGTCGGCGTATGTAAATAATATTAAAGATAACTCTAGGATTTTTCGAAATAAATTTCGATTTTTGCCCCAATTTCCTAGATCAAAATTTTATTTATTTTATAAATACGTATTTCGACTACAAAGTAGTCATCATCAGTATGTATTAGCAAATTGTAATTATTCGGCGTATGAACAAGAGCGAAGTAACCGGCTATGCTTGAGAAGGTTTTCTGCAGTTTCCTTCACGAACTCCAGATGTATATCGGCATAGTTCCTATCATAGTCAGCTGCAGCCGCACATCCTACCAATTCCTAGTCTGCACACAAAAATTCCTTCCACTCCACTCACATCCTCACATCCTTAGGCATCACAATGGACCTTATGGTCAAAGTGTAGCCCGTCCAAGGCAGCCTCTACAATCTATCTATCTATCTAATCTCTTCGCTCACTGCTCTTAGATACTCGTGTATTCCTACTGACTCACCCTGTACAAAAAAACAAACACGTCATCGTCTGTGATAATGATAATGAGTATCATCAATAGTATCATTTCGAATAGCAGCCGACAATTCTGATTGTGAATAAATAAAATTGTCGACAATAAAAGAATATTCATCAGCTTTTACTTTTTATGTAACATTTTCAAATTGTAATTCAAATAATTAAATATTCGAATTGTAACGTCAATTTTAAGTACAAAGATGCTGTAATATATTGAAAGTAGAATTAAGACTACTACATTCAGTATTTCTATGAAATTACCATTAAACTTTCAGTATTTTGAATAATAGTAAATATTTGTAAATATTTCGATATTGATCGGTTGAACACAGTAAATTTTATGTCCATTAAGCTAGCAGAGCAACCTGAGAAGAACACAATTATAATTGTCTCATAATAAGACGCAATTAAATGCCCTAGTTAAAAATTAAATTTAATTTTAAATTTGATATTAAATACAATATAATAAATTGATTTTTTAAATATTGCTCTGCTAGCTTAACATTAAGCTAGCAGAGCATGCGGTTACACGACACAGCAAAGAGCAGTTAATTTTTAAATAAGCCATTTAATTAGCTTAATAATTTCATATTAAAAACAATATAATTAATTGACTTATTAAATATTGCTCTGCTGGTTAAGCTAGCTGAGAATGCGATTACACAGTGCACCAAAGAACATTAAATTTTTAATTAGAGCATTTAATTAGCTTAATAATTTGATATCAAATACAATATAATAAATTGATTTTTTAAATATTGCTCTCCGAGCTTAACATTAAGCTGGCAGAGCATGCGGTAACACAATACAACAAAGAGCATTTAATTTTTAATAAGGGCATTTAATTAGCACTTAATTAGCATTTAATTAGCGTCTAATTATGAGACAATTTTAATTGTCTTCTGCTCAGGTTTCTTTGCTAGCTTAATGTACATGTTAATTTCAATTTTAAAAGCAACAAAATTTTGAACTTATTGTATTATTACAATTTTTCTGTAAGCCCACTGTCATAAATTAATGGTCATCAAATAATAACACAAACTCGCCATCAATACTGCATTCCACAATAAGACATCCTTCGGATAAAATATATTGTTTTTATTAGTTGGAATTGGCTTTTACTTTTGTACCGATTAAAACATTTTGAAAAATTTTCTTCAAATGTTCATCTTTTTGTATTTTGTTAACTAGCGTCTCTTTATCCACTGTTAGTATGGTAACGTTTTGGTTATATTAATACAAACGGTAGTAACTAGCGTTGACTTAATTTGACTTTTAAGTTTCGCCAAGTAATAACTATGTATACCCCGTTATTTGAACATGTTGGGGTGGGGGACCTGCCTGTTAGACCATCCATTTTGTAGGACACAAGTTTTTTGGAAGTCTTTATTACATTATCTCTCAATTTAACTGACAAATTAACTGTTACTGATAAAATTTTTGTTCACGTCAAACAAACAAAAGTTACTCTCTTACCTGCTTCGTCAGTAACTACAATCGAGAATTTTCGCGAGAGAAAATTGGACGTCTCGTCGAAAGGAAGCTATTGACAAAAATTTTGTCTGTTACTAATCATTATAAAAAACCATGGTGTACTGTGGACTATTAGTAAAATGCAAAAATTTTTACAGATATATAAGGAATTTTTCTAGTTTATTTGTATGTGAAAATGTTATCCTGAACTTTGAGTGCAGTCCAACTGATACATCCTGTAAAACTACATATGTTTTATACAGGTATTTAATAATTTATTTATATGTAACTGAAAACAGAATGGGGGAACTATAAAAGAGCACATATATAAAAAATTCGTTACGCAGGAGCTGCTTCAACTTAGCGAATTTCCTTGGAATAAATAAATTACTCTCTAGCGGTCACAATGTTAGTCTGATCAAAATGAAATGTCGTGTCTGATTTTAGTATTTGCATGGCCAATTTTATTAATAAATAACATACGTCAAGGGGAAAGGGGGGCATAAAGATAGAAGAAAACACAAAATATAAAAAATCTCTCTTAATATTAGAACAATCGAAAAATGCGTAAGAAACAAAGTTGTAGAAAATCATGTTTGCTACAATTCATCACCTTATCTTTTTTGCTCAAACTCTAATGCGTCCAGAGATATTGAGGAATTTAATTTTCAATCTTAAACCGTCAATATTTTTGTAAATATTAGGGTTACAGAAAAAATGATAAGAAACAAAATTACAGTAAAACTTAATACCTACAACTTTACTTCTTATAAAATTTTCGATTTTTCGAATATTAAGGGAGATATGTCAAATTTTGTGTTTCACCCTCCCTTTAAACCCCCCTTTCCCCTGGTCCGATTTTACCCATTAACGAACTTGATCTTTTGAATACCAAAAGCGCTTCAAATACCAAATCTCATTCCGATAAAATGAAAACTGTGACCGCTAGAGTGATGACAGACACATATATATATATATATATATATATATATATATATATATATATATATATATATATATATATATATATATGTATATATATATATATATATATATATATATATATGTCCATAGATATATATATATAAATTTTACAGATGGTGATTTTTGACATCTACAAGATAGGATCGATGGACATTTGAAGAAATTTTCGCGAAATTTTGACTTCGGTACGGGACCAATAGCTCTATTTCCTTTCAGGAAATTCGCTAAAACATAAATAAATGATGATAGTTATAATGTTAAATAACAAATAATAATATAATATATTTATTGATATAGTCCTCAAAATAATCAATGACATATCTCTAAACATTTTGATACAGTTTTAATAGAAGAGTCAAATTAGTATTTTTCAGGCAGCGGTTTTTCAAGCAATCTTGGAACCACTTTTTTTTTAAATCGATTCATCTTCACGTCCTGAATATGACCCTAAATCTTTAAGGTCCAACTACGAAACTGTTCACCAAATCGTTAAATGAACATAATTGTTGTATTTTTTGGGTCCAATTTTTATCTTATTTAATAAATTTCATCCAAATTGGAAACAAAAATTAAGTTACGATTTTCTAGGATTTTTCCCCTTTGAAAAAATCGAGAAAAACACACAAAGATTTTTAACATCGATTTGAATGAATATTAGTTTATAGGCTAAAATTGATCAATAAAATCCAAAAATCCAGTTGGTTTGATGATTTGGCGTATAGTTGCAGAGAAATGTTCGCTTTGTACGGTTTTATGGACCCTTTTATAAGATTTCCGACTATATTTCCAAAACAGTTCACCAAATCGTTAAATGAACATAATTTTCATATTTTTTGGGTCCAATTTATCTTATTTAATGAATTTCATCCAAATTGGAAACAAAAATTATTTTTCTATTTTCTGCGATTTTTTCAAGATATACCCCTTGGAAAAAATTGAGAAAAACATTAAAAAATTTTATCATCGATTTGAATAAAAATTAGTTTCTGGGGTAAATTGAATCCAAAAAATACAAATACCCAGTTTGTTTGATGATGCGACGAATAGTTACCAAGATATGCCTTCTTTATACGATTTTTATGACGACACATGTTATGACGATTTCATACTGTATCTTGTAAACTGCTCACTATATCGTCAAATTAACTATATAGCACACGTTTTGCGGTTTACAGGAAGGTGATCTATTAACAAAGCCAAGCAAGGATTTTGTAATAGCAAGACTCACTTTAACTAAAGGAGCCACACTCAAGGGCTAAACATTTCGCTCTACAATAGTATCACCTTATATGCCAGTAAACATTGATATATGTACTAAATTTACTAATGTTTTCTATCTGTTCCTGTAGAAATGTATGTTTTTCACAATTGTTCACAATGTTAGAAGAAGATAGCAAGTAATAATATCTCCCTCTTCTATCATCTATCTATCTATACATATATAGAAAAATGTGGATGTTTCTTTCACGGTTCATCTTCTTTTGCTTCTTTACCTACTACAACTGACGATGGTTATAGATACTTTTATCTATTGCAATTATTCGCGTTTTCCGGTCTATTTATCGCTTTGAACGTGATACCCCTTCACAATGTCACCCTTAAGCATCCTTCACAACGGATATACACGCTACCGATAGATTTTAAATGGGTCCATAGACGGTTCAATATTTATACCTGGTATATTACGGACGTTCGAAAGAGTCATTTTTCGGGTAAAGACGTAAGCGGGAACTGATATCTTACAATAGATGGCAAGATATCTGTGGTGGATGTCTATAATAATTTTATATAAATATTTTAAAGTTTTGTTTTATTATTGATATTGATATCGATAATTAATTATAGAAAGACAGGTTTTTCTAGCTCTAATATGATATCGGTCTTTTTTTAGTCAAGTAAGTCTGTTTTTCTGTGCCTGTTCAAAGTAAATAGTTCTTAAGGAGTATACTCTAGCGTGCGTCGGAGCTGACACACATACTTTTTTTAAAATATATCTATAGACATTTTCTTGCCAGAACCAAATTTTCAAGAATATCGTTCATTGTTGAAAATAGTAGATGTCGTCTTGAAAATGGTCAGTATATTGATAACTGACCATTTTGGTTACGACATCTGGTGGTGAAAAAAGAAACTAAGTTATTATATATTTTTTACATTTAAAAGAGAAAATGATGAATTGCAAAGATAACTACATACAGCACATATTTCCCTAAGTTACCTGGGTAACTACAAACAAACTCATGATTAATTATTATTTATCAGGCAAAATATACGTTTGGTTTAAATCCCAAATCTTGTCTTGAATTAAACTACTAAGCTTAAGAAAAACCCAATTTTTGATGGGATTCTCTACATTTGATATTACTTAAATGGAGCTAAAGGAGAAAATACTGAACGTATGCGGGCAGCTTTAGATAGGTATAGTTGTAATATTACCTAATAGTGTATAGATAAATGAAAAACTCTCGTTCTCTTATTGCAAGAGTAAGTTAAAGATTATTTGTTGTTCTTTATTCTGTTTGAGGATTCATTCTACTCTCTGCGTTTTCATTTTTTTTTTTCGATCGTAATTTTTTCTTTTACCTTTTCTTACCTACCTACATGAACGAAAGGTTATGTTACCTTATACCTCTTATACTCGTTGAAAATTAATGCTGAGCGCTAAATAGAGTTTGTAAAATGTTAAAGGCCCACGTACGATTGGTTATTATACCCAGTATATAATATATATACCAGGGTATATTAAGTTTAGTTCTGACTTTGTAATGGCTGTCTGTCTGTGAACACGATAACTCAAAACCGATAAGAGATAACGAGCTAAAATTTTGTTTGTGTGATCTTGTGCTAAAAAGCTATCCATCATTGAAACCGTTCCTTTTTTTTTCAAAATAAACAACTTTTGTTTGAAGTTTTTTTTCATAAATTCAGTATATACCGGGTATTTAAGCACTTAACTCAGTTAGTTGTTATTTCCAATTATTTTCAATCTTACAATGTGTGTTGTTTTTTTATTAATTTTCTAGAATATTTATACGAAGTTTCAAATTGAAACACGCAAGGACTACAATTTTCTTTACAAACGTTTTACAATACATCCAATTTTATCCCCTTGAGTGATAATTTTCGAAAAATTATTCCTAAGTACACCTCTTCGCCTTCAGAAACACATACTAACTAACATAATAGAATTCGATACATTCTGAAAGTTAAAAATACAAAATTTCACCTTCAATCTATCACAAACTTATTGTATGTAAGTAGTTTCGTGAAATTATTTAACAGGTGAATAATTTTTAAAAACATAAATAAAATATTGTATTATATATTAACTCAATACCCTTGGCCTTAACCAATGAATAAATATCATTTAGATATTTCATGTATGTCCATATAAAAAAAATGGTTTCTTAGGGCCTTTTGTCGGGCCAACAACTTTCTTCTACTAATAACCAACGTGAAATATTATACATTAGAAATACAACCAAATTGCGTAGGTATATATACACGTTAAGTAATCAAATGCACACCGTCTACAAATTTAACCAAATGTAAGAATTATCTCACCAAAACATTGTTTTCTAACCCAATTTCCCAAAAATTAAATAAAACAAGTAAAAATAACACTTAAAGCCCATTACACAATGAAAAAAATAAGGAATAAGATATAAGATATAAGATATAAAACAGCGACCAAAACACAATGGCGATAAGATATAATATTCAACCAATCACAGCGGTTGAATTCCAGCTGCTGGTGTGTGTACAAATGTCAAAAACATAAGTCGGAGAGTCGACTGCGCATAGCATCTTGCGCATAACATTGTGATTCGCTGGGAATAAAAAATAAGGAATAGAAAATCAACGTGACGGAAATTCTGTTGCTATATCTTATTTCTTATTCCTTATTTTTGAATTATGAATTGATCAACGGTTCTGCCATCTGCTGGATTCCACGATTCCTTATATCTTATATCATTATTTCTCATATCTTATTCTTATACCTTTTTTTTCATTGTGTAATGGGCTTAACTGTTAAATTTCTTAAATACCCGGTACATCTTGAATTTAAGTAAAAAAGTTGATAACATAAGTTGTTTATTTTTAAAAAAGGAACATTTTTTATCCTTACATTTTTGTTTTATCTTTTATGGTTTCAAAGATGGACAGTTTTGCCCATTTTGCCCAAACATGGTCCGATTTTGCCCATTCACAACCTGGACCTTACTGTTTTGGCCTAGAACAAACATACATTAAAAAATCTTTTAAGTTTTTGATATATTGTGTCCACGAAAGGACAGGCGGGCAGGCGGATATGCTGAAATGGCCGAATTAGGCCTCTTTATGAACACTTATGCCAAACATTTATGTCTGCGATCAATATTTTCAAACATTACAAAGTCGGGAAACTGAATATACCCTATTATATTTACATATTCCGTCCAAGTAGCCGAGCGGTCTAATGCGTTATGTCTGAGACGTTATGGGTTTAAATCCCAACATCGGGAGTTTGTCAATTATTAGGTAAAGAAACGGGCGGTTAATTGACTAAACTGTCGGTGTATGGACAAGGACGAAGTAACCGGCTATGTTTGTGAAGGTTTTCTGCAGTTTCCTTCACGAACTCCAGATGAATATCGGCATAGTATAGTTCCTATCAGAGTCGTCTACAGTTAAAGTTTAATTTTATTTTGATCATAAAATTGTGTCCACTAGAGAGTTCACAAAGTATATAATATTTTAGTCAAAAAGTTAAATGAGATATCTAATTCCAAAAGATAAATAATATATTTATTATTCCTGCATAACGAATTTCTTTTAATGCGGTTGTAACAAAGTTACACTTGAATTTTCCCTCTAATAGGAAATATGCATGAACATTTTTTTTCACTTGAATTGAAGCATGTTTACTTGACAAATATCAAGATAAAATTACTTTTTAAATAACTTTAAAAATAACCGAGATATGAATGATTGAAATTTCCGATTAGACAAAGAGGGTGATAGCGCTTTTGATATGTTATGTGACGTCATATTACACTTTCACCATTTAAAATACACGTAAAACTCCGTTTTTAGTATTTTTGCAAGAAAGAGACAGATAATAATCTTTAAAAGCTTATAGCTACCTTGATATTTGTCGGATTTTAATTTCGTTTTTAAATATTATTACAGTATTAACAGTATTTTCATATTCTGAAAATAAATGTGAAAAAAAATTTTCATGCATATTCTCTGTTGTCTTTGTTAACAAGGGAATCCAAATTTTTGAAGCATGTTGTATTCAATCTGATATTTACAATTTCTATTTGTCTATATGAACACTAAGAGTGATTAATTGATGATTATTAGATGATGTATCACCACTGGACCACTCTCATTCTCCAACTGATAAGAGCAATGACCATTATTATCCTTACAATAATAACATGTCCTTTAATTAATACTCATTTTATAATAATATATGTTATGTAATTTCAACATAAAAGAATTATAAAAAGTTGCATAAATTTTTAAAATAATATTCTTAAGAGTACTTTTTAATCTATACATCACTATATAAATACAGAAAGTTTATAAAATATTGTAGGTAGAATTAATTCTAATTTTTTCTAAATCAACCTTTCGTATGTTTTTAAATAACCTCCTATTGGTTAAAATTAATTACAGGCATATATTTCTTTTACTCATTTATACGATCCCAATGAATGTAAAACCGAAATATAGACAAGTTTTGAGACATGACGGGTTAATGTTTGTAATCATAGTCCACGGTAGTGGAAATGCCAAGTTTAAGGACCTTCCCAAAGATCAGTCGTATTCAACTTAAAAAAATTCCATTATGTAAACTACAATAGATCAAATAAAGTATATTTGAGGTACAGTGTTACTTTTTGCTGCAGTGTTACTATATTTTATTTGATCTATTGTAGTTTATATAATGAAATTTTTTTTAAATTGAGAACTTAAACAATATTTATAAGATAACTAATACCGTTTGTTTTTGTTATTTTTGTAGAAAGATATTTGTTATATCTTCAATTACTTATTCCCAGTTTTTTAAAAGAATCGTAAGAAAATTACTATTGATATTTAATAAAACGAGTGTGACAACATTAATCGGTGTAAGTTTTATATGATAAACATTTAAATTTTAACTGTCAAAATTTACAAATTTAGTACCGTAAGGATCATTAAAAAAAATTCTACGTGTAGAAGATACTTTTAACTACATATATTCAAAATTACAGAAGAATTAAGGGGTTTGGGCATGTACAATTACAGCAGACTGTATATACAGCAAATATTACGTTAAAAATGATCCCCTTGTAAAAGAGCTATAGTGCTGAATTTTCGAATACAGAAAGCTCATCGTTAAGGAATGAATAGTTTAAAAAATATTTTAATTCAAAAATCGAAAAAACGCGAACACACCCCTGATATCCATTAAAGTTTATATTTGGCATACAGTTGGGTTTAGTACCCTGGCCGAAAATCGAAAATTGTGGCATGTTTTTTTTGATAAATTTGATATTGTAACACATATTCCTCTGATACTGAAATCTTATTGGTTAAGACATTCATTGCTTAGCAGCTCGAAAAAGAAGAAATATTTTCATTAGCTTCATTTGAGAAGGTAAAATATTAAATATTTACTAAATTCGTATTCATTTTCGTACACTAGCTTGATCCTCTTTTCCATATCATTACTTTTTAAGGAGCAAATATTATCATAAGGATGCATAGTGAACCCCTTTTTTAACCCGACTTCAAAAAGGAGGATGGTTCTCAATTCGTCTGTATTTTTTTTTTTTTTTTTAATGTGTGTCACCTCAGAACTCCGTCATTTATTAACCGATTTTGAATTTTTTTTTGTTTTAAAAGGTTTGGTTTCCCATTGGTCTCATTGTCACCAAATCGCATTCTGATGAGGGGATCCCCGGGAAATCGAGGAAAATCCTCATTTTATATGTAATAACCAATTTCTGCGAATTTTTTTTTTTTGAAAGGGTATACTCATTTATAATGGGAAAGTAAGAAAAATTTTTTAAAAACCGTCTTCAAAAAATTGTTTACAAAAAAAACCGACCCCAAAAAAAATAATTTTTACAAAAAAAAAAAAAACAAAATGCTTTAAAAAAAAAACGGATAAAAAAAAGTGTTATAAAAAAAAATGTACTAAAAATTATTTGGTCGTTTAGTAGGTCTACTCATATTTAGACAAATAAAATAAAGTTATAGAACTTCAAAGTCACTAAAAAGCGAGAAATAAAACCTATTTTGACAAAATGGAAACCCGACTTCAAAAATCAAATATTCCATAACAAAAAATGCACTAAAAAGTAAAAAAATAATTGCATATTCTTGTGCCAATTTTAGTTCACCTAAGCAAAAATTTTTAAATATATATGTACAATTATTGTTATTTTTGGAGGCGGTGTCCAAAAGTTATATGAATTTCTTTATGCTGACACCGACTCCAAAAATTACAATAGTTGTACATATATATTTAAAAAAATTTTGCTTAGGTGAACTAAAATTGGCACAAGAAATGCAATTATTTTTTTACTTTTTAGTGCATTTTTTGTTATAGAATATTTGATTTTTGAAGTTGGGTTTCCGTATTGTCAAAATAGGTTTTATTACATTTATGTTTTTGATCAGATAAAATAATCTTATCATAAATTTTTTGTGATTATAGCACCATCAAAATCGCGAAACGTAAAAATATACTAACTTTTATTCTAACATTTTTGTATGGAGAATCTGAATCAGCAATACAAAGTTAGGTTTCCAATTTAAGATTTCAAGGTTAACGACTTTGGTATCATTGGATAGATTTTTTTTTAAATATTGAACATGTTTTTCATTCTAAAGTGCTTTTTCGAGTAATTCGACCAGACTTTTTGGAGACCCTGTATATTGATGTCTCATACAAATGGTATACCTTGAATATTATATAAACTCTATGTATAAAAATAATGTTTTTATTGAACCATTTTGAGTAATGTTTTTATAATATATGTATACGAAAAATAAACAAACATCCATACATGGGAGATATAAATATATTCACTTAAAGCTCTATCTATATTATACTTTTTACCCGACTACGTTATAGAATGTATTATGATTATTATTATTATTATTATTATGTATGAACTTCAAGTTGAATGTAACTAAAGTCGAAGTATAAACTTTATACAAAACATCCTGAATAATAATTTAATAATATCTACAAGGGTTTACAAAAAAATTGGAACAAATTTATCATTCACAAAATGGAATTCCAAAATGTCTCTAATCTATATACTGATTGTATTTTAAAACCCAATCTATAAACAATGTATAGTGTATCTATCGCTGTCTATATGATATGGTGTCTTTGTTACATATACATGTAGACACACTCACACGACGGAAAACAGACAATAACGACGATGTATACATGCACGAGTAAGATGCAACTATATATAAATGATTGTAGTTAGAGAGTGATAAGTATAATAGTTATATGTTATACAATACTGATTTTAATACAGTTTAATACAAAGTACAATTGAGCTGAGACGATTCACTACTGCTAAATCAGCCGCTTCAACTATACAGTATAAGTACGATTTTTGTGTCACCTAAAATTTTTAGTACGTATGCTGACCACTAGATGACAATAGCTGTTCGATTTCGGTATTTAGTGCTATTATCAGCACAACCAACTGTACTTTGGCAGAACTTAGTACCAGTTGCCCGGATCACATCAAAGCGGGGATGTACTTCAAATTTATATTAAAAGGGAATCCACACCAATATTGATGAAATTTTTATGAATTTTTAGAATTAATTAGTCAAAATTTTTTAATTTTTTTTTACAAGCTGTATAAAATATTAATATTTGTTATATTTAAAAAACTTACATTTATAGCGTATTCTTTTAAAATAGCAACTGAAACTACAAAAACAAATATTAATATTTTATAAAGCTTGTAAAAAACAAATTAAAAAATTTTGACTAATTAACTCTAAAAATTCATAAAAATTTCATTAATATTTTTGGATTCCCTTTTAATATAAATTTGAAGTACATCCCCGCTTCGATGTGATCCGGGCAACTGGTACTAAGTTTTGCCAAAGAATATAGTCGATTGTGCTGGTAATGGCACTAAATAGTCTAGTGGTCAGCATACGTACTAAAAACTTTAGGTCACACAAAAATCGTACTTATATGCTTCTATGTATATTGTATTCTTTGGTATAACTGACACTATTTTTCATAAATAATCGTAAAATACAACAACAAACAGACAGTATTAAACTAGTTTCAATAGCAGTATTAAACCTAAACCAACAAAAGATCCACCCTGTAGCAGAAATGATGCCCACCTACGATATTTGATAAACGCTCTGTACAAATAATATATAATATTGCATGTACAATCCAAACTTATACCCAGTGTTTAATTCAATTTAACCCTTTTTTTATTATCTATAATATACACTAGAGCAAATTGTCCTTTTTCCTTGATTTATCATATTAAAGAATCGGTAATCGATAGGTCTAAGATGAAAATTTAAAATTTGTGACTTTTTCTGACGATTACAGGTGACGCTTTCAAAAGCAGAGTAAGTGTCCGTAAGCCAACACGAAGACAAATTAATTGCGCTTATAAGCGTGAATACTGAAAGCGGTAAGCGCTTGAAACGAACTACACCGCATGTTATTGTTGGACTCCATACACAATTTGGATTTGGACACTATATACAGAGAGTGTAAGGTGTGCAATGTATCATTTTATACAATATATGACGTATGTATTAGATCTGTATATATGTTATGATATGTTTCAGTTTTTCACGATATATATATTGTCGTATATGTTGTAGCCAATAAACATAATCAGTCATTCAACAGAATGACTCACTAAATCTAGCCGTTCTGCTAACTAAAGGTCAGTTAGAAGAATGAACGGTATCAACATTCAAAACATTCATCATTTGTCTTGCTGCTTGAATTAAACTAGTCATTTTCTTAATGGCTGTAGTATTTTAGACAGTAATAACATAAACGTTTTATTATCGAATGATAATTAGTGAGAACTCTAGGTTTTTGAAATAAAATTTCAAATTCGTCCCCTTTACCTAGATCAGTTTTTTGTATTATAAATACGTATTTCGACTACAATGTAGTCATCATCAGTATAAATTAGCTAGTCGTACTTTACTCTTTGACAATTAGAGATAGTTATAAAGTCTCATAACTATCTTATAACTATCTCTAATTGTCAAAGAGTAAAGTACGACTAGCTAATTTATACTGATGATGACTACATTGTAGTCGAAATACGTATTTATAATACAAAAAACTGATCTAGGTAAAGGGGACGAATTTGAAATTTTATAGTAATAACATAAAACAAGCCATAGATGGATTGTCTCACATTTCTAGATAGATACATCTTGGGGTCTAAAAAGTATTGCACTTCGACCTTATGGTCCATTGTGCTCCCCCTTCTACTTCAGTCTCTATTCGAGGTGAGATGCACCGAATATCCTGTATCTGCTGTAACCTAGAGGTTCGCAGTCAAAGATAATATGGCTGAATATTTCTTCCTCCTCGCCACACAATCTGCACACAAAGAACCCGTTATGGAGTCCCATTGTGTGCAGATGCTTCCGCAGGGGATAATGCCCGGCAATGAATCCGGTAAACCTCCGTAGTTGCATCTTGTTCAGCTTCAGTGCCTCTTGGTTACACTCTGAAGCATTATCTTTCCGAGCTCCTGCCGCGGTACTTTTTCCCAGTGATTACGATGTTTAGCATTTGACCAATCTTGATCACCTGTTTACATGCTGTCGTTGGAATTCCTAAAATAGGCTCTGGGCATATGATGGGCATTCCGACTCCCTTCTTTGCTAAGGCATCTGCTTTTTCGATTCCTTCGAAACCACTTCAATCCGGCACCCAGATCAGTTTAACATTGTTCCATTTGGCCAGCTACAGCAGTTCCTCCAGACAATCCTTGACTATGCCTAAGGTGACCTCAGTTCCAGACATGGCTTTTAGAGCAGCTTGACTGTCCAAGAGAATTCATACGTTCTCACATTTCTAAGTGCGAACCGTGAGGTCCGTATGATGAACTTCCCAATTTATATATTCTTTTATCTGAATACTTTTCATAAATTTTTAACATGTCAACAAGTTCTTGTAAATTCGTTTTACTAAAACACCGCGAATATTAATTGTATAATGATTGAATCTATTTAGTCATTTAACTGAATGACTGATTAGTTTTATTGACTATAACATATATAATATATAATATACTGGTTTTTTTTCGAACTTGAAACAAGAAAAATCGTTTTATGTAATCTTTCCAGCTGTCACCAACATTTATAACATTTTTATACATATACATGTATTAAATTACGTCGGTGTATGGACGAGCTGTAGTCCATATATAGTCTATGGACAACAGCAAATAGAATCGTTAAAAACTCTTAATAGAGATAACTACCCTTAATGAAAATTTTTCGGAAAAAACATAAAATCAACTCGAAAAGAATAAACTTTAACAACAATAAAAAATCACTTTTTTTAATGAAACAAACCTGAATGAATAATTGAGACGTTAACAAGATCGAAAATTTGTCAAAAATCGATTTTTATGTTGTGAATTTTTATGTGCTTTAACTATCTTAAAGCACATGTCAGTGGCGCGGTAAAGATAGTAGGTCGCTAGAAAAAATAGTTTAGTTTCTGCAACTCTCAAAAGCTAGCACCAACATAAAAGAGGAGGATATGATTTCCGTGACACAAGTAATTTCATTAGATTTTGATGACCTAAAAGCAAAGAGTGCAATTCTCGCCTAGTGTCTGAAGTATCCAATTTTATTCATGTTCTATTGTCACTACCATTTGATCAAGTTCCTATATAACGACCAATCCAATCTGCTCTGCTTGCGTCAAATATTCGGGGGCAGCAAATTTTGATTGTTTACATTAGATATAATGCTACTTCGATGATCAAAAATAGAATTTTCATTGACAGCGTACAAACCCGAATCCAGTGATCCGATTTGAAAGTGTTTATGTCGTTTTTTGGTGTCTACCGTTTGCACTTATTTTGGATGCCAAAAATACTGCATCGAGCTGACAGTGAAATTTTCATTTTTGCAGTTGCAGTTTCTACGTGGATGACAATAAAGAACGAAAGGGAAGAATTTGGTTTCATTCCAACTTCTAGCGTTTTCGACAAAGGCATCAGGAATGGTCACGTGATCGATGACCAGTGTACCTTAAAAGGATGGGGCTGAAATTTTGCAACTGTCTAGGGTGGCGTATTGTGTTAAT
Source organism: Nineta flava (assembly GCA_963920215.1). Classification (NCBI taxonomy): domain Eukaryota; kingdom Metazoa; phylum Arthropoda; class Insecta; order Neuroptera; family Chrysopidae; genus Nineta; species Nineta flava. Next base: position 125,893,455 of record OY986041.1, read on the forward strand.
CCACCCTTGCAACTTCTAGCGTTTTCGACGAAGGCGTCAAAACTAGCCACGTGACCGATGACCAGCATACAGCGTCAGCATGAAAATGTACCTTAAAAGGAGAGGGAGGCAATTTTACTGCGGCGTATTGTCTAAATCCACTCCGGCTTATCAAAAAAATTAGGTACTCGGTATAGCGTTTTCCGTATTAAAGCTCTAGCTGATAATTGAACCTAGTTTTGGTACTTGGCATATTGAGGATATTATCAGACAAAAATGACACCGTTTAAAATCGCTCACGCCCATATTATTTTGGTTTCAATAAATGAAATAAGTTACGATTCCGTCTGTTAAATATTAAAATCAGAACAGAAATGGATAACTTTTATGCTTTTTGTTATTTCATACAATTTTAGAACGAAAATTTATGTAGAAACAAAAAACATGTACACACACGTGTTCCATATTCTCTCTCTATGCAATACAAAATTTTTAGTTGAGCAGGTGACGCTATCGATGTGACACTTTATAAATTATATAGAGTATATACACACGTATAAAGTTCCTGGAAATGTTTTTATGATGCTGTTCAAGGATGATGATTTAAAAAGGAATTTACAAAATCTGGCTTCACTCTTGTTATATTTAAACCCGTTATATATATAGGGTTATTAAATAAAACAATGTATTTGAGATTTTCGTAACAATATTCTTATTCTGACTATGGTTTCGCAATCACTGTTCCTTCTTCAGAAAATATTTTCTGAACATATATATATATACATATGTTTCACGGCATGATTTTGCTCATTCACAAACTTGTTCTTACTTTTTAGCTCAAAAATACAAATAAAAAATTACAGGCTGTTATTCCCTTTGGTTTTGAGTGTCTATGGGCAGACAGATAGACAGACAGATAGGTGGCGAAGATGCCGAAATGAACTAATTAAGTCATTTTATGATCAACTATACCAAAATATATTGAGAACATCATCAAAATTATTTCCAGAAACGTAAACATTCGGATATTTGGCATATGCCAAAACATCGCTAATTTTTTCTTGGTAAATACACTATGTTATGTTACATACACTAAGCGGATACGTTATATACTTTGTAATCCATATCCTTTTCATGAAATTAACAATATTTCACAAAGAGATCTCATGTTACATGTATACATGTAACATGTATACATGTACATGCATTTACAGGTAAACAAAAAATATTATTGTACATAATAATTAGTAAAGAATGTGAGACATTTATAAATATGGTAAAAACAATGAAAAAAATGTTATTCCAACCGTTTTGCATAGTTATTTTTCGTAGGTGCAGAGCCTTTTCTGTTATCCTGTTTTAGACTTTTAATACCATTGACTCCAATAGTTTATACCACAGCAATTGTTAGATTTTTAAAATATCTAGATTCAATGACGTAGAAATTAGTTAGACTTCCACTTCCCTCTTGATGAGCAGTGGGGATAAATATCCAGATTATTGGATAAATCTGGAAAAAAAGAAGCTAAATTGGTTTAAAGTGATGAAGAATGAAGACAAACTATCGATTTTCTTGGCTTAAAAGTTTTGCTTCATTCTCAAAACGATCTGAATAATTGACAATCCAATTCTTCTGTATTATTAATACCCCATTTGGCAAGTTATTGGTGTAAGTCAATGAATCCGATTTTTCGAATGGATAGTTTCGTTATATCCCCACGTTTCGAGATCTTTAGAGTCCGAATCCATCATTTTCAAGATTCTGTGTGTACGTACATTCGTATGTCCGTGAACTTTTTTTCTTGTCGCATATCTCAAGAACAAATAAATAATAGTATTCACTCTGAACCAATTTCATTCGACATATAATTGCACAATGCACACCTGATAAGGTTTCCAATAAGTTTCAAAAATATCGTCTTAAGTAAACTGGTGTCTAAAACTCAAGGACAGCGAATGAAAAGTTGGCCGTGTGGATAGACCAGTTGCACTCAGCTTCTTTATTTAAAAATATAAAGATCACGGAATTCAAAAATTTCCCGGCCAACCATATCTTTCAAATTGAGCGCACGATTTATCAAAGATTTTTTAGTAATTAGTTCGATGATCCATCCAAAGATTACGATAAAGAATATTTTGATCTTGAATACAAAATAGAAAACAAGATGATCCTGTGCACAAGATTAGTGCCTGAAATTACACGTCTAAGGCTTATTTCGCACCAACCCATTCACATATGCCCAAATAGCAGCCCGGCATGTCGGGCAAACTCGGCCATCTCCACATTTTGCCAATTTTTCTATAGTTACTTACGAACATGAAGCGGCATCAGTTACTTGCTTGTATCTTGTATAATGGACCTTTAAAAAACAAAAGAAAAAATAGGATGCAATGGGTTCATCCAATGCTTATGAAAAGAGATGAGTTGGCAACATTCAATATTCGAAATTTTTCTTACTATTTTCGTATTGCAAGGAATACATTCAGGGAATGTATTCCGCCTAAACATATGTTGCATTGGAATAAGGCAAAGTGTAGGCTAGTATACAATGTACATCTACGGTGTCGGGTAGTTGTGAAGTGCTACATTTGTTTAAGCTTCCACTACACTGGCCAGACTTGAGTCAAACGACACAACAGTCGGGTACTACTCTGAGACTTGCCTAGGACTACCGCCTGTAGATTAAATGACCACACCACGATGTCGGCCTAATGTCTCATTACTTTTAAAACCCTTGAGTCATGTAACCGGTGTCACGTACACGATTGTCGGGTTGGTATGAAATAAGCCTTATACAACACCATACAATATTATTTTTTGTACAACAGTATAATTTTATAAAACATTATATACATTTTATATAACGAAAAATCAGTCATGGAAAAAACAGTTCAGCAATTTATAATTATTATACAACCAAACACAGGATATGATATGTGAAGATGCTGTAAGAAGATCATCGCATTCGACGTGTATTCGAAAAGAGGAGACCGAGAGAGAGACAGAAAGAGAGTGTGGGAGTTCAATGTTCTTCTTCGTCGTCAGGACATTGTCAGGATAAACGTTGCCGGTTTACGACAATATAATATGTACTATAAACCACTACTAACGTGCAATACCTATATGTATGTATGTATGTGTGACTCGGAGGGAGTGTTGGTTATGATGATGTCACTAAACCTCCTGAAGATATGCTATTCTACGTATGTATGACAAATACAATCGCACAAATGTACAGGGAGGCGCAAGCAACGTGTGTGCGTGTCTCAACCGTATCAATTGAATTTGTAGCGGTGTCGCTTCATCATTAAATTATTATTATAATATTGTTCTTCATTTTTTATCTGTTGCATTTCAACTATAACTTCCCTCTATTATCATGGTTGCTGTGAATTTTAACAACCTTGGTAATTTACATATAAAAATAATAACATTTCATAAATCAAATTAAAAAGATCAATTTTAATTAATAAAGATCATTTATATCTTTTACATATATTTATTATTTATTTAAATAATAATTATTTCAACAAATTCCATCCCTTTGTTTTGGTACCATCAAATGACTACCTTCGCTTTAAAAGATCCACTACGCTACAAAATTTCTGTAAGAAAATCATGTTTCCCCTACTGTAGTCATTTAAATACTATGGGTCACATAAGTCCAGGTCATTTTTCTAAATTGATTTGTGCCTTATTAATTCGGCTTTCGAAAAAATGCTTCGGATAAAAGTTATTCATTATAGTAACAAGTTTTATTCGGATAAATAAGGCACAAATAAATTATAAAATTTTTAATAATGGCCTGGACTTTTGTCGCGCATAGTACCCACATCAATTTCTTTAGTGATGTAAAGACGATTTGGGTAAAAATATCTATTTAGTTTCCAAAAAAATGTTTCGAACAAAAGTTGTTTGTTATAAAAATACATTTTTTTGCATTTCATGAATCCGTGTCCGCTTGGCACGCTACAAACCTAGCTTTTAAACGATGCGTGATAGAGAAAATCTTTAATTTAAAAATGTAAACATTTTAAATAAAAACACACAATTTTTGTATGAAATATTTGTTCATACAACCAATAGTTTAGACACAATTTCAGTACGAAGCCAGTCAGCTGTAATAAATAAAGAAATAAATAGACGTTTCAGTGTTTTTCTAAAATCAACCCTTAATGGAGTAAAATATGGAGTGAGAGTTTCGGTTTTTTTTGAAGTTAGAGACATGAAATTTTCTATTTCAGTTATACATCATAAAATACGTGTTTCCGAGTTTTTGGAAAATGGATCCTCAAGGGGATGGAACACGGGGTGAGAGTTTTTATGGAAGCTCAGTAGAATAATAATAATAATAATAATAATGGGGTTTTACCTCCGTTTCTGAGACACCACGGTCTATAACAGAGGCCACCCACATCATTATTTTTCAACCTTTATTCATTTTTTAAACTGTACATTTTTTATGATGTGAGCATTTTTTATGGAAGCTCAGTATTCGAAAATTAGAGACATGAAAATTGATATTTAGCCTATAAATTATACATAAACAAATGATTACGTGTAACAGCGTTTTAGGACAATCAGTACTTGACGGGGATAAATATTATGTTACTCGGTTATAAGGGCGTTACAAAATTTTTGCGGGTGCAGTCGCAACGGGTGATGCTAGTGTTCATATGCACCGTTTTTGTTGTGACATCTTGTATAAAAGCTAGTATAACGGTAGCATTCACAGCCTGCTAAGCTGGCAACACCAAAGGGTTCGTTCTACTACAGCTTCTTTTCTTCTTCTTTTACTTCTTATCTGGTTGTTTCATGGTTCACAGCGTTCTTCTCGTCATCGCTACAATTCGCTACCTATCCCTCTAATAATATTCTCCTACTATATTCATTGCTATATAGTTAGATACACGATTCCATGCTATGTTATTATAACCATCCGATATATTCATCGTACACCTCCATGCACCTCCTCCTCCTCCCCCCCCCCAGTTCCACTTCTCTAAATTCCCGTACATCATTCCTTCACGTGTCCCAACAATATACATTGAACATAAGACATACACAATTCGTAGCTTGCTCATAAATATATGGGATTAATAATTTAAAAACCAGGATTTTCGGCAAAACACAAAAAAAGAAAGTGTTTTGTGGCACAAAAGTCAATGTAGGAATTTTCTTATGGCATTCTTCGTTCACAATTAAATATCACAATTATGACATCGGCAGTTTATCAATTATTTTTAAAAAAAAACGAGGCTGGTTAATTGACTAAACTGTCGGCGTATGGACAAGAACGAAGTAAAAGGTTTTGCTTGTGAAGGTTTTCTGCAGTTTCCTTCACGAACTCCAGATGGGTATCGGCAAAGTACCTATCAAAGGCGGCTGCAGCCGCATATCCAACCAATTCCTAGTCTACACACAAAATTCCTTGTCCTTCACTCACATCCTCACATCCTTAGGCATCACAATGGACCTTATGGTCGAAATGTGTCCCTTCCAGGACAGCCTCAACAATCTATCTATCTATCTATCTATCATGGGCACACGGGTGGAAAATGGACAGTTTTCCAGATATGGAGGGTTTTCATTAAGAATATGGTCTATTCAACGCGGCTGCGGATCGCTGATTATGAATTTGATGTTGACAGTTGCCAAGAGCACTGGTAACTTGCTCTATTTACCAGAACAGGAGTATCCGCATATAGACAAGAGGCTTTTTTGGAACGCTGATTTCAAATTCGGTGACGTTTTTTGATTTTTCTAATATTTAACTTCAAACACCAAACGCATATCAAACACCAAACGCATATCTGATACGAATTTCATTTGATCGGACTAAAATTGTGACCGCTAGAGAGTCTACAAATACAACGATATTAATATATTTATTTAGATATATATCTATAGCCACTCCACCAGTCCAAGTGGCCGAGCGGTCTAAGGCGTTATGTCTGCGTAGTATGCAAACTTGGAATCTGAGAGGTTATGGGTTCGAATCCTGACATCGGCAGTCTGTCAATTATTAAGAAAAAAAAAGAAGGGCGGTTAATTGACTAAACTGTCGGCATATGGACAAGAACGAAGTAACCGGCTATGCTTCAGAAGGTTTTCTGCAGTTTCCTTCACGAACTCCAGATTCATATCGGCATAGTTCCTATCATAGTCGGCTGCAGCCGCATATCCTACCAAATCCTAGTCTATACACAAAAATTCCTTCCACTCCACTCACATCCTCACATCCTTAGGCATCACAATGGACCGTATGGTAGAAGTGTAGCCCGTCCAGGGCAGCCTCTACAATCTATCTATCTATAGCCACTCTAGTGGTCACAGTTTAAATCCAATCGGAATGATATTTATTGTGTATTCTGTATTTATTCTAAGGAAATTCGTTAAGTTGACGCAACTCCTGCATCACGAACATTTTTAACACATACTGTAAGTATCATATACGAGTCCCGATTGTCATAGGCAAGCATGAGATAACACTACTGTTATTTTTCTGCATATAATATACTTTTTCTACAAGTTTACAAGTTTATTATATTTACATGTTGGTATAAGAGCGAAAAAATGTTTAGAAAAATCATATAAATAAATAAAATAGAAAATAAACAAGTGAAAATAGCCACTAACTGAGTTAATTGCTTAAATACCCGGTATAACAGCATTTATGAAAAAAAGTTTCAAATAAAAGTTATTTATTTTTAAAAAAGGAACATTTTTTGTTTTGAAAGTTTTGTCCTATCTTTGACGGTTTCAAAGATAAAAAGTTTTTCCCATTTTGCCGAAAAATGGTTCGATTTTGCCCATACACAAACTTGACATTACTTTTTGACTCTAAAACATCCATAGAAAATTTCAGCTCGCTAAATCTTTTAGGACGGACGGACAACTTTACGGAAATGAACTATTTAGGTCATTATTGAACAGCTATAGCAAAATTTTTTTTCTGTATTATTTTCAACCGTTTCAAAGTCGGAACTAAACTTATTATACCCCGGTATATGATATACCGGGTATAAAAACGTCAGTTTTTTTAATATTTAATATGAGTTGATAACTATATAAACAATTTCTCTACAAGAAAAATAAAATTCTAATTTACTAATTAACTAAGTGATAATACAGCAGCCATAAAAATATTATTATACGCTAGTCGTTAACCAACCAAAACCAAACCTATTAAGTATCAGAATATTAAATCTGCAAATAAACTTTCCCCCCTCTCTCTAGACCTCTCAAATAACAAAATACTATTGCGGTTAATTGGGCATGCGAAGAAATTTGACAGTTGTGCTAGTCCAATCATTTGGTGCTAAAAAAGGGGGATACCTGGAAAATTTTCCGGGAGTTTTGAAAATTGGTATTTTTTCAGATTTCAACGTGCTCTTTTCGAATCTCCCATCTCGTATCTTGCCGCACGCGCCGCCATATTGGAAAAATGGTACTCAAAAACAGTTATTTTTCATTATCTCCTTTCCGATACATTTTACGATGAAAATAGTAATGTAATAAATTAAACTACATAAAATTTCCTATAATTTATGTAGTAATCTTTTTTTGTCAAATTTGTATAGTCTCTTTCCCAAAAACCAAATCAATCTATGCAGGACACTAAATCTGTGGCCCATAGTACAACATTCTGATAGCAAATCGAAAAATTGCTAATGAATTATATGAAACATATAATTTTCATGTGGAAGCAATTTCAAGCATAAAGTTCTAATTCAAAATTTCAAAATAGATACTGAAAACTTTCCAGATTTTTATTATATCTTGTTTGAATGAATATAACATCGATGAATTATCTTCAATCGTTTTAAGATTAGATTATTACAATAGACAATAACAAGAATCATTAATATTATTAATATATGTGCATCAAGTCTGTGTTATTTTAACCTAAAAATCATTTCAACAAACCATCATTGTCGTTGTCATAAAAGAATAGTGTGTTTAAATTTTCTTTCTTTACAGGGTGAGTCGGAAGTAATGGACCAAACTCCAGAAGTGTATTATGTACTTCGAAAATAATGCAAAAAATCGCATAATTTCTTATCCAATTTTCATTTATTTTCAAGTTATAGCGTAATCTTGTGTTCTACAGTATTCAAATTTTGTGTTTAAAACTTGTAACCAGTAGGTATGCTATGTTCGTGAACTTACAAATTGATAACTTTGTTGTTCTGATAATGTGTCAATATGCTGTGACCGATATTTAATGTTTATGGAAAAAAATTAAAATCGCGTAAGAACATATGATTTTTTTGCATTATTTTCACGTGTATAATACACTCCTGGAGTTTGGACCGTTCTTCCCGACTCACCCTGTATATGTATATATATAGCTGCTATATCACATTTTGAATGTTTAATGTATCTTCATTTTCGGGAACAGTTATTATTATTAAGGATATTTAGACATAAAAGAAAACAATCATAAAATTAACATTGTATGTTGTATCATTTATATATCTACAGTAAAATCTCTTTAAATCAACCCCAAAGAGTGATTGTCTTAATGATCTTTTATCGCGGTTTTGAAAACCACATTTTTTGGATCAATAATGCAGTGTTGCCAACTCTCCGGAATTTTTCGTAGATCTACGGAATTGTATTATCATCTACGGATGATAATAAAATTCTACGGAAAATTATAAATATCATTTATTGATATTTGATATCAGTTATTGAGAAAATAATAAACGTATTGTAATGGAACTTTAGGTGATTATTATAATAACAATTTTTGCATCAATTTTGGCAAAGCCGTAGATCTACGGAATTTTAAAATCGAGATCTACGGAATTCTTCAGATTTTTTGACGCCAACTTAAGGATTTCAAAAATATTGAGTTCGCAACATTGCAACAATGTGCAATTTTAATTGAAAATAAGTTGGGATTTAAATTTCTAGAAGGCACAAACCCTCGGAAAATTGAAAATTGATAAATCCATTTGCAAACAAATGAAAGTAATATTTACTAAATAAAATAAGGAATATTTACTAACTTACCTAAAATGTCGAATTTGTATATAGTTTGCAATTTAATACTTTTGGCCACAAAACTAAATATCAAAATTATTGAAAGTATTAAGTACAAAAATTTAAAATTAAGTACAAAAATTTAAAATTTAATTATTCAGTACTAAAATCGCTACAAAATAATAAAATATTTATTTTTAAAAAAAAACACAAAGGCATATGTTATATTTATAAATATTGGCTCTAGATTTAGTTTGTTTATTGACACGCGGCGCTACCATCTTAAAAAATGTTGTCTATGTTTTCGAGAAACAAAACAAAAAGATTAATATTTAAGAAGGTTCTAATGAAACTATATTCTTGAACAACATAACGACATTTTACTGTACATGGTAAGTATAAAAAATAATTTAATATAAATGAGTTGAAATAATAATATTCTACGAGCGACAATGATCTTTAGGACTTCCATTATAACGAATATAACTGGTTTTTTCGATATACACTTTGTTTGGTAAGAATTGGATTCATTCCATTAGTCTTTGGGAATAATAATGAAAAATAATCTACAACACAAAAATAATTTTGTTTGAAGACTAAAAAACAAAAAAAATAAAAATTGAGAGTTTAAAAAAACTAAAAACACCTGCTTTTTAATTAAAAAATTTAAGAAATTAAAAATAGAAATAGAAATAGAATAAAGAAATTGACAACAAAATTAACTTTAATATAAACAATATCATGGGGTTGTCTCTACTTACGTCTTCGTAATGGCTCTACTTTTACAAGCGTAAGTAGAGAGTACCCTCATGATTTTGTATACATTAAAGTTAATTTTGTTGTCAGTCTCTTTATTCTATTTTAAATTATTTTGCATTTTTTATTTCATATTGCAATAAAAGCATGTTTTTTTAGTTTTTTATAACTCAAAATTATATTTACTAATGCCTTTCTTTCTGTTCGAAATATATGGAAATTCCGATGTTTGATCGATATGCACTGAAGTAAGATGATGTTTTAAAATTATATTTTATAATATTATACGCCTTTTAAGAAATTCATCTTATATAAAAAGATATTCGAATTGTATTAGTAAAACCGTTTTATATTCATGAGATACACTTTAAATGACATCGTATACATACATACACACAAACACAACACACACACACACACACACACACACACACACACACAGCAAGAAAAAGCAAGCAGGCAAGCAAAAAAACAAAGAAAAAAACAGAAAATAGTGTCAATAAAACTCGTTAAAACTTTTTATTTTTAAGAAAAACTTTTTTTTTTGTTCACAATTACTGGTTACACTTTTAATCCATTACACTTATGAATTCATTTCAACGCGACAATCATCCCTAAAATTGAATATTCTAATTCAATTCTTTACAGTTCTACAATTTTTAACCTCAAAGTGGTTTTTTTTTTTATTCACATTTACGTAACTTTATATATTTGAGATAAAGTTATATATTTAAATATTATTAACGTAATATTGGAAATAGGTCCTCAAAACTATATGGTGTTCACCCATTTCCGCATGGTTCGCCTGTCAATATGGGCCCATGTATATTCTATCTTTATGATCGTAAGAGACGAAAATTTCATATATAAAACAAGTGAAAACAACAACTAACTGAGTTCATTGCTTAAATGTCCGGTATATACTGAATATATGAAAAAATGTTGTAAACAAAAGTTGTTAACTTAAAAAAAACGGAACATTTTTTTTTTCACTTTTTTGTTCCTCACTATCTTTTACGGTTTCAAAGATAGGCAATTTTGTCCTAACATAGACCGATTTTGCTCATTCACGAACATAAACTTACTTTTAGAACACACAAACGAAATTTCATCTCGCTATCTCTATTTGTTTTTGAGATATCGTGTTTACGGACGGACGGACAGACGGACAATTTTGCGGAAATGGACTAATTAGGTCATTTTATGAACACCTATACCAAAATTTGTTTTCTTGATTTAAAATTGTGCAAAGTTTACTCAGGCTGCATGTTAATAGTCAGTGCATATTTGCATGGTTGCAAGTGATCGAGAACTCAACAAATATCGACGAATTCACTTGCTACCTACTGTCAGCTTCATTATTTTCACTAGATATCCATGGATGTGTACAGATTATGCTAACAGAAAGGCCATGGCACCTAATCGTACCAACCAGTATAGATTTTTACCTAATCAATTTGGGTTTCAAAAAACAGTTGCTTATATTTTTATAACGAATACCTTTGATTCGAAACATCTCCAACCATCGCAAAAATAAATCGAATGACATTTTAATTACTACTTTCGATAAAGAGATCTATGTTGTAAATTTCTTCTAGCCTTCACTTTCAAGGGCAAAGAAGAAATAAGCGAACGTGGGTCAAAGTTTTTTCTATATATGTAGCTCACAAAATTGACTATGGAATTGATCAATTTTACGGGTAGATTAATTTCTTAAAAATACATTAAAGGATCGGGGAAAAGAATATAACATTGAGTGAGACCAAAAGCGAGACATAGGCAGACACTCGAAAGATAGGTAGAGAGACACTCTGTATATATTATACTGATCTAATATATATTTCAATCCTAAATTTTTTGCTATCATATATAATTAACGATAACAAATTTAACCTATGTATTAGTGTCATTGTTTGTGATAATACCACATTTATCATCAAATTTCCTCTATTACCCCGTTATTCGTCATATTTCTCATTATTATCTATATACACACATATTATATACATATATATATATATATATATATATATATATATATATATATATATATATATATATATATATATATATATATATATATATATTGTACCATACATTTCATGCAGCATGTCTCAAACTTAGAATTAGCAACGAGTAACATATCTTCGATTTCATAACTCAGAGATAGTTACGATTAGCTAATGCATACTGATGATGACTACTTTGTTGTTCTACGAATTGGGGCAAAGTTTAAAGTTTTATTTCCAAAAACCTAGAGTTCTCTTTGATTATCTTAATAATCGTTATACTCCGAGTCGGGATGCTTACCAGCCACTGCAGGCTCAAAATGCATCTATCTCTCATGAGGGTAGAAGACAGTGCTATCTATTCAGAGTATGGATGATACGCCATGCCACGTTCTGGCAGAATGTCCTTTCAGAGACAGAATGAGGTATCTAGCCTTTGGCTTAACCGAAATGGATAAATCAGAGGTAAGACAACTAAAATGGAGATCTGTCCTGTCATTCGCAAAGAAGATGGGTAGGTTGGACAACGAACACAGGGCTAGAGGAAACGAATCAGATGTGGTAGAGGATGCAAGAGTACGAGGAGAAGGGTTTCTTAGGGCTTGGTAAAAAAAGCCTAGAAAGGTCTACTTGCCAGGATTCGGCCTCCCCTCTACAATTACTCCTACTACCATGCCTCATGAAATATCATTATGATTAACTGACTATGTACTACTACAAGATACATATTTAGTCATTTTCTATTCTTATCTTATCTTTTATAATAATAATGTCTTCTTCATCATTGTCATCCGCCACTAATTCAACTTACTTATTACTTACTGCTTGCTACGTACCAACCGTAAAGCTATGTACACACGGGATAGAAAACTAGCGTATAGTTTTTACTATAGGCATAGTAAACTAGCATTTATGTCCACATGAGCTTTAGTTATAGTAAGCTATACGCAAAATTTTACTATCCTATAGTCGAACTATACGCTATACAGAAATATTACTATACAAGTGGACCACACGAGAAGGAAACAAAACTAGACGTATAGTATATTCGTCTAGTCTTGTCTGCTATCGGTAGGACTGCTAGTTGAATTTTGAGTGTTGCTATGGTTCAATTTGGTTGAAATGTTTGGAAATAAAAAGATTGCCGGTCTTATAGTTATAATAAACTACAAAAGACTGGAGGCAAGAAGAAAGAAAATGTCTGTTTGGATAAAAAAGGGGGGTTATGCGTCGGAATGAATTTAATAATGAACAAAATTTTTTTGTCGAACTTTGTACAGAGGATGAAAATTGATATCAGAATTTTGTTTGCTGAGGACTTCGACTATTTATTGGAAAAAGTTAAGCCACTAATTAAAAAACTCGTCACAAATGTGAAACAAGCTGTATCTCCAACGACAAAGCTATCTGTCAACTATCAACTATCCGCTATCGTATCCGTTGTCGTATAGTCTATAAACAGTGTGTTCAAACGGGGATAGTTTTCTACTATACTATAGCTAAAAAAACTAGTGTATAGTTCAACTATACATATAGTTTTATGCTATACGAAACGGTCACACAGGTATAGCCACACTATCCCAGAACTATACGCTAGTTTTCTATCTCGTGTGTACGTAGCTTTACTGTGGTGCACCTATAAAATGTTTGTGCTTTTATAACAACACTGGTGGCGCTGCTATTATTAATATTATTATCAGTTAGATCATGATATGAATACTAATTCAAAATGCGTTTATTAATAGTAATAAAAACAAGAATTGTAACAATTGTTACGGAGTTAATAATAGTCTAAATACCCTGAATATACTAGCTTTTTTATCAGTTTACTATAAACATAGACATATAAAAATAATGACTTGTTGTGTGCACACCAAGGTACTATACTCATATGTTTTTATGGTTCTGTATGCTGGAGTAACTGCAGATGTTTGAGTAGAAATTGTGAAAAACTGCAATTTTTGTATTTAAACTTTTTAAAGTTATACTTCTTTTGGCGCGTTATGAGAATCCGATCAGAGTGTATTTTCAGCATGTAACGAATCACTGATATAATACTCCATCGTTAGAACACTGATTGATATCCTGCTCTATTGCACAGTATTTGGAAGCCAGTCAATAAAAAATGTGTGTCATACAGTATATAGTATATACACAAAATTTATATACCGTATGTGTTGGAAAGCATTACTAATAGAGAAACAATGTTAAATATTATTTACTAAATAACTATACACAATATGCTAAATAAACAAATAAAAATAGTGGGGGTACTCTTTAGTGTGTCTGTTGTGTATGCTTGCTGGACTGTTTTGTACTGCATTAACATGTAATTAGAGTGGGTTCATTGTTGTCTTCTTAAGTTTAGCCATTACTTCTAACAATTGAAAATTCTGTTTTGAATATCCCTTATTATTTGTATGCGGAATGTTTGAAAATAAATGATAGTATTCTATTAACGGTACAACATAAAACAACAATCCACACAAATTAATAGAAAAAAAACCCAAAAAGAAAAAAAAATAGTTCCGACAAAAAAAAAGTTAAACTAACGGTTCGAATATTCCTCCATTATTTGCTAAACAATATCCGAGTCGATTGTAGAAATCTAATTGCCTTAATTGTTACAAATTTTCAGGCATATTCCGCGAATAGATTTGTGTTTTGAGAAAACCCCACAAAAAAAAGTCGTTAGGAGATTGATTGCGCGCGTGAAAGTGAAAACGTCCCGTGAATAAAAAGAGAGAGAGAATCGCATAAGTTGATCTATCTCTTTTTAATGATTAATATACCGTCCGTTTAGTTTACATCTTCGTATAGTAGATCTCCCACGAGTATGAGAAGGAGGTCTGATAGGTTTGTTGGTTGGCTGTTGCATGTGTCGTACGATATGCATTCAGTTAGATGACGCTTGTAGAGTAGGGTTTATAGCATAGAGATAATATATAGAGATTTTATAGCATAGAGATAATATATTCTCTATGATATATAATGACTTATCATAGAGTATATATCTCTTTGCTGTATATTAGTCATTAAAAAGAGATAGCCTAAACTACGCGATTCTCTTTCTATCTGAGGGACAACTTGTGACTCGGCTTGCTTACTCTATATATATTACCTCTATGGGCACCTTATATATATATATATATATATATATATATATATATATATATATGTATATTTTTTTTTGCATGTTTTGAGTCGTTTGTAAATATTACTACAATTTCTGTGTTTAAACGTATATAACGAGACAGGTGTATTTTTTCCCATCGTGTGATAGTTGTAAATGAAAAGGAAGGTAAAATTATAAGTGGTGTTAATATATTTTGCTTATTGTGAATCACCTCCATCTAACCCACTATCCAGAGGTGCAAAAGATACTGCCACAATAAATGTCAGATTACATAGAATGAATCATAAAGTTTATATACATTTTGAAATTCATATAAATATATTCATAATTTCTTATGCACTGCTTTTCTAGAGAGTTTCTTGTTTTTATGTAGTTTTCTTTTTTTAATAAACACAAAGTCATGTTACAATCTATAGTTTCGAGCCTACGCTTTACCAATAATATCCAAAACATAAATAAAATAAATTCATCAAGTACTGACTGTTTGTACCATATTGCTTGTAGAAGCCATTCTGTATTCGAAACTTTTGATTCCAAAACATATATAGGTAGCCATATTTCGAAAATCATACCTCGAATCAAATTTTCAAGTAGATTTTCATAATTTATGGATGAAAATGGTCTGAAAATACAATTTTCAATAAAATCGAATACAAAAATTATTTTTCGATTTTTTCAATTTTTTTTAAGGGGAAAAGACCCCTTAGGAAAATTTAAAAACTTAAGAAAAAAAATTTTGTCTCCGAATTGATTAAAAATTATGTTTCTTAAACATTTTTACCCAAAGAAATCGAAATTTTAGTCTAATTGATTGTCAGATTTGTAGTTTGTATGATATTGCATGTATAAGCCGTTCTGGAATCGAAACTTTGGATTCCAAGACACATATTGGTAGCTACTTCAAAATTCTTTAATCGAATCAAGTTTTTGAATAGATTTTCGTTATTTATGGGTCTAAATGGTCTAAAAACATGATTTGCAAACAAATCGGAGAAAAAAAATTATTTTTCGAGTTTTTCGATTATTTGAAGGTGTAGAAAAATTTCAAAAATTGAGAAAAAAATTGGTATCTCCGTTTTTTTTTTTTAAATAATGTTTCTAAATCATTTTGGCCTAAAGAAAACGAAAATTCAGTCAAATCTATTGCTCGATTTATAGTTTATAAAATATTGCTTTGGTGGTCTAGATAGATAGATAGATTGGAGCGGCTGCCCGGGACGGGCTACACTTCGATCATAAGGTCTATTGTGATGCCTAAGGAGTATCCTGTCTAGAAATTGGCAGGATGTGCGACTCTGATAGAAACTATGCCGATATTCATCTGGAGTTCGTGAAGGAAACTGCAGAAAACCTTCATAAGCCATAGCCGGTTACTTCGTTCTTGTCCATACACCGACAGTGTAGTCAATTACCCGCCCTTTTTTTTTCTCAATAATTGATAAACTTCCGATGTCGGGATTCAAACCCATAACCTCCCAGTTTCAAGTACCACAACGCCTCAAACATAACGACCGGTCGGCTACTTGGACGGTTATTGGTGATCTAAGAACAAAAAAAAAATAGATATATATATATATACACTAGCTGTTCCGACAGTTGTTGTCCAGTACACACGTCTTAAATTTTAAAATTTTTTTTGAAAAATTATTTTTTTGTTTGTTTTTGGACTGAATTGTGACACTAAACCATTCTCAAATTCACTGGAACACACACACAATATTTCATCAAAATCGGTCCAGCCGTTTAGGAGGAGTTCAGTCACATACACACGGACAGAAGAATTATATATATTAAGATATATACCGAGTATAAAAACATACTAAGAATTTAGTTTTGAATTTCGTCAAGAGATGACTCTTCCATGACACTGATGATAGTGAAGATTGAAAAGCAAGTTACGTAAATGGAAATAGTGAAATTGATTCTCTGATCTTCGCGAAAGTATTTGTTGTACATGGGAAATTTTGAGTTTTGAGGAATTGAGTTTAGGTAAAGTTTCATTTTACCTAAACAAACTATATAATCAAATAATATTATATGCATGTAATAAAATCTTAAATATAATTGATGTACATCATCAAATTTGTTGAAAATGTTAGGAAGCAATCAATCAACTAGATGACCAAACAAATGATTTAGTATAAAAGCATGTTATAAGATTAAATATTCTTCATATTACAACCCTGTACATTACAAATTAGGTACTATATAGTTTAAAATACGTCTGTAGCTGTGTGTATGGGTAGAGTGTGTGTAACTGTGTATATGGTGTTTATTTGTATTAAGGGTGTTTGTGGTGAGCATAGAGAATACACAGTGAACATATACCATGTTTGATAATGTTTATATATGTATCAAACAAAGATACAGAATGTGTAATAGATCATGGGCACATTAATCTTCACTTCACTGAATATTCACACTCCGCCGATTCAACCAAAAGATCTTGGCAAGTTTTAAACAAAAATTTGTTCAAATAAAATTAACCAGTCCAACTAGCCGAGCGGTCCAAGGCGTTATGTCTGCGCAGTATGCTTACTTGGAAACTGGGAGGTTATGGGTTCGAATCCCGACAACGGCAGATTGTCAATTATTAAGAAAAAAAAAAAGGGGGCGGTTAATTGGCTAAACTGTCGGCATATGGACAAGAACGAAGTAACCGGCTATGCCTGAGAAGGTTTTCTGCAGTTTCCTTCAGGAACTCCAGATGAATATCAGCGTGGTTCCTATCATAGTCCATACGCAAAAATTCCTATTCTATACATAAAAAACGCTTCCTTGAAGAAATATGCAAGTAGATTGTTTAAAATGTGTCACCCTGTATATGTCGAATTAGTGGAGATTGGCCATGGCTTTTGGAGGTTCGAAGATTTTTTATAATTGGTAGCTTCAAACGATCGATTCCACTACCATAATCTATAAAATTACTGCCCAACAATTCCATGATTGCAATGTTATTTCGACTCTCATTATTAGTAACATATTCGGTAGAATATAATACATGTTTGTATATAATATTAGTTAGTATATGAATTGGGACGAAGCTTAGAGCATAATATATGATATATACGGGGTGTTCAGACTTAGGCCATAGATCTCTGAAAAATTAGAAGAAAAGTCCATATGAACTTTTGCAGTTTCCTTCCACAAACTCCAGATGAATATCCGCTTAGTTCCTATCAAAGTCGGCTGCAGTCGCACATCCTACCAATTCCTAGTCTACACACAAATTCCTTGTCCTTTAAAGGTCGAAAAAAAAGGTTTAGAAAGGTCTACTTTCCGGGCATTGACCTCTCCTCAACTCCTACTACTACTACTAACAGAGAAAGCATTGAAGAGGTGAAACTGTCACCAAATTAGCAACGAGTAACATATCCTGAGACAATATAAGAGTAATTTTAATAAGAGTGATGTTAACCAGAGTAAACTTGAATGAAAAAAAATTTAACAAGAGTAATTTCAATAAAATTTATTCTATTTTAATTTTAATTAATTTTGGTTAATTTTTTTTATATTTTTATTTTTGTCTATTGATCTCGATTTTCTATCTATTTCTAATTGTCAAAGAGTAAATTACGACTAGCTAATTTATACTGATGATGACTACTTTGTTGTCGAAATACATATTTATAATACAAAAAAACGGACCTAGGTAAAGGAGCGAATTTGAAATTGTAAAAACCTTTGAAAATCTAATATTGTAATAAATGTCAAAAAAAATGGATTCCTTTTTTTTTTTTAAATGCTTCATTGAAGAAATATTCAACTACATTGTTTAAAATGAGACATCCTGTATAATATTACAGAGAGAAAATGCCTGAGCAGCAAATAGTAGCAAACACCAGCATCAACAATAACAACAACAAGAACAGTGAACACCCTACTTTACCAACCAACAACTTGTTTAATATAGAGAACCCGAAGGTTGATGGAACATTTTAAAATAGAAAAATAAATACCAGCATCATATTTACAACATACAAGTAAGTATACCGTGTTCAAATAAATCATCATCAAATCTTATATAGAGGAATCCGGGGCACAACGGCCTACTGGGGCGAAATTAAGTTTGACGCGTTTCAGTGTCAAGGGAGTGCTACTAGCGAGCGGCAATACGTAGAGCTAGACCAACATGTGGCTGTTCAACTACGACATTCATGTTAGTCTAGTTTCTCACCCCGCATATATATGAACCTTCAGGAAGACATGATCAGCAAGCTCCTGGCTATTGCCAAGATATGGGAGAAGCGAATCTCGTCAAACTGAAGTAGAAGGGGCAGCACAATTGACCAAAAGTGCGGTACTTTCGAAGTGTGCGGTACTTGTCGAAGTGCAGTACTTTTAAGACCCCAGGATATATCTATCTATCTAGTCTAGTTTTCTTGGTCGTTGTTGCGTGAAGCTTTAGTATTTTGATTTTTTGCTCCTGTTTTGTAACTTATGATGATCTTGTAACTGTAGCGGTATCGCTTCATCATTAAATTATTATTATAATTTTGTTCATCATTTTTATCTGTTGCATTTCAATTATAACTTCCTTCTATTATCACGGTTGCTGTGAATGTTAACAACCTTGGTAATTTACATATTAAAATAATAACAATTTATAAATGAAATTAAAAATATCAATTTTAATTAATAAAGATCAATTATATCTTTTACATCTATTTATTATTTATTTAAATAATAATTATTTAATATAACAAATATTTACCTATTTGTAAGGTAAATTATCAAGGTTGTTAACATTCACAGCAACCGTGATAATAGAAGGAAGTTATAGTTGAAATGCAACAGATAAAAATGTTGAACAAAATTATAATAATAATTTAATGATGAAGCGATACCGCTACATAACCAAGATAATCTATAAATAACATTTCAAAATTTGCCCCTATTCTTAGAACATTTGTTTGTATTTTATAAATACGTATTTCGACTACAATGTAGTCATCATCAGTATGAACTAGCTAATCGTAACTATCTCTGGGAGCTAATTCATACTGATGATGACTACATTGTAGTCGAAATACGTCTTTATAAAATACAAACAAATGTTCTAGGAATAGGGGCAAAATTTGAAATGTAATTTCAAATAACCTAGACTTCTCTTTGAATATTTTAATAATCTTTAAGGTATAAATTCTTTTTTGACATTACAACTACAGTCTTGAAGTACGTTTAATTGTCTTTAGTTTGGTGTAGTTAAATATTTGTTTACGTATCTTTTTCGAGTGAACTTACCTCCCTGAACCAAATATACATACCCCATTCTACCGCAATGTTTCACAATGTCTTCCAGCAGACACAACTGACATCAAACTTGATAGGCCATAAAGTGAAAAGGCTAAATTTACTAACCCTGTGTAGGGTTATATTGTTCTGGGATGACAACTACAACAGAGTCTCTTCATTTAATTTTTCACCTGCGGAAATAAATAGAAAAAATAAATTAATTAAATAAATAATATTCTTGATTGTCCTAGTGTATGAATTTTGTGCATAAACTTATTTTTCTGCATTTCCACTAGATTTTATATGCGTTTATAATATGCGTTTATAATAGTTTTATATGCGTTTATAATAGCCCCGTGCCCGGAGCAGAACGGGAAAAATGACGTAATTTTCTATTTTTGAAAAAATGACTATTGTTCTTTTATTGTTTTACAATATTGCTGGATTCTTGTGATGTAGAACATTACAATGGGTCCATAGAAAAATTTGCAACTCTCTTAATAAACTTTTTTGTATTTTTCAACCATATTTTCAACTTCGTGCATGTTTTCTGTCCACGCCATGTTTTCTGTCCAGGGCTCCCCTACTGGATATTTTTGGAACGGATATCACAAGATATCACAAACTAAATGAATTTTCTTAGAGAAAAGGATTACAATGAATATAAAATTATGTTACCTTAGTGATACTTTTAATATTCATTATTAGAGTATTAAAATTGTAAAAAAATTACTGTTTTAGAATTCAAATTTTAAAATACGCCATTCAGTAGGTTTTAGCATGATGTTTTATACAAAAAAAAACTTTAATATTTATTTAATTTTTTCATGAAATGACTAATTTCACTTTTAAGCCATTATTTTAGTTTCACAATCCCGAATACAGTTTATCATTTTTATGGTAATTTTTTTTTTATATTACGCTTTAATATAACTTAATTATAAAAAATAATTCAAGCACGCATTTTTGTTTTAAATTGAAAAAAAAAACTATAGAAATGAGGAAATTGAGTTTTTTTTTATACCGAGTGAACATTAAAAACATTTTATAAGTTTTATGTTAAAATTCAAATTTTGTCCCAATTCCTAGAACAATTATTTCTATTTTATAAATACGTATTTCGACTACAAAGTAGTCATCATCAGTATGAATTAGCTAATCATAACTATGTCTGGGATATGGAAAAGCAAAATTTGAAATTTAATTTTAAAAAACCTAGAGTTCTCTGTGATTATTTTAATAATCTTTATAATTTTTATGTTGTTTTTTTTGAGTTGGGTTCCATTTGGATGCTTAGGGTGCATTCGTCTTGGACGCTCACACGCATTCAGCGCGCTCAATCGTCGTTTTAAGCGTTCGACTTGGCGCTGTGAGTGTCAAAAAATCAAGCTTGCGGCTGAGTTCATGAGGCAGATCTTGCGCTTACAGGCGCTTACTCCACAGAGGTAGGGCAGCAAAAGCGTAAGCGCCAAATCTTACTATTTATCAAAACGAATGCTACGTGAGCGTAAGCTAACCAAACTTTTGTCATATTTATTAAAGTACTTAAAATTTGAAAATTTGACAAATCAGTTTATTTTCGATCGATTACCCAGATTATTTTCGATCGATTTAAATGATTCAGAATCTGCTAAAACGTATACTGCTTCTATTACTTCCGACGAAATAAAACGTCGCCATGTTGGTACAAACTAACGCTCACAACGTCCAAAACGAATGATATGTTCTGATCGATTCTAAGCGTTCGTAGGCCAACATGAACACCAATAATTTGTGATTATAAGCGTGAGCGCTCAAAGCGTGTGAGGGTCCAAGACGAATGCACCCTGACATGCGCTTTGATCGCTCATAAGTATTACAACTTGACAGCACTCACAAATAAATTGCCACCAAAGTAGCGCTCATTTTTCACAATTTTACAATTGATTTATGCAGTATTTATTTGATTTTCGAAAAAAATGCTTTAGATAAAAGTTGTTCATTATTATAAATGAACTAACAACTTTTATTCGTAACATTTTCCCAAAAATAGCGTTCATTATTCAATATTTTTTTAGTTGATTTGTACCATATTCATTCGGTTTTTGCGAAAATGTTTCGAATAAAAGTGATTAGTATATTTATAATAAACAACTTTTACCCGAAACATATTTTCGAAAATCGAATGAATAAGGCACAAATCAATAATGAAATTTTTTTAAATGAGTGCTTCTTTTGTAGTTATATTTACCTAATTTCTAATTAAAAGTGATAAATAGACCAATTCAGCTGTTGAAACTCATATCTTGTAAATGTACAGTCCCGTTCATAAAATTTGAACCAGTTTAAACATTCTAAGTGTTACAGTATGTAATATTATACATATAAAGTCAAACCTGGATAAGCGAGAGTTCAAGGGAGCACAATCTCATTCTCGATTATAGAGGTTTCTCACTAATCCGAGTTTCTCGCTAATGCAGGTACATGGATAGCGTTTCTCTCTTATAGAGGTACGCAGCAATAACAAGTCACAGCAAGTACGAATGTAGCTATAGTTCCTCCTAAATAATATAAATAAATAAAGCTCGACTGTCGCTTATAGAGGTATAGATAAGTAGCAGTCTCACTTACGGAGATCCATGAAGGAAAAACGACTCTCTCTTACAGAGGTTTCTGTTTCTCGCTAATAGAGGTTTTGGGAGTTTAAAATGACGGGTCCTGGCTATTACTCTCACTTATAGAGTTTTCTCACTTATCCAGTTCTCACTTACCCAGATTTGACTGTATTCAGTGATTTACTGGTTCAAATGTATTGATTGAGAGTGTACCTTTAATAAAAATAAATTCTTCATTTCTAATATATACAAATAATACTATTAAATAAACATTAATTATTAAATGTGCTTCATATTACGCCCCTTGGGAGAGTTTTATTGCATTCCATATCAATTATTTAATGTTGTCTTACTTTTTATACCAATCAGTGTAATATGCTAATAAATATTTTATTTATAAATGTCAACCCTAAATCTGAATAATAGTCAGATGTGTTGTGATAAATGAATTTTGAAACTAGGAAACTTGCTTGTAAATATTATCATAATAAGTACAGGGTGGTCACTTCTAACGAGTGACGAGTAGACCCCAAAACAAATCAATCAATCAATCCGCGGTTATCGCTCGATGCTACTTATCGCGCGTAAGTTCGAGGTATTACTGTAACACATACAATTGAGTAAATTATTTTGTTGCTATTTTATTATCCATAAAATTAGATGCAACTAAAACGTAAATATTATCCACGGCAAACAGCCAAAAGATTCTTGAAAACTTAACCTCAGCCAAACAAACCCCACCCACCTCACTCCTCAGATATATGCATAAAACTCTATATGGTGAATATGTACAATTTGTTTTTCAACAAAAATGAAGAAAACACGAGAGTTAAACACGTGACTAAAATTGTATAGATCTAGAAATTCGACAATCGAACGTGTTGAAGAAAATCAAACATTGTCGTAGTTTTGTCTTTGTACATAACAACCGTTCAAGAAGTCAACGCTTTATAGTCTTTCAAGTGTACATTTCAAATCAAACAAATATTTCCATTATAAAATAGTTTAAAACACTAAAAACCGACTACGAAAAAAGCACGAAACAAGTTTGAAGAATCTTGTAAATATTTCACTTATAGTCGAAGGCTCAAATGCGATGCACAAAGAAATATTTACAAGGTTCTTCAAACTTGTTTCGTGCTTTTTTCGTAGAAGGACTTCAGCTCTTTAAAATTATTTATTTAAGACTTTTTAGTATATATATTAAGAATCTGTGAATTAAGGATGTTCCAGCATACTACCACTTTTCGACAGATTTTGCTCATTTTTTTTCACAGGCTAAAAATAATGTTTTCTAATAAATCCCAAAGTTTCAGAATTTTTGACCGAATTTAAAAAAAAAACTAGGAGAGTAAAGCTAAATATTTATTATATAAATTTTTTTTTTTTAATCTTGTGTTACAGTTTTGTTTTCGAAATATAAAAGTTTAAATTTATTTATTTTCTTCAAATCAACATTATTAACCCGACTTCAAAAAGGAGGATGGTTCTCAATTCATCTGTATTTTTTTTTTTGTATATGTGATTGTGTCTATGTGTTGTATATGTGTGTTAATGTATTGGTGCTATAATAAAATCAAACCGGTTTGTTGTACTGATTGCATAACACAGTGCTGGAACGTCCTTAAGATTTAAAACATTTATATGTTGGTATCTGTACAATTCTGTGGTAAAATAACGATCTTACTACAATCCACAGAAACATCATTCATAACATCTAAATTGTACTTGTCAAGTAACATTTCATTTAGTGTTTTTTATACAAAACATGTTTTTACAGCGTATAAAGAGATATAGTTTGTAAAATATTGATAGTGAAATTACTAACTAATCATTTATAAAACGTGTAACATCGTAACCATATTCTTACATCACAACCCGTTAGAAAGGGATTCATTTCAAGTAAAACCGTAAATTAGAATAGTGTTTATGATATAATCCAATTAAAATTTATCAATATGTGTATTACATATACAATATACATATATTGTAAATACATTATTCTAAAATGTTATTCTAATTACTCCAATATATCCATCTGTCAAAATCGGTCCATGCAACCATCCAGCTACAAAACTGTTTTAGAACGTAAAAGATCGAAATACCAAACAAATGTTTAGTTCAGATCTAACAACTTTAAGTTTTGCCAAGATTTCAGTTCAAACATCTGTAATTACTTGAAGATTGCCGAAGCATACGTATAAAAAAGCAGAAATATACAGTACTTTAGTGCATAGGTGGGCAGTCCTTGACTGCACTCAGCTCTGAGTGAGAGGTAGGAAGAGAGATAGAGTAAATACAGGGTATCCTACCAATTATTATTATTTTCTTTTTTTAATTAAAACATTTTCTGAAAAAAATATAATAATACCAACTCTTTTTTATGGTCATTATTATACAAAGATGCAATACATTGAATACATACCTACTCTGGAATTTTTGGTTGGTAATTTGGGGAATAAAATGTACCTTTTTAATATATTTGTGTATGTGTATAAAATATAAATGTGATATAAATAATAAAAGATAAATCTTTGGACCTTTTTCGTTTACCTCTTGACAATTGTAAACCACTTGAAAATTTTTTGATGGTTTAGCTTTAGTTTAGATTTTAGAATTAGATTTTTGGAAATTCCAAATAATTTGCCTAAACTATTCATATCGGAGAAGTAATAAACAATTATTTACCTGATTTAATTATTTTTTTCTTAGTAGGGGGTATAGTGTCATGGGAATTTGATGACACTGGATACAATAAAGATGCCAATGATAAAGCTGGGTGGGAGGGGGTGGATTTCTAAATGGTTAAATTTTACATAAAGTGGGAATACATATTGTTGTTGTTGTTGTTGTAATTATTGTTATTACTACATTGTTGTTATTATTATTGTTATTATTATTGTTATTATTATTGTTATTATTATTATTATGTTTTTTGGTGTAACTCTCCATATTGTAAAAGATATTTTTTAAACAATAAATATTTTATAAATCTAATTCTAAATTGATTGAATAAATTATTGGGCAATAATCGGTAGGCAACCTATATTGAAACATCGTTCCGTCTTACTTCAAAACATACCTTTTTTACTTACTCTCATCCAGCTTATGGAGAGTCGTTCGACTCCGGCCAGCTGTCTGTAATGAATTAGCTAATCGTAACTATCTCTAGAGTTACGATTAGCTTATTCATACTGATGATGACTACATTGTAGTCGAAATACGTATTTATAAAATACAAACAAATTGTCTAGGAATAGGGGCAAAATTTGAAATATAACTGGCAGTCAACCTAATAAGAAATGATCAAAAACACGTTCGTTTGAAAAAAAATGGCCGCACAATTGTCGAGCAAGAACTGAGGTCGAGCATGACGTCATCACAGAGTAACGAGCATGTTCTCTCGTACTTCAAAAGAGAACTATTAGATTCTTTTTTGACCACCAGACGTCGTGACCAAAGTGGTCAGTTACCAATAGAGAATATGCATGAAAATTTTTTTCACATTTATTTTCAAAATATGAAAATACTGTTAATACTGTAATAATATTTAAAAACGAAATTAAAATCCGACAAATATCAAGGAAGCTATAAGCTTTTAAATATTATTATCTGTCTCTTTCTTGCAAAAATACTAAAAACGGAGTTTTACGTGTATTTTAAATGGTGAAAGTGTAATATGACGTCACATAACATATCAAGAGGGCTATCACCCTCTTTTTCTAATCGGGAATTTCAATCATTCATATCTCGCTTATTTTTAAAGTTATTTAAAAAGTAATTTTACTTTGACATTTGTCAAGTAAACATGCTTCAATTCAAGTGAAAAAAAATTTTCATGCATATTCCCTATTGAAATTTCAATATTGTTTGTTAGAGACTAATTCACACAGGAAGCCACAAATACCCTACACAATACTTAAGGATTAAATTTTAAATTAAATTTTTTGTTGTGTGTTAGACGTTAGAGTGAGTTAAGACACCCGACACGACATATTTCATATTTATGACTTAACAATGGTAACTAAAATAGTTTTTCACTAAAAGTAAAGTGAACTTCTGTCATATATGAAAATAAAGACACAACAAACTATAATAAAAATATATTTAAAAAACATAAAAAAAAAAAAACATAAAAATTCTTACTTTTCGAATAAATAAAATTTATAACAGTAAATTACATTTTTATTATAAAAAATATATAATGGATAATACTCATTAATTTTAAATACAGAATGTAACAGGATAAATTTTTTAATATTTTAAAGAATATACAAGGTGATACTGAATACTTGAATACAGAATGTACAAGTGATAGGTCAGTTATTACGTGACTCCTGGATAGATAGATAGATTCTAGAGGCTGCCCTGGATAGGCTACACTTCGACCATAAAGTCCATTGTGATGCCTAAGGATATGAGGATGTTAGTGGAGTGGAAGGAATTTGTGAGTAGACTAGGAATTGGTAGGATATGCGGCTGCAGCCGATCGATAGGGACTATGCCGATATTCATCTGGAGTTCGTGAAGGAAACTGCAGACAACCTTCTCAAGCATAGCCGATTACTTCGTTCTTGTCCGTACGCTGACAGTTTAGTCAATTAACCGCCCCTTTTTTTTTTAATAATTGACAAACTGCCGATGTCGGGATTCGAACCCATAGCCTCCCAGTTTACAAGTATGCATACTGCGCGCAGACATAACGCCTTAGACCTACTTGGACTGGTACGTGACTCTTACGTGACGTATTTTATGTATATTACTAATTTACATATATAGACAATGTAAAAATATCAAATAAGCACTTAAAAAGGCATTAATGCCGACAGTACACACTCGGCAGATGTCTCGGCGAGACATTAGTAAGGCGAGGGGCCGCGAGTGGAATTGAGTACACTCTGTTCGCTCGGCAATACAGTTCTGGTCAGTTAGTCAACGTAGCTTGGCCAGAAATTACGTTGGTATACCGTATACCTATTACTTTTTAAATTAAAAATTACGGAGTAGCAAATTTTATTAAACTATTAAAAATAATTATTATTCAAATGAGTAATGAGTATAAGAAAAAAAAAGTATTCATAAATTTATACAGTTTTTATTTATTTTCGTGTTCTACTATTCAGATTAGTGGGTACAATTAAAGCAGTTGATAGCATATTTAAAAATGGCGATTGAAAGTTGAATGGCGGTTGAATCGAGTGTAGACGAAAGTATACTGAGGGTGCTCGTATTTGCCACTCGTTTCTTTTGACTCGTATCAAAAACCCGACTTTTAATGGAGCGTTGACGAAGCGAGGCGAGTGGACACGAGGGAGACCAAAAATATTCTCGAATAAGAAATATTCTCGAATGGCATTCAATAAATGTATAAAATATAATTGAATTTACTTTTCTAGTTTTGTATATTAGTAAACAAGTTTTCATCTTTGTTTTGAATTTTATAAGAAGTTTTAGCACAGGATTTTCCTAATTAACAACAAAAACTAAAATGAGAAGACAAAAAAAAGCAATAAATTGTATTTATTTTAATGATTAACCAACATATAAATAATAAAAGTTACTGTCGATATAAACTATAAATTATCCACTAAAATTTAGTTAACATTATCATCATCTCATTGTTGGGTTTGTTCGCTTAGTAACTGCTGTTCTAGATCACCATCTCTACTGCAAAAACAAAAAAAAAAACATAATACTAAAATAATTGATCAAGTTGTGTTCATATACAAAGTGATATATGGTTCGGTTGCAAACGATCCTATTAATATTATAAATAGGAGAATAAATATTACGAAACATTACGCGATACCGAGCTGTGATTTTTATATCCAGCATATAATATATACCAGGGTATATTAAGTTTACTGCCGACTTTGTAACGGTTAAAAATATTGATCGCAGAAAAAAATTTTGGCAAAATTTTGTTCATAAAATGGCCTAATTAGTCCATTTCTGCAAATGTGTCTGGCCGTTCGACCGTCCGTCAACACGATAACTCAAAAACGAAAACATATAGCGAGCTGAAATTTTGTATGTGTGTTCTAGAGCTAAAAAGTAAGGTAAGATTCGTGAATGGGCAAGTTTGAAGTTATTCCGCGCCGAATGCAAAATGCCGCATCCTTCTAGCATGTCTAGAAGTGGTTAGAATTTATATATGGGAGTGAGTTACACAAAGAGTTGTATATATTATAGGATTTTGATAATAATTAAAGTGTACTTCTAACATTACTTTAGAGAGCAGAATAAAAATGTTTGTGCACCCTAACCGTGCTGCCATTGTATGGTATTTTTTCCAACCTTCCGAGGATAAAGACTAAGTCGGTTAGTCGTTGTAGCTCCTGCGTAATGGATTTAGTTTTTCATAGGAGTATGTATTGGTCAACATACAGTATCCTAACTGAACTAAATTCCTGTCTTATATATGTTTGAACTGAACTCGTGTCTGTACAAGAGTATAAACTAAGTATATTTACACCTAACTTTTATTCTTATAGTAATTTACAACTATATATAAATATATTTGGGATGACTATTACTCGTTTTTACGAAGTTCTTCTCGTACGTGGTTCAACACTAATAGATCTTGATGGGGACGTCGACCGGACGCGTTGAAAGAAAGCTTTCTTTTTTTTTATTTAGTTTCGTTTCATTTCCGGTCAGTGTCCACTCACTCACTACAACTCGACCTGTTTTCTACAACTGCTTTCGACTATTATCTGTAGTTATCTTATACGCTTTTTTTTCGTTGTATATACAGGATGCTTCATCTGCAAGGCAGCGACGTTTTTTTGGAAAAAATTACACAAATAAAATTTGTTTTAATCTTATGGTGACCTTGATTTTCATCTAATCGGATAGGTGAAGAAAAAAAACATAAAAAATGTGTAATCAAGTCTATTTTGATAATATTTAACCATAAAGCAACTTTTTCAAATATAATGTTGCATTTTTTGAGGTCTTGAATATACTTAGAGTATATGTTTTATTTTTGACTCGGTTTGATTTATGTATCAAGGTCATTCCGATTCACTATGCTCGCTAAAGAAGTTTCACTTCATAAATTAGCAGTCCAAGGTACCAAAATTAGTTTATTTATTTTATTTGTCCTGTAAAATATAGATAAATGGTCATTATTTGTAAATTTTTGGCCATATGTCATCAAAAACTATGTTCACAAAATTATCAAACAAAAAATTTCTGGAATGTACAAAAATAGCCCTTTTATATGATACTGATGGGCCGTGATTAGATATAAAAGACCAGCATGAATGTGTGACAGTAAGCTAATTGAATTCATAGAAAGTATAAAATTGTATTATGTTAATAAATAAATAAATTAATAATAAATATAAATAATCTGTGTATTAAATATTAAAGCATGCCTCGCGAACCACAACATAATAGATACCATACTTGACATGCCAACCCACGAGTAACAATTACAATTTATTGGATTTCAACAATGAAGATAATAACAATCAACTAATGGTAACAATCAATATTTTCAATAATGTATCAGTATCACATGTAAAATACAACGAGTTGTTACTCAGCCGTTCGATTTCCTTATATACACATGACAGTGTTGTCAGCGTGGCTTGATCGAAAGATACGTTGGTATGCCTGAAAAGTTACATTTTCAAACTTAAAGATACATTGTGATGATTTTGTTATTGATATACGATAAATTATTAATTTTGTGTATTATAGCTTTGTGATTTTCAAAATTAGCTTATCCATACTACTATATAAATGTGAAAGTAATTCTGTATGTTTGCTACCTCTTCACGACTAAACGGGTAAACGAATCGTAATGAAATTTGGCAAGGAGATAGATTATATCCTGGGGAAGGACATAGGCTATCTTTTTTTTTATCAAAAAAACAATCTTGAAGGGAGTGAACATTAAAAAAACTACATACAGTCGAACATAGAATCTCCTCATTTTTTTTGGAGTCGGTTAAAATTTTTGTTGATCTAATCATTTCCATAGAAACTATGCTTCTAAAAAATAACTATAAAATTATTTTATTAAAATTTTGTTTCAATTTTATATTAATAGCACACTATAAATCGTTGTGTATCGATATACATATACAGAAGAGTCTCATTGGTCAGAGAGATCAAACTATGTTCACAAAATTTTCCTCTAATTTTAGCAATTTTTTTAAGGGGTACACATTTCAAAATTTTGCCTTCTCAATCCATACAGTTTGGAATATTAGCACTATTGGTCTGATACCTTGAAAACCGTTATTCGTATCATATTTTAACCAACGCCATCGTTTTCGCTAGGTCCAAATTAGCTTAAAACCAAGTTTTTATCAAAATCGGAGACATAAAATTTTCCTCTAATTTTAGCAATTTTTTTAAGGGGTACCCCTTGGAAAAAATGTGAAAAAAGTGAAGGAAATTTTTGTTCTCGATTTTAATCATAATCATTTTCTAGGCTAATTTCGATCCAAACAGTACGAAAATCAGGTTTATTTTAACGTCCGACCAACACATTTCAAAATTTTGCCTTCTCAATCCATACAGTTTGGAATATTAGCACTATGGGTCTGACACCTTGAAAACCGTTATTCGTATCATATTTTAACCAACGCCATCGTTTTTGCTAGGTCCAAATTAGCTTAAAACCAAGTTTTTATCAAAATCGGAGACATAAAATTTTCCTCTAATTTTAGCAATTTTTTTAAGGGGTACCCCTTGGAAAAAATGTGAAAAAAGTGAAGAAAATTTTTGTTCTCGATTTTAATAATAATCATTTTCTAGGCTAATTTCGATCCAAACAGTACGAAAATCAGGTTTATTTTAACGTCCGACCAACACATTTCAAAATTTTGCCTTCTCAATCCATACAGTTTGGAATATTAGCACTATGGGTCTGACACCTTGAAAACCGTTAATCGTATCGTATTTTAAATAAATATAAATAAATAAATAAATGAATATACATATATATATATATATATATATATATATATATATATATATATATATATATATATATATATATATATATATATATATATATATATATATATATATATATTATATATATATATATATATATATATATATAAATATATATAAATATATATATATATATATATAAGCGGGAAACAGCTAGTATTTAATAAAAATGAAATAATTAAAATAAAAATAGTAAGTACCCACACATAGCGTGAGTTTTTAATCGAAGATTTGTGAATACCGAAATTATGGCAAACTTATTATAACGAGAAAAAGTAATTTTTCAAAAATTTACACAAAAGTATCTAAATTTTTTCTTACATACAAGTTACATGGGTAGATGATAAGTTACGTAAAATGTAAGAAATGTAACCTTCTGGCAACACTGAGTCACATGAGAACTTTCTAGAGCATCTACTCGTATCTTCTATTTCTCGAATGTAACAAATGTACACTGTAGACGGCCAGAGTAGTCTACAAAAACCAGTGGCGGTCTTCAGGCACATTCGTTACAATATTTATTTAGTTAAAGGCATCTAATAAGGAATTTTAATAAACCGTATTCGATCATTTGTTTTTGAATATTTTTATACCCGGATATATAAGACAAGAGTAAATTAAGTTTAGTCCTAACTTTGTAACGATTGAAAATATAGAAATTTTGGTATAGGTGTTCATAAAATAACCTAATTAGTCCTACCAGTCCGTCCTAGAGGTAAATAGTAAGGTCGAATTCGTGAGTGTTTCGTGTAATGTTCCCCCCGCCAGGAGAGAAAATGTTCATGTTCCTGTTTTAAAAATAAACAACTTTTGTTTGAAACTTTTTTTCATAAACTGATTAATTTGGCCACAATTTCAAGTAAAACATCTGTCATTATACTCTAACCGGGTATGCCAGCAATTAACTCAGTTAGTTAGTCATTCAGTCGTTTTTACTTGTTTGTAATATAGTATCGAATATTTTGCCCGTGGGAAAACCAAACCATAAAGACATTTTAAAACCGTCTAATCATTAATGTTCAATAGTTTTCCAGTTATTATTTATTGTTAATATTATTGTTAATAATATTTATAGGTAATAACGTTATACAATATACACTTATTATACAGTACTAATAAAAATGTTTAATATACTGTTTGAGATCATCGAAAAAATTCAAAACATATTGGCATTTTAAACCTATTTAGTACTAGTTCGAGTGGCTTAGTTGTCTAAGGCGTTTTGCTCGGAACTGGAAATTTGCTGGTTCGATTCCCAACGGCGGCAGTTTGTCAATAAAATTATTTTTTTTTTAAATT
The DNA here is from genome assembly GCA_963920215.1 of Nineta flava. NCBI lineage: Eukaryota > Metazoa > Arthropoda > Insecta > Neuroptera > Chrysopidae > Nineta > Nineta flava. The sequence goes on from OY986041.1 coordinate 125,926,431, forward strand.
AATGGGGTGCTTAATTCACTTAACTGTCGGCGTATGGACAAGAACTAAAGTAACCAGCTATGCTTGTGAAGGTCTTCTGCAGTTTTCTCTCACAAACTCCAGATGAATATCGGCATAGCTCCTATCAAAGTTGGCTGCAGTCGCACAACTTACCAATTCCTAGTCTAAATACATATCCCTTGTCTTTTAGGGTCAGCAAAAAAGGCGTAGAAAGGTCTACTTGCCAGGCTTCGCCTCTCCTCCGCTACTACTACTAAGCTTGTATGGTGAAGAAGCTTCTGGAAGCTCATCGGAGAGTTTTACGTTTAGATTTTTAATTATTTCTGAAACAAAACTTTTATTGATTGGGATTTAATTTTTAGTTAAAATATTGTTTTCTGAGCAGCTTTATTTGTTTGTAATCGCATTCCCGAAAACGACAATGACTATTTCGATAAAACTTTCAGAGTGAGGGTTTTCGATTTAGCTGTGTTTAATCTCCGGGAAAACACGATTTCTGCAAGTTTTCACAAGCAAAGAAATGGAGTAAAACTTTTTTTAAAGTAAGCAACTTGTAAGACTTAGTGTGATAATTTTGTGTAAGCTCAACTAGAAGTAACTGCATACTGGAGTTTTGTTTCCTATACTATTAAACGATCAACATTTGAACGTTTCAGTTCGTGAATGAGCAGCTACCTGAAGAAAAAAGAAATATTAATAGTAATTTATTTTTTAATGTTGTTATCGGAGATCTTGCGTATCTGCCATGAGAGAATACAGTCTAGTATAAAGTGCAGAACGCATGTATGGCAGACACTCAAAATCTGCGGCATTTAATTTTCTCGTAACAGATTAATTCTTTGTAATAATAATATTTTTATGACTGCTGTATGTATATTGTATAATATTTTGTATGTATGTATTATATAGTACATTATTGGATAATCGTTTCGAACAAAGCATTAACGGTTGATCGCACTTGAAACATCAACCCTACCTAACATCAATGAGTGAACATTGTGACGTCAATGGTTGGTTAGTATTATAGAGAACTATACTAGTAGTGCTACATACCTGTCATATGTACACATGGCCACAAAAGTGGCATTCATTTTTTTAAATGATTTAGTTGATTTGTACCTTATGCATTCGATTTTTGGAAAAATGTTTCGAATAAAAGTTGTTCATTATAAATATACTGACAACTTGTATCCGACACAAAAACCAAATGAATAAGGCACAAATCAATTATAAAATTTGGAAAATTAATCGTCACTTTTGTGGTTATGTGGTGTACCTAGCGTTTGATAGCTTCACTCATTATCCGTCTGAAGATTATGTATATACACTAGCTGTCCGCACAGGCTTCGCACTAAAATTGTGCCAAAACTTTTTGTTTTATTAAAAAATGTTGCATTGTGTGTTTTTATTAAATAAACATTTTTTATATATAAAGATTTTCTTTATCTCGCAACGTTTAAAAGTTTGGTTAGGCCAAACGCACACCAAAAGAGCAAAACTGCTTTAAACAGTGTTAGTCAGCCTAACACTGCTTTTTTAAAATAGAACATAGGAAATTACATTGCATACGCACACTGATAAGACGTTAAGAAAAATCGTTTTGTTTTGACTCTGTCTTATTAGTGTGCGTATGCAATGTAATTTCCTATGTTCTATTTTTAACAAAACAGTGTTAGGCTGACTAACACTGTTTAAAGCAGTTTTGCTCTTTTAGTGTGCGTCGGCCCTTAGGTTTTAGTTTGGTTTTTAGCATGCAGCACACATGCATGAAATGCAAATTTTTTATAGCCTATAAGCTTCCTCAATAAACGGGCTATCTAAAAAAATTATCCATTACATATATAATATTGGGAACTTTGGCATGCTCTTTGGTGGGTAAATTATATATAGCTCTAGTAGGTTAATGTATCTTGCCCCCAACACCCGTGACGTACCCATCGGCCCACAAGTTTCGTGGTCGCACTCTGGCGAACAACTTAGTAACTACAGCTAGTTGATTCAAACACTAAGCACCGCCCCCTGCTAGAAATCCCAATACGTTGCATATATTATTTGCTTAAATTATACACAAAGCTAAGCTCAGATGGCAGCACTGTACAATATACTTTAAAAACTTCTTTCTTTTCAATTCGCGATCGCAAGATACGGTGGCGCCGCGCAGCGTGGGCTAGTGAAATTAGTTTAGAGGATTTTGACAGCTACACATGTGCTGAATGTTTTTGTTCTTGAGATGGAAATTATCGAAAATAAAAAATGTTGTGGTGTTCCCCAGTGTGGGAGGACAAAATCTGAAGGCGTAAGTCTTCATAATGTCGCAAAAACGTACTTGCACTTGCTTCCCGCGCCCGCTTTGCAAGAACAGTAGCATTCGATTTTTTTGTTGTCATCGATAACAAACACTTTTTGGATCTCATGAGGTTTCTCGGTGATTTTCGACGTTTGCAAACATGAAGATTTGATTAATAAACAATTATTTCGTTTCGATTGAATACCACAGAAAAACAAGTTTTTGGAACGAGAAATAGCCTCTCCTTCGATCAACGGCCTTTGTGAGTCGCCAAGTAGCTCAAATATATCACTAACACCAATATCCAGTGCTTTCTCCATGTTAAAAAAAAACAAATAAAAAAAAATGCAAAAATTTACTCTGACAACTTGAACGAAAATCCTCTATGTCAGCCATATTGCATTCGCATCAGCGCCACCTCTAGGTAATTTCGTTCGCGAATAAGCAGTTTGTTTTCGCACCGCTTACTAACTGGAAAACGATATATTTTCTGACACTTGAAATTGCTCCACAACTTTCAGACCACTATTTTAGTAACAACTTGTAGTATGGTTAAACAGATTTTCTTTGAGTTTTATTAACATGAAGGAAAACGTATAGATAGAAGATAGAGTACATCCCACAGAATACAAAACCACATACAATCATAAAACAAAGTTTGGTATATCTTAACACCTTAACTTGAAATGTTAAAAACTTTCTTTAGAAACTTTTGAATAGAATCTTCCTTTTTTTTATTTCTGCATACAATACGCAGTTAGTCAAATCAATGAATGGGGCCCAGTAATGTCGAGATGGTAAGAATTTTAAGGCTAGTTACTTTAAGGCTGGTTTAATTCTGAAATATAGCAGGAGTGTGCAACAAATTGTGCATATTATTCCAACATTGTGTCTACCTGAAGAAAAGATATGCAATTCCTTACCATAATACCTTGGAAAACGTTAAAAAGGAAGCAAAATTATGAAAATTTAACATAATTACTACATGACTAATATATATAAGAAAACAAGGTGCTGATTGGAAAACGTCCTTGACTCTACTCAAAAGAGCCTGGCAAATTTCATAAAAATATGTATATATTTCTATTTTACTTATGTAGGATATACCAAAATTTCCACCCATAATTTGAGGGGTTAATAGAGGATGCATTATTTTTGTATCTGACAAAATTTATTGTCGAGAAAAAATTTCAATACTATTTTTCGTTGTGAAAGCTCCTTTACTCTCAACGGATGCTGCGAAAGCCTGCTACCATCCTCACCACCAATCTCCATCTTCTCTGTTAACCGCTATAGCGCACTCCTGATTGGCCGGCCACTTAATTAATAATCAATTACCTGTGCGTAAAGTGTCAACTCTATAAATTATGTGCGGTACTTTTAGAATACTTAGTATTTGAATAAAATTTTCATTTTTTCGAATTCTACAGACACCAAATGTACCAAAATCACTTTATACAGAGATTACAGACTATAAAGTCACACCAGAATTTTAAACCCATTTCCGATAAATAAGTTATCATTACTTTTTTTAAATTATGCAAATAATTTTTTTATCATTTGTATCATTCAGATCCAGACACATTGAATTTTTATACCTTCTACAATAAATCAGCAATCTAAGTTTCAATATAGATATCAATGTACTGGACAGATAAATGAACTTGGCGACAACCGCTGGTTTCGACAATTTATCATTGTGATTGACCGGTCTACCTCCCACAAAAGTAATAATACATCGTCGTCGCTGTTTTTTTTTTACAATGTCATGTGATATAAGTTCACTCCCACCACTAAATTTCCTGTTAGAAAATGCTGTTCCCAATTTTTTTTTCACTTTACTGATAATGGTAGTGTTCACCTTCTTAATGAAAATACAAGAAAACCATGTTACTATGCCAGTGGCGTAATCAGAATTTCATCATGAGTAACTAAACTAATTTGATGCGACACCGCAGTTCTTCCATTTATTTATAGCCTACCAAAAGATATAAAAAGCTTTTCAAGAGTGAAATCACCAATTCGTAACTGGTATTTGACTCTTTTTTAGACTTTTCAAAAAATAATTAAGTGATTTTCTTAATATTTTGTGTTAACTAATTTTGACTTTGAAGACTAACTATGTAACTTAACTTGAAGTGAGAACTTATTTTTTTAACCACTTTTCGTTTTTGAAATTTTTTTTCATAACTTCCTAATTAAATATTTTAATCTGTATATATTAGACGTCAGAAATAAGACACATGGCGTTATGTCTACGTAGTATGCATACTTGAAAATTGGGAGGTTATGGGTTCGAATCCCGACATCGACAGTTTGTCAATTAATAGGAAAAAAAGGGGGCGATTAATTAACTAAATTGCCGGCGTATGGACAAGAACGAAGTATCCAGTTATGCTTGAGAAGGTTTTCTGCAGTTTCCTTCACGAACTCCGGATGAATATTGGCATAGTTCCTACCATAGTCGGCTGCAGTCGCATATCCTACCAATTCCTAGCTTATACACAAAAATTCCTTCCACTCCACTCACATCCTCACATCCTTTGGCATCACAATAGATCTTATGGTCGAAGTGTAGCCCGCCCAGGGCAGCTTCTATAATCTATTTCTATCTATATACACTCGCAACAGAGTGAAATCAACCCCCTTGTGGATACGTGCTTGTTCTGTACCACTAATGTTTTTTATACGATGTCAAACACCAAAATATGTCTAATAAACATATTGTGTGAAGAAGTACACTGTGAACCGGCAAAGAAATTCATTTCAATTTTTTTTATGATTTTGACTTGTTCATTGATATAACTAACCTCAGGCAGTATAAAATGTTGCCTATGAAATTCTCTTAACATGGTTTTCGATTTTTTACAGAATTCACATCGTTACAAAACAACCTATACAAAATTACAAAACAACCTAAAAAATGAAAGAATGGTTGTTTTTAACCATCTAATAATCATGGTAAATTATTAAAATATTGTAATGAACATATAAACGGTGCGATTCTTATGACCAGATATAGTTTTCTGAGCTGACCCATCTTATGAGCTTAATCACGGATTACACCTAACGAGTTATATAGAGATCAGTGATCTCAGTAGTTTAATTCGAGCACTGTAAATATAAGTATTCTTACCCGGCATTTTAAACTGCTGACAAATGACAGTATGTTATGCTTTGCAAAAAAGTTTCAAAATATTGATTATTTTACGACTAAAGTATCGAGTACACGTGTCAAAACACTGTTCGGTAAGTGCTGAAAATCGATTTAAATATGACATGTTAAAATTTTTCTTAAAATATCGTATTTAACAAAAATTATAATTATTTTGTCGTTGGAATGACATTTTTTGTTTGCAGTGTATCAAAGTTCAACGTGAAAGTGTTAGAAAAAAAACGATGAAATGAAATGCCAACAAGGAGTCATTGTTTGGGAATGATAATGATGATGAAATATAGCAAGTCTATGAAGAGACTTTATTGTTTGGGAATACAGAAAAATAAATTTCAGTGTTTAAATTTTTACTATGAATTATTGAATTTCGATTTCGAGAATCAGAAAATGAAAGAATCCCAACCGTCAGCGATAAAACGTGTTTCTATTGACTAAAAACAAGACCATGAAGCAGAATCTGGAAAGCATACCATTTTCAAATTGTAATCCACAAATGGTCGTCCGTCTATCAGGTATCAAATGGCGGATATAATACTCACCTTTAAAGTAAATGCCTTAGTTTAATTATATCCACGCTGGTGCTGCAATCTTTTATTTCATCTACTACAAAATTATTGAAAAGGATATTGATTAAAACACACATGAATAGATTTTATTCGATTAATTTATTTGAATATATTTTCAACCAATATATAAATGTTATAACTATAAAAAAAATTTGAATAATTTTATATTTGGGACGTAACCTAACTAAAAAGAAAATAGTGATATATTTTATTTGTTTATAAATCATGGATAGATACTTCTACATATTCTTTTTTTTTCTGTCTCTATCGAAAAATATTGGAACTAGACTTTCTAAATATATTAAATATTAAATACTCTAAACTGAGTACTCCTTAATGTCATGAAGAGAGTTCGATTGAAGGGTTCTACGGAACCCTAAAAATAATGGTTAAGGGAATGTTGAGACAATTCTCATTAGAAATAAAATTTAAATAATGGAGGAATAAGTAAACTGTGCAAGCAAGTTATGTATACAGATAGAAACCACAATCCGTCAAGAATTGCAACAGAAACAGGAATTAATAACCTACTCCTTGATTAAGTTGATACAATCTTTGGGTCATCCTCGGTTAAAAACATTACGATAACGACTCGATTTTTAGACTTTAAATTGCGCAAGTATTTAATCGTCGATAAAAACACTTTGCGCAATTTTACAAGGACCCAAAAACACAATCAAAGTGCCATATTCATAATGTGTCATTAATTTTTGAAGTTTGTTTCTAGATATCCAAATGGGCACATGTGAAGAGCAATTATTCTTCACAAAAATCTTACACAATTCTCTAAACAATTACAATAAACGCTGTTTTTTATGTATAATAATTTAAAATTTACAGCCCATTTGGATATCTAAAAACAAACTTCAAAAATTAATAACACATTATGAATATGGCCTGTTTACATTGCCTTAAAAACAACCAGTGTTAATAAGATTTCTTTCAAAAATAGCTCAGACCCAGTATCTATAAGGATTTTAATTCTAATCAGATAGACGTAGTCTATTAATTAATATTAATATGAAAAAAATTAACTCATCCGCCAGGTATCATACCCTGGACCTCTGGATATCGTGTCCAGACCACATATTAGCTTGATGGGTTGATTTTTTTTTCATGTCATGACAGTACTTACTTTAAAGTCAACTATTAACTAATTATTCTAACATTCTATTAAAAATTTAATTTTATCTCAGCCAAAGAATATATGAACTGCTTTTACGTACATAACTTTTTTGTACGTAAATTTTGCTCTGAGTTTCAAACAACGAAATCGAACACTGGCAGCAGGACATCATGCTGAGAAAAAAATTCGACGAGCTAGTCCATATATTCTTTTGACTGAGACTTTTGAAAAAATTATGAAAAATATTTTTAAAAAGTACTCAGTCCAAACACACACTCTTGAAAAAATATAAATGCAAATTAACTTTAACCATAGACTTAACTATCCTAGGTAAAACGTTTACAATTAACCAACCCATTTTTTATTTTGTTTTTTAAATTTTACTTAATGGATCTCATCAAAGTACTGATATTTTTTTGCTTTTTTTTTAGTTTTAAATTCCTTAAAAAATAATTTTACTCCTTTTATTTGAGATTTTGAACTAAAATTAGTATTAAAGACAAAGACAACAATACATCTGGCAAAAGTTTTACACATTTTGAGTATTTTGTAGTCAGTATTGTACCGCAGTCTCGGATTGGTTATAGGGACTCCAAATTTAAAACAGTTTCAGCTGAGTGATTTCCCCGTCCTACATGAATCAGAGGAGTACGCTACTCTACTAAATCGACGGACACTGGATACTATAGATGTAAAATACCATCTACATGTTAAACAACAAGGCCATAATTAGGTCATTCAAAATCATAACCTCAAATTGTCAATACTACACGTTTGTAGCAAAACATATCCCGAAAAATGTATCCAATTAAGTTATAAAACTTGGTAATTGTGCAGATTAAATCCAGATTAATGAAATCATCCAATAATAATGGTCACATAAATCTTGGATCGCCGCGATGAATATGTGTCCTAAACGCAATAAGAGTGCCATATTCATAATGTGTCATTAATTTTTGAAGTTTGTTTTTAGATATCCAAATGAGCACTGCAAGAAACAATTCTCACTAACATTAAAAGTTAATACCCTTCTTAAATTACAGCTAACACTTTCGAACACGCTCTAAACATAGAAATTTTACAGCCCACCTGGATATCTAAAAACAAACTTCAAAAATTAATGACACATTATAAATATGGCCTGTTCACAACATCCCAGAAACAAAGTATGTGGAACAAATTAATGTTTTACGGACGCAGAATTACTATTTGATGCTTGAAAATTCTTAAAAAATGCAAAATGATTTTACACGATCCAAAAATGTTTTAAAAGTGCCATATTCATAATGTGTCATTAATTTTTGAAGTTTGTTTTTAGATATCCAAATGGGTACTCTGCAAGGAGCAATTCTCGTCATACAATAAAAACTTTTGCATCTAACGTTTTTTTTACCGCTAAAAATTTGTTTTGAAAGTGGTCAAAGTCGTTTTGAAAATGATCATACAATTGACTGAAACATATGTCAACAATAATAAATAGTGATCAAATTTACGTAAAGCGATTAAAAATCTTATGTTTACTGCCCATCTGGATATCTAAAAACAAACTTCAAAAATTAATGACACATTATGAATATGGCCAAAAACAATCCAGATGATAGTATTGTTGCATATGTTTTATTTTCAGAAATTTTGAGTACGAACTGTTTGAATTAGACGAGTTTTGAGATAACCGTTGGTAAATCGTTATTATAACGTTTTAATAACTTAATATTCAATTCACGATTATAGAATCCCATCTCATATAAGATCTTTAGACAAGTATCTAAAGATCTAGGATTCGTTTGTCCACTTCCACTTCGTGATGTACCATTTGATGATGCTGACATTCTACGTTGTTCAGTCGGTGATGGTGTTCGAGTACCATATGACGATGATGACCGTTGTCCATTGTTATTATTATTATTATGTTCACCCTGTAAATGTAATTTTTATTTATCATCAATAATACTCACTATAACAATTGTTTTTAAGGACGTTCATACATGAGGTTTAATAGTAGATATTTAGTGAATTGAACAGTTCAATTATGTATTATTTATCCTTCTTCAAAAATTTAAAACCTGTTGACGATCATTTCAAAGAGTAATTATCGATTAAAAATCAAACTTTTAACACAGCGTCTTATGGAGGACAGAATTTTTTTGTACTTAAAATTATAATAACTATATTATTAAAATAGGCACCATAATAAATAATGTTTATAAATATTCTTTGAAATATACAGTTTATATATTTGCATTAAAAAAATGGTGTTGAGGAACGTTCGAATTAATTATTTAATAAAATTAAAAGTAGTTTGTTAGATTCGTTTTTGCCACCATATTTTGAAAACAGGCGACAGCGCACAGTAAAAAAATGTACTCATACATATACATATACACTGTAAATGTCATAACAAAACATAGTTTATTGTCAAATCTATCAAATTAAGTCAAATCAATTTCTAATATACATTTACTGATATTTTACAATACTTTTAAAATATTTAGGACAAATAAAAAAATGTTACAAATTGTTGTAAGATTATTGGTATACGAACAACTTTTTTAAAATCCTAAATAAATTTTATTAAAGATAGTACTCATTTGACACTAGCGTAGCAAATGAACGTCCTTAATGAAATTAAAAAATAATAAAAAAATATAAAAGTATAATTTTTAAGTGGAGTTGTTTACTCACCTCACCACGAATCATATCATAAACATTACAAGCTGTATTAAATGCATTTGCGGCAACTTGAATAGCTCCATTAACAATTGTTTCAGGTAAAATGTGAACTCCATTTGTTGATGACGACGCTGACGATGTTGTGGGAATTTCAAAATTTGTTGTTGAACGTTGTGGAGAATCTGGTTTCGATATTCCAGTAGTTGGAATTGGTCTACCATCACCATAAACATACGAATATTTAGCCGGTTTTCGCACTTCACAGTCAACATTCGTTTCGGTGTCATTTGTTACGTTTTCTGATACCTGTTGGTGTGGATATGTTTCAAAACCAGTTCCCGTATTATTAAATACAAAACGTCGGGTATTAGAATCATGTGTATGATTAATGTGATCCGGAAATATGCATCCAGGATATGGAAAATAACAACTATCCGAATTTGTCGAAGTAGGTATTGCCCCAGGATATGGTGGTTCAAATTGTGTTGCTCCATCGGTGGTATCAGGTTTTTTTGTTTGATCACATGTTGCAAAATCATTACCAAACGCAGAACATCCATTACGCCACGTTGGATGACTAGTTTGGTTTGAATGTGTGTAACATGTTGGTGGAAAACGTGGACCGTTCGGTCCACTACCACAATTTGGATCACCAAAATTACAGTGTGCAAATACGAATGGTCGTTGATATGCATTTGAATACAAATGTGTAGGAGTGCATTCTGGAGTGGTACCGTCAATTGTTTGATTTTCTGTGTTTTTCTCCGAATCATTTGTAACTGTTGTAGATGACACATAGCATGACGGTTTCTCAACTTTGTTGAGTTCATTCAAGTCAGGGTAGCAAACTGGTTTATCGATTTTAGTTTCAGACGTTGATTGTACGTAATTTGTTGGTTTCTCGACCACTTCATAAACTTCAGTATTTGTACCAGTTTCTTGTAAAATACCTACAATTTAAAGAAAAAGTAAGAAAAACTTTAGGTTGTAATAATCACACGACTTTATATACAGGGTGTTTCACAATACGAGTCTATGTATACACTAAATGTTAATTTAAACAATAAAATTAGGGAGTAAAATAATTAGCAACAATTAGCAATAATTACGATTAGCCAATTCATACTGATGATGACTGCATTGTAGTCGAAATACGTATTTATAAAATACAAATGAATGTTCTAGGACTTGGGGCAAAATTTTAAATATAATTTCAAAAAACCTAGAGTTCTCTTTGATTATTTTAATAACATCTACAGTAAGTAAGTATACCCTATCGTAAGTTGTTCTATGTCAGCTGAAAAAACACGTTTGAAATTGATGAACTTGTAAAAATTCAATATTAGAAAGACAGGCGTTCTACGGAAAACAGAAAAAATCAGCACGGGTTTACAGGAGAAGAAAGGTAGGAACCCCCTGATCTTCACAGATCACTATTCAAAAATGATACTTTTGCCATTAGAAGGAAACCCCAATACTAAGTATAAAAGTAAAATAACATACTTGCTGGAGGAGGTGTTGATGAGGAACATGCTGCTATATCAATTGTATTTCCACTACCACAATTTGGATCACCAAAATATGCAAATATGTTTGCTTGTTGATGTGAATTTGCGTCGCTTCTGTCCAAAAATGGATATTGTCTATGAGTCCGTTCTGGAGTGGTATCGTCAATTGTTTGATTTTCTGTACCGTCAATTTTATTTTGTTCCAAATCATTCTCAGTGGAAACAATCGATTCAATACCTGATGATTTGATACTGATTTGATCAGATTTCTGTAATTCAGACATTGGTATGACAACAAAATCGTCTCCATGATCAGTAGAACCAACACTTATTGTACCAGATATAACAGAAATATTATCTGAATCAGAATCACTATTTAATTCATCAATTTTAATGCAATCAGCCTCTTCCTCTTCCTCATCGTGATCATCATCTTCAGCAGGATCTGGTACAGTTTTATTATTGATTTTATCAACATTGTCTAAATTCAATAGTTCATCGTTTGATAATGGATTCGATTGAACTGGTTCGTACAATTTCGGTTTTAAACATTCAACAGATGATTCATTATTATTATTCATTAACAATTGTGTTAATAATCGTGATTGCTGTTTTTTTCTATTTTGACTTGGTAATGTTGTTGATGTTGAAGCTGCTTCTTCAACATACTTTTCAGGTTTACCAACCACATAATCAACGGGAGCAGCATTTTCCGAATCAACTGCAGTAGTCGTATTGGTTTTTGACATTTTCATGTCATCAGTTGTTGCACTAATATGATGATATCGTGAACATTTATTTGTGTCCACTTGATAATAACGTGGACATTTTGTTGTAGTCAAATCAACAGCATTTTCTGGCGGAATTTCTCCATTCCACATTCCCATGCGACAGCGATCATCTTTTTGTAAGCCAATCACATATGCACATCCTAACCAATGACCAAAACGTATACCGGAATGGAAGAAATACCAATATGATTCAAATCGTCCAAGTGCATCTTTTAAAAAAAATATCATAAGTTAAATATCTTGGCGCAAACAGACTAAATGAAGAAAAATTTCTATTGAAGAAAATCACTTACCCGGTGCCTGCATTGTAACTTCAACATAACCAGTTTCACCTGGTTTCAAATGTGGAACTTTCACGACTTTAGTAAGTGGTACTAAAGTTGACGATCCCCATGTAAAACGTAGTTCTGTCTACAAATCAAAAATCAAAAATCATTTTTTTTTTAAGTTTATACGTATCGTGAGTTGCTTTTTCAAATTTTTAGATAACATTGATAAAGGAAATTTTACGATTAGAACATGAATTGCATAAAATTAGAGCGTGGTTATAACAATGAATTTTTTTTCCATAATTAATTTTTTCTAATAAATATAATATCAAATTTTAGTATGTAGACTTATTAACCCTGCGTAGTTAAAATTAAGATTTTATGGCAGGAAACGTAAGGTTATGGTATTCAAGACCATATTTATTTGGCTTACTTGGATGATATGTTTGAAACGGGCTCCCGGAACCCAATTAGCATAAAAAAAGGTCCATATTTTACGGAATCATCCAAATTAACCATCCTGTTCAACGTTTATGATAACGCAGCCGTAATACAAACAATTTTACTACCTGATCGCGGGTCCGACCATACCTTAGCTCCGAAATGTTAAATTAAAAAAAAAAAACATTAATTTGTAGAAGAAAAAATTATATGAGAGATTCCTATACAAAGTAACAATCTATGTGAATAAAGAAATGTAATTCGTAAACTCCAGCTTACTTAGTAACAGCATTGGCCCGGATAAACGAGGCTCTATGGTTCATATCCTAATGATTGCATTATCCTTTTCACATATGTAATTTATGAGTTTTAATAGTTGAAGTCTACTTTTTTTAAAAAGTGTAAGTCACACCCACATAAGCAGGGGATTCACAGAGGAAGTGAATCTTTTTTAGTTTCATTATTTGCAAATGTTATCAGCTGCTTATACGTTACCCCTTCCTTTCTCTCACTCAAAGTTTCTCATATATTTTTCCGTTGCTGAATCATTTCCTCTTTAACGTCACATAAAATTTTAAACAGATATACCTCGCTAAAGAAGTTTCACTTCAATAAGTACAAAGGTTCATTTTTTAAATGAATTAGGCATTGTACAAGTTGAAAATTATCAAAAATTATACGAGATTTTATATAGACCATTTTTTGACGTGATATAGGTAACAATATTTACACGTAGCATGTTCTCCTAATGCAAATGTGAAATGTAATTCCTTCTTTTCTCACACTCAAGGCTTGTCTCTTATTCCCCTTCTATTGAGTCATTTCCCCTTTATTGTAACACAAAATTTCAAACAGATATGTCGTTAAAGAAGTTTCAAAATTATAAATACCAAATCGGTCCAATGGCAAAGTCCATTATTCATAACCTCCCAACGTTTTGTAATAATTTTTCCACGTCCAGCAAACTCAGTGATCATTTGACGATTTAGAGGAATAGCATTCATAGCTAAGCCTTCATCGGGTACAGCACAACTTTCAAAACAACCAGTCCTTTTATCCGCTTTAAATGAAACTGATTTTGTAGCATTTTCAGAATTTTGTGAACGATTACTGTAACAACCTAAAAAAATTTAATTATTATTAAAGACTATCTACTAAAATGTGTACTTTTATTAGCGAGTAGCACGCTAGCCTAATAATAATAGGATTCTGTCTGTATATACACGACGTAAAAGAAAAAATACAAACGTTTTGGTTTATCCACTTTAACTGCTGTTTGGCAGGGTGTTGGTGGCGCCGTTGGAGTTATTGTTGATGTAACCGTATTTTGTGTTGATACAGTACAATGTTTTTTAGGCTTACTAACAATTGTTGATCCTAATGATGTGTGTGGTTTCTCTGATCTGAGACCAGTTTTTTTATCAATTATCCGTTTAACTTTATGTTCCAATTTACCAATTTTTGCTTCATACTTGCGTTCGATTTTCTTTTCTCTAGCTTGTAGTTTGTGCACCTTCTTTAAGAGACGATCTCCTCTATAAAAAAAAATCATAAATATAGGATCGTCATTTTCGACATCTACTAGGCCGGATCAAAGTTCTTAGTAAACTAGGTAAGTCAGTCAGTCTATAAAAAAATTTACTTCTAAGCATCTAAGTTCAGCGTTTTTTTATCAGGACACACTTACTAATTTGTCAGTAGTGTTGCCAAGAATAAATCACCTAGATTTTCAACTAGGCTTTATTAAATCCACTAAATATAGGAGAAAATTAATCTGTAAGCACTTACTAAGATAAATGGTGTCATAATCTAAGTTGTTTAGTATCTGTCAAGTGTTCTGGTAAGAAACTTTTAGTAAATTACTTAGTTTACTAAGGACTTAATTACGCTGAACACGACCAATAGATCTTTTCATAGAGTTTTATGCGCCTGGGATTTTCGGACAGTTTGCAATAAGATGAATAAAGATGTGAAGTATTATAAAGATTATTAAAATAATCAAAGACAACTCTATTTTTAAGTGTGAAACACTCAACAAATTAGCAACCAGTAACATATCTTCGATTCTATATACCGGAGAGAGTTACGCTTAGCTAATTCATACTGATGATGACTACTTTGTAGTCGAAATACGTATTTATAGAATACAAATAATTGTTCTAGGAATTGGGGCAAATTTTGAAATTTAATGGAAAGTATTGCTTACTCGTTTCTTCTCATTGAATAATTTGACATTCTGTCCGAAACAAAAACAAATCTTAATTTGAATTTTCGTAAGAAAATTTTCTAAAAACACACCAACCCATGTAATAAATAAAACGTTCTCAAATAATGTGATACACTTACAGAGCAAAACCATCCACACAATCAGATGAATCTTCATCACAAAATTTCTTCTTAATTTTTTTTTTACTTTTAACAACTTCAACTTGTTCTGGTGGTGGAGTCAATTCATCATTTTCCATCATACAGTACATTGACTCCACAATTAAATCACCAATTTCTTGCTTAAACTAAAATAAAATTTTATACAGTGACTTTCATAAAACAAAGTCGTACGCTAAAATGGTACAGTAAGAGCTGGTCGTAACTAAGTTGTGCCATTTCCGAACAGGTTAAAATGAGATGAAAATTTCTATTTCAGTTATACACCATGAAATACGTGTTTCCGAGTTTTTTTGTAAATGGTATCCTCAAGGAGGTGAAACATGGGGTGAGCATTTGTGTAAAAGTTCAGTATTTTTAAATTAGGCGAATGAAAATTGATATTTAGCATATAAATTACTAGCAACCCACGGCTTCGCACGGAAAATTTAATAAGGATGTACTATACATATAAATCTTCTGGAAAAAATTATCTACATGATGGTGAAAATCGATTCAAGATCCATTGAGTGGTTTAGAAGCAGTTAGCACTTCCTTTTATGCTATGTATAGATAAATAAACAAATAAATACGTGTAACAGCGTCTTAAGAAAATCAGTCCTTGACGGGGAGAAATATTATGTTACTCAATTATATTGACAAGGCAGTGTCCAGAGGTTATTTATTCATCGTGCACAAATTAGAAAAATTAGGAAAAAAAAGAAATATTTTCAAAATTTCAGAAATGGTACAATTTCTTTACGGGTAATGACAAATTCTTGGTTTTATTACCTTTTTCATATATTTCAAAAACCATAATGGCGGTTGTTCATCATCCCCCTCTGAATCAGAAATATCAGCAACAAAATAAAATGGATTTGGAAAATGTCGTCGTGTACAAAATTCATGATGACGGCGTCCATCACCATCATGGATTTTATCATGATGTTTCATTTTTTTAATACTTTTATGTGTTCCTTTAATATGTTCCTTTAACGATTTTGATTTTTTTAAGTTTAATATTACTTTCTCGTGTTTACGTGCCTTTTCTCTACAATATTCTAATGTTGATTGATAATTTTCACTATCTATTTGAATTTCTTCACCATCCGTATCAACATATGCAATTATTGTATCCTCGTTTGCACCAGAATTTTGCATCTGAAAAATAGTTTGTCATATTAATTTAATGTCAAGGTAACGAATATATCCACCAAAGCCTAAGGCCAAGTGCACATGATGCGACTGTTTTGAGACAAAGGTTGCAAACCAATTTCTCTCTACAACCAGAAGGACATTTCTGTGGACAACGTGGATATCGAATTTGCTATCTCGAATTCAGATGAGGAAGACATCATTGTCTATTTTCAATACCGCAGACTACGTAGGATACAGAGGGAGCATTGGATTCATCCCTACATAAGAGGATACAAAGTCGAGACTAAACTAGTAATACCTTTGTATATATTATATATATATATACCGGCGGGTATAAAGACGTTTAAAATAATTAATTAAACTTACTGGCTAAATAAATTACTACAACTATTGACGTAGAGTGAGTTTTTGTGAAACAGAAATGAATACAACAGCGAATGTTCGTAAGCAAGATGGAAAGTTTTTCACTAGTGGCTACGACCTACTAGTGAAAAGTTTTGTTTTCACAAATTATTTTTAGTCACGATGGTGAAAAGTTGAAGAATCTATTAGAAAACTGTTCATGGATTACACGGTTCTTATATTTTTCATTAGAAAATTCGTCTTTAAAGATGAATTCTACGTGGATCTTTCTTTTCTTTAAATAACTGCTTTTCGGAAGCTTTTCATGAAATAATGTTGCAATTATTTGGTCTTCAAAATCATCGGAATCAGATTCTGAACTTAATAAAGATTCAATATACAGACACACAGTGGCGATAGAACTGCCGCCTCAACTTTTGCTTTTCCTACGCGCAGTTAATTCAAATCCTGCTGCCCTCCGTCACCCTGCGCTTCAACTTGCGCCCGACCTTATAGTCCAGTCAAATGTTAGCATCGGAATGAAAGTCAGAAAGCTGAATTTTTGTATTAGTCTTTGTTTTGATATTCTAACAGTCTTTAAAAAGTACATTCATAGAATCTCGAATCCGGGAAGCAAGATATTAAAGGTCAAAGGTCATATGTCATTAAATTTCAAACAAAAGTTGTTTGTTTTAAAAAAAGGAACATGTTTGTCTTAAAATTTATTTTCCCATAATTCGAATTAATAGCGATTGGCCATGCTTTGTGATAGATCTGCGGTATCTGAATATCTACGGTTCGAGTTGATGGACGTTAGCCAAGTTTCGTGGAGGTTCTGAAGTTTTTGACATTCGGTGACATTAATTTGTGGTACATCCTGTGTTACTATAAACATATAAATTTTATTTTTTTACAAATTTTAATTGTTTTTGTAAACTTAGCGCCTATTAATCCATTGTTAGTATGAATGTCTTTAAGGTTATGTTGACTTTTTGTTTTCATTTAAACAAAATTCACATAACCGACCCTCTAATTTTTACAGCATATCTATTACACGGAAAATTTTTTATAATCTAGAGAAAACCGTACCAAAATCGATTTAACCGTTTTAACGTGGAACAGACATAAATTTTGAAAAACCAATTTTTGACATATATACTATTACAAAATTTAACAAATTTTATATTATTTTGAAAATAGTTTCCATAAACAGAGTTGACCCTGTCTACAATTTTATTGGATGCCATAGTATGTTATTGTTTAAAATATACACAAATCATAAACTTCTAAACATAACTTTGTTCTAAAATATATTTTGATAAGAAATTATGTTAAAACAACGTAATTGATAAGAGCAATTGTTAATAACACAAAATTGTAGTTTAAAAAAATGTAATCAATATACATATATAAAGTCCATTTTTAAATGTGTGGCCTCATATACGCGATTAGTCACATAGAGCATTGTAAATTGCATTTTATCAGAGGAGTTATTTCCATGGCCTTATTTTGTCACATCAATTTTTTTTTTAAATTTTTTTAATCTTCAATTATTTGAGAAAAAACAAACAAATGGCCGAATTTTGAATAGATTATTTTACAAATGCATAAACATTGTGTGACTATAAAGTAGTTTTCATTCAAATCGAGTGGTGTACCCTTTCTAAGGGGGAAAATATAATTCATAATAATTTGAAAAAAATAACAGTTCATAATAATTCGGTTTTTGTTTGTAGTCCGTAGTTGCGACTACATTAAGAGACCCCCGAATTCGCAAAAGAAGAAACAATAGTACCACAACAATCAATGACATGTAGGCTGCATACTAAGTTCGATTCAACCAAAGAATACAATATACAGTTCAACTCCGGTTTTTTTTTCGGCAAAAATATCTGTTTTCGATTCAAAGTTCTGGTTTTATTATTTTTTATTGCAACCTCAAAACTGTATTATTATATTTTATTCATGACATCTACTCTTGAAAACTAAAATAATTTATCAAGTTTTTTTTATACATATTTCTAAGACATTACTGTTACAGATTTTGCAAACTGATGGGCCACTCATTTGTAATGTTTTACGTCCTTCGCGTGTTTGAAACATAAAAAATAATTCATAAACTATCGTGTAACCTGATCATTTCAATTAAATAAACTCATATATGGAAATTTTTTTTATAAATATTATAATTATAATTCTGTAATTAAAAATACTTTAAAATAATGTAAAATTCCAAATTTACAAGGTTATTTATTACAATGATTTCTAAAATAACAGAACTGTTGAATATGTGAACAAAAATAACTTATGGTAAAATACTTTAAATACTGCAGGTATTCAATAAGTTACAAAATTTTCGGAAAAAAATAATACCCACTTCAAAGTCATTATCTAGGGAGAACAAAAAAAAGTTAACCTCTACTAAAATAAGACATTGGGGAATAGGACAGATGGAGAGAGGACTTCATTGTAAATGTGAGCTCCAATTTTGGAAATCCACTGTGGATCGACACCACAAAAAAAAATACGGCTCAGTTTCAAGTACATAAATAATTTTATCCAATATCATGGATACTTTTGAAAATCAACTTTGGAAATTATTTCAAATATACCAGAAAAATACGGTTTACGGTACCCGTATTGTTTTTTATGACCTCATCTATTCTACGTCATTCGGACTGCTACCACGATTCCAAAGATACCCCCCCCCCCTTCACGATGATGCAACTTATTCAAGGGGTTAAGTTACACAATGTACCCCTAATTTGGGGCTCTGATTTAGTGAGCCTTAATTTGTAAGAGTCCGTCATTATCTTCAATCCAAGGAAAAGGTTTTTATTCTATTTATGTTTTTTATATTTGCAAACGTGAGTACAAATTAAGTTTAGCCCCGGCTATGTAACAGTTGAAACATATTTATCGTAGAATTATTGGTATTTGGATCTCTGGCAAAGACGGAGCTATATTTCAACCCACTGGCAGTAGTTTCTAAGTTGTTCATCAGAGTGCAATCATGAAACTTGTAGGCAAAAGGGTATATCAAGGGGGTTAAGGCAGAAAACAAAGACCTACTAGCTCTAGTTTATAATTTATCCAACAGAGGGCATATCCAAGTGATAGAGTTCCCAATAAGTGTTCATTAAAGGACCTAATTAGTCCATTTTCGCATGTCCGCCTGTCTGTTCGTCCATCTGTCAGTAGACACGATAATTAAAAAACGTAAAGAGATAACCGGCTGAAAATTTTTGTGTATTCTAAAGTTAAAAAGTGAGGTCAAGTTTGTTGATGGGCATAATCGGACGGAATTATCCAACTTTGAAAGCTTAGAGTAAAAAGAAAAGTTTAAAGACAAAAATGTTCCTACTTAAAAAAAATAAATAAACACAATTTCAACTTAAAAACTAAATAAATAGTTCACGCATTGTTAATGAACTAAGTGCATAACGGGTATTTAAGCAATAAACTCAGTTGTTAATTGCACTTTATTTGAAAAGAAAATGTTCGATATTGTATAAGGAAAAAAATGTACGGGGTTTAGACTGAAAATTTTGCGCCTTTAGAGCTTTAAAATATTAATATGTACCTTTTGAATAAAGATAATATTAGTAATATATTTATTCAAAAGATACAATTTTTCAAGATGGCAACCCTAGTTTACCAGCTCAGAATGGTCACCCCTATTTTATTAAATAACAAAACACAAAATATCTTCACCTTTTACCCTACATTTATTTTTAGTCCTATATTACTTTGTACCTTTTTTTTTAATGAAATTTTCGAACTAAATTATTTAGAAATTATTTAAAATATTCATAAATAACAAAATTATGATTATTTATGTCATAAAAATATTTTACATAACTCTTTGTTTACTGAGAAATGTCAAAACTACAACCATTTTTTATTTACAAACATTTGATCCGCCATTTGCTCCAACAATATGTGATTAGTCATCATCGAAATAAATGAACAACAATTAGAGAGAAAAAAAAAACAATAAGAAATTTATGGAAAATATATTTACCAAATATGATTTAAAAGTTGTCCAATCAAGACAAGTATCTGCTGTATCCAAAATACCCATAATATTTACTTTATCTGTATTGTATCTATTTCCAATATCACTTTTCCAACGTAATTCGTAGATAATTTGTAAATCGTTACCACCGTCTACCGACATTTTGTCAAATATTTGATGTATCAATATACAATTACAATGTTTTTTTTTTTAATATTTGTTATTATATTGTTACATGTAAATGATGTAAACTTTTACTTGTCATTACATTTTATTACTGCGTAGTTTCAACTGTGAGTGTATTATTGGACACAGTCATGTATGAATGTGTTTGTATACAACCTACGTTTAACTTTGCTTACTATGGGTCACAAAGTAGCGTTTTGTTTTCAAAAATATATGATTTATTTGTGCCTTATTCATTCGGTTTTTGGGAAAATGTTTCAAATAAAAGTTGTTAGTATATGTATAATGAAGAACTTTTATTAGAAGCATTTTTTCGAAAACCGAATGAATAAAGTACAAATCAATTATAAAATTTTGAAAAAATAATGCTATTTTTGTGGCCATGTATGCACTGCTGTTAATGTTTATATACAAACACAAACAGTTTTACCAATGCAAGATCGCTTGTATTTACCTTGAATTTTAATAACTTAGTGTACTCAATAATTCAATATGTTAATGTTCTACCAGCTACACACGCATAGATGTATAAAAACATGACTTGTTTTTAACGAATTTTCATTCTTAAGAAAATCAGAATTTTAATTTTGTACCGATCAAAGGATTTCGAAAAAATTCCTTTAAATACCCAACGAACCTACCTAATAGAAATAAAAAAAAATGACATCACCAAACGCAATGTATATATATATATATATATATATATACAGACAAACCTGGATAAGCGAGAGTTCAAGGGAGCACAATCTCATTCTCGCTTATAGAGGTTTCTCACTAACCCGAGTTTCGCTAATGCAGGTACATGGATAGCGTTTCTCTCTTATAGAGGTACGCAGCAATAACAAGTCACAGCAAGTACGAATGTAGCTATAGTTCCTCCTAAATAATATAAATAAATAAAGCTCGACTGTCGCATATAGAGGTATAGATAAGTAGCAGTCTCACTTACGGAGGTCCATGAAGGAAAAACGACTCTCTCTTACAGAGGTTTCTGTTTCTCGCTAATAGAGGTTTTGGGAGTTTAAAATGACGGGTCCTGGCTATTACTCTCACTTATAGAGTTTTCTCACTTATCCAGTTCTCACTTACCCAGGTTTGACTGTATATATATGTCTATACACAGTCTAGAGGCTACAATTTTAGGCTAAAATTTGGTATTTGATAGTTCAAGTTCGTTAATGGGCAAAATCGGTCAAAGGAAAGCGGAAGTTAGAAGGGGTGGAGGGCGTGTACAAAATGTAAAATATCTCAGAATATTTTTTAAATGAGAAAATTTATCATAAGTAAAGTTGTAGAAAATACATTTTTCATAATTTGTCAGTAGATCATATCTAATTTTAGTATGGTTGCTTTTCGGTTATGTTATACTAACGAAGGTGGCCAGCTCTCTATGATTAGTTTATACATCTGTGTATGTAATTACATATACATTCAAATTTGTATATGCAATATCAGAAAATGTATACAAACGATTCGAAATTGATTATTCATATCATATTTCTGAACTTATGTATTAATTTCAACAACCCTACTAAAGGGACCACTCAAAATCCATAAGGATAATGGCTTTGAGCGAACTTCAATAAATTTAAAATATGTTGTGTATTCTAAGAATCAAAAGCGACCCTTGGCACAAAGCTGAGTTACAACTATTTGCATTCATTCTATGAATTTGAAACATGTTATAATTCTACCGTAGATCAAGGTTCATGGTTTTGAAGCTCAGTTCGAATAATTTATAGAAATGCCTAGCCAAAGAATACCTAGCTTAAGTTTAAAATTATTTGGTACATGCTATATCAGTGCAATAAGTAATTCATATCTTTGAAAATACCCACAACCGAGCACCCGACTTATGGCAAATTTTGATTAGAAGATTTTGAATCTCTTTTAATATTAGTAAATTGAAAAAATTTATCATGATTAAACTTGTAAAAAATAAATTTTACTACATTTTATCATCTGAGTCTGATCATATTTTCTGTAACTCTCATACAGAATATTTGCATTAAGCCAAAACTATTAGATTTATGAAAAAATGTTTCAATCAAACCTGTTTGTTTTTTAAAAATAGATATTTTTTGTATTTACAGGTTTTGTCAATCTCGCACCGTTTAAAAGGCAAGTTTTGGAGATATCATGCGGCACGGATGCATAGAAAAAAAATTTTATAGCCTATATGGTACACTCCTGTTCAATAATTGAACAGACCAGAAATGTTAATTTTCTTACATTTCATAAAACTCCTCATTTTTGTATAATGATTTATTTATAAACAAAGATAAGTAGTATATATTTTAAGTGTGAAAAAAGAAATGGAAGTATAGTAAAAAACATAATAATCAAAATTGTGAGAGACTGATTCGCTTCAGATCTGTTTATTGAACGGGAGTGTACATGGTACCCGGGAAAATCATTTACAATCCGAAGTAAATTGTATCAAAATCGGTTCAGTCGTTTTAACGTGATGTAGGAACAAACAAACAGACAGTTAAAATTGGTTTTCTAACATCTTTTTATATTCTACATAATTAACTCTGTCTACAGTTTTATTATAAGTATTGGGATCTCTGGTCGAGGAGGAGCTGAAAATTTCGACATACTTGCAGTAGTTTCAAAGTTTTTCACCAGAGTGCGCACACGAAACTTCAAGGGTATATCACGACCACGAGGGTTGGACAGTAAACACATAGGTACTAACTCTGATATCAATATAATTTATTCGCCTGAGAAGATATCCAAGTGCTAGAGCTCCCAATAGAATATTTTTCATTAATATAACAACTGTTACCATGATCCTTCCTCTGAGAAAATCCGTGTAGTCTACGAAGTTCGACGAATTTTGTTTTATAGTTTTGAATATTATCGAACCTTTAAACTACATTTTTAATAATTGAAACAATAAAAAAGAATTTTTAATAATTTATTCAAAATAAACACTGATAAGGTTTTATATCATCTGTGTCAATATTAACATTCGTACAACTGGTACAATATATATTTTAAAAATAATCATCTATGTATATTCTAGATTTTTACACATATTACACCAAAATAATAATATAGTACTTTCTGAAATAATCGAATATTTTAACGAACACTAATCACGAACCTAAAAGAAATGTTTTTAGTTGTAAAAACACAAAGTGTCACTGACTGATGTACCTCTTCCTTAAATACTTCAAGATCAGATTTACCTATACAAAATAAAAGTTTATTTAGGACCCTATCTTATCCTAGAACTTGGCACAGGGTAGCTTAAATTAGGTTAAATTATTTATCTTACTCGGTTACTTATTTTACTATGTCTATGTACTTATCGACAGCCTACTATATTTTATCTATGCCGACAGCTTTTCTAAAGGAGGTAGTGTCTCATGTTGACGCTTTGAGAAAATCTGATTCTAAAAGATCATTTTGGAATATTGTTATAACGTGCCTCAAGAATATAAAATGCTATAAGGGACACAAAGATTTATATACTAATTATATTTCCCAAGATCTTCATTTTGGTATGTATGCATCTTTAAGGGGGTAAACATTATAAAAAAAACTTAAATAAGACTAAAATGTGTTTCCGGTTTGGCGATTTCACATAAATGAAAGACTGCAGTGCTATATTTTTTCATTTTCTCTTGATATAAAACTCAAACATCGATTTTGAAATTAATTTAAATAACATACGTTACGTAGTACTCGTGGCATAAGGCCAATGTTCGGGCAGTGGGTCATCAGTTTTCTATTATACCTGTACACAGAGGTTATGTGTGTTTCACATTTGACTTGTTTTAAGACTATGGAGATTAATAAATAATAATTTATTTAATTACTATAGCAAATAATATTTTAATGTAGAGATTTCAGCTTACGAAATGAAAAAAAATTCTTTAAGAACATTTTTAAACTGGCCAACTATTTTCTGTTCCAAAATATCTCAAATCTAGGAAGATGAAATATCTCATACCGGGGTAGGATTGTATGAGATATTTTTCAATACTGTACAAATTTACGAAAAAATTAATTGACTGTAATTTACTTTTTTTTTTGTACTTGTATTAATATTTTTGATGTAATTTTAAAATATATTTAAATAAAAATATATATTAAATACAAAAAAGTCGTTTATTATAGCCATGATGAATAGTCATGATTATAGCGTTAATTTAACTATTATTTAAATAGAATCCATGTTAAGTAAAGCGAAATTTAATAAAATATTTAGTTCGAGAAATTTTCGAATAAAATGTACAAATATTACAAAATTGATTCAAATTTTGTGCATGCGCATGATATATGCGTAAATACATTTTTCTTACATATAATTGTCGGATATATTTTAAGAACGAATGATAAGTCAATTGGTAGCAAACCAAATATTATATTAAATTATTTTAATGTTGGTAACAACAAC
The DNA here is from genome assembly GCA_963920215.1 of Nineta flava. Classification (NCBI taxonomy): domain Eukaryota; kingdom Metazoa; phylum Arthropoda; class Insecta; order Neuroptera; family Chrysopidae; genus Nineta; species Nineta flava. The sequence goes on from OY986041.1 coordinate 125,951,743, forward strand.
GTGATTTTGAACACACGTTCCTAGACGGCCATTTTCATGGATTTCTTATAGTGAAAGTTGTCAGGAACAAATGTTTGGATTTAATATTACCAAAATTTAAATGTGTAAATAAGTGTTGTAATTAATACATAATAATGGCTAAAGAAGATGATTTTAGTGAAAACAATGAATTAGTATCATCGAATTCGTCTGACCTGAATAATGTAAGTACCTAGTAAGCTTGGCGCGTAAGCACCACTAAAATAAGCTCTCACACGATCATTTCTATAAAAATATTAGTTTTAATTGCAATGTTATTTGTTGTGATTGAATTTCAGCTCTGTATTTGAAACTTTGTTATTTTTCTCGAGTTTTTATGACTATATTTGTAAATATTCAATTATTTATAAAATTAACCAATAATTGTGACATTTACATTTCATAATTCCCGAATCATTTTATCAATTAATGTTTATTGTTATTATTTTTTTAAATAATGCTATAATAGTTTTTTTATTTAAGGTTAAATTCAATTTGTTTCTATTAAATAAATTGCATACCTGTTAGATCAGTTTATAAATACAAATTTCGAATTAGTCCCAATGAAGCTAATTTTATGTATATGTCCATCGTTCTAAATAAATTTTTTCAGCCTAGATAAGGAAGTGGATAAATTTTAGCGTTTTTCGTTCCCCAAGTTGAAGAAAATTTAACAGTTTGATTTAAGCATTCTGGTTAATTTTCTTTTTTAAATATAGAATTTTGTAATAAGTCTTTAGATAGGGTAGATCATACGTGTATATAAAAGCTGAGTAAGGCTCGCATTACTTGGAGATTGTTACTAATATTGCTGATGATTTACGTCATGAGAGGTGCGTATTAACTGCTCGATAATCTACATTATATTTGATAATTTTTTTAAAATACAAAGCTTTGAAACTTTTTTTCATAAACTAAACAATTTCAGCTTAAACATTTCTAATTGCATGTAGATTGCAGAAATACATAAATAATTAACTCAGCTAGCTACATGTATTCTTTTTTGCCTCTACTAACTCGAAATAAACGTTGAAATTACGACGTCGTACCAAAAATGATTATTGCGAAAGAAAGAAACAATCTCATATCAATTTAACGACCGAATTAATTATAATTACGTACAGTTCTATAATGATCAATACAACATTAAGCCATTGTACCCACATTGACTTAGTCTTGATTATTTGAAATCATTTCGTTTTGTCTTCTGCTGTAAAATTATTGTATTTGCAGTTTCGTCCTTGTTCTTACGGAAAGGCTATGTATTCACAAATGGTCTTTTACTATGCCATTATTTATATATCAGGGTGGCCACAATCCTGAAAATCTTGGAAAATCTGAAATAGACATAGAAAGACTAATTTTAAGACAAAAATGCTTCAAATTAAAGTTGTTCGTTAACTTACCTAAAAACTTTTATTTTTCCGAAAATCGAATGGATTCGACATAAATCAACTGTAAAAGATAGAAATAAAAGAACGCTAGTTTAGCTGTCTATTTTATAAATAATATACATTTATGATAAATCTAAAAATTGTATTTTTTTCTTTGTTTCAGTCAATTGTGAATAAAGTAAAATCATTAATTCCCACAACATTATCTAAATGGTTTGGTAAAAGCCCATCCGTATCACGGCGTCGTGATTCCGATTCAGATGATGAGTCATTTATATTAGAACAGCCACCGACAAAACGTGTCAAACTTCCCGAGAATGAATTGAATGAATCTACAATTCGATCATCGAATATACTTAATGGATCACTTAATAATTATCAAACACAAAATACCGATTTACAATTGAACAATATTCGACCAAGACAATCATTTCGACCGACAACATATTATTCAAAACCTGAAGTACCGTCACAAATAAATTTTTCACGTGACAAAACAGTATCATCAGATGATGATATCGCGATACCTGGACCATCCGGTCTACAAACACATCAATTAGTCAATAATAATGCAACGGACCGAACATTTTTAACACCAAGTAAAACATCAGAAAAATTGAATGGAGAAAAGAGAACTGATAGCGGTGGTGGTTCAACAAGTGGTTGTTCATCAATGGCACATAAACATACACAAACGTTAGCGGATAAACCGCCATTAATAATACCACCACCATCTGAAAATGATGTGAATAATACTGATAATTGTTCGATTAGTTCGAAAAGAACACAATCGAGTAATAAACTTATTGAGAAAAATATCACCAGTAATTTATTAAGTAAGTATGTTTCCATATAGTTTTGTACCATTTCATCTAATTTGTTCTACCTCTAACATAACAAGACTTGTAGTTTTTTTCTTCTTAAAGTAGTTGTCGTACAGTAATTGTGTTAAAAAGTTTCAGCTCAAAACACACAACATATACATGAATAGACTGAGTTTATAGACTATACTTCAAATAAAACCATAGATAGATAGATTGTAGAAGCTGCCCTGGACGGGCTACACTTCGACCATAATATCCATTGTGATGCGTGAGTGAAGTGGAAGGAATTTGTGTGTGGAGTTCGTGAAGGAAACTGCAGAAAACCTTCTCAAGCATAGCCGGTTACTTCGTTCTTGTCTATACGCCGACAGTTTAGTCAATTAACCACCCTTTTTTTTTTGTTTAATAATTGACAAACCATTTAAAAAAAATGACCCATCCCTGATAACTGTAACGTTAACATTTCCTATGGTACGAAACTCTCTGTGCACGAGCTTGGCTCCTATTTGAACCGATTTTTAATAGATTTTTTATTTTATTTTCAAAACAGGTATTGGGAATTTGTCTACGTCGACACGGAGTTTATTTTCAGATCGTTCGTACAGTCCACGTTTAAATAGTTCATTATCATCACGTCGACCCTCATTCAACTCATCCAGCTTTGGTTCATCAAGCTTAATTGATAATACATTAACAACTGAACGTATTTCAAATTCACCATTTTATGCTGGTCGAACAATGTTTGGCGGTGCGGCTGCATATCGTAGACAAAAAGATTCGGGTACACCATCAGCAGCACGTAACAGTCCAATACAAATAAAACCAACGAATGAAAGTGTTATGAAAAACAATAATTCGGCGAGTATGAGTCAAACAGCACGACGAATTTTGGATGCACTCGAACATTTTAATACACCGATTGGAGATGCTAGAAAAATTCCACGTTTAAATATTTCATCGAAAAAATTACAAAGTAAGATTTTTAGTTTTTGTAAGTACTTTAGCAGAAATCTTTGTACTTTAAAAGCTTAATAACTTTATCGACCAGATGCTTAATTGATATTTATGCAATAGTCAGGGATTATAGTTTACGCCAGGAATGAGAAAAATATATCCAGAACCTAAATGTTTTTAATTTGATGTAACTGTTTATTTTTTCAACAATTGATTAGGTTATCTCTTTCCTTCAGGATTATTATGTTTCGCCTCTTTTATACAATTCCAGGCGATATCTCGTAAACCACTCACCAAATCGTCGAATGAAAATGTGTTTTTTCTTTGTCCAATTTACCGTATATTGGTAAAGTTACTAATGACGTCATATTCCAATTTGGCGGCTCTAAGGCTAAATTTCAACAATTATCAATTTTCATGTCTCTAATTTTAAAATACTGAACTTCCATACAAATGCTAACCCCGTGTTTCAGCCTTTGAAGGTTCATTTTCCAAAAACTCGAAAACAGGTATTTTATGATCTATAACAGAAATTTTCATGTCTCTAACTTCAAAATAACCGAAACTGTCTCTCCTATTTAACATCCGTAAGGGTTGATTCGGACAGACTTCGTACTGAAATGTAAACTATTGGTTGTATAAACAAATGTTTCATACAAAAAATGTTTGGTTTTAATCTCGTATCGTTAAAAATTTAGATTTTTAGCGTATCACGCGAGACGGATGCATGAAATGCAAACTTATAGCCTATGTCACTCAAAAATAGTTTAGTTTTCTATCAGTGAAATACTTTTCAGTAGTTTACAGAGATTACACAGAACAAACAAATTTTATCTCTTTATATATATTAGTATATAGTTAATATAAGTTTAGTCCCGTTTAAGTGATACTCGATATGTATAGATACGTTATTCTTATTTGTTTTATATTTATTTTATAGAAAAAGGCGAAGAAAGAAAACAACGCACACCGTATGCTCGTGTTGAGACACCAAAATCACGAATACCAACAAAAGAATTAATAATACCAACAATAGCCGACATTTTACAAATTCCAGGTCGTGATAAATTTGTTGTTCGTAAAAACGACACCAGAAATGTTGTATCACAAAGTCATAATAATACTCCACTTCCACCACCAATTTCATTACCGATAACGACCTTACCAAAGTTTGAATTAATGGCACAACCATCATCAGGAGGCACAAACAGCAGTTGTACAAAACAAAATGATGAACAAAAGAAAATAGTGAAACCCATTACTACTACTGTCAACAATACAATAACGAAAAAATCAACTGATTCACATACATTCGAATTTGCACCACCAAAAGCGATAACAATTGACACGTGTACAAAAACATTGCGATCAATAAATAATTTTAAATTTAGTCAACCAACAAATGTAAAGGATGCAACTACTGTAAAAGATACAACCGTAACGGCAGTAGACAATTGCATAAATTTTAAATATCCTAGTACCGATAATTACGTGCTAAAAACACGTAAACCAATCAATGATAATTATTTGAAAGATTCGAAAACAAAAGAAGTTGATACAGTCGATAAATCACTCGATAAATTTAAACCATCATCCGATACATGGGAATGTGATTCATGTATGATTCGAAATCAATTGGATGCTATCAAATGTATAGCGTGTGGGGTACAAAAGCGTCCGTCAAAAAATACACCATCGAAAATTGAAAACAAAACAACAGCAGATAATAAATGGGAATGCAAAACATGCTTAGTACGGAATAACAATGCAGATGAAAGATGTGTCGCATGTACAGCTTTAAAACCAGGTGCTAATCAACAAGTGCAAACAACACCATCAGTTCAATCAAGTGGATTTGGCATGAAATTCAAAGCATCCGCCGATACATGGGAGTGTACAACATGTTTAATACGTAATCAAAATGATCAAACGAAATGTGTAGCGTGTACAACACAAAAGCCATCCTCTGCTGCTGCTGCTGCTTCTCCCCCAAAAAATACATTTGGTACAGCATTTACGAAAAAAACGAATGAATGGGAATGCCCCAGTTGTATGGTTCGTAATGCGGATGGTAAATTAACATGTGCATGCTGTGAGGCACCGAAACCAGGTCAAAAATCTACTCCAGTGAAGTCGTCGTCAGTTGTTTTACCAACATCAACACCATTTAAATTTGGTATTGATCAGGCTGCGGATGTTAAAACAACAACCGCATCAACTGGTAACACATCTAGCGGTTTTGTTTTTGGTAATACAGAGAAAAAAGTAGTTGGCTTAAAAAAATCTGATGAATGGGAATGTTCAAGCTGTATGGTGCGCAATGCAAATGATAAATTATCTTGTATATGCTGTGAAACACCGAAATCTGGTGGTCTTCCATCGCAAGGGGGCGGAATCATTCTACCAACATCCACACCATTTAAATTTGGTATTGATAAAGTTGATGCAGCATCTACGCCAACAACTGTTGCTACATCTGGTTTTACATTTGGTGTAAAATCGACTACAACTTCATTGACTACCACCACAGATAGTAAACCAGAATTTTCGTTTGGTATTAAATCTGATACAAAATCTAGTGATTCCGATAATCAAAAACAAAAATCGATTAAATCCAATGAATTTGGATTATTTAAGGCGAATAGTTCAGTAACATGCAGTTCAGCCACAACTATGACAGTTAATTTTGCAAGAAATTCAACAGTTTCATTTGGATCAACGCATACATCCCCTAACACAAAAAATATATCATCATCCATTGGTTTAATAACTACCGAAGCATCATCACCATCTTTTGGTAAAAATGCTGTATCTACATTTGCTAAATCAACAAGTCCATCAATGCAGACAAAATTTGGTAATAATGATTCAGGATTTTCGAAGCCTAGTACGGCATTTGGTGATGTAACAAATATCAGTAATAATGTTACTACAACAAGTACAACACCACCAACGTTTGGTAATGCTAATAATGTGACATCATCGACCTCTACTTTTAGTAGTAATCCAACATCAAATAAATTGACATTTGGTAATACTACAACCAATGTAACTTCAACCACATTTGGTACAACAACAACAACAACTGCAACTTCATCCGCATTTGGTAATGCAAAAAGCGTAACTTCATCTACATTTGGTAATACAACCACTGCAACTTCACTTGCATTTGGGAATACACCAACTGTAACATCATCCGCATTTGGAAATGCACCAACAACTACAACACCATCCGCATTTGGCAATTCAACTACAACCTCACTCGCATTTGGTAATGCAACAACTGCAAGTACATTTGCATTTGGTAGTACAACAACTGCAACTTCATCCACATTTGGTACTACAACACCTGCTGCAACTTCATCTGCATTTGGTACTACTACAACAACTGGAACTTCACTTGCATTTGGTAATACAACAACTGTAACTTCACCCGCATTTGGTAATACGGCTGCAGCTTCTTCATTTGGAAGTACTGCATCAACAACAATACCAACGTTTGGTAATAATAATTTACCACAATCAACATTTACATTTGGCGAAAAAATAGCTGAAAATAAACAAACAGCAGCACCATTTACATTTGGTAGTACGGAATCATCAGGTCCACCAGCAAAAATTCCTGCTTTTTCATTTAATTCAAGTAATACAACAAATTTTGGAACGGGATTCAATGCTAGTGATACAACAACAAAATCCAATGTTCCAACATTTGGTTCGAATCTTTCAAATAATACATTTGGAGTGGCATCACATCAATCAGTACAAAATATTCCTACGAATCCATCATTGGGAGCTGTTGCTCCAGTATTTGGTTCATCATCAAATGCTACATCCACACCAACATTTCAATTTGGAGCTACTGCAAATCAACCACAAGCTCCCCCACTATTTTCATTTGGTGGCTCTAATCAGGTATGTTATTTCAATTAATTTCCTAGTTACAAGCATTTTTTTTTTAGGAGTGCGAATGTTTTGTCTTTAAATTTTTCTCTGTATATCGGTGTATCCGTCAATATTTTTCTAAGCCTACTTGTACTTATAACATAAATCCCCAATACTTACAGTAACGTTACTTCAAGTAGAGTTCGTTTACGTTTATTTAGTTTTGGCACTCTCTTTTGCGTATAAATGAAAAATTGGAATGGGTTAAAATATACATATTATGTTAGAATACGTAAAATAGGGGATTTTAAAATTGTGTGCTCAAAAAGTAAGATGACTAATCATATTTCGCGGGCTACGTACATTCGATTTTCGATTTTTTTCTTTTATTGTGTTGGTACACTCGTCCCGAACATATGTTCACAGTTTCAACTATATAGCATTCTTTGTTTGTGAGAGGCATAAAGGTTAGTGTTTAAGTGTTTGGTGTGCTCGGCGATTGTTCATTTATTTTTTTCAAAGAATTTGCATCAAATTTTGTGTAAAAAATGGAATTAAGTGCTCTAAAACACTCGAAATGTTCTGCCTCAGCAAAGATATTCACCGGATTTAGCTCTCTGCGACTTTTTCCTGTTTCCAAAATTGAAGAGACCCATGATAGATCGGAAATTTGCAACGATTGAGGAGACAAAAATGCAACGCTGGAAAAGCTCAAGGCTGTACCAAAAAGTGCTTACCAGAAGTGCTTCGAGGATTGAAAAAAGCGTTGGCACAAGTGTATTATATCTGAGGGGGATGACTTTGAAGGAGACAACATGAATATTGATGAATAAATAAAAAGTTTTTGATATAAATATAAAGTCACCTTACTTTTTGAACACACGCATATTTCTTTAATATTCACCTAAAAATTCTTCATAATTTTATATTTTCCCATTACCTTGTCCTTGTACTTTATTTTCGTAAGTACCTTTAAAATAATTGTACTTGGTACTTATAGGTTATTTTTGAAATGTACTTGGTACTCATTACTTATAGTATTTTTTTCAATACTTAGTACTTCTTACTTAGAGTACTGTTTTGAGGTACTTAGTTCAGCTCTGATTTCTATGCGATTTTTTTGTTAGCTAGTTTATTCGGGATGGTTCTTAACTATGTTTGATGACATTCATTTCATTGTATCGGTTTTTTTTTTTAATTTTTAATAAAATATAATTTTACATGTTTATTTTTATATTTTTTAATTAGGCTCAAACCAACCAATTTGGAAAAAGTGCCCCTTCAAATAGTTTTGGTGGATTTGGTGGTAATAATCAAAACATGCCTGTATTGGCACCCAGTATACCTACTTTTAATCCAAATACAAAACCCGTATTTAACTTCACAAGTGGAACGGCTCCATCTTTCACGTAAGTTTTTTTGAAGTTACAATAAAGGGGAAATGGCTCAATCGAGGGGAAAAGCGAGACAAGCCTTGAGTGCGAAAAAGGAAAGATTACATTTTTATTAAGAGAATATAATTACGTGTAATTATTTTTGTCTATATAAAAATGGTGTTTTTAAATAAATCAAATACATTTGATAATTTTCAACTTGTTCAACGTTCTAGTGATGTACAATACCTAAATCATTTTAAAAATGAACCTTTGTACTTATTTTTTTTAAAATACTTTTACAAATTTTTGTAATAAAACATAATTTTATGTATACAGTGTTTTATCAGTTTTAACTACCATAAGCAGCTGATAACATTTGTAAATAATAAAACTAAAGGTTCACTTCCCCCGTGAGCTTATGTGAGTGAGGGACTCACATAAGATTTAAAAAAAAAATCATTTTGGTACAATTTTTTTTCGTTGTAATCTAAATATATATTTCAGGTTTTTTTTTGTGTGTGTGTGCTAATTTTATTAAGTGGCGTTAAGCTAGAACTTCATTCAGACGGCATGTAGCGACAAATACTAGCCGGTCGCGTTGAATCAGAAGCCAAAATTTGCTTACCGTACAGAATTTGTTACTGTAGTCAATGTTGAAATTAAAAATTGTTAATATTTCGCAGCGATGAGAAGCTAATTGCCGCTTGATGTTCGGCTAGAGACGTATATTATCGGAGAACTTCGTCAAATATTTCAAAAATATTAAATGATCAACGAACATACTACCGTCGCGCGACATGTTTGTTAGTAGTGAATTCGTCTATCCAGTTGATCTTGTGTTTCCCGCTACATGCCGTCTCAATGGAGTTTTAGCTTGACTCTACCCACTAGCGATCGCATCACTATTTAATCTGATTTGTTTAGTTTGAAACTTTTAAATTACGGTTTGCCTCGTCCTTTTATAGCTCTTATAGCCTGTATATATATGATAGAGCTGAAACTGGCGGCTTATGCGAGTAGCCAGAGGTAAATACTTCTATCGAATCGCGATTCCAATATTCTTTGTTAAATTAATGTTGGAGGAAGTAGAGAATAAATTATCAAGCAGTTCTGAACATCTACAACTACTATTTAAAAAGTTACCTTTCTAAGATATTGCGTTCTCTCTCATTCCGATAGAAATACCTTAAAAAAATCCGCTAAGTTGAGACGCAGCTCCTGTGTAACGAATGTCTTATTTTAATTTTTTAATTATTTTATTTAGGGCGCAACCAGTGAGTGGAGCACCTGCAACACAACAACCCGGAGGAGCGAATCCACAACGACGTATTAAAAAGGCAGTTCGAAGACGTGGTGGACTACCATGATAATTCCACATATAATTATCAATTGCTAGTGTTATGTGTGTACTGACATTTATTAAAGCAGAGTCTACATAAATATTACTTATTTTGCTTTTCATCTGTATGTAAAAAAATCATGGAATATAGAATTTTCACACATTTATTTAAAAAGAAAAAGAAAAACAGATTCGTGTGTGTGTTGGTGTGTATGTGTGGAGTGTCATATCTATGTGAGCTTTTCAATTTTGTGTAAAAAAAAACAACAACTTTTAAATGTAGGTACATCTAATTATGAATTAATTTAGTCCAATTAAATAAAACTCTAAAATCAGTGTGTACACAAAGTTTGCGTCCAACTTCATTCAAAATATTTCATTTAATGTATAATTTCATTAATAACGACGTGTTTTGTAGTATCAAGGCAACCTGAAGACCAAAATCCTTTGGAAATATCTTCGGGGCAGTACACAGTTTCACTAAGAATTGAAAAAATTTCCCTACTTAATATCAAGTCGGCACTTGATTGTTTTTTATTTAATGCGAATGCTCCACAATTGCGAATGCCGGTATAGACGTCTGCTACATCCATGGTAAACATAAAACACCTAATTAAGATTCCAGGGCCTAAACCTTAAAGAGTTAATCGAAGAAAATTACGCTATGTGAATATTATCAAAGGTAATCAATGAGAACTCTAGGTATTTAAAATGAAAATTTTCCCCCAATTCTTGGATCAATTCGACTATTGGTTTTTGTTCCTTAGGACTATGACTTCTGGTGGCAAGAATTAGAAACAGAGTAGTTAGGCTAAACTGTCAATAGTATGATACAAAAAATTATTATTATTTTAATGAAAGCCATCTTTTTAAAATGATAAGTCATAAGTATGGCATGAGGTTTTCACCAAGAACAACTAATAAATTTGGTCAACGTCTTATAAATAAAATATTTATGGAAAATTCAAACAGATCGTGCCAAAATTTGGATAAATAGTGTGTTCACTGCCTTTTTATTACTCAAAATTTGGATTTATAGTATTATAGGCATAACTCATTGTTGAAATATATAGCCTGACTAAAGCCGCCATCTTGGAATATGGCGTCATGAGTAGCTTTACCAATAGTCATCATCCGTGTATGATAATGACAATGATGAATGTATGAATCCGACAATTATTCTTCGGGTAGATAAATTAACTATCGCTGAAACGATGATCAAATTAATTATGCCACGGGAAATAATTACGATTAGCTAATTCATACTGATGACTATTTTGTAGTCGAAATACTTATTTATATAGTACAAATAATTTATTTAGTAATGTAAATGTCGCTACAATGGCGATTAACTGAGTCATTAGAAGCTCAAAGCTGAAATCTTTAAGCAGAGTTAATTCAATCTTTCGAAATAGCTCGGAAAATAGAAATTTTGTCAATGATAAATATATAGGGCTCTAAAATACATATTAGACCCCTTTAAAATATTTTTTCGTTTTTATCCAATGCTTCTCAACGAAAATGTATATTTTAACTGTGATATATCACCGAAGCAGTGCTGCCGATGAGTGAACTCTAGAATACCCGTTTCTTCAAACGGAATTACTCGATTTTACCCGACCAAAAAGTACAACCGAGTTTTTTACTAAACAAACAAACTTAACCAATTAGGAATAGACATTTTGTTGCGCAACCTTTTCAGCGCAGGCATTTGAATTTGAAATTTAAAATAATGGCTCAATAAAAACTGCATAATTTGTGTATTGAGATTAAAAAAATTATTTTTATTCAAATCTAAATATAATTTTTCAAATTACTGTTCTCAAATGAACGAATTATACCCGTTTTACCCGATAATTCAAATTACTTGCTGGATTACCCGTTAAATCTTAAATTACCCGAACATTGGCAACACTGTACCGAAGAATAAAACAAATGTCTCGAAAACGCACCAAGAATAAAACAAATGTCTCGAAGGTGGTCTTATGCTGTGCTTAAGATATGTTTAGGTTGATGGAATGAAATATTTTTAACTTGGACGTAACTTTATGCATGCTTGATGAATCCCTTCTTAACTGGTGTATATATAATTAACATGCTTTTCTTTTTTCTCTTTTTAGTTGTATTTTATTTTTGTCTCTTTCAAATTTCAAAAGAACTAATTTATTAATTTGCAAAGTGAATTGTACAACAAAAGTTTTTCATAATAATTGTATTTATTAAAAAAGTAATTTTAATATTGGCACCTTGAAAAATATTTTAAAACAATTAAAACATTAAAAAAAACAGTTTTGGGGTGGAACTAGTGCCGAATTGTGTGTAAAACCACTCCTTGAATTTTGAGTGGAAAATAATGGATAAGTTTTCTTAGTAATTTAGTGAATACCTCTATCTATAATAACTATATAATTTTATTTTTCGTTATTTAGAATTAATATAGATTTAAATAATAATTATTCAATGTTGTTAATATTTGTTAAAATTCACACTCAAAAAGAAAAAAAGGTTACTTTCATGAGAGAAAGGTAAGTTGAGAATTTCTCGAGTTTTACTACAATTTTAGTGACTCAACACAATATATTTTTTGTCAATTTTTGTTTTTCTTCTTTTTTTTTTGTATATAAGTTGAAATAAATTTAAATAAAAATCTCAAATTTTATTTTTATTTTCATATATATTGGTTCAGTAAATCAGGATTTAAAAAAAAACGGGAAATTTTATTTCTTCATACAAATCGGGGAGAATTCGCGCACATTTTTTTTTAATTTTAAAATATTCATGACTAACGTGTGATGTTGTAAAGTAATTGAAATAATTTATTAATGATTAAAAATTTAAATCGTGCTGAAAAGGATTTGACGTCATCCACTAAATACGTCGATTATATCGTACAATCAGTATTCATATATGGTATGTTAGATGGCGATCATAATTTTTATTTTCATGATCATAACAGGCGTTTGTAATGACAGCTGTACACACTCGGCGAGGCAATACGAGATATAATCAGCGCGAGATTGTACACACAACGATCGGTCTGTCTTGTGTCGACTCGTCATCGCTCCATTAAAGTCTGTTTTTAACACGAGTCAAAGAAAGCGAGTGGTGAATACATTTGACATGAGCACGAAGGACATTCGATTCAACGTTCAACCGCCATTTTTAAATATTCAACTATCAAAACTGTAAATTTATGAATACCTTTTTTATTCTTTTAGTGTCCTTTTGAATAATAATAATTTTTAATAGTTTAATAAAAAAATTACTACTCCGTAATTTTTAATTTAATAATGTCATTTTTTATGTACACCAATGTAATTTCGTTGACTAACTGACGAGAACTGTATTGCCGGCCGAACTAGCGGCTCCTCGCCTTACGAATCTCTCGCCGAGTGTGTACTGCTGGCATAAAAATTCAAACTTAAAATAGTAATCGAATGAGGATTTTATGGACACAGAGCCATAATCCAGTAAGGTGTCACATTTGAATGCTATTTGAATTTCGATTATTGGAAATGTAACCACATTTAGTGGTGTTTGACTCTGTGGTCATAAAATGCTCATTCGATTACTATTTTAAGTTTGAATTTATACTAACACCTTTTATGATCATGAAAATAAAAATTATAGCCGCCATTTTACCTACCATATATATTAATAAATGTCAAATATTGTAACGTGTCAGAAGTTGAGGCGCTAAATATGGTGGACAAGATATAAACTAATAACTCCCTCGGATCACCTGTTAGTCAGACATGTGTAATATACAAGCACCGACTTCTATATAACTGGATAGATTATACCATGTTACGACATTAGGCAGAATTGAAACCCTCCTCAACTAGCCAAGGTACTAAATTTTGTTTCAGTGTGCCTGCGCTGCGTTTATATGTAATAATGTGTGTGATTGTCACATGTATTTCCACCACACATAAAGTTTTTAGTACCTGGACTTGTTGAGGTGGCGTTATTTACCCATCAATTTTGTACGTTATTTCACGTTTAGACCCATAAGGAACTCTGTCCAATTAGATAGAGGTCAGTGTATAGAAAATTAAAGTCATATTTATTGAATGTAGAGTCTGATTTTTCTGAAGTATTCTGGAGTCAGGGTTTCTTCAAGAAAAACGAGTAGTAAAATGTTTTGATGCGTAAATGGACGTTACAATAAATCATGTAGGAATACTCACATTCATTTTCATTATTTATCAAAATTGAAAGAAAATTTCGTGAAAATCCAAAATCATTTTGTAGTATCATGAAAAAGTAAACTGTAGAAAAATGTGGGAGCGTATTTTAAAAAAATTGGAAAAAATCTCCAACAATGAAATTCTTGTTTCACTCATTCAACACAATCCTCGTTTACTGAACTATATATAGTCCGTTCAGAATTCATTTTCTATGAACTAAGGAATGCTGTTAGGCTCTTTTTTTTTCTCGAAAAAACAACAAATGTTATTTAGATAAGTAAAAAATGTAGATTTAGTCAACTATAAACATAAATGTCTTATATTAAACTTAGATCGCTAATCTCAGGTTAGATATATCAAAATTCATGGTTTCTGGAGAGGTTATTCAACATATTCATGAGACTCCGTTTATAATAGTACTATAGATCACAAAAATAGCGCTCTGTGAGACATCATGTGCATTTCACTACCATAACATCTCAATGAGCTCAGAGGTAGTGCATTGGTCTAGAATGGCAGAGGCCGTGGATTCGATTCCCATCCTATCCTAGATGTATACGATTTTTCATATCAAGCATTTGATGTCATCGAATGTTATCGCGTCAAATTAACTGATATATCAATTGAGGACGAAAATAATAATGTAGATGTTTCATATGAGTAAGATAATGTTTTGCTACCATTTCAAAATTTTATAATTGATTTGTGCCTTATTTATTCGATTTTCGGAAAAATGATTCGGATAAAAGTTGATAGCATATTTATAATGAACAACTTTTATTCAAAGCATTTAAAAAAAACCGAATAAACAAGGCACAAATCAATCAAAAATTTAAAATGATAGCGCAACTTTTGACGCCGTAGTACATAAACAAATATGGCTACTTAATCATGAAGCCTACCCAGTCAGAAAAGCGCTGTAGTCAGTCGCTCAGATCTTATTTGTTTTTATGCTGAGTGTCTTATTTAGTTTTACTAAAAACTTTGTTCGCCCAAACATACCCATTTTCTATGGAGATCGGTTTAAACGAGTGTGAACACAATGAGAATTAAATATGATAAAATTGGTTATTCAGTGCAATGGTAGTTTATTGTGAGTGATCTAGGTTTAATGTAGACATCTATGATTATATATGTATAAAATATATAATCAGTGATGAGACATAATTATTTACGTTTGTTTTACAAAAGTATGAAATGCAAAAAAAAACTCTTTACACTTATTTAAATAAACCATGTAAAGAATTGATATTATATTCGACGAAGGTGGGTGAAAATTCCGGATTGTTTCGCATGTCTATGTTTATAAACAAAAAAGTGTTGATTTGCTGATCTGAATCTTTTTGATCTGCTGATCTTGATATAAGTTTCCAAATATTTGTGTGACGTGTTCGAATATCACTTATCAGTATTTTTCTTCAGATATTTCGTTCATACACGTTGTTAAATTCTTTCAGAAAAATTCAATGACAGCGACAACGTGTAAAATGTAGACAAAGAAAACTTATTTAAATTTTCAGAAATTTAAATATTCATTATATTAAATATTTTAATATTCTAGCTAAGCTACATATAGTTACTACTCATTTATTCACATAACTTTTTGACATTTAGTCCGATACAAAAATGAATCATAATTTAAAATGATAAGGTCTAATCTAGTTGCTAGGTTGTAAAACAAGTAAAAGTAATATAAATAAATTAAAAAAAAAAAAAACCGACTGCGTAAAAGCAATAACTTTGTTAAAGCCTAACAATCAGAAAACGACTATAACTTTGGAACGGTTTGGAATTTTGAACCTCTGATAGTTTTTCTGGAGTCGTAAGGAAAGTTTATCTAGCAATTCGGACAAATATATATATACACTATTCCCCCTCTCTTTCTTGATTCGAAGACGCCATATTTAAATATTATACCCTATTTCACTTCTACAATTAAGACACATCTAACGACACCTCAAAAATCCATTAACCCGTATTTTGGCTAAAGAGCGTGCTAAGGAAATAGACATAAATACTCGAAAAATGTTACCCTCCTTCTGGGGCAGTCGGGTAAAAAAGGATAAAGTTATTGATTTTTACCTGTATTTGAAAAATATTTTAACAACTAAAATTATCTATGGAATAGAAAATACGTGAAAGTTTTATTATTTATATAGCAACAGAGTTGTTACCATAGAGATAATATATATAGAGTAGGCAAGTCATAGGCGTGCGTGTAAGTGGAAACGTCCCGTCAATAGAAAGAGAATCGCGTAGGTTGAGCTATCTCTTTTTAATGACAAATATATAACAGAGATAATATATTCTCTATGATATATAATGACTATATATCATAGAGTATATATTATCTCTATACTATATATTAGTCATTAAAAAGAGATAGCTCAACCTACGCGATTCTCTTTCTATCTGAGGGACAACTTTTGACTCGGCTTACCTACTCTATATATATATTATCTCTATGGTTGTTACTACTCAAGAAGAATTATGTAGCAAGTTGTTATTACAATAGAGCCAAATTGCAGTATTGTGTTTGCAAGGTGCTACATGCATCGCCAAATAAACAAAATATAGCTTAAATCAACATCTTTTATATTCATGAACTTTGATCATAGAGATAATATATATATATAGAGTAGGCAAGTCATAGGAGCGCGCGTAGTGGAATCGTCCCGTCAAATAAAAAGAGAGAGAACATCGATGATGTATACTTGTCTCTTTCATTATGGGATAGCGATACCGAATCGATTCTCTTTCTATCTGCAGGACAACTTTTGACTGGAGTAGGCAGGACAACTTTTGCCTACTCTATATATATTATCTCTATGACTTTGATAGACGAAAAACGGTAATTTATAACCTCAGTTTGATTAAATTGTTTTTAAAGGGTAAATTAAAAAAAAAAAAGACGTAAATAATTGACATAGATACATCGTCACTGATTAAAACTCATCATGGTCTGATCCATGGAATGATAATGTAGAATTTTATATTTGAAATAATATGATAAAAATATATTTCATCAAAAGAAAAATTTTTTTTTGTCAAAGGACAAACATCAAATCTTATGAAAATTCAAAATGCTTTAAGATTGTTAAAGCCCTGTTAGGAAGATACAATCGGAGGCAAAAGTACTGAATCTACGTTATGAAGCATACTAAAAAGTGTCATTACTAAATAAGAAACAACAAATAATATAATCAAATTTTAACTAACTTTTAGCAGTGAATGTACCTTTAATTTACATCAACAAAAACATTGTACATTCTTTTTCTATACCATATGCGTATAAGTGACAAAGACAGATTTTGGTTTTTATTTCTATTTATAATTTTTTTCTCAACAACCGTTTAGTGAATTTTAATAAAATTGTTTCTATAGAGTTCAAGTTATACAATTTGAAAATTTGGGATGCTTCGTAGCTTTTTAAATGGTAATTGAATTGAATTTAAAATATTGAGTAAAAAATCTCCATAAAAACATTCTCCATGTTAAATTACAGTTTGTTTTTAAATTGCAATAATTTTTAAACGGTTTAGTAAATCATTTTGAAATTTTCACAGTAGCTTTAGCGTTAAGTGAGAAACATTCTACTAAATATGACGACATACCTCTCTAACATTCTTAGACCTTAAATCAATTTTAACTAAACTCTAAAATTAAATTTTCAATCTGGTTACAAAATGATAAATTATACATGAAATTAACTCAACATATTTTGTGTTAGTTTTATTTGATTAAAAATTTACTTACTAGACAGTGTACACAGATGTAATTTTATTTTTTACTTTTACTTCATATTAAATAATGAAAATAACGACTATAGGAGATAAAAATTTGCTTAGGCAAAGTCTATCTGCTGATATCAAGGGGAAATAAGATCACATTATCAGTTTTATTTATGACGGCCAGTTAAAATCTGGGTCAAATACAGTTTAAACTAATATAACAATCTAACAGTTAAAATCCTTAATCACTTTGTTTCGTCGAATTCAATTGAGTGTCCATTTTCATAAGATTTGAGCGGTTCGTTCATAATTTTTTTTTAGTATATAAGAAATGTATAATGTTAAGTGTAAAATGATGAAATACATTTGTGAAATATGTAAAAAAAATTGTTTAAAAAAAAATATAAATACAAAAAAATAAATTTAATGTGTGCTGAAAAGATTTGCCAGCCACATTTCTCTCTCACTGTGATATTCTGATGGGTCAGGCCAACAGCAGCGCATTATATAAACATTATATAAATTTTAATATACAAACTTAATATAAAATATTTAGATATAAAATGCTTATTCATTCCAAATTTTGGCCAATTTTTTTTTCTACTGGCCATATTTTCTATCCATATTTTTTTTTTTTAATGATAGTTAACTTAAAAGATTGTCAGAATCGTTTAACGACTAAGGAGGTGAATTGAAATTTTTCATTGGTTAATTCGTGCAATCGATTCGTCTGAGTTTATTTGCAAAAAATTTGATTTGTTCGTTGATATACCTTGTATAAAAAGTTTTACTGATTAAAAACAATAAAAATTTCGACCGCCATATTGGAAAATCTAGCACTTGGGTATGCTCTCTGGTGGATAAATTATAAACTACAGTTCTACGGTTTGTGTTTCCTGCCTTAACCCGCGTTCATGGGCACTCTGGCGAACAAATTAGAAATTACTGCCAGTGGGTTGAAATGTTAAGCTCCGCCCTTGTCAGATATCCCAAAACCTATGCGGTACATATAACACTTTTATATAATTTAGCCGTTCTAAAAACAATTGTGGTTGAAATTTACTATGTTGATTTTCTATCGATTGAAAGGAGTAATCCGGAAATTTTGAATTTACCCTTTTTTTATTACTTTTTTGCAAAGATTAGAATAAAAAAATAATAAAATCGTCCATGTTAATCGCTATGATTTATCGTTAGTAGCTATTTATTTTAGCATTGACTGACAGCACACTGGTTAATTACGTCACGAAACATGGCGCGCTTTTCGCGAGCGTTTAAAAAGTAAGTTTTTTTTTTATTTGACATTTTGAGGTCGAAATAAACTTTTATAGTACACAAAAATTTTCTATAATGTATTTTTACATCTAAATTACATTACACAGGTTTTTAAAGGATTTATGTCCGAATTACTCTATTACTATTTGTGTAAAGCTTAATCTAAGTTTTTGTCGTATGCTGCCGAATTGTTGTCGTTTGTTGGTTACGACAAACATGTTCGCAATAGGCCATTTTTAACTCCTGTCCAAAAAATGTGTTATAAGTTTGAAGCCTGTGTCTGCCTGTGGCATCGTAGCTGTCAAACAGATAGATCGATTTCAATGAGATATTTTTTTAAGAGCTGATTTAATTGAGGTTCTTATTATCATCAGCTCTTTTCCCAGTTCGTGTAGGGATTTTTAAGGAGTAGAAGTGGTGGGAACTTATTTATTCTAAAAAAAAATAAATTTCTGTTAATTTCTAAACATAAAAATCAACAACGTTCTTTCTTCACTTCAATTATTACTTTTTTGTAGTTCAAATGTTTGAGGTTTTTTTATAATAACCGGTTGTTATTAATATTACCTATATTTCACTCTAATCGTAACATATTTTTTTAATAAAAATTGACTATAGTCAATTATTTAGATATAGGAGAGGGGCTACATAGCCACCTCCCCATTTGCAAAGGGCGTAAATATTGGGTCATTCGCTGGATGACACTATTTTTGTTTGAATATATGCGTTTGAAAATTATGTCGTTTTTTACATAAATAAAGCTAGAAATACATTAAAACGGTTTGTGACGGAAAACGCAAACGTCAGTTGGTAACGACCAATTCCATAGACGAGTCAATTTGCCGCCAGACGGTACGTCAGGAAGACAAACCATTGACAGCTAATATTAATTAAATATTGTTTTTTGATTAAATTTTAATATTTTAGCAAATCTATAATCATAAAATTGTATATTTAAAAAAAATGAGTAGATTAAATGGAATTCTTCAAAACTGGGTACTATCTTCGTTGGTTATTTACTATCTTTATCCAAGACTAATCTTTAAAATATTTGACGAAGTTTTCCGATAATCTACGTATCCACCCGAACATCAAGACTGCCGTCTATCTTATTGGTCAACAAGATCTGCCGCTACTTGCCTCACAATGATGTTCGAGTTTAACTCTAGGAACGACATCCTTGATTTTCAGATCGTATTTAAAACCTGATATACATTTTTAAACCTCTTTTGTTCGTTAAAATAGATTGAGGTTACTCGATCAGCACATAACAAATCAAATTTTTTCGAATCATTAGACAGAAAAAACCAACTGAAGCATCTAAAAATGAGTATTTTAAATATTTTATGTTTTTGTTACATGACTCTCATTCTGAACTTTTTCAAATGAAGCTACTACCAAAATTCACCTAATTAATTGCGTAAGGGAATACAAGGGATAACATCCTGGATTTTCAGAAACACCTATTGATAATAATTTGGATAGATGTAAAATATGGCCTTATTAATCATGAATAAGTATATGAAATCTAACAAACAAAAAATGTGTGCAAATGGCAGGCTCACTCCTTTTCGGTTCCTTAAAATGTATAATAATAGTAAAACAAACAAAAATTATTATGCTATTTTATCAAAAATAAAAGAAAACTATTATTATAAGTAAAAAACGAATGCAAATGGCGTATGAATGTAAATGTGATAAAACGCGCGATAACTGTGTCGGAAGTGTGACATGTGGTTCCTAAAAATGATTTTAAATTTTTTCGAGGAGTTAGACTGCTACATGTGTATTGTACATATTATTATAATCGAATTCTTTTTTCTTATAATTCTTTATTGATAAATATATTATTAATATTCAAGTCTACCATTTTTGTATTGTTTTTATAAGCTTCAAAACGAAACAATCGTATTAGTCCACAATACATCAACACTTTATACCCAGTATATAACATATACCAGGGTATATTAAGTTTAGTTCCGTTTTTGTATGGGTTGAAAATATTGATCGCAGAAACAAAATTCTGGTATAGTTGTTCATAAAATGACCTAATTAGTCCATTTGCGAAAATGTGTCTGTCCGCCCCTAATTTATGGCTTTATCATATTTCTAATCACTATTCTATACAAAACGCATCGGATGAAAATTGTTCATTATAAATATAGTAACAACTGTTATCCAGAAATTTTGGCACATCTCAATTATAAAATTTTAAAAAATGACATGGACTTTTCGATTAAACTAATTTGCCATCAATATAATATCCATAAATTTAAAATAGATGTATGTATACTGTAGCCATTGGACGCCATATTGATCACAAATTAGTATAATCGAGTGTACTTATTAGAGTTGGACACTTTGGCAAGTAAAGTTCTATTGAGATAGTTCCTTACCTCTACACTCCATAGAAGATATAAAGGGCAAGAAAAATTCCTTGCAAACTTAAAATAAATAAAAATATTTCATCATTAAAATTGATGCAAAAATATTTTTTGTTCAATCAGAAAGACTCGTTTTTTAATGCTTTTTTTGCATATCTGTGTGTGTGTGTTAAAATAAAATAAACAATACACGGACTAATAAAGAACTCAGTATATACAGAATGTAAAAAAAAACTAACGTAGTTGTTACAACCTCTTTATTTATAAAATCAATAGATAAAAGTTTACGTACATCAAATCGCATAAACAACAAAAATCGTAATAATAATAATAGGTTTCTAAGACTCCACGGTCTATAACAGAGGTCACCTACATCATTATATGGATTAAGGATGTGGGCGAAGGATAAGGAATTTGTATGCAGACTAATAATTGGTAGGATGTGCGGCTGCAGCCGATTTTGATAGGAACTATGCGGATATTCATTTTGGAGTTCGTGAAGGGAAAGTGTAGAAAACCTTCACAAGCATAGCCGGTTGGTTACTTCGTTCTTGTCCATACGCCGATAGTTTTAGTCAATTATCCGCCCCATTAATTACAACAGTTGACCATCATGGATGTATCGTACTATATTAAACAAAATGATTTAAGGACGTTCATGAATGAGGCTTGATAGTAGATAAAAATTTTTGTTTAGTGAATTAAATATGCTCAATTATGTAGTTATTCTCCTTCAAAAATTTAAAATCTGTTGACGATCATTTCAATGAGTAATTATCGATTAAAAATAAAACTTTGAACACAACGCCTTATGGAAAACAGAATTTTTTTGTACTTAAAATTCTACATTATTAAAATAACACCATAATAAATGATGTTTATAAATATTCTTTGAAATATGCAGTTTATATATTTGCATAAAAAAATGGTGTTGGCGAACGTTTGAATTAATTATTTAATAAAATTAAAACTGTTTTGTTAGGTTTGTTTTTGCCACCATATTTTGAAAACTGACGACAGCGAACAGTAAAAAAATATACACATACATATACACGTGAACGTCATAAAAAAACATAGTCAGATCTGTCAAATGAAGTCAAATCAATTTCTAATTTATATTTACTAATATTTTACAATACTTTTAAAATATTTAGGACAGATAAAAAAACGTTATAAATCGTAAGATAATTGATATACTTTACAACTTTTTTTAAATCCTAAATAAATTTTATTAAAGATGGTACTCATTTGACTCTTGCGTAGCACATGAACGTCCTTAAGGTCATGATCATTTCTTTTGTCATGGTATGGTCCATATCATTAAAAACTGTTAATGTCTGCAGCGATAAGATTTATAAACACTCCACAAAAATTTTAAATAAATACTGCACTTCAGCACTTATTCGTCTGACATATTTTGACGTTAATCATGCAAAGTTGAACGGTGGATTTAAATAACATTTGCGAAAATTCTTTATATCAATATGAGGAAGTTGTATGGCATTTTGATGAGATTCCATACCAAGAAAACGCGTCGTTGCTACTCTAGTAACGACCATATCAAAAAGTTTTTCAACGTCTGTGTTGTGTGCATGATTCTTAAATATTTCACAAAAATCTTGAATTAACCAAGTACCTGTGTCACGATTCCGATAACTAGCATAACCTACTTTCGACGCATAACAAACCAACATATCTGAAATATCAGAATCTTCATCTAATGAATTTTCATCTAGTGATGTTTCTACAGTTTTTGTTGGCTTACCACGGAAATGTATCGAATCACCACGACTTGCTGCAATAACTATAACCTTCGGTTTACCTCGTAATGATTTACATTTTGAATTACGAAATCTGTTTATAATATAGGACCATGAAGAATAGATATATTAGGAGAGCGAACGTAATGTTAAAAAAACGGTCAAGAATTGGTGTAACTATCTTTTATCAGTAGGGGTCACTGGTCTCAGTGCCGTACGGAAGTTAAATGTTTAAATGTAGGCGCCAAGAAATCACTTTCATTCAGTTAATAAGAAGTCTTAGTTTTATAGATAATAAAAAATTGTTTTCGATTATCAAGTAATAATTAAATAAATATTAATAATAGAGAATTCTTAATAATCTGCAATAAATTAAAAGATGAAGAATCATAGTGATAATTGCAATTAATAATTACAAATATATGTTTACAATACTAACATATATTAGATAAAGAAAGAAGATGACAACCGGTAATTACAGACCATATTCCTTTCATAAATGCAGACACGCATTCCTAACCTTAAACAACCTTCCACTCGTAGATATATAACAGTATATCTATGCTTTCCCTGTACAACATCGTCCCATTTTTTCACATTTATAAAATTAAACAATTTTTATACTTACAATTTTTATTTGTAAGATGTGATAACCGTTGATTTTAATATGTAATAATAATAATAATTCCGTACGGGCAGATTCGCACTGCCGCTAGTGGCGAAAATAATAACTATGATCTCTACACGTTTTTGAGGACACAAAAACAGACGAATTGCCTATGTCGTTCAATCTCCTAATATATCTATTCTTCATGTATAGGACGTATCAATTCTTTTGTTATCAGAGGTTAAAATACTGCCTGTGTTACTTCCACCACCTTCTTGTCCATGAGACAAAACAATTACAAAACATGAATCAACTTCACTTAACACTGCATTTGATTCATCCGTAAATTCGTGTAAGTTTTCCATAAAATCACGGTAAGATAAATTTTCCCAATAAATCCATTCGAATCCTAAATTTATAAATAATCGTTTTAAGTTTTCTCTATCAATTTCAGCGCCATCACGTCTTTGAAAATAAGATTCCCGAAATTCTATGTTGTTTATCACAAGCGCTACGCCTCTCTTGGGTCCATTCATTGGATATGCGTTTGGCGGTAATGTTTCTAATGACATACAAGTGTGGTGTGTATCGTCATTATTTAATCTATACACGATATTTCCTTGAATCAGGGATGGATTTAAATAACACGGACGAAAATGGATAGTATGTATATGGGGTTTTTGTAGGGCATTATTCTCTGCACGTTCTTTAATTACTTTTGCTGTGATCATGCCAAAAAGTGTGTAGACGTCTTTGTGATACGCATGATTCATAAATATTTCACAAAAGTTTTGGATAAACCAAGTACCTTTAGATGGATCACGAAAACTTAGACACCCTGGACTAGTTGTGTAACAAATGAGCATGTCTGATTCTCCATTCGATATTGTTGTTTCACTAGATGTTTGACTTACTAGTCCTTCATCTGATTCTGTTGTATTAATTTGATCCTTTATATTGCTTTTAGAGTGTACAGAAATGCAAAGCTCTCTCAAAACACCTCGACATGCTTGAAAAATTATAACCTTCGGTTTACCTTGTAATTGTTTGCAATTTGAATTGCTAAAATTGTTTGTAAAGTAACTTGCTTTAATTTGTTTATTGTCATGAGTAATTATATGGGTGTCTTCGGGAACGCTGCCCTGGCCTCCGTGGGACATAACAATTACAAAACATGAATCAACTTCACTTAATACTGTATTTGAATCATCCGTAAATTCTCGTAATTTTTGTCTAATATCTTTGTGAGTTTGATTTTCCCAATAAATCCATTCGAATCCCAATTGTCTAAACAATTCTTTTAAATTTTCTGCATCAACATCTGCACCATTACGTTTTTCATGAATATTGTTTTCAAATTCTATATTATTAATTACAAGTACCACACCTCTCTTGGGGCCTCGCATTCGATATGGTGGAAATATATCATCAGAACCATTTGGAACATCCATTAATCGTTCATTATTAGAAAGTTTCACAATAATGTTCATTTTTTTAATATTTAAATTAGATGTTGCATTCTCTTCATTTTTCTTAATATTTGTTACATCCATTTTAATAAATAAAATTTTATCTTATCGTTCGTAAAAAATTATTATATTTTGAGGGTTCAGTACCAATAAAATGTAAACGGAGTTATTCTTTGTGGCAAATTTCATTCTTACGTCAGAGGCTTTCTATTTGTTTGAAGTCAACTATAAACGACCGTTTAGCACATAAAATGCAGTTCTATAATTCAAAAATGAAAATTGCATATAAAACTTTATTAAATGGGAATTTTCCACAGACCTCTTCATAACTGAGCAGAGTATACTTAGGGCGGATCCACACTATAATGCCGATCATGGTTCGTTCTCGGTCCGATAGATTATATTTATATTGTTATTCTCGGTTCAACCGGAACTTGACTGTTACGGATAGTATGACTGCGCACACTGTTTCTTACTTAATAATATTTTACAAGATCGAGATCGGCATTATAGTGCGGTTCCACCCTTATGGGTATAAACGTGTAATGACGGACCCTAACACAAGCTAATGCAGCGTTGTCTAACCGCCTCAACTTGCCAAGGTACTAAAACTTTAACAACGTGTTTAGACGTGGTTTTATTTATTTTCATTTTGGATGTGTTTTTAACAATATCACCACCAATACAAAGTGTGATTTAGTCTTATTTTAAACCAGATGAGCATGTCCGAGATAAATCTCAGTGTAAAATATGCAATAGAACATATTATCGCAAGGGCCGTACAATCACTCATCTAAAATCGATGCACCCGGAGAAGTTTAGCGCGGGATTAATCTATGAATCTTTGCAAAGAGGATGGAACCTGAAAAGGCAGCGTACCCAAATTAAGTATCTCTTTATAGTTTCTTCTTCCCCGTCAAAAAACCAACATCAATGGCGATAGAATATTCGTCTGTATCAGACATTTTCTCTCGAGAACATCACAAAATGAAATGAAATTTCCACAATTTTGCGCAATGGACAAATGTTTGCGCAAATATGATGTTGTACAAACACGATATTGGTCAAATTATTTGATCGCGTATGGAGACCTTTATAATAAAGGTCTAGAAGAAATTTTGTACAGGAGATCCTTAATTTTTTAAAATTCATTCCCTAAGGGGGTTAAATAAGGGACGAAAGTTTGTATGGAAGTTCGTCATTTTTTAAGTTAGAAACTTGGAAGTTGGTATTTAGGATTTTTCATTTGAGAAAAGTCGGATGGTAATAACAGTCGAACATAACAGGAAAAGTTCCTGTTATGTTCGCGATAGGAAATTTCATTGGGCTAGTTTTATAATAAATAAGCCTTACAGTTTTATTTGTCAAAGTCCTAGATTGATGATCCATAATATTATTTTCTAGCTTTTAGTACATCATCGAATGTACAATAAAACTGTGAATTAAAATATGTTTGTAGAGCATAGTAAAATGGCAGAAAGATTTCCCTATTGAAGATTTTCGTGTCATTTCCTATTGTATTAACTGCCCCTTGGTTATACTATATCCGCGAACATCACCAGCAAGCAGTTGAAGTTAAGAAAAACTTTTAAAAAAATACAATCAAATATTAACATAAAGAAGCTTAAAATTTTAATTGTTAAAAATTTTATATTAGAAGTACAATAATAGAATTCACTAAAAAGAAAATAAATCTCTTTTAAAAACAATTAAATAAAAAGTGTATACAGAGATATTTTGAATGTATTCAATGCATATAGGACCTCTGTAAATAAAATATAATAATAATTTGGAATCTAAACAGAAAAATATGAAATCCTATTCCATATTTCAAATTACCTTGTTTTCTTTTTGTAAGTAAAAATATTTCATAACTAAATACAAATACAGTCGAAATCATCAGCATCGGATATTCATATAGAATGGACAACGCGCCAAGGTCAAAATTACATGTTTTCCACATCACATTGATCCGTGATTAAGATCCAAATCACGTGAAACCAATATGACAGATCAATGATGAAGAAGATTATAATGATTCAGTAATATGTTCGAGATCGAAGTCAGAAATGAGCCTATATAATATATATTTGTATATCTATTTCCCTATCCTTCTAAATCTGAATGTATTTTCTTACCGGTTATTATCTCTCTTACATAAAAATAAGAAGATACCAATATGAATTTACAAATCAATATTATAAAAAAGCTATTTAACTTCATTAACTGACTGAGTTCTGAGTAAAATTGCAGCGCCAACTTGATCATGGTCCAACTGCTAAGAGGGCTTATATTGTAAATAACTTAACTATAAAGACAAAAAAACTGTTTTTAAAGCAAAATAAATAAAAAATGTTTCGTACAAATAATGCTGTTTTAATTCTATTTTCGAATGAAACAAAAAATAGGGAGGGGACCATTTAATTTTAATAAACAGAGTTGATCTATAAACCTTTTCTTACAAATCACGATTTATTTTTGTTTCGGACAGATGTGAAAAAATCAATGGGAAGAAATGAATAAGCAGCAATACTTCACATCTTTTTTCATCTTATTGTAGACAGTACGAAAATCGCATGTGTATAAAATAAACTGATAAAACCCTATGAAAAGGGTGCCGAGTGTCATTTTATTTCCTTTGATATCAGAATACAGTGTTGCCAACTCTGTGATACCACTAAAGCTACTAAAACTCAATATTTTTCAAAAATGAGCCACAAAGTGAACATTTGGCTAATTTATTGCCAGTTTCGCTACCAACCAATATCCATCGGTTACTATCCATCTAATTATCCTCGGAAACTATCCATTTAATCGCCTTACCAACAGGATTTTTGTCCAATTTATCTTATGAACTAATTTTCGTTCAAATCAAAAACTAAAAATTTTGCGTTTTTTTCTAAGGGGTGTGTATATCTTGAAAAATCGAAAAATAATTTGTTTATCGCCTAAAATCGTATAAGTGGGACTACCCAAATCGTTCACTGAGGCCACATCTCGGAAACTATTCATCTATTTACCAAACCAACAGGATTTTTGTGTGTTTTGGGTCCAATTTACCTTATAAACTCATTTTCATTCAAATCGAAAATTAAATCTTTTTGCGTTTTTTTTGAAGGGGTAAGACGCATGCCTGTCTGTCAACACGATGACTCAAAAACGAAAAGAGATAACATGCTGAAAATATTTATATGTTCTAGAACTAAAAAGTGACGTCATCACAGAGTAGCGAGTATGATCCCTCGTGCTTCAAAGGAAAACGCTAAAAGAAAATGGAAGAAACTCAGCTCAAAGAAGAGCGGGGCAGGGGTGTAGATTATGTAAATTGTATTTATAATGAAATATATTTTAAATAAAATGTACAAATTTGATAATGTAACATTCTTTTTTCTTTGTTTATTAAATGTTTCTTGTAGGCTCACAATAAATTATAAATATTATGTTCAAGAATAAAAATTACAAATCTCAAAATAATGATCCCAACACCACAACGGATTTTTGATACAATCTGTTTATGATGTTTTTTTTCTTTGTATACACAGTGTCTGCTACCACACTCCAACGTGGCTCATATTCTTTTAAATCGTATCACGTTAGCTGCGCCATTCCCATTAGTAGACGATAACAATGCAATCAAAATTTAATGCTACCAAATATCAAAAACCTTAACAAATCGTGTCCAACTCCCAGCAACTCGATCCGTAGAACCATAATTCATATTTTTGTTAATGGGCAAGGTGATATTTCTAAAAATTTTACGTATAGTGAAACGGTATAGTATTATCGTTATAATCCATAGTTTTACAGGACATGTTGGTGGGAGTACTGGGATATTTGGTAGTTGGTGGAATTAAATTGTGATAAATATATGATCCACATTAGCGTGGTAACAGACAGGTCGTTACTATAATTCTCAGTGAAAAAGTTATCACTACGAGTCAAACGCTGTACCTGTCAATCCATGTTCTAAGTGGGGTACAAACGTGGCAAATATTATTGGTTTGAGTGACGTAACTAACTGCTAGAATTTAAAAGAATATGAGCCACGTTAGCGTGGAAGAAGACACGGCGTTTTTTATATGATATTTACATGTGCTTTTGACTCCTAGAGTGTTAAATCTTGAGTGTTTCGAAAACCAAATGTATTCAGCACAAATGAGCTGTAAAATTTTGAAGAAAAAAACACTACTCTTTGAGTCAATAAATTTTTGGTATACATTCGGTTTGTAGTATAAATTTTTCAAAACTTTATTGATAATTTGTGCCCAATTCATTACCTTTCCGAAAAAAAGGTTTAGAACAAAACTTCCTTGTAAATATATAACGAACAACTTTTATTTGAAATCTATTGAAATTCGGCAGTACAAATCAATCTAAAATTTTGAAAAATATTGACACTTATAAAGGCGATTTCTGAATTTTACAAAAGATGAAATGCTTCAACAATAAGATTGCATCACCAAGATTTCCATAATAGAGCTATTAAGAGGAATCAATTTCTTCACACAGATACGCATCTAGAGAGAAAGTAAATAATCAAAAAATGTTGAGTATGATTACAGATGTAATTTCTCATATTTGTGTATTTTACATAATATTGATATATCTCTACAAATTCATATATAATGATCACACTTTAAAGTAAATGTGCCGAACAAAACCATAAAGATTATATATATATATACATTTAAAAAAGTTGCAGATATGGCTCCAGAAACCAATCCAATGTATATTTCGGATCATTTCATGTTTAATTAGAAAAGTTATATTCTATTAAAAGAATTAAATAACTAAATACATAATTGTAATGATAGATACTGTAAAAGGAAACAACAAAAAATTATCAATAAAAAATTATAAAAGTTATTTGTTTATTCTTATTATATTCCCGAACCTACAAAAATTATAAACATTTTTAAAGTTTTTAGGTATGGAAAAAGATATTCGCAAAATTTATTTAAAATCAATTGTCATTCTTCAGGACTTTCGAAATTACAACGAATCTGTTGTCGATTTCTTTACTAATAACATTCTTTAAGTTCTACTTAAAATAAATAGCCAATAATGGTGTATTCTTTAAATTAATATAAATGAACTATGTTTCAAAGTCCAAGACGCGTCATCATTATATGCGCATGCCTATACTATATTTAGTTTATACCATGATCAAACACTGCTTCTAATACAGATCGCATACTCGAGTCTCCGATCTCGCCATTACTTATATAGCGATTAGCTACGATCTTGATAGCCAGGTCTTACAAAGCTGATGTTAGTGATGTTATCAAGATGTATATGTTGGTTTGAACTTCTTTCTAGCATAAACACAGCAGAACTCTTTTAAATATTCAAGATCCATAGAATTGAAGACTTGAGAAGCTTCGTATGCGAGGGCTTATTGTATACAGCACACGACTTTCTTCCCATTACTTCTACTAAGTCTAGAGTTTCATCAACTCTGATTAAAATCAAAATCTACCAACATTATTTTAACTGTCGTCAAATATAATTAACAGAATGATTTATGTTGGTAACAGAGCAAAAATTTCAAGTTAACCTTAGTCTTGATCTTCACCGAAGTCTGTGAAACCGTAGTGCCTTAGTTAAGGGTCTCACAATGACCAGACGAAACAAATATAATAAAACTTTAAGAAATAATATAACCTCACTCTTATATTCCATAGTGATCATTTTAATATACCTATATTAAACGGTAATTTTGATTCTGAAATGGACTACGTTTTATGCGTGTTAATTTTTTATGTTATCATTGTGAAATCAATAAAGACGGCAATTTGTAACTACCAGATAATGGGACTGATTTTATTAAGAAAAGCCTACAAATTATTTCGTTCGATTTTATGATCCAAATAAATAACTGTTTCGAACAAAATGTTCTTTTTTTCAAACTTCCGAAAAATATAGTGTGTGATAATGGTTCATCCCGAGAACTTTTATGTGTAGGGTAACCATCCGTTCTCGTTTGAAGGGTCCTAAAAACTGTGTCCTGTTACTTTTCGCATATAGAGCCAAATATTATATTTAGTATCTCTGTTGATATTTACTGGGCACGATAGTCTTTGGTGATAAAAAAAAGACCGAAAGATAGTAAACAAAGGGTGGCAGTATATACCGTTTTATGATAAAAATAATTATAAAATCGGATACAACCCTGCATAATATTTTGAATCATTCTGTTCTTTTTTAAAACTTTCTATTTCAAAAGTTCTAGTCATACTGTCATTTTAATCAATAGTGCGCCCAATTGTGTTTCAAAAATACGAGTTCTAAAAAACTCTTTGGTTCTTTAAGTGCCATCTCTCCAGTTGAACATTATTGGTTCTTCAGTTTACCGTAAGATAATGCTGCAAACGGGATACGGAATTATTCATAGAGATATAAGGGTAAATAATGCCAATAGTTGCAATATTAAAGCTTTAAATTTTAATAAACTTTTTATTTCCAAAATAATAAAATGTTTTCTATTGTTCAAAAAATTATCCTCCCCTTGATATCTTGTGTATATATAATATTTGCGAAAGAATATTACATCTTACTTCACCGCAGGTAAGGGTTATAATTAATTCTTTGGTCAAAAAAACTAGATTGATGTAGCTATGAGCCACAGACGTAGCGCTCATTTTTCAAAATTCTTAGTTCATTTGTACATTATTAATTCGGTTTTTTGGGAAATGTTTCGAATACAACTTTTATCTCAAGCATATTATCGAAACCCAAATGTATAAGGCACAAATCAATTATAAAAATTTGAAAAATGAGCGCTACTTTTGTGGTTGATTCATTTAGAGGTACTTTTTTGTCTATGGATTTTTTGACAGATGAAGCGTGAGTCGTGTTAACCTATCATGGTATTTTTGTTCAGTATAGTTTGACATTTCATCTTGGAAAGACTAAGCCCTGTCCTTATTCAGTCTTTGGGCTCTTGAAAATCTTGAAGAAAATCCAGTGTTTTCGACAAAAATTTTGTTTAGTGTTGAGGCACATTTCTGGTTTAACAGATATGTCAACAAACAAAATTGTCGTATTTGGTCTGAAGAGAGCAACCTGAAGAGATTCAAGAGCTGCTATTACATCCAGACAAAACAACTGTTTGGTATGGTTTATGGGCGTAAGAAAGAAAACATTACATCCAGAACGTAACTGTCAACGGCGAGCGTTATCGTGCCATGATAACGGACTATTTGTTTCCTGAAATTGAAGCCCGTGATCTCCAGGACATTTGGTACCAACAAGACGGCGCCACTTGCCACACAGCACGTGAAACCATGGCTTTATTGCGAGAACAATTTGGTGAACAGTTAATTTCGCGCTTCGGATCGGGAGTTGGCCGCCTAGCTCCTGTAACATCACACCCCTAGACTTTTTCCTTTGAGGCTATGTAAAGTCCAAAGTCTATATGGATAATCCGCGTACGATTGAGAACCTGGAAGCCAACATTACTCGCGATATTCGCTAAATACCACTCGAAATGCTTGGAAACGTCATCGAAAATTGGAACTGCAGAAATAACCAAATAAATTTTTTTAATTTTGAAGTACCTCCAAATGAATCACCATTATATACAACAACCTACTCACTACTGCATTATGTTAATTTGAACCAATGCATTGAACCAACTCTGGACATAGTTGTACATCATCTACCATCACAACGGTTTCTGTCGAGTCAGTTATCAATTCGGCAATTATTTCTACTAGTAGAAAGGGGTAAAAATACCTACAGCTTTTGTCCCTGCATGGTTGTTTTTATATGGAATAATCATCGGTTGTTATCCCAGGCACATTTGCCGATTTGATTTTTTTTCAAGATATCAATGATGAAAATCGTTGTTTGCTTCGTATATGTGGACAACAAACAACACTCCAGTGTGTTTTGACACAGGTGGAGACCGACTCGACAGAAATCACGGTCTGTGTAAGCGCTCCTTATGGCTAATTTCGTTCTTAACGTTAGTTGTAATATTCTTTGGCTGTAGCGATATACGAAACAATTATTTGTAGGATTAAAAGTTCCTATGTGACAAATTATGTGTTTTCCAATTGCCACTTCAACATTTTCAAAATAAAAAATGACTATTAATCATGTGATAATTATTACTATATACAAGTGATTCAAAAATCTATTTTTCTTCATAAAAATTTCAATTTATTCAAAAAAATATTCTTAATTTCGAAAAAGAAAAATTTTTTAACAATTTTTAGATGGAAACAATTTTACGACAGATTTTCGGATTAAAATTATTGATATTACTTTTGATTAAAATTCTATGATTGATTAAATATTTTTAAAAAATACACGATTCGATCAATATCATCAAAGATTGGATCACTGTACAATGTTCGGTGTTATTTGGCGACGCATTCTGTAGCAGCGAAATCAAGTTATCACAGAAACATAAATAAATTCCAGTAAACAGTTTTGTCTGTGATAAAAAGATACCTATATTCGTATCAATTCGAATTAACGTCATCCTGTTGAATAATGCTTGTGCTATTTTTTTGGATTGTGAAATATTTTCGAAAAAAGTTTTTTAAACTATTATAGTTTTTTAAACTATTTAAAGAAATTTTATATCACGATCAAGAATTGATTCATAGTGATTGGTCTTGGTTTTAAAATTAATTTAAAAAAAAACAATACCAATATAAAGAATCAACTGAATAAGATCAATACTAGAGCGAGACTCTTGCTGGCACAGTGATCTTACGATCAAGATCTAGACATAAGCTAGAACTCCATTGAGACGACAACGGTCAGGAAGTTTAATTTAAATCGTTAACGGAATTGTTTTTTTGATTAATTTTAAATATTCACAGGAAGTAAAATATTTTAATAATTAAATCTATAAAACTGGTATTATGTTCGTTAGCCATTTACTATTTTTAAAATAATTGACGAAGTTCTCATCTACCCGAACATCAAGGAGATGCGATGGTAAGCAAATGCTGGCGGAAGCCAGCAATTGTTTTTGCTTACGTTAACCAATTAGTAGATTGGTTTTGCTGCTGAATGAAAAATGGAGTTTTAGCTTAAGATTAAGAACATAATAGTAAAATCAATAACTAAAATCTTAATCTTAAGGACGTTCATGCATGAGGCCTGATAGTAGATGAAAATTTTTTGTTTTAATGAATTGAATAGCTCAATTATGTAGTTATCCTCCCTCAAAAATTTAAAACCTGTTGACGATCATTTCAAAGAGTATTTTATCGATTAAAAATCAAACGTTTAACACAGCGTCTTATGGAGAACAGAATTTTTTTGGCCTGAAAATTATAATAACTATATTATTAAAGTAGACACCATAATAAATAATGTTTATATTCTTTGAAATATGCAGTTTATATATAATTGCATTAAAAAAATGGTGTTGACGAACGTTTTAACTAATTATTTAATAAAATTGAAACTGTTTGGTTAGGTTTGTTTTTGCCACCATATTTCGAAAACTGGCAACAGCGCTCATTAACAAAATATAAACGTGAACGTCATAACAAAACATTTTTTGTTATGATGTTTGTTTATTGTCAGGCCTGTCAAATTAAGTCAAATCAATTTCTAATTAACATTTCCTGATATTTTACAATAAATACTTTTCAAATATTTAGGATGAATAAATAAAGGTTTTAAATCGTTGTAAGATTATTGATATACTTTATAACTTTTTTTTAAAATCCTAAATAAATTTTATTAAAGATAGTACTCATTTGACTCTTAGCGTAGCAAATGAACGTCCTTAATGACCAAAATAACAATATCAAGACTAAGACTATTGAAATATTATCTTAGCTCATCACTATGAAGTCTGTGCCTGATAAAATAGTGAGCGAATGCTCTAAATAATAACTCTTTACAATACTGTATACAGTGTGAGACAAGAGGTAGGTCCCAAACTGCAAAGCCACAATCTACGTATACAAATAATAAAAAAAAAAAAAAAAAAATACTCATATATCATATAGTTACGGACAACCCTTGAAAGAAATAATCTTTAAAAAATAAATGTAAAAAAATGGTTCTTTTGTATGTTAATAAAGATAACCCGATTAATTTGTTTATTTTTTATTTTTATCTATTATTTGTTTTTTATAGCTAAAATTATTGACTCTTATATTTGTCTATAGCTGTTTTTTGTATATAAATACAAAAGCGACTCACTAGCGTAAACGTTTGGATAGAGTTAAAAAGGTATCTGAGCGGAAAAAGTACAAGAGAGTAAAATCCACTTTGATTTTATTTCAAATCTACGGAAAAATTAAAATATTTATTCAAGTCACACAGTTTCCGAGATATTGATTGAATATTTTTTTAAATATTTGATGGTACTGGTTAAAAATTACGTATAAGACAAGAAAAATTGCACATTTTTTTTTTTTTTAGTTAATTTAAAATTTATTACAAATCATTAAATGCCATATCTGTTTATTCTCGAGATGTTTCGAAATTAATAAAAAAATGATTTTAAAGTGTGATTATTTGAAATATGTCGTTTCATGACCTACACACTATGATGGACAATATACTAAATGAGATATTATTACGGGGAGATCGGATGGCGATGCCCCACAATCATACAATCAAGATTTAACACATTGTTTTATTAATTTAAAGCGTGAATAATATAAAAATAAATAAATAATAAATTGATTCAATAAAACTAATCAAAAATGTTGAGTTTGTTTCATAATATAAATTGCCATAATTATATATTTTGTACAGTATTAAATCTAAATTTTATATGTATCAATAACTGAATTATGTTATAGTACTTAGATCCCGACCGATAAACGATCTACATCAATCTCTTTTCTTCATTAAAGATAAGTTTTATTTAACATACTAATTATAAACAAACGAATCGCGAATGAGTTGACAATCAATATCAGTTCAGGATTATCATTGTTAAGGATGTTCCCCAGCATGAAACCACTATTCGACAGATTTCGCTCATTTCTTTTCACAGGCTAAAAATAACGTTTTCTAATAAATCCCGAAGTTTCAGATTTTGTGACCGTTTAGAACGCGAGATAATTAATAGCAAAGTAATCATTCTCTCTCACTCTCTTCAATTAGAAGCATGTAAAACTTCATTCCCGCCCAACTATTATCTGTTGTATTTAAAAAAATACTCGACAGAATTTAAAAAAAAAAAAACTAGAATAGTGAAGACCAATATTTATCAAATAAATTTTATAAAAATATCGCTTTTTACCGTTTTGTTTTTGAAATATAAAAGTATAAAATTATTTTTTATTTCAAAATTACATTAATTTGTATATATGACTAGTGAATATAACTATGTGTTGTGTATGTGTGTATATGTATTTGTTCTGTAATAGAATCAAACCGGTTTTTTGTCCTGATTATATAAGACAGTGCTGGAACTACCTTAAAAACAAACTAATTTTTTTTAAAATTAGACACTTAGGAGCAACGTATTCTTTTTGTTGTTGCTTACAACCCAACTTTCCCTTATTTCTCATGTTTAGTACTGAATTTTTTGAGAAAATAAATAAATGAAGAGAAAATTTTAATTAATGGTCGTCTGAACTGATATTGATTGTCAACCTATCACCGATTTGCTTGTTTATACACAGTGGCGGATTTACCGGGTAGGCAAGATAGGCAGCTGCCTAGGGTGGCAAATTTTGATCGTTTACAATAGATAATATAACGCTACTTGGATGATCAATAATATAATTTTCCATTTGAAAACGTACTATGGGCCACAAAAGTAGAGATCATTTTTCAAAACTTTTATAATTGATTTGTGCCTAATTCATTCGGGTTTTGAAAAAATACATCGTCTAAAAGTTGTTCATTATAAATATACTAACAATTTTTATTCGAAACATTTTCCCAAAAATCCTTAATGCCTGAAATATTTTTGAATCACTGAAAAAGAAGTCATCTTTATCGACTGACGTCATCTCATGTTTTGGGCGTCAAACATACAGCGTCGAGCTAATTTGAAAGTAAAATTATTGCATTTTTGCAGCTGTCTAGAGTGGCGAGTAATTACAATCCACCCCTGTTTATACAGGATGTTTAATAAAAAATATATATTTCGCTTAAGAAAAGAGATTGGTAAAGATTGCTTAGATCAAGATCTTTTTATTAAAGCTAATCATAAAAAGCTCTGTAAAATAATAAAATATTACGGCACGAAGCCTTGTTTATAAATATAACCATGATATTAAATTGACACCTCTCAGTAGTACTATTATGGCCACACTGGCGTTGTATTCTTTTAGAGACAATTCCAACTGTCCATAAATAACGGACTCTTGTTGTATTGTAAAATATTCCAACTTATATTATCCTGAATTCACGTCATGATGTAATTTCTATTTGAATTTACGCCATGATGTACTTTCTATTTGAACTTACACCTCACACATAGCGGGAGATTCGGCTCATATTTGCACAGTCACACATCCAACAGCAATATAACGCAATTTGATTGAAAATTAATTTTAAAGGTGATTTTTCTGTCCAAATTAATAAATCAATCAATTTGTTCAATTAATTGAAATTTTTATGAATTGTGTTCTTTTTTAAAAAAACAAATCATTTCCAAAAACAAATACAGTTGTTTGATTTTTAATCATTTTTGTGAGTCTTCTCAAATCGAATCACATGTAGTTTTTTTCCAAAAAAAAAAAAAATTTCTATTGAAACAGAGTTCGATTATGAAAATAATTAGTCTGTTGTAACTTGAATTTTGATAGTTGGAAAGCTCGTTTTGTCTGGTACCGATAATAGTCAGAAAATCATTCCGAGAATTCGGATTAAAAAGCGTACAAAGAAAGTTTTCCTCGGTGCGACTATCGCGATGATCATTCAACGATTAAACGATAATCGTTGATTACCATTTTGCTCGGGGCAATAATCGTTGATTTTCATTCGAAGTCACATCGTTCTTGAGGAAGATTGTGTTTTAAGTTGAGTAGACGCAACAGATTATCACTTAAATGCTTTTTGATTGAAGGGATAAAAAAAAGATGGGTTTCCAACTTTATTGGTAATCTCTAGGACGAGTCTTTGACCCCCTTTGATCCTTGTAGGACGAATGTGGCAGCAATCATTGTGAGAGATGATTCGTCACTTCCTCGACAATTAATTCATCATTCCTGAACCGTGGAAAACGTACCTTAACCGTGGTATGACGGGGAAACACTAGCCGCAAATGTTTTTAATTAAATAAATTTGTTATAAAAAAAATATTTTACCGTTATCACAGAATTTAATAAGAAGTATTTATAGAAAATTTTACTCTCTTTCAGAAAAATTTAGTATAACAAACCCTCTCCTGTCGAAAGTGTCTGTACTCACACTACTTTTTTAAATCCGTGATAGTCGCACATTTGATGTCATGAGGTTTCCCGTCGAATAGAACGAATTTCGCCATGTCTATCGGTTCTTTTTTTTACTTAAGCCAAATTTTCGGTCCTATGTCAATGAAAAATTCTCACCACATTAACGAATTCTAATTTTTTTAAATCAGTGAGGCTTAGACAAATTAAAAAAAAAGATAGGACAAGAAATTTTTCACGAGCACAACTATCAAAGTCCTCTTCAATCATTTTCGCTGAAACTCAAGCATGTTAAGCCACAGACCTTTTGTGAACAACTTAACGCTATTTTAAGAGATTTTACAATCCCTTCTTTTTCGAATTAAACCAAATAAGCCAATAAAATGGCTACACAATTGCCATGGTATTCTTGCAATAATGTTACTTATGACTATGGAAGTTAGATGTAATGAATCCTATCTCATATGGTACTTCAGCAGCCAGCAAAAGTGTCTGAACTGAAAGCGTTAAGTACTAGTTCAATAAGAAACCACAATGGCGCTAATAGCAATAAGGGTTAGATGTTAGAGCATGGTCAGAAAATATAGATACGATTTTAGATAACGGTACACCTGTGAATCAGAAAATTACACTTGAAGACGATTACAATTAGATTGAAGCCGGAACTAGCGAGACAGTCCAGTTATAAATTACATTCGCCGACAAATGAAGAAAATGCTTAAATGTGACATTTGTTTAAAAACTTTGGAGTCAAATAAAAAATTATGGTGGCTCACAAATTTATACAAGCTAAATAATTTGAACAGTGTGTTGTACTCAGAGCTATAGGAAAATCATGAACTTGTAGGAGGTTGGATGATTATAAGAGAATCCAATAAGTAATAATCCTACAAATAATAAATAAAAAGACACGAATAAAGATATAGATGATCTTATTAAAATGAATTTATCAAAATGTCTAAATGACTTTGTTGATAGTTACCAAAGTAATGAACATAAATAATTACCGTGATAACTCAGGGAGAATGTAGTTGAAATACAAAGGTATCGAATAAACTAAAGTATATTTGATTTTAGTAGAAACTAGAAACTTAGAAACTAGATCAAACAAATCTAGAAATTCGTTAAAAAAAGTATTACCAACTGCTGGATGTACACTTTAGAGAATACTTAGTCAAACATATAATCCGTTTTTATATTGTGATGAGAGCACATTTTCATATTAAAATTAGTACGTAAAATTAAAAATAGTCGAGTTATTAGAATTAGAAACTGGTCATTTACTTAATTTTTATGTTATATTGTTTAAAGGATATTTAAACTAGTCAACAGACTTTTTCCGTTTAACTGTGCCATACTGTTCAGGGAATTTTGCTATAGTAAACACCATCTTAGTTTAATGTGGTCTTTGAGGGATACATTTGAACACAGAGTTAGTATTTCTTACCTCTAACTTCCTTACTTACATGACTTTAAAACATATTCCTGTTATTACAAGTCATAACCATGAAAATATTTATTCAAAAAGTTCCGAACTAAAACATACTCAAATTTCGAACTGGAATCACTCTATCGAAAGGGCAAGATCCTTTCCCGTTGCATAAAATGAGTCATCTTCATGTAATTTAAGTGATTTTTTTAAACGATTATTTTTGTTTTGTACTAAAATTGAACATACAATTGATGAAATATATAATACATACAGAATGTCCACACAATTTAGTCGGTAAGCTTTAAATTCATAATGGAAAAGTATAAAATATATGACGCGGATTCGAATATCCGGGTAAGAAAAAAAAATGGATAACTTTTTTTAATCTTCCTCCCATATTCGGGGTAATTTACGTAGATAAAATAAAATGATCTACAGTATATACAGGCTGTAATCAGTATAAACAGTTTATAAATAAGTTGAACAAACTGTTTCTATGAATCCGCCTCTTTTCCTCTTGACAAATAAATGTATATCTTTGTTCAACTCATTTATACACTGTTGCAAATTTCATATCCCAATGATTAGCTTGTATCGGACTCGCTACTAAAACTAAATATACTTTCTTTGTTTTTAGATACCTTAGCATATCCACTGCCTACTCCCCCTGTTATTAAAGTAATTATTTATGTTT
Organism: Nineta flava; assembly: GCA_963920215.1. Lineage (NCBI taxonomy): Eukaryota > Metazoa > Arthropoda > Insecta > Neuroptera > Chrysopidae > Nineta > Nineta flava. Next base: position 125,992,412 of record OY986041.1, read on the forward strand.
ATTACCTTAGTAACTATCAACAAACACAAATTATTTATTTGTAGATTTTTAGTTATTGGATTCATTTATATTCATCCAATCTCCTACAAGCTTGACGATTACAACCAGTATATTAGCGAATTTTCTCTACAAGTAAGTAGAGAGCTATTGTGGCCACTCTAGCGCCCACAGTTTTAATAAGATCAGAATGAAATTTACTATATGAGCTTGGTATTTAAAAGGCCAAGTTCATTAATAGAAAAAAATCGGACAAGGGAACAGGGGGATTTAGAGGGAAGAAGGTACACAAAATTTGGTAGATCTCTTAGAAAAATTGAAAAATGTATCCGAAGTAAAGTTATAGAAAATTAATTTTACTACAATTTGGTTTCTCTTTATACACTTTTTTTTATACTATAAAGAGAGATATTCTATATTATGTGTTTTTTTCTTTCTCTAAGGCTTCCTTCTTCTTGATCGATTCTACTCAATTACTAGCTTGGCCTTTCAAATACCAAAAGTATATCAGATACGCAATTTCATTTTGATCGAACTAAATACGATCGATAGAGTGTGTATAAATACACGGAAAATATATTTACTTATACATATATGCGTCTGTAGCCACTCTAGCGGTCACAATATAATCCTATTGTAATTAATTTTATTCTGTATTCTAAGGAAATTCTGATGACGCAACTCCTGCATAATGAATTTTTTATTCAAGGTGTAATAACTTTATGAAATATTGTTCGCTAACTAAATTGTGTGGTGACACAATATATTTTTTGTTTTAAACGTCACAAAAATAAAAATAAAAAAAATGTTTCATGATGTTATATATATTCACACATTTTACATGAAGTATTTTGTTTGAAATCAGATCAATAATAACAAATTTTGAAAATTGACGCCCGTGTCCCTTGGGTATAGAGTTGTATAGTAAATACACTAACAGATAAAACCAATATTATAATACAAATACAAGAGTTCCACATAATTATTATAATAAATGTAAAATTTAACTATGGAGATAGTCTTTTTAGCTTAGTAAATATAAATCTGAATTAAAATGCAATGAGGTCGTCGTCATCACCAACAATCCTCTTTCTCCCCTCCCCCTACATCTCCGTCACAACCCCGCCGCTCCCACCAACAACAATTATTCAATTCACAACAACAATAAATAATGTGCTTTACAGAGTTGTATTATTATTGGTGGGTGGTAATGGTTGGTAGCAGAGCATTATTCATCAATGGAAATATCGATGGAAACACGACTGACGCCCGTGACACGCTGTAAATCATATACACTAATTCAACTCACAATAAACAAACACACTAGCATCACACTCACTAGGAATCTTCAGACATAAATGAATTTTGTGACTTTAGCTCTTCTAATGTTTTTATTTGTTGACGTAGAAACAATATTCTGGAAAAAAAAATGGAAAAAATATTTCAAGTGAAATGATTCTCGTTGATAGTTTTAGGCATTACACACAGACCAATGCGAAATATTTGCTACCGCTGTTGCGAATCGAATAGCATCGTGAAAATATGGCGGTTAAGCCGCCTATTTTTCAGATCAATGCTCACCGTGTATAGTCGTAAACGAATAGAGTTAGTAAAATCAATAGAGAATATTGCGCTGCACTAAATTACAGGAGTCATTTTTTTAAAATTAGGGTCAGCATCACGTACGTACTGAATGTAAATTAACAAAATCCTTACAAATTTTGACCTTACAATCCTTACAAATGCGGACAAAGAGTCGGCTTCTCTATTGACAGTACTAAGTTGAAAATTTTTGTATTGGAAACTTACATGGAAGCATGACTTAATTAATATGGCCGACTTTAGGTTGCAAATTTAAAATAAATACATGTATTGTGTGAATTGGTGACAGTTAATTTAATAATTTACTTTTTTCGATTGAAATTTTTAACTGAGCAGGTTCAAATGTTGTTTACAAAATAAGCTTTCTTTGCTTTTTGTAGTATGCTTTCAATTGTAATTGGGAAGTTATTAATTTTTTTAACACTAAAAATGGAAGAAATTTTTAATAAAAAGTATAACAAATATTAAAAAATCTGAATAGGAAAAGTATATTTAATTCAATATTGGAGTGATTGTAACGTTGATTTTTTAACGAGTTTCTAATAGTTAAAAATGTGTTATTTTAATTGTATAAATGTTACCATGGATACTTATGGAATTTTATTACTTAGTTACAACCAAGAATGCAAAAATTTACGCCCCACCAGTGCGAATATTTTGTGGTCTGTGGAAGTGCATTAACTGAAATCTTACCGCTGTTCCTGTAATGTTGCTTGAATTTCTGTGAGTCGAACTAATGATCGAGCAATTTTAAGGTCAGCTGAAACTTTGGTACACTGTAGGCTACCGGTTATATGAGCTTCTTCTTCTAACTTTTGGGCCTGAAATAATTAAAATTTATTTTTAAAAAAATGTTAAGTGAACATTTACGTCAAATTCCCCCTTCTTATACCCGTTATCTTTATATATATATAAAATTTACAAGAATATAAACAGTTTGGACCCGATTTTGTAACGATTGAAAATATAGAAAAAAAATTTAAGTAAAGGTGTTCATAAAATTACCTAATTAGTCCATTTCCGAATATCCGTCTGTCCATAGATACGATAACTCAAAAACGAAAAGAGATAACGAGCAGAAATTTTGTGTTCTAGATCTAAAAAGTGTAATCAACTTCGTGAATGGGGAAAAGCGGATCGTGCAAATATCCATCTTTGAAACCGTAAGAGATAGATGAAAATTTTAAAGACAAAAAATGTTTCTTTTTAAAAAATAAACAACTTTTGTTAGGATTTTTTTTTATAAACTGAATTATTTTAAAAACGAAAAGAAACAGTTCACGCATTGATAATGAACTCAGTATGTATCGGATATTGAAGCAATTAACTCAATCAGTTGTTATTTTTACTTGTTTAACTTTAGATTTAGAGCGCTTTTCTAAAAACTTAGCTTTTCGCTACATGAAAAAGCAAACATAAATTGAGTAAACTGTGATCAAATTTTATTTCTCCGTCAGGTACTACCCGGCCACAGAAGTCGTGTCCTTTTTTTTAAATTATATAGAATTTAGAGCCTTATTCATTCGGTTTTGGAATAAAATTTTGAAAAAAGGACACGACATCTGTGACCCTTAGTACCTGTTAAGCAATCTCAACCTCGAGTATATCAGCCATGTCAGTTTCCTTTGGGAAGGAAACTGACATGGCTGTTTCCTTCCTTCTGCAAGGTACTCGGATCTAGAAATGGTAAGCTCTCCGATTGCAATTTAGTTTATTTCCTGCGGTATTCCGAAGTTGTATCTATCTCTCCACATTATCTCTTAAAATCGTCATTTTTCACGTCTACAGTGTGAGAAACCCTAAACAATGGCAGATTATTTTCGCTTAAGCTGATTTGGAATTATTTTTTTGTCGAAGCTCTCGTGAAATCTCTCGCTTTTATCCGTGTAAATTGCCTCCAAAATGTGGTCCCTGTTGTCGTCTTCCTCTTGCTTGTGCTGCCCGTCCGTATTCCGATTCCGCTACGCGTTGAAAAAGACACCCTTGACAGAATTTTATACCAACTGTTTTACACCTTTTTGATTTAGAATACGTTTAAATCTATTGGGATCTCTGGCATGGGAGAGCTTTATATTTCAACATACGAGCAGTAGTTTCAAGTTGTACACCATAGTGCAATCACGAAAGTTGTAGGCCGAATGGTATGTCACCAGGGTTGGGGCAGGAAACATAGACCTACTAGCTCTAGTTTCTAATTTATCCACCAGAGAGTATGTCCAAGTGCTAGAGTTCCCAATACTTTTATCAATCCGAAAATCAAAATCAGTTTTATAATTTATCATTTGATAGAAAAAAAATAGAGTACATAGGTTTAATTCTAAAGAAGTAAATAAAACAAATGTTTGAAATTTTCGTAGAATTATTTAACTAGTTTCGGAACACAGTTCCTTCTTCAGAAATAAAAATGAAATGAATTTTCGTCAAGTAACGACCCATTCAACACAAAATTGTTTCTTTATTTATAATTGTATTATAATTATGTTTATGGCTGGTTCTACTATTGGTCGCTTGTCGGTGTCAGATGTCGCGCGCATGCGCTTCTACATGGTTGGTTGTCGTAACGGACTGTCGTTGTCGTAAGACGTAGCCAGAGTTGACCAACCCTCAACTTTTTCCGACTTGCGACAAGCGACTGGATAGTATTTTGGTTATGTTAACTGTCAAACATGGATGTGACCGAATTATGGGCTTATTCCGTAATGGTAACATCAATAAATTATAAGTTGGCATCACTTAAAAAGAAGTGGTAGGGATGGATGGATCTGTGTTCCACCATCATAAACATCATCAATCATAAATCTTCTGCTGTCAGAATCATGCAATGACTGAGAAACAAAAAATTAAATAAAATTGAATAAAAACAAAAAATTATATTTTATTTTGTTTAATAACAGACTCGGCCTTGCGCACTACCGTGCTCTAGATAAGATTAACTAAGTATAATTTATAAATAAATAATAAAAATGATTCCTCTATCATTACAATAGCATACGTCATACGACTTTTGATGATGTTTATGATGGTGGAACACAGGACCATCCATCTCTACCTCTCCTTTTTAAGTAATGCCAACTTAAAACTTATTGATGCTATCATTACGGAATACACTCTAATTATTACTTTGGTGCGTGGAAATGAGTGCCTTTATGCTAAAACGAATTTGGATTACAAAAATGTGGCGAAAAAAAAACGAGAAATTTTAAATTATTCTCCGGACCGTTTACATTAAGGTTGTGGCATACGTAAGTCGCTACGGAATTATAGAATGCACGGCAATCGATTGGCCGATCAACGGCAAACTACAGCCGACATACGACACCGACAAACGACCAATTGTAGAACCAGCCTAAGAGAAACATTTAAGGTATTTCTAACGACATGCGAGTAAAAGTCGTTTTGCACAAAATTTGCTGAGGTAGTTTTCAACGATATAAAGTTGTAAAAAAAATTGTAGAAGTATTAACCGTCTCTGTCAGCTGCAATGAATGTTCAAAGTTGTCAATATTGAACACATAAAGGATAGGAACCCATTATACTGTTTAGGAAACATTTTTATTTCGCGTTTTTGCTATAGAAAGTAACTTTGCAAACAAAGCTAGATATATGTAAATAAATAAATTAGAGATGGTTTGAGTCTAAATAAGATGTAATTTACCGTGTCGTTAACGAATAAACAAAGATTACTTTTTGACAAATATTTAGGCTATTCCAGAAGTAAAATGTACAAGCTGCAACGTTCCTTTACAATTACAGTACACTGACCGTGCACACAGATGAGCAATGTATAAGAGTGTGTGTTACAGCGTTGTCAGATTTACTGCACTAATACAACTATTTATCTAATCTCTCTTTCGAAGATATCGCGTTCTCTCTCATTCCGATAGAAATACCTTAAAGATTAATCAGTCAGAATTGAACCGAAAATAACCGATAACGAAACGAAATAAAATTACTGTTTGAAGCCCTGGAATAAACAAACGTAAATCCTTAAACATTTAATAATAAAAATATTGGTACCTGTTTTTCTAATATATCTGCTGGCCAACCTCGAATATGATTGACTAAATCGTCACGATAATGATTTGATAGCGATGGTGTTAGACTTGGTCCTTGTGGGCGTAATGCACCGAGTGAACTCAAACTGCTTGGTGGGCTGTTCACTGTAAAAACAAAGAAAATAACTTTAAACTAGCCATCACGAACGAAAAACCAAGTGTTGAAATCCTATAATACATTTATCATTCTACAGACTAACACAAATTTTTCGATGCTGTCGCCGCGAAATGTCTGCAATGATTTCATTATATGGCGGTTAATGCCTGTGGTAGGCTTTCAAGGATATACAATACATGACCACGATATTAGCACTCAATTTAAAAAAATTTTAGAATTTATTTGTGCTTTATTCAATCGTTAAAAATGCTTCGGATAAAAATTGTTCATCATAAATATACTTCGAATAAATATAGAGTAGAGTTCTCACTAATTAAAAACTAGATGGTGTCGGATTATTGGATTGTATAGAAAAATTCATAGTAATTCAGGTATTAAACTGGAATGTGTGCTATGTGATAAGTTTTTAGTTCACTTATGTGATAAGTTTTTAGGGAGTAGGGATGCCGGATTAGTGAGACTCTACTGTACTAATTTATTCGAAATATTTACCCAAAAACCGTTTGAATAAGATACAAATAAACCAACAAATTTTAAAAAATTAGCGCTACTTTTGTTGCCCATAGTACAAGCAATGTAGCTAATATTAAGCACCCTGCACACGGAGACAGTAATGGCGACCAGTAGTGGCTGCCAGTGAAATAACCGGACAGTAGGCTCACACACGTGGACAGTAATGGCTTCCATTACTCTTGGCAGCCAGTAGCTAGTTCTGTGTGGACGTGATAAGTGCAACTTTTTCAGAAGATGTGTGAGAACATGGAGGCGGTTGATGTAGAAGGAGAATCCAGCGCTCTTCTGGCAGTGAGCACCTTTTAACACAAGTCCAATAATGGATGCACTAGGTCACGTGACACTGTTATTGTCGTCCACTAAAGTCAAACCAGCATGAGTTTGGTGGCCGCCAGTAGCCCCAGATTAGCTGGACGATTATTGTTGCTATTTTAGGAAATAAGCTTTCACTTGAATACAGAAAATAAAGACATTAATAAAGAGATTCATACAGAAAAAAACCTTTGTTCAAAAATCACTCTTATGGCATGTGCTTGAGAAATTAAATGGAAAGTGGTGATTAAAATTTCTAAACTACCTAACTATTCCCTGGCTCTGATTAAGGTTGTATGATTTATTGACAACATTTTTATTCTTCGAGTATTTATTAAATTTTGATAAATTCGAGAATTATTTTCAGTTCGATTTCTGAAAATAGAGTCGTCATCAGAAGTTGAATTTTTAAGATCTCTGGTTGAAGAGCTCAAAAATACTATCGGAAAACTAATTTTCAAACTCAAAAACGTCAAATTCCCTAACTATTCCAGTAATTGTTAATTCACCGACTTTTTCCAGGTTTTTCAGATCATTCGCCACCCCAAATAGATATAAAGGAAATAAATTTTGATAGCTACAATGTCCGTATATCTTTAAAGAAAATAAATCTTGAGGAAAGAATTCATAAATATATTCTATACATACATTTTCGATTATCATTATAATCTTGTCCTTCTGAATGTGTGGGTGTCGGAGGTCCTTCACTTGTTGTGTGACTACTAGTAGTTTCCACTTTAAGCGGTTGTGATATAGATGTCGATACATCTGCACGTGTCATCATCAATGCAGTGTGAATTGTTTGAATTGTCTGTGGATCGGCTGATTCCAATGATTTATGTCCAGTCATATGTGATAACAGACGTGGTAGATTAGCTAAACTGACGGGTACGTTAGGTGGTCCCGGTGCTTGTCCCGGCGGTGGTGCACCACACACTGGTGGTGGTACCATTGGTGGGACTTGCGGTGGTGTTGACGACGTTAATCTAGGAAGGGCTGTAGCAAGTAATACGGGCCCAGTTGCTACAATCTGTTCAGGTTGTGGTTCACGAGACGCTTCTGAGGTGGGTGTGCTATCTCCTGGTGAAATATCCATATCCTGTGCGTCGGCCGTAGCCTCTGATCGACGTCTTGTCTCTGCAACCGGTAATGGGTCACGATCACGTTCACGATCTCTATCTCTTTCACGATCACGATCGCGTTCACGTTCCCGTTCACGATCGCATTCTGTTGGCCACGATCGTGATGAGCTTGTTGTTAATTTCTCTCGATTACTACTGCTGTTACTCGATCGCGGCGCAGTGGAATGTTTTTCATGTATAGAGGATGCCGATCGACTGGATGAGCCACTATAACCTCTGTCATTGATATCACTACCGCTGCGGTCTTTGCAACTACCTCGTGTTGATCGATCACCTCTTTCACGTTCTATCCATTCCCGAGGTTTTTCCCATTGTGATACCTCCGTCTTACAATTGTAATAATACTTTTTACCAGATGAACTAATGTGCTCTGACCAATCACCGACACGATTTACTCGTTCTCGTTCTTCCCTCTAAAAACAAAATTCATATTATAAGGTTCAATCACCCACCGTTTTCAGCTAAAAATTATAATATGATTTCTATTTATTACCTTTTCTTGGCAATTGTGCGAGGGTTTCCGATCCCGTGATGAATTCTGTGACATAACTTTGATTGAATGTAACATTTTTTCATCGGAACTCCTGTCGTGATTGGTTCTGTGCTCAGAATCTCTGTTGTCCCGACTTCGTTTATCTTTTGGTGATCTGACACAATCTGAAATACAATTCATATTAAAAGTTAACTTACAAAAATTAAATTTTTAATTTGAAACTAGTACTGTGGCAGGTCGTCACTTTGTGTTCCGATCTTTACTTTAAAAAAATTTCATAACATAATTAAGAATTGTATACTCTGGGAGAAAACGGGTTAATCCCATCGGACAGAAGATATCTTCGCTAAATGAACTTTAAAACTCTTTCAAATACAGCGGTGAACCTAATTCTGCTTTGAAGTGAGTGGCACCGGCAGAATAAAATCAGAACAGCAAAAATGCCGAATCGCATTGCGTGTGAAAGACTTCATCTGATTATATTGCAAGTGACAAAATTGACAGTGCCACCAACGGCCAAAATCGCTGGATGTGAAAGAGCCCTTAAAGTTTGCCAAAGCTGCAAATGTAATAACAACTGATACGAAATGAATATATTACATATTATAAGATAGTTCACTTTTTGAATGGGATAAAGTTTTGTTTAAAAGTTCATTTTAGTATTTAAGGTAGTTGTCTTACAGTAATCGTGTTAAAAAGCTCAGAACACACATCTTTTTCAGCTCAGAACACACTTCAACTATATGAATAGACTGAGAAAATAATAATAATTAGAAAGAGGGGTACCGCAAACGGGTCCCTAGCACCTAGACCAAAGGGTCTTCTGTGCCCTCCTTGAGAACAACCTGTCACCCGAAGGCGAGACGCCTCCGGGTAAGAGGTGCTATTTTAAGCAGATAAAATAACTGAGATTGTAGACTACACTTTTATGACTTGAATGTACTTCATATACTTGTTTGCTTGGCTTATATGAAAATGTCAATCATTTGATTTCTATTACAATAATTAAACGGTCAATTATTTTTTTTCTTCAAAATATAAATATAACATCATTTACGTTATCCTAGTTTTTTTTAGCAAAATCGCTCGACGCGTTTTTTAAATAAAACTAGCATTACACGTCGCGGCTTCGCCCGCAAAAATTTTGTAACGCCCTTATAACCAAGTAACATAATATTTTCTCCCGTCAAGGACCGATATATTATACACCTATACATCAATAAATAATACAACTTTACCTTCCTCATGAATCATTTTTATAATATGTAAGGACCAATGTATACAAAAACTTGACAAATTGTATACTAAAACATTCCTCGAGAACCACTCTATCCATTGGTGAAAACAGCATGAAAATCGGTGCAGCAGTTTTTGAGTTTATCGCGAACAGACAGACAGGCAGACGCGGCGGAGGGCTTTGTTTTATAATATGTAGTGATTAAAAGTGTGGTGAAATCACTACTTTTGAGAGCGATTTTTATCAAAACTAAACGGTAAATAATTTTAAAATTTTAAATGAAGTTAGATATTTATATTTTGAATAATTTATCAAAAATTCAGCCAATTTCTTCGATAACGGGTTTCACACGACAATCAACTTAAGTTAATTGTTATTCTATTTCCCTTTCTCTTACAGTACTCGTAAAAGTTTTGAATTTCTTTCAACTTCTCCGAATTAATTTTCTGCTAGGGATATTCTTAAGGAAACTAATTTCCATTAAGCTGGAACATTTGATATATGCCAAAATGTTCATGCCTGTTAATTATGGATGATCGGAAAATTAAGATCACATAAGAACTTTTAGGTTTCTCGTAGTTTAAATCATTCTGAAAAAAAGAGTTTAAATCATTCTGAAAAAAAGAACTATCGAACACAATTGGAACTGACTAATCTAACCTAATTTTTTATATGCTCAACTAAGCTTAGGGATGGTGTGTTTGTGACCGGACAATGTTGATCAACAACCTTTAGTTATAAGTTTTAGATCTCCATTTGTAGATCGTTCATGAAGAATGGATGAAATACATGTCATATGTACTTGTAGAAGCCTGCGAGGATTTGGACACATAATGTTTTGATCCAGAGGCCTGAGTCCATACAATATAGAAGAAACCAAGCATTGAACATGCTATGATCTTTCTGCATGTCCACAGGTTTCAATTGCCTTCAATGGAATTCGTTATTATTCAGCATTTTTGCTTCCAGATGATGGAATAAACTCAGAGGGAGCATATGACTTACAGAGTTAGGTATAGGAGAACTGAGCTCTACAGAAAATTAATGTTGACCAAATCATATATTACATTTCAAAATTTTTGCCCCTATTCCTAGAACATTTGTTTGTATTTTTTTTTAATAAATACGTATTTCGACTACAATGTAGTCATCATCAGTATGAATTAGCTAATCGTAACTATCTCTGGGATATGGATATTCAGAGATATGTTGCTTGTTGCTAATTTGGTGCGTGTCTCACCAAATTTGAAATGTAATTTCAAAAAACCTTGAGTTCTCTTTGATTATTTTAATAATCTTTACAAATCATATATGTAACAGTTTTCTCAAGAAAAATATATTCAGAAATGTAAAGTTGACCTGTTTGGCGCACAGAGAGTGAACTTTCGCAGCGGGCATCGATATTGACCGAACAGAACGGATAATTTATTTCATACAAAATGTAATACGTCGCTGTGAGTGATTTTTTTTAACGACGCGGTAAGACATACAGTTGTAGAAATTACAGATTTATCGTGATCAATGAGTAAAAAATCCAAAAGAAAATAATCAGGCTGAATCCCACCCATGTAGCCATATTTTAAATCGACACGACAGTAGAATTTTTTTTTGTGAGTTAGAATGACCGACTTGCTTTAAACTAAATTTAAAAAGGTGTATTTGAATTAAAAAGGGGCAGAATGAGCAAGGCAATGAAAAAGAAAAACATAACTTCTTTTTGGAACACTCAAGTTCGAACAAGAAAGAAACTTTATACACAATCTTAATTTTATTCTGACATGATTTAATTATGAAAGGATCTAGCATAAAACTTGTGGGAAAACACTTTCTTTCGGTGGATTCGAATCTAATCACGGTAATTTCGAAGGTGATAAAATGTCTCGATGGCCCATAATCCAGGAAACTAGTTCTTCGATCACAAATCAGGATCGTGTTCAAAAATAGGAAAAATATATGAGCATATCGAATATAGACGCTCTCCTTTGGTCCGCTTATTTGTATTTACGTTTACGTGGAAGGATTTTTACTGTGAGTTGTGACCCAGAAGAATACCGTCATATAATATCTTCATGTGACCGTCACATTACAAAACTAATAAAGTTCGTAGCAGTCTGTTGACAGTAATGGAAACGGAACGCAAGATATTAACTCACTAATACAAGATGTTGACTTAACACTGGCTGCGGTAGCAAAATCCTTTTTATAAGGAATAAATAATATTTAACGCTTGCAATTTGCTCGACACGAAGATAATTTACTTTATCTATTGATTAAAATGTTGACAAGCGTACAAGAAGCAAGAATGGATTGATCAAAATTATTGAAATAACAAGTAATTGTAACAACTGAGTTAATTGTTTGAATACTCAGTATATCCTGAGTTTATGGACTTTATGAACACATATGGCAAACATTCATGCCTACGATCGATATTTGTAAGCGTTACAAAGTCGTGATCAAACTTAATATACCTTGTACCTTTACATATACTGTATGTGTGTTCTCGAGCTAAAAAGTAAGGCCAAGTTCGTGAATGGACAAAATCAGACCATGTTTGGGCAAAACTGCCTATCTTTGAAACCGTAAGAGATAGATCAAAAATATAAAGACAAAAAATGTTCCTTTTTTAAAAATAAACAATTTTTGTAAGAAACTTGCTTACATAAATTCAGTATACACCGGGTATTTAAGCAATTAACTCAGTTGTTATTTTCACTTGTTTTTCATACTCTTATTTGCGAAGATACACAGACATCAGACACGTCACTGAACACTACGAGAGCACAGAACACTAACACATTCACGTAAAACAAACATATAAGCAGGCCAGAGGGCAGATAAAAAATGAAATGTCTATATAAATACACACAGACATATGTACGTCAATATACATGCATACAAATTGATTTTAAATGGCCTTTATTCTCCAAAATACCTCAACGTGAGACACGAGACTGAAAAAGGAGTTTATGGGATAGGTGGCCATTGGGATATTGGATTTACCGTGATTTGATTCGAATCCATCGAATGTGTTTTCCCATAAGGCTTGAGTGGAGTGGGGTCCATTTCGTTAACATGAGAATAAATTCGAAGTATTTATTTACTCGTGAATGTTCATATTGTTAACATGGAAATGGATATATTCTGTGACAACAAATATGTAAACATTTATAAGCAGGCGTATACCAAATGTCAAAATTTGAAGCACTAAGTAGTCGTAAACTTGAAGGTTAACTAATTTAAAAATCTAACTAGAATTATCTTACAGAAAAAGAACGAGCAGGTCGAGTACGTTCTGAATAATTGTTCGATGTTAAAACACAAATGGGATAGCACAGAGTTTAAAAATAAAACACATTCCGTGTCCTATATTCCTAAAATTCATATTATAAGAAATCAAACTTTTGACAGGTGATTTTTCTTACTAAAATTATCAATAAAATCTAGTTCTTCTAAAATATGCCGATTTTATAAAAACAATTGGACCTGTTTTGTAACGAAATTAGTCCTTCGAATTACCAATAAATAATACAAAATTAAAATATATATTCGAATTCTCATCTTTCAGTTCGATCTCTTAAAGGTACGTTAAATGACGTTGGGTTCTATGTTTAATAAATTATTTAATTGATACGAGATACGAATCTTTTTTTGTTAAGAAAGTACAACTTAACGAGATTCTACTGTACTTTTCAAATCAAGACAATATTCAGTACGTGTAAATTATCATAGAAATTATCATTTTTTTTAAGTTTTCTGGGATATTAAAATTGTAAATTTTAAGTTTATTTAGATATAGAAAAATTACCTGAATATTTATCCCTAGATGATTTGTAGTCTCGAGTTTCTCTCTCCTTTTCACGAATTTTCTGTAAGTAGGAGCTCTTGTTTGGGTATGATCGATCTCTGTCCCTAGGAGATTGTGAATCTGGACTATCTGAGCGGTAAGAGTTTCCATTTGGCGAATCTCGCATCCTTTCATACCTTTCACCACTGGTACCATACGAACCACTTTTTGATGATCCATATTTGGAATTCTGTAAATGTTTTTTATTATTAAGAATCCGAATCCGGTATAAACACTTGTTGTGTTCGTTTTTATTATGTCAACAAATAATATCAACAAAGATCAAATGACAACACAAATTTATATGGAAATTCGTTTGGAATAAAACTCCGAAAGAATTAAATGTTTTTAAAAAAAAATTTCACATTAAAAAATGCAAATGGAGTATTAAGAATGTGCTACGCCTATAAGTCAAAATATCCAAATATTAAGGTTCAATATATTAAATTACATGAAAACGTGTGGAAATTAATAAAATTTATTGGAATTATTGAAAAATAATGTGAAAAAACATCCAAATTAATGAAAACTGAAAAAGGGTAATGTCAACTGAAAAAAAATTTTTTTGTGGTAGAAACCATTAGTATCAAATTTACCTGATAGGGATGGGACTGATGTTTTTCGAAGTACCTGAAAATGTATAGAAAAAAAATCGAATTAATAACATTTTATAGGAAAAATTTAAATAGACGACCTCCATATATACAAAAAGAAAAATCTACAATTGTGTATAGGTTGTGTCAAATTAAAACAATTTTCCCTACCCATCGCTTATCCGCTGTGTTTTCCTTGCATGCATTACCATCAATGCAGTTTTCAGGAAAATATTTTTGGCTACTGAGCCTTATGTTTACTTAATGTCATAAAAACAGCATGAACAATTTCAATTGTAATAGTTAAAATACAACTATCCTCCCAGTAGACGCCATGTCAGGGACAGCGCCGCGCAGCTGTAACAACTAAACACTACCAAGTACGTTTTTATCTGCTTTGCTATTGGCGCAAAAATATTTATGCCTATATTGGCTATTCACTATTCAACGGTACATCTGCATTGTATTTGATCATAAGTAAATTACTGTTGGTAGCAATATTTTTATAACATTTGCATAACAGATCCAAGTTACACATGAAATTCATATATTAAACAAATATTTTATTAACATATTTCAACAAAAATACATACGTCTTTTATCAAAATTCATTTTACCTACAAATCGAACACCCCAATTAGATCAAATAAAGAGATGCCAACTGCAATATTGAGTGTGTACCACCGTATACGCTGTGAGTACTCCCCAGTAGTTATTTTTCTCTTTTGTTATTAACTGTCAGGGGCCTGTTTCAAGATATAAAGTTGACAGAGTATATCGGGAGCTCTAGCACTTGGATATGCTCTCGGGTGGGTAAATTACCAACTTAAACTCCGTGACATACTCTTCGTCCTACAAGTTTCGTGGTTGCACTCTGATGAACAACTTAGTAACTACTGCTAGTAGGTTGAAATATTACGTTTCACCCCCTGCCAGAGATCCCAAATATGATTTCTTAGAATTCAGCTTTGATCATAGATTCGGTTGAAGTTCGACAGATTATATACAAAATTTTTTATATCTTGTTCAATTTCTTCAGCAGAAGGCCTCTGAGGGCGACCAAGAGGTAAGCGGCACGTAATGCATTTTTTAAGTCCGGTTTGACACGAAACGCTACTACAAAGCTAACCAAAGAAATGTAATGGATGTATTTACAGAAGACAATGCGGTTTGACGCTCGCGACGCGCATTGAGTTTATCTATCTAGCGAATCCGCATTGACTTTTTTTGTTGCAAAGCGCATTGCCGCATCTGGTATTTTTATGAATAGATTTTTAAAATCTAACAGCGGTAAAGTTAAAATAAAGTTTTTAACCTGAAATTATATATTTAAAACAAATAATTTTAAATTCGATAGTTTTCAAATTTAAACTTACCGTGTAAGATAGTGTATTATCACAAAAGTGGGATTATAAAAAATTTCTGTCCAGCGGAATATTCGAAACGGGTCGTAGAAGGTAAGAGCACGTCGACTGGTTTTAAAGTGCTTCTTTTCGTGTATGTAACAAATCTATTTTAAAATATCAAGAATATATGAATAGAATTTAAGATCACAATAGCTAACTCAATTTGGAAACAACGAATTCAAAATTTGAAGTCAATGGAGGGCTAAATAATAATATTGATAGTTAATAGGTACCTTTAAAGTAATTTTATTTTTTTGGTAAATAATAATAATTTTGTTGATCTATACTTCCTAAAAAAACCGAATAAACAATTAACAAATTCCATTTTTCGAAATTTGCGCCATCACATCACTGTGTAGTATGCATGAGTACAAATAGCTACCAAACTATTAAATACCAATCGTGTATTTCGAAACACAGCCATAATAACATTCATGGATAAATATGCAGGAATAAAAAATTTTTAATTTTGTATCGTAATCAGTTAAATGTATAATTTCAATTAGTTTTTATTTTATTATATATTTCAAATAGTGCAATCGAATGTTTTTCATTTGAAATCAAATTTCATATTGAAATGTTGGCCTTGTGAATGTCATAATATGCGATAAAAACCAAGTGTGTAAATTGTGATGTGATTTTTCGTGTGCCCTTTATTTCATATCTCAAAGGTGGCTTTGTTTGATAAATATTTCAAAACATTCAATCATTTTAGTGTGTACACATTTTCCATATTGAGTGTAAATTTTCCTAGAATTCGGAGTCATTTGTAAATGATGATTCAACGCTTATACAAACGTCTTCACATTCTTTAGAGGTTGACGTTTTTTTGTATTGTTTCGTTGTTTGTAACCATGGGTTTTTTCTATTTAACACACTTAAACGTTCGTATAATTATTATATCAACACAAAATAACTTTTATGGATAAGTGTTTAATTTTCATGTGATTTAACGTGTGGACTTCTGGAACTGTTGAATATATAGTTTTTAGAGTTATTTTCGATTATTCATATGCCATTTGATAATGGATTTATGGCAAAAGAAGTATTTCAACCATGGAAGTTCATTGTTTTAGTTTTTAAATATATTGTAAGTATTTTTGGTTTTAGCGGGATGATATATCCGAAGGTATTTTAAGCAGAAAAAATATTGATCAAAGGTGTTATTTATGTAAATATTCAATAGATTGTGGTTGCTTTATCCATTGAGCAAGCGATTCATTAATATTTTAGTCGAGTAGCAAATAATTTAGTTACTAAAGTGTTCGAACAGGTTATTTTAGAGGAGTAAATTAAATTAGTAATTTAGCAAATTATCGTTCGAAAAGGTAAATTCTTCGCCATGACGATGAAACTAAAAGTGGGTCCGAGTGGTGGCAGGCTGGAGTAAGTTGTTACTTCCTCACAAACACGTCATTAACCAATTGCAAATTAAGGATAAATGTTTCAAGGAAATTCCCGTTTTTATCCAAACATTTATTCAAATTTACAGCTGCATTTGGACGTTCAGAGTGAATGTACAAACCCCTTTCTCACCCAAATAAATGAATGCGTTAATTTTTATGTTCAGTAGGTAGGGTGGAAACTAAGAAAGAGTAAAATAAGAGTAAAGTTGCCAACAAAGTTTTAGATAGGGTTACTTATTTGGCTTCGATCAGCCTACTAGTAAGTACTGTTGGTAAATTCTTAGAAAAATATTTCTACATTGCCTAAACGGTTGTAGTAATATCAAGACAAAAAAATTACTCACCCCATATCAAACGAAAATTGGTAGAAATGATTTGTCCCAAAGTAGTATCCGTAGTTTAGGGTCGACCTATCTTACGTTTAATGCATTCTTTTAGTACAGGTAATCTCGACAATCGTTGAATTTTTGAATTTATAAAAAGTTCGAAGCGCACCTCTAAAAAAACTTCTCCTAATATTATTTCATTAATGACCTATATCCGGATATATTTTACTTTTTTTTAGTATTTACTTGCAATGAATTACTTAAACGACTTAAAAACTTGTTTAGAGATTAATGAAAAATGCAAGTAGTCTCATAGTCCAAGATCCCATGGTAAGATTGCCTTTCTCATCGAACATCAGTATGAGTAGTAAATTTGTAAGCATACATAATCGACCGCCCTTATTCAAGCCTGTGCAAATTATTGTAATTAAGCCTAATTACAGTCGAAAAGATGGAACTTTCCCTCCGTCATAAAACCTAATGGAATTAACATAAAATGATAGGAAAATATGTGTAGTTTCATAAAATATTGGTCGCCCTTACCCTATCCTATACAAACTACCCTGGCGCCGGTTTGAAAGAGTGGTTAAACGGAACCTTAATCCCTTAACGAACATCGTTAAGTTTTTTTTTAAATGGAAGATTTCATCGTCCAGACCATGAAACGGTCACCCATTACAGATTATATATACTATTATTTATATATATATATATATACGTATCAATAAATTAATACGTGTAACAGCGTTTTAAGAACATCACTCATTTTGACGGGAAAAATATTATGTTATTCAATTAAGAATTTGTTAGGGTTGCCACTTCTCTAGATTTCGTCGAGAGACTCCCGAAATCGTACAGTTTCTCCCGACTCCCGATTTCAAAGGTAAATCTCCCGACTTCCCGAGTTCAGTTGAATAAATTTTGCTAACCAAGATTAATAAATTTTGCAAAAAAAAACTCTAAATATGAATCTAAACCCAAAAAGAAAATAATAATAATGTTATTAATTAATATTAATATGAAAAAAAAAACTCTTTAAACCGACAGGAAACGACCCCCGGACCTCAGTATATCGCGTCTAGTGCGCTAACCGTTACACCACGTTGCTTACTTAATATTCCAACATATTATTCTTGTGTATACTTAAACGTATATAAAAAAATATATGTCATTTTTAATGATTCGAGAATGTATCAGGCTTAACGCTTTCAAATGAAAAATTATATTTTTGATCACTCAAGTAGCAGTATATTTAGTGTAAGCGATCAAAATTGGGCCCCCTAGGCAGCTACCCACTTTGCCTACCCGGTAAATCCTCCATTGCCCAGTTTACTAAATAACATATGGATCTCCCGATCTCCAGAAAGATCGACATAATATATGTTGATCTCCCGACTTTTCATAATTTTGAAGTGACAGACAACCCTAAGTTGTTTACACAATTTTTGCAGGCGAAGCAGCAACGGGTTATGCTAGTTAGGGAACGTACCCATACTACGTGACCTATTTTTTAAGATTTTTCGACCCCCCCCTCCCCTCGGTAACCATTTGTGGTATATGCCAAGACCCCCCCCCTCCCCCTAAAGTTGTTACGTAGTATTGACAATTATGATTATTAATCATTTTGCAAGCAGAAAGTGAAACAAATAAAAATAATTTGGCTCATATTCGTCTTTATTAATACGGCGTTTATTGCATAAGAGTGCATGCATAGAAGTATATTAATTAGTAATGAAGCCTCGAATATCGTCACATCATTTCTCTCGGCGAAATCGATCGACTACGTGACAAAAATCAAAGCCACCCCCACCCCCATTCCCGTGACCGAGCGTAGTATTTTAAAGATCTACCCCCCCCCCTAAACAGGTCACGTAGTATGGGTATGTTCCCTTAGTGAATAAAAGCTCAGACAAATTTAATCAATATAAGTAAAGTTGTTGTTATTATTTATCTTTTATCAATCTGTTATTTTAAAAATTTTATTGATTTTAAAAGTTACGTAACACAAATAAGCAGAACCGGAGGAGAGGGGAGAACTAAATGTTTACATAGCGGGGGGGGGGGGGTAAAAAGTATGGAAAACGCATTACGTAGTTTGGATAGCCCCCTAAGTAGATGTAGGTGAACAGTCGGTTGCAAGATTGAAACCAACAAATATTTGAAGCTAATAATAAAACTTTTTAACAATAACCGAGCAAATAATATATAGTGCATAATTATCACATTATTAACATATTTAAGGTCCATGAGGCTTGATAGTAGATTAAAAACTTTTTTTAGTGAATTGAATAGTTCAATTATGTAGTTATCCTCCCTCAAAAATTTAAAACCCGTCGTCGATCATTTCAAAGAGTAATTATCGATTAAAAATCAAACTTTTAACACAGCGTCTTATCGAGAACAGAATTTTTTTGTACTTAAAATTATAATATTTATATTATTAAAGTAGGCACCATAATAACTAATGTTTATAAATGTTCTTTGAAATATGCAGTTTATATATAATTACATTAAAAAAATGGTGTTATGGAACGTTTGAATTAATTATTTAATAAAATTAAAACTGTTTTGTTAGATTCGTTTTGCCACCATATTTTGAAAACTGGCGACAGCGCACACTAAAACAATATACACATACACACCAAATATACAACACAAGCTTATTGTCAGATCTGTCAAATACTCAAATCTAAATAGATTTTATTAAAGATAGTACTCATTTGACTATAGATAGCTGATAGTGTAGTATATGAACGTCCATAATACAATTAATGATGCAAACTATATATTTCTTATCTATTACAGTTATCTACTAAACTGAGATCAAAAATTTTATATCTTATCAAATGTTTAATTTTTGCATCCTCTACTCACTACAGATATAAACATTTAAAAGTTGATGTTCTAACATTATCGTTCTTACCTCCATATGTAGCTTGTGTTTTGTTGATTGTTATATTGAGATTATTATCATTGCAAAATTAAAATTCTAACTATTGTACTATTTACATAAAGTGGAAATATATTATGTTAAAAATTGTACATGGGTACTTCTCAACTTGACTTCGCTGCATATATGCGGCTGAGGCGAAGGCGAGTGCCTTCCGCTAAGGTTAGGAAACAGTCCCAGATAGCTTCAAAGCAAACTTCGACTGATTAGAAAATGATCCGTTCGTGGGGATGGTGTGTGATAATATGTCTACAGCATATGAATTCTACAGATCATTTGAAGTTAAAATATATCACAGATCGTCATGGGAGAATTCCTTTCGACAGCCAAGATATAATCTGGTAGCGGCTGCCCCGGACGGGCTACACTTCGACCATAAGGTCCATTGTGATGCCTAAGGATGTGAGTGGAGTGGAAGGAATTTTTGTGTGTAGACTAGGAATTGGTAGGATGTGCGGCTGCAGTCGACTCTGAAGTAAACTGCAGAAAACCTTCACAAGCATAGCCGGTTACTTCGTTCTTGTACATACGCCGACAGTTTAGTCAATTAACCGCCCCCCCCCCCTTTTATAATAATTGACAAACTGCCGATGTTGGGATTCGAACCCATAACCTCACAGTTCCAAGTACACACAACGCCTTAGACTGCTCGGCTACTTGGACGGCTATAATCTGGTATACGGATGGATCCAAGACCGATACTGGAGTTGGATCAGGACTATACTGTGACCGACCAAGTACGAATATCTATATCAGTCTTGGTAAATACGCTTCGATATTAGAGTTTAAAGGAAAGGAGATGCAATAAATCAAATTGGTCACGGTACAAAAGCTTTCTATAAAACTTGCTCCTGATTGAAAATTTTGAAATGATAGCTCGACTTTTGAAGTTATTTGTACAGAATTTATTCTGTATATAGAGGTGATGTGTGACATCAACACTATTTTTGAAATATCCTGCTTTGTAGTTTGTATATAGAGGTAAAAACGAAGTTTGTTTTCAAACCGTATGGCGTATGGTATTTAAATGATTTTTAAATACCATTTATTTAAAATTTTAAATGACTAGTTTACACTTTACGCCTTACGGACAACAACGGTACACAATAATTTTGTTAGGGATTATAATGTAAAAAGGATTTTTTTATGGTCTCAGGTAAAAATCACTCAAATAAGAAATTTTGTCATTAGTTGTAAAATTAGTATTTTGGTGACAACGTGTTTGGAAACATTAAACAATTTTTATTTAAAAAAAATTTTTGTTCATTGTGAGTAATAATAATAATAATGGCGAATTGCATTACAGATATGTGTCATATTCAATGTACCATCATGGATACATTTATGGATTCAGTATCCAAAAGAAAATTAAATTATACATCAGTGGGTAAAGATGGGAAACGAGTAAAATTAACCCCAAATGGTATTGTAGATAATGTTGTTACATCTACGCCATACACAAAAAAGGAAAACAACAAGAGGAAACTACCGCCGTTACATCCAAAGGAACATATTTCGAAAAGATTTTGTAAGTATTTTTGAAATTTTTGTTGGTAATAATATATTATTAAAACCCGTAGAAAAGGTATTACAAATCTGGTAATATTATGATTTTGTGGGTACCAAGGAGTTTAATTCTCCGGGCGATACGCATCATGTGCCATTCAATTCCTAAAAACAAAACTAATCGATCTGTTGTTTCAGATAACATACTAATTATCAAGTTTGAAATTTATAGTAATTTATTAGGACTTGATTTTTAAATTTAAAACAAAACGAAATCACCAAACAATTTTATAAACAAAATTGGCAAACAAATTGGGACATTTTTAGTGAATTTTTATTCAGATGATACGATTTCATAAAAATTACCTGAAATGTCCATCCATTGAACCTAGCAGGTTATGGATGTATTTGTTTTGGGCGCTTACACGCTTTTAATTGTATGTTATTGGCGTTCGTGTTGGTTTATGAACACTAACTTTACTCTTGAAAATGCTGTTTGTTTTGGCATTATAAGTACGTGTAAGCGTCAGTTGATATCAATATTCAATATGGTGGATGAAAACAGTTTAGCTGTTTCTTAATCAATAGATTGTTTGTTTGAGTGACTTTAAAGCCTCTAAAATCAAAACAAAAACTTCTAAACTGACAATTTGATAAAGCATGTCGGTAATGTACGCTTTTTTCTAATAAGATTTTGTATGTTATGGAGATTTTTCTGTTTATATGGAATATACTATAAAACCTCGTTGCACATGACAGATACATATACAAACGCTTATTCAGTGTTCGTTTTGGAAGTAAGCACTGTTTGGTAATGACGTTTTCGCTGCCCTACCTCGATAGTGAAAGCGTCTGTGAGCGTGGTGTTTATCGTATAACTCAATCATTATCGCGCTTTGTCACAGCAATGAACATTAAAAACAACGCTCGATTACGTCGAAAGCGTGTAAGCGCCCGAAACGAATACACCCTATATCTACACATATTGGGATATCTGGCAAGGAGCAGTGCTTAATATTTTAACCAACTAGCAGTAGTTACTAATTCATCAAACAACTTTTGGTGCATGAAAACCTAAACCTACTATCTCTAGTTTCTAATTTCCCAATTGATACAGTGCGCAGAAAAAACAGTGGCGTACTTAAAAATTCTTATTTAAATTATTAAATTAAATTATTTTCTTTGGTATTTTTTGCTAATCAACTATATTTTTATTAATTTGAATATGTTTTTGTTGATATGGGGGTAAAATTGCAAAAAAAAAACCTTATAATTTACGGGGGAAAAATTATTTTTAGGTTTTTAGAAGGAAATAAACAACAGTGGATATTACCTCCTCTTGTTCTAATGACTGCCTCAAACCTTCTAGCCATACTCTTAATTAAGTTTTCTACGACATCTTGGATAATTATCTCCTATGATGAGCTCCCGTGAGCTATCAGAATGGTTCATCATCTTTTTATATGTCAGTCAAGTTCATCCCAGAGACGTTCTATTGGATTTCACTCTGGGCTATGAGGTGGCCAACTGAAATCTGAATTTCGATCGTTTTATTTTAATGTACACCCTTCGGAATCGTTCGTCTACTGCTTTTGAGACTGCCCAAAAGAAGTTTGAAGTCGTATCTCCTAAACGAATTAACCATCCAATTTTTGTTTTTTGACAGCTGGTTACTCGGAATGGTTTTTTATCTATGTTTGATAAGAGTCATTTCATTGTGTCGGTTTTTTTTTTTTTAAATTAAAAATAATTTTACTTGTCAATTTTAAATGTATTAAAGTTGGTATTGATTTACAGTGTCCAACATTCAAACCACATTGGAAACATTAAATCCAGAGAATGCTGAGAAAAATGAGAATAAAGATTCAATAGATGAGGATATTGAATACGTGAATAATATATTTCCAATTGAAAATCAACAAAAAGTTTTAGAAAGAAGTTAGTATATTAAAATTTTTATTTTAAACTAGCATTACCCGTTGCGGCTTCGTAAAGCCCTTATATATTCTCCCTGTCAAGGACTAATTGTCTTACATCGCTGTTACGTTATTTGTTTATTTATAATTTATAGACTAGATAGATAGATATATCTTGGGGTCTAAAAAGTATTGCACTTCGACCTTATGGTCTATTGTGCTCCCCTTTTTACTTCAGTCTGACGAGATTCGATTCTCCCATATGTTGGAAATGGCCAGGAGCTAGCTTATCAGGTCTTCCTGAAGGTTCATATATTCGGAGTGAGATGCACCGAATATCTTGTATCTGCTGTAACCCAGAGGTTCGCAGTCAAAGATAATGTGGCTGGATGTTTTCTCCTCCACGCGACTTAATCTGCACACAATGGACCAGTTATGGAGTCCTATTGTGTGTAGATGCTTCCGCAGGGGATAATGCTCGGTAATGAATCCGGTAACGTTCCGCATTTGCATCCTGTTTAGCTTCAGTGCATCGAGAGATAGCCTTTTGATTGCATTCCAAAGCAGTATTTTCCCGAGCTTTTGCTGCGGTACATTTTCCCAGTGATCACGGTGTTCAGCATTTATCCACTCGTTGATCACCTGTTTACATGCAGTCCTTGGTATTCCTAAAATAGGCTCTGGGCCTATGAAGGGTATTCCGACTCCCTTCTTTGCTAAGGTATCTGCTTTTTCGTTTCCTTCGAAACCACTGTGACTCGGCACCCAGATCAATTTAACATTGTTCCGTAGCTCCAGCAGTTCCTCCAGACAATCCTTGACTACCCCTGAGATGACCTCTGTTCCAGACAAGGCTTTTAGAGTAGTTTGACTGTCCGAGAGAATACATACATTCTGGTTTATGTAGTGTCTACATAGGTTCTCACGGACGCAAGCCAGAATGGCGTAGACTTTTGCTTGAAAGACTGTGGCATATTTCCCCAGGTTAAGGCTTTAGTTTGCTTTGGGTCTTTCACCATAAAACTTTTTATAGCCTATGTCATTAAGGAATAATGTAGCTTCCTATCAGTGAAAAAATTATTAGAATCGGTTCAGTTCCAGAGATTACCCGGAACAAACAAACAAATTTTATCTCTTTATATATTAGTATAGAAGAAACAAGCAAATTTTTCACATGGTTTTTTTTTATTTAGCCATTGAACTCTATGCAATTTTCCAAAAACATTGTCAAAATGCAACTGCCACGCACGAAATTGACAATTTAGTAACAGAACATTGTATGCCGTGTTTTAGGTGAGTAGTTTATATTTTTTACATATGATACGAACAGTAAAAGTTCTATATAACGTCCAAGAACCATCGGTATAGAGACTAGAGGTTTCCCAAACTTTTGTAGATAGTTTATTTATTTGTAGACCCCATGCCGATTAATTACAAATCCATCAAATTTAAACGTGTTCTTTCAGCTGACACAAAGTAACTTACTTTGACAGGGTTTACTGCTCAAAATTTTAATTTCTATAAACCATTAACATTTAGCATTTTAAATGTATTTCAAAGAGCATTTAACCATTTCTATTTTGTATATGTTAAAAAAGGATTTTTACCCATATCTTAATAAACTTTGAACGGAAATTATTTTGAACAAGATATGACGTTTTTTGTTACGCGCAATTTTCAGTTAATAAAAACTTACTTTAGTACATGCTACGAAACTCTAAAATGATGGTTGTATGACACGCGCTTGATCGGTTTTTCCATTTATTAATTGAGAAGGACCCAATTTTTATTTAATATTCAATAACCAGGATTTTGAATACGATAACTGACTAAAAGATACCTAAATTGAGCAGCTATAAATAGTGTCATTGGCTGCATTCAGCCGATGCATTCAATCAGTGATCATTCTATTATTTACAGCTGAATGATATATAAATTTCCGATCAGTAATCATATGATTACTTATCGGACGCCATTCAAGTGATCGCTTTTGCAATCCGATCACCTATCGCATTTCAATCAGAGAAAATAATTTCTAATCTCAAAATTGATAAAATTTGATCATTTATTAAAAAAATTTGGGGAATCTGGTGACAGTAAAAACAAAAAAAACTTGCATTAACAAAATTTTGGAAATAAATTATTTATCAATAAATTTAAAATATAAAAAAAATTGACGTTGTGAACTGTCAAAACTTAGAATAATTATATCTAAAAAGTAGGCATTCAGCCGAGTAAGACATACTGATCGATAAGTAATCGATCACTAATTGTAAATTTCCTTTGAATACAGCCATTGAAACTGATTCAAAATGTATGAATTTCATATTATATGCGACGACGTTATAAATGACTTTAACTGTATTTTTAGATGTAAATTATGTTAAATATTATGTGTTTGTAATAATGATTAAAAATAATCGTTGTAGAAAAAAATATGCATAGTGTACTTAGGGAAAATTGTGTACAATAACTTTTTGACATTTAAGGACGTTCATACATGAGGCTTGATAGTAGAAAAAATTTTTTTTATAGTGAATTGAATATGCTCAATTATGTAGTTATCCTCCCTCTAAAATTTAAAACCTGTTGACGATCATTTCAAAGAGTTATTATTATCGATTCAAAATCAAACTTTTAACACAGCGTCTTATGGAGAACAGAATTTTTTTGTACTTAAAAATTAGAATAACTATATTATTTAAGTAGACACCATAATTAAATAATGTTTAGAAATATTCTTTGAAATATGCATTAAGTTTGAAATTGCATTAAAAAAACCATTTTTGAATTAATTATTTAATAAAATTAAAATTGTTTTGTTAGGTTTGTTTTTGCCACCATATTTTGAAAACTGGCGACTACGCACAGTAAAAAAAATATACACATACACACAAATATAAAACATAGTTTATTGTCAGATCTGTCACATCAAGTCAAATCAATTTCTAATTTACATTTACTGATATTTTAAAATAAATACTTTTAAAATATTTAGGACAAATAAAAAAAGGTTATAAATCGTTGTAAGATTATTGATATAATTTACAATTTACAACTGTTTTAAAATCCTTAATAAATTTTATTAAAGATAGTACTCATTTGACTGTAGCGTAGCAAATGAACGTCCTTAATAATGCCAAAAATTGCCTTCAGTTCCTCTATCCAGACGGTATTTGATAAAAGTTTAAAACTGTATATGCATTGTGATAAAATTATATCGGAAATCAAATTGTTATCCTCACTTGTTCATTATAAATTTAATATTTTATAGGCGCAATGAAATTTGTGAAGATATCAAGATATTCATATTTTTTACATATTTATTATTAATATGTTTTCAAATCAATAAAATGCCAAGAAAAGTTTCATAAATTTTATAGCTTACTAAAATGAATCTTTATCAAAGTACTTTGTAGCAAATAGGTTTCATAGGAATCCAGAAATGATTCAGAAGAAGAAATCTTTTTTCATTTTTATCACAGTACTTAGCTAATAGGTTTCGTAGGAATCCACAAATGATTCAGAAGAAGAATTTTCGTAGCCAATAGGTTTTATTGGTATCCAGAATGATTGACAAGAAGAAATCTTAATTCATTACTTTCAAAGAACATTGAAGCCTTCATTGGAATCCAGAAATTACTGAGAAGACGAAATTCAACATCACAAGAAACATCGATAAAAATTTTATTTTTTTAAATTTTCACTTTAGTTAAAAATAAAAATCAATTTTCATTTTTTTTTTTTTTTATAAAAATATAAATTTTTTTGTAAAATTTTCGCGAAATTTCTATCGGAAGAATTGAAGACATACATCATCATGTTGGAAGATTTCTATATATATAAAATACAACTATATATATATATATATTTAAAATTTCATTGAATATAATTTATAATTTAATTTTTTTTAAATGTTTAAAAAAATGGAAAAGAAAGTTTTGGAAAATTTTTTAAAATAATTTCTATGAAAATAATTGAGATATAAAAATTTCAGACAAATAAAGGAGGCTGTTAAGTGTTCAAAGGAAGAAATCCAAAAGAAATGCCGCAATATAGTGAAGGATGTTTTAACATTCATATCTCAAGTTGGTTGCAGTGATGAGGTAATTTGGTGTGTCTTCGACACCAGTAGCATCATTTATTTATTTTCAATTTAATATTTGAGTAACGCACTAACCAAGTGGACGGACCTTTAATGCTACCAGGGATGGTGGAATAGATCGTGGAATAGTAGAGATTTTTCCGAAGCCCCTTTCAGCTTTCGAATGGGTTAGGGGTAAACCACAAGCAATAAACTCAATACCCTATAAACTCTGGAGTCGTAAGATAACAATAGATTCTATAGCCCGCTCAAACAGGCGTTTGGATTATTTCTCTCGATCCCGGGGGTATTGCCTACATCGTAAAATCTGAGGTGGGGAGTACTCATCACTATGTGTATATTTTTCAGTCTACGAGGGTGGGATTGGATTAGATTCCAACGTTTGTCCAATTTCATCAAACCTTTAAAATATAATCTATCAAATTCCTCAAAATAGTCGTTCGTTTAAGCTATTTGATACAAATAGGACTCACTCAAATATCTTTCACCGAGCTACTTTTCATGTTTGGAAATATTCAGGAGTTGAAATTAATTCGTATCGTTTTTTTAATGAAAAAAATAAAATAAAAAAATATATTCGAAGTATTGCCCATCGCTATCTATTACTTTTTCCATCTTACGGGCAGAAGATGAATACCGCGTCTTAAGAACGCCTCATCTTTAGGCATCCACAGGCAGGTTATGAGCCATCGATCGAAACAAGTAGTAATCGGAAGGAACAACATCTGGAGAATACGGAGGGTGGGGTAGGATTTCCCATTTAAGTGTTCTCAAGTATGTTTTTACCGGTTATGCGACGTGCGGACGAACATTGTCATACTGCAAAATTACTTTGTCGTGTCTTTTGCAGTATTCCGTCCGTTTTTCCTTCAATGCATGGCTTG
This sequence comes from Nineta flava, assembly GCA_963920215.1. NCBI lineage: Eukaryota > Metazoa > Arthropoda > Insecta > Neuroptera > Chrysopidae > Nineta > Nineta flava. The sequence continues at coordinate 126,020,820 of OY986041.1, forward strand.
AGTCCATCAATTGTATTCGGAACTCCTAAAAGGAAAAAGTCACAAGAGAGGTTTCTTTCCGAGGTTCAATCTATTGTTTGCCTTTTTTGATTGTACTACAAATTTCTTTTACAAAAATTTAACAAGTAATACATTGTATAATTTTGTTTCCCTTAAGGTTTTGGAAGATGAAAGATGGCTGAAAGTAATGACATTAGGAGTAACATTAAGTTTGAAATTGTTAGAAAATAAATACGATTTACGTGAACGAAATCGATATTTATCTGGTAAAGAGTATAGTAATTACATTAACAATTATCTGGCTGAATTACACATGAAGCTGTTATATGCATGTCGTCATGATATAATTGCAATATTGGCAATATTAATACGTGTACAAACATCAGATTTTGACTTACAACCACAGATTGAAAAAAAAGTTGCAGATTGTCTGGCAAAATTAATCAGGTAAACAAGTAATAAATATAACCCACTACAGTACACCTTCAACTATTCGGATCGCTTTGAAGAAAAACAGTCTGCTAAAATTACCAGCTGCGAGCATTGGTAAATTTTAGCAGCTGCGAGCATTGATAAATCCACTTTCAGGACCAATTATTTGCAAAAAAGCAAAAGTTTTTGCCACGAAAATCGACAGTTTGTCTTCATTCTTCAGTATACGAGGTGTGTTAAAAAAGTAAGGTGACTTTATATTTTTATCAAAAACTTTTTATTTATTCATCAATATTCATGTTGTCCCCTTCAAAGTAATCCCCCTCAAATATAATACACTTGTGTCAACGCTTTTTCCAATCCTCGAAGCACTTCTGATAAGCACTTTTTGGTATAGCCTTGAGCTCTTCCGGCGATGCAGTTTTTATCTCCTCAATCGTTGCAAATCTCCGTCCTATCATTGGTCTCTTCAGTTTTGGGAACAGGAAAAAGTCGCAGGGGGCTAAACCCGGTGAATATGGTGGCTGAGGCATTATTGTGTTGTTTTTGGCCAAAAAATCACGCATAAGCAACGATAAGTGAGGAGGTGCATTATCGTGATGCAAAAGCCATGAATTGTTTTTCCACAATTCCGGACGTATTTTTCGTATCGCTTCTCGCAAACGGCGCATAACTTCAAGGTAATACTTCTTATTGATCGTATGACCTTGTGGTAAGAACTCCTGATGCACTACGCCACGGTAATCAAAGAAAACAGTGAGCAAAACCTTGACATTTGATCGAACTTGCCTTTTCAGCCTTCTTGGAAGAGCTTGTACCACTTATACACATTTTTTGTACTCAGAGTAGACTCACCGTATGCCACTGTCAACATTTCGAGTGTTTTGAAGCACTTAATTCCATTTTTACCCAAAATTTAATGAAAATTCTTTGATATATTTTTTTCGACAGCAGAAAATCACCGAGCATACTAAAAACTTCTACCAACACAACAAAATAAAATAAATCGAAAATCAAATGTACGTAGCTCGCGAAAATTGAAAAGTCACATTACTTTTTGAACACACCTCGTATACAATACCTCTTGGTATATAATGCGCTAGTCATGTTTATATTTACCAATGCGGGTATAAAAGTAAAATAAACAACACACGCACTGATAAAGATTTCAGTATATAAAGGGTATTCAAAAAATTAACTCAGTAATGAATTATTTTAAATTTCTTACAGGCGATATTTAAATGATATTCAAGATACTTCGTCACTTTCATCAAGAAAATATTTGATTTTAATGTTGGCGTATAAAAAATTAAATGACTTACATAAAATTTTAGAACCGAAATATATAGAACAAGAAATGAAAAATGAGATAATAGAACAAGCTAAGAAAAATGAGATAACAGAATTGAAGAAAAAGTTTAATAGAAGATATAAAGAAAGATTTTCCGATGATCTACAAATTCCAACATTAATTTTTCAGTAAGTTATTTTCACAATTTTTTTAGGTAGATTTCGAAGAAAACCTGATTTCAATATAACTTCATCGATTATGTCTTTTGGAATTCCAGACACAAATAATTTAGTGCAGAAGTTCCCAAACTTTTTTGTCTTGTAGACGTATTTTTTCAGCTGACACAGAGCTACTTTAAGTAGCTCTAAGTAATACTTCAATAGAGGGTGTACTCGTTTTAGGCGCTTACATGCTTTTAATTGCAATTTATTGGTGTTCGTGTTGGCTTACGAACGCTTACTCTACTCTTGAAAATGCCGTTAGTTTTGCCATTCTAAGTACGTGTAAGCGTCCGTTATATCAATATTTAATATGGCAGTTGAAACACTAGCTGTTTTTCAAGCAATAGAATGTTTGTTTGAGTGACTTCAAAAGCTCCTAAAATCAAAACAAAACCCTCTAAACTGACAATTTGATAAAGTGTGTCGGTAATGTAGGTTTTTTTCTAATAAGATTTTGTAAGTTGTGGAGTTTTTTTTTTGTTTATTCAGAAAAAAAATGATTAAAAAATTTAAAGAAAAATTAAAAAAGAAAATGGAATACGCTAAAAAAACCCGCTGCACATGTCAGATAATTAATCAAATACTTTTACAGTATTCGTTTTGGAAGTTAGTACGACTTGGCGCTCACGGTTTTGCTGCCCTACCTCGATAGAGAAAGTGTCCGTGAGCGTGGTGTGTATCGTGGAACTCAACCATTAGCGGGCTTTGTCAGCATAAATTTTAATGATGATCATTTTCGACATCTACTTGATAGGCTCGATGGACACTTTTTTGCCATCGGTACAACACCAGTAGTTTTATTTCTTTGTAGAGGAAGTTTTCTAAAAAAAAATGTTACCATTTACGGTTTCATCGCAGAAACGAAACCATTATTTTCAGTAGCTGATAGACTAAGTGGTCAAATATTGAAATTTGTCCATAATTTGTGACAAAAAATAATACAATGTTATACGTATCTGCAGAACTAAGATGCTAGGCCAAGTTTTTATAACGTACTATATCTCTCACACATATGTTCACATATATTGTCTAATATATTCTGTATTATACCACCTCCATTAAAAATAGTCCTCTAAATATGTTATTTTTATTTTTTATTAAAACTAATAGGTGAATAAATTTTTTTGTAATTGTTCAGAATATATTTCTTCAATATACTAGTTTTTCGTCAAAACGGTAACATTCTTTCAAGGAAAAAAATTTAAAAAATCTGTCATTTTCATACATTCTCCCATACTACGTGTACAAAAAATGTCATTTTTAATTGCAAATATCTCCGGTTGGAAGAGATCAATTGTCTTCAAATTTCAACAGCGTGTGCATCATGCATTTACTGACTTATATTTTAAGTTTGGAAAATTTCTTAACATTTTCTTACAGTCCCTGAACTACCTTAATCAAAGTCAAAACCTTCGAAATCTACCTTTCCGTTTAGCGCTCCCATCTTATTTTTGATTAATAATAAATTTTTTGTTTTATAGATTTTTAAGAGATAAGTATTCTTATGTCAAAGAATCCTCCGCAAGTGCATCATTTTCGCAATCGTTATTCCATGTTCCTACTTCCATAGATGTTATTTATACAGATTTTCTTGAATATGAGGTAAGTTTACATGATTTGAACTGAATTATCATTAATTTTCAGTTGTCAATAAATTTGTCAATTATGTGGTGTACTATGTCTTAGTCTTGTGTTTTAAGGGGTTAGATGCACTCAGAGACGTCAAAATTAGTACGACCTCATGATTTCGTTTGTCGCTCATTTTTTGCGACAAAATGAAGTCACATAGTACAATAAATTTTGGTGCAAACCGTCACCAAATTAGCAACAAGTAACATCTCCTCGGAGAATAATTACAATTGGCTAATTCATACTGATGATGACTACTTTGTAGTCGAAATACGTATTTATTGTAGTACGTATCTAGGAAATTGGGCCAAAAAATCGAAATTTATTTCGAAAAATCCTAGAGTTCTCTTTAATATTATTCACATAGTACACTTTTAAATATCTAGCTGAGTTAAATTTCCTGGCACGCAGGTAGCCATATGATAGAACATAAATGTCGCGCAATTCACAACGTATAGAAGCTATAGAGACACCCTTTACATAAAAAATTATGTTCTAAACTTCTGATGTAAAAAGGGGTGTGGCTGTGTCGTGGGCACGGTCGCGTGTTTTACGTGAATACGTGTACGTAACCGGATAACGTAAAGGAGTATCTTTGGATTGCTCTTGAGAAGCCCTTTCCAACCGTATAGAGACGAGTAGAGGCCGACATTGCATTATTTATCTTAATTTTTTACTTTAACACCATATATATTTACTATAACTGTTTCACACTAATGTTTTATTTACGCTATCGATAGATCTTGACCAGAGCTGACGATTGAAACTCAAACGAACGTTCTAAATCTTCTCCGAGTCAAAATCTATATTAAACGGAAATTATGTGACGCAGCGAAACGACTTAAAATGGCGGCGTTTCCCCCTTCGCTGCGCGTGATGCATCACAGTTCTTATTCAATGTAACGAATTCTTTGATCCTTTAGCTATCGAGTGATGTAATTAAATTTTGAACGTAGATGATAAATATGTAGCTAACACCAATCTGTATCCTCCGATTTTAAAACTTTAATTTTTTCAACGGAACCCCTCCGAAAATGAGAAAAAACTCCAAAAATAACCTTTTCTACTTCTATTCATGCTAGAAAGGGTTTTTTTTTGTATTATTTCTCAGACGCGAAGGTCGGCCTAGGGATCAAGGGGGTGGAGCCCCCTTGCGAGCAGAGCCAGTTACTATTATAAAGTCAAAAGCGTTTAAAATTATTTAAAAAAAAATTATATTTAATATAGATTATATGTTATTCTACTGAAGGCCCCCGTATTAAGAACGTCATTGCTGATGATATTTGATTTACTGAAGCCCGTTTTATGAATGTTGAGGTGGTATTACTGATTCCTGTATGTATATTGTTGAATACTCTCTTCCCCCCTGATTCAAATGCATGTGATAAGTTGTCTCTTTCTGAGAACACAACCATTGAAAAATTTATGGATGTTTTAACAAAATAAAGTATATGGCAAGCAATATTTCCAATGTCATTCCAATCACATAGAAATCGAAAGTACAAGTACAAACCCTGTAAGTGCAAATATTTTAACGAAAAAAGAATAGATAACCCACGCAAATGATGCCGTTTAGTAAGTGATCCTTTATTCATTTTTTTAAATACAGGGTGTCGTACAAGTAGATTTTATAGAAAAAAAGACTTATTTATCAGCTCAGTTGTTAGAGCATTGGTCTAGAATGCCAGAGGTCGTGAGTTCTATCCCCATCCCTAGATGTGTATGATTTTTCATATCAAGCATTTGATGTCAAAAAATGTTATCAATGTTCAGACATATTACTTAAATGTCAAAGTAAGTAAACGCTAGTCGCTTCGGTTGGTATAATATAACCGAAAGGCAACCATACTAACAATGGAAATAAATAGACGCTAGTTTACAAAAAACAATTTGGACTTATTTATTTTATAACTTGCCAATTAAAGTAGAATTTTCAAAAATTTTAATTAGTTAATATGCTGGAAAATAATATGTTAAATGGTAGCGAAAATACATTTTTGTGTTGCTCTAGTGTTTGGGGCTTATTAATTGAAATTCTCACTTTACGGTAACCTCAAAGAAATAATGTGGAGATGTTGAGTACCAGAGAATTCAGAGGTGTTGAAAAAATGCTAATTCATTTCTTGCAGTATTGACTAAAATATCATTCTGCTGAAATCAGCAGCCCTCACAGTATCTCCTAATTAAGACAAGAAAAATGTTTCAAGCATATATTACGTCACAATCTAAATTGCTTAGTATCTGTCAAGTGTTTTGGCAAAAAGCTTAGTTAGATATACTTAGTAACTTACTTAGTTTATACAGGACTAATTCTAGAAATTCTATTTTAGTTTACAAGCTAACAAAATAAATAAGAGGTGTAGTAAAAAGAAATCCATTATTTTTGCAGGTTTTATTTAACATAATTAGAATGATCCGATTTAGGTCAAATAGGCGCCGTTTTGTACGATAACTTGTGCCATTTTGAGGGTAATTCCATTATGCCTCTCTCATAGAAGCCCTTCTCCCTATTGGCAAACAACTGGGATAGTGCAAACAACTGCAAAAATAATGGATTTATTTTTACTGCACCTAATATCTACTTTCGTTATCATCTTTTAAATGGGATACCTACTTTTGTGCCATCTTGTATATTAAAATTAAAACAACGTGATTTTGAAGACGTTTGGCACATTCAAAGGTTGTGTCTACATACAATTTGAATTTTGCCATTTTCTTATCATTAATATACAGGATGATCAATCAAAAATGATAAGCATTTATTTCAATTTGTATAGTGTTTCTAAATTTTCTTATATTTCCAACTGAAATTCCGATCAACTACGGAGGATGATGGTTTAATATCTTCGGTAAAGTTATGAGTGGTGTCATTTTTGCTTTTCGAAAAAATTTGTTCGTTGTAAAAATACTAACAATATTTTTAAAACATTCTTTCGAAAATCGAATGGATTGGTCACAAATAATCAACTGTAAAATTTTGATGAGAACGTCCCACCCCATGTCCTACGATGTGGGAAATTGTTCCTTCATGTAGAAGCTACATCCCAAGTTATTCAAAAATTTTGGCCGAGTTGCAAAAACCTTGACCTTGATTCTTTAGACGCCATGAAAATTAATAAGATAATAGTTACTTAAGGATGTACGAGCACTAAAACTTCAAAAAGATGCAGTTGAAGATACATGTAGTTGAAGTGCATATAAATCAATTACAAAAGTTTCAGGGGAGTTACTTAGTCTTGAATTAATTATTTAATGTTAAAGTTCGAGTTTTAATGCATCTCTCTTATGGAGAAACCCATATTTTGATAATTTTCACTTGGAATAAAATAAGACGAATAAAAAAAAACTACGCAATTTAAAATAGAAATATTAATAAAGAGATTGATCCAATAAATTTCCGGTATGATCTTTAAGAAAAAATTTGAGATTTTGGGTAAATTTTATTTCTGTCGGCGGTAGCTTAATTACCCGAAATCTCAGATTTTTTCTTTCCGGTATGACGGGCCTAAATTAAATTTTAATTTAAACTTATGACAATAAATAATAAACATTATTGTAGACTTTTATGAATGTACTATATAAATTTTGAAGAATTTATAAATAATTATAACATCAACGCTCGTACATTCTTAAGATCTATTTCCAGAAGGGAAATTATGTATTTAATATGAGGAAATTCGCTAAGTTGACGCAGCTCCTGTGTAATCAATTTTTTGAATTTAATAAACTTTAAGAATTAAGAAGTAATGTTATTGTTAAAATTTTCAGAAAAGCAAACTTTACATCCCAGCAATGGTATATCCACCGTTTGATAAAGATTCCAAGGATGGTATAATCAAAAAACTGAATGAATCATCAAATACAGACTCAATACAATACTCTGAGAGGAGTAGGAATCGTCAACGATCAAAATTTCTACGTGGTGTTGAAGGAACATCACGAAATAATAATCCTGATGAACGTCTTGTAATGATTACAATGGAATTGTTATCTGGCTACCCATCATTTTTCCAACCACAAACAACACGCACAATTAACGATCGGTTTCACTGTAATTCAAATTCCACTGATAATACAACAACTCTAAATAGATTATCTGATGTACAGTCAAATCCGAATAAAATTACATCAAATATGAATTCATCTAATGTTATTCATAATATTAAATATGAAATGAGTCCTGTAGATGTAAAACCACCAATTGATAAAACCTATGATGATATCATAATTTTACCCGAAACGAGTAAAACTACACAATTCAACTTATCCGAGGTTATTGTTATAGATGACTCTGACGATGAAGATGTCAATTCAAATACATCTGAAGAAACAATAGATTTCTGTTCAAATTCGATTAATGTAAATCCCAATGAGACGGGTGAAGAATCAAATCCATCTGAGGAAACGATCAATTTACCCGAAAATCCATTAGAAATGAATAAAACATTGAATACAGATTTAAAATCATCATCACAGATTGGTGTAAATCTCAAAGAAACGGGTGAAGCATCAAATCCATCTAAGGAAACGGTCAATTTATCTGAAGATCAATTAGAAATTAATGAAACATCGGATCCAGATTTAAAATCAACCCCGATTACGGATGAAGTATCAAATCCATCTGAGAAGCAAACGATCAATTTACCTCAAAATCAATTAAAAATGGATCAAACATCGGATCGAGGTTTAAAATCATCACCGATTGATGAAAATCCTAACAAAATTGGTCCCGTATCAAATTCATCTGAGGCATCGATCAGTTTACCCGAAGATCAATTAGAAATGAATAAAACATTGGATACAGATTTAAAATCATCACCGATTGATGTAAATTTCAATGAGACAGGTGAAGCATCAAATCCATCTAAGGAAACGATCAATTTATCTGAAGATCAATTAGAAATGAATGAAACATCGGATCTTGATTTAAAATCAACACCGATTATGGATAAAATATCGAATCCTTCTGAGGAAACGATCAATTTACCTGATAATCAATTAGAAATCGATAAAGGTTTAAAATCATCACCGATTGATGTAAATCCCAATGATACGGATGGCGTATCAAATGCATCTGAGGGAACGATCAATTTACCCAAAAATCAATTAGGAACAAATAAAACATTGGACACAGATTTAAAATCATCATCACAGATTGGTGTAAATGTCAATGAAATGGGTGAAGAATCAAATCCATCTGAGGGAACGATCAATTTACCCGAAAATCCATTAGAAATGAATAAAACATTGAATACAGATTTAAAATCATCATCACAGATTGGTGTAAATCTCAATGAAACGGGTGAAGAATCAAATCCATCTAAGGTAACGATGAATTTATCTGAAGATCAATTAGAAATTAATAAAACATCGGATCCAGATTTAAAATCAACCCCGATTACGGATGAAGTATCAAATCCATCTGAGAAGCAAACGATCAATTTACCTGAAAATCAATTAGAAATGAACCAAACATCGGATCAAGGTTTAAAATCTTCACAGATTGATATAAATCCCAATGAAACAGATGACGTATCAAATTCATATGAGGGAACGATCAATTTACCCGAAAATCAATTAGAATCAAATAAAACATTGGATACAGATTTAAAATCATCATCGATCGGTGTAAATTTCAATGAAACGACTGAAGTATTAAATACATCGAAAGTAGCGATCAATTTATCTGAAGATCAATTAGAAATGAACAAAATATCGGATGCGGGTTTTAAATCTTCTCCAATCGATGAGAGTATTGAATTACTTGAACCTGAAAAAGCGACACTTTTATTCGAAGGTCAGTTAGATATGAATAATAAAACGAAGAATACAGATGTAAAACCATCATCAATCGCGGTAGATCCCTTTGAAATGAATAAAGTATTACCTGAAGAAACAATAGTTTCATCTGAAGATCAATTAGAAATAAATAAAACAGCGGGTGTAGATTTAAAATCATCAGCTATCGTTACAGATGTTTCGGAAACGAACAAAGTATCGACTACATCTGAAGCAAGAATAATTTTTAAACCATTACCATATGATGACCTAGAAGTAAATAAAACATCGAAATTATCCAAAGGAATTATAATTTCATCAGAAGAGCAATTAAAAATGAGTAAAACTGTTGATACAGTTGTTTTTAAAATAGACAGTGATTCAATGATTTTATCTGAAAGTACAACTTCAAACGAATTAACAAGATTGAGAAAGGGGGAAGAAAATACCGAATGTAAAATTATTGTGGATAAAAAACAGGACGAATTAGAAAAATATGATGAAATTAAGAATTCTAAAATCGAGAATATTCAAAGTAAACAATTCGAAATCAACCAAACAGACGAAAATACTGATGAATTATCAATTAAGCAAATTGTGGAAAGTGTATCAACAAATATGGATGAAAAAATAAAAGAAATTCCAAAAACTTCTGACAAATCGTTAGATGCTGAACAAATTCCGGAAAACCCTGAGAATAGATCAATAGTAGAGAAAGCAATTTTAAATAACCTAGAACCATCGGTTAGTGAAATTATGGAACATATATCAAGAGAAATTGGTAACATCGAAAATGATCGACAAATATTATCGAATAATTTCATTATTGAAGAACAAGTTGAAGAAACTATTATGGAAAAAGAAGTACATAAAAATTTGGAAAACCACCATGAATCTAACGATATAGATGTCGATCATATAGAGAAAATAATAAATTTACCCGAAACGAGTAAAACCACACAATTTAACTTATCCGAGGTTATTGCTATAGGCGACGATTCTAATAAATCTGAGGAAACAAATTTACCCACAAATCAACCATCTGCTACAAATTCAAAATCAACAAAAATTCATGTAGATCAGATTAAAAAGAATATAGTATCAAACACATCTGAAGAAACAATAGATTTCTGTTCAAAATCGATTAATGTAAATCCCAATGAGACGGGTGAAGAATCAAATTTATCTGAGGCAACGATCAATTTACCCGAAGATCCATTAGAAATGACTAAAACGTTGGATACAGATTTAAACTCATCACAGATTGGTGTAAATTTCAATAAGATGGGCGAAGAATTAAATCCATCAAAAGTAACGATGAATTTATCTGAAGATCAACTAGAAATGAATAAAACATCGGATCTAGATTTAAAATCATCACAGATTGGTGTTAATGAATTGACAACGTCCGATGATCAATCAAAATTTGATTTGAGAAAGGGGAAAGAAAATACACAGCCTAAAATTATTGTGGATAAAAAACAAGAAGAATTAGAAAAATTTGATGAATTTTTGACGGAAAATATGAATCCAAAAATTGAGAATATTGATAGTAAACAATTCGAAATCAACCGAACAGACGAAAATACTGATGAATTATTAATTAATCTAAGTAGGGAAAGTGTATCAACAAATATGGATGAAAAAATAAAAGAAATTCCAAAAAATTCTGACAAATCGTTAGATGCTGAACAAATTCCGAAAAACCCTGAGAATAGATCAATAGTAGAGAAAGCAATTGTAAATAACCTAGAACCATCGGTTAGTGAAATTATGGAACATATATCAAGAGAAATTGGTAACATCGAAAATGATCGACAAATATTATCAAATGAATTCATTGTAGAAGAACAAGTTGAAGAAACTATTATGAAAAAAGAATTTACAACGACTGAAGTACATGAAAATTTGGAAAACCACCATGAATTGTCTAACGATTTAGATGTCGGTCATATGGAGGAAACTATAACAACAACAAATGATCATGAAACACTTAAAGTTGAAGAAATTATCAGTCAAAACAACAATCATCATGAATTCTCAAATGATTTAGATATCGGTCAAGTTGAGGAAACCATTACGACGGAAAATAATACAAAATCAGAAGTTGAAACTGAAAAATCTAACGAAATTGTGAAAAATATTGAAGCAACAGTTACACAATTTGATCTTGTATCAGCAATTGATCAGATTGAGGAATCGATTCCTTCGCAAGAAGTAACAATTAACGACAAAGAAAATGCACAATACATTGTATCCGATGATCTAGATGTAGGACAAATTGAGGTAACCACAACAATAAACGATCATGAATCATCTTCACTTGATGCCGAAGTTGATGAACTTGTTGATGTAATTACATCGAATGCAGATCAAATTGTTGAAGCGATAACAGTTGATAAGAAAATTGATGTATTCGATAATAAAAGTATAATTAAAGAAAAGTGTCAAATCCGTCAAAATGAAAATAGCACAATTTCACGCAGAAAATCGAATAAGAAAAATTCTTCAAAAAAGCGTAATAATGATATTATTGAAAAAGCGAATAAAACTATAACAAATTTATTAGAAACTGTACGAAAAGTTCAAAGTCAAACAGACAATGCAAAAGTCAATCATGAAAATATTCACGGATATTCTGATGATAAGAATGAACATAATATACAGCAAATCATAGATTATTCAATGCATAAGGCAGTTCATGAAACAGATAAACAAATTGTAAATGCATTATCAACAGTATTATCAAGTAATGAAACATTACCAAATGATTTAACATCAAAAAATATCAAAGATAAAACATCTTCACGTAAATCATCAACCATTAATAATACGTTATCAATTGATGAAGAAAAATTTTCTATTTCAAGTACTGAAAAAACTGAATTACCAACTATTAAACCATTATCAATTGAAGAAATCGTACCAAATGATGAATTTACACGTAAATTATTATCAACAAAAACTATTGAAGTTCAAACATCATTTACATCTGATACTGAAACACCGAAATCAAGAAATAATCATGAATCATCAAAATTATCAACTGTTCAAACATTTTCAATTGATGAAAACTCACGAAATGATTCTTTAAAATCATCATTTCCATCGATTACTATACCATCAATGCGTAACATTAATGAACAAAAATGTTCAAGAAATGTTCAAGATCAAATCAATCAATCACCACGTCCAATTTTAAATCCAAATACATTTTTATTACCAATAACAAAAGAAGAAACTGGTTTAAATAAATCAAAAGAGAAAAAAATCGGTCCAAAATTCAAATTACATAATTCATCAACTGATTATAATTATCAAAATGATTTTGATCATGAATTTAATCAAAAATTTGTGAATAATGATCTATTAGATTTTCGACAAATACAACATTTAGATAAAAAATATAACATAATACAACAACAACAACAAGAAGAACAACGTAGAAAGATCGATCAAGAGATATTAAAACGACAGCAGAAAATTTTATATTATCGATTACAAATTGCTGAACGTGATAAGAGTTTTGCTCCAACTAATTTACCAACTAAACGACAAATATTAAAAACACCAAAACGTGACCAAACAAAATTAACGTCTACTACGAATGTATTATCACCAAATGATGATAAGAAACAATCAATTATTGATGAATTTGATAACGATGAAAAAATGATGAAACATGATCAACCAATTAAAACATATTCACGTTTTAAAACATATTCACAACAACAACAACAGTCATCATCAAATAATTATTATACACGTTTGAAACGTGATAGAAAACATCATTTAGGTGATAATGCATGTGATAAACAACAACAACAACAACAGTGTGATAATGAACATAATACAACAATAAAATTATCACCATTATATCCAATTAATAAACATGATAAAAAACGCCGTTTAGGTGATAATGCATGTGATCAACAACAACAACATTGTGATAATGAAAATAATACAACAATAAAATTATCACCATTAAATAATCATCTACTTAATAAACATGATAAAAACCATCGTTTAGGTGATAATGCATGTGATAAACAACAACTACTACATTGTGATAATGCAAATAATACAACAAGAAAATTATCACCATTAGATAATTATTCTTTTAAAAAACGTGATAGGCGACCACATAATATTGAAACATTATCAGAATCACATTTTAAACGTGATAAACAAGAAAATCGTTTAAGTGGTGATAATTATGAAAGTAATGGAATATTATCATCATTTGCAGATCAATCTACAAAGTATACAGAAACCAATAAAAAACCAAAATACAAAAATATTGATAATATAAAACAAATACATGAACATGATTTATTAGCATTATCATCAACAATAATCAATGAAAATGAATACAATGAAATAATATTTAGTATAAGTGATAATGAATGTAATAAACAATTACCAACGTATAAAATCGATCCACATTTAAAAGATTCATTATCATTATCAGATTTAAACTATTCGAGTGGACTACCAAATGATGCTATTTTAAATGAACCAGTAAGTCATGATCCTAGAGGATCATTAATATCCACATCAGATTCAATGATTCTGATCAATGAGAATAACGAGCAAGATGATGTTGTGAGTATTGTGAGTAGGTTAGGAGGTATTGGTGGGGGGGAATCGTTTTCATTTATACCTGATCTCCCCGAAATGGGGGCAAATGTTGGGCCAAATTTTAATACATTTATACAGACGCATAGAAATCGTGATCGTGATGTTGTTCGTGATCGTGAAGTTGTACGTGAACGTGAACGTGATCCATGTTTAGCGCCACAAGCGATTTTAGAAAGTATAGTACAAGAGACTGCGTCACAACATTTATAGCATAATTTATCACCAGTTTGTATAAAAGCTCAATTGAAACAACGGTCGACACGTAATCATCTTTTTCTAATTAAGCAATAAAAAAAAACTGATGAAGAAATTTTGATTTGATTTTAGTGTGTGCGAAATTTTGTGATAATTGACTCAGTTTTACTGTGATTTTTTTTTTAATCATGTGTTTTAAAGGGACAGCTTATAGTTCGGGAGTCTGTGATTTAATCTTCGTTACCGTGGTTTTGAAGAATTGACGATTAAAAAATATACAAACAAAGTAAGTGCGGTATAACGAGGCGTAAAGTCTGTTGGAAATGTTTCTAATTAGAAAATTTTGGTATGTCTCTCTAGAAAGACTGACATGTTACAGAAATTTACTATTATGGCATGAACTTTTGGGTATGATAAGATGGAAATTGACGGGAATTCCTGTCAAACCAGTGTATTGCCAAGTGTCGATTCAAAGTATGGCAGACATTTCCGACCATTTCTAGACTGTCATACCAAAATATTTTTGAAAAAATTTTATATGAATACTATAAATCTGATTAATTTTCGCGATACCGGTAAAATATTATTATATCCGTAATAATATACCCGTATCGAATCTATACAAGGGTATATTAAGTTTAGTCCCTACTTTTTTGGCATGGGTTCAAAAAAATCAACTATATATATATATAAATATATATATATATATATATATATATATATATATATATATATATATAAATTTACTTAAATGTATAACAAGTTGCCTATCGAATCAAAATGATAAAAATTCTATATTTTGTTAAATATTCATTTAATTTAATTTGGATTTCAAAAAATTGGACGAAACGTAAAGATTTTCGTCCATACAAAAATTCTTACGTGCGTTTCAACTTCTTACTTGCGCTAGTATAACTTCTTATGTGCGTACATAAGTAAACACGGCTATATGATGATGATAATGAATTCCTCATACCGAGCTTACTTTATATGGTTTTTTATTCGTCAAATACCACATAAACTTTTTTAAACTGCGCGATAACGATACATTTAATGTCATAGACCTCCCGACTATTAGCAATGAACTTAAAGGTAAAGGTAGATTAAATTTGTGCCATACTTTGCGATCATAGTTTTTAATTTTGGATTAATGGGTGTGATTAATTTTGTGATGAAACTTTCAATATTTACGTTTATTTAACTACAGCAGAAAACAGTCGTTTATATGTCTTGAACATATGGAAGATTTTAAGATGGTCGATCAAATGTGGAAAATATATGATCCTACTGGCCATATGGTACAAATTTTGTACTTTTATCTGATCATGCTTGACTGCCCTTTTATTGTTGTTCTTTTAGCGAATTTCATCTACAAGAAAATAGTGTTGTAGATGTACCACTAGTGTTGTACCAATGGCAAAATTTTATATATAATAATCCGATCGGTACGAAATTTTGTGTAGAGCTTTTGGTATTTCCAAATCCAAGTTCGGTAATGGGAAAAATCTTTCAGGAGGATTTAGTCAAATTGATTTTCTACAACTTTACTACAAATACCTTTTACGATTTCTCAAATGTTAAGAGAGTTATTTTATTTTTTGTTTTTCTTCTTTCCCTGAGCCCCCGTTCTCTTTGACTGATTCTACTCATTACCGAATTTGACATTTAAAATACCAAAAGTATAATATCAGATACGAAATTTCAATTTGATCGGACTAATATTGAACATGAATAAGATAAATGTCCATTAAGGTATTCCTATCGGAATGAGAGAGAACACGATATCTTAGAAAGAGAGAAAAGATAACTTTTTAAATAGTAGTAGAATAATAGAACAAATACATACACAACACATACATATATTCACTATTCATATATACAAATTAATGTAATTAAATAATTTTAAACTTTTATATTTCGAAAACAAAACGGTAGAACGCGATTTTTGTTTTAACTTTAATTTTTAAATATTTATCTTTACTCTCCCTTTTTTTTTTAAATTATGTCGAGTATTTTTTTTAATACAACAGTTAATAGTAGGGCGGGCATGAAGTTTTACATGCTTCTAATGAGAGTGAGTGAGAGAGAATGATTACTTTGCTATTAATAAGAAAGAGGGGTACCGCATACGGATCCCTAGCCTACTTTGCTATTAATTATCTCGCGTTCTAAACGGTCAAAAATTCTGAAACTTTGTGAAACAAAATTTTGTTCAAAACTATTTTTAATCTCATGCCGTTTAAAATACCCTAAGATCTATTTCTAAAAGAGATGTGTTGTATGTATACAGATTTATTCACATGTATTTATTCAGAGGAAATTCGCTAAGTTGACACAAATCCTGTGTAACGAATTTTTTCTTTTTTTATGTTGTAATTGCATTGCATTGTCTATACGTAATTTATAGTATTGTACATATTTATATATTGTATATTTATAACTTATTTATATATAGAGAATGTTTACTTCAGCATGCGTAGAAAATTTAATCCAAAGAATTACGCCTTAAATTTTCTTCACATTTTTTAATATTTAGGGTGACCGGAAATTTGTTTATCACACAGTATTTCCATATTAACGAGACTTTATGTAATCGTTACTGAAATATTGTTTGTTAGCTAAAATTTAAGTATTATACGCATACAGTTGTACATGAGTTGCTTATCGTCAAGGATAAAATTAATCATCCCGGTTAATTATAGCAATATTTTTTACCTTAGTTTAGATTAGATTCGAATCAGGTGTAAGCAAAGAAGGTTACTTAGCAAAGAAGGGAGTCGGAATACTTGGCTACCTTGTATTTTATCTCAATAATTTTAACGTACAAATTTCTAATTGTTTTCTTTTTGCGTACCAATTGTACTTCAACCACAACTCACTTGAGACTCGTGTACGACGTTGCGTAAAATATTCATATAAATATTGAGAAAAAAAAATTTTCTGCGGTATATCTCCTAATTATGTAAATTTTACCATTTATGTAACTAAATTTAAAATTATAAACTGGGACATGACACGTCTTATTAATAATTTTAAATTTGATCACGCGACTTAGATAGATTTACCGCAAAGTAGACATGGCCATAAAAGCAGCGTTCATTTTTCAAAATTTTATAATTTTTTTGTGCTTTATTTCACTCGGTTTGCGAAAAAATGAATCGGATAAAAGTTGTCCTTTATAAATACACTAACATCATTTATGCGAAACTTTTTACCAAAAACCGATTGAAGAAGATACAAATCAATTAAAAAATTAGGGAAAATGGGTACTACTTTTGTGGCCCATAGTACACAGGCCCACAAAACTAGAGCGCATTTTTCAAAATTTTATAATAGATTTGTGCGTTTGTTATTCATTCGGTTTTCGAGAAATTGTTTCGGATAAGGGTTGTACATTATAGATATACTAACAAATTTTATTTGAAATATTTTCCCAAAAACCGAATGAATATGGTACAAATCAACTAAAACATTTCGAAAAATGAGCGTTACTTTTGTGGCTTATAGTACATGATCAAAAAAATAGTTCTTGAAGTTACGCAAAATATTATCTTCTCACACAATTTTTTCTGAATGCAAATATAAATCAAGTCACGGTTGGAAATTTGTGGTATTATGGGCCACAAAAGTAGCGTTCTTTTTGGAGAATTTTATAATTGATTTGTGCCTTATTTATTCGGATTTGGGGAAAATATTTCGAATAAAAGTTGTTAGTATAGTTATAATAAACAACTTTTATCCGAAGCATTTTTTCGAAAACCGAATAAATAAAGCACAAATCAATTAAAAAACTTTTAAATTTTATCTCGACTTTTGACGTTGCCTGTACTATTGGCTTCGCTATATAAGCGGGGTACATTTTTCAAATCTGTACAGTTCAATTGTACCGAATTCATTTGGTTTTGGAAAAAAAATGTTTAAAAGAAAAGTTGTTAGTATTTTTATAATGTACAACTTTTTATTCAAATGGATTTGGCACAAATCATGTTTAACATTTGAAAAATGCACCATTTATGGAGCCAATTGTACGTAGGCGCTTAATTATAAAACTTAAGGACGTTCATGCGCGAGTCAAATGAATACTGTCTTTAATAAAATTTATTTAAGATTTTAAAAAAAGTCGTAAAGTATGTCAATAATCTTAAAACGATTTATAACCTTTTTTTTATTTGTCCTAAATATTTTAAAAGTATTTATTGTAAAATATCAGTAAAAGTAAATTAGTAATTGATTTGACAGTGTATATGTATGCGTATATTGTTTTACTGGGCGCTGTCGCCCGTTTTCAAAATTTGGTGACAAAAACAAACCTAACAAAACAGTTTTAATTTTATTAAATAATTAATTCAAACGTTCGTCAACACCACTCATTTTAATGCAAATATATAAACTGTATATTTCAAAGAATATTTATAAACATTATTTATTATGGTGTTTACTTTAATAATATAGTTATTATAATTTTAAGTGTACACAAATTCTGTTCTCCATAAGACGCTGTGTTAAAAGTTTGATTTTCAATCGATAATTACTCTTCTGAAATGATCGTCAACAGGTTTTAAATTTTTGAGGGAGGATAACTACATAATTGATCTATTCAATTCTCTAAAGAAAATTTTTTTTATCTACTATCAATCCTCATGCATGAACGTCCTTAACACAGATACGGACTTGAACAATAATTTTGCCACTTTATCGACCATAAAAGTTTATGAATTCGGCACTTTTTGCGTAACTCAAAAAAACATTGCTGTTTTAGAAAATTTTATATGTGTGTTTATAATATTTTAATAGAAGAAAAACATAAACAGTTCAAAAACAAACCAATAAAAAGTTATTTTTTATGATTGTGAGAAAAAGATTGATCACGGTTGATCAATAAATTTTATAGGTTAGAAATATAAAATTTCGAATTGTAAAAAAAGTTATATTTAAAACAAATTATTTTAAAGAAAATTGTACATATTTATGAAAATGTAAAAAAAAAATTTAATCATGAAATAAAATTATTTGTAATTTTAATTATTTTGTAATAAATGACCCTGCTGGTAAATCTTATGGGAAAACATTTGAGGTGTAATCGAATGTTACCCCGGTAAATCGATAGTTTATAAGATGTGATCAAATATCTCATTGGCTACCAATCTCGGAATCTCGGTTTTCAATCACAAATTAGGGATCAAAATTCAAAAATAGGCAATATATATATAGAGACGATTCGAATATTAACGCCCTCCTCGGACCCGCCTATATATTTGTCTTATTTACTGCCATAATATCGTTAAGTGACCGTCAAATTAAAAAGGCGATTATAGTTCATAGCCGTCTGTTGACCGTCATAAAAACGGAATTTGAAACAGTGGCGGTAGCAGGGTAATATTCTTATAATATAGAGAGATGTACACACACACACCTTAACATATTTTTTTTTCTACCCCTATCCTACCATAAGGAATAAATAATATTTAACTCTTGGAACTTACGCTCATGTCACAACTATCCTTTGGTACTTGAGATACGCTCGACATGAAGATAATGAACTTTATCCATCGCTTAAAATGTTGACAAGGTTACAAGATGCACGAATGGACATAAGCATACTCTTCAGTCTTCGCATACTCTCATTTGCGAAGAGACGCGTAGATCACGTAACAACTACGCCGTCAATCCTTGAATAAAAACGGGTCACAGAACACTAACTCTTTCACGTAAACGAACATATAACTAGATCAGAGGGCAGCCATAATATGAAATGTTTATACAAATATATACAGTGCGTCAATATGCATGCCATAAAAATTTACATGGCGTTTATTCTCCAAAGTGTCTTTACGTACATTGCCTATTTTTTAAATTTGAAACAGTTGATCAGCATTTTATTAACCATCGATTTGCCGGGGTTGGATTCGAATCCATCGAAAGTGTTTTCCCATAAAGGTCCTTTTTCTGAAGGTTGTCCTAGGACGAAGACTAAATGAAGAAAAACCTGTGTATAAATTCTCTGAGGTCTTTCACCAACCTTGGGAAAAAATGTATTGTGGCTTCTTTTAGTACTGAAGTTTTTCTGAAAAAATTATTAAAAGTATATAATAACGTATATATGAGTCAAGTGCGAGCCAATTCTATTGAAACGTGCACAGAGGCATCCGTTTTAGTGAGCATTTACTTTAAAAAATTCAGTCTTATGTTTTGATTTGAATGATAGTTTATAGGAGGTAGCCATGTACTTGATAAAATAGAAAATTCTCCAAAGAAATTTTAATTTATTGCTCAAATATAAGTTGAAAAATAACAAAAGAATACACTCCTAGCGTTTGGTGCATAAAAATATCGTCTGCAGTATCTTCATAGAAGTTGAAATTACAAAAATAGTACTCCGTTTAGATTCTGCAGGTACGGAACCCTAAAACCACTTGATTTCTGATAAAATAACTTGATAACTGTTTAAAATTCAAAAACAAAGAACTTTTATAATATAAGTAAAGTTTATATATAAGTAAAAACAAAATGGATCAAAATATTAACAAAAATGAAGAAAATAATTCAAATACAATTAAAAAAAAAAGAAACTTGAAAATTGATGTGAAAAAATATAAAAATAGACGGTTTATGGACGTTCCTACTACTCCTACAGATATATTTCCACCATATCGAATGCGAGGACCCAAGAGGGGTGTGGTACTTGTAATTAATAATATAGAATTTGAAAACAATATTCATGGAAAACGGAATGGTGCTGATGTTGATGCAGAAAATTTAAGAGAATTGTTTAGACAATTGGGATTCGAATGGATTTATTGGGAAAATCAAACGCACAAAGATTTTAGGAATAAATTACGAGAGTTTACGAACCATACAAATACAGTATTAACTGAAGTTGATTCATGTTTTGTAATTGTTATGTCCCACGGAGGTCAGGGCAGCGTTCCCGAGGACACCCATATTATTACTCATGACAATAAACAAATTAAAGCAAGTTACATTATAAGCAATTTTAGCAATTCAAATTGCAAATTATTGCAAGGTAAACCGAAGGTTATAATTTTTCAAGCGTGTCGAGGTGCTTTGAAAGAATGTGCTATTCCTGTACACTCTGAAAGTAACACAAAGAATCAAATGAATTCAACAGAATCCGATGAAGGACCATTAAGTCAAACATCTAGTGAAACAACAATATCGAATTTAGAATCAGACATGCTCATTTGTTACACAACTAGTCCAGGGTATTTAAGTTTTCGTGATCCATCTAAAGGTACTTGGTTTATCCAAAACTTTTGTGAAATATTTATGAATCATGCGTATCACAAAGACGTCTACACACTATTTGGCATGATCACAGCAAAAGTAATTCAAGAACGTGCAGAGAATAATGCCCTACAAAAACCTCATATACACACAATCCTTTTTCGTCCGTGTTATTTAAATCCATTAGCAAGTAATTCATATCCAATGCGTGAGTCCAAGAGATGTGTAGCACTTGTAATCAACAACGAAGAATTTGGTCATTGTGACGAAAAATATTTCAGCAGAACAAAGATTGATGTAGAAAACTTAAGAAAACTGTTTACTCAAATGGGTTTCGTATGGATTTATTGGGAAAATCAGACTTATAAACAGTTAACGAATAAATTACAAGATTTTATAGAAGATTCAAATAAAACTTTAAACCAATTTGATTCATGTTTTGTAATTTTTATGTCTCCTGGATGTGAGGGGAATGTCTCCTTGGAAACACAGATCATAACTCATGACAACAAACAAATTCAAGCGTCCTACATTATAAACAAATTTCGTAATTCTAATTGTAAATCATTACGAGGTAAACCGAAGGTTATAGTTTTTCAAGCAAATCGAGGCAACCACATACTGTTACGTGGTAAGCCGACAAAACGTGTAGAAACATTGGATGAAGATATTTCAGATATGCTCGTTTGTTATTCTTCGAAACCAGGATGTCTTAGTTTTAGTGACCCATTGCATGGTGGTTGGTTTATTCAAAGTTTTTGTGAAATATTTAAGAACCATGTGTACCATAAAGATGTTGAAACTCTTTTTGGCATGGTTGCTGCTAAAGTAGCTAAAAAAAAAGTTTTCGTCCATGCTATTTAAATCCATCACCAGGTCATGAATTATTAGAGGCATATGCATCTAACAGAGGTGTTGCACTTGTAATCGATAATAAAAAATTTAAGCATGTTTCTTCCTGCTTTGAAAGACGTCCTGGAGCTGAAATTGATGCTAAAAATTTGGAACTATTGTTTATTAAGCTGGGGTTCATATGGATTTATTGGAAAAATCAAACTTACGAATCTATTGAAAATAAATTACGAGAATTTACGGATAACTCAAATAAATTGTTAAGTGAGGTCGATTCATGTTTTGTAATTATTATGTCCCGGGGAGGTTCAGGCAATATCCCCGAGGACACACATATTTATACTCATGACAACAAACCAATTAAAGCAAATTACATTATAAACAAATTTAGCAATTCAAATTGTGAATCATTACGAGGAAAACCGAAGGTTATTGTTTTTCAAGCAGATCGAGGTATGAAAAATGCTGTTCGTAAGCCAACAAAAAGTATAGCAACAACAATAGGTCTAGATGAAAACTTATCAGATATGTTGATTTGTTATTCGTCGAATCCAGGTTATCCTAGTTTTCATGACAATGAGGGAACTTGGTTAGTTCAAAGTTTTTGTGAAATATTTATGAATCATGCGCACAACACAGATGTTGAAACACTTTTTGATATGATCGTTGCGGAAGTAGCTAAAAAGCGTACAATAAGAGATGAAATACAATTTCCGTGTATTGAAATTTATAGTTTCCGTACAATGTATTTAAATTCATTACCAATTCATAAAGAAAATGAAAGCGAATATATCTTTGATGCCCGGTAGTAAGGGATTATAATTGATTTGTGTGCGTTATTGATACGGTTTTCGAAAAAAAACTTCAGATAAAGGTTGTTCATTATAAATATAGTAACAATTTTTATTCGAAAATTTTTTTCGTAAACCGAATGAATAAGGCATTCAAATCAATTATGAAATTTTAAAAAATAATGTCAACTTTTGACGCCGATTGTACTATTGACGTTTAAATTAGTATAATAAATTATTGATCAATTTAGTGAGTATATTGTGTGAATTCATGTACATCTACAAATATACTCGGAGATATTTGAATTTAATAAATTTGAATAGTTAATTACTGGCAAGGGACAGTATCCTTAAAATTTTGTGAGTATCGTGTATTAATAATTACTATCTGACAGTTAAAATTAAATTTTTGATCTCAAGTATAGAAATATATCAGACATACTGATTTATTATATTTATTTATTTATCTATAGCACGGTAGTTATTTATCTAGCGACCGTCCGAGTTTAAGGTGTTTTTGCCTATGTTTTAATAGTTTTGTAAAATAAATTATTGCCTATTAATGGATGAAGCAGTTAAAATTAAATTTTTGATCTCGAGTAGAAATATATCAGACATACTAATTTATTATATTTATTTATTTAATATTTTTGTAAAATAAATTATTGCCTATTAATGAATGAATAATATGTGATAGTGTTTACTAATTAATTAATTGTCCATGTTCCCCTGACATATCCTTACTATTATTACACATTATTGGTGTTTGTTCCTTAGGACTACTATTATGACATCTGGTGGTATTAATTAGAAACAGAGTAGCCAGGCTCAACTGTGCAAGTAACATATGCGTTACTAGGGTTACATTAATAAAATAAACAAAAAATTATTATTTTGATAATGAAACTCACCTTTTTTTATGAAAAATATAACTAATTGTTGAAATGTAGCCTTACTAAAGCCGCCATTTTGTAATATGACGTCATGAGTAACTTAACCAATAAAAACGAATAATTACTTCATTCATAAAATACTTTTCCATTAGATATACCAAAAATTAAAAACTTTTGATAATTTTGGTCTGTTACCTTATGCCCGCGGCCACCATAGTGTTCGGCGACCATTTTACATAGGACCTCGATTAAAAAAATCTTTTCAAGTTTTAAATAAAATGTTAGGCAAATTTTTTTTTATATTTATTAGTAGTTTTTTTATATTTGTAGTAGTATTCTAGAATCTAGATTGTGCTCAAGTACAAAAAGGTTGGAGACCCCTGATTTGGGTGATATAGTGTATGCCTCTGATTGTCAAATTTTCTATAACTAAACAAATTGTTGATATAGTTTACGGCTGTTCTTTTTCTTGTTCCTCGATTTGGTATAGACGTCAAAAGGAAGAATAAAACTTGATGTGTCATCAGCAGTGTCGCTAGCCCTACTTATTCGGATGGGCCAGTATTGGGATCGATAAATTTAAGGTGGGTCAACTTTTTTTATATTAGTATTTTTTTAAACACCAACAATTGAATCCAAAACACACAAAAATCCAGTTAGTTTGGCGATTAGATGGATAGTTTCTGAGATATGCCCTCAGTATACGATTTTGCTAGCCCCAATTATACGATTTCAGGTGATATATCGTAAACCGTTTAGTAAATCGTGAATTGAACAAGATTTTAGTGATTTTTGGGTTCAATTTACTTTAAATAATGAATTACATCAAAATCAGGAACATAAATTATTTTTCGTTTTTTTGCGATTTTTTCAAGGTACACCCCTTAGAAAAAATCGAAAAAAACACAAAAAGTTTTTAGTTTTCGATCTGAATGAAAATTAGTTTGTAAGGTAAATTGAATCCAAAACACACAAAAATCCAGTTGGTTTGGCGATTAGATAGATAGTTTCTGAGATATGCCCTCGGTACACGATTTTGCTAGTCCCAATTATACGATTTCAGGTGATATATCGTAAACCGTTTAGTAAATCGTGAATTGAACAAGATTTTAGTGATTTTTGGGTTCAATTTACTTTAAATAATGAATTACATCAAAATCAGGAACATAAATTATTTTTCGTTTTTTTGCGATTTTTTCAAGGTACACCCCTTAGAAAAAATCGAAAAAAACACAAAAAGTTTTTAGTTTTCGATCTGAATGAAAATTAGTTTGTAAGGTAAATTGAATCCAAAACACACAAAAATCCAGTTAGTTTGGCGATTAGATGGATAGTTTCTGAGATATGCCCTCAGTATACGATTTTGCTAGCCCCAATTATACGATTTCAGGTGATATATCGTAAACCGTTTAGTAAATCGTGAATTGAACAAGATTTTAGTGATTTTTGGGTTCAATTTACTTTAAATAATGAATTACATCAAAATCAGGAACATAAATTATTTTTCGTTTTTTTGCGATTTTTTCAAGGTACACCCCTTAGAAAAAATCGAAAAAAACACAAAAAGTTTTTAGTTTTCGATCTGAATGAAAATTAGTTTGTAAGGTAAATTGAATCCAAAACACACAAAAATCCAGTTGGTTTGGCGATTAGATAGATAGTTTCTGAGATATGCCCTCGGTACACGATTTTGCTAGCCCCAATTATACGATTTCAGGTGACATCTCGTAAACCGTTTAGTAAATCGTGAAATGAACAAGATTTTCGTGATTTTTAGGTTCAATTTACTTTAAATAATGAATTACATCAAAATCAGGAACATAAATTATTTTTCGTTTTTTTGCGATTTTTTCAAGGTACACCCCTTAGAAAAAATCGAAAAAAACACAAAAAGTTTTTAGTTTTCAATCTGAATGAAAATTAGTTTGTAAGGTAAATTGAATCCAAAACACACAAAAATCCAGTTGGTTTGGCGATTAGATAGATAGTTTCTGAGATATGCCCTCGGTACACGATTTTGCTAGCCCCAATTATACGATTTCAGGTGATATCTCGTAAACCGTGAAATGAACAAAATTTTCGAGCTTTTGAGGTTTTCTTTAATTGTGAGAAAAATTCCCTAGCAATACTCTAAACGAAAAATTAATTATATCCTAATCAATCTCGCTTTGGTGAGCGGTTTACGATGGTCTTTGATACGATAAAGAGGAAATGGACAGT
The DNA here is from genome assembly GCA_963920215.1 of Nineta flava. Lineage (NCBI taxonomy): Eukaryota > Metazoa > Arthropoda > Insecta > Neuroptera > Chrysopidae > Nineta > Nineta flava. Next base: position 126,047,008 of record OY986041.1, read on the forward strand.
TACATCAAATTAAAAACATTTAGTTTCTGGAGGTATTTTTATTCTTTTCCTTGATCGGTGTTTAAAATTCCCTATTTTCCCAGAATCTCGAAAATTTCGTGAAATCTTTCAGATCTCTTGTCCCTGCGAGTGTTTCACTGTAAGATACTAACCATGTGTGTGAAGATGGAATCAATTTAAAAAATGAAAATGAAATATTTATTGATTTTATTGAAGAAAATTGCTATACATACATAGTTTTGACAATAATTACTTAAATATTAAATTATTTTAATTAATATTAAGGTTAAAACACCTAGACAATATTTCAATATATATTGTAGCCTTCGAGTGCAATGGCACTAACTATCCTAAAATTTTTCGTTTGTCCAGGCTCTTTTTTCTTTTTAATCTAATATTAGTTTAAATATCCTACAGTCTTAATACAAACAAATAATGTAAGTAAGAATGGTAATACAAATTTTTTTATTAAAATGTTTAAAACCATTTACGTACGATATCTTTCTTACAAAGTGTCATAGTTTTAACCATTACTGAATTTTAAGCAGTGATAGATAGATCTTATTAACAACTAGCCGATCAGTACTTTAAGCCTAATATTTGTGTTTCAGTCAAAAGTTGTTTGTTTTTATGAGATAATCATTGTTTACATATTAAGACTTTTTCAATTTCAAATCCTTTAAAAGATAGGTTTTGAGGTGTGAATATATATTACCCGGTAAATCGGTTTAGCCGTCTTAAAGTGATGCGGAACCAAACAGTTAAAAATCGGTTTATTGGCATCTTTTACAATTATATAAACCACATTTAGTATTATTTTGAAAATATTATCCATTATACAATTGTATTATAAATATAGATTTATAAATTTATATTTGAAAAATGAATCTAAATCGAGATATAACGATAGAAAGCGATGAATTTTAAATACTGAAGTTAAATATCAAATGATTTAGAAACGATCATTTATTTGTCCTTGGTCTACTCACATCGACTGATACCAGCCAGCATTGAAATTATGTTACCGCGACGGTAAGCTAACCGGATAATTATCGACGAAACAGTATATTTGGTACTTTAAAATCATAAATACGATTAAAATAAACTTCACCAAGGTTGTACACTTGTTAAAGCTCGAATAAAGTTTACCATAATCGCCTATATCGAAGGTTTATCGCTTCATACCGTCATAATAATGTTTAAGCTTAACTTCTAAATCTACCCGTTCATTAAGTACAATTACAATAAATTTTATGAACACAGGCGAGGGCCTAATGTGAAGAAATCGACGATAAATGTGATTTTACATTATTTTATATTGTTTCAGATGTAGATGGGACGTACAGAGTAACGTAACATTTAGAACCATTGAAGTCTATACTATGGATAGCTGACACTTATGGAAAAAAGTTCAAAATATAAAGATAGCGCCTCACAATACTGAGGTGATAACTAAATTAAACGAAACAGCGCACGCGTCAATCGACAAAGACATGTGCGTGCCCATATGCGCAGTTGCTACATTTTAGTTCCTCCCTCAGTAAACAGTGGCGCTGATGTATGCTCTAAAGATGTTAATGGCGGGCTATAGTATCAGCTATCCATATATAGGGGTCAAAGAATTAATTTGGAATCGATTGAACTGTAAACAATAATTTACAAAATTTTCAATAAAATTGATTCATTTATAAAATGCAAATTTTTTTTCTTATATTTCTATACTTTTTAACGAAACCATTTACATTTCTAATTATTAAATATATTATTTTGATATTTTTAATTGTGGTTATATTGCTTTGACACGCTCATTCATGTTAGATAAATTAAATCATTTCTGAAATTTAAGAATAGGTTGTCTAGCTAGACCACTTTGTATAAAAGATATCACGATGTTTTTTATTATCAATTAAAAGTAAATAAATGTAATAAATCCTGAATTTGCCTTTTAAATTCCGCTAACTATCCTTTTCGTAGTTCGTGAACAATGTCAGCCTTTCTTTAGATTTACTACTCGCGTACCACAAGTATAGAAAATTGAATTTTCGAATATAAGTATTTAAAAAAAAGTAAGGCCAAGGTGTTCACAAAACAAATAACATTCATAAAAAATATATTACTCTATTAAAAATTAAACAAAACACAAAAAATCACAAATAAAATTCACGAAAAATATTCACAAATTTTAAAAATATGTGTACAGTCTTTATTTTTCAACAACCGGATTGTTTAGTTATGAGTCATCAATATAATTGTATTCTATTGATGACCGAATAATGTATTTCTTTCTTGTGATGACCTTTGTTGTCACTGACCTCTATATAAGAGGTCAGTGTTTGTTGTTGTGAAATGAAGTCTGTATCTACTTTCTTTTTAGAAAATTGTACAAATCATAACACGAGTAAGTCACTCCCGTAAACATGATGTCAGTTTTAATCCAATTGCGCACTTGCCAGTCACCATCATTGAACACAACTCCAATTTTACTATTTTGCAATTACACAATAATTGACATATTTGTGATAAATATTTTATTATATTGCACAGGAAAAATGATTGCGGATATTTATTCTGATACCTACTCCAGTATTACAATTAATGTTGATTTGCGTTTAACCTAAAGCTCGAGATCAAATATAATCTGGGGAGAAATATTTCAAGTTTATATACGTGAAACTTTTTAAGATGGTAGCGCCACGTGACCAATAAACAAACTAAATCTAGAGCCAATGTTTATAAATATAATATGTGCCTTTGTGTTTTTTTTTTAAATATTTTATTATTTTGTAGCGATTTTAGTAAATTTTTGTACTTGATACTTTCAATTATTTTGATATATTGTATTGTGGCCAAAAGTATTAAATTGCAACTGTATACAAATTCGACAGTTTAGTTTATTTACTAAATATTAATAATTTAGTAAATATTACTTTCATATGTTTGCGAATGGGTTTATCAATTTTCGATTTAAAAGACGCTTTGTGTCTATCTTTTAGAGATTTAAACCCCAACTTACAATTATTATTTTTTCTTTACCTTGCTTTGGAAAATAATCAAACGAAATTTCTGGGTTTCTTCTTTTATTGGATGAACACAAAGGCACTGAATAAGATTGAGACATTATTAAATCATAAAATTTGCTAAAAAAACGCATACATAATTAAATTTACATTATGCCATGTAAATTTATTTCTTATTTTGTTTTTTTTGTTAGTTACATCATATGACCACCAGAGGTGTAACGCTTAGCAATTTTCCCGTATATTAGTTACGTTTTGTTTAGTTCATGTTTTGGTTGATACCACAGACTTAAGATATAAAAATAGATTGATTAAACATACGCGTATACTAATGGGCTTTTCTCGAAGTAAATGTTTATGTTAATGTTTTATGCTTATTAATGTTAAAAAGATTAAATTTAGATCACTTTTAGCAAAACAATTATATTATTAAACAAATTCAGAGCTTTGTGTGGTAATGAACATGTTATTACAGGTTTAAAAACATTCACGTTTCAAGATTTGTATACTGCTTCATTAAAAATAATCTAAAGATAAAATTTCTATCATTAGTATCCACAAAACTTACTATACGGCTTAGGGAACATACCCATACTACGTGACCTGTTTAGGGGGGGGGGGTAGATCTTTAAAATACTACGCTCGGTCACGGGAATGGGGGTGGGGGTGGCTTTGATTTTTGTCACGTAGTCGATCGATTTCGCCGAGAGAAATCTCGCGCTTTTTCGAACTATATTTGACTATGGCGCGGAGTGTTTAACTAAACGTGCTTCTTAAACTCACAGTTAGTGGCGCTGATGCACATATGTCGAGATGTCAGCTGATTGAAAACAGACACTGTTTGTCCGACAATTTGTAGTCCAGTGAAGTACGAACAGTGAAGTATGAGACGGATATTAATGTGATTAAGCAGAAAACAATTGTTTTCATAAATTAAGTTTTCGGTAGCAATATGTTTTTACATAAGTTTTTCTTTGTCATAATATCTAGAGCACGGTAGTGCGTAAGGCCGAGTTTAAGGGATTTAATTTACTAGTAATTATAAGTAGAGTTGAATTTTTTTGTTTTGACTATTATATGCGCGTAAGGGGAACTTATTTAAAAGTAGAAGGGCAACTTATTTAAACCATATTTTAATCATATGTTTAATACTTAGTAATAAATATATGTTTCCTTCCCATCATTTTGAAAATAGACTGATCCACTCAAACTGTGACGATATTCGAGGCTTCATTACTAATTAATATACTTCTATGCATGCACTCTTATGCAATAAACGCCGTATTAATAAAGACGAATATGAGCCAAATTATTTTTATTTGTTTCACTTTCTGCTTGCAAAATGATTAATAATCATAATTGTCAATACTACGTAACAACTTTAGGGGGAGGGGGGGGGTCTTGGCATATACCACAAATGGTTACCGAGGGGAGGGGGGGGTCGAAAAATCTTAAAAAATAGGTCACGTAGTATGGGTACGTTCCCTAATACTTACCGGAAGCAATTGTGCTGTCTTATCAGCCTATATTTATTGCAAGTCTATGGTTTATAGTTCATACCACTGACCCATATATTCATTGTAGTATTAAATGGTTGCACTGACCTTTACACAACTAGAGGCCAATGGTTTATAGACATATTTATTTCGTCATCAATCTAACTAAAAGTCGAAATGTTTGTTCCCATAAATTTTAATCGAGCATGGAGTTACTGTGAGTGTTGAAAAGCTTGTTTGTTATATTAAAATAATTGAATAAACATTTTTATAGAATTTGTAGTACAAAATTTGGTGTTGCTAATCTAGTTATACATAAAAGTTAATCTACAATTAATAATGTACAATTCTTTATACTGTACAATGACTTTTCATTTATTTTAGGTTAGCCTCCGGAAAAAAAGGAAGATATATAATTGAGTTTTTATTTTACAGCCAAGTTTTATCATATCTTTAGAAAATGAATCCAATAAATTATTAAAAAATTTAATGTGATATATTTTTACGGGCTTTGTACAGGCTACCAAAAATGATACGGAAAAGTTTTTGGGGTTGAATAAAGGAAAATTGGGACAAGTAAACTTTATTTGAAAAGCGATATTTGGAGACAGACCTAATATTTCTATCGAAAATATCCTCTACAAATTATTTAAAAAATAAGTAGGTATCGTGTTATTTATTCTTATACTTAAAATAATATACTTAAAAAAAATATATTAGAAAAGCTCAAACACGCAGGAGAACCACAAGTAATTTTTCTCAGCTGATAAATTCAAAGTGACAATGATCTTCATCTTTGCTTTTCTTCGTAGCGATTTCTTCAAAATGGTAGACAGGTTTCGAAAGAACTTATTTTTTTCTGCACGAAATTAGCAATTACATGTAATAATTTCGAAGCAATCCTCAAAAAGAAGAAAGGTCATTTTTTCATACAGCAAAAGAGTCATGGTAATTTCACTCTTGCTGCCATTAAAAATATCTACTGAAACTTAAAACTTCTGTCGCAAAAGTGTCGTCGTCGAATATGGTGGCAATGGTTATATTACTCTCTACTATTTAGAAAAATAATACATTCTGTTTCTATTAAATTTTTCTAAGCATTGAATTTATGTTATTATTACAGCGTGCGGCTGTTTATAATTATCATAGTTACTGCTCTATCAATTAACTGCAGTTCAATTAGAGAAAATTTTTTTTTTCATTCTATTTTTCTACTTGCGACATTAGAAGACCTTAGAATTATTATATGAGGATCTCAGATTCACAATTAGAAGAACTGAGGCATTTGTCCCGATTTATTTAAACGAATGTCTGCATATATCCGATTAGTACTTCCACGTTTTCGTACATTTAAATTGTAAAAAATGTAACAGAAAATATTAATTCAGATGAAAACATACACCATATCGTGCACTTTTTAGCTTAACGAGCGGCTAATCGCTGTAGTTAGATGCGTTCGACTGTTTTAACGACTGTGATGAATCGCTAGAACAAGTAGTAGGTGCGAATCACGATGATAGAGTCGCCATATGAAATTTAACCTGAACAACGAATTTAATTAGCGACACTAATGATTGTACGCATGATATCGAATTTATGACTATCGATCTTAAGTATAAGCCTTTATTTATTTGCCCGTACACCAATTACAAATAGTATTTGTTTCAATTTGTTTTCCCTGTAGTTTTTGATCATTCCTTTTTGTCTAGTTGGTATACAAACTTAACCTCACATGTCACTTATATATTATTGGAATCATGGCCGTGTAGGCTTTTTTGTAAGCCTTTATACTTTAAGTACTAGGAATATGAATAATTTCTAGAATAAAGGTGACTTGGTTTACGTTAAAGTAAATTAATTTGTAAACGTTCTGTAAGATTTCCTAGTTTTATAAATTAGCTCCAAGACTAATAATAGCTCGTTTTCTATTCTTAATTCGTTATAAAGTAAGTAGCTTTTTTAGATTTAAGATTTGTATTTACAAAGTTTTGATACTTTTACTCAGAATTAACGAGAGTTAACCATATAGTATTTCGTAGTTCTACATTTAAAAGTTTAACCAAGAGTAGAATCTTTCAAAAATGAAACAAATTGCAGAATAGACAAAGAATTAAAGTTTAACGCGCCATGTCATATTCTACTTGAACTCCATTCGAATAAAAACTTTGTGAACGTATCCAAATGTAACTACTGCGCTAGCTCAGTAGGTACTACAGATCAGAAAAAAACGATCTAAGCTGACAAGACCTGATTCCAAGATCGTGATGGGACGTAATTTGTCTCTCATCATAATTTCCTATTTTCTACATATTCTTTAGACAATTCTAAACAACTTAGAAAGTAACTATATGTATTTTAAAAATTAAAAATAAATAATTGTATGTACAAATAATATGTAAGGACACAGATCGGCATAGAGAATGGGTTTCCATTTTTTTTAATTTGAAAAGGGAAATTTTCAAATTAAAATATATATATATATTAAGGTAGCAGACAAAAGAGTAGAGATGTTGTCCCATTTTCTTTGTCGATTAGTGTATTTAAAAAAAAAACATAATATTTTAGAATAAAACTCTAAATATTTATAACATTTGATAGTCCAATCATTTTAGGATCTTAATTCTAAATAAATACTGGTGAAGTGATTTTTTGCATAGAACTTTATTTCAAAATTGCACTTAATATGTTTCTTTTGTAGGCAATTTTCTAGAAAACGAGATATTCGTAATAAATTTTTGAAATTTCTGCGCATGATTTCTAATATCGAAATAAACGATATCACTAGTATTTACTTTGTAGACTTCACCTTATCGTCGCCTAAAATGATTGGTCTATTGATTTGAAACTATTCCTCCAATTTAATTGTAATAACCATTTGAGGTTGTCAATATTTCCTATTGTGGTTATGTTCACGATGATGCGAAGTATTTCGTGGCACACCCCAATCTTTGTGAGCGCCACGCGTTTCGTGATGATGGTGATGATGATGATGACGTTTCTTTTCACCAGATGGTCGTAATGCTGCGTGTTGTTGATTAGATGTTGTTGCAATGTCGGCAACAACTAATTCAGCTGAACCTTCACGATGTCTTTCACGATTGAAATGTGGATCATCTAAGGTTTCTTTGCGTCGTAGCGGTGAATGATTTGCACCAGAGGCGCGACTTGCTTTTAAACCAGCTTTACTACCAGCTGATTCATGTAAATTTTCCCATGCTTGTCGATAATAACGATTTAATCCATTACGTGATTCTGAACTTGAGGAATCAAAAGATGCAACCGTATTACAATCTGGAGAAGCTCGATGTCGATAATGTTTGGCACTTTGATTTCTGTAAATATTGTAAAATTTTGTATTTTTATAAACAAATTTTATTTTATTTGTATCTATTCAAAATTTGGCAAATACATTAAGAACTTATTTCTTGGATCGTTTTATGCACGTAAGGTCCTTTACGCCCGATTTCTTCATATTTCTTTTAAATATCTCAAACGTGCATTTATACAGTTTTTATTTAATTTCGTATTATACTATTAAGATTTAAAAATGCCGATCGGAGTTGAATTAAATGTAGACGAGAGTGTACTGAGGGTGCTTGTACTCACCACTTGCTTCCTTTGACTCGTGTCAAAAACCCGACTTTTAAAGGAGCGTTGACGAGACGAGGCGAGTCGACACGAAGCAGACCGAGCTTTGTGAGTACACTCTCGTGCTCGTTATGTCTCGCCTTGCCTCGCCGAGTGTGTACTGCCGGCATAACAAAAATGTATTCTATCACCTTCAGAAATAAAATTTACATTTGAGTTAAAATCATAGTTTTTAAGACGTAATTATTAACATTATTAATCATAAGGTACTCTGTATTTGAAAAGAACTTGATCGTAACAACTGTTATTATTGGGCCGCGTTTTCTATGTTTTCTATTAGAATTTTGTTGATACCGTTACATAAAACAATCCAACTATACATCCGTTAAATTTTCTTCACATCTTAGTGACACAGGCGGTATATTAATTTAAAATACGGACAAAAATAGGGCTGTTTTTAATATCAGAAAGAAATTATAAGAAAAATGGTGCTACCAATAGCCAATTGAATACGTAATATAGTTTAAAAAAAATTTATGTGTTCTCTCCTGGCCCACAGAAAGTGTGCTTTTTAAATGTGCAAAAACAGTGGATCCCAAAAATTGTAAAATCTCTGAGTTTATCAAATAAACATACAAGTAATAATTCCTAAATTTTAAAAGACTTAGCTCAAAAAATTTGATAGTTAATTTGAATCCTCTAGCACATTCTTAGCTAGGTATAAACTTAGTATACAGCAGCAATATTAGATGCAGGTACCCATAAGATGAGACATCTATATGATAAAATATGTAAACAGGTTAAAGGAAGTAGATGACAGATACGATATTAACGACCCTAATGGGACTCGGCAGTGTGAATATAATTTTGTAAGTATTGAGAACTGACTGATCTGAGGGTGGGGCTTTAAAAACATGGCTGACTTTTTTTCTAAATTTTGACAGTTCGAATGTCAATTTTTTTATGTCAAATTTATTGACAAATAATTTATTTCCTTTGGAACAATCGGAAAAAAAGCTATAACTTTGGAACGGTTTTAAATTTTGAACTTATGATAGTTTTTCTGGAGTCGTAAGGAAAAGTTACCTAGGGCCTTCTCTCATCATTATTTCGCCATCTATAGTTTTCTCCAAATAATTCGAACAAACACACAACATGTTTTCTTTTTATATGTAGATATTATACTTCACACTAAAACTTTTTCTTTTTTGGCCACCAGGCCTCGTGCCAAAGTGTTCAGTAATCAATATCTGTCAGTGACTTATCAAAAATTTCATTAAATTGCCATCATTTTTATTGTTAGAGATTTTGTATCTCAATAAAATGGTGGTAAATTGAAAATAATTTTGAAGTACTCAATATATTTCTTGCTACTCTCACCAGTCTTTTTGTTTTTTTCACAGAAATTAATGCTGCAAAAACGTGGGTAAATTTTACCTATTTGCCGCCTATCAATGTCTGAGATAGCAGATTACTATAATGTTTAAAATTTGGAAAAAAGAGAAGACGAAATGTTATGTTAGGAAATTGAAATAATACACAGCAGTTAATTCTAAGGACTCTTTGCACATAGAGGCTCTGCCGGGCGGTACCAGCATTTTTCCACGTACAATATAATCAATGAAACCTTCCACTCGCAGTGCGATTTGACATTTTCGCCATTTCTATTTATTACATTGCACGCAACGAAAAAATTCCGTTGTCGTTTCTGTAGAGTTCTAAGAGGTAACTTTCATAGTGTCTTTAATGAAAAATAGATAGGTCATACTTTTCTTCTGGTACGTCAGCGGTTTTTTATGTTCACGGATTTTTGCTTTTGACTGTTTATACAGATGTCTCATCTGTAAGTATCTACATTTGGTGCCTCCTCTCTCGGATTTGATACCTAACTATAAATGTGAAAGAGGTTTTTTTTTATTACATCAGAGAATTTTGAAAAAAAAAACAAAAAATTTGATGTTTAGTAAAGTGCGTTTTATAAGTGTTAAAATTTAAATTAGTAATTTGCTAATTACAATACCTTAATTATATTTGATAAGCGTATTTGCGAAAACAACACATTAATAATGCATTGGTTTTAGTTATTTTATTAGATGGGATTCGAAAAGTATCCAGCTCTTTGATGGGATCTATAGTTGCGTGCAAACTCACGACGTCCGACTTGCTGGTCGGGGAAAGGCAGGGCCAGGAGTGTATACCAACGAGACGGCATGGCCCCTGTGGGCAGTCTGTGCTTCCGCCTTGACTGCCCCCCAACACCACTGTTTTAACCATATGATAAATGTTAGTTTGTAAACCGAAAGTTATCATTTGCAAAGTATAGTGAAGAATGAAGTGAAATTGTAAATTATTTTTTATTCAAAAATATGACCTCTCTCCAACCTTATGGACAAAATGGTTCTTGGACGAATTCTTTAGTGCTTGGAATATGTTGTAGACCTTCTGATTAAAAGCTATCACACAGGCGAATAACTTAAATTTATAAAATTGTTATTATATTCGATATACTGGCTAAAAATTATCTCCCTGTCGGATTCTTTGGATTTAAAGTATATGTTAACTGGTCAATATGGTATAGCTTTTGATCAGAAAACCAAAGAAAATCTGACTGAGAGCCGTTTTCCATGAGGTTATGAGACAATTATTCTTAAATTATCCTTGTTCTTACGAATATCGTTTGTGTCTAATCGAAGCTATAATCTTACTGTTACTAGTTTCAATTCAAAACAAATTTATTTGCTTCTATAATCGATTTAAATTTTCTGATTTCGATTAGACACTAATTTCGATTTCTGTATGCGATGAAGCAAGCAAATACAATTTCATTTCTATTTACTTACTTAGTTTTTGTAATGAATTTAAACAATGTAAATGACTGAAAAATTTATCGTGTAAATATTAATAAAGTAGGAGTTTAGTTACAGCAATTAATCACGTTCCGCGGCTTTGACTTTGCTTGCGACTTTGCTCACGTGGATTTTACTTTCCACACACTTCATTTCGTGAGTAGAGCAGTACCTTTTAATTGGTAATTCTACATCCAGCTGAGGGAAGAGATTCTGTATATAATTTCTCCTCTGAATTCGTTTCTGCGAATTTTGGCTCAGTGACGCGGCAATCTTGAAGCATTTCGACTTATAAATATTCATAGAAAAATTTTCAGTTGTATTCATTTCAAAAACTAATAACAATTAAAAACGACAAAAACAAAACAAAACATATTTCAACAAAATTATGGAACATACCTTCGTATTAATATCACAATTGTTGTGATAAGTGCAGCAAGAAATACAAATCCACCAAATGCACCAAGTGCAATAATGGCACCTAAATTTAAGCGTGCAACATACGTGTCACCACGTCGATCGATACCACCGTCCACCGACAATGGTATATTCACATTTGCACTCTCATCTTGTCGACCACTAATCTTGTTTGTAATCTCATTTTCTTGTGGATGTGAAGCGCCGACATAAAAGTCATCTTTACGTTTCGGTAATGTTGTTGTTGTGGTGGTTGTCGTTGTTATTTTACGACGATATGGATTTTTATCCTCACGTACACGCCCTGGATGTGTATCAATCGTTGGTATATCAATGGAACCACTTAAATTGTTATCTTTGTCCTCTTTGGGAGCAGGTATAGGTTTTTGTGGAGGTAATGAAGTTGTTATAGACGGACGTGTTGGTTTTGTTGTGCGTTGTCGTGTACTTGTCGATGATGGCGATGTTGGTGGTCGTGATGGTCGTCGGCTTGTTGATGATGGATTCGATGGGGCAATTGTATTTGTATCTTCTGAAAATTTTATTAGAAAATCTGTATTAAGGATATATACGAACGTTTAGACGAATAGAAATTATGTTTATTCCTATAGGGTGTCTCAAAAATTTATGATTAAGTTCTTTTTTGACAAAAAGAACTAAATTTGACAAGATGGTTGGAAGCAGACAACATTCGAGCTACGAAAATATTTTCTACAGTATTGCGAAAGTTCTTCAAACCTCGGAGAAGCAACATTAATTTTCCAGAATTCTAATGTGTTACAGTGTCTCCATAATAGTTGCGCTTATTATGGAGAGACTAATTAGATCGGTACTCTTACGGATATCGTTTACTTAGATTTGCTACAGGAATTAGTAATCTGAAGCATTCAGAAATCTTTGAAGGTTAAAATTTTTATTTCCACCAATGAACAGTATCCACGTTTATCTTGAAGATACTCTACTGAACAGTTGGATTGGGTAACGAGAATCGTTTAAATACTCACTTTATCGCAGCAAATATCGGACGAAGATTTTCTAAAGAGAGTATAAATATGATTTTTCATAACTAATATTATTTACCTTTACAAACAGGTGGCGGTGAATCAAACTGTCCATTAGCTTGACACAGTACTTGTTTTGCACCAATTAATTTATAACCTCTTGAGCAGAAATATTCCACAATTGTTCCGAAAATAGTGTCGTTATTAGTAGTAATAAATCGGCCATTTGCTATTGGTATCGGTGGTTCACAAAGAATAGCTATAGAAAAAAACAAATATTGTATCTTAAAAGAATGGAAAATATGCATGTTTGGGAGTTATTTTTATTAGCGGTTAGAATGAAGGACGGATTAGCATGTATTTAAAGTTTTCTGACATAAAGAATAGGGAATATGCATGAAAATTTTTTTTCACTTGAATTGAAGCATGTTTACTTGACAAATATCAAGGTAAAATTGCTTTTGAAATAACTTTAAAAATAAGCGAGATATGAATGATTGAAATTCCCGATTAGACAAAGAGGGTAATAGCCCTCTTGATATGTTATGTGACGTCATATTACACTTTCACCATTTAAAATGCACGTAAAACTCCGTTTTTAGTATTTTTGCAAGAAAGAGACAGATAATAATCTTTGAAAGCTTATAGCTTCCTTGATACTTGTCGGATTTTAATTTCGTTTTTAAATATTATTACAGTATTAACAGTATTTTCATATTCTGAAAATAAATGTGAAAAAAAATTTTCATGCATATTCCTTATTAAGGGTCTTATTGAAATATAATCCACAATGGTGGCTTGACTCATTGATACAAGTCGGGATAATGTCGAAATTATAATTGGAATCTCTTCCACATGGAAAATCGAGAGCAGTTCATCGACGAAAAAAACGATAATAAAAAAACGGACAAATTCGAATATAAAGCAAGAACCCTAAATTACACCAGAGAAAGACCTGCCTGGTGTCGAACTTTCCCCATCAACACTACTGCTACTGGAAATATTAGTAAGAAAACACACTTACGTTCACATCTTGGTGGTGGTCCATTCCAACGTTCATCGATGTCACATATTAGTTGCGCACGTCCAATCATTTCATAGCCCTCATGACAATTGTAAATGACATGACTCAAATATCCAATACTACCGTTTGTTAAATGATATTCACCATTGACAATGTCAGCGGGATAACCACATTGGATACGTTTGCACACTGGTGGAAATTCATTATAAAATCCTGTATCTAAACATGTTCGTATTGATGGTCCAACTAATAAATGTCCTTCATCACATTGATATTCAATATTTGATGCAACATTAAAGTTTTGTGCGATCATTGTTGAATTGGGTGGTTGTTCTGGTCGGCCACAAGCTTTTGGTTCTTTAGAGAAAAATTTATTTTTATTTTGATGGATATATTTAAAATGACTATATTACAAGGTTGCCTGTTTATCCTTAAAATTAACATTATTTACATTCGGAAATCCTCAATTAAAAGTTTGATAATTAAATAATATAAAATAATAATTGGGCTTTACCTCCATTTCAGAGATATACAGCCTATAACACACATAGGTAATTATTAAAGAAAATAATTGTTAATTATTAAAGAAAAAAAATATTTGAGATTTTCGTAACAATATTTTTATTTTCACTATAGATGGATAGATAGGCCTTATGGCCCATGTGCTTCCTCTTCTACTTCAGTCTGACGAGATTAGCTTCTCCTATATTTTGGCAATAGCCAGGAGCTTGTTGCTCAGGTTTTCCTGATGGTTCATATATTCGGGGAGAAATGCACCGAATAATTTGTATCTGCTGTAACCGAGAGATTCGCAATTAAAGATGATGTTGCTAGATGTTTCTTCCTCCTCGCCACACAATCTGCACACAATGGACCCGTTATGAAGTCCCATTGTGTGCAAATGCTTCCGCAGGGGATAATGCCCGGTAATGAATCCGGTAACCTTTTGCAGTTGCACCCTGTTCAACTTCAGTGCATTGAGGGATAGTCTCTTGGATTCATTCCCAAACAGTATTTTCCAGAGCTTTTGCTGCGGTATATGTTTCTAGTTCCTTCTTCAGAAAATATATAATAATGATGTTATATATCTTCTGAAGACGGAACTGTGATTCCAAAACTATTTATATTTTTTTCTACTACTAGTCTCTTGGATGGATATTTTATAGACTCTTTAAACGTAAGCAACCAAGTAATATCAGGTTCTCAGATTTGTTTTATCTACTTACGATGTTGGCATATATAATTCAAATTCAAATTACAATTGGTATCCGACCATAGCCACCCTTTGGATCCATCATAACGAGCACAATCTTCATTACCACCAGGTAAATTCCAAAATGAGACAGTTACATCTTCACCATTTAACCATTTCCAATTATTATGCTGTTGTGGATCACGCACGGCACCCATCCAATATTGGCTATTTGAATCGCTCCTATAAATCGTTATATAGATCCCGTTAATAAAATAATTATATATAGGAATTATTAACATTGATGAATATTTAGTTATAGGAAAGGAAATTGGAGGGAGGGTCCCAACCGCGTCGCTGAGTGTAACATAAAACATAGAAATTACGATATTTTCACACTCCCTAATGAGGGTGGGGGTATAAAGAACAATGTGCGACTTTGCACATTGTTGATTTTTAAGGAAGAAACATTTTTTGTCTTTGAATTTCTCGTCTATCTCTTACGGTTTATTCCCACCTCAAGTCGATGGGGGGGGGGAGTCCATGTTTCCGGTGTTTTTTTCTGGGATAAGTAGTATTCTATATTATTATTCCGGAACGTATACCATAAAATGTGTTCAGTAATTAAAGGTTACGTCTAGTTATTAGTAGGATAGTTGGAAGTAGAAAAATAGGATGGGTTAGGGAGTAGTTATGTTAAAATGACCCATGATGACTTAAAGAAAGCCATTTTATTCTGATCCTTAAAATAAGATAAAAAAGTTATTATTACCTGTGTCTCCGCCATAATTCCCAACTGATAAATCCTTGTAATGCTGGATTACTTTCATCAACTAGTGTGCCACCGCGACTACGACAAAATGCTAATGCATCTCGAAATTTCAGTTGTTGACGATTGTAAAATATATAGCATTTTCCATTGTATGTGGCCGTACTGCCTGGTGGTTGATCACGAAATTGTGGGCATCGTTCAATTGGTAATGCCTAAACAAATTTTCAAAAAAAGTATTAACATATCAAATTCATAATAATTTGCGTTGAAAGTAAAGTTTATTAAATACTACACTGCCTTGAATTTTTCCATCAGATGCCTGGAAAGTTCGAGAAAACAGCACATTATTGACGATTTTGGAACTTGAACTGAAAGACACCTATGTGGTACAACACATAATGCCTCTGAGGCTTATTTCACACCAACCCGACAGTCGTATAAACGATATTTAGCACTAAACTTGGATCTATTCACATATACCCGACTAGTAGCCCGGCATGTCGGACCGATTCGACCATCACCACATTTTGTCAATTTTACTTCAGTCGCTTACGAACATGCAGCGGGAATCAGTTACTAGCTTGTATCTTGTATTATGGACATTTAAAAAAAAGAAAAAATAGGGTGTAATGGGTTCATACAATGCTTATGAAAAGAGAGGAGTTGGGGACATTTAATGTTCTTTTTGAGAAGTTGAAAAAATATGAAAATCAATTTTAAAAATTTTTTTGGTATGAGTATTGCAAGTTTCGACGATCTTCTCCCGCGGATCGAAAACACTATTCAACGGCAGAACACATCATTCAGGGAATGGATCCCACCTAAACATATGTTGCAGTGAAAGTAGGCAAAGTGCAGACGTATGTACGAACGTATCGATGTCGGGTTGGTGTGAAGCGCTCTATTTGTTTAAACCTCCCCGACACTGGCTTCACTAGACTCAACACGACACGACAGTCGGCTACAGCATTAGGAGTTGTCGAGGCCTCTAGAGGCTGTCCGTCTGTCGGTTAAATGACTACCACACGATGTCGACCTAATGTGAAACATCTCATTACTTTTAAATCGTGTCGTTTACACGATTCTCGGGTGGTGTGAATTAAGCATAAGTTACACCTTGTAACCGTCCAAGTAGCCGAGCGGTCTAAGGCGTTATGTCTGAGGCGCTATGTCTACTTGGAACTGGGAGGTTATGGGTTCGAATCCCGACATCGGTAATTTGTCAATTATTGAAAAAAAGGAGGGAGCGGTTAATTGACTAAACTATCGGCGTATGGACAAGAACGAAGTAACCGGCTATGCTAGTGAAGACTTTCTGTAGTTTCCTTCACGAACTCTAGAGGAATATCGGCATAGTTCCTATCAGAGTCAGTTGCTCACATCCTTAGGCATCACAATGGACCTTATAGTCAAAGTGTAGGCCGTCCAAGGCAGCCGCTACAATTTATCTATCTATCTACACCTTGTAACTACCAACAAACGAATATAATTATTATTGAATTTTGAGGCAAAAATTTACTAATTTACTGGAAAATGTCAAATAATAAAAAATGCATTGTTATTTAACTTCCACGGACATTTTAACACAAACGATTTTAATGGCAAAAATCTTAGCAAGAAAATAATATTATTTAATAGAATCGAGATATTAATGGAATTTGAAGATCCCAAGACTACACAGCCTTATGGTTAATTCGACTCAGGTATTGTTTACAATTTGATCATTACTACTTTAATAGTTTTCGTGGTTTACTTAGTGCTAATTACTTATGAACGTTTAGTTGGTTAAATTTTATAATTGATCCAGGTGCTAGAATGAATATCAAACTGACTACTCAACAAACGTATTCGTTGTCTGTTGTTCATGTTCAAGACATGCATCTCTTGTTCTAATGGCATAGTTTTTAAAATTGCAAATCTAGGTGTAATAATATTCTCATGGATAATAGATTATCTGGTTTTCATTCATTATAGATTCTGGTTATAGTTTGCTAATGAAGGTAAAATTATTTATAACAGTGTGAAAACAATAGAATTCATATAAATTATATTTCTATTTAATATATTAAGGAGGAACTATAGGTAAATGTAAATACTATTGGCCACAAGAGCAGCGCTTATTTTTCAAAATTTTCTTAGTTGATTTGTACCGTATTCTTTTGATTTTTTGGAAAATGTTTCGAATAAAACATGAGCAACTTTTATCTGGAACATTTTTTCGATAATCGAATAATAAGGTACAATAATTAAATGGGCGATACTTTTATGGTCATGTTTATAGTAGAAGCGGTGACCGTAAAAAAGGTGCCCATTTAATTAGGGGATGAAACTTTCAGAAAAGATAGATATTATTAAAATAATCAAAGAAAACTCTAGGTTTTTTTAAATTAAATTTCAAATTTTGCCCCAATTCTTAGAACAATTCTTAAAAATATACGGAATCACTCTTTGAATTTTTTCCACGTCTTTAAGTTTCATCCTACATGCAGGGTATTTAAGGACGTTCATGCATGAGGCTTGAGAGTAGATAAAAAAAATTTTTTTTAGTGAATTGAATAGCTACATTATGTAGTTATTCTGCCTCAAAAATTTAAAACCTGTCGTCGATCATTTCAAAGAGTAATTATCGATTAAAAATCAAACTGTTAACACAGCGTCTTATGGAGAACATAATTTTTTGTACTTAAAATTATAATAACAATATTATTTAAGTAGCCACCATAATAAATAATGTTTATAAATATTCTATGAAATATGCAGTTTATATATTTGCATTAAAAAAATGGTGTTGACGAACGTTTGAATTAATTATTTAATAAAATTAAAACCGTTTTGTTCGGTTTGTTTTGGCACCATATTTTGAAAATTAGCGACAGCGCACAGTAAAAAAATATACACATACATATACATTGTAAACGTCATAACAAAATATAGTTTATTGTCAGATCTGTCAAATTAAGTCAAATCAACTTCTAATTTACATTTACTGATATTTTCCAATAAATACTTTTAAAATATTTTGGACAAATAAAAAAAGGTTATAAATCGTTGTTAGATTATTGATATACTTTACAACTTTTTTAAATCCTAAATAAATTTTATTAAATATACTACTCATTTGACTCTAGCGTAGCGCATGAACGTCCTTAAACAACTAACTCAGTTAGTTGTTATATTTTCATTTGTTTGTGTGAAACTATAGTTCCTCCTTAATGAAAGTTATATTACAATTGACGATAAATAATATGATTCTATATTATTAATTACCTGATCAGTATAAACAAATGCTTCACATATCGATAATTGTGTAGGTGTTTGTAATTCTATATGTACACTAACAAATGCACCCGGCATTGGTGGATTACATGGTAAGAATAACGGTTGACCCTCTTCGATATATCCAGTGAAACGATTACATATTGGATTTGTACCTAAATCAGGTCGATTATTACCAACACGTATGATCACTGTTGCTGGTTTATTTGGACCTGAAAATCAATATAATTTTGTTTGATTAATTAAAAAATGTACATAATATATATAATAAATAGGTGATCAATACAGGGGCTAGGTGTATAGTTGTCGAAACTGGCGACCAAAACAGCGAAAATCCTATTAGTACAAATTGAGATGAAATTTAGTAAATATCATTTATATCTCAAGATAAAAAAAATGCCCCTAAGAAATTTTAACTCAAGTTCAACAATAGGGAATATGCATGAAAATTTTTTTTCACATTTATTTTCAGAATATGAAAATACTGTTAATACTGTAATAATATTTAAAAACGAAATTAAAATCTGACAAATATCAAGGAAGCTATAAGCTTTTAAAGATTATTATCTGTCTCTTTCTTGCAAAAATACTAAAAACGGAGTTTTACGTGTATTTTAAATGGTGAAAGTGTAATATGACGTCACATAACATACCAAGAGGGCTATCACCCTCTTTGTCTAATCGGGAATTTCAATCATTCATATCTCGCTTATTTTTAAAGTTATTTAAAAAGTAATTTTACCTTGATATTTGTCAAGTAAACATGCTTCAATTCAAGCGAAAAAAAATTTTCATGCATATTTCCTATTGTCGACATATCGAAATAAATTGTTAATAAAATTGACACAAGACACTAACAGATACTAAGGCACTAAAACACACCGAAACTGATAAAAACAATAAAAAAATTCCTGATTGAGATTGACTACCTAATGATGGACTCCCGATTACATTTATTTGGGTCGCAAGCCATTCTAGGATCTCTGGAAATGATGGAACGGCAAACGAGACTCATAGATCGAGAACACCAACCAAAAAAATACAAAAGACGATATGCTCTACGACTGGGTAAACGTTATATAAATGATAAGGCCTAAGCGACCCCAGTCCAAGTGCCACAAAAATACTCACATTTATCAAACAAACTGATCTTCTAAACCAAAATCTCAGTATATGATAAGTTTAAATAATTTTTATCCTTCTTTGTGAAAAGCTGTAATTAAAATTTTTTTGTATAAACGTGAAAGGTGAAGAAAGGCTGATTAAAGGTGAAAGGTAAAGCCTGATTAAAAAATCATTAATTTTTTGTAAACAAGAAATTGATCAATTATAAATTATCATTGACAGATATGATTGGTTAAAAATAATTTAAGACATTATTTAAAAAAAAAAAAACTGGAGAAAGTTAATGAATGATTAAGTGAATGAATAGATATACTTTATTAAGAATAAAATGTTTTGTATAAACCCTTTGTATATACAGACATATAGACCATGGCAACAGGGGCGTAGCTACCGCCGTATCTGCCGTATCAATTATACGGGGCCCCCGACGTGCGTAAGCAAAAATTAATAAAAACTTCCCAAATTTTTTTTTTTACAGAAATGACAAAAGTAAAAAAAAATTACCTAAGAACTTTGATGGGACATGAACGCCTGTCAAACCTGTCACTATTGTCCATAGAGGCAGAACCTTTAGAAAAACTAAAGTCATCAGCTATAAATGATTTAATAAATCAGTTTGCCGAAAAAAAGGCAAGGAGAGTGTATATTTAATTTGAATTGTTTGTAAAAGTTTTGGAAAAAGTGACAGATAGATAATTATGATGAATAAATATTTCTTTTGATTTTATGCAAACATTTTTTTTCTTTTGTGAGAAATCTTTACCCTTCATAAGGGCCCCCAAACAAATTTTTATACGGGGCCCCGCCAAGGCACGCTATGCCACTGCATGGCAAGTCCATTTTTGCCAAAGAACATTCTCAAGGTTATAGGTAAATTAAAGGAATTTAAATTCGTGCCCATATGAAATTTTTTAAAATATAAACATGGTTCAAGAAATACTAGATACAAACCCAAGAAGAAACATAGTTGGGTTTAAAAGAGGGTGGCAAAATATAAAGGACAACTAAAATTTGAAATCGATATGGTTACGAAATCTGTTAATAAATTTTAACTGTTTTAATCATGTTAAAAATTATATTTGTATCATTTCTCCAACAGATGGCAAAGTAAGTAAGTTTAAAAATATTGGTAAATATTTTCACTAATAGATAGCATACTATGTCTCAGTTATGCACTAAATTAATTTGAGGGTTCCGGCAGATAGCTATACGTATACATACTCCTACATAAAAACACATTTCTCTTTTGTTTAAAATTAAGATTTAAGGTTTTATTTGTGACCAGCCTGTACATATACAATGTGACACGCAGCATAGATAGAGACAATATAATACAATATTTTTTTTATTTTAAAACCATAAAAACTTAATAAATTAAAAGATTACAAAGGGAAAAAATTATTTGAGACGATTATAATGAAATGATACAATCAAATAAAAATGAAATTAATGAAGTATTTTAATTTATTTAAAAATAAAAAAATAAAAATAAAAATAACTTTCATTATTATTACACTGATGAGACAACCAACAATGATGATTAATTTCATTTAATTTTGTATTTTTTATTTTAATAAAAATATTTTAAAACACACCAAATTCAATTTTATTTGTCTGATTCAATAAATGGTTCGGTAGTGTGAAAAAATCGCTCCAAACCGATTTTTACGTCATTAATAGCACTCTTAAAAGAATTTTACGTCATAAACAGGTAGTTTGTGGTTTTTATTGTCATCTTTCTAATTAGGATAGGCAAAGGTAAAAAAATAAACTACCCAGTACCTGAGAAATTTACACATTAAATAAATACCAATAATTTTTGTTAAAAACTTGACCTTGCATAGATTTCACTACTTTTCAAGGCGAACATTTTTGTTTTTGCTATTTTTTGGTGGAATATCATTAGTCTTTCATGCTCACATTTCCAATCGATTGAGCGAAAATTTTAGTTTGGTTGAATATCGCTAATAAATGAGAGATGTTATTATTAGGTAATATAATTAACCCATCACAGAATTATTCTATATTCAATTATATTCGAGTAAAACTACCATGTAGAAAACATATCCTATAAAATTTACATTGTAATTTTAATTGTAAAAATTAGTTATTTTCCGTAAAAATATCCAGGTCTCAGACTTTTCTGGGTGGTTTATGCCTAAGACTTATCTTTCTACCAAAAAGCAACTTTCTATGACTACTAAAAGTACCCTAGAATATTGATGATTATGAGTGAGTGATTGAGTGAGTCACCATAAATGTCGATTTTTAGGGTTAAATATCTCGTTAACTATTAAAGCTGTAATGTAATGTTAAAATTTGGTACGTTCTGCCAGTTGGTGGGTCTCATGCTAAGTTTAAAATTTGAGCTTCATAGCTTTTTTGGTTCCTGAGATACAGGGGCCTAAATATCGTCTTTAGTTGCTCCTGTTTAGACTACGACAGGAGCTCAGTACACTCAGTGTATACACCAAGTGTCTATGTGTGCACACGGGTGTCTCTAATTATGACATTTATTGCGACACTTATCAGCGGCTGTGTGAACACCTTATGTCCAAGTGTCTCTTCAGGTTTTCAAACAGGTACGACATTTTTTCATACATTCCATATACATATTATATAGTAATACATATAGTGTTTACGTCGTTGTTTAATTATAATATAAGCAATATAAGCAACGACGCTTATTCATGACGACCGAGTTCTTTTGTATGGGGACAGCTCGGACACAAGTTCCGTACATTTTTATACATTTGTGTCTGGATTGTGTCCAGACTCCAGGCACACATTTGTGTCGCAACTTATGTTGTAGTCTGAACCAAGCATTAAACTTTGTCTGACGCACTGCCGTGCTATGTGAAAACCATCCAAGTGTTATTGAGTTAAACATAAGAACAATTGATACGGAATTCTAATTATCATAATAAATTATTTTTATTTAGTTGATTTAACATTATAATGTGGTTTGTCATTTTTGTGTATCATCTATATCCAGCCATTGAGTAGTTTATTGCTCTTAATTAAAAAAAAAAAAAAATATTGCGGTCATCAGAGAAATTGAACGCACAAAATGTCTGAACAATTCACAAAAAGTTGATAGAAAGTTCTACTTAATTTAATTTTGTTTCTTAATTAATTAATCATGTAGTTAATTAATTTAAAAATTGTATTCTTTAATATATTTGTATTTATTGTGAGTTATCTCTTATACAGAAAAATTTTATCATTATGATTTTCTTCTTTTTTTTTTGACGTGAAAACATCTATTCGCTCGTTATACTGGTGGTCGGTCGAATATTCTTTTGCGACGAAATATCGTCAGATTTCATTAGCTAATAACTTCGAGACTAATAATGTGTTTACAATGATTGAGTCCACAGCTGATAGATCATGCATTTAAGTATCTGTCGCAATATACTTGTTTTGCCTGTGACGTCATCGTACCAGTATCGGCGCATGCGCGTTAATGGTTACGGATTAATTTTTTTTTAAAATTGGTGTAGTGTGGAAACGTGTTTAGTTAGGACATTGATTCGGATGTCGTTGTGAAGAGCTTGATTGATTGATTGATTTGTGTTGGGGTCTAAAAAGTATTACACTTCGACCTTATGGTCCATTGTGCTTGCTCCACCTTCTACTTCAGTACGACGAGACTCGCTTCTCCCATATGTTGGTAATAGCCAGGAGATTGCTTATCAGGTCTTCCTGAAGGTTCATGCATTGGGGGTGAGATGCACCGAATATCCTGTATCTGCTGTAACCTAGAGGTTCGCAGTCAAATATAATGTTGCTGGATGTTTCTTTCTCCTCGCCACACAATCTGCACATAATGGACCCGTTATGGAGTTCCATTGTGTGTAGATGCTTCCGCAGGGGATAATGCCCGGTAATGAATCCGGTAAACCTCCGCAGTTGCATCTTGTTCAGCCTCAGTGCATCGAGAGATAGCCTCATTATTGCACTCTGAAGCAGTACCTTCCTGAGCTCCTGCCGCGGTACTTTTTCCCAGTGATCACGGTGTTTAGCATTTGACCACTCGTTGATCACTGTTTACCTACATGCAGTCCTTGGAATTCCTAAGATAGGCTCTGAGCCTGTGAAGAGCTTATGCAGCGCTGCTAGGAGCTAAAGTGAGACATAAAAAATATTCGCCAGACTGTAATTGAAAGTCGGTACTAAATTGAAAATTGCAAAATTATTCAAGATTTTGTCTCATATGATTCGTAAATATGCTCGAAATTATAGAAAACGCATATTAAGGGAAAACTCACATCGAAAGGAATCCAACGAGCCTAAAAAGTTCAGTTCTGATCGAATGTGGAAGCTACGACAGCTTCGAAAAGGAAATGAAAAAATGGGTGAAAAGCGATTACGTAGCTGCCCCATCGGGCGTACAGCGGCCAGTGACAGTCCAAACGTCTACGGATCATGTGCAGGACGTTTTCATGAAAAATCTACGGATCATGTGCAGGACGTTTTCATGAAAAATCTACGGCAAGGACTCGAACTTCGCTTTTCTTCATTTATATATTTTTTTGGAAGTACAAAACGAAAATACTAGTTTTGGGCAAAAGTTTCGGTATTGTGACAACTCCTACAAAGGACTTTGTATATTTTCCACCATTTGTCTAGCGAAAAATATGCATAGGATGTAATTTCATATTGAAAAATTGAAAGAACTCTAAGAAATCGACAAGTTTCAATTGTCTTCTTTTTTCCTACCTTGAAAAGGAGTACATACCACTCATTGGAAGAGGGGAAACTTCAAAAATTTAATAATAGCACCTAAAAGAATTCAATTATGGTAAAATACCTCTTGAGTTTGAATTATTTCTACACCAATATATTTGCCGACTAATCTAAAAACTAACAGAATGTTATAAAAAATCATTAACTCACCACAACACGAATTTCCAAAATCTAATCGTACCAATTGCACCATATATGGTTCCAATAAATTCACATACCACCATGGAACACGTTCAACTTTTGTTAAGGTACATGTGTCACCCGTATAAAATGAACTTGTACTACCATCAATTGCCTTCTGGGGAATACCTCCTTCATCGGTGCTAATTTGCATTGGGGCTTTCCCAGCAGCCACATTTATAACTGAAAAAAAACAGAAAAAACATTAAAATACTGGTCCTATATCTTTAAAAAAAAATCAGTCTAAAGGTTGGAAAATAATTAATGGAAGCCTTGTGTATTGTCTCGTGTCTATCGATGACTATGGTCGAGTCCAACCAGTCCAAGTAGTCGAGCGGTCTAAGACGTTATGTCTGCGCAGTATGCAGTACTTGGAAACTGGGAGGTTATGGGTTCGAATCCCGACATCGCCAGTTTGTCAATTATAAAAAAAAGAGGCGATTAATTGACTAAACTGTCGGCGTATAGACAAGAACGAAGTAACCGGCTATGCTTGAGAAGGTTTTCTGTAGTTTCCTTCACGAACTCTAGATGAATATCAGCATAGTTCTTATCAGACTCGGTTGCAGCCGCATATCCCACCAATTCCTAGTCTACTCACAAATTCCTTCCACTCCACTCACATCCTCACATCCTTAGGCATCACAATGGATCTTATGGCCGAAGTGTAGCCCGTCCAGGGCAGCCTCTACAATCTATCTATCTATGGTCGAGGATTTTAGTAACAACTTTCTAGTTTTGCAATCAAACTGAACATTGTATATGACACTTGCAAACAGGAATGTTTCAGACATTACTATCCGCATGTATCCGCAATCGTGGAGAACATGCTACATCTTCATCCGTATAATAAGTAAACTCAATCAACAATCGTTGCGGAGCTATGCGGATGCGTGTGTGCTACAAGTCTTGTCTTGAACATGGAGGGAGAGAGAACCCACATTGCGCACGTGTTCTATTTTTTTCTGTTAATCGGCGATCGAAGGAATCGAGGATGATTACATCCTATACTATTAAACGAGTAATTTAATCGTGTATTTGAGTTCTCGAAAACGACTCAAACGATTTTGAAAAAAATTTTCAGAAAGGGATTATTGGAGGCAAAAATTGCATCTAGATAGGTTTAATCTCTGAGAAAAATTGTTTTATGCGATTTTTCATCAAAACTAATTAATGGTTTACTCTTGCTACAACCTCAAAAAAAAAAACAATTTAAGTTTAGTCCCGAGTTTGTAACGGTTGAAAACATTGATCGCAGAAAGAAAATTTTGGTATAGGTGTTCATAAAATGACCTAATTAGTCCATTTCCGCATATATGTCAGTCCGTCCGTTCATCCGCCTCTAAACATTAAAACTCAAACAAGAAAAAATATGTGTGTTCTAGAGCTAAAAAGTAAGGTCAAGTTCGTGAATGGGCGAAATCGGACGATGTTTGGTCAAAATGCGCTAAACTGTGTATTTTTGAAAGCGTAAGAGATAAACAACTTAACAAGAGATAAATTAACAACTTTTGTGTGAAACTTTTTTTCATAAATTCAGTATATACCGTGTATTTAAGCAATTAACTCAGTCAATTGTTATTTTCTTTACTTGACAAACCTATGCGTGTACACAAATTTTTTACCTTGAAATAGAATCTAAATAGTATTTGAAGTAAAGGTTTTTTGTGTCTTGGACGTCGAGAGCTCCAAGTGGCCAGGGGCCTCGGAGCACCGGGCTCGATACGGGCCTGCTATTGACATATTATTGATCATTAATAACTGTCATTAAGTGCACTTGACTTGAGTTATTAAATAAACTGACGTATGTTTGTACATATATAACTTATGCGCTGCGCAAGCATGCATGCAAAAATGCATTAATATTACGTAAATTCATTATCATGCAATAAATATTAAAAACATAACGGTAATTATTTTATTTTAAATTATATCTACTGAATAAAATACAAATTTCACACAGAAATGAATTCCAAAAAAATTCGGAAAAGAATGCCATTTTTATACGCTTTTTATTAGTTTCACCTGTATGTATGTATGTATATATGTAACCGACCCTTTTGGGCTCGATTTTCTCCTACTTTGAACGATCAGATTTAATTCAAATTTTGCACACCTGTCAAAGACCGATGACAATGCAATAATTCGATTAAAATATCCGATTATCCTGATTAGATTCGCCAGGATTCATCAATTTCTTTCCGCATCCTTTGTATGAGAGTAAGAGAGATAGAGCTAGTGCGCGAACTTCAAATAAAAAATGAAAAATAAATAATAGTTTAAAAAAACTAAAAAAACACGCTTTTATAGAAAATCCAACTAAAAAATAGAAAACAAAATTTAATAAATTTGGATTAAGAAAAGTGTAAATAAGAAACAAATGTATATTAATGGAATAACTATTGACATTATGCACCCCACGCTTTTTTTCCATTAATATACATTTGTTTCTTATTTACACTTTTCTTAATCCAAATTTATTAAATTTTATTTTCTATTTTTTAGTTGGATTTTCTATAAAAGCGTGTTTTTTTAGTTTTTTTAAACTATTATTTATTACAAGCTTTTATTTAACATGCAATGTATGTATGTATGTATATATGTTCGGGTCAAATCTTGCAAGCTGAATTAGAACCACTTCCTCTTATCCTACGGATTTGAATTTTTACATGTTGGTTCAGTTCCGATGACAATGCATTTTTATGGTAAGCATGACCAGAATCGACAGGATGAAAAGGGGGTTTAGAGGGAGGAGGAAATACAAAATTTGGTATATCTCTCTTAATATTGAAAAAATCGAAAAACATGTTGTAGAAAATTAAATTTACTATAAAAAGCTTGTTTTTAAAAATGTTTTTTTTAATAGAAACTTATTATTTTAACCTGTATGTACACTCGTATCGCCGCTCGAAACCGCCAAAATGGTCAAGCTGTTAAAGGCACTCTGCTCGGAATAGGGAGGTTTTTGGTTCGATCTCAACGGCTACAGTTTGTCAATTTAATTAATTTAAAAAAAATTAATGGGACGGTTAATTGACTAAACTGTTGGATAAAAACTAAAGTAACCGGCTCTGCTTGTGCAGGGTTTTTGCAGTTTCCTTTCACAAACTCCAGATTAATATCGTCTTAGTTCCTATCAAAGATTCGGCTGCAGCCGCACAACGTACCAAATTCCTAGTCTACATATAAATCCCTTTTATGAATAGGTCAAAAAAGGCTTAGAAAGGCCAGACTTCGGCCCTCCTCTGCTACTACTACTGCTACTACACTCGTTGACTTTAATTTGTCATCAATATGGCGTCAACTGGTTATAGTACACATCTCTTTTAAATTTATTGAATAAAAAAATTAATGAATACTGTAGCCAGTTGACGCCATATTGATGACAAATTAAGGTAATCGAGTGTACAATAGGTAGCATTTTTTTAAATTAATTTTAACAACCAGTCTGTATATTGACCGTATTACAGGTATAAACATATTAGATTATCAAATGATAATTAATGAGAACTCTAGGTTTTTGAAATGAAATTTCAAATTCGCCCCCCCCCCCCCCAAATACCTAGATCAGTTTTTGTATTATAAATACGTATTTCGACTACAAAGTAGTCATTTTAATATTATTTAATATTATTGTGAGACACGCACCAAATTAGCAACAAGCAACATATCTCTGAATCCATATCCCAGAGATAGTTACGATTAGCTAATTTATACTGATGATGACTACATTGTAGTCGAAATACGTATTTATAAAATACAAACAAATGTTCTAGGAATAGGGGCAAAATTTGAAATATATTTTCAAGAAACCTAGAGTTCTCTTTGATTATTTGAATAATCTTTATCATCAGTATAAATTAGCTAGTCGTAATTTACTCTTTGACAATTAGAAATAGATCGAAAAATCGAAATCAATAGAGAAAAATAAAAATAAACAAAAAATTAAACAAAATAAATTAAAATAAAATAATTACTTGCATTCAATTTACTCTTGTTCACATCACTCTTATTAAAATTACCCTTATACTGTCTCAGGATATGTTATTCGTTGCTAATTTGGTGAAAGTTTCACGACGTTTCTTGGTTGTGCCTTGCCCTATATATGTTTGGCCGACGTTAACCCTATTCTAAGATCGCTCTTGATTGGTACTAAGTTATGCGTTGCGCAGTAAACGGGTTTTTATATTTTGACATCTTTAGAAGAAGACGGACTTACTGATGATTAATTTTTTCGTAAAATTTTAATTAAATCTGAATTTGGAACCGATCCATTGTCTAAATTCTTGTGTACATCCAAATATCCATCCAGACATACATACACACACCCTCCTGCGTATATCTATCCTGAATAAGTTCAGAACCTTCTGTATATGTTAATATTATAGGTATTTGAAAATATTTCACATGAAATTCAATAAACATATGTTATTGTAAATCTATTCATTAGTATTATTTTATAGGTAATTTAATTGAACTATTCATCATGAGTATAAATTTTTTTTGTTCACGTAAAATTGTAAAATTTATTGTATTAACATCTGTTTTTCTTCTACAATAATAATAATAATAATAATAAAAGGTGTTTAAAATATACGGTAAATAGTTAGCTTTTTTTTTGTAGCAACAAAACAGAAAAAAAAAAACAAATTTTTACAAACAAGTAAAAAAATTTTTTTTTTATATTTAAATGCAAAATAACAGTAAAATTTTAAGGCACACTTTATACGCCGGAATATATGATATATACGACGAGGGTATTTTAATTTTAGTTCCAATCGAAGAAACAAAATTTTGGTAGGGGAATTCGGGGCAGAATGGTGTACGAAGTTAAAAATATGGTTTAAAAATATAAAAGAGTTTCTTAAGAAAGCTACAAATTTTTCTATGAACACATTGTAATGTTATAATCACAGAAATGCAATAATATTGTAAGAAAATAAAAGAACAATATTTTTTCTTTCAAAAATAGAAAATTATGTCATTTGGCCCATTCTGTCCCGGGCATTCGGCAGAACGAGGTGATCATGACAGGTTTATTATAAACACATATGAAACTAGTGGAAATGCAGAAAAAATTAGTTTTTTTCACAAAATTCATACACGGGGACAGCCTCATCATCTTCGCTATCTATTCCCGCAAGTGGAAAATGAAATGAAGAGACTTTGTTGTCAGTTGTCATGCAAGAGCACCCAGGGGTAGTAAAACTAGCCTATTCATTCGAAGTTCTATTAAGTCTGATGTCAATTGTGTGTGCTGGAAGACATTCTGAAAGACTGTGGCAGAATGATACCAAACTAAAGACAATTAGATACTAGAGATACCAAACTAAAGACAATTAAACGTACTTCAAGCATGTACTAACTTTAGTTATAATGTAAACAAGTATGTATACCTTATCTTGGTTACAAGATCATCAGAAGTTCCAATACAGGAGCAAAACATCACAATACTAAAACTTCACGCACCAACGACCAAGAAAACAAGACTAACATGAACGTCGTAGTTGAACAGCCACACGTTGGTCTAGTTCTACATATTTCCGCTCGCTAGTAGTACCCCCTTGACATCGAAAATCTCCCAAACTTCATTTCACCTTCGTACCCCGTTGTGCCCCGGGTTCCCCTATAGGTATTTATAAAATGACCTAATTAAATAATTTCCGCATGACCGTCCGACCTGTTACCTCAAAAACAAAAAGAGATAACGAGCTGAAATTTTATGTATGGATTCTAGAGCTAAAATGTGAGATGAATGAGGAAAATCGTACGCCGCATCCCCTCGCCAGGGGGGAGGGAGGGGTGTATATATTCATCTGTCAAACAGTAACGACCTCGGAACCTTGAGGCGTCAAGATTCCAATCGAAGATAGTCTATAAATGCTGCGAGGAACTGAACCACCTGGCACTGAGTAACACAATCAGACTGATCTGGGTACCGGGTCACTCTGGCGTTAAGGGGAACGAAGTAGCGGACTCGTTGGAACGAGAGGGGTCATATCAAACGCCCCTTTCACCTTGCTCGGTTGAAGCTCAATAATATACAGTTGAGAAGGGTGGTGAGGCTCTTGACAGGACAATGTCAATTGAACTACCATCTTCATAACTTGGGGATCTCTGATGATCTCACTTTTAGGGCCTGTATGAAGGACGATGAAACGTCTATACATGTTATATGCACCTGCAGAAGCCTGCAAGGTGTCAGGTATAGAATGTTTGGGTTCGAAACCTTGGATCCATCAATCCTGGGAGCAATCCCGGTGTCAAAGTTGTGGGCCTTCTGTGTGGCGTCTGGCCTCGACAGAATCCTATAGCTTCATCTGCTTAAAATAGCACCTCTTACCCGGAGACGTCTCGCCTTCGGGTGACAGGTTGTTCTCAAGGAGGGCACAGAGAACCCCTTGGTCTAATTGCTAGGGACCCATTTGCGGTTCGACTCTTTCTAATTATTATGATTTTCACTTGTTATGTTTTTTGATGTTCTTTTTTAACCCGACTTCAAAAAGGAGGATGGTTCTCAATTCGTCTGTATTTTTTTTAATTTAAAAAAAAAATATATATTTTGCATCATTCTTATAGTTTTTCAGCATAAGATCAACTGTCTCCATGATTGTCAATAATATAATAGTTAATCCTGTTTTCAAATATTCTGAGTATTTAACCTAAGAGTGTCTCATTCTTGCTTGTGTTTTAAAAGAAAGTATTTATAAAAATCAACTGGTTAGGTTATTGAAAACGGTATATTATATTTTATTTTATATAATAATAAAAACGGTTAGAATATATTACACATACTAGAGTACCTACATACTACTATCGACGCTAAAAGTGGTATTCTATATTCAAAATTATATGTTGGATTTGTACCGAATCCATTCTATTTTCGAAATAATGTTTCATACAGAAGTTGTTAGTATATGTATAACAAATAACTTTTAAATGAAACCATTTTTTTTAAAACCAAATGGATCTTGAGACAATTTGATTTATTTGAAAAAGAAACGTCTGCACTTTTGTAGTCGACAGTATTTGGATACAGAACGAAGGTTATAAATGTAATTCATATTCTAACGTATAATTAGTACAGGCACGTATTTAAAAGGGTTATATCTAGTTAGCGAGTCGAAAAAAGCATTTTTTTTGTGAATTATTTCTAAACAAACTAGAAAATATTATTTATTGATTATTGGTGTTTGTTCATTAGGACTATGACATCTAGAAGCAATAATTAGAAACACAGTTGAGTCGGCCTCAACGGTGATAGTTACATATGCGTTACTAGGATTACGTTAATAAAATAAACCAAAAATTATTATTTTGTTAATGAAACTGTTTAAATGTAGCCTCACTAAAGCCGCCATTTTGGTATATGACGTCATGAGTAACTTTACCAATACCCGGTATGTTCACTGGGAGAATGGTCAAGGTCAAACGCATTAATAGGTTTGTAGCAGTTCAAGAGTAAAAATCCCGTCAAATTCATCCCTAAATCTACCTATTTCACAGCCACGGATAAGTCTGACACCAGTCATGGAATAATGTGATGACAGATTGAGTATATAAAGGTGTTTTTTTACACGTGAAAGTTTTGATGAAAGAATCTTCTCTAAAATGTTTTAGAGAAGGTTTTCTTAATGATGCAATTGTACATATAACTTTATATGTTAGTGCACTGTAAGTTTAAGTGTGATATCTCCTTTCTTGTAATTAGTATACTTTGACCATGTGACTGACGCGGTTGACAAAGAAAACCATTGATAACTTACATGCGAATTTCATCATGTAAACTGCTAATTGTAATTTTGGGTATATCAACTGTTTTTAAGGACCTTTCATTATATAATTCGTTATATAATCAGGACAAAAAACCGGTTTGATTTTATTATATCACTAATACATAAACACACATATACAACACATAGCCAAATACACTGTTCACATATAGAAAATAATGCTATTTTGAAAAAAATAAAAATTTTAACCTTTTATATTTTTGAAAACAAAACGGTAACACACGATTTAAAAAAAAAAATTATATAATAAATATTAAGCTTTACTCTCCTAGTTTTTTTAAAAAATTCTGTCGAGTATTTTTTCTAATACAACAGATAATAGTTGGGCGGGCATGAAGTTTTACATGCTTCTAATGAGAGAGAGTGAGAGAGAATGATAACTTTGATATTAATTATCTCGCGTTCTGAACGGTCAAAAATTGTGAAACTTCGGGATTTATTAGAAAACATTATTTTTAGCCTGTGAAAAAAATTGATCAAAATCTGTCGAAAAGTGGTAATATGCTGGAACATCGTTCAAACAATTGAAAACATTCATGTGTCAAATAGGGGGCAAACATTCATCTTACAATTAACCTAAAACCAACACTGTTTTGAAAAAATAAATCTGATTTTTGTTACAAATAAAAAGAAGAAATAGAAGTTAGTTGTAGAGAAGAGAGTTAGTTATTAAGGACGTTCAGTTGCTACGCTGAAGTCAAATGAGTACTATCTTTAATAAAATTTATTTAGGATTTTAAAAAAGATGTCAAGTATGTCAATAACCTTACAACGATTTATAACCTTTTTTATTTGTCGTAAATATTTTAAAAGTATTTATTGGAAAATACCAGGAAATTGTAAATTAGAAATTAATTTGACTTAATTTGACAGATATGACAGTAAACTATGTTTTATATTTGTGTGTATGTGTATATTATTTTAGTTTGTGTGGTCGCCAGTTTTCAAAATATGGTGGCAAAAACAAACCTAACAAAAAAGTTTCAATTTTATTAAATAATTAATTCAAATGTTCGTCAACACCATTTTTTTAATGCAATTATATAAACTGCATATATCAAAGAATATTTATAAACATTATTCATTATGGTGTCTACTTTAATAATATAGTTATTCTAATTTTAAGTACAAAAAAAATTCTGTTCTCCATAAGACGCTGTGTTCAAAGTTTGATTTTTAATCGATAATTACTCTTTGAAATGATCGTCAACAGGTGTTAATAAATTTTTGAGAGAGGATAACTACTGAATTGAGCTATTCAATTCACTAAAAAAAATTTTTTTATCTACTATCAAGCTTCATGGATGAACGTCCTTAAGTTATACTTTGTGATCAAACTACAATTTATAAAAGAATACCTGGTTTTATTTCCTGATCGTAATAAGTTGTTGCACATAACTTTATTGACTTTGAAGTGAATGATGCATTTCTTACATCTGGCGCTCTTTAATTGTTTGTTTTTATTAACTGAACAATATTTATGATTTATGAACGATTATTAATTATTTTATATGTTTATATAGGTATTATACCAGTCCAAGTGGCCGAGCGGTCTAAGGCGTTATGTCTGCGCAGTATGCAGTACTTGGAAACTGGGAGGTTATGGGTTCGAATCCTGACATCGGCAGTTTGTTAATTATTAATTGACTTAACTGTCGGCGTATGGACAAACGAAGTAACCGGCTATGCTCGAGAAGGTTTTCTGCAGTTTCCTTCACGAACTACAGATGAATATCGGCATAGTTCCTATTATAGTCGGCTGCAGCCGCATATTCTACCAATTCCTAGTCTATACACAAAAATTCCTTGCATTCCACTCACATCCTCACATCCTTAAGAATCACAATGGACCTTCCGAATAGTCGAAGTGTAGCCCGTCCAGGGCAGCCTCTACAATCTATCTCTAGGTATTATAAGTATTATATTACATATTTAGTCAGAATACCATCTTGGTACATATTATCTGTACATTTAATATAAAAAGTATCAGACGGAAACAATAATCTACACTATGCTCAGTAAATTTTAGCGTTATACTGAACTTAATCTAATTTTTAGTGACTCATTAGCAAAACAGAACACGTCCGTCATTTCGGCGTCCGTCCGTCTGTCATAGGCGTCTTTTCTAGACGTTGAATGTGATAATAAAAAAGCAGAAATATCCATTTAGCGATGATGCATCTTCTGTAGTCCAAAAATCATTAAAGTGCCGTACTTAGTGTGCAAGTGAATGGTTTACAAAATGTATGATAATATCCGGTTTTAGATCTTATTCGAGAATGTTTTTTGAGATTAGGGAAGACGCGTAGCATCTTGGAGAAAAGACAATGGTAGATACGGATTTAGTGGCATAAATTTCATGAGGAATCCCAAAAGCAGCATGCAAACAAGTGATCAAGTGAGTAGATAGATTTTAAACAGCGTGATAACTGGGAAAATATACTGCAACAAAAACTCGGGAAAATACTGCTTCGGAATGCATCCAAGAGGCTGTCCTGAACAGTATTAAACTTCGGAAAGTTACCGGATTCATCACTGGATATTATCACTTACGAAACCATCTACACACAATATGACTCCGCAATGGATCCATTATGTACAGACTGTACGGCGAGGAGGAAGAAACATCCAGTCACATCATCTGTAACTGCGAATCTCTGGGTTACAGCAGATACAAAATATTCGGTGCATCTTATCCCGAATATATGAACCTTCAGGAAAATCCGATAAACAAGCTCTTGTCTATTGTCAAGATATGGGAGAGATGAAACTTCGTCAGACATTATATATGGCAATATATATGGCAATATCATTGATATCAATTTTAAATCATTTTGTGTGTGTGTTATATGGACGTATCTGTTGACCTTGCTTGACCTTTACTGGTCATAAACTTGATTTTTGTAGGCCACACCCGCATGCCAAATTTTTGTCAACATCTTCTTAACTACCTTCTTCTTTTTATCCTCTTCCTATAATTTCACCGAAACCATACGAAAATTGTAGAGTCCTTGTTGCTCGTAAACACCAACATTCATTCAAGGCTTCCGTTATTCCGGAGACTATATGTGAGTAAAGAACCAATTGTTCTACTCACTGGTGTATAGATACAAAATCTTACATTGATAATAAATAATCCATGTAATCTAATATAAGAATATCTAATTTAACCGGTTATTTAAATATATAATATTTAAGAGTAGATCTTACAGCTAAGCTGTTCTTTATTTTGATCGTAAAAGTTTAAAAGGTCGTTGTTTTTGTCGATTTGTTAACAGCAAAATAAATGTTTCATTCAATTACGTTAAAATGTTAAACTAAATTGGTGCATAGTCCTTACAAAATAAAGTTCCCCAGTCGCGCCTGTCTGTCTTTACGCGGTAAACTTAAAAACTACCGAACGGATTTTTATACGGTTTTCACCAATGGACGGAGTGATTCACGAGGAAGGTTTGTATTGTCAAGTGGAGGTTGACAATACAAACCTTGGTGGAGGTTGAATAATTAAGTTGACACTATGGACTCCAAAAGTGACTTTTCATTTACTACGTCAGGGAAAAGGGTGACTTCCCACGGACAACGCCGGAAAATTCAGCTTAGTCGATAGATTAATGTAAGTAAGGGAAGTCGGAAAATTGGACCCGTAATTTCGACAGGCCCCTGAGGAATGGGGCCTGTCGGGCTTGATTGGGAAGAAGGTTATGGCAAACGTGCCGGGCGTGGGCGAGATGAAACCATCAACCCTCACATTATCCTATAAATTATAAATAAATAAATACGAGTAGCAGCGTTTCAAGACAATCAATCCTTGGCGGGAAAAATATTATGTTGGTAATAAGGACTTTTCAAAATTTTTGCGGGCGAAGCCGTGTTGAGTAAGGGTAGTTGTTAATATTATCCCACCAAAAATAAAAATGTGAGACGGTCCAAGTTTTCGCGAAAGGGGCCTAAGTGACCTGTTGTGTTCTCACATCTCCCAATGGTTTCGGCGTAAAGTACCTCCTCTAGAAAGTTGATAATCTGGATTGGGAGCAAAAAATCACAATACTTAAACTTCACGCACCAACGACCAAGAAAACAAGACTAACATGCATGTCGTAGGTGAACAGCCACAGTAACACTCCCCTTGACACCGAAAATCGTCAAACTTATTACAACACTTAAACATTACGCCCCGGTACCCCGTTGTGCCCGGATTCCCCTGTACAAAAATTTTACAAATTTTTTTTTACACCACATTTTATTCTATACTGATTTTTAAATTACATTATTTAATTCAAAAAAAAAAAAGATTATTATTATTAGAAACAAACAGATGTCTACTATACATCTTCTATCTATATAAACAATAATAATTTTATTATGCAGTAATTAATAATTTCTTTATTGATATCCAATTTCAAGTTAAGAAAAAAATTAAACGTTAAAGAAAATTTAAATTCTTATATACCGAAGTGCTATCTTTTAATTAACACCAACACCATATGTCTTCGATTTGCCGAAAGGGATTTTCAAAGACAATAAAATTATTATAATTAATTTTGAACAAAACATATATTAAATGTACCACAAGTTCTTGGAAAAATTGATTACTTGTGAACAGCCACAGGTAATGAAAGGTAACACAGAAAATAATGATGAGAGGACCTTTCTGGACCTTTACGGCTCCAGAAACTCTATCAGTAGTTCAAAATTCCAAACTGTACCAAAGTTACACCGTTCCAAAGTTATAGCCGGTCCAGATCCCAAATATAGTTTATAGGTATATTTATTATTTGTGTATACTTAAGCATCAACAATACATTATTTGTCAAATTCCGATTCGGTTACGTAAGACAAATTCGAGAGTACTAGCGTATACTTTATAGACAAATGACATTGAATTTTAATTAAATATTGATAAGAAAATATTATCTCGTCAACCAAGAATCGAACCTCGGCCCTCTGGATATCTAGTCCAGCGTGCTTACCGCTACACCAAAGACGGCTCTTACGTCAGAATGGGTAAAATCGGACCATATTTGGGCAATATGGGCCAAACTGTCCCTCTTTGAAACCGTAAGAGATAGAACAAAAATAAAATAACAAAAAATGTTCCTTTTTTAAAAATAAACAACTTTTGTTATAAACATTTTTACATAAATTCAGGATATACCGGGTGTGTACGCAATTCACTCAGTTAGTTGTTATTTTCACTTTAATAACAAAATTTTACTTGTAGATTATTTTTACAACTATGCAAATTATTTTTGGAGAAATTCACGAATAACTACTTAATTGTTTATGCTACAACCGATTGCTATGCTACAACCTAGTTAATTATTTGCATACCCTGTTCTTGATTAATACCCTGTATATACTGTTAAGATGTTCCTTAAGGTATTTCCAAACTATTATTAGGTTGTCAAGAACTTCACGAAATTTACAATATTAGTAAAATGAATCCTCAGAAATCAGCAGAATTTTTTTTTGAAAATTTATCACTATGGCGTTTTTGAGAAAATCGTTATGCAAGTTGAAGAAGTTTAACATGCATCTTCATAAACATGGTGAAATAAAATGCACGATTCCGACTGTTTTTACTTCGAACTGTCTCAAATAGTCACGGTTGCTCTGAAATTCGACACATACTTTCCTCAATTCCTTAGAAATATTTTTCCTTAAAACTTTGGGAGAATGGCCATCGGGTTGTTATGTTTTTTGATAAAATATGTGTAAAAAAGTGCATTTTCTTCATGTCCTTAGCAGAAGGTTATTTTTTATGGTTCAGTTGGCATCCTGAGTACCGGGGCGCTGTTTGAAAGCCGTTTGAAATTATATACTAGTATATAACTATATATGCATGATGTTATGTGATGAATGGGAACACTGACGACAACGGACAGCTGTTTTCCACAACGCGCAGTAGTACCAACATATTTTTTTACACATATAGTTTTTTATATAGCTCTTTTCGCGCGGATACCTAATCAGCTGATATAGTTTGGAAATACCTTAACAACTTTCTTGAATAAAACAACATGAACATAAATATTTCAATTAAATGTTTCAAAACATAAGAATATTTCAATTAAAACTCAAAAATTAAATTTTTGCACACACAAAAACGTATTATAAAAAGAAATAATAATTATACAGTTTTATTTATTTTTTTCTAAAATAGAAAATATATACTTTTCATAAATATAATAAAAGAAAAGTAATAAAATAGAAATAATAATATAATAATTATAATTAAATATCATAGAAATAAATATGTTTGTATTATTTATTTATTTTTTTGAAAAAATTTTATTTTATTTCTTTTATTTTGAAATAATAATATATTAAAATTTCTATATACTGTCAAACCAAACCAAAAAGTTAAACCTTATCTAAACAAAAAAAAACAGTGAAAATAACCGAGGCCACTTGGATCTTTCCCTGCCCAAGACCAAAAACCTGTACTTCAAAATTAAGATACTATTTCGAGATAAAAAATTTGTGTATATGTTTAGTTTTGTAAAGTTTCTTTTAAACAAGTGAAAATAACAACTAACTGAGTTAATTGCTTATATACCTGGTATATACTGAATTTATAAATAAAAGTTTCAAACAAAAGTTGAAAACTAACGGTTTTAAATATAAACAGTTTTGTCCAAACATGTCCGATTTTGCCTAGTCACAAACTTAATCTTTGCTTCCATATAATATAAATTTTACACGTTCTGAAAACCAAACGCCATGGATTTTCTTTGTTATAAATGTATTCCGATTGATTCAATGATTTTTGAATCATTGAGTACAATAAATTTGTACATAAAAGAAAATAATTTTAAATGATTATTGTGTGACTGACTATAAGAAGTATGTCACAATATTGTAAAAGATGTCAATTGGCTATTAAAATATAATAAAATTTATTTTTAAGTTCATGATTATATCTTATAAATTCTGTTTCTTTTTTTTACTTCCGTACATAAGGTGACAGAGATTTTGAAGAGTGAAAGCTTAGAGTCATTTTCGTTGCTTGGAGTCTATAGTTACTTTTTTACTAACTATACGAAACTGATACAATCGATTATCATTATTGTTTAATTAAACATATAAGTGAGATTTTCGTAAAAAATAGCTTCAGAAACACAGTTCCTTCTTCAGAGGGATTCTAACGTGAAACAACTAAAGTGGAGTTATGTCCTGTCAAAGGCGAACTTTGGCTGTGACACATAGATAGACACAGAAGTGATTAAATAAGTGTTCTGTTTTGCTAATTATAGTAAGGAACACTAATAAATAATAGTTTAAAAAAACTAAAAAAACACGCTTTTATAGAAAATCCAACTAAAAAATAGAAAATAAAATTTAATAAATTTGGATTAAGAAAAGTGTAAATAAGAAACAAATGTATATTAATCGAAAAAAGCGTGGGGTGCATAGTGTCAATAGTTATTCCATTAATATACATTTGTTTCTTATTTATACTTTTCTTAATCCAAATTTATTAAATTTTATTTTCTATTTTTTAGTTGGATTTTCTAGTTTTCTTTAGTTTTTTTAAACTATTTTTTATTTTTCATTTTTTAGTTGACGTTCGCGCACTAGCTCTATCTCTCTTACTCTCATGTAAAGGATGCGGAAAGAAATTGATGAATCCTGGGGAATCTAATCAGGATAATCGGATATTTTAATCGAATTATTGCATTGTCATCGGTCTTTGACAGGTGTGCAAAATTTGAATTAAATCTGATCGTTCAAAGTAGGAGAAAATCGAGCCCAAAAGGGTCGGTTACATACATACATACATACAGGTGAAACTAATAAAAAGCGTATAAAAAGGTGAAATTTCTTCAAAAATCTTTAATTTTTTTGGATTAATTACAGATGTTTTTTTTGTTGGTCTTTTATAATTACTGCTATTGTTTTCAGATTAACTACAAATATGTACATTGTATTTTACACTTTTATAATATCAGAAAAAAAAAGGTGATAAATAAATAAAATTTCTGGTAATTATAATTAATATGTGTAATGTTCTTAATTACTCGTGACCTTCTTTCATTGAATTATAAAAATATATATATATATAAATATATAAAGACAATAATAAAACATTCTTTATCGAATTATGTGGGAATCGGGAATATGCATGAAAATTTTTTTTCACATTTATTTTCAGAATATGTAAATACTGTTAATACTGTTATAATATTTAAAAACGAAATTAAAATCCGACAAATATCAAGGAAGCTATAAGCTTTTAAAGATTATTATCTGTCTCTTTCTTTAAAAACGGAGTTTTACGTGTATTTTAAATGGTGAAAGTGTAATATGACGTCACATAACATATCAAGAGGGCTATCACCCTCTTTGTCTAATCGGGAATTTCAATCATTCATATCTCGCTTATTTTTAAAGTAATTTAAAAAGGAATTTTACCTTTGTATTTGCCAAGTAAACATGCTTCAATTCAAGTGAAAAAAAATTATCATGCATATTCCCTATTTTTTGATATTTTATAAATGTATTGATTTTATACAACCCCGGATCTAGAGGAGGGCGGAGCAAACCGGGGCACCTGACCTGGGTGGCAGTTTCAAAGGGCGCTAAATTTATATGTTTGAAACTCGTTATACTGAGTGCATTCAGAAAACTAAACTTTTAAAACGTTTCCGAATATTATTTATGAAGCTTTTTCCAATACTACAATTAGTATAGCTTTAAAGATATACGGCCCTTACCGACGACATCTGCAAGCTGCGAGCAAAGTTTCAGCAAGCTAAAATTAATTGAAACCTATCTGCGTTCAACAATGAGTCAGGAACGTCTATCTGTTCTCGCGATCCTAGTCA
This sequence comes from Nineta flava, assembly GCA_963920215.1. Classification (NCBI taxonomy): domain Eukaryota; kingdom Metazoa; phylum Arthropoda; class Insecta; order Neuroptera; family Chrysopidae; genus Nineta; species Nineta flava. The sequence continues at coordinate 126,088,312 of OY986041.1, forward strand.
TCGAAAATAAAACTGCCTATGAGACGAACTTTGATAGTAAAATAATAAACTCATAAATTATAGACTCATTTGCGGAAAGGAAAGCTCGACGTGTAAAGCTGTAGTAAATAAACCATATTTTGACAAAATGGAAACCCGACTTCAAAAATCAAATATTCTATAACAAAAAATGCACTAAAAAGTAAAAAAATAATTGCATATTCTTGTGCCAATTTTAGTTCACCTAAGCAAAATTTTTAAATATATATGTACAATTATTGTTATTTTTGGAGGCGGTGTCAGCATAGAGAAATTCACATAACTTTTGGACACCGCCTCCAAAAATAACAATAATTGTACATATATATTTAAAAATTTTTGCTTTGGTGAACTAAAATTGGCACAAGAATATGCAATTATTTTTTTACTTTTTAGTGCATTTTTTGTTATAGAATATTTGATTTTTGAAGTCGGGTTGTCATTTTGTCAAAATAGGTTTTATAAATTATTTTGCATTTTATATTCCAATAAAAGCATGTTTTTTTTTTAGTTTTGTTTTAAACTTTAAATTTTATTTTATCTCCAAACAACATATAATCAAATGATAATTTGTTATGCATTTATACGCTCATTGGATATTTGGGATGTCATTATAATGTTTGTTTTTACTCCAAATAATCTCTATCGTATGTTAAGCAGCAGACTATTACTTACTAAGTATTAAAATATGACAAACACTTAACTATATATATATATATATCTATAATGTGTAGTAATTAAATTAAATGTATGATATTATTAAGGTTAGATAGATAGTATTGAGTGTCACACACACGGTATTGTAATCATTAAGTAACAAAAACAACTGAAAATAACTAAGTAAGTTAATTGCTTAAATACCCAGTATATACTAAATTTATGTAAAAAAGTTTATAACAGAAGTTGTTGATTTTTAAAAAAGGAACATTTTTTGTCTTTAAATGTTTGTTCTATCTCTTATGGTTCAAAGATAGGTAGTTTTACCCATTTTTCCCACACATGGTCCGATTTTGCCCATCGAACTTGACCTTACTTATTACCTTTAGACCACACTGACTGTGGACACGACAACTCAAAAACGAAAACAAATAACGAGCTGAAATTATATGTGTGGTCTAGAGCTAAAAAGTAAGGTTAAGTTCGTGAATGAGCAAAATCGGAACATGTATGGGCAAAATAAACTGACCATCTTTGAAACCGTAAGAAATAGAACAAAAATGTAAAGACAAAAAATGCTCCTTTTTTAAAGATAATCAACTTGTATTATAAATTTTTCAGCGAATTTCCTTCAAAGGAAATGCAGCTATTGTTTTTGCGCCAATGTTGGAATTTCGTAAAAATTTCTTCAAATGTCCATCGATCCTACCTATTAGAAAAATCAGTATCGCTAAAATTTATATATATATATATATATATATATATATATATATATATACTTTTAGGTGTCTGTGGACTCTCTAGCGGTCACAGTTTTATTCCGATTGGAATGAAATTTGGAATTCGGGGCGCTTTTGGTATTCTAAAGGTCAAGTTCGTTAATGGGTAAAATCGGACAAGGGGAAAGGGGGGTTTAGAGGAAGGGGGAAACACAAAATTTTGTATATTTACACTAATATTTACAGAAATATGTACAATTAAAGATTGAAAGTTAAAATTCTAAATATCTTTGTACACATTAGAGTTTGGAAAAAATGATAAGGTAATGAATTAGAGCAAACTTGATTTTCTACAACTTCAATCGTAATACATTTTTTGATTGTTCCAATATTAAGAGAGATATTTTATATTTTGTGTTTTCTTCAATCTTTATGCCCCCCTTTCCCCTTGACGTATGCCATTTATTAATAAAATTGGCCTTGAAAATACTAAAATGATATCAGATACGACATTTCATTTTGATCAGACTTAAATTGTGACTAGAGATATTTATGTATTCTAAGGAAATTCGCTAAGTTGACGTAGCTTCTGCGTAACGAATTTTGTTTTTCATGAATTCAGTATATGCCGGTATTTTAAGCAAATAACTCAGTTGTTATATTCATTTGTTTTTCTTCACTTGGATATGGAGAATTACTACACACATTAATTTTTTGTTAATGTGTGGTGTGTGGTGACATCCTGTACCATATAATATGTAATAGATATGTAAGTAATTTCATAGTGTATTAGCTATGTAATACTAACACATTGCCATAATTCGCACCAAAACATTATTACTAACTAATGCCTAAGTAATATGACGCTTAGCTCAGCTAATGGCTATATGTATAGTGTTTGTGATGCTAATGTGTAAAAATAAGTGTCATATAATAATCCATTTGTGTTATAAAGTGTGGCTCTGTACTCATTGATGTCACGATTGCAACGTATAATTTGCGTCTAGAACAATATGATTAACTTATTTTTTATAATTAAGTAATCAAACAAAAATTAAGAAAAAAGAAAATCTGGTGTGATATACTTACAACATCGCCGTATGTAGGTCAAATATTTACCAGCTATCTATCGAAGTGGCATTCCTTTCCACAGTATCTATCTATTCACAGATGTTTGCGCTATACTCGTGGCAAAACTATCCTCTTTATAAAATAAACTATCAATCAAAAATTAATTATTTTTAAACAAGAAACATTTTTTTCTCTTTTAAGATATTATTTCTATCTCTTACGGTTCTAAAAGATAGGTATTTCCCCTAAGGCGGGGGGGGGGGGGATACACGATCCGATTTTGCCCATACACGAACTCCCTTTTTACATACCGGTAGGATTGCCACCCCACTAGAGTACGTCTGGAGACTCAAGAAACCATGCAGTTCCTCTAGACTCCAGATTTCAAAGGTACTTTGAACTCCAGATTTCAAAGAACTTCCCGAGATTAGTAAATAAATATTGTGCTAGACAAAATTAATTTAGTGTCTTATGACGTAAGCTATTCAACCACAATATAAGGTAGCTTCAGTTTTTGAGTACGATTAGCATTTACCGATAGCAATCAATTTGAATTCTCTTGAAATCGCCGCATGCGCACATTTATCGATTGTAAGTGACATGATCGCATGACATAAACAAAACCCAGTCACTCTATTTTTTGAATTTTTAAACTTTTTAAGGTGGTAGCACCCCGTAGCCAATAAACAAACTAAATCCAGAGCCAATGTTTATAAATATAACACGTGCCTTTGTGTTTTTTTTTTTAATATTTTATTATTTTGTAGCGATATTTGATATTTTGTTTTGTGTCCAAAAGTATTAAACTGCAACTGTATAAAAATTTTAGGTTAGTTAGTAAAATATTAATAATTTAGTAAATATTACATTCATATTTTTGCGAATGGGTTTATCAATTTTCAATTACCACGCTTTGTGTCTATCTTTTACACCCCCAACTTACTTTCAATTAATATTTTTTCTATACCAAACTTTGGAAAATAATGAAACGAAATTTCTGGGTTTCTTCTTTTCTTGGATGAGCACAAAGGCACTGAACAAGATCGAGGCATAATTAAATTATAAAATTTGCTAAAAAAACGCTTACAGAATAAAATTTACATATATGCCATGTAAATTTAATTCATGTTTTGGTTTTTTTAGTTAGTTTCATCAAATAACCACCAGAGGTGTAACGCTTAGCAAGTTTCACGTATAGTGTAGTTAAAGGCCATTACACAATGAAAAAAATAAGGTATAAGAGATAAGAAATAAGGAATAAGAAATAGCACAGCGACCAAAACACAATGGGTGATAGGCTACAATATTTAACCAATCACAGCGGTTGAATGCCTGCTGCTAGTGTGTGCACAAATGTCAAAAACATAACCTAATTGTTAGCGCAATCCATTGATGCATTGATCCATGAATGTTTAAAAAAAATTTATTTTACAGATATATTATAAATAATTTAATATTACAGATATTTGGCAACTGGAGATCTCTGTGGCATTGACATATCGGATTGGAGAATCAACTGCGCATAACATTGCCAGTCAATCCTGTGATTGGCTGGCAATAAGAAATAAGGAACCGATATCCACCGCAACGAAAATTCTGTGCTATTTCCTATTTGTTATTCATTATTTTTGAATAAGGAATAACAAATGAATAGGGAATATGCATGAAAATTTTTTTTCACATTTATTTTCAGAATATGAAAATACTGTTAATACTGTAATAATATTTAAAAACGAAATTAAAATCCGACAAATATCAAGGAAGCTATAAGCTTTTAAAGATTATTATCTGTTTCTTGCAAAAATACTAAAAACGGAGTTTTACGTGTATTTTAAATGGTGAAAGTGTAATATGACGTCACATAACATATCAAGAGGGCTATCACCCTCTTTGTATAATCGGGAATTTCAATCATTCATATCTCGCTTATTTTTTAAGTTATTTAAAAAGTAATTTTACCTTGATATTTGTCAAGTAAACATGCTTCAATTCAAGTGAAAAAAAATTTTCATGCATATTCCCTATTGATCAACGGTTCAGCCATCTGCTGATTCCGCTATTCCTAGTTCCTTATTTCTTATTCGTTATTTCTTATCTCTTATACCTTATTTTTTTCATTGTGTAATGGCCTTAAATATGACAGTACTTGAAACTGAAAATTAATGTTTATAGTTTTATTAATAAGCTAGTATAATAATCAGCTTTGAGTCTCGGTCTGGTTGAAAGCAAAAACTTAAAGGGTAATACTAATAATGGTTATGTCAATCATAATATAAAAGACGGAACACAATATTTTGTTCATCTTCTTTTTGACTGTGTGTGTGAAGAATATAGCTGAGAAGAAATTCTTATAGGTCTATTATAACTCTATAATATAAAGAATCAGTGACCTAGATGTTTTGCCCCCAAAATGTCATAAGTATAACATTCAAATGTTTATACAAGTATATGAGTATCAAAATTGTTTGTTTGTTTTTTTATTTCAGTGTAAGTGTATAGATAATTTTTATAAATAATTAAAAAATTAACTAAAAAAAAAAAAAAATATCAAATTCACTTTTTCACACGTTGTGTTTTTTCTTTAAATTTACAACTTTAATATTATAAATACTATCTGTTTGTTGTTTAACAAAACATTTCATACACAGCAGAAAAGTCAATACAAGTGAAATTTATTTTTGAAACCTAGTACATACGAATAAAGCCTGGCTCACACGATGCTGGTTCGCTCGCTGGATTACTTGCGGGGTGCTGTGATGGCGCAGCTATGATAGAAGTTATAATGGAAAATGACGTCACTGCTAGCAAGCGTTTTCTGTTGCGTGAGCAATTGCTAGAATTCGGCGATAGTTCATGTCCTATTTTCCGTACTTTTTCCTCTGCTAGTTTTTCATGTTAACCAATTAGTACGTCTTATTTAGTCACATGGGCTTGTTTTATCAAAAGCGTTCTTTTGTAATTTTTATATTATTATTGAAGTGATTTAAAAAAAAAGTTAATTTCATCATTAGTGAATTTTTTTAAACTTTTTTGTTAATAAATAATATAAAAAACTCAAGAACTTAAATAAAAATTTCTATTTCTTCGTCTTAATTTATCAATAATTAAAAATAAACCCATTACTAATCGTCTACGACGAATCACTTCTGCTATAACCGCGTCCATTTTTTCAAACCAACACTTTGCACGCATCGGAGCCATCTACCGGCCTAATGCCAACAATGCATCGTATGAAGCGAACATCGCATAGAAGCCATCACAACGCCCAACACGACAGCTTGGGACCCAGCTACAAAATCTAGCAAGCAATCCAGCAGCCGAACCAGCATCGTGTGAGCTAAGCTTAACATCCTAACGCTATTGACACAAACAATACCATATGGTCAGAAAATGATTACCGCCAATCGATGCAGTGAGTTGGGTTCATCACACACTTAATCCTTTAATTGGTCAGTTAATTCAAGTAATCCCTTAGTTAATATCTCAGTCCGATAATATAAAAGACAAATCATTTTTAAAATCACTGGAATTCGCTCCGAGCGCAATCGTACTCAACGCCATGCGTGGTCAAAAAAACAACTTCATGACCAATCTCAGTGTATAAAAAACCATAAGCGTTTTATCTTATCTCCGGATGGTTAATACTATAGACCCGAGTTGGATTTTTATTTTTCCCTACTAATTAAATGTTGGTCCCATAATTGTTAGACTGATTTTTAATGATTTAATTGACAATTAAGTTAACTAGAAATGAATTTGAACTTACCACAAAATGGAATTCCTTCCGGTAACCATTCACCATTCCCCTTACAGACACGACGCGGTGGACCTAACAACTCAAATCCACGTTCACAGACATATGTTGCCACTGAGCCAGGTTTATATTCGTTATTTATATCGGCTTCGGAGAATATTACTTCTGAATGAGCTGGTGCACCAGGATAACCACAACCAATTTCTTGATCGCTCTCATCAATGGCTTCTAAGATTTTGATACCTACAAAAAAAAATTAATACGTAATATTATATAATGAAAAATTTCTTAAAAAATGTTTTTATGGTTTCTTAGAATTTCGATTCGAATTTCTAAGGAATACTTTCTACGTTCTGCTAGGATTTTGTAGATATTGGTCTATCTCTCTAGAATCCCAAACATTTCTTGCTCAAAAAGTTGTTTAGTGTAAAACAGCGATTAACTTATGTAGTGTAAAACAGTTCTTACACTGTAAACACCAGTCTAAATCGGACTTTGAAAGATAACCAGAATTTAGACAGCTAACATATGAAATATATTTGTGGTATATAGAAAAATTATTATCATAATTGGTATTCTAACAGCGATGGATGGTATTTTAATGATTTGTAAACATTTCTCTCAGTAATTTTGAAAATTAGGTTAAGGTTTTTTTTTTCTTTCTATTTCTAATTTATTTTATTTAATAATTTTTTTTCTATACATGTCGTTACAATTAAAACGGATATTCCCACAAAATTATGAATAATAATTGTTCTTATAAACAATAAATATTTCTTATAATATATCAGTACTGTGTATTTAGTAATTATAATTCTCATATGAAATTTATATATATACAGAATGACCCAAGGCATGTACATACACATGGCCATAAATGTAGCGCTCATTTTTCAAAATTTTATAATTGATTTATACTTTACTCATTCAGTTTTCGAAAAAATACTGCGAATAAAATTTGTTCATTATAAATATACTAACAATTCTTTATTCAAAATATTTCTCCAAAAACGGAATGAGACAATGAGAAAAAAGAAATAATGAGAGGAAAATTCTTATATATATTTTTCGATTTTTCCAATATTTTAATGAAATTTTGCTATGAGGTGTTCGAAAGACCAAGTTCGTTATAAGAAGAATGTATAAGAAGTCAAGTTATAGAAAATTAATTTTACTGTAATTTGGTTTCTAATCATTTTTTCTGTTACTCTAATATTTACGATTTTAGATTGAAAATTAAAATCCTAAATGTTTGAGTTTTAGAAAAAATGATCTGGTAACGAGTTACGATAGAATCAAATTCATTTGTATTGGACTTTATATGCGCGTAAAGGGAACTTATTTAACAGTAGAAGGGCAACTTATTTAAACCATATTTTAATCATATATTTAATACTTAGTATTAAATATATGCTTCCTCCCCTTCATCTTGAAAATAGACTGATCCACTCAAACTGTGACGATATTCTTTACAAATGAACTTAAATTTAGTGAAGTTGATTTTCTACAACTTTACTACAAATACAGTTTTCGATTTTTCTGGTATTAAGTAAGATATTCTATATTTTGTGTTTTATTTTTCCTCTAATTCCCCCTTCCCACCCTGGCAAATGATTTCTACTCATTAACGAACTTCTTACAGGCCTTCCAAAGATCATCCTTAGAATATTCCTTGATCGTACTAAAATTGTGGCCGCTAAAGAATATACAAAATGGTAAATATAATTATATACATATATGTATATATCTGTAACCATTCTAGCGGATACAGGTCGCCATGAACATACAATACGATTAAAGTTAATTAAGATTTATTTCAAAATGAAAGAGAAGTGATGTTTTTATTCTGAAGAAATTTAGTAAATTCACGAAGCTTCTGTGTAACAAATTTTTTCCTATTCAATTGATTTGTTTATATTTTGGATTATTTTTTCGTTTTAATAAATAGGTAACGCTTGCGTAAATTATTATAGATAACAAAACGTGATTGTGTTTTAACTGCTATTAAAAAATAATTAACTCATAGTCAGATATATTTCTGATATAGATATAACGCAATCATATAATTATTAAATTACAGAAGAAGAAAAAAAAACAATTAATTATAATTGTAAGATTTTAATATGACAGGAAATACTTTATAATTATGAAATATTTGAATAATAAATAATAATATATTCATAACAGACCTATATTTACATGGGGTTATATATACATAGGTTGTATTCGTTTTGGGCGCTTACACGCGTCCGCAATTTATTGGCTTATAAACGCTTACACTGTACACATGACAGATAATAAGCAAAGTAATCCTGAAAGTAATCCTGAAACCTAATCTTACAATGATTAGATTAAAAAGACAATTTAGGGATTGAAACCAAACTTTATTTTGCCTAATAAATAATCTATCAATGATTTGTTGATTGTTACTGAAGTAACAACATGTAGTTACCGAAGTAACAAAGGGCATATGTAGTGTATACGAAAAGGTAACTAAATATGATAGTAAATCGAGATTTAGTAGCGAGTTCACTACAAACTCAACCATTAGCGTGTTTTGTCAGCATGCACAGAGTCAAGTTGAACACGAAAAACAACGCTTGATAGCGTGTAAGCGCCCAAAACGAATACACCCATAGTCTATAGCATTGGTTTCCAAACTTTTTCTCTGATGAAACACTTCGAGAATCTTGGAGTTTGAACGAAATACCTTGTGTAATTTGAAGAAAACTTAGACGTCGACATTTAAAACGTATTTTAAAATTGTTTTTCATTCAGATTTATGAAGAATATGTCAGCAATACTCTCAATCGTGTAAGGTTATTTCAAATGAACATAAACAGGTAAGGGAATGCGTAATCTTATTACGCATAATATTTAATGCCAATAGCAGTCGGTTATAAAAATTTTCATTCTTCAAATTAGTATTGTCAATATGTCGAAAAAAAACTGCTTTATTATTAGCATTTTTTGCGAAACACTTATTAACTTTCCACGGAACACAGTTTGGAAAACCCTGGTCTATGGTTATCATATCCATGGTAAACATTTCCATGGAAAAAGTACCGTTCTTTTTTCTTTTTTTTTGTAGCGCATAGTACAAATGAAGGTTGTCATCTGACTGGATTTATTATAGATATTAAAGCCATTTATTACATATACATAACAACTCTTTACATATAGAGGTCGCGTGAGTATCGCACACCATTTTTTCAAGATAATTTCCGCTTTGTATAACCCCTCGTCTCACCTAATGGATTTTTTAAATTCCAAAACAACAAAAAAAAAAAGTGAAATGCTTTTGTAATAGACAAGTAAATTAGAATATTTATACCATAAAAAAAAAGTTATTTTTTTAAATCTAAAATAGAAATTTCTTTATAGAAGACAAAAATTCTGTGATTTACTACTTAAAAATAGATTAAGTAAATACAAAATATATATATATAAATAAATAATTTGATAAAATACAATAGAAGTTAAAAAATAAAAAATAAATAAATGACTACATGGTTTTTAAAAATAATATATTAAACGGGTCAACCAAATCAAAGCCAAGGTCAAATGCTCATCGTATATACTCTCTTCATAACACTCATGACCAAATCTACTACCAACAAGAAATACCAAACAAGTGTATTATACCTAGGAGGTAAGTGAGTGACGAACCTATGTCAATGCACTTGAATGTTTATGTTTGAAACTATATACAAAAAAAAAACTTATGTAGGTCACACTCCGATGCGAGTGGGATTTATTTATTTATGTGCTATTTTCAAACGATCCACTTCAATGATCCACCACTGCATATGAGAGAACAAGTTGTTATGAATATTTGCAACCTTGGAGAATAGTGACGTTTTTTAAAGAGACAAAAATTTGTCGGTCATTCAGAGAAGAGGAATTGGTATAGTCAAGTTAAACGGTTTTCTTATACAATCGATGATGTACTAAATTTATAGTTCAATCTAGGTCTTTGATCAAACTCAAATAACGCCTAACAATTTATTTTAAAATTTTATTTTATTGGAAATTATACCTGACGTTCGTCTGTCTTCTAGGTCCGTAATATTTATAGTTTAATCGTTTCTTATGCACCCCACGATTTTATATGATTCCAATCAAAGTCCCAGATTGATTCATAGTATTATTTATTTCGTTACACTGGTGGTCGATCAAACAATTACGGATTAATGTAAGATTTTAATCGCTGTTAACTTCGAAACTAATAATGTGTTTACAATGATTGAAAGTTTACAATGTTGAGCCTACAATAGATAGATCATGTCTTTTGGTGTAGGCGAATGCGCGTGAATGATTGCGAATTAGCTTTGTGTAAAGTTATAAATTGGTAGAGCATGAAAACGCGTTTAACTAGAACAAGAGTTTGAGGAGCATTGCTAGGACGCAATGTGAGACAATAAAATTATTCGCCGGAAATGAAAATCGGCAATCGTTTTTAAAATTGGGAATGTAACATTTTATATGAATATCATGTTTTCTAATAGCTAAATCTTTATTATAGTTTATAGTTTCTATAGAAATATCTATATTAACAAAGTTTTGGAGATAAATTATTTGCCAATAAATATAAAAAATTTATTTGAAATGAATTTACTATAATTATTCTCTCAAGCCCAGGCAAGGCCAGCTTTTTCAGCTAGTAAGATATGCTTTCATATCATGCCTGAGTCCCATGCTCAAAATTTTTTTATAATTATTGTGACCACCATTTAGCGAGCGCATCTACTGAAACACACCAATGTCGATTGAATGTTTAGATTCCTTCAATATGGTTATAAAAAATGTCACTGTATTAATTGATAAAGAACAAAATTGATAATATCAAATTTAATTATGCAATGAGTACAAATTTTACTGTATATTTTGTTCTTAAAGAATCTCATTTTATTCAAATATCTCTCAATTGTTTCTTTTCTGTTTACACACGTGGTTTGATTACAAATACTTTTTTTTAAGTATTATATCACGTAGTTTACTTAAATGTAAAATCATTACAAACTCGTATAAGTAAATACTATGACCATCACAAGTTGATGTTAGTTGTTTAAATTTTATAATTGATTTGTGCCTTTTTCTTTTGGTTTTCGAAAAAAAATTTCGAATAAAAGTTGTTGCTATATTTTTAATAAACTATTATCCGAAGCATTTTTTTCGAAAACCAAATCAATAAGGCACAAATCAATTACACAATTTGAAAAACTATTAACATCAATTTTTAACGCCCAATGTACTCGTGATTGTAATTGCCAATCACATCTTATGTAGATTCTACAAGTAATCATATTAATATGGATCGTGTTAAACTTACTTTATAAACATATACAATATAATATTTTAAAATGTGTTATGTAGGTTGCATATAAATGATTCATATTTATTTTTAAAAAATAAATAGAGTTTAGTAGTATTCAGATTAATTAGCCTATTGTTTCCACAATATAGAGTACACATTTTATTGAAAACATGAAATCAAGGCTATCGGAGAAATAAATACAGTAAAAGTTTTTGAATATTATAATCAAGATTAATGTAATCGGGTTTATTTTAATTTTGATAGTCATATTATAATAATACACATTATCAAATTTTTAGTCCTGTCTGTTTTTCAATACGATAACTCCAAAACGAAAAAAGATAACGAGCTGAGCTTGTTTGTGTGTTGTTGAGCTAAAAAGTAAGGTCAAGTTCGTCAATGGAAAAAATCGGACCATGTTTGGGCAAAATTGGCACAACTGTCTATCTTTGAAACCGATAGAACAAAGCTTCGAGGACAAAAAATGTTTGAAGCTTTTGTTTGAAGCATTTTTTCAGAAATTTAGTAAATACTGGGTATGTAAGCGGTTAACTCAATTAGTTGTTAGTTTCACTTGTTCATTTTAATATTATTGTACACCAATTTATAAATTTACACAAAGCTAATTAGTAACTATTTTCGCGGATGCGCCTACTCTGGTACGATGACGTCTCAGGTAAAACAAATACAGCGCAACAGATACGTAAAGACTTAATCTATATGTTGCGGGCTCAACCACTGTAAGCGCATTATTAGTCTCAAAGTTATCAACGATTGAAAATTTACAGTATTTCGTCACACAAAGATGTTTGACCAACCATCAGTGTTACAAGAGTGTCTATTCTCTTGTAACACTGATGGTTGGTCAAACATCTTTGTGTGACTGTGTGACGTTTTAAACTCAAAATGAATAAGTTAATATCCTAGTGACTAAAACACGCTGTAATTGAATACAAAATACATATTAAATACTTAAATATTCCAAATGCATATTGTATTTATTTCAAATATTATTAAATTAATTGAACATTATCGATATAAACGTGTATATATTTTTAAAACATTTATACAAGTAAATGAACTCGTTATGCAAATTATAATGAGAGTTTGTTAAATAATGTGTGAAATCGAATAAAATCGTATAAACAGGGCATATTTTCGAAAGTAGATATTCGCTAAATTAGTTAACCGACTATATATTTTTGTGTCAAATTTACTGCAGAAACTAATTTTCATTCGATACAATGATTAAAAATATTTTGTGTTTTTTTCGATTTTTTTTCTATAAGGGAATCGAAAAATAATTTTTGTTGTCGGTTTGGATAAAATTTGGATGAAATAAGCTAAATTATTGACTCAATAAATACAAAAATTATGTAATAATTTAACGATTTGGTGAGCAGTTTATGAAACATCGTCGGAAATTGTATAAAAAGCGGGAAAATTATTGAAAATATATATGAAAATTAAAAATTTGGTGCATTATATTTAATAAAGAGCAATGTGCAGCCTTTTCAGGTTCTATCCTGTTTTACAGAGGTTTATAGATTAATCCCGTGCTAAACGGCGTATATCCGAATCATCCCTACTATGTACGTACTATGGACCACTAAAGTCCATGTCATTTTAAGAAAAATCTAAGTTGACATTTCAAAAGTGAAACAAAATTTTAATAACATAGTTTTAAAGTTATTTTTTAGAAGTATAGTTTCTGTAGAAATGACAAAATCAACAACGGGTGGGAGAGAGTGCGCACACAGCAATACATGTTGGAGTAGAAAGCGATGGCATCACGTTTTTTTACCAATTCACTCTCTGTATTTAAAATATATATATTCTATATGAATCTGAGAGGTTTTACTTCAAAAACATCCATTTAATAACACGTCTAAATACGTTGTGATTTATTTACAATCCGAAATGCTAAACAAAACCAGCAACATCCGCATCCGCAAAACCTCCGCAAAAAGCATTGATTATTGTGGCTGCGGATGCGTGTATCCGGAACATCCCTACTATATACCTATATGCACTATGGACCATACAAGTCCATGCCGTATAAAAAAAATTTATAATTGATTTGTGAAAAAATGTTTCGTATAAAAGTTGTTCATTATAAATATATAGTAGAAAATCAGTTAATCAGTAAATCAATTATAAAATTTAAAAAAATGACATCAACTTTAGTGGCCAAGTGTGTACATTAAATAATAAAATATTATTTAAAATTAAATGTTTATAAAATGTTAATGCAAAATCGTAAAATATATTATTTACAAATATTACATGATTTTGTTTATTTATGTATATATTTAAAAACATTGACTGGTGTGTAGTAATTAGTAATTAGTAATTGTATATAAATATATACAGTAATTAAATTATTATTAAATATATAATCAAGATAAACTTAATTAGATTTTGATTAACATTTTTATTTTACAGGAAATATTAAATTATTATTGCGTACCTACCTGCCTGCCTCGATATACTCTTAAGTACTTGTAAATTACTTTCTTTTTTGTTTTTTTTATTCATTTTTAATCTTAAAAGTGTGAAATAAATTTTTTTATGTTAAATCAATTTTAATATTTACAAAAATTATAAATACGTTGTAAATCACTTATAGACTCTATAGGCCCATGGCAAAATTACCCTGTGAAATAATCCACCGTGAATTACGTTTAGAAGGCTGCTACTATATCAGAAAATAACTCTCAGCCCTATGTCGTCACTTTTGAGCGGTACAGGGTGAGTACATGGGAAAATTGAATTTTTCAGGTGCAAATGAAGAATTACGACTAATTATTTTTGTACGGCTTTCTTCTAATTGATAGATAATAATTTTGAATGTAAAATAAAATAATATGTTCTACAAAAACAACAGTACGTTCGTGTATTAAGGGATCAATTACAAGTTAATAATAAGAATACTTTTAATGAGAAATTTGAGTTTGATGTTTTTTGATAATTTTATTTATATTTGGTCGTAAAAATGACAATGCTACTCTCATATCGTCTTGTACATTTAAGACACTCGATCTTTTTTTCGTTTTTATGTTGGTTAATACTTTATTATATACATTTCTAAAATTTGTCGACACACTTTAAGAATTTTGGGCCATACAAAAGTGCCGCGGCACAGTTGTTGAGAATCATTGATCTAGATATTAATGATAATCTTTCTTCAAAAAATAGACAATTTTCACATAGTTTCGAATACGATATTGTTGGGCACGTCATGTGTATGTATGATATGGGCCCATGATCGACTTGGATAAAATATTCCAAAAATCGTTAGGAGGTCATTAATATTTGAGATCTAACCTGCTATATTAAGGATGTTAGGGAGAATGTAGAATATTCCTCAATTAATGCTTAAGCTACTGTAAAAATTTCAAAACGATTTACTAAGCCGTTTAAAAGTTATTGTAATTTAAAAAAAACTGTAATTTTACACGGAGAGTGTTCTTATGGAGATTTGTTCACTCAATAGATTAAATTCATTTCAATTACCATTAAAAATGCTACGAAGCGTCCGAAATTTTCAAATTATGTAACTAGAACTCTATAGAAACAATTTTGCACAATTTTGCACAACATTCTCTAAACGGTTTGTTGAAAATAAATTATAAATAGACATTTTAAAAAAAATCTGTCTTTGTCACTTATACGTATATGGTATAAAAAGAAAAATAATATTTGTTTTTGTTGATTTAAATAAAAGATACATTCACTGCTAAAAGTTAGTTAAAAATTTTTCATATTATTTATTTTTTCTTATTTGATTCAACATTAAGGCCTGGTTATACGGTGTGAGGTACTGGCGTTGACAGTATACAGTTACTGTCATTTGTACTGGCATGACAGTACAAGACATGCATGACAGTAGACGGCTACTGCACCTCTGTACTCGCATTTATCATGTCCCGTACAAAATACACAACTGATCATAGCTCATACCACAATAAGAGCGGTTACAAAAATACTTTGCGCTGAAATAATTTTTTCTGTTCCAGCGACGCTTTACGTAGATCTCTGTTCTTATAATTAGGATCTAAACAATTCCATAAGTTGGTTTGATCCTTGTATAGGTCCACAATCTTTAAATTTTGCTCGGAAGTTCATCTATCCGCTATCATTTTGTCTGTCGAAACAAGATAAACACGTGAAGCAGCAGAGAATGCACCCGGAGTGTGCCTGAGCGTTCAAGCTATTGTTATTTCGTTAAAAACGTGCGAGATGACGTCTGAGTCGCATGCGAGTGGCGTGGTGGGGGAAGGCGAGTGGCGAGTAAAAACAAAAAATGTTGTAGTAACTTGAATGCCAGCTACGCAACTGACCGACTCGCACAAGACAGTAACTCGACTCACCCGGTCACACGGTGTCGTCAACTCGCACCGTGTAACCAGGCCTTTACTGATAAAATTTTATATTTGATTTTAAATTCAATATATTTCTTACAGTATTGACACTTTTAATACGCTTTGTATTAGTTTCACCTGTATGTATGTATGTATGTAACCGACCGTTTTGGGCTCGATTTTCTCCTACCTTGAACGATCAGATTTAATTCAAATTTTGCACACCTGTCAAAGACCGATGACAATGCAATAATTCGATTAAAATATCCGATTATTCTGATTAGATTCGCCAGGATTCATCAATTTCTTTCCGCATCCTTTGCATGAGAGTAAGAGAGATAGAGCTAGTTCGCGAACTTCAACTAAAAAAATGAAAAATAAATAATAGTTTAAAAAAACTAAAAAACACGCTTTTATATAAAATCCATCTAAAAAATAGAAAATAAAATTTAATAAATTTGGATTAAGAAAAGTGTAAATAAGAAACAAATGTATATTAATGGAATAACTATTGACACTATGCACCCAACGCTTTTTTCCATTAATATACATTTGTTTCTTATTTACACTTTTCTTAATCCAAATTTATTAAATTTTATTTTCTATTTTTTAGTTGGATTTTCTATAAAAGCGTGTTTTTTTTAGTTTTTTTAAACTATTATTTATTTTTTATTATGCTATAAAACGTAGATATTTACGAATTTTTCATTTTCAGTATTTTTGCCACCGATTGTATCCTTAAATCAATTAATCCTTAATTACAACGAAACTATTTAAGTATCTCCCAAACATGCTTAAATCAATAATATAATTACATCGAAACTATTTAATTAATTTATTAGAGCAATCAAAATTAAAATTTTGTGGTGCAATTGATATTAATAAACAACGGTTAGTTGTTATATATAATAATTTGAGGATGCAATGCACAATCGAACTAAATACTTTTAAGTACACAAAAACGTCCATAAAATGATTAGATATTAGGTATATAGTCACTCAGTCAGTAAGTATTATTACGATTATTAGAAAATTAAATTAGAAATTCACTAGATAAGATAATCTTTAACGGTATTATAAATTTGTCTTTGAAATATTAAATTGATAATAATAATCGTTTAAAAAAATGGATTTTATTGTGTGCAATTCGTCAATTTATACACATTTTTGTTGTTAAATTTGGGTTAAAAAATATGTTATATATATATATATGAATGTGTGTAATGAATAACTTTTATAAAATTGTCTTTTATTTTATAAATTAGGATTCAGTATGCGTTATTTATGTTAGAACTCTATATACCATCCAAGCAATACACCGCGGATCCAGAAAATTAGACCAATCACGGAAATAGCATCCGCATTTCCATAAATTTCATACCAGGAAAGTGTTTCTGTTTAAACATATTGCTAAAAAAGGTGGTTGTGTACTTATGTACGCTCGTAAGAAGTTATATAATTAGATAGATTGTAGCGGCTACTCTGGACGGGCTGCACTTCGACCATAAGGTCCATTGTGATGCCTTAGGATGTGAGGATGTGAGTGGAGTGGAAGAAATTTGTGAGTAGACTAGGAATTGGTAGGTTGTGTGGCTTCAGCCGACTCTGATGAGGTACTATTCCGATATTCATCTGGAGTTCGTGAAGGAAACTGCAGAAAACCTTCACAAGCATAGCCGGTTACTTCGTTCTTGTCCATATGCCGACAGTTTAGTCAATTAACCGCCCTTTCTTTTTCTTAATAATTGACAAACTGTCGATGTCGGGATTCGAACCCATAACCTCCCAATTAGACATAACCCCTCAGACAAAACGCCTTAGACCGTTCGGCTACTTTGACGGTAAGAAGTTATATAAATATTTTATTAAAATAACTATAAATAAGATCAACACTACTTTTAAGACACAAAAGTTTAATAAAATGATATAGTAGTCAAAAACTACCATAGAAACCAAAGATTCTACATTTTATCATGGTAGAACAGAACCAGTGTCACTTCTTCCATTAAAATTAGATTTTGAAAAACTGGCATTAAATCCATTATTTACATTTGAAGCAGAGTTAGTGAAATTTATCAAGACCAGACCACGTTTATCAATACGTACATTTAATATACAAAGTTTACGAGCCCATAAAAATGATATCATTGATAATGTGGCTCGTAATTCTAATATTCTTTTATTATCAGAAACATGAAGTAATAATGATGAAGACATTCCTGTACCTAATTTCAACTGTATAGTCAAATTAGACTAGTCTAATATAAGAGCTGGTGGGGTAGCTATTTAACAAAATAATAAAGGTCTATCAGTTCTATAATTTATAATATCGTCTGGTGTTTCAATATCCCAAAATCAAAACATACACAAAATTATTGTCCTCTGAAAAGTGGGGGGGAGGTCACTTATGTGACAGAATTACTTGTTTTCTATTAGACTGTTTCGTTAAGCATCTCATGCATGTATATATAAATTTAATCTCTCCACTGTATGACACACATTTTAAAATGTCTCCCATGAAGCAGCGTGCAATGGAGCAGGATAGAACACTGTAAAATCGATTGAGCGAGTGACATCAGTGAGTGTTGTATCAGCGGTTGGTGATATGCTGAAAATACACTCTGATCGAATTCTTACAATGCGCCAAAAGAAGTCTAACTTCAAACAAATATTTGTCACGTAAAAGCTACGTAGACTACGAATTGTAAAATTTATGAAGGCATTCTCAAATCATATACGAATTGGTATTTAAGAAACAGATGTTTGATGTATGATAAAAGTGGTTACGAACCATTTGTGTATTTAAAAACCAATTTCCCCCTTGACCGGTTTTTATTTTATATATACCAATATTATAATTCACTGATTTTGGTTTTTATATATAGTGCATGGTATTTTTAATAGAAATTATTAATAATTATCTATCATTTCGAAATACTTATCTATCCTTGTGGCAAATGTCGATCTGTAAAGTGAATAGTTCACTTTACTTAAATTTTGAACAACAGAACTTAAATTTTGAACAACGAAATTCTCTGACAACGGAAATTATGCCCAAACAATTTTTGGGGCCTCGTAATTATTTCAAACAAACAAAAGTAATTTGTTTTCTTTTTAAACGGACGGACATTCGGAAATGGACTAATTAAATCATCTTATGAACACCTAAACCTGAAACATGTTTCTGCGATCAATATTTTCAATCGTTACAAAGTCGGGGCTGAACTTTAATATAATCTTTGTATATATTATATATACCGGATATAAAATAGGTACAAAATATTTTTTATGAAATATTTTTCTATAATATTTTAATTATTAGTAATTATTGATAAATAATGACTAATGAATATGGTAATTGTTTAAATATTCCAACAATTCAACCCCTGAACAATCAAATTACCCTTATGTGGGGTGTGGGACCTACATAGACACACGTAGGGAAACACCAATCTAGGCGCTATGATTATCCTTGAAGTTTAAGTGAACTTCAAATTTTTGGACATGATATAGAAAAGAAAGTATTATAGACCATTGATTATATTGCAGTGTTCGTGTTCAGTGTTTAACGCCAGTGACCTAATTTTGACCTCTAATGTAAATAATGCAGTTTTATGACATTATCGATTTATATCTATGTATGTAATTGTCTTTTTTTCAAAAAAATTACATGAATAAACAACATGTTGTTTTTTTTTTTATATCATGATAAAAAAAAACTTGTAAACAAAGATAAACAATTGTTCTTTAAAGTATATAAGATAATTTATAAATAAGCGGTATAATTATTAGACCGGAACACTTCTGAAAACATCAAATATATATGTTTTTAATGTTATAAAATATACAGAGTGATCTGAAATTCATTCAGGAAAACTATACCACCGTGTAGAGTTGCAAAAAAACAAAACAAAAAGTTTTATAAAGTTTTTCGATTTGACGCTTAGTTTTTGAGATATAATCAATTATACATTAATAAATTCAACCAATCACAGAGCGCATAGTGTAAGGAGGCGTGGTCAATATGGTGATGTGCGATTGAAAATTACAAATTTTAAAAGGTTTGGTCGACACAGTTATCAAGTGTAAATACTGAAGTACTGTTTATTTGGTTCTGGTATTTTTGAATTTTCGCGGGTGTCGCTACACTTATTGAGAACTCTGATTGTTGCTAGTCTAGCATGCGTTATCTGTCTCTTTACGTCTTCGAGTCTTTAAAAGGTAATGCGCCTTACTCCACTACTGTGGCCCCGCCTCGTTACACTATGCGCTCTGTGATTGGTTGAATTTATCAAAGTTTAATTGATTATATCTTAAAAAATAAGCGTCCAATCGAAAAACTTTATTAAACTTTTTTGTTTGTTTTTTTCAGCTGTACACCAGGGTATAGTTTTCTTGAATGAATTTCACAACACGCTGTATATAATATATACAGAGTGGCACAAGTAATATATACAAGTGCCTTCATGGTTTTTAATTTCAACAATTCTTTTTGGAATTAATATTGCTTGAGTTTCTCCTTTTCAGATTAAAGTAAATACTTGGGAGTTTCGGTATGGAGCGATACACGCTTTTTTTTTGGAAAACGGAAAAAGTATTATGTCTACTCTGAGAAATTTTCGACTATATTTTAATGTCCGATGTGCTCCTTCCAGGATGCCGCAAACAGTAAGATCCGTTAAAAATATTCAACGTGTGTTGGAAAGTATTCATGAAGCACCAACAACTTCAACACGAAGATGTTCTTTGCAGCTAGGGATCAAACGAGGATCACTGCAGTGCATTTTGATACAAGATCTCTATTTGCATCTGTATAAAATCCAGCTGGTGCAAAAACTGAGTTCACAAGACGTTAGTACGCCTCTAGAATATAGCCGAGCCATATTAAATCTTGCAGACATAGAGGAAGGTTTTGTAAACAAATTGTGGATGTATGTGGCTTTGTAAACAAGCAAAATTCGCGGAATTGGGGTACACAGAATCCAAAATAAATTCACCAAAGGCCTCTCTATGAAAAGGTTACATTATAGTACGCAATTTGTTTTGGGATATCTCAAGAAACTTTAGGAAAGGCCATGGAAGATGTCTTAAAAGAGCTCATATTTGTCATCGCGAAAGATGTCATCATTTGTTAGACATTATTTTTCGTAAATAGTTGAAAAAAACTTCAAGAAACACACTGTGCATTATGAGTTTAAAAATATAAATTGCATTAACTTTTCATATACTTTTTTTAAATTTAAAATAGTGAAGGTATTTTTGCGACACTCTGTACAAGTCATTGAAATATACACATTTTACAATGAATATAAATTTGTATTCCATTTTCTCCCATTTTTTGGGAGAACACTAAACTATAAAGATACTTATACCAGAGTTAGTGATCAGATTTCATTACTATACTAAAGTCTTATAGTCCAAGCGGTGTCTTATAGTCCGATCGGAAATAACGGTGTCTATTTAATTAGGGGATACCATTCCGTGTGGTCGAATTGTTAAAGGCGCTCTTTTCGCTTGAAACTGGGTAGCGGCTGGTTCGAATCCCAACAATGACAGTTTATCAGTTAAATTAATTTATAAAACAAGTATTGCAACAACTAACTGAGTTAATTGTTTGAATATCCAATTTATACTGAGTTTATGGAAAAATTTATCAAACAGAAGTTGTTTATTTTAAATAGAAGATTTTTTGTTATTAAATTTTTGTTATATCTCTTACGGTTTCAAAGATAAGCAGTTTTGCCGATTTTGCCTATTAACGAACTTGACCTTACTATTTTGCCCTAGAACACAGGAAAAAAATTTCAGTTTGTTATCTCTTTTCGGTCTTGAGATATCGTGTTCACAGGCGAACAAACAGACAGACGGACATGCGGAAATGGACTAATTAGGTAATTTTATGAACATCTATAACAAAATTTTTTTTCTGCGATCAATATTTTCAAGCGTTACAAAGTCGGAACTAAACATAATAAACCTTGCAATATACTGGGTATAAAAATTAATGGGGCAGTTAATTGACTAAACTGTTGGCGTATGGACAAGAGTATTGTGGCATCAAGTTTTGTTATTTGAACGAAGAAACTATGAGATATATGACCAGGTTTTTATAATTTTTACATAGTTAGTGACACCCACTCACATTGTGAGAAACTGGGTCTGTAAGTAAATAAAAATTTGTAAAAAATTCTAGCAAAAATTTTCTAACATAAATTTTATTATGTTATTTAAAAAAAAAGCAGTTGTTTTCTTGTTTTTAATTTCAATTGCCATTACATGATTCTTGTTCTTATGGATAAAATAAATAAATAATTAAAGTCAACCTAACGGTTCTTTTAAAAATATTTATAATATGAAAGTGTATTTTTTTTAAAATTTTATTAAATATAATTAAAAAAATAAAAAGAACCATACATTGTACAAAATAATACAAACAAATTTGATTTCATCATTTCAATAAATAAAGTTAAAAAAAACGAAAACCCGACTATGAAAAAAGCACGAAAAAAGTTTGAAGGTCGAAAATTGTTACAGTTTTGCTTTGTGCATCACAGTTGGGTCTTCGACTACGAGAAATATTTAAAAGGCTCTTCATTCTTGTTTCGTGCTTTTTTCGTAGTCGGGTTGTAAGTTTTTTAAACCGATTTTTTTAAAAGACTTTTTAGTATAATATATAAGAATCTGTGAATTAAAATTATTTATTGGATATAAAATTAGTTTTCTAAAACTATACTGCTTGTACACTCATATACACTAAACGGTCATCAATATGGCGACAAGAACAGGACTACTGGAGTGATTTTAAATTAATGATTTTAAACGTATGAGAATTTTATCGTCCTCAGCACCATAAAATTTAGATGTTATTATGAATTATTATAAAGATATACTATTTGAATGACGATTATTTGAAATGTAAACACAGCTAGCTACTATGGCTCTGAGGGGAATAAAATTATCATTCTATACTAGATTATACTAGGTTTACTATATAAGATTATCAAATGAGAATCCTAGGTTCTTGAAATAAAATTTCAAATTCCCCCCCTTTACCTAGACCAGTTTTTGTATTATAACTACAAAGTAGTCATCATCAGTATAAATTAGCTAGTTGTAATTTACTCTTTGACAATTAGAAGTAGAAAATCGAAATCAATAGACAAAAATAAAAATAATGTAAATAAAATAAATTTTATTAAAATTACTCTTGTTAATTAACATCACTCATGACTGTTTGTGAAACTGTCACCAAATTAGCAATGAATAACATATCCTGAAACAATATAAGAGTACTTTCCTCCTCAATTTCGACCGGTAAACTGAAGACTTAGTTATCTGTATAAACTTTTAAAAAAATAAACACGTGTCTGAGGTCAATTGCAAGAGTTTGCATTATTTTTACCCGATCTTATATCGGTTACTAAGCGGTAATTATAAATGCAATACATATATAATTGTATAATATAATGCAAATATAAAGTGTAATATATATATATATATATATAATTATATCAAATATTGCTGTTAATTTACAGTTAGATCTCATTGGTATTTAATTTATATAGATCGTCGACTCAAATGCAATAATATATATTTGAAACTGTAAGTCACATTCTAAGTGTACATGTATGTGATACAACAACATACGATAGCAAATAGAATGTTTAACGTGATTCAAATTTTTCCTTTTTTACTGAACATTCAATAAATGTCTTATACATGTGT
The DNA here is from genome assembly GCA_963920215.1 of Nineta flava. Taxonomy (NCBI): domain Eukaryota; kingdom Metazoa; phylum Arthropoda; class Insecta; order Neuroptera; family Chrysopidae; genus Nineta; species Nineta flava. The sequence continues at coordinate 126,111,937 of OY986041.1, forward strand.
AAAATGTTAAGATATTATAAAAGATTTAAGGTTGTTAACAACCTTAATGTTAAGAAGAATTAACGTTTTAACTTTTGAAACGGTTTGGAATTCTGATGAACTTCTGGATAGGTTGTCTGAAGTTGTGAGGAAAATTTGTCTAGGATTTTTTTCTCATCATTATTTCGCTATTTCCTATAGTTTTCTCCAAATAATTCGGACAATACACAACATATTTCGTTTTTATACTCGGTATATATGAAATATACATACAAGGATATAATGAGTTTAGTTCCGACTTTGTAATAGATGCTGTCAACACGATAACTCAAAAATAAAAAGAGATATCGAGCTGAAATTTTGTGTGTGTGTTCTAAAGATAAAATGTAAGTTTAAGTTCGAGAATGGACAAAATCGGATCATGTTTGGGAAAAATGGGCAAAACTGCCCATCTATAAAATCGTAAGAGATAGAACAAAAATTTAATGACAAAAAATGTTCCTTTTCTAAAAATAAACAACTTTTGTTATTAACTTTTTACATAAATTCAGTATATACAGAGTATTTATACAATTAACTCAATTAGTAGTTATTTTAATTTTTTTTATACATAGAGATTATTCAGGACACTATAACTGGTTTCTTTTTTTTACCAACAAACATCGTGACAAAAGTGGTCAATTATCAATAGGTACTAAGAATCTTGATACTTTATAATGATATTATGCATGACTCTCAGGATAAATACTATTCTAACGATACCTCGTTTACTAAAATTCATACAACCATTTGTATGTTACGAAAGATTAAATCAAAAATCCAAACATACGCACACGTCAAAAGCATAACCCGTCCTTTGTAGTCGAGTTTGACTTACTTTTTTTATTCTACAAAATTCTGAATATATACGTAACTTTTAATCATTTTAAATAGCCCTACTATTTTATGTATTTGCATTTTATTACATTGCCACATGTTGAAAACTTGAATTGAATTTTTTTGTTTCTTACTTCAAAGTTGATTTTATGCAATCAAGTATTTCTATATTATCATTGCCAGTAAGAGGTTGCTAGGTTATTGCCATTTTCTATTTGTATATAAATTATTTTTATATATACAGTTTTTTATTTATTTTATAAATGGAGTAGGAAATAAAATAAAGACTAAACTATTATTATCATTCCAAAATATTGTTAAGGTATTTCCAAACTATTATTAGGTTGTCAAGAACTTCACGAAATTCACAATATTAGTAAAATGAATCCTCAGAAGTCAGCTGAATTTTTTTTGAGAATTTATCACCATAGTGTTTTTGAATCTTTATGTAAGTTGGAGAAATTTAACATGCATCTTCATAAACATGGTGAAATCGACTGTTTTTACTTCGAACTCTCTCAATATAGTCACGGTTGTTCTGAAATTCGACACATACTTTCCTCAATTTCTTAGAAATATTTTTCCTTTAATTTTTTTTGTCGGCAACAGAAGGTGATTTTTTATGGTTAAGTCATTGGAAATTATATACCAGTATATGTATGATGACTAGTATATGTATGATATGTTATGTGACGAATGGGAACACTGACGACAACGGACAGCTGTTTTCAACAACGCACACGAGTACCAACATATTTTTTTACACATATAATTTTTTATATAGTTCTTTTCGTGCGGGTACCCGATCAGCTGATATAGTTTGGAAATACGTAAAGAAACTTTGTATTTTAGCGAATATCCTCTAAGGAGATAGAGCCGATTGGTGTTGTACCGATGGCAAAAATTTCTTCAAATGTTCATTGATCCTACCTAGAAGGTAGTTATAGTTCTTACCATTTTTTTCAGTTACTCTACATGATTTACAGAAATGTTTACGAATTAAGGTTGCAAATATATAGAAAGGTTGCAAATATATTAGAGTTTTAGAAAAACGATCAGGTAATGAATTGCAGTAAAGTTGATTTTCTACAACTTTACTACTTTCACATTTTTCTAATATTCAGAAAGATTTTCTATAGAAGAAGAAAGATATAATACAAATATTCGCGTCTACAATCTATCTATCTATGATGTTAAATAACTGTTATAAATATAATTACATAGAATATGATTAAGGCCACAAAATTATATATATATATATATATTTTTATAAATTAAATCAAATATTAAATTAAGTACTTATGATGATGTCTGCCTGTTGCCTTCTTGTTTAATGTAACCATTTTCACTAACATAAAGTACATTTAACACCTTCGCAAAAATATTGTTAAATATGTGAATTTAATTATAGTTTTTAAGTTTGTAGGTTTTATTTTTTGGTGTCTGACATAAATTTTTATTTATTAGATATTTTGCTGTTTTTGGTCGTTAACCTGATTTATTTGGTTTTTGTGATCTAATATTTTTATGTATGTACATCAAAAAGTGGGTGTGTAATAATTGAATGTGCAAAAATGTGCGAGTTCTGTGTCACAGTCTATATGACCTTTTTTTTTATATAAATATGTGGACATTTTGATTTATCAGTGTTTAATTAAAAAAATAGCTGTACATATGATCACAGCTGTTCAAAGTACAGCCATTAAACTACAATAATTATAAAAAAATAAATTTTTGTCCACTTTGAGTTGAGACATACTTATTCAAGGTGTGAAATAATATATCCTGGTATCCTGGTGTGAAATACTCATGTGACCTCTTTTATACAGAGTTTAAAAAATCGCTTAAATATTATTGAATTTAACATTGGAGTAGAATATATATATATACACACATAATGGTGTTTATTTACTATCAAAATTAAATTTGAACGAAAGTAATTTTTTGCTCTATGAGAGAATTTTCAAAAACAAAAAAAAAACCACATGAGTAAAGTGCCACTTTTCGGTATGTGGATTTTTAATCAAAATCTGGATTTTACGTCCTTCAAGTACAGGTGTTCCCAACCTTTTTGTACCAAGTAGCACATTCTAATATAATATGCATTAGTATAATATCTAGCTCATTGACAGTTAAGATACGCAAGAAACTAATTTTTTGATGGTGAACCCATTGTACAGGGTGAAGCAAAAGTACCTTAACGATTTTAAATTAAAAAAAGTATATAAAAAGTTAAGTAAATTTGAAACTCATAATACAAAGTGTGTTTCTTGTAGTTTTTTTTTTCCAACTATTTACAAAAAATGATATCTCACAAATGATGTCTTCTTTCGCGATGACAAATATGAACTATTTTTAGTACATCTTCCATGGCCTTCCCTAAAATCTCTCGCCTAATATTCGCTCTATTTGTTGTTCCAAGCATTGTGGCTTGTTTACATAAACCCTTTCTTACAGATAACCCTACTAAGAAAACAATTTGGAGAACAGGTCCAAGTCCATTTCTCGAAATTAATCGATTCAGGATATGTGTACTCAAAAGAGCAATTGTGGCTCTGGAAGTGTATTCAACATTTCCCTGTGTCGATCTCCATTTACCGATGGTATGTACCGACAACTTCATCGTGGAAAAAATAGGGCCCGAAAACTCCAATTCATTTACTTTAATATAAAAAAAATAAACTCAATAAATATTAATTCCAAAAAAGAATTATTGAAATTAAAAATCGTGAAGATATTTTTGCGCCATCCTTGTGCTATGGGCCACAATAAGTTGTGTCGTTTTTATCAAAATTGTATAGTCATTTTGTGCCTTTTTCATTCCAGGTTTTTGGAAAAATGTTTCGAATAAAAGTTGTTAGTATATTTATAATGAATAAAATGTTATTCGAAGCATTTTCTCACACTTAATAAAACACAAAATGACTTAACAATTTCTAAAAAAAAAGACACGAGTTTTGTGACCCATAGTCACAATATTTACAAGAAATCGTCGGAATCGTTTTTGTAAAATTCTCAAAAAGATCGAAACTTGCATTCTAACAGAGTCAGTATTCTAAATTGAACGATGACCTATAAAAATACAACTTTTTTAAATATTTTAACCAAAAATATTTCATAAATACACAAACAACACACACACATAACCTATATTTTGTTACTTCATTAAATATGCAGATTTTGGTTCATTAATTATATAAATATTTAAATTACAGTTACATTTATTTAAATTTCATATACAAAAAAAACACACACAAATTAAAACATGTTTTTTATGAGCCTGACCAAAGTCTCGATTACTTTAAATGCGAACTGTATATAGGTTTGTAGTATATTTTGACATCTATAAAACACTATAGCATATTCTTCAGTGCGGCTTTTCTCCCAGTCGCGTCTTACAGTTAGGGGCGTAGCGACGTAAAACGGCGCCCAGGGCACGCATCCAAACTGCGTCCCATTCCCTTTGTAAATTATTTTCAAAACAGATATCTACACATTTTTTTAATTTTTTTTCTTCCTAGGATATCCTACAAATATTGACCTTTTCCCAAGGTAAGGTAGCTCAAGAAGGCTTTCGTTATGGGTACGATGAGCTTAAATAGATAAGTATATACTTATATATATATAGAAAACATTCAAGACTCAGGTCAGTACCAATATTTGTGTTCATCACACTAACAAACACCCGTACCAGGATTGGAACCTGGGAACTCTACACAGAAACTAGGCGCTGTAACGCTGCTATTCCAAACTGGTTGTCAAATAAAATAAAATAGACTTAAACATTACACAATTAATCTTTTATTAAAATTTACATTTGCATCTTCCTGGCCTTCTGCGATGCAAACATATCAATGATCTGTTCATATTCCATTTTTTCAGTTTCGTCTCTTTCTAGGCTGAGCAACGCTAGGTCGGATAACATTTGTTGACCCATTGTAGCCCTCAAATATGTGAGTATTAATTTTAATTTATTGAATGATCGCTTACAGCTTGCGATTAACACTGCTGCAGTTTGGATTGTATTTTTGCATTTGGATTGTATTTTTTTTTAAATAGGTAGTTAGTAATTTTCGTTTGTTCTTGTCCATACGCCGAGAGTTTAGTCAATTAACCGCCCCATTATTATTTTTTTAATTAATTTAATTGACAAACTGCCACCGCTGGGAATCGAACCAGCAACGTTCCGGTTCCGAGTACAGTTCCTTCAACAATTTGACCACTCGGGCGGGTTTTCTTCAGCCGGTACGGAGCTGAGTGGTAACACTAACAAAGCATACACACACAAACATTCGCATTTATAATATTGGTACGACTGGTAAAGACTGCAGTAAGGTTTGAAAAGATACTAGTAAAGTTATATATAATAGTAGCTTACACCCGCGACTTCACCGCGCGTTTTATTGTTATATCTCTGGCTTCCGTCATCGTAGAGAAAAGTTTCATCAAAATCGATCCATTAAGTTTTTTTCTTGATGCTCGAACACACACACAATTACAGTATTTTATAATAGTCGAGATTAAATTTCAGAGAAACAAGTGAAAATCAAAAAAAAGGTACATTTTTTTACTTTAAAATTTTGTTTGACAGTTTTACCCATTTTGCCCAAACATGGTCTGAACTTGATCTTACTTTTTAGCTCTAAAAGACATACAAAAGTTTCACCTCGTTATCTCTTTTCGTTTTTAAGTTATCGTGTTGACAGACCAAATCACTTATACCAAACTTTCTTTTGTGCGATCAATTTTTCCAATCGTTACAAAGTCGGGACTAAACTTAATATACCCTTGTATATATTATATCAAAAAATTTCTTCATTGAGTGCGCCCATAAAACTGGCTGCTGAACTAAAATTAATGGCAGTTAGTTTCTTTAAAAGTTTGTGATAAATTTTAGTAGCACTTCTGAAAGTTATTAGTATGCACTCCATACAAACCCAAACCCTACCGACCCCCTTAACATCACGTACCCCCCTTATGCAACACACCATATGTATATAGCTTTATTTACACGTACAAAAATCACGTAATTAAGTAAAAATAATTATAAAATAAATTAGCAATATATTTTAAAATGTCATCACCGTATTTTGTTTGACAAGACAATTGTTTTCCTATATAGACAAGTAGAAGAAGACACTGACAAAATAATAAATAATTCGATGGGAATTAATTTTGAACATTAATTATAACAATTTTTACTTTCGCTTTGTTGATGTTTCTTTGTGTTGTAAATAAGAGATAGATTTGTAATAATGTAAATTACTTAAATAATTTACTTAAAAGTTTTTTATTATTACCTATATGTATATATATATATATATATATATATATATATATATATATATATATGTCGCAGATGGATAGTCAAATCCGCTATTTTACAAAACCGCTAGTTGTTTTATAGATAATAACTGAACTTTAACACGTAATTGCTTAAACCTTTTTGCGTTTATCAATGCAGTGGGTCAACGATTAGAGGTTATGTAAAACAGCGTGAAATGAAACGTCAGATTGTAGATTTTAGTTTATATCATTATTATTATTATTAATACTACCTACTATTTCTATTACCTAGCAGTCTATATTGTTCAAGTCTTAAATTCATAGCTTAGAATTATTGTAAACGGGCTAATGGAATTCCCATTACTAAGGTCTTTTTTCCTAACTAGTTCTATATATTTTAAAACCGAGTATTACAATCTTTCATTTCATCGGTCATACCCCGAGTTGGTCGGGTTTGCGTGTTTTCGGGCCCCGCACTAAAAGGCGTTCTATATATTTCCCTATATCAAAACGCTCTTTGTGACTATAGATAAGCTATTCTGCATTACGTCTAAACGTGGGTAGCAGTTTTGTAAAACGTATCGCAATGACAATCCAACTGAACGTTGTTCAATTATATTACATAACGGAGTTGTTATGTAAAACAACTAGCGGTTTTGTAAATAGCGGATTCGAAATCCATCTGCGATATATATATATATATATATATATATATATATATATATATATATATATATATATATATATATATATATATATATATATATATATATATATATAAATGAATATTTAAAATGTAACACCATGGTTACTTGATATTTTTAATGTATTCAATTGAATTTTTCTAATGTTAAGAGGGATATTCCATATTTTGTGTCTTCAACTTTCTTTAAATGCACCTTTCCTTTAATCGATTCCGTTTGGTATGTACATGAATTTGTGGCGAATCCATTCGTATTTCGAAAAAATATTTATAGAGAACGTGTTTGGAATTTCTATACGGAACAACTTTTGATCGAAACATTGAATCGATTAAAGACACATCGATTGTAAAAATTTGAACAATTTATATATATATATATATATATATATATATATATATATATATATATATATATATATATATATATATCCATACTACTATATAAATGTGAAAGTAAGTTTATTTGTTACCTCATCACGACTAAACGGCTAAACGGATCGTAAGGAAATTTGGCAAGGAGATAGATTATATGCTGGGGAATGGCATAGGCTTTTGCCTCAAAAAATAATCTTGAAAAGGGTGAACATTAAAAAAAATACATACAGTCGAACACAGAATCTCCTCCTTTTTTGGAGTCGGTTAAAATTTTTTTTGGTTTTATCATCTCCACAGAAACTATACTTCTAAAAAATAACTACAATTATTTTATTAAAATTTTGTTTCAATTTTGAAATTTTGACATTGATTGTCGTTTCCATAGTAACTATAAACCATAATAGCACACTATAAATAGTTATATGTTGTATAAATATAGCGTGATTATTATTGTTATTATTATTATTTTCAATACAGATATATTTAACTTTCATATAAATGCGGGCGAAGTCGCGGAAAACACCTATTCTATACATATATATATATATATATATATATATATATATCGTTTTTTCGATATAGATTATTAAAAACAGAGTCGTGGGCATGAATCGACTTACGTTCGTGAAGCGGCAACCCGCTATAACAATATATAATTACAAAATTGTTATGTATTCTGTTATTTATGTTCGATTTTTTATGTTTCTCAGTGTAAAATTAAATTGAAGAAAGTGTTAATTAAGAACAGATACCTACTTATTTTTTATAAATAAAACATGATAGATAAGTGCATTCTCTAATTTTACAATTAACAATTATGTCATACTTGTCGCGTAAGTTAATTTACGTGTTCCTCGTACAATCACATAACTTTTATATAATCCTAGAGTAGAACTAATATTTTCGCCGATAAAAAATTGGTATTGATAACTCATAATATCTGTGAAACAGATCTTTCGCAAAACGTTTTTGAAAGAAAGCCCTTTAACTGAGTTAATTCCTTAAACCATTGTTATAGGGCTGATTAATTAATTATGGGTAGATAGTTCGATTACATTTGATTAAATTATGAATAAAAATATGATTAATTTATAATTGAATAAAATCAATAAGAAATATATTAAAATGCACTCCTTATAAAGATGTTGTATCAAAAACAGCACGATTTTTTTTCAATTTATAAAACGTTCTTTTTTTTAATACACAAAACAATCAATCAATAAAATAATCAGTGATTTTGAATGATTGGTTCTTATAAAATATACCGCTTTACAACATGTCATCTGAAATCGTATAAAAGCACATATAAAATCGTATAAAGACGACAAATAATAATAAGAAAATATTTAAAAGCTCTATTCTCATCGAATTTATCGGAATAAAATACATTCCTTTGACAAAATACTCCTATACAAAATTTCAGATAAATAAGCATATCGCCATTTCTGCAGAATTGATTTCCCCGATTCTTAATGTAATCCGTCACAATCATTCATTCTTAATCTCTTTGCATTATATTTATATAGTACATTCCGATTAACATAAATTAAACCAACTAAAAATAATTTATATGATTACAGGTTTTCTAACACTTTGCAACAACTGTGTACATTAATTTTCTAACTGTTTAAAAATAAATTATTGATAGAAGTTTTTCATTAAAAAAATAATTTTTAATTCATGTTTTGAAATCGATTTAATTTTCCTGTCTAAAACGTTATTATTTATCAATTTTTCAGCAGTCATTTGTAAAACTATAAGTTTGGAACCCTTGGCTTTATTCTTTCGTGGCGTATCTTTGAAGTCCACGGTCAAGTACTTAAAATTATAAATGAATTTGACTCAAATTATCTTAAATTTAGAACTTTCCTGATCAAGCTTTCACCCAGAATGCTCGGGTTCGATATATCAACATATTCTGGTATATTCAATGTGAAATCTAAGCTTAAGAAATATTAAATAAGAAGACAATTTGTTGGACTTTAAAGTAATGTGCTTTTTTTCTGAATATTTAATAATCAATACAAAGTTTGTTGGTGGTTACAACGTAGAACCTCGCGGCATATGTATTGAACTAAGGTGACTAGACTCTCCGAACAAAAATCGGTCGACGTCAAATCTCTTTTGCTGTCCTTGAACAGCGCCAAATTGTTTAAGAAGTAGTGGCTTCCTATGAGACGGTGTCCTATTTCAGGTATCACAATGACCAAAGAGTGACCCACCTAGAAATCCACAGCAACCTACTACTAGTCGAAGGACTAGTACAAGTACAAAATTTGAAGAATTTAACCTCGTTAACCTGACTAACTCGAAGGTTCAAAATATGAAGTAATTAAGGACCAAAAAAGGGTTTTGATCTAACCTAACTTAAGGTGACTAGATATTGAAGTCGAAGGGCTAGTACAAATCCACCACAAATACAAAATTTGAAGAATCAAAGGTCCAAAATATGAAGTAATTAAGGACCAAAAAGAGTTTTTATCTAATAATTATTCTATATCAGAGTAACAAATGGAAAATTAGTAAAGAGAAAATATAATCCAAGAAAAAAAAATCAACATATTTTTTACCAGAGAAATGTTTACATATTGAGATATCATTTATTTTTCTGAGAGATCTGATTGGCTAAGAGACCTGTCCTAAGTAATGCAACATTTTTAAAGATTAATCTTAGATAAGATAGAACAAAATTAAAACTTACCGGTAACGGTTGTACCACAAATTAATAACCACACACCAAGAAACACAAAAAACTTAAAACACTTTTTATAAACGATACACATTTTTATTGTTAGGCCCAAATTTTGGAACTTAGGAAAAAAGAATTATACCAAAAAAAAAAAAAAATATTAAAATACAAGAATTACAAAGAAACAATTTTAATTGTTTTAAATATTTTGTTGATGTACTAAAAACACACTTCTTTTTTTGTTCGATAGATTGCTTTCTCAAAACCTGTTGTTCATCGCGTCATGTCGATTTCTCAAATTCTGCTAAACACTTTTGTACAAAACAGCCACACTATTCCCCCAAAAAAAATATATATATTTATTTTTCACAACATTTTTTTAAAAAAAAACTACAGATAATCACGATGCCGATTATTACGACGGATGCGCGACTACACTATATATATATATATATATTAAAAAATATATCCGTTGAAAACCGTTTGTTGTATTTTGTACAATAAATATTATAATACCGTTTTAACAAACACGAAGAATCCAACAACTGTTTGTTGTATATTAAAATATTAACTTAAGTGCGTCCGTAGGTTCACGATGTCTTAAGTATATTGGATACACTCAAACGAATATTATGATTATTACCGTGTGTCTTGTGTGTTATAGCTTAAAGACTCATCATCATCATCAGCATATAATACTCCGGTAAGAATTGTTATTGAGGACAGTCCAGGAAGTGGTGGTAACTACCAACTGCTTCAGTTACAACAGTCATCACTATTATACTTCTTGAAAAAACATGACGCGTTGAGGAAACAAATTTGATTAAGGACGTTCATGCATGATGAGGCTTGATAGTAGATAAAAATTATTTTTTTTTTAGAGAATTGAATAACTCAATTATGTAATTATCCTCCCTCAAAAACTTATAACCTATTGAGGATCCTTTCAGAAGAGTAATTATCGGTTCAAAATCAAACTGTTAACACAGCGTCTTATGGAGAACATAATTTTTTTGTACTTAAAATGGTAATTACTATAGGTTGGCGCATAAGTAACGTTATGATTTATTTAATGAATGCGTATTTGTGCATCATTTGGTTTTAACTCAAAATAAGAAGTAATTAAGGACCAAAAAGAGTTTTTATCTAATTATTCTATATCAGAGTAACAAACGGAAAATTAGTTAAGAGAAAATATAATCCAAGAAAAAAAAAGATCGACATTTTTTTACCAGATAAATGTTTACATATTGAGATATTATTTATTTTTCTGAGAGATCTGATTGACTAAGAGGCCTGTCTTAAGCAATGCAACATTTTTGAAGATTAATCCTAGATTTGATAGAACAAAATTAAAACTTACCGGTAACGGTTGTACCACAAATTAATAACCACACACCAAGAAACACAAAAAACTTAAAACACTTTTTATAAACGATACACATTTTTATTGTTAGGCCCAAATTTTGGAACGTAGGAAAAAAGAACCAAAAAAAAAAAAAATGAAATATTAAAATACAAGAATTACAAAGAAACAATTTTAATTGTTTTAGATGTAAAACAATTAAATGTCAAAGAGTAATTATCGGTTCAAAATCAAACTCTTAACACAGCGTCTTATGGAGAACATAATTTTTTTGTACTTAAAATGTAATTACTAAAGGGTGGCGCATAAGTAACGTTATGATTGAATTAGTGAATACATTTTTTGTTTACGTTTTTTTTTTTTTTTTTTGCAGAAAAACTTGGGAAATTTATTATGGAAAGACTCAGCACAGGACAAAGAACCAAAGTTTTTCAATTTTATTTTGAAAGTCAGCATTCGGTCAGCACAATTTACCGAATGGTTCAGCGTTTTCGGCAACATTGGGCTGTCTGTGATCTTCTGCGTGCTGGAAGACCAGTTCGAAATGATGTGAACATTGCTCGGGTGCAAGCAAGTGTTGAGGAAAATAACGAAACTTCCACCAGCCGACGTTTTCAGCAGTTCGTGATGTCTAGGCGGTCTTTGCAAATAATTTTAAATACGTTACACATTTTATCATATAAGATTCAATTGGTTCACGAGTTAAAACCAAATGATGCACAAATACGCATTCATTAAATAAATCATAACGTTACTTATGCGCCATCCTTTATATTATTAAAGTAGACACCATAATAAATAGTGTTTATAAATATTCTTTGAAATATGCAGTTTATATAATTGCATTAAAAAAATGGTATTGACGAACGTTTGCATTAAATTTTTAATAAAATTAAAACTGTGTGGTTAGGTTTGTTTTTGCCAGCATATATTGAAAACTGGTGACAGCGCACAGTAAAAAAATATACACAAGGTTATATAAATCGTTGTAAGATTATTGATATACTTTACTTAACTTTTTGAAAATCCTAAATAAATTTTATTAAAGATAGTACTCGTTTGACTCTAGCATAGCAAATGAACGTCCTTAATGCTTTTAATATAAATTTTTTTTGGAGTTGTTTTGCTGGGTATTGTTTTATGTTTTACGCCTGTGTACATGACTTATAGTTCCGTCTTTACATGCAAAAGGGCACGTGCTCAAGACCCTCGACCTCAAGGGATGTCCTGAAATGCCAAAATTTATGATCATAAGTTTTTCAGTCAATTAAATAAATCAATTTAAAAAAAATACACTTTAGTTTGTTAGTTCAACCCATAATTAACAAAACTGATGTGAAACTTTCTTCGCTCGCTACGTCAGCGAAGATCCTATTGAGATATAGAGATATATATTCATATATATTCATATATTCGGGGTCAAATGCACCGAATATCCTGTATCTGATGTAATCTAGAGGATCGCAGTCAAAGATAATGTGGCTGGATGTTTCTTCCTCCTCGCCACACAATCTGCACACAATGGACCTGATATGGAGTCCCATTGTATGGAGATGCTTCCAAAGGGGATAATGTCCGGTAATGAATCCGGCAACCCTTCGCAGTTGCATCTTGTTCAGCTTCAGTACATCGAGAGACAGCCGCTTTGTTGCACTCTGAAGCAGTACCTTCCCGAGCTCTTGCCGCGGTACTTTTTCCCAGTAATCACGGTGTTTAGCATTTGACCACTCGTTGATCACCTGTTTACATGCAGTCACCTGTTTGCCTGTTTACATGGAATTCCTAAGTTAGGCTCAGAGCCAGTGAAGTGTATACCGACTCCCTTTTTTGCTAAGGTATCTGCTTTTTCGTTTACTTCGAAACCACTGTGATCCGGCACCCAGATCAATTTAACATTGTTCCGTTTTGCCAGTTTCCGAAATTCCTCTAGACAATACTTGATTACCCTTGAGGTGACCTCAGTTCCAGACAAGGCTTTTAAAGCAGCTTGACTGTCCAAAAGAATACATATACGTTCTGGTTTATATAGCCTCTACGTAGGTTCTCACGGATCCAAGCTAGTATGTGCAGTATTAGTGCAACTATGCACAGTATTTATGCATAGTTTCAATTAAATTGGTAATACCGATCTGGGAATATAAATTATTTCGTATAAAACCACAAAATGGTGAGTATCTGATAAACTAAGCGTTTCCGGGCATAAGATCCATCGATATTTTATTATTTTCTTTTTGTATAAATCCACTTTTGAACCTACTAAAATTACACGGGGTATGCAGGAGAACGAATTCAAACAACATGTAATGGTAATAATATTTTATTTCAGTCGTAAAAAAAAACCATTTATGTATTGCATTGTGATAAAAATCTTTTAAAAGGAAATTTTTTTAATTTGCATGCACGTAGGTGTACACATGGCCACAAAAGTAGGGCTCATTTTTTATGGTTTTCGAAAAAATGCATCGGATAAAAATTGTGCATTATAAATATACTATCAACTTTTATACGAAATATTTTTCCAAAAACAGAATGAATAAGGTACTAAATCAACTAAAAAAAGTGTGTGAAATTATTTAATATTAAATAAGGTCAACACTGTACTATTAAGACACAAAAGTTAAATAAAATGATATAGAAGTGAAAACATACGGTAGAAAAATTATATATTGCATCTAAGACCTATGATTCTACATTTTATCATGGTACAGAACCAGCGTTACTTCCGTTAAAATTAGAGTTTGAAAGACTGTGGTACCATTACTTTTGTGGTCCAAAGTACAATGAGCCCCAAAAGTAAGTGTTAGTAAATTTATAATGAACACAGCTTTTTTCGAAGCATTCTATCGGAAACCGAATGAATAATAATCAAATAAATTGTAATTTTTTTTTAAAAAGAACGCAATTTTTGTGCCCCTGTGTACAAAAATGATTATTACGAAATATTTTTACGAGTTAATATATTTTTTTTCTATTAATTCTAGTTAAAACTACTAAAAAAAAAACAACTAAAAACTAACTAAATTAATCTATAAAAATATCAAATAAAATTATATTTTAATTAATATAATAATTTTATAAATCGATTCATTAAAATTGTGAATATTTCGGTATGGTTAGTCCAATTTAAAAATAAATTGAACCGACTGAAACGCAGTAATGGTTTTAAATCCCATATATATATGGCGCGTCAAAAAATCCATCAACCCTAACTTTCTGCCGTGTGGTAAATAAGCTCCTGAGCCGGTTTCTGAGGGAAAAAATATTTATGGGCTTTCTTCAACTCCACTCCCCTCCGAAACCGCCATAAAGTTTTTGCTGCCACTATTTTTTCCGGTGTATAAAAAATGGATACTTTGACTTACCATTGCTTCCAGGCGGTTAGGGTCCACGTCCCCCCCCCCCTACCTTCTATCTCCAAAATGGCCGCTCTGCCATATATATAAGGGATGAGAGAAAATGCTTCCCGTCGACTCAGGAGCTTTTACCACACATTTACCACACGACAGAAAGTTAGGGTTCATGGATTTTTTGACGCACCATATCCTAGACTTATATAGGATACAGTATAACTTAAATTTTAAGGTCGAAAGTTAATAAAATCGGATGTCAAATAATGTTGCCAATGTTCAGGAATATAACTTAAATGTCAAAGTAAGTAAATGCTAGTCACTTACGTTAATATAATATAATCGGAGACAACCATACTAACGATGAATAGATAGACGGCAGTTTGCAAAGAAAAAACAATTAAAAATATTTAAATAGTATATAAACAAATTAATAATACATTGACATCCAGATAGTGAGAAATCGTATGTATTTCACTACATAAACTATCTCAGGTAGCTTAGAAGCAGAGTGTGTTGCTCTAGAATGCCAGAGGCCGTGGATTAAATTTCCATCTTTGATGTGTATGATTTTTCATATCAATCATTCGATGTCAAAGAATGGTATCAATGTTTGAATACCCAGTATATACAGAGTTGTATATCAATGATTGAATTGATAACAATTCTGCTTATTCGACTTGTTAACAATTCGCTTTCCGAGGAACATTTAATCACAAATTATGAGAAAACTATTGAGTTTATGAAAAATTTTTTCAAACAAAAGTTGTTTATTTTAAAAAGAAGAAGATTTATTGTAATTAAATTTTTGTTATATCTCTTACGGTTTCAAAGATAGGCAGTTTTGTCCATTTTACCATAACATGGTCCGATGTTGCCGTTAACGAACTTGACCTTATTTTTTAGTTCTAGAACACACAACAAAAATTTAAACTCGTTCTCTTTTCGTTCTTGAGTTATCAGGTTCAGGTGGACGGTCAGGTGGACAGACAGACGGACATGCGGAAATGGACTAATTAGGTAATTTTATTAACACCTATAGCAAAAAAATTTTTTCGCGTCCAATATTCTCAAGCGTTACAAAGTCGGGACTAAACTTAGTATACCCTGTATTTTTACATAATACTACTGGGTATAAAAACTAAATCTAGTCTTCGATTTTTGATCATTTGACTCCAGCCGTAATCTATAATTATCTGGAAAGCGATATTTTTTTCAGTTTTAGATTCGTTTGTTTATTTTGATCATGAGTATACGATTCGCTTGAAAACCAGGCACGATTTAAAAAAAGTATATAAAATTTATAGCTAATATTTTTAAATTAATGCTTAATTATTAAATTCTTTATGCAAAAATTAATGACTAAACTTACAGTTTATAACAAATAATTTTCTACAACACGCCCCAAGTCTTTAATATGAAATAATAATTTTTGAAATTTCATAATAATAATACAAATGTTTCAAAATAATGTAAATTCGTGTTGAAAAATTCGACTTGTTGACAAACCAAACAAATCGATAAGAAAAACGAGACGATTTTATAAAGAAAAAAATTCGTTATGCAGGAGCTGCGTCCACTAAACGAATTTCATCAGGATAAATACTTCTCTTTTGAAAGTAGATTTTAATTAACTTTTATGTTTTTAATATTTAAAGCGACCGGTAACCGTTAGAATGGCTCCACATAGATAAATAAATATATTTCCCATGTATTTGTATATTCTCTAGCGGTCACAATGGTCGGTTGATCAAAATGGAATTTCGTATCTGTTATGCTTTTGATATTTGAAGGGCCAAGTCCTATAATGAGTAAAATCGGCCAAGGCGAAAGGGCGTTTTAGAGATAGAAGATAACAATCAAAATATTGAATATCTCTAATAATATTAGAAAGATCGAAAAATGTATAGAAAATTAACTTTACTACAATTCATGGCCTGATCGTTTTTTTCTAAAACTCTTATACAGGGTGTCGCATAAGTAACGTTATGATTTAATTAGTGAATAATACATTTTTTGTTTACGTATTAAAAAAAGTTTTTTTTTTCAGAATTAACTTTGAAAAACTTTGGGAAATTTATGATGGAAAAACTCAGCACAGAATAAAGAAATAAAGTTGTTCAAATTTATTTTGAAAGTCAGCATTCGATTATTCAGACACAAAGATCATATCGAAATTTCTTTCATGTTCCGACAATTTACCGATTGGCTCAGCGTTTTCGGCAACATGGGGCTGTCTGTAATCTTCCGCGTGCTGGAAGACCTCGTGCAGTTCGAAATGATGTGAACATTGCTCGGGTGCAAGCAAGTGTTAGGAAAACCCCGTAACTTCCACCAGACGACGTTCTCAGCCGTTTGGTAATGTCTAGGCGGTTTTTGCAAAGAATTTTACATACGTTACACCTTTTCCCATATACGATTAAATTGGTTCACGAGTTAAAACTAAATGATGCACAAATACGCATTCATTAAATAAATCACAACGTTACTTATGCACCACGTAAAACTGCCTATTTTTAAGAGACCGATGCGTCCCAATTACACACAGAATTCATAATAAAATATCAGATTTGGAATTGCGATTTCAATTCCTACAATTAATTTAATGCATTTTAATTTTTAACACTGACAAACGCTTGACTGATATTTTGATTAAAAAAAAAAAATCGTAATAATTTTTTTTATTATTATTAATAAAAATCGTGAGAATTTCATTACAGAAGATATATCACAAAAATCAATAAAATATAAAAATCTATTATTAATTTATCGCTCTTCATTTAAAAATATTTTATCAATTACTATTATTATAAAAACTAATTATTACTCATTTTAAAAACTATTTAACAGTTATAATATGTTTTGTTTAAGCCAAAAAAAAATAAACTAAATAAACGTAATCTATAACAGAAAACTATATTTACCATTAATATAACCGACTTCAAAACGCCATAAAATACTCATTTCGTCCAAATCTACAAAGTGGGTAAGAATTAAGATAGTGGAAGGACTATATATCTTCGTATGGAGAGAAAAAAGTACAAAAATAAAAATGTAAGAAGGACCAAGTTTTCGCATACAAAAAGTGATGATATCCCAGCTAAAACAAAAACATTGAAAAAACCGGGTTCTTATAATTCCGTAAAGTATCGATAATTCGAAATTTCAACACTGTAGCTCTTTTCGTTCAGAAGATATTTCGGGGTCAAATCAACTCCTAATATTTCCATAAGTAATAGCACTGTAGTGAAAAGTCCGATGTGTCCCTTAAACTCGGCCTTACGTACTACCGTGCTCTAGATATTCGCCTGCAAAAGTAGCGAAATCAATGTAAGGGCCCAAGAGAAAATGATTGGTATATATTTATTGTGTAAGTTTATCAGGTACAGGGTATTTCATATTTTATGTGGCAAGTTTATTTCTTTGTATATTGAGTGTTATAAAATCGGACCACCTGTCATGTAAAATATGAAATACCTTGCACCTAAGAAATGTCTAGTTTCGTTGGATATCGTTAATACATGAGATGTGATTTGCTAATGCAATTATCCAATCACAGATTATTTTAATTTAGACTGTATTAAATTAAAACCATGTAAAAAACCCATAAGACAGACATTGTAATGTTAATTGTAAAAATTCTCATTTTCCAGGTAAAAATATCCAGTTTTCAGAGTTTTCTGGTTGGTTGCAGGCTAAGAACTATCTTGCTACTAAAAATCAACTTTCTAGGACAATTGGAAGTACCCTAAAATATTGATGATGAGTGAGTGAGTCAGTCCTCAAAATGTCGATTTTTATGGTTAAATATGTTGGAAATCTTGGAAACCATTTTGTTGAAACTATTAAGGCTGTAATTTTGAATGGTTATAATGTAGTGTGAACTTTTACAGTATCACAACGGACCCTATGGTCCAAGTGTGTTTCACCCCAGAACAGCAATTCTAACCTAACCTAACCTGATGTAGTATAACCGAATACACTGGAAACAACGAAAGGGGTCATCATGAACCACGTAATTAGTATTGGGAACATTAGAGCTTGGATATGCTCTCTGGTGGATAATGGTGGATATGCTCTCTGGTGGAAACTAGAGCCAGTAGGTAGGTCTATGTTTCCTGTCCTAACCCCCGTGACATTCTCTTCGTTCGACAAGTTTCGTGTTCGCCAGTAGATCTAAATATCAAACTCCATCCCCTGACAAATATCTGAATAGTGCTCTACTACCCCCTTTCTCTTTCTACTTTCTCTACTTATCAAGAAATAATTAACAATTAATCACATTTCGTCAGGCTTTGAAATACATCAGTTTTATTGTTCAATTTTTTTTTATAGATATTAACTATGTCACGTAAATTTTTAAGTCGGTTCTTTTTTTGTTTTGAAAAAAAGTATTTATTTAAACCAAAAATATGTGATGAAAAAAAAACTGAAATCTGTAGAAACAAAAATTATTAAATTTTCGAATCCTTTTAATCATAATATTTTCTCACATTCAAAAAATAATATTGAAGACATAAAACACAAAACATTGATTTGTGTTTGTGTGCTAAATACTTAACCTAATGAAATATCAAATATTTTTTTTCCATTCAGTTCCGATTTCTCAAAACAATACCCAACGATTTTTATTATTATTATTATAAAAATAAACTGTGTGTACAAACGTGACGATTAATTGAAGTTAAAATAAAAAATAAAATACAAAATAAGTAAAGTAAAACACAATTTTAAAAATTAATTCAAATGAATAATTAAAAATTCAGATGTTGTTTTGTGTGCATTTAAGTTCGTTTTTTTTTAATGAATATAATCTTTAATTTATTGTTGAACAACTGGGGAATGTATGTGTAGGAATATACTAAGTTATCCTGGTTAATTCGATCTGAAACCTAGATTAATGAGAATGATTGATAAGTTTGAAGACTTTGTGTGTCTATCAGCCTGAGTGGGGCATCGTAACTCTCAAAAGTGTGGACCGATTTAAATGCGATTTTTTTAAAGATAGCCTGGTTTTCTTGCGGTGGTTTTTGGCCGTTTGAAGATATCCAAGAGCATATTGAGTTTAGTTTCAACTTTGTAACGGCTGTCTGTCTGTCAACACGATAACTCAAAAACGGTCAAGTTCGTGAATAGACAAAATCGGACCATGTTTGGACAAAATGGGCAAAACTGCACATCTTTGTAACCGTAAGTGATAGAACAAAAATGTTAAGACAAAAAATGTTCCTTATTTAAAAATAAACAACTTTTGTTATATACTTTTTTTACATAAATTCAGGATATACCGGATATTTAAGCAATTTAGTCAGTTAGTTGTTGTTTTCACTTGATAACATTACAATTTACATACAAATTTGGTGGAGGAAACGGGAAGTTCTGTTTTTTCTTTCTATTAATGGGAGAGAATCCTTCCAAAGTAGAATCAATTTCAAATTTTCCTATTCCGACAAATCAATAAACTTGTTGAACATGGTAAAACTTCAGGGAAGTCAGTTAATCTTGATGAACGTGCTTTTAATTTGGTTAAACAAAATAAATTGATGTTGTCAAATTGGCACATCCTGTTTCGAACGCCGAACGCCGGTCACATTCTTCGAATTTTCCCATCTACACCAACAGGGTAATACATTTTTTGCCTTGTATAAGTTTGTTATTTGGCGTTGGTGATTTTTAAATATTACTTGTTAAAATAAGGTTATATTCCCCAATTTATTAAAGACAATAATATCATTGTGTAAATTTATTTTCGTATACACAGGGTATATGAATGCAAGGTTTAATGTGAATGTATATCCGTTCAGATTTGTATTTTGAAAAATTTTGTCCAAATCTATTATGTAATTTTTTTTTTTTTTTGCTTTATAGATAATATAATTGAAGGTTATGTATCTTTTTAGAATTCTCTTCAAAATATAATAATTCTTTTTGTAAATAAATAAAACTTTAATTAAATTTGACATACTCACTTATTGAAGAAAGACTTATGGGTATTGTTTAACAATCCTTTCCAAATAATGGTACACTCTTATACGAAATAATTGAACTCATTTTATTTACGTTTCTCTTCTATTGTGTATCTAATCAATTAGTGGACTGTTGCATTCAAAAAATCTCGAATAAGTATTTAATGAATTTTCTAAAAATAAAATGTTTGATTTAATTCAAAATTACTTAAAAACTATTGAAAACAGCAACTAACTGATTTAATTGCTTAAATACCCGGTATATACTAAGTTTATAAAAGTTTCAAACAAAAGTTGTTTATTTTGACAAAAGGAACGTTTTTTGTCTTTAAATTTTTTGTTTTTTACGGTTTCAATGATGAAGTGGGGTGGGGGGAGCACGGTCCGATTTTCCTTATCCACAAACTTGACCTTACATTATAGTTCTAAAACCCACAAACACAAAATTTCAGCTCGTTAACTCTTTTCGTTTTTTAGTTATCCTGTCAACGGACTGACAGACAGATAGATGTACATGCGGAAATGAACTAATTAGGTCATTTTTGTGAACACGTATACCAAAAAGTTTTGTCTGCGATCAATATTTCCAACAATTACAAAGTCGTTACTAAAGTTAGTATACCATTGTATATATTATATATACCGGATATAAAAGCACGTTCCTGTCCCTGGCTTGGGAGTGTGGCTTCTTATCGGACGAGTTCGTTGACCGTTTCGATGCTTTCAACTCCGAAGTGTGCCGGTCCCATTTCACCGTTACCTCTTTCGTCCTTGTGAGACTCTCCAAGGACTCCATGGTTTCGAGAACCAAATGAGATGTTATTTTAACGTGTATATGTATAAGGACACGTTATAGGTCGAAATTCTTGATCGATTTTGGTAATTGATTCGTTATCCATTATAACAGAACCCTATAGATTTTCCATAGGGATTTGTCGTATAGATTAATTTTCAAAAACAATTTTCTACAAAATTTCTATTATTTATTGGAATAATTGGGGCAGGGGGAATAATAAGGTGAGATATGCACTTTTTGCTTTGCCCTAGATATATGAATTTGTGTTTTTAATATCGGCCATTTTTATTCAATTAACTAATAAAACTAATACCACAAAACTCCAAACAAAATTATATATTAGAAAATTTATTTAATTAAATATTCAATTAAAAGATATACACACAACTTACATGTAGATACGGGTATTTCGAATGCAACGTAATCATCGTCAATAGCTAAATTCTCTATGTCTTAATAACTATATATTTCAACTCAGAAGTCAAATTAAACATTCATTTTAATATTGTCCATTTGTTTTAACTCGTGTGTACCACAAACAAAATATCAAAACAATTGGGTATTATCTATTTAAATACTACGGTAAATAATTGTTTGACCAACTAAAAAAAAATTTGCAGTGTTGTAATAATTAATAATAAATTAAAAAAGGGGTTATATAGTTAGTTAATTACTATTTGCAATTACATATTATTATATTTTATATGTATAAAACAAATATAGAAAAATTTATTAATTTAATTATTACTGTAATAACAGTTTCCAGTATGGACGCGCGGACACATTATCATAAATTTTATGTCATATATGATATCAGACCGACCATACATGGAGGTATGCTATGGAATATTAATTTTATATTAAATTTTATTTATATATATATATATATATATAAACATAACAAAACATATTATAAAGTTGACATTTTTAATAATTGTGACAATTTTTGATGTTTGTATGTCAAATGTCAAAAGCAGGGCAAATTTTATTTAAGGACGTTCCATTTTGAATGAATAAACGTTAAATAATTAATATCTTGATTATCAAAGACAGTAAAATGAAAGCTCTAGGATGCTCCAATACCCTCTCTAATTTGTAATCAATATATTGTTTAATTTCCAGATATTTTTTAATGCTTTTAGCGATTTGTTTAAGGATGTAGGAGTCCATTTATAAAATTCTTCAAAATCTTATATAGTACATTCATAAAAGTCTGTTTATTATTTTTTGTCGTAAGTTAAAATTAATTTTAAGCCCGTCATATCGGACCTAACAAAAAGATATTTAGGAAAAAAACCTGAGATTTTGGGTAATTAAGCTACCGCCGATAGAATAAGGATTTACTCGAAATCTCAGTTGTTTTCTTAAATATCTTTTTTTAAGCCCGTCATACCGGAATTTTATTGGATCCATCTCTTTATTAATATTTCTATTTTCTATTGTGTAGTATTTTTTTGTTCGTCTTATTTTATTTCAAGTGCAAATTATCAAAATATGTGTAAAAATATGGGTTTCTTCATAAGGGCTATGCATTAAAACTTGAACTTTAACATTAAATAATTAATTCAAGATTCCCCTAACCCCCCTACTCCCCTGGAACTGGTATAATTGATTTATATGCACTTCAACTGCATGTAAAGAAAAAATCATGCCTTAATTTTTTTGAAGCTCCAATGCTCGTACATCCTTAAAATAATCACTCTCCGGAAAAGTTTATCTTATACACGAGTTTTCGCTCGCATTTTTCAGTGTAATTTTCCACTACTTCAAATATTTATCGACACTTCCACCTAATTTCTATTTCAGCAAATGTTTTCGAATTCTATCTCTCGTAGCAAGAAACATACCAGTTTTTAAGTCTGATCTTCAGCTTTCAAACAAAAAAGCTTCATCAAAATCGATCATGTAGTTTTTGCATGATACTCGAACAAATACACAAACAAATAAACAAATGAAACAAACAAACATTTACAATTTTTAGAATAGTAATGACTAGCTAAAATACCCAACGTTGCCCAGGAAATTTTAGTCAAATAATTTTTTTTTTTCTAAATTTTGATAGTTGGAAACGTCAATTGTTTTATATATTAAATTGATTGACAAATAATTTGTTTCCAAAATAATTCTTCTGTCCGTGTGTATGTGACTGAACTCCTCCTAAACGGCTGGACCGATTTTGAGGAAATTTTTTGTTTGTGTTCCAGTGAATTCGAGAATGGTTTAAATTCACAATTTAGTCCAAAAAAAATAAAATTTAAATTTTCAAAAAAAAGTTTAAAATTTTAAAATTTTAGACGTGTGTACAGGACAAGGTCTGTCGGGACCGCTAGGATATATATATATATATATATATATATAAATATATATATATATATATATATATATATATTTATTTATTTATTTATTTATTTATTTAAACGTTATTTTAAATACTACCCAGCGCTATATCAATACTATAAATATATATATTTTTAATAATAATTATTTTTGCATTTGTAACGGACAAATGTTACATTTGGATACAAAAATTAGCATTTAAAACTGAACAAATATGGAATTAAAGTACACATTATTTGTTTCAAAAATTATATAATGGAATTGATAAGTGTATATATTATATATATATATATATATATATATATATATATATATATATATATATATATATATATATATAAATATATATTTACGAGTATATATGGTTGGCCTAACGTGGATTATTTAGTTTAGGGATGTACCGTTAATTAAAAATAAAACTATATTAATTTTTGGTTGTTTTATTTTTAATCAGTTTATGGTCTTATGATTTATTCTATTTCCAGGACCGGCTTACTATATTTGAGAAAAGTATAAAGAATTGGCAATATATAATAACTCTTTTTTAAACCATTTTTTGAAATTTTTTAAAACCATTTTTGATAATTACAAGTGATATTTTATTTATTAAAAATTTTAAAGAATCCCATACATAATGTACAGATTTTATATAGTATTTTAATACTATCGAACACTTCCCAAACATTCCACGTTTTTAAGATCCTTATTAGTAGTAGTGGTGGGGACACCGAAGCCTAGCAAGTAAGCCTTTCTAGACCTTTTTGACCGACCCCTAAGAAACCCATCCCCTCTACCTCTTCTATCTTCTCCCATGCCTTGTTCATTTCCACTAGCCCTGTGTTCGTTGTCAAACCTATCTGTTTTCTTTCCGAATGACAGGACAGAGCTCCACTATAGTAGTTCTACCTCAGCTTCCCATATTTCAGTCGAGTCAAACGTTAGGTACCTCATTCTGACTCTGTGGGGACATTCTGCCAGGAGGTGGAAGGGCGTATCATCCGCCACATTAGAGTCCGGACAGATCGCACTATCCTCCAACCTCATGAGCGATAGATGCCTTTTAAACTTGCCGGGTTAGCACCCCAATCAGAAGGTTTATCACTTTCCGGTTTTCACCAATAAGCCAGGTTGACCTTGCGGCTTTATGCCCAGTTATTATTTGTTTGCCCTTTCTGCAGCTGTTGTGTCTCTCCATTTCCTGTTCGTAAACTTAACTACCTATTTATTAAAGGCGGAGGTAGTCTATCTCTTTGTTATTCCTAGATAGGGTCCCGGCCTCTGGCTTAGGGTAAAAGTGCGGGACCTTTACGGGCCAGTTTCTCGACCGTTTCGTTGCCCCCAACTCCACTGTATCCTTGTACCCACATCATCAAGGTGGCATATATTATCCTTGCCAATCACTCCGGTGATTCTGCGCATTCGAGAACCAGAGGAGTTGTTATTGAAGCCGAACAGATTGATTTGAGGGCGGCCTGGCTATCCGAGGAGATATAAATCTGCTACTCAGTGTAACCCACTACTCCCTCCATATTTGCCACTGACAGAATGGCATAAACGTCTGTTTGAAAAACAGTTACTTATCGTTCAAGTGCAAAGTTGGCTTTATAGTTTCTGTTTTTCACTTATAATAAAAAAGAGCGGTTAATTGAGTAAACTGTCGGTATGGACAAGAGCCAAGTAACGGGCTATGCTAGTGAAGGTTTACTGCAGTTTCCTTCACGAACTCCAGATGAATATCAGCATAGTTCCCATCAGAGTCGGCTACAGCCTCCCATTCTATCAATTCCTATTCTATGCACAAAAATTCCTTCTACTCCACTCACATCCTCTTATCCTTAGGTATCACAATGGACCTCCAGGGCAGCCGCTACAATCTAACCCTCTTCTAGCTTAAAATCATCCGTATAGCATACCACGGAGTCTTGCAGGAATCTCATTGGGTCTTTCGTCCATTTTTCTCTATTCGGGATAGAGAACCTATATTGCCTCTGAAGTCTGAGTCGGCCACGTACTTTACTCACTTTCAAGGATGAGAGATTTAAAGATCCTTACATCAACTGGGAAAAGGACTGATGATATTTAAACAATTTAACAGCTTTAAATATTTGCATTGGAATTAAAACTTGGTTTACCCGTTTGGAAGCAATTATGTCACTAGCAATTATGGCAGGCAGGCAAAGACTTATAACACCCCTCTATTAGTGCAAAGGGTTAATAATAGTTGTCATTTGAAAATATTTGCGAAATATAAGAGTAGGTGGCTCCAAATTGTATTCATTTTTAACAACTGATCAAAACATTTGGGTTACGAATTTCTCATCTAGAAAGAGACGTCCTATATACCCTGTATATATTGAGTTCTTTCCCCAGAAATGAATTATAAGATTTTATGAACACCTGCACTAAAATTTGTTTCTATTATCAGTATTTCTAATCATCACAAAGTTATGTCATAATATGTATAGGGTATTGCCTATACATATTACGATATCATATGTCATAATATGTTACAAAATTATACAAAACAACATTCGATTTAAAGAAGGGGAACCGGGCCTTACTATTGTGTATACACATGGCAAAAAGTTGATTTATGTGCTAATTAAAAGTTTTATTACGTGTTTAAAAAATTTGAATACGTAAATATAGGATAGATACTACAATATAACATATTTGTTATTTTCAAATAAAACATTTTTTTGTTTACATTTGAATATAATTCCTAATTTACTGATTCATCATTGCCCAGACAAAAGGGTTATTGTTGGAAAAGGTTGATATCAAACATCAATTCTTTCAACACACAAAAATGTTTTTGAAATATGTCCAAATTAACAATTATAATGATCAATGAACTGTTTATTTTCGTTTTGAGTTGAAGTTTTAGCAAAACTATTCAGTTTATGAAAAAAAAAGTTTCAAACATAAGTTTCTTTGCCTTTTTCTCGATCTTTTACAGTTTCAAAGATGGATATTTCCCCCCCACTTCTTAGTTCTACAACACCCATACAAACTTTCTGTAATATCTTTTCGTTTTGGCGATGTCGATTACTATCATTTATTATTACTTTAAAAATACCTATTCCAAAAAATTTATTCCGCTATTAATATATTACAAAGTTGGGACTAGAGATAGATAGTAGAGGCTGCTCTGGACGTGCTACACTTCGACCATAAGGTCGATTGTGATGCCTAAGAATGTGAGGATGTGAGTGGAGTGAAATAGACCAATAATAGAAAAAAATTTGAATTTTCAAAAATGAATTTTTACAAAATGGCGGCTTTTATAAAAATTCAAACTTACGTAAGTCAAAAACAAGCAGATTTATGAATTTTTTGAATTTTTCTAAAAGCCACCATTTTGTGAAAATACATTTTTGAAAATTCAAATTTTTTTCTATTATTGGTCTATGCTAAAGCAACAATCGTCCAAATTTTCAATTCAATCGGACAACGCGTTATGTAGATATAAATTATAAAGCAAAAAACACAAAATGGCGGCTAGCGGATAAACAAATCATTTCCGGATCTATGTTATATGGTAAAATGAGTTCGTCTTGACCTAAGGAACAACTTCACCGAAGGGTTCCAGGTTGTTCTGGGACAACCTGTATAGATTCAAACCGTATATTCGTCTTATTATCACAAAAGAATTCGTACAATGCAACAACAATAATTAATTGTTTCATGCATGTAATAACAATGAAATTATTTACCGAATTTAACGATTATATTAATTGAAAAACGTAAAATTGTATATATAAAATGTTTTTTTTTAAATTATACAAATTTCGTCACAAATATTTTATACAAATTTGTGTATGTAAATATTTTTGAAATAAAATAACAATAAAAAACTAAAATAAATTAATCTTTAATTAGTTCCAATATTTAAACTACACGTGTATTAGGATTAGGATTTTCAAAAATTCGTAACAAACAGGCAGTAATCAAAATAGGTTCAGAATGATGTCATATAAAACACAATAATATAAAGAATAGCACCCTAGGAAGTGATGAAATGTGCTAAATACAACACTTTAAGGAAGTTCTATTGCATCCTATGGAAATCAAGTAACTAACGGAGTTAATTGTTTGAATACCCAGTATATACTGAGTTTTGAACTGTCCCACAAGTTTCGAAAAATCTCTTATGGTTTTAAAGATGGACATATTTTTCGCATTCTGAGGAAATTTTGAGCAAAAATTATGAGAAAACTATTAAGTTTATGGAAAAATTTTCAAACAAAAGATTTTTTAATATTAAATTTTTGTTATATCTCTTACGGTTTCAAAGATACGCAGTTTTGCCCATTTTTCCCAAACATAGACCGATTTTGCCTATTAACAAACTTGACGGACAGACAGACGGACGGACGAACTGGAGAAATGGTCGAATTAAGCCATTTTATGAACACATATGCCAAATATTCATGCCTGCGATCAATACTTTTAAGCGTTACAATGTCGTGATCAAACTTAATATACCTTGTATATTTACATATACTGGGTATAGAAAAAGATCCATGACGTCGTATTTTAATGACGTCGCATATTAATTTCGAATCCCATTTTAAATTACTTTTAATTGTCAAACCCAGAAGCTTTGAAAGTTCAATACTATCTACACTATTCGTGCGACTGTCGATTGACTTTCGCAAGCTGAAAGGCAAAACTTTCAGGGTTTTCGACTGGTGCAGTCTGATGCAGTTTGTCTGGCAATATTCATCTAGAGTTGTCATTATATCGTCAACTCTAGATGGAAATTCTGCAAAGGATTTCGAGGAAGTTAAAATACTAGCATCGTCTGCGTTCATATAGAACCTGTTCTCAGTGCTAGTCAAAGGCATGTCATTAATATAAAGTACAAAGAGGATTGGACCAAGAATGGACCCTTCAGGGACAGAATGAGTATCTAAAGTTAAGAGTTGTGAGCTAGCACCCTCAATTGATACAAATTGCCATCGGTTACTGAGCCAGTGTAATGCCACACCTCGAATGCCCATTCTTTCCAGCTTATACAATAAATGCTTTACTGAGATCACAGAGAACTGCGCACGTGAAGTTTCCTTTGTCAATTAATTGAAGAATTGAATTGACAAAGGAGTAGAGAGCACTTTCCGTCGAGCACTTTTCCTTACAGAAACCGAGCTGACAATCAGTGACTAAATTATGTTGCTGTAGATACTGCATCAACCTATGGTCTAAGATCCGGCATTAGAAAAACCTTCCCTCATCTGTTAATTGAATGAAATAATTTTTAAAAGGCAGATAACAATATTATAAATGTATGAGTGCAATGTCTGCCACCGTAGTCCTGCTGGCTATATCATATTAATTAATTAATTAACATGATACAGTGTCTTTGTTTGTTGCTCGAACAAATATATTTGTCTCTCTCTCTGCGTAAGACACATTTTTTGAAAATTTTATTACTTAAAAATTTTTTTATATAGGTTGCAAATAATTTAATTATATATTTATTATATAAAATATATTTTATAATATCACAGTTATCACAAATTTTCAAAAAATGTGTTCTACGCAGAGAGAGAGACAAATATATTTGTTCGCGCAACAAACAAAGACACTCAAAGCAAGACTACGGTGGCAGACATTGCACTCCTACATTTATAATATTGTTATCTGCCTTTTAAAAATTATTTCATTCAATTAACAGATGAGGGAAGGTTTTCACTAATGCCGGATCTTAGACCACTATAAGTATATGTATATAGATTATAGATATATTTAATACATTTCAATATTTATGGATCGAATCTTAAATGTCGGTACATCTGTTATAATTTTACATTCCTTCAAAAAAAGAAACATTGCTGTCTAGTATCTTGATCTCTAAAATGAATTTCTTTTTCATTTGATTGTTTAATAAGTTCATATAATAATATTTAAAAGAAAAAAAAACGTTTAGAAAGTGACTTCATTAAAATGATAATATCACAAAATTGTTATTTCACTACCTGCCTAACGATGAAATAAGATTTAATTAAAACAAACAAACCCTGCAAGCAAAGAGAGTTATTTCCATACAAAATTTTTTTTACCTCTCACTATAAACATCTTATCTGAATAAAATCGTATGTACTCTGATTTCAATAATTATTTTTGTTTATATTACCATGTGATGACATTTTTTTTTTTTTACTATTTATTATACATATTGTTAAGAAAAAGTTTTGTAAACTTCTAGAATTTAATTGAAATGATTTAGTAAACATTTGTAGTTTAAACACGATGTAAAAGATTTTTACGTAAAAAATTATTACAAAAATCATGTACAGTGATAGACATCTATAATGTCATCAGAATATAGAAAAAAGATTGGGAAATGTAAACAAAAAATTAAAAACATATGGTTTAACAAGACAACCGCGTAATTTGAGCGTCAAATTTCGGTGTAAATTTATTGATAAGCTAACAAATATAAATATACAACTGTGTTTTTGTAAACTTTTTATGTCTACTCATCCATCTGTTAGCATGGTTGCCTTTCGACTAAGGTATACTAACGGAGGTGACTACAGTTTAATTAATTTGGCATTAAATCATATGTCAAATACATTTGTAACAATATTTTAAGTGGAAAAGGTGGATCGAATTTTGTAACACCAATTAAAACGCATTTCCTGAATTTTTTTCCAAATTCTTTGGATGTGATTTTATGCTCTGACCCTTGGGTACTTACGCTTGATTCAGTGACGACTTCTCTATAATTTGTATATATTTGTATAAATACCTCTTGTTATATATAAAGATATTATACTTTTTATATTTGACTCTATATCGTATTTGCACTAGATCATGGACTTCAAAGTTGCCTTTAGTACAGTACATATGTACCTAGGTTACACTTTACAACCACCAATAAACTTTGTTTTTATTATTAAATAGGCAAAAATTAAAGATTCTTAGTCCAAAAATTGTCCAAATTAACATTTATTAGCTTAAGATAAATGAATTACAACATATCTTCCAAGAACTCTGTACAAAAATTCGAAAAAAAGCTCATTAACATAAGAGTAAAAGCCAATACGAGCAAAGAAAAGTGACCAAAAACAGTGTTTTTTGTTTGTGTTTTGATATTGAAAAGATATGAAAGGACTATCGAAACTTACATCATATAAACTTTTATCATATCATGATGAAAACTTATCGATTCTATACTATGCTCGGGATCATTTCTCTGGGCTATATCTTAAAAACAAACCATTTTCGGGCGCCTACCTCCATGATGAATTGTATTCCATATTTTTAGATATGTTGAATTTTTGCACTATTTTTTCCAGGCATACACTACATTGTTAATATGTGTCATTATATTTGTCTTGCACTGTAATTATATTGACAAATATCATTTAATTTAGAATATCATGAAACTTATGGGTACCTAAATAACTGAAATAAGCGGTTAAATTAAATAGGTACCTAATATTAATTAAAAACCGCGCATGTACCTACTATTTTAAATAAAAATGAAATAATTTTTGTATTTTTATGATTATTAAGCTTGAAATTATAATAATTATTAGAAGTAATTTCAAAAAAAAAAAACAACAATATATTTTTAATAGTTTTTATTTTATGCATCAAATTTCGGTGATTAAATAGAAGAAGAAAAATTTTATTTCTATAAAAAAATATGTCCTTATATTTATTAGACTACGTGTTTCAAATAAAATTGATGGTTTTATATCCGGTATATGTAATATATACAAGGGTATGTTACGTTTAATCCTGGATGTCCACCTGTCCGTTTGTGTGTAGACATGGTAATAATAATTAGAAGGAGGGGTACCGTAAATTGGTCCCTAGCACCCAGACCAAGGGGTCCTCTGTGTCCTTCTTGATAACAACCTGTCACCCGCAGATGAAGCGATAGGATTCTATCGAGGCCAGACGCCACATAGAAGGCCCACAACTTCTCTGCCGGGATTGCTCCCAGGATTGATGGATCCAAGGTTTCGGACCCAAACATTATATGCCTGAAGCCCTGTAGGCTTCTGCAGGTGCATATAACATGTATGGAGGGGTCATCTTCCTCCATACAGGCCCTACAAGTGGGATCAGAACTCAAAAACGAAGACATAACGAGGTGAAATTTTGTGGGTATGTTTTAACACACAAAATGTTCTACCGCTGGGGGGGGGGTATATCCATCCATCTTTGAAACAACAAGATAAGAAAAGTTTACCACACAAAAATATTTCTTTGCACACTACTTTTGTTTGAAACTTTTTTTCAAAAACTGTAAACATTTGACACAATTTCAGGTCAAAATGATTCGAAAAATAGACCGAATGTTACCAGTTGGCGTCTGTCGGGCCGAATATGCTAACAAACTAATTAACGACTAAAATTTTTGACATCAAATGCTTGATAAAAAAATTATACCCATCTAGAATGGGAATCGACTCCACGGATTGGTAGAGCATTGGTCTAGAATACTAGAGGGCGAGAATTCGATTCCCATCCTAGATGTATATGATTTATCATATCAAGCATTTGATATCAAAGAATGTTATCAATGTTCAGACATATTACTTAAATGTCATAGTAAGTAAACGCTAGTCACTTCCTTTGGTATAATATAACCATACAAGGGCAACCATACAAGAATTGGATATAAATGTCTTCATAGACATAGCAAATTATTTACTTCACAATTAAATAGAAAACCATTACAGTAAAACATGGCTATGAAGTATAAAAAGGAACTTATACAGTGTAACTTCTCTTATAAGTTTATGGGTTCATAACCTAGACTATTTATTTTAAGTATTAAAATAAAAAATAAATATTATTATTAAATTGATCTTATATAGATATAGCATTTCGATAGCCACACACGCGTGCTTGCGCATCAATCTTCAAACGTCTAATAAAAGAAAGAAATAAAAAAACATTTGAAAGTAATTTTAATTGACAGGAAATAAAATATGATTAATTTTAAAAATATATTTTCGTCTATTTTAATTATACCTGTTATAAAAATATATTTATTAAAAAAAAAAAAAAACTACATAATCATAATCATTATACTACTCTATGGCTAGAGAAATAATCATTTAAACAAAAAAAAAAGAATTCTTCTTAACAAAATAATTTCGATAGAAAGTTAAAACTTCTACAAGCGATATATATATTTATATATATATATATATATATATATATATATATATATATATATTTATATATATATATATATATATATATATATATATATTTATATATATATATATATATTTATATATATTTATATATATATATATATATATATATATATATATATATATATATATATATACACCTCTATAGATAGATATCTATCATTGATGTTACTTGTTTGGGTTTAAATTCACTTAAATATTATTTTTAAATAATATAATAAAAAAATATATTTAAAAAAAAAAAATACAAATTGTTTAAAAGATTGTGTTTTTTTTTTATAATCTCAATATAATAATTATTTCATAATTATTATTACACTATTAAAGAATTATTTAATTTTAATATAATTATCTGATTGAATTTCCAGCAAAAAAACAAGTACCTTTAATGGTTTACTAAATAATATACAAGTTTAAGACACTAAACCCGACTACGAAACAAATATAAAACCTTTCATTTGATATCATTGATGAATGTTGGCAAGCGTATTATTCAATTTATATCAACCACAATGCATTTTATAATGACGTCACATTGCCTATGACACGCGGAACGGCTTGAGAAGGTTTTCTGCAGTCTCCGTCACGAACTCCAGATGAATATCGGCATAGTTCCTATCATAGTCTGTACACAAAAATGCCTTCCACTCCACTCACATCCTCAGGCATCACAATGGACAAGGTCCAAGTGTAGCCCGTCCAGGGTAGCCTCTACAATCTATCTATGTATCAAACAAACGCACCACCGAATCTAAATGTTATACAGATTGGAAAATATATTTAAATCTTGAGCGCCATAAGCTTATATTTACATATTGGTGATATATCGGGGGAAAAAATTGGATTTCTAGTTTGTAGTTCATTAAATAAGAGCTTGTTTTTTAGAAAATTCTATTATTATTAGGCTTTTCTTACATAAAAGTTTAACCTTTGCGTGAGACATGTTTCGTTTGAACTTGTATATTTCAAGTTATTTTAATTTCTTTCTGATTTTTCATATTATACACTTACGGAATGTGAATAATTAAGGTATTTCTATCGGAATGAGAGATCGCGATATCGTAGAAAGAGAGAAAAGATAAATTTTTAAATAGTAGTTGTATTAGTGCAGTAAATCTGACAACGCTGTGTAACACACACTCTCATACATTGCTCATCTGTGTGCGCGGTATAGCAGTCAGCACACGGTCAACGTATTGTAATTGTAAAAGCAACCTTGCTGTTTGTACAATTTGCTTCTGGAATAGCCTAAATATTTGTCCAAAAGTAATCTTTGTTTATTGTTTTTTCGTAAATGACACGGTACATTACATCTTATTTAGGCTCAAAGCATTCTTAATTTATTTTATTTACATATATCCAATTTTGTTTGCAAAGTTACTTTCTATAGCAAAAACGCGAAATAAAAATGTTCAAAAATGTTTCCTAAACAGTATGATGGGTTCCTATCCATTATGTGTTCAATATTGACAACTTTGAACATTTTTTGCACAGAGACAGACGGTTAATACTTGTATAATATTTTTTACAACTGTATATCGTTGAAAACTACCTCTTTGCAAAATTTTGTGCAAAACTACTTTTACTCTCATGCTGTTAGAAATACCTTAATCGAATTGATCCAATGTCAATATGATAATGGGGTTTAACCTCCGTTTTTGAGATACGACGATCTATAACAGAGGCCACGCACATCATTATTTTTTAACCTTTATTAATTTTTACTTTACATTTTTATGATGTGAGTGGAGGATCAGAAATTCGTATGCAGAAAAGGAATTGGTAGGTATGCGGAGTTCGTGAAGGGAAACTGCAAAACACCTTCATAAGCAAAGCCGGTTACTTTTTTCTAGTCCATACGCCGACAGTTTAGTTAATCAACCGCCCCATTAATTTTTTTTTTTAATTGACAAACTGCCGGTTTCGGGATTAGAACCCATAACCTCCCAGGTTCAAGTAGAAACAACGCCTTAACAAGCGTGGCTACTTGGCAGGATCCAATGTCAATATAAAAATCATTGATCCATATTTCAGTACGAAGAAAGAAACATTCTGAACCATTTTAGTGTGGTTTATAAAGTTTAATCAATATTTTTAAATGATTAACTTTTCACAAATCTATTAGTGTTATAAACTTTAATTATTTAAGTACCTATATCTATAATTATATATAGAAATGCTTTCACTAAATTATTTTATACAGAAAAAATTATTTTAAACTAGAGGGTAAATTATCATTGGAATATACCTAGGCGTGGTCAAAATTGACCATCATGGACCATCTAGACCATCTTTTAGTCTGATTGGAATTAAATTTGGTATTCGTTGTGCTTTTGGCACACGAAAGTTCAATAATGGGAAAAAGAGTTTAAAAAACCGCAAAATTTGAAATTGATAAAATGGATCACAAAAGAAGCTCTAAAATGGAACCACCAATGAAAAATTGGCCGATCTCAAAACACCTGACGAAGAACCAGATAATGAACTAGGGAGAAGAATTGAGCTATTGAAGATGCAGCTGTCAGAAAACATTATTGTCGTCAGAAAAGGATTATAACTTTAGAACGGTTTGGAATTTTGTACTTCTGATAGTTTTTCTGGAGTCGTAAAATTTACTTTTCTCTCATCATTATTTCGCTATCTCCTATAGTTTTCTCCAAACAATTCGGACAAACATACACACAACATATTTCCCGTTTATAAATATACAGAGTGTCCCGTAAGTCACAGACACAACTGAAGTTATGGATAGAAAATTGAATTCTGAGACGAAAAGTCCTTTATCATTTTTTAATCAGACGTACAGGTAATTAGTTATTAATTAAAATAAGTAACCAATCAGAAGCGCCCAACATCGTGTGTGAGTGAGTGTTTGTAAGTATGTTATTGGGGAATGCATGTACGTGTGTCTGTCGTAACCCACTGCGCGCCTCTGATTGGTTGCTTATTTTTAACTCGACTTCAAAAAGGAGGATGGTTCTCAATTCGTCTGTATTTTTTTTTTAAATTAATAACTAATTACCTGTACGTCTGATTAAAAAATGATAAAGGACTTTTCATCTCAGAATTCAATTTTCTATCCATACCGTTAGTTGTGTCCGTCACTTACGGGACACCCTGTACATACCGGGTATATAAAAATGAAAGATTGCAAATAATATTGCATTCACTTATTACAAAAAAAAACCCAACACAAATCTTATAGAAACACATGAAATACTTCTTTCTAATTTAGTTTAAAATGCTCTTTACATTATTTGAAAATGCACAAATATTTCACAATTTAATTAAATTACATAAAAATTTTACAAAAAAATAATAAAAAGACACATAAATTGCATTTTGATATGGCTAGTAATTTAAATTCAATTTTTATGTGATGTAAGTAATGAATTTTCTAATTACATAAAAATGTATCGTGACAGTATACAAATATATAGAGAGATGTGTGTTTAAAGATTTATTAATTTCTAATTAATTGATAGTAATCTATTTATAAAATAAAAACTTGTCTTTCACTCTAATTATTATTTGTAACCAAACACTTCCTAAATCGTTCTTAAAATGTTTAATTAATAGCCAATTGTAGCTCCTCTGTTGGCTTTCTATATACAACAAAAAAAATCGTTCATGAGTAGGAATCGATCAAGGAGAAAGGAATTGGCTTAGATAGAAAGAAGAAAACATAAATTATTCGAAATATCAATTATTTTATACTTTAAATTTATTGACAAATAACTTATTTCAAATATTTTACTATTTCTAAAGAAACTATAAAGAATATTAGATATCTGGGCAATCAGAAAACGATTATAACTTTGGAACACTTAGAAATCTGGAACTTCTGATAGTTTTTCTGGGCTTGTAAGAGAAGTTTACCTAGGGTCTTCTCTCATCATTCTTTTGCTACCTTCTATAATTTTCTTCAATCAATTTGGAGAAACTCACATGTTTCCCTTTTATACATATATTATATACCGCGTGTTTCATTTTAATTTCCCCAGGCCAATATCTCGAGAACTAAGTAAGATAAATGTTTCAGGCAGAAATTCTAGGGGAAAGTGTTGTAGGGGGATCAAATAACAGTGAAATCTTTGAAACCATGAAACCAATTTTAAAGGTCAAATCGAGATCAACCTTGTTTTTTTTTAAATGGAAACCTATATTTTTTATTTTATCGAAAGAAATACATATGTTTTGTATGAAAATTTTTTATTTTTTTAAATGATTTTTTAATCATACTAAATCCACACTATGATGAACAAATTTTACAGCTCTTTTTAGGGCTATGATGCGCACATCTGATCGACAACCTCCACGTGATGCACATTGGGTTACGGACTATGTCATTGATGAACACTTTTCTAATTTAATATCCTTAATAAATTTAAGTCCTAGAAAAAACATAAAAATACAAATCTGCAATAAACAAGTGAAAATAACAACTAACTTAGTTAATTGCTTAAATACCCGGTAAATACTGAATTTATGTAAAAAAGTTTAAAAATTTACGAAAGTTGTTTATTTTTAAAAAAGGAACATTTTTTGCCTTTAAATTTTGTTCTATCTCTTACGGTTTCAAAGATAGGAAGTTTTGTCAATTTTGCCCAAACATGGTCCGAATTAGCCCATTTGAGTTTGACCTGACTTTTTAGCCCTAGAACCCACATAAAAAATTTCAGGTCCTTATCACAGTAGCGTAAATGGACTATTTTGATCATTTTATGAACACTTATACCAAAATGTTTTTTCTGAGATCAATATTTTCAACCGTTACAAAAACGGAACTAAACTTAATATACCCTTCTAGATAGTATATACCGGGTATAAAAATACAGGTTTATATTTAAAAATCAAAGACCTCGGTTTGACCTTGAAAATTTGGCTAGTGCAAGGTCACGATTACCCCCTCCCCCACTCCCTAATCCTTAAAACTTATACCTGAAACATTTATCACAATTTTTCAATTTTAGTTGAACTCGAGATGGTGAACTTGGCATGGGGAAATTAAAATGGAGCACACCGGGTATATACCGGGTATAACAAGGCGTTGGTTGACATCTGTTGTTTGTTACAATTTACGAAATAAATTTATAATTATTAAGGTTTGTACATAATTTTAGATTTCCTGTATTGTATTTTATATTTTGAAAAACAAATATATTAAAAACTTAGTCATGATTTGAAAATAAAATAAATAATTATGTACTCATTTACATCATAATGTTTCTTTTTTAAGGTGTAGTTAGGTTTATTGACACCTAAATTCTGTTTACAGTCCAAAACAGTCCATTAGATTCATTTTATTGATCATATACATATTTTATATATATTATTTATTTATTATTTGGTATGTGAATCACATTTTATGTAAATTTTATTTGTCAGACACAAAAACTCTCTCTAATAATAAAAAATTTCATATTATACACAGAATTATAAGAAGTAGTTCGGTTCTTGGTATAAAAAAAAACGACTAATAATATGCAAAAAAATTCTTGAAAATCCTTTATGATAATGTTTAAAATGAGATCACAATACCGGATTCTTTATTCGCAAAAAGTTTGCAACTAAAAATTGTTAGTTTGTTTTTTATAAATATAATCAAAGAGGTTTTTTTTTTTGAAATGATTTTTTAGATTTTACCTGATTTTACCTGATTTTATCTGAACATAGATAAGAATATAAAGAATATTAAAATAATCAAAGAGAACTCTAGGTTTTTTGAAATTGAATTTCAAAATTTGCCCCAATTCCTAGAACAATTATTCGTACTTTATAAATACGTATTTTGACTACAAAGTAGTCATCATCAGTATGAATTAGCTAATCGAAACCATCTCCGGAATATGGAGTCAAAGATATGTTAGATAGATAGATAGATTGTAGAAGCTGCCCTGGAAGGGCTACACTTCCACCATAAGGTCCATTGTGATGCCTTAGGATGTGAGGATGTGAGTGGAGTGGAAGGAATTTTTTTGTATAGACTAGGAATTGGTAGGATATGCGGCTGTAGCCGACTATGATAGGAACTATACCAATATTCATCTGGAGTTCGTGAAGGAAACTGCAGAAAACCTTCTCAAGCATAGCCGATTACTTCGTTCTTGTCCATACGCCGACAATTTAGTCAATTAACCGCCCTTTTTTTTTCGTAATAATTGACAAATTTTTTAGATGTCGGGATTCGAACCCATAACCTCCCAGTTTCCAAGTCTTTTTCAACGCCTTAGACCGCTCGGCCACTTGGACTGGTGGTAAAGAGTAAAGATATGCTACTCGTTGCTAATTTGGAGAGACACGCACCATTTTTATTTTTTCAAAATTTTGAAATCTTACCTCAAATTCTTCAATTACTTTTTCTAAAGAGACATCGCTAGCGATTGACTTGTTAGGCCACCCTTGATCTATAATATTATTTTACAGTTTTTACTACAAATTACTATTTTTACTATTTAGTTCTTGGTTTATCTAGAGCACGGTAGTGCGCAGGGCCGAATTAAAGGGACATTTGGCCTTCTCACTTACAGTGCTATTACTACAGGAAATATCAGAGGTGATCTGATCCCGAAATATCTTCTGAACGAAAATAGCTACAGTGTTGATATTTCGATAAAAACATTAACTGCCCGATTAATTGACATGCATTATAAATGTTTTTAACACTTTATGAGACTTTTAATTTATGTTTTTTTCCACGCAGTAAGGAAACAAATAAAAGAAACACAAACACAAATATGAATAAAGTAATTTTTTTTTAATTGGAAATAAATTACTTATAAGGTAGAAAGTTTTTTTTTTCTTCTAAAAATAGAAGAAGAAAAAAATATACAAAAAATTATCTATATTTATAATAATTTATTACTACTGCGATTTTGAATGGTAAATTCCGTAGCAAAAAGTAAAAACAAAAATTTAATTTTGTGGCATCCGATAAACTATCCGTTATTCAGTAAATGGCATCTTAAGCTTCATTTAGATTACGACATTATACACCGTACACTCATTGTATACACCGAGTGTCCATGTGTGCACACGGGTGTCTCTAATTGTGACATTTATTGCGACACTATAATTTGATGTTTTGTGTATACTAATGATGGAAATGTTAAATTTAGATCATTCATTTGCAAAATAATAAATAACATTTATTATACTTGATATTATAAAGCAGGGGAGTTAGTATGTTTGAACGCGCTAATCTCAAAAACTGTCAAAAAAGTTTGATTTGAAAATAAGGCTATAAAAAATATATATATATTTTTTATAGGCTATAAAAAAAGTACGTGAAAATTTATATATACCATTATTTGACATCAAATGCTTGACATGAAAAATCATACACATCTAGGATACACAACCTCTGGCATTCTAGATCCTGCCTCTGAGATACCTGAGACTTTATGGTAGTGGAATGCATATGATTCCTCACTATCTTGTATTTTAATTGTTGTTTTTTTTTAAACTATCGTCTATTAATACCTACATTGTTAGTATGGTTACCTCTCGGTGATATTATACCAACAGAAGTGACTAGCGTTTACTTAATTTGCCATTTTAAGTAATATGTCTGAACATTGATAACGAATATTAAAATAATCAAAGAGAACTCTAGGTTTTTTGAAATTGAATTTCAAAATTTGCCCCAATTCCTAGAACAATTATTTGTATTTTATAAATACGTATTTCGACTACAAGTTAGTCGAAAGGTAGGTAGGATAATATTATCAATGACAAACAATCGGGCATATATATATAGTGTCAGTTGTCAAAACTGTTCGAAAATTGATTTTGGTCAAAGTCGCCGCCAAATCGGAACTTGAATCAAAGTACATCTGGCTCAAGTGAGATTTGGAAGAACCGAAAAATCGTGTATAGCTGCACACGTTATTGAGAACAACCACAAAATTGACAAATCGAATTTAAAACTACTGAAATGGGTACTAAACCCCACAGAATTAGATGCATATGAAAGTATCTACATACACAAATTAAGAAAACAGATAATGAATTTAGATAATGGCCCAAATCTAAATTCTGAATTAATAAAATTAAACCATATTCAAAATTTAATACCTGAATATCAACGTTAGCTTCGATCAACACCCTCACCTTATTAACAATAACAACACCGCATGTTCAGAAAAGGATACCGCCAAAAAATGGAGTAGGTTAATCACACACTCTTAATTGGTCTGTCAACTCAAATAATCCTTCAGGTACTACCTCAGTTAGACTATTTAAAGACCAAATTTTTTTAATATTATTGTGAGACACGCACCAAATTAGCAACGAGCAACACATCTCTGACTCCATATCCCAGAGATAGTTACGATTAGCTAATTCATACTGATGATGACTACCTTGTAGTCGAAATACGTACTTATAAAATACAAATAATTGTTGTAGGAAGTGGGGCAAAAATTGAAATTTAATACATAAGAATGTTATCAAGGTTTCACCGGTCGAAATAATTTTGTTTTGAATATCAATTAACTACGTAACCCCAAAGCATTCAGTAAATATTTTTCACATATACTTGTTTTCTTTGGAAACATTAAATCGCAATGTTTATCTCTAATTGTTTTACAAAAATGAGCTACCATACTGTATACCGATAAAATATAAATAAAAAATAATAATTATTATATTGAAAGAAAATAGAGATCATTATTATCCCGCTGTGATTGAAATCAAGATGATTTAAATATAATTTTTATAAAAATTATAATATAAATAGTTTGAAAGTCATTAAAGAACAAATCAACGATGCAATCAAATAGTCAATAATAAATAATCTTGATAAAAAAATGTTCTCATAATATCATATATTTCAGTGTTAATATAAATAAATATAATCTTCGGAATTATTATTTTTAATATACAAAAAATTATTTTATATTATTTTGAATATATTTTCAAATAGAAATAATTTTTTAGTACAGTAATTTTTCTATAATTATTTTATATACATTTGAGCTTCACTCATTTGGTTTTCGAAAAATGCTTCAAATAAAGGTTGTTAATTATTAATATACTAACAACTGTTATTCGAAATATTTTGTCGAAATATTATTCATTCGAAAACCGAATGAATAAGGCAGCAGAAGAGGTAGATTGTAAAGGCTGCCCTGGACGGGCTACACTTCGACCATAAGGTCCATTGTGATGCTTTAGGCTGTCAGGATGTGAGTGGAATGGAAAGAATTTGTGAGTAGACTAGGAATTGGTAGAATATGCGGCTGCAGCCGACTATGATAGGAACTATGCCGATATTCATCTGGAGTTCGTGAAGGAAACTGCAGAAAACCGTCTCAAGCATAGCCGGTTACTGCGTTCTTGTCCATACGCCGACAGTTTAGTCAATTAACCTCCCCTTTGATTTTATTTTTATAATTGACAAACTGTCGATGTCGGGATTCAAACCCAAAACCTCCCAGTTTCCAAGTACTGCATACTGCACAGACATAACGCCTTAGACCGCTCGGCTACTTGGACTGGTTAATGAATGAGATACAAATCAACAATAAAATTTGGAAACGAGACTTCTATTTTCGACCAGTTCGGCTAGTTTTTATTACTTTGCGAAAGAACTAATAAATCGATTTTAATTTCCGATGCGCCAAATTGTTTGTCTTATTAATACCTAAAAATGGTTCTTTAACTTTTTTCCGGTCAAATTTACAATTTCGTCGCTATCGCTCAAAAACCTCTTTTTTCCGTTTGGCCAACTTTGAACGCGTGGCAAAAAAATGAGTGGTGAATAGGTGGTTGGAAAATAGTAGGTCTTCATCTGGGCTATCTGCCCTACAAGAATATACAACTCGCAAATGTTACGGAGAAGTGTCATGCAAATCTACCCATTTCCTGGCCTACATATATGATATACTAAGGGTATGTTCCAAAATTTGCTGCCAGCGCTGTGAGTGTTAACGCCATGAATCATGCTGCGAACAGCATTCCAAAATTGCAAGCGCATTGCTACTGCTACTGCAGCCATGAAAATTGGAACGCGGTTCACCATTTTCATTACTTTCACTGCTTCACCTTTTCAGCGGCAGCAGTCACAGCACAAAATTCATGACGTCATTTGTTTTCACAGTGCTACTGCAGCGTGCTGTCAAGAATTCGGGAATGCGCGGTGAAGCACTGCCAGCGCTCGCAGCAAATTTTGGAACATACCCTAAATGTCTAGATTGTTTACAAAATATAAGGTTATTTTCCAGAAACACTCCGCATTTTAGTCTGTATATAGAGATAAGAAACACACACACACACGAAACAAAATTATGTTGTTGTTCTTCAAAAAAACGAACAACAACGTTGTCACTTTCGCTCTCAGATTAACTACGCTATTGTTTATTTTTTAACCATTTGTTTTGTGAATTATTTTTATTTAACAATTGTTTTGTTAAAAATGAATAATAATAGAAGACTTACTTTAACAGAAAGATATATTTTTGTGATTTATTTTAGCCTTCTTCAGTATTTTCTTGAGTAACTCGCTGTATGTATAGGAATACGAACTCTATTATTTTTAACCCGACTTCAAAAAGGAGGATGGTTCTCAATTCGACTGTATTTTTTTTTTTTTTGCTTTTTTTTTTTATGTGTGTCACCTCAGAACTCCGTCATTTATGAACCGATTTTGAATTTTTTTTTTAAAGGGTTTGGTTTCCCATTGGTCCCATTGGCACCAAATCGCATTCTGATGAGGGGATCCCCGGGAATTCGAGGAAAATCACCTTTTTATATGTGATAACCGATTTCTGCGAAATTTATTGGGGTATAAGGGTATACTCATTCATAATGGGAAAATAAGAATTTTTTTTTTAAAACCGACTCCAAAAAAATTTTTTACAAAAAAAAAAACCGACCTCAAAAAAACAATTTTTACAAAAAAAAAAACAGAATGCATGTAAAAAAAACTGAAAATCTGTAATGAAAAAAATGCACTAAAAAATAAAAACAAAAAACAACGGATACAAAAAAATGTGTTATAAAGAAATGCACTAAAAGTAGGCCGTATAGTTGGTCTACCCATATTTAGACAAATAAAATAAGTTATAGAACTTCAAAGTCACTAAAAAGCGAGAAATAAAACCTATTTTGACAAAATGGAAACCCGACTTCAAAAATCAAATATTATTGTGCTAGTTTTAGTTCACCTAAGCAAAAATTTTTTAAATATATATGTACAATTATTGTTATTTTTGGAGGCGGTGTCCAAAAGTTATGTGAATTTCTCTATGTTGACACCGACTCCAAAAATAACAATAATTGTACATATATATTTAAAAGCTTTTGCTTAGGTGAACTAAAATTGGCACAAGAATATGCAATTATTTTTTTACTTTTTAGTGCATTTCTTGTTATAGAATATTTGATTTTTGAAGTCGGGTTTCCATTTTGTCAAAATAGGTTTTATATATATTTTATTTAAAAAAATAAAAAAACCTAATTCACACGACTTTTCTTTTATTTATAGAAGAAGAAGAAAAAACGCAACAACTTACTTACTTCTTCATATTTATGTATTACACATACAGTGTGACCAATTTTACTTATACAAAAATAATATGTTGGAATCTAGGGAAATTTTTGACATCCGCGGATGTGGGTTTATATGACAAGTTTTTTAAAAGAGATACTTAATTTAGGTCCATGTTTAAAGGAAAGAGATGGTAATAATTTTTAATAATCATTATATTATAATCAAATTTTTAGTATAAAAATTTAAATTTTGGTGTATTCTATTTGATAATGAGCAATGTCGCTACCATTTCCAAGTTCCATCCTGTTTCGCAGAGGTTCATAGATTAATCCCGTGTGCTAAACAGACTAAAGTGCTGCGGGTGCATCAATTTTAGATAATTCCTCAAAGACGTTGTTGTATGGCCCTTTCAAGAATATGTTTTATGGCATATTTTTACACTGAGATTTATCTCGAACATGCTCATCTGTTTAAAATAAGACTAAATCACACTTTACATCGTTTGTGGTTTTGTTGATTCACTTGTCAAATAGATTATTCAAGTCGAAACACTCAAACAGTAATGTAAATTGTTGAAATAAATA
The DNA here is from genome assembly GCA_963920215.1 of Nineta flava. Lineage (NCBI taxonomy): Eukaryota > Metazoa > Arthropoda > Insecta > Neuroptera > Chrysopidae > Nineta > Nineta flava. Next base: position 126,156,923 of record OY986041.1, read on the forward strand.
AAAAGCATCCATGTTATTATATGTCTAAACACGTTATGATTTATTTACAATCAGAAATGCTAAACAACACAATCAACATCCGAATTGGCAAAAGATCCGCAAAAAGCATTGATTATTGCGGATGTGGATGCTAAAAGTAATGCGGAAGCTGGCGATTTCGGATGCGAATGCGAATATCCTCAATACACGGACCGTATTATTATTCCAAAAGGAATAGTAGTAGTTTATATTTCATACGCCATTTGAGGTCGAATAAAATCGGGATACTTTTAAACATCTTCATGTGCAGATATCTAAATGGACTTAAGAATTAAAATATGAAAAACATAACAGACTGGAACCATAGACTTCCGTCTATCCAAGATAGTGTACCCAATTCACCACAGTTACTCAGTGATTACATTACATTCACATACCTATAAATTTATTATAACATTTTTATTTTCAAACATATCGTAGAATATTGATATTAGTCGTACAAAATTCGGGGCGTCCCCGCTATTTTTGAATTTTTGAAGTGAAATAACTTTTTAACGGTTCATTCGTTAATGATGATTGAAAAAACTGTTTCTTATAATTCTGTAAAGTTTCTATATTCGAAAACTCACCACTGTAGCTCTTTTCGTTCAAAAGTTACAGTACCTGAAAAAACGCTCTAAATTAAGGATAAGTAATAGCACTGTAAGTACGAAGGCCAAAAGCTCCTTAAACTCAGCCTTGCGCACTTCCGTGCTCTAGATAAATTGATTAATCTGAATAATGGACATCTCGTTGTTTCGTTGTTAGTAGTATTCAATATTTAATTAATAATTTAAAGTTCACAAAAACAATTATTATTTTGTAAATGAACTTACTGTCAATTTTTTTAGAAAATCTAACATATTGACCTTTTAAATTTTTAGAAAATCTATGACATATTAACCTTTTAACGTAGGTAAACACCTTGAAAACTGTCAATTACACAAAATTTATGAATGGGATGATAAAAACTTTTATATTTTATATATTTACTATAAAAATTACTTATATATTATGAATCATTATTGTAAGTGTATTTCCCCATTTCTTTGAAAGTAGACTATCCGGAAATACTGCCATTTTCTCTTTTTTTAGTCTTTAAGTAAAAAATCCTATCGTATAAATAATATAAGGTGGAGTCATTTCTATGAAAAATATGATATCAACATAAATAAATATGATTATCACATCGTTAGAACTTTCTATTCTAAAAACTAATGTGATATTAATTCTGCGATTTATTTATTTTCATTCTAAAATTAATCTTTTATAATAGGGAATATGCATGAAAATTTTTTTTCACATTTATTTTCAGAATATGAAAATACTGTTAATACTGTAATAATATTTAAAAACGAAATTAAAATCCGACAAATATCAAGGAAGCTATAAGCTTTTAAAGATTATTATCTGTCTCTTTCTGGCAAAAATACTAAAAACGGAGTTTTACGTGTATTTTAAATGGTGAAAGTGTAATATGACGTCACATAACATATCAAGAGGGCTATCACCCTCTTTGTCTAATCGGAAATTTCAATCATTCATATCTCGCTAATTTTTAAAGTTATTTAAAAAGTAATTTTACCTTGATATTTGTCAAGTAAACATGCTTCAATTCAAGTGAAAAAAAATTTTCATGCATATTCCCTATTGGGCAATAAAGTCTTAGCATTTCTTATTTTGCTGTATTTATTCAGCATAATGCATAAAGTATTATGAAGCGCACATTGAGCGTTATTCTTAACACGTTATGATTGGCGCATAGTACGTGCTCTACGCATGATACAATCGCTAAACTAGAACTCAAGACAGATCGTTGACAGATGGCAACGATCAAAGACAAATTATTGACAGCTAACCTTAACTAATTTAATTTTGAATCATTACGAAATTGTTTTATGTTGATTAGTTAAGTATTTTAGTTAGCAAATCTATAATCATAAAACTGTATTGAATTCTTCAAAACTGACATTGTGTCCGTTTTTTTGAAATATTCACGAAGGTCTCCGCATCAAGCGGCTAGCTTGTCATCGCGACAAAATACTAAAACTTTTTAATTTCAACGTTGACTTTCGTTGGTTGTCGTCTTTAAATGCTGGCTTCTTATTGGTCAATGCAAACTACTGCTGATATTTGCCGCTGAAAAATTTGGCTGGGATTTGTTCTAGCTTTACTACAACTAGAGTCCACTTAGTCACACTAGTCACTTAGTCACACATAGAGTCACTACAACTAGAGTCCACTTAGTCACACATATATGGCCAAGCGGTCTAACTCGTTATGCTAACTAGGAACTAGGTTGCGGGTTACGGGTCTGAATCCCGGCGGCGGCAGTTTGTCAATTAAAATTAATGGGGCGATTTATTGACTAAACTGTCGGCGTATGGACAAGAACGAAGTAACCGGCTATGCTTGTGTATGTTTCCCTTCACGAATACCAGATGATTATCGGCATAGTTCCTATCCAAGTCCGCTGCAGCCGCGCCTACCTAGCAATTCTCAGTCTGCATACAAATTCCTTGTCCTCCGCTCACATCATTAATGTATTGTTAAAAAAAAAGTTAATAAAGGTTAAAAAAGTAATAATGTTACGAATCATGGATTCTCAGAAACGGAGATTCTCTTTCACAATACATTCATCATAATTTCTTCAAATATGAATTTGTTCAAGAATGCACGTCAATTTAAAATATATTTTTATAAGGTTTTATTAAATTTTTTTTTATTACAATTATTAAAAAGATCCATAATATTGTCGTAGCTACTATTAATAATAGGCAGCAAGCGACACATGGATTTATTAGGAAAATATAGTCATATATATAATATATATATATATATATATATATATATATATATATATATATATATATATATATATATATATATATATATATATTATCAGGTATGTAAAAATGTAATAATCATGTGTAGCGTGTCAAGTGTAACATTCCGCAGCACCTGTACATACCGCACCATGCCTCCCCCCCTCGTGCCCTCACAGCTCCATCATATAGTATTTGTCACACTCATTCAAATTTGTCTTGATTTTTTGTGTATATCTAGGCTACGGAAATGATTATCTGAATGTATAGTGCTGCTAGATTACATTGATCTTTTGGGCAGTTTTATTGTTGATACACTTTCACGGTCTATTGACGTCGATAGGCTGATGATAGGCTGAATCGTGCTTGATTCGGAACGCAGCGAAGGACTTAGTCATCATAGACGATATGCTGACACGTTATGTCACATTTTTGACAACATATTATCTGTTTCTTTTTGGCACATGAATACTTGTATTGGAAAGAAGAGATGACTATTCGCTGGGTGCGCATAGTCATCTACTAATTTAAAAGTACATAGTCGTCTACTAATTTAAAAGTAAGCGTGTTGTTGTGATCCAATTGGTCGTCCGTTGGATTTGTTTTAGGTTGGAAATAATACTTGTTAACAAATTGCCGAAATTACACTTAATATACTTTATTAAATATAATGTTGAAGTTTAAATGTTTTACAATAATATATATTTACAAGTTCCAATAATTATAATACTAACAAAGGCAATTCTGATACGAATTATTTGACGAATTTAATTTAAGTTCCTGGTGGAATGGAGTTGTGTCTCTTATATAGTCCCTTGAGGGGTTACCGCAATTTTTTGTAGCGTCTGAAATAATCATAGAAGCGTGCACGCGCTTATTGTAGCTAAGCAAAAGCCACGCGCATTTCATAAATTCCTTCAGTAACAATTTCTCACGTATATGTGTTATAAAATAGAAGGCAAATTGTAAGATTCTTACAGCAGTAAAACATCATTAAAATAAAAAGTACATACATAAAATTAAACTAACTAAAGTAAAACTTTTTCCAATTTTATAAGACAGCAATAGTGTGTTGTATGCACATATACATTGCCGCCAAAACTCTTCTAACGCAACCAAAAATCTTGGTTGCGTTCCTTATTATCCGGGCTAGTTCTCCTAAATATACACAAAGTTGTGCACCTGGATATCGATGAAATTATCAACGTTTTCGCGAAACAGAAACGTAAGCTTGAATTTGTAATTTAAGTAAGCACCTAAATAAAATTATTTAATGTAAAATGCATACTAGCGTTTAATTTAATTTGATATCATTTGAAGTTGTAAAAATTTCATCAAAATCGGTTCAGTAGTATAGAGTCTGAATGTCACACTGTGATGTGCAAAAAAACACATATTTACTTTTAAAATTTTCGTGAGCGAACAAACTAACATTTTACAGGTTTATTAATTTACTAGTGTTTGCCCCACGGTTTTGCCTCCACGTGGAACTAAAAACTAATCTTGGTTAGGGCGTCATACATTTTGTAAACATCTCCTTTTGTAGGAATGCACTATATCGAGCATGAGCGAGTTCATACTCCAACTCGCACTTGGCCGATTTTCGAGTGGCTGTGACCATTATCTTTTTTGAGGGCTGGATCCGCGTCTATCTAGTAGATTACATGATGTTCAATTGATTGTCCTATACACAATATTTACAACACATACGTAAATAATAATAAAAACTTATACACACATACATATACTAACAGCAGTAACAATAATTGTTCGCATACTGAAGAAAACAAAATGAGCACAAAATACCGCTAGATGTTCTACAATTTATAATGATGGATGGAGTCACATATGTGTAGTAAGTAAGTACCTATGTATGTATGTATGTATGTATGTTTGCATTTAAAAGACGTGCGGGGTTTTATCTATCTGTAAATGAATAGTTTTCAAAAGGTGTGCAAGAAGAAGCCACTAATAACTAACTCTAATACCATATTTTAATTAGGATACTGATACTCACATATAGTATTACTAAATATTTTCTAATAAATTTTTAATATTATCCTGTACTCTAGCTGAAAAAGCCGGTGTTGCTCAGGCTTCAAAATATTCTTTTAGAGAGCAAGGTAAATTTATGTCAAATACTTAATTATTTTTATCTAAATTTTGACAGTTTAAAACATCAATTTTTATTTCCCGGTATGTATGAAATATACAGACCGTTTTTAAACGCATTTTTAATAGAGAATCAGTGTTAAATAAATATTTACTATAAAACCATAAATACATATACATACTGAAACTGAATGTCTGGACTGGAATATTGGGTGGCCATATTACAGGACCATTCTTCATTGACGGATCTTTAGATTCTCAAAAATATTTCAGTTTGTTACGAAATAATATTTTGCCAACTGTTAGAGCTCTTCCTAATTAGAACTGGAATCTGTATGGTTCCAACAAGATAGTTGCCCTGCACACAATGCGATGATAGTAAGGCTGTTCCTGGAACAAACTTTCCAAGAACTTCTTATGAGTGGTTTTGGAATCTTTAAGTGGCCAGTCAGATCGCTAAATCTCCTAACTTTTTTTGTGGGGTTTTCGCAAAATTAAGGTAAAGAATTGTCGACAATTGTGCGAATATTTCTCCTCAAGTGCTGGAAAATACCCGGATAGATTTCTATACCGACTCCGATATTGTTTAGCAAATAATGAAGGAATATTCTTTTTTTTTTTTAAGGTTTTATTTTTCTTTTCATTTGTGTGGATTGTTGTTTTATGTTATACCGTTAATAGAATACTATCATTTATTTTCAAACATTACACATACAAATAATAAGGGATATTCAAAAAAGAATTTTCAATTGTTAGAAGTAATGCTAAGCTTAAGAAGGCAACAATAAACATATTTAACCCACTCTCATTACATGTTTATGCATACTGAATACAAAACAGTCCAGATATTCTATAACAAAAAATGCACCAAAAAGTAAAAAAATAATTGCATATTCTTGTGTCAATTTTAGTTCACCTAAGCAAAAATTTTTAAATATATATGTACAATTATTGTTATTTTTGGAGGCGGTGTCCAAAAGTTATGTAAATTTCTCTACGCTGACACCGCTTCCAAAAATAACAATAATTGTACATATATATTTAAAAATTTTTGCTTAGGTGAACTAAAATTGACACAAGAATATGCAAGTATTTTTTTTACTTTTTAGTGCATTTTTTGTTATAGAATATTTGATTTTTGAAGTCGGGTTTCCATTTTATCAAAATAGGTTTTATTTTATTTCTTTATTAAGCATATTGTGTATAGTTATTATAGCAATGCTTTCCAACACATACGGTATAAAAGGGTATATTGAATTTAGTCCCGACTTTGTAACGGCTGTCTGTCTGTCAACACGATAACTCAAAAACGAAAAGAGATAACAAGCTGAAATTTTTTGTGTGTGGTCTAGAGTGAAAAGTAAGGTCAAGTTCGTGAATAGGCGTGAATCGGATCGTGTTTCGGCAAAATGGGTAAAACGGCCCATCTTTGAAACCGTAAGAGGTAGAAAAAAAATGTAAAATGAAAAGATGTCCCTTTTTTAAAAATAAACAACTTTTGACATAAACTTTTTTACATAAATTCAGGATATACCCCGGGTATTTAAGCAATTAACTCAGTAAGTTGTTAATTTCATTTGTTTATATTTTTAATTTATTAACAAATTATTCATTTTCAAAATTTTGTTAATACAAGTATTTCTACAGGAACAATAAACTATTTTAGAGTTCTAGCCGTCAGAAAACGATATCAAATGAGTTAATTAGTCCTTTTCCGCAAGTCTGCCCATCTATCTATGAACACGGTTGGTCCTTGTGTTCTCCAACTAGGGTGAAAGACCTTACCTTTTAGAGATAGAAGAAAAATTGAAATAGAAAAAATTTTTTATTTTTAAAAATAAACTTTTTTTATATAAATTGAATTGGTTTTTGGTTCAATTTCAGCGCAAACATCTGTAACTATTGTAGTTTACAAAAGCATGCATATCAGTTTATGATAGCACCTTTGTATATACAAGGTATTGAAGCAATTAACTCAGTCAGTTGGTTTTTGTCACTATTTAAAATATAAATATAGTCATAAATAATCAGTCCAAGTGGTCGAGCGGTCTAAGGCGTTATATCTGCGCAGTATGCCTACTTGGAAACTGGAAGGTTATGGGTTCGAATCCCGACATCGGCAGTTTGTCAATTATTAAGAAAAAAAAAAGGGGGACGGTTAATTGACTAAACTGTCGTTGTATGGACAAGAACGGAGTAAACGGCAATGCTTGTGAAGGTTTTCTGCAGTTTCCTTCACGATCTCCAGATGAATATCGGCATAGTTCCTATCATAATCGGCTGCAGCCGCATATCCTACCAGTTCCTAGTCTATACACAAAAATTCCTTCCACTCCACTCACATCCTCACATTCTTGGGCATCAAAATGGACATTATGGTCGAAGTATAGCCCATCCTGGGCAGCATCTACAATCTATCTATCTATCTAGTCATAAATACAACTTTACATTGTTAACAAAAGGGTGTAAATTTTCGGATAGATTTGGGGTATGAAAAGTATTGCACTTATGGCCCCATTGTGCTTCAGTCTATAGGAGCTTGCTTCTCAGGTTCATATATTTGAGGTGTGTTGCACCGAATATTTTGTATCTGCTATTCGAGAGATTCGCAGTTAAAAATGATTTGACTGGATGTTTCTTCCTCCTCGAACAGTATCATCTACTTTCGTAGATGATAATGTCCGGTGATGAATCCGTTAACCTTTCGAAGTGTATTCTGTTCAGGTTAAGTGCATCGAAGGGCAGCCTCTTGGATGCATTCCGAAATAGTATTTTCCCGATTTTGGTTTCGGTATTTTTTCCACAGTGATCACTGCAGTGCCGGATTTACTTTTCTAAGGCCCATAGGCGGAGTTTTTATGGGGGCCTATTTGAGACGAAAATTTTTGATAGAAACGGGAAAATAACCAGATTTTTAGTTGAAAATTTTTTTATTTAATAATGAATGAAATGACCGCTACTTCAAGGATTAAAAGTTTACAAAATATTATTTTTAAATCATTTTCCGACTTTTCTGCTTGTTAATCTATCTTGCATCATGCACGTTCTGAGATTTCCTTGCAATAATTTCAATTTTGAAAAAGCTCGTTCGCTCTTTTCGCTCCTACGACTTTTGGTTACCTACGACTGCATATTCAAAGATAAAAAAAACAAGCCGGGTTGATTCGGTTACTTACGATTGCATTCTCAAAGGTCTGATTGTCACTATTTTATATTTTTCAAAAATTTTTTTCAAATTTTTTCATTTTGTGCCCCGATTTTGTAGGGGCCCCTAAGCGCCGCCTAGTCCGCCTATATGGTAAATCCCGCACTGGATCACTGTGTTTAACGTCTATATCCACTCTTGTTAACATTCTGTTTTTGGGATTCCTAAAATAGGTTTTGAGCCTGAACATGCTCAAACGTTCTCGGAAAGGGAAAATTTTGCATACAATAAATGAATGATATGCAAAAATAAAGACAAATTTGTTTTTTTTTTTAATGATTAATGAATTATTTTTTATATGTATTTCTAATAATTTTGTTTTTTTAAATATGAATAATAATAATTTTTTTTTTTTTGTTGTAATTTATTACACAGTTTATTTTTTATTTATTTTTTAAATACATTTAATTTTATGGTACAATAATTAAATTTATTGTTTTGTGGATATATATACTATTTATTTATTATTATTATTATTATTATTAAATATATGATTATTATGAATATAACTTTCAAAATGTCGAAAAATTTAGAGCTCCTATTATTATAAACATTTAAATTCATATCAAAAATGTTTTTTTGTTTTGTTTTGTACAAACAATATATAATATTTTAAACATGTGTGAGTCTATTTACACGCTGACATGTAAATTATTACCAAAATTTATTCTCTAGACCTGGCCAAGTTAATCTAACCTAAACGCAGTTTAATTTTAAAATGATAACCTTGAAAAAATATATTTATGTGTTGTTGTGAAATCTGTCTTGTCACGAAGATCGCGGACATTTCCTAAAACGTCGGCATATTGTGTAGACATACAAAATGCCTGGGCACTTCGTAAAAAGCCCATCTATAACAAAGAACCAAAGTTGTTCAATTTTATTTTGAAAGTCAACATTCGATTATTCAGACACAAAGATCATATCGAAATTTCTTTCATATTCCGACAATTTACTGATTGGTTCATCGTTTTCGGCAACATGGGGTTGTCTGTAATCTTCTGCGTGCTGGAAGACCTCGTGCAGTGCGAAATGATGTCAACATTGCTCGGGTGCAAGCAAGTGTTGAGGAAAACCCCCGAGATTTCCACCAGGTAACGTACTCAGCAGTTGCTGATGCCTAGGCGGTCTTTGGAAATAATTTTACATTCGTTACACCTTTTTCAATATAAGATTCAATTGGTTCACGAGTTAAAACCAAATGATACACAAATACGCATTCATTAAATAATACAATACGCCGACGTTTCTTGAAATGCCTAGGATCTTCGTGAAATAAAACATATTTCTCAATGAGACCACAAATTGTGCATTTTTGACGCGGTCTTGCCAACTGTGCACACAGTCAACAAACTTCAATTTACAAATAATAATACTTTTTTCACATATTATTATTTGTGTATACTTAAGGACGTTCGAAAGAGTCATTTTGCAGGGAAAGACGTAAGTGGGGTATCATGCGACTGCGCATGCCCGCAGCGTTACAGATTTAATGTATACATTGAAACTAGAATTAAATATTCTATGGTTATTTGATAAATATTAATACTCGTGAGTCGTGTGACTCGTAATGTTTCTTTTATTTTAAATAAAAAAGTAAAATCTTGTGTTTTGCTTCTCTAAAATGGTAAAATTACTTACTTACCAAAATGCATTTGAACATACCGTCATCTTTGGCTCAAATAAATCCTTGTTTATTTAATAACAATTTACTTAGTTTTATAGAAACTTCTTTGAATTTTAAACTATGTTTTATTCGAGTCTAAAGGTTAAATTTGTAGTTTCTCCATAAGGCCGAATGTTCAAAGCGTGATTTTCAATATCGCAAAAATGCATTTGAACTAACATTTTGAAGCATGCCAATGAATTCGTATTGACTTTTTTCATAAGATATTTAATTTACAGGATTTTTTTCTCTTTCGAACGTCATTAAGCGTCACAATACAATAATTATGTCAAATTCCATTAAGGTTACTTAAGACATAGTATGAAGAAGAGGTAGAGGTAGATTGTAAAGGCTGTCCTGGACGGGCTACACTTCGACCATAAGGTCCATTGTGATGCCTTAGGATGTGAGGATGTGAGTCGAGTGGAAGGAATTTGTGAGTAGACTAGGAATTGGTAGGATATGCGGCTGCAGCCGACTATGATAGGAACTATGCCGATATTCATCTAGAGTTCGTGAAGGAAACTGCAGAAAACCTTCTCAAGCATAGCCGGTTACTTCGTTCTTGTCTATACGCCGACAGTTTAGTCAATTAACCGCCTTTTTTTTCTTAATAATTGACAAACCTCCCTGTTTCCAATTACTGCATACTGCGCAGACATAATGCCGTAGACCGCTTGGCTACTTGGACTGGTGGAGTATGAAGAAACTAGCGTATACTATATAGAAAAACATGTCATTGAATTTTTAATTAAATATTGTTATGAAAAAATTAACTCGTCAACCAGGAATCGAACCTCAGACGTATGGCTTTCTAGCTCAGCCTGCTTACCGGTACTAGTTTTACTGTGCAAATAATTTTATGAAATAAATTTGCACGTTAACGTACAAATAGACCCTTTATATTTTAAAAATATGTAAAGTATTTTTTGTATTCTCATCCTCTTGAGCTACTCGAAATAATTGCATTTGTCAAATTAACAATCATACATTCCAATTTATTAAGTAGATTAACTTTAAAAAAATTTGTGACTGCATTTCCTTCCTTCTTCCTTGTTTTTTTTGTTGTTTTTTTTTTTTGTTTTGGATAATTTAAATTTGTTTGTTACGTTTGTTTATATACATTTTTGTTGTTATTTAAAAAAAAATAGTTTAAAAAGCCACTTAAATGTGTGTTGTTTGGGTAATTTGTTATTTAGTCTATTGCATTTGATAAATGTAATCAAGATTCGGCAAAATATGTCGCGTTGAATGAGATCGCGGAGATTTCTTTACTCTCTATGTCATAAATGAATAATTTTGTAGTTTTAGACCAAGCAAGGAACTAAAATCGGCATTTCTGTATAAATTCTTAACAGAAAGTCATTAGCTATAAGTTTAAGAAACTAAAACCCGACTACGAAAACAGCACGAAACAAGTTTGAAGAGCCTTGTATGTCTATTGCCTGTCTATATGTAGTGTACTATGATATGGTGTCTTTGTTACACTAAAACTGCATTAAAATCAGTATTGAACAACATATAACTATTATACTTATCACTCTCTAATTACAATAATTTATATTTAGTTGTATCTTACTCGTGCATATATACATCGTTGTTATTGTCCGTCGTCCGTGGTGTGAGTGTGTCTGCATGTATATGTAACAAAGACACCATATTATAGTCACTGCATATAGACAGCGTTGTTTCTAGATTGGGTGTATTTTAAAATACAATCAGTATGCATAGGCTGCTAAAATCATAACATTTCGTAGTCGGGTAATAAATTATACATTTTCGGAATTTGTGAGTTAAAACCATTCATTTGATACCAAACTCGATACATAATAAAATTTTTGTTGTTGTTCAACGTGTTATGCAAGTCATATCAGTTATGTTGAATTTAATATGACGTCACATAGCCTATGACACGCAGAAATCTAAGACGAACCTAACGACACCACATTTGTAAAAATATGATAAGTAGCTTAGGAGCTACACGGGAACAGATGTCATACTAACAGACAACCAAACATACATTCATACATAGACTACTAAACATATAACCTGTCGTAGTCGGGTAAAAATAGGTCCAGAATGATAGAACTTATGAAGGTATGCTTGGACATTTCGTGTTCCGTGAAGAAGAATATATACCGTCTGTTTTGGGCAGCTTTGCTAATAGAGATTAATCAATGTTAAATATTATTTACTATAATAATTACACAATGCTTCATAAAGAATTAAAAATAGTGGGGGTACTCTGTAGTCTGGTGTGTGTGTGTACATACGTAATGAATAATAATATTATAAAGTCTCACTCTTAAATGGCACCAAACAAACATCAATTTACATCATATCACAAGCAGTCAGATGTTTGTAAGTATGTGTATGTATGTATGTGTGTATGTATGGTTTAATAGTAAATATTTTATTTATTTATTTAGTATTAGAATTGCTTTTGAAAACACACTGTATACTCGTATATACAAAAATATTCATATTGATATAGGCAATCCGCATTACATTGATGTTGTTTTGTATATAACTGTAAAAACTTATTCAATTGTACAAAAACCATTTAAATTGTTTATAACTTTATGAATTTTTCCTGAAAACTTTGTCTATCATTATCTATTTATTAATGTTCTCAATTTTTTTCAGATTTTTTTTTAAGGAACTTTATGGTGTTAAGATTGGGGGGGACAGCAATGTTTGAACGTTTTTCCCAAACAATGTTTAACAAAAATACATAAATAAAACATATCATAAATATTGGTGAATTCATGTTTCGATAATCTTTCATCCTTCTGCCACTCTTCATGATGCACCACAATAGGGAATATGCATGCAAATTTTTTATCACTTGAATTGAAGCATGTTTACTTGACAAATATCAAGGTAAAATTACTTTTTAAATAACTTTAAAAATAAGCGTGATATGAATGATTGAAATTCCCGATTAGACAAAGAGGGTGATAGCTCTCTTGATATGTTATGTGACGTCATATTACACTTTCACCATTTAAAATACACGTAAAACCCCGTTTTTAGTATTTTTGCAAGAAAGAGACACATAATAATCTTTAAAAGCTTATAGCTTCCTTGATATTTGTCGGATTTTAGTTTCGTTTTTAAATATTATTACAGTATTAACAGTATTTTCATATTCTGAAAATAAATAAGAAAAAAAAATTTTCATGCATATACCCTATTTTGGAGAGTTTTATTAGGAAATTTTATATTCTACAGCTATTAACCAATACATTTTTTTCTCATAAAAAATTATTTTTAAAAACAAGTTTTTAATGAATTAAAAAGTAGAAAATAAAATTTTATCTCGAGTCACGAATATCTGACTATAAATAAAAGTTTAAAAATTACTATAATTTTAAATCTGAGCGCCACAATCTTTTATTTATAGTAAGATTTTCTAATGAACTTAGAAAAGAGGTATAAAGCACTGCAGCGTTAGGAGCTCTTAATTTTTAATCATTGCCAACATTTAAATAACTTTTTACACTAGTTGACATTTTTTTTAAATTTTATTATTAAACTGTATTAAAAATTAAGAAAAATTCATTTAAAAAATCACATAAATTTTTAGTTCAGTTTCTTTTTTTTTTAGTAACAGGCATATTATTTACAAAATACATTCAATTATATTTATATATTTTTTATTAGAATTAATAGATCAGTCTGTATTTTTTAATTTTCAAAAAAGAAAATTATTTTTATTTTTTTTAAATTGTTTATATTTTAATTAATTTTTTCTAGTAATTAAACACAATTATGTTTTAATACAGGATTTTGGACCGGGCTTAGAATCTTCAGCAAAGAGATTTAATCGGACCCGCGTATCCATAATTTTGACGACTTTGTTTATTTTATTTTTGTTTTTATGTTTACCAAACACTACATTTTTGTATGGGATTCATAGGTGATCCAATTGGACAATTATATGCTTTTGCGAAATCCCATGAATTTGATAATGGCCCAAGAACACGAACAGGACCTGGTGAATGTACCGATGATCGTATTTTCGTCAGTGCATCCTCTGGTCGCATTGATCCACACCATATTTGTGCATAATTTAAGAAGAACAGTTGATCGTGTGTCATATTCAAACCGGGTAGATCGGGTTCGGGTCCATGTTGTGCCACCCATTTTCTATAGGCCTTCAGAAAAGTAAATAAAATTACAAAATATGTAAACATAATAGTTGTCAGTCCACTTCTGATCTTGAAATTTGAACATTAAGGATAATTCATTATGTCGATTAATCTTTTTTTTTATATTGAAATTTGAAACCTTTATTCAAGGTCATAGATATTATATTAACAAGTAAGTGTCTAGTCAAGACACAAACCCAGTATTATAAGTACAAGATGGAGTCTTTTTTTAAAGGTTTGGTTTGTACCAGAAGAAGTACTGATAATGACTTTATCACATTGGCAAAAATTGTACGGATTAAATTTCATAAAGAATCAAAATCACAAAGAATATCTTGAAAACGATTCATCCAATCATCCAACTAATTGGATTTTTGTGTTTTTTGGGTTTAATTTACCTTTTAAACTAATTTTCATTCAAATCGATGGCTAAAAATTTTTTGTGATTTTTTCGATTTTTTCTAAGAGACCTGAAAAAAATCGCATAAAACTGTAAAATATTTTTTGTTCGCGATTTGGATAAAATTCACTAAACAAGAAAATTTTGAACCCAAAAAACACGAAAATCTTATTCATTAAACGATTTGGTGAACGGTTTACGAGATATCATCTAAAATCGTATAACAGGGAACATAAAACCGTACAAAGATGATATATCTTGAAAAACTGTACGTCAAATTGCCAAACTAATTAAATTTTTGTGTTTTTTGGATCCCAATTACTTCATAAACAAATTTTCATTCAAATCGATGACTATAAATTTTTTGTGTTTTTTTCGATTTTTTCTAAGGGGTGTACCATCAAAAAAATCGCAAAAAATTGAAAAATAATTTTTGTTCCCGATTTGGATAAAATTCACTAAATAAGATAAACTGAACCCCAAAAACACGAAAATCTTATTCATTAAACGATTTGGTGAAAGGTTTATGACATATAATCTCAAATCTTATAAAAGGGGGTCAAAATGATTAAAAATTACTCTGAAGGAAAAAGACATGACCAAATCGATTCAATTATTTTCCGGAAATAATCTCTGGATGTATTTTTATCATTTTCCTTGGTAAAAATTCCCTGAGACTAAAATTTCCTGACAATTCTGAGTTTGCCATACTGATTGAAGGCCGCTTGATCGACCATCAATCAAATATTCATATTATTAGAAATTTGTTACGTCATAAAGTTTATCTATTTGAACTATGCAACTTGTTTGACACAAGAATAAATGTAGATTGCATATAAACTTACTCGAAATGATTGTTTTAAGCCACCATTGTCAGCAATATTTTCACCTTGTGTCATCCGTCCATTTACAAATAAACCAACTTCTTCGATACGAAATTTTGAATATTGATCGATAATACATTGGGCACGAGTACGGAATGCTCGTATTGTTGCATTATTCCACCATTGCATCATATTTCCATCTTTATCGAATTGTCGCCCTAAAACGAGACAACGAACTCGAAATTTATCAAGATTACCTACTTGGTTTCAATGATAATTTTAATATCAGATTTAAACGAGTTTTCTAAGAAATTAAATTTCAAATTTTGCCCCAATTCCTAGAACAATTATTTGTATTTTATAAATACGTATTTCGACTACAAGGTAGACATCATCAGTATGAACTAGCTAATCGTAACTCTCTCTGGGATATGTAGTCAGAGATATGTTGCTCGTAGCTAATTTGGTGCATGTCTCACAATAATATTAAAAGTTTTGTCTTTTATATGATCTGACTGGGGTAGTACCTGAAGGATTATTTGAGTTGACTGACCAATTAAGAGATTAAGTGTGTGATTAACCTACACCATTTATTGGCGGTATCCTTTTCTGACCATGCGGTGTTGTTATTGTCAATAAGGTGAGGGTGTTGATCGAAGCTAACCTTGATATTCAGGCATTAAATTTTGAATATGGTTTAATTTTATTAAATCAGAATTTAGAATTGGGCAATTGTCTAAATTCATTATCTGTTTTCTTAATTTGTTTATGTAGATACTTTCATATGCATCTAATTCTGTGGGGTTTTGTACCGATTTCAGTAGTTTTAAATTCGATTTGTCAATTTTGTGGTTGTTCTCGATAACGTGCGCAGCTATACACGATTTTTCGGTTCTCCCAAGATACTAAGAGTTTCGAGTTTTCTAAAATTTTCGGCGATTTTTAGTGTCGTAAAATTTTAGATTTTGATGACCAAAAATTCACTTGGGATCGATAAGAGACCATCTATACCCTACATATGACAAAGATTGTAGACTCTCAAAATCCCGCCTCCCGTCTAATCAATTTCAATCAATGGTACCACCCTAAACCGCACTTTTGGCCAACATTTTATGGATTACCAAGAAGAAAGATATGCCTGTTCCACAAAAAAACACAATCGTTTTTTGCATGTTTCTGGCATCTCTACTCCTTCTCAGGAAATATAGTAGGAAATAAATTGGACCACTTGAACCAGAATTATTTGTCAAAATTAATTCCAATCAGACTAGTGGAACAACATACAGTCATGATACGGAAGAAAAATTTGCTTCCTGACGTCTAAGATACTCTTTGGATTCCTAAATTTTGATCAAAAAGGGGTGTAGCTGTGTCGTGGACATCGCCGTGTGTTTTACGCGAATACATGTACGTAACGGGTAGCAAGTAACGTAACGCTGTATCATTGGATTGCTCTTGAAAAGTCCTTTCCAACTGCATACGATTTCTATATTTTGATTTGGCTTTTCGACAAGTAGAGGCCGACATTGTATTATTTATTTTAATTTTTTACTTTAACACAATATATATTCACTATAACTGTTTCACGCGAATGTTTTATATACGCAATCGATAGATCTTGACGAGAGCTGACGATTGAAACTCAAACAAACGTTCTAGCTTCTCCGAGTCCACAGTTATACTAAACGGAATTTATGTGACACAGCAAAACGACCTCAAAATGTTGGTACTTCCCTCTCCACCGCGCGCGTTGCGTCACAGTCCTCAACTCAACGTAACGAATTCTTTGATCCTTTAGCTATCGAGTGATGTAATTAAATTTTGGATGTAGATGATAGATATGTAGCTGCAATACCAAACTGTATCCCCCGATTTTGTTATCATCAGTTGTCTGAATTGCCTTCCACTATGGAAACAAATTTAAAGACGTATTCACATCAAAATACTCCTGTTATTTGGCCTATTCAACTCCTTGTAGTATCTGCACTATCGAATATTTGAATCATATATATCTGTTTACCTTTGTCATCAAATCCATGAGTAATTTCATGACCAATAACAACACCAATTCCACCATAATTCAATGATTTTGGAAAATGTTGGCTGTAGAATAATGGTTGTAAAATACCAGCCGGAAATACTAAAAAATATATTAGTAAAAAATAAGTTGCAATATTCAAAGTGTATCAGTGTTTTTCTGCGGAGATCCATCGTAATCATTCCGTTAAAAATACCGATACCCTATTGGTGTTTGTTCCTTATGACTATGACATCTGGTGGCAATAATTAGAAATAGATTAATGAGGTTCAACTGTGACAGTTATATATACGTTAATAAAATAAACAAAAAATTATTATTTTGTTAATGAAACTCATTTTAGTTTAAATTAAAAATATAACTAATTGTTGAAATGTAGCCTGACTAAAGCCGCCATTTTGGAATATGATAATACGTTATTAGAGTATATTCAGGTATTTTTAACGGAATGATAACGATAATTCTTTATTGGTAACACTTCTTACCGATATCATTTTTATTTGGATTGTAAAAGGCATTCACAACGGCTGGTTCAGTTGTCCATTTATTTTTATCCACTGGTTGACGTAATTTTTTTAAATTTTGAAATGCATCGTACCGTAACACATTAAAAATATTCAATAGAAAATGAGAACTGGTTACGTTTAACTAAAATTAAGTACATAAACATATTTAGAATAACAATTAGTTCCTTATAAAATAGGCTCATTCCCCCTCTTTTCTTCTTTTAATTTAACACCGTTTCGCGGTGACAGGTTTAATTTAACACCTTTCAGAGACTCTCTGACAGGATAATAGAAGGCCTAGCTGCAAATCCTAGTGGTTATATTTTTTTTTTCTTCAAATTTTCAATTTTTTAACCAGTGTTTCAAATATCTTTTAATATTTATGTTGGTGGTATCTAAGCAGGTTGTGTTGTCTTTGATTATTAAAACGCTAAGTTATAATAATTTGATTATTATAACGCATAATCTAAGAGTTTCTGGATGTAATATTATAAACAGGGTGAATCGAACCAGGTACATAATAGCACACGCCTCCATTTCTTTCTAAGATGCTCCCATTCCCCAATAACATCCAATAGAAATCGATAAACAAATCACCTCCCCAAAACAAAGGAAGACCACTGGTAAGTGATAGGAATATTATTATTTTTTCATCAAAAATTATATTTTAATATAAATATTCCACTTCCACATGTTTTCCTAGCACTCCACTTTGAGTGCTTTGATGTTTATCATATCTTTGAGCCAATCACGAGTGGTCTTCGTTTGTTTCGGGGAGGTGATCAGTATATACTCGCTCTGCTCGTCAGGGGCCCCGCCCATTCACGTCCCTGACATATGCCACGTCCTTGACATAATGCAAAAAACCGCATCCTTTTAACATAAATACAAGTAAAAAATGTAATTTCGAAGGGCTTGAGTTGAAAAAATTGAAGTTTTCCCATTTTTCTCGTAAGTTTGAAGTTATTCCGCGTCGAATTCAAAAAACCGCATCCTTCTAGTATGTCTAGAAGTGAGTTAGAATTTGTGTACGTGAGTCAATCAGTCAATGAGTTACACAAATGGCTGTATATATTATAGGATTCAGTAATATTTACGCTTAGAATGTGACTGACTGTTTCAAATATATTGTTCTTGAGTGTACTATGGGCCACAAAAGTAGCGCTCATTTTTCAAAATTTATAATTGATTTGTGCCTTATTTTGTTTTTGGAAACATGTTTCGAATGTAAGTATATTTATAACTTTAGATTTTACTCGCGGTTTCGCTCATGTTACGCTATATCTCCGGCTCCCGTCATCGTAGCGAGATAAAATATACACCAGCCTTTGAAGACAATTTAAGTTTTATAATAGTAGCAATGAACAACTTTTATCCGAAGAATTTTGTGGTTGAGCTTATTCAAATATGTGGTTGAGCTTAAAATAACAAAACTTACTGTAACATATTCAGCTTCTAATTCTTTTGTTGCAGTTAATAAATCTGGATAACCAATACGTTCATTCATTGCATCAGCTTTAGCTTTAGCAACAGCACGTGTTTCATCATCCATCCAAACGTTGTCAGCTAAAAGCTCATTAAAAGCTGCACGAATTGTATGTATCATTTCTAAAGCTGTCACCTAAATAAACATATGAAAATAATAATTATTAAGGAGTCAATTTTTGAAGTACCCTGTATTATTTTTATTCAAATACAATTTATGGCCTCTCTCATTTTTTTGTCAAAACTTTGCTAAAGAAAGCATATTATTTGTACCTAAATTTTGCCTCTCTATTTTCTGCCCATTTTTAGGGTAAATTTTAGAATTGAGAAATGATTCAATAATGATTATCGCTAAAATTTACCTATCGCTAAAATTTTAACTGCAGTCAAATCTTCCAACCGAAAAAGCTCTACAGTCGATTTTTACCGAATATATTCGGTTTTCGAAAAAATGGTTCGTATAAAATTAGGTCATTTTAAAATTATTTATAACTTTAGTTCCAAAAATTTTTTTCACAAATTGAATGGAGTCAGCACAAATTAATTGTCAAATTTTGAAGAAAAATAACGCCACTTTTTGAAGGTGTACATTTTCAAATCTTTGCAGACGATTTGTGGCAAATTAACTTGTCTTTCTTTAAAATTGTTTGTTGTAAAAATACTAACAACTTTTATTTAAAAACATTTTTCGAAAACCGAATAGATAGACTTGTAAACCACTTATGAAACGGATTGTAAGTACAAATTACCCAAACAGGCGACAAAAACACTTTTCGTTTGGTTTCGGAATTATTGAGGGTAGATTGTAAAAAAACACTTACAAATACACAGAGTTTCTGAAATACACAGGGTATAAAAATGAAACATTATTATTAAGTTTTCTTACTTTACTTTCATGATTAAAATTATCACGTATAAATAATGCTCCAACAGCCATGCCCATTTTTTTGTTAGTCACTTCAACACATTGAGCCCATCGATTTCGATCACTTAATATGCCTAAGAGAATTTTACGAAATTCAACCCGAACATGTTGATAGTCATCAATCATATGCGGCATTATATTCATTACTAATCGCCATATTATATAATTATGTATTACTCTGAAAATAGAAAATATTACTTTTTTAAATATGTGCTGTAGTTTTCCAAAAGAGGTTAGAAATCCAAAAATAAATTGATAATGAAATCAGGGAAATAAAACATAAATGCTTAGTTTGTGTAAATTTTACCTCAATTCATTATTGTTGACACATGTTTCAGTTTATTGTATGATTATTTTCAAAACTACTGATTGTTTTGAAAATTGTCATAAAATAAACTGAAACATATGTCAACAGTAATAAACGGTAAAATTCCAAACAAAATCATCAATGAAAATGAAATTTACGCTCTAAGTGCCACAATTTTAGTTTTAGCCACTAATTTTGAGAACCAAGGAGAAACATAAAACCTTGCATTTCTCTCTTAATAGTAAAAATGCAAAAATTTATTATTATAACTTCTTCCTCTGAGAACATTTGCTTAGTCTACGTAGCTCCTACGTGACGAATTTTCAAAAAAAATATGTTTCAAATTTTTCCCGCTGAAATGATAAATACCATAGAGAGTGACGTAATATCACACTACAAACAACTATAAACTGAATGTAATTATTAATAGTCGATTTAACGATTCTATATGAATTAATCTCATAAATAAATGTCAATAAAAACCGTTCAGTATAGTTTTTACGTACTGTAGTATACGCTAACTATCATTCTAGCAGTTATAATATCATTATTGCCTGGTCTAGATACAGAAAATCTACAGTTATAAATTTATCGAATGTTAAAATTGGACATTATTAATACCCCTATTATATATATAAATTCATTTACAGAGTGTTATAGGCCATAGGTATCATTTTTCTTAATAGTACGTTTAAAAATCCTATTTCAATTTCCAAAATTTGCCGCATTTTCTGGAAAGTTGATGGAATTCAAGGTTTTATAGAGTTAAAAATGAATCATTTATGTGTAATTTATATATAGGATGTATAATTGATCCGTATAGGTAAAGCCCGATCCGTATAGGTATAACTATACAAAGTCTGATAATAATTTGTACGAAAAAATAAAGAAGGACACAGTTCGGGTCCGTAGATTTCATGTGAAAACGACCTGCACATGATCCGTAGACGTTTGGACTGCCGCTAAACTACCGATGGGCCAGCTACGTAATCATTTTGCGTCGTTTTTCTATTTATATTCCGACGCTGCCCTAGTTCCCGCCTTTTTAGGCTCGATAGATTCCTTTCAACGCAAGCTTTTCTCTGATATGCGTTTTCTATAATTGCGAGCATATTTACGAGTCCTATGAAACGAAATCTTCAATTTTTTTGTACTTTTCAATTAAATACCGATGTTCACTTGTATTTCGGTGAATGTTTTTATGGTCTCTTTCTTTGCGTCCTAGCTCCACAGTGCTCCACAGTGCTCTTTACAATGACCCTAGAATCAATGTCCTAGCTAAACGCGTTTCCACTCTACATCAATTTATAACTTACTCAAGACCTATACGTCACCATTCACGCGCAAGCGCCTACATGGGTAAAAAAAAAGAAATTTGTAAATAACAGTACGAGGATTTCCCCTATTAATAAAAAATATTTGTGAAAAAGAAATGTAATATAATCACTAAGTAACCGTGGTGTATTGGTTAGTACATCATGTCGGATAGTCGGAGGTCTATGGTTCGAGTCCTAGTGGTCGCATTATCTTTTTAACATTTTTAACATCATTTTGACATTTCAGGCCACAGTAACGAGAGACTTTGTCTCAGACCCATACCAACCTTATCTTAAATATAAAATAAATGGCCTAATAAAACGTTCTAGTATGGTCCTAAATTTGAATCTTTAAAATTGTAAAACTTAAACTTGCGTATAGGTCAACTTATTATTATTTTTAAAAATTCTGCGTTATCAGTGTTAGGTACACCCAGTATAATGGGTACATTAAATAACGTTTAAATAAATAAATATATATATATATGGAATTGCTTTTGGGGTTGTAAAATAGCATGCTCACTAGTAGTAAGTAGAGAATATGTTACATATATATTATAATATATACGAGTATTTTTTTACAGTTTTTCATCCAATACTTTTAATCTAAAATACAGTGAAACTTCTTTTTGTTTAATATGTGATGAATTTATAAACATTTACATCACTTTCATTAAATGTAACGCAAAAATATCTCTGAAAATCAGTTTAGGAAGGGATTTGTTAATATGTAACACTATTTAGAAGATTGTAAAGAATTTTCCATATTCGAGAAATTTTCATTCAACATAGATAAAAGTTTCGTAGTAGACCTTTCTTCAATAGGACGGGGCTGCCTAAATGGAGAGAAAGTAATAAACTCTTCTTCGAAATTCACAAACTGGTTTTAAAATTCAAACAGAAAAAGTGAAAATAACAACTAACTGTGCTAATTGCTTAAATACCCGATGTATACTGAATTTATGAAAAAAAGTTTTAAGAAAAGATTTTTTTCTTTAAATTTTTGTTCTATCCCTTACGGTTTCAACGATGGGCAGTTTTGCCTATTTTACCCAAACATGGTCCTTAAAAATACATATTTCCGTAGCCTGACTAAAGCCGCCATTTTGGAATATGTCGTCTTGAGTAACTTTACTAACAGTTTTGTTTAATTTACAACAAAAAATTATTTGAAAGAAGTTTCACTGTTATTTTAAAGATGTAATAGATTTTAGAGAATATATATAAGAGAATAGATAAAATTTATATATATATTTTACCTTCGGTCAGTTTCACCCAGTATACGCCCCATTTCAGTGAAGTAGGTCATGGCATAAGCAACTACAGGTTCATCATTTGTAATTTCCGTATCCATTAAAGCGTTAAAATAATCAAGCCATTTCAATTGTGGTACAGCTTTTTGTATTTGTGCCACGCTTAATTTTTTATAAATGGCACTTGTGTCGTGACGATCTGCTTCTGGTAGAGATGCCTAAAATGACCCAAAAAAAAACAACATATTATTCTATTTTTTACTATTTGGGAATACAATTTAGAGGTGGGAGATGAGATGAGATGACAATCAGTGATCAAAAGTTGTTTGGAAAATTTCGGTGAATATTCAAATTTCGAGCAGCAACACTTGAAGGGTCAGTGGGTTAGGGCCATATATATTTCTTTTTATAATTTTATTGCTTGTAAGTATCCATTCTGAGTGGAAATTGAAGAACAATACAATTTTAAAAAATTTCAAAAGTATATATATATGACCCTACCCTACTGATCGCTCATTGGTTGATGCTTGAAATTCATAGTGAATATATTTGACCCCCTAAATTGACCTCCTATCATTCCGCTAACTTTGGCAATACATCCTATTTTAAAGAGTACGGTTCAATGATGAACCAATGAGCCAATTTTTTCGAAACCAAAATGCGGACCCTTTTGGACTTGTCGTTTTGCTGTTTTACTATGTATACTCAGAAAATCAATTTTGATACTCTGTACTTTTCCATAAAATTAGTTCAGGAACCAGAAATAACTTATATAAAACAGTCTGTTTACTTTCATGATTTTTATCAAAATCTGAACGAGTATTCGTTCCATCACTAAGATAAGTTAGCGTCATTTGATATTACCAGAAGAGCAATAAGTAATTATCAAAGCATCAACGATCTAACGATTTAAATGTTGGTAAAAGTTTCGTTCAGTTGAAATGCTCTATCTATCTTATGTTTACTTTATTTTCTTGTACGAATATACACTGATCGGTACACAAAATCGCACACACCAAATAGATGTCTCCATTTGTGAGCAATCGAATTTAGAAAATGTCTTATAATTCGTCCTCGCTGAGAAACAGATAAATGGTGTTTTATGTATATATGGCCCTACCCTACTGACCACTCATTGGGAGCCACTTGAAATTCATAGTGAATATATTTAACCCAAGAATTGACCTCCTATCATTCCGCTAACTTTGGCAATACATCCAATTTTCGGTTCCTTGAATGTTGTGTTCAATCAATTTTCTTGAACCCAAAAGGCAGATCCTTTTGAAATTGGCGCTAACTTCTTTATTGCGTAATTTCAGGAAAGATAACTTTAAAGGCTAGATGCCTCGATTTGTAGGTAATCAAATTTAGAGAATGTAATGTATTTCATTCTCGCTGATAGACAGATGAATGTCATCTTATCAGCATTTGGAAATAAGTGGGAATCCCCTAAAATTCGCTAAACCATCCATATCAAAATTCATGCCTAAAAGTTACAAAATATTTTTTATAGAATCTCGAATCAGCTTGTGAAATGGCCTCGACATACAGACGGTCATGGTGAAACGTTAAGAATTTCTGATTTAACAACAGAACCAAAGAAAAAAAGAAATGCTACATAAATGGAATAATAATTTTTCTACTTTTTTCAAGGAAGTTTAAAGGGCTGATGCGAACGAGAACTTATTAAAAGAGATTTTGTTCATTAATGGACGAAGCAGGGTAATGCAAAACATCATTCTTCTACCTATTTCGGCAAATGCCTTTCTGTTACAAGTTTATGGAAATCGTCATGATATTTCCGTGCCTTGTCTATGAGGTATATTTCAATTTGCTTGCCTCTCAGTGTAATAAAACATTTACCCACTAGAAGAAGAATGTAAAATAACATTTAAGTGTCTTCAACAGAAAACTTATTGAAATGGTAATTTAATTTCTTTTTGGTATATTCGTTTTGTATCTATATATATATATATATATATATATATATATATATATATATATATATATATATATATATATATATATATATATATATATATATATATATATATATATATATATATATATATTACAGTCACGTCCGTATCTTGAACGAAAACGAATTGTCGTTACAATATAGAAACTTATCGCATAAAAAATAACTGAAATAAATATCAAAAACAGCATTATAACAACGAAAATATACGCATTCTAGTGATATTAAAATAATCATTATACAATATTTATCGTACAGTCCTTGCTTAACAGCATGTTAGTAGCAAATCGGACTAGTGCGTCAATTTTATTCAGGCTATACATATATTCATTAAACAGATTGTGTTGGACAACTTTCCCTATCGTAAATCAATGTTAAATATTTTTTATTACTAGCTGTCCGTCTGGTACTGTATGAAGTGAGTCAGTACGATCCATACATAACGATAAACTATTTACACACTGTATATATGAATTGTATAATAAATTTGAGGACTAAATACAGTAGTATACACTGTTCGTGGTCCAACATGCAGTTGGACGGTTTTTTTTTCGAAATTTGGGTCGAGACCAGTCGAGATTTTTCTTCCTCTCTACGACAGCGTGAACAGGTTTTATCTCTCGATGTTGTTGTGAAACGGTGAAGTTTTGTATGTGAAATTATTATAGTTTATTTCTTAATAATTTCTCAAAATAGTTTTTTTTACTTTGACGTGTCTTATAGTATTCTAGGCAACTTGTATTACGGCGTGGAGATCACATTGCCCTACCATTTAGCAATTAAATATATATTTTGCTATTTAAATTTGAAAAACAATATTATGTATTTCTAAAACTCATTGAAGTTATTTAATTGTGAAATTATGGAAGTCAATATGGAATTGTGGAAGTCAATATGGAAATAATTTGTTTGAAAAGGCCCATGGATCGCAAAACCATGTCGTATTTAGTAGATTCCTCACACTTTCAACAAACCTTGAAATAAATATTCAAAATTGGCGGAATTATGCAATTAATAATTTGTACGAATTATTTCTATATTATAAAATGTCATGTGTTAAAATCACTGACCTCTATATAAACTGGACAGATTATCCTTATGGGTCTAGATTATCCCTAAACGTTATATGTAATACAGAACTTAGATGCTCAGAAATAAATTTTTTTTAGGCTGGCTGACTTAGTTTACGAAGTAATTAGTAATTTTGAACAAGACCAATATCACTATAGCACACAATATGATGTCTTTTTCGATGGAAGTAAAAACTTTTCTTAATATAATTTAATTTCTCAGAAAATTTTGTAGCTAAAATATTTCCTTTTAAAAATTTTGTAATCAAATCAAGTAAAGTGAAAAAGTAAACCTTTATTGATGAAATATGGTGAACAAACTAAAATCTATTTAACTTTTATTTAATCTTTTCACAAAGTGAAATGAATGAGTATGCTGTTCTTTTTTTTTATCCTGCAGCAACATAAACTAAATAAATCTAATAATGTATTTTGCAATTGAGTTATAATCTACCATCACACCCCCTCCCCTCTCCCCCATTTATATCTCCCGGCGCCAACAGACTTGTATATGAAACAAATGGTTTATAAATTAAATTTAAAAATACAAAACAAGCACTTGTCACGTGCAGTGTTTCTGAACGATACGAAAAAAAAAAGTTTTTTGTATTGCAGATAAATGCAATACATTTTATAGATTTTTAACTGACTTCAAAAAACGAAGGAAGGTCCTCATTTTTATTTAGATATGATATGGCAGAAGAGAGAAAAAAAAGCCGTATATTTCACCCTCTTACGGGGAGATTTTCTAAAAATTCTCTCTTTGTGCATCTCTACGCTCTCTAAGAAACGTATCTTCCAAATGTTTATAACTTCAATAGCTTAGTAGATTTATTATTTGTGTATACTTTAAGCGTCACAATACAATACTTGTCAAATGCCATTTAGGTTACGATAGAGAAATATGAGAGAACTGGCGTATACTTTATAGACAAATGTCATTGCATTTTACGTAATCTAAATGGAATATGACAAGTATTGTATACACGAATAATAAATATATGAATATGTTGATTTTTGACAACAAAAGTAATACTGTCAATGATATGAAGAAGTTGACTCTTACATCAGAATCGTCTTTGATGTAGCAGCAAGCACGCTGGACTAGATATCCAGAGGGTCGAAGTTCGATTCCTGGTTGACGAGTTAGTTCTTTCTTATCAATATTTAACTATCAATAGCTTTGACTTAGGCGGAGATTAATCAATCAGGATATTTTACATTCATAGAAGAATTTTTAGATTTAGTTGCTAATACTAATATTAGATAAACCTATTACTATTTCACCCGCGTACTATTAAGTGACGTCATTAGTGCACTTATAATTTTCGACGAATAAAAACAAAATTTTTTTAATGCATTTTTAATCATAACCTTATGTTTTTATGAATAAATACCGACATATTTCGGTTCCCTATGGTACAAACTTGATTAATTAATCATTTTTTAAAAATAATTTGCCACCTAGCCTATTATGAAGAAAGCATTTTGAAGTACCTACTTTGTACACATTATAAATTCTTTTTTTTTTGTATTTTTAAATCGTTTTGGTTCTGTTTTAATATAAAGAATGAAGAAAAAAAATACTGCAGTAAATTTAACACACAAAAAAAAACCGAGTTTATTTATTTTTTCTGGTGTACATAGAGAAAGTAATTCCCTCAAGATATCAAGATATATAATTCTTTATATATGTATATCTTCTTTGGGCATACGAAAAATACTTTTTCGTCTTTTGTGTATTTTATGTAAGGATTTTTTTCTCTCTTTCTTTTTTGCCATTCATACACACTAATATACTGGGTGTGTCACGCAAACTGTTACTGATGAATAAAAATCTGATAAACTGTACATTCCCCGACAATAAAATAGAACCACAGTGAATTAAAAAAATTCACTGTTCAAATGTCGTCTCTCCGTGTTTCTCACGAAAGTCGTACAAGAAAAACTGTACGTGTCAGCTCATAAGTTATTTAATTTTGAAATATTCTGCTTAGATGGCGCTAACATAATAATACATGTGCTGTCATCTATTGTCAGGTACGTATATTACTATGTTACGAAAAGTTATTTAATTTTAAAAATTTCTGCTTAGAGACCGTTAACATTAATTTATTTATAAAAACATAACATCCATTTCGAGAAATCTACTTCTATATGTCACAGTTTATGTAACACACCCGGTATATATTTGTTTCTTTCATGATAAGTACATTCAGCGATATTATTTTTTGTTAAAAATATATAATTTAAATAAACACATACATAATATAATACGAAAATAAAAATCGGATAAATAACACAAGGAAAAAAATCCCTGTATAATTTCCAAAGGGATTGATTTATTATAACAAAAATACAATTTTTTTTTGAAGATTGTGTTTATTCGTATTTTAGATACTTTTTAAAATTTTGTATTGGATAGGCAACTTCTTTTACGAGACTGTAATATATTCAGTAGATAAGAAAAACAAATCTTAATGAAAATCTATTAATTCACTGACAGACAACACACAATCTAAACCGGTGGATCTAGAAGCATGCAATTTTGCACAGGAGCTCTTTATATAACGTAGGTGAGCAATCAGAAAGGATTTTTGAAAATTCATCCACAAGGGGGTTAAACATAGGGGGTGAAAGTTTGTATGGAAGTTCGTCATTTTTGAAGTTAGAAATATGGAAATTGGTGTTTAGGCTTCTGTTTAATCGAAGGAGTAAAATAAGGGACAAAAATTTGTATAGGAATTGCGTCATTTTTTTAAGTTACAAACGTGGAAGTTGATGCTTAGGATTCTGTTTGTAAATTAAAGGCAATTGTATCAGCGTTTTTGAAAATTCATGCCCCTAAGGGGGTAAAATAAGGAACAAAGTTTTTATGAGAACGTGGAAAGTGGTATTTAGGCGTTTGTCGGATGATTCCTGAGATGTTGCCGATGGGAAATCCTACTGAGTACAGGGCTAATATTGTTAATAAAATAGAGGTAGAATGCAAGTTAATTAATATCACATAGACGGTTCCAAAATATCTATGGACTTATCTGCTCAGAATATTGTACTAAAAATTGGACGATTGTTACGGAACACTCTATATATAAACCATGCAAGAAAGATCGACGTAAAAGGATACTTACATTTGCTAATCGTCGTTCAAATTCAACAACGTCACGTAAATCTTGTTTGGCAAATGATGCATTGGCACCCAGCAATGTAGCAACTTGTGTCATGTACTTATGATAGGCCTCCATATCACCTTCACTGCTTGTCTTCAAATAGTAATCGCGACTTGGTAATGCTAATTGCATTTGATCTAACTAGAACAAAATAAATAATGATGTGTTCTTTGTGTATCTAGATACAAATATCTTAGATACATTCTCCAGCAAAATTTATTTGTATTTTACTTCTAAATCTAGATACAATTTTTATACGAGTATATATATCTGTATATAGATACATATTTAAATATCTCCAGATACTTTTATAGAATCTCTACTGTTGATACAAGAAATATTTTCATTTTATTCTCAGTAATTAATTTGTTGCTGTTTGATGTGAAACATCTAATGGATACCGACCAACCTCGCGTTCTAACGTCTTTTCCCGACTTGACGCTGACGTATACAAATTCTAACCCACTTCTAGATATACTAAAAGAATTTTTCATTCGTCGCGGAGTCACTTCAAACTTATGGAAAAAAGCGGAAAATGGGAAAAACTCTTGAAAATAACCTTTTTTACTTCTATTCATGCTAGAAGGATGCGGTTTTATAAAGTATGTCAAGGACGCAAAACCAAGGCCAAAGGTCATTCCGGATGTCAAGATGGTGGAGCCCCTCGGCACGCTCTCCGCCTCACCTGAGACTTCTGCAAAATGCGGCTCTGGATTTGACAATATCATGAGAAACTTATGAGAAAAAATCACGACTATGTTTTATCAGTTCACTTTTATATAGCCAGCTATTAGACCAATACTTCATATTTTTATTCAGAAACAATTTGATCCGAGTGCCTTGATCTAGACACATTATAAATGCATTATACTTTTGTATCTAGATACATTTTAATTTCTAATATATAATAAGTAACAGATAAAACTATACTAAAATAAAAAAAATAAAAAATTGGAGTTCGCAGCCGGTAAACACTGCCTCTTACTTTGTCCGCACCTGGATGATGTTCACCGAGGAATTTTTATCATCAGGACCAACCCATTCTTCAATTAAAATACCTTCATTGTATTCACGACGTAAACGTCCTAATAATGTTTCCCATGAAAAATCTGGTATTGTCCAATTTTTTGTAATTACCGGCCAACCTCCTAATGACATTAATACTTGACGTAATGGTTCATCGCCTAATTTCCTTATTTGTGCTATAAAAAAAACGAATATTAAAGAAAATGTATTTTTAAATTATACGATTTTGTTTGTGTGTGTCTATGTATGAAAATATATTAACCGGCATATAAAATGGGATAGAAAAATAAGATTAAAGAAAACTTTAGGGTTACCAACTCTTCAGTTTTAGACTGGAGACTCCAGATTTTAAAAAAATATAATCTCCGGCTTTCTTCATTCTTATGAAAAGATAAAACTTATTTTGACAAAATGGAAACCCGACTTCTAAAATCAAATATTCTATAACAAAAGATGCACTAAAAAGTAAAAAAATAATTGCATATTCTTGTGCCAATTTTAGTTCACCAAAGCAAAAATTTTTAAATATATATGTACAATTATTGTTATTTTTGGAGGCGGTGTCAACATAGAGAAATTTACATAACTTTTGGACACCGCCTCCAAAAATAACAATAATTGTACATATATATTTAAAAATTTTTGCTTTGGTGAACTAAAATTGGCACAAGAATATGCAATTATTTTTTTACTTTTTAGTGCATCTTTTGTTATAGAATATTTGATTTTAGAAGTCGGGTTTCCATTTTGTCAAAATAAGTTTTATTTCTCGCTTTTTAGTGACTTTGAAGTTCTATAACTGATTTTATTTGTCTAAATATGGGTAGACCTACTAAACGACCAACTAATTTTTAGTGAATTTTTTTATAACACTTTTTTTTTACCCGTTTTTTTCTTTTTTTATAATTTTTACTGCATTTTTTTATAACAGATTTTCAGTTTTTTTACAAGCATTTTGTTTTTTTTTTGTAAAAATTTTTTTTTTTGGGATCGGTTTTTTTTTTGTAAAAAATTTTTTTGAAGTCGTTTTTTAAAAAAATTTTCTTATTTTCCCATTATGAATGAGTATACCCTTTCAAAAAAAAAAAAAAAAAAAATTCGCAGAAATCGGTTATCACATATAAAATGAGGATTTTCCTAAATTTCCCGGAGATCCCCTCATCAGAATGCGATTTGGTGACAATGGGACCAATCGGGAATCAAACCCTTTAAAACAAAAAAAAATTCAAAATCGGTTCATAAATGACGGAGTTCTGAGGTAACAAACATAAAAAAAAAAATACAGACGAATGGAGAACCATCCTTCTTTTTTGAAGTTGGGTTAAAAATACTAATTCTTTATGAATAATTATTTAATTTATTATCGCGATAAATTTATTTTTATAATGCTCTCACTATTGAAAGTTGCTCATAATATAGTAACAATACTAACTTTTTACACAGAGTGGGCTAATGACCGTTATTTTGAATGTTTACGCTTGCACATACGTAAATAAACATAAATAATTAAACGGCAGTCCAATGTAAGTTTGTCTGATTTTTGTAAATATCCTCATCGAATGAGTATTAATTACGAACGTCAGTAAATATCTCTGGACTGATGAGATCAATCTCCGGATTTTCTAAAATATTGAGTTGGTAACCCTTAAGTTAAATTAGAACTATATTTATTCGGATCAGAAATGTTATTGGGCGTTTATAATTGTGTTATTTCTTAGGGAGCGTTCATGAACTACGTAGCACTATTTTGGCCAAGTAGCAATACTTTGAGGTAAAAAATGTTTTGTTGATTTTTTTTCAAATTAAATGTTTTTCAAAAGGTGTAAAACGAAATTATTATGCTTGTTACTTTAGGCTTTTTTTAAAGGACCACGCAAATTTCTTATGGGAAACCGTCCTCGATGAAATTCGCTGGAATCGATATATGTGATTTCTTTTGAGCTCCTGATCCAAAGTTCTCATGGTCACACGGTCGGAAAACGAACAGTTTTCCAGATATGGTTTGAAAGAGGGATAAAAGGTGGAATTTTCGAGATTTTTTTACTAAGAGTATGGAGCTATCTAAGGGTCCATTCCATGCGTCTTCGCTAGTTTGCTACTGTGTGTTTTCGGTTCACTGATTTCGAATCTGATTTCGAAAGTAGCATTTGACACTGTCAACTGTCGCTGATTTGAAATCAGCTACCCAAAAAAACCCCTTGCCTATATGCTGATACTCCTGTTTCGGTAAATAAATCGAATTGACAATGCTACTTTCGATGTCATATTCGAAATCAGCAACCCGAAAAACCCCAGTAAAAAACTAGCGACGACGCGCTGAATGGAGGACCATAGCTCCATAGTCTTAGTGAAAAAATTCCGAATAATCTACTTTCTACCATTTTCCGATCGTGCGACCATGAGAAATTTTGATCAAGAGCTCAAAAGAAATAACATTATATCGATTCCTACGAGTTTCACCATAAGAAATTTGCGGTGTCCTTTTATGAACACACAATCATGAGATACTTGTTACAAATCGCTTTTCGAGACGATATTCAATTTTTCCATAACACTAACAAATTAATTTTCAATTCTTTTTACTTACGAATATCCATACATGATTTATAAAACATTTTCGCTTTAATTGTAGCCGAATTATCTTTTCCATATGCAATTGGCTCCTCCAACACACCTTTTAATAAGACTTGCAATTGATCAGCTAAAACTTCGAATGTACTAATTGAACTTCTATCCTCTGGTATCATATGCTTTTTATTCCATGTACCACATGCAAATTGAAAAAAATCTACACATGGATCCGCACTATGATCCATTGCTGATAATAATGAGGATGCTGTAAGATAATTACGATCAATTTATCTTAGTGAGTTTAAATTCGATAAATAAAAAGATTATTTATTAAGGTTGTCCTGCCACGAATACTGGGGATTGGGTATAGAGAAAGTCTCTAGAAATATATATTGGATGTATAAGGGAATCGGGCGGCTGAATGACAACTGTAAGATATATTTTCAAAAAGAAATGTTTAAGCTTTAAGACTAAATTATTGCACACAATTATAAAACTATCTGATCTGATGTCAGAACAACCTTACAAATATTTTACAGTCTAGACCAGAAAAATTGATACAAGGCTTAATAAGGTGTACAAATCGCAGAATTAAAACCCATACGAATGATTAATTGAACCTATTAATATCAAAATTCATGGACCTAAATAAATTTATTTAAAAAATATTATGCAAATTTTAAATATTAAAAAGTGAATTTTTAAAATCAATCAATCATTTATATACATATCATATGATCATTATTTTGAAAATAAAAAATTGTCTTGTCACACGCTCTTGTGATCATAATTTTTTTCTCACGCGAATCACGAACTAAGTTCTGTGAATACCGTCCAAGTAACCGAGCAGTCCAAGGCGTTATGTCTGAGGGCATTATGTCTACTTGAAACTGGGAGGTTATGGGTTCGAATCCCAACATCGGCAGTGTATCAATTATTTAAAAAAAGGGGGAGCGGTTAATTGACTAAACTGTCGGCGTATGGACAAGAACGAAGTTACCGGCTATTCTTGTAAAGGTTTTCTGCACGTACTCCAGATGAATATCGGCATAGTTCCTATCAGAATCGGCTGCAGCCGCACATCGTGCCAATTCCTAGTCTACACACAAAAATTCCTTCCATTCCATTCACATCCTCACATTCTTAGGTATGAACTTTATGGTCGAAGTGTATCCCGTCCAGGTCAGCCGCTACAATCTATCAAAGGTCTGTGAATGCTATACCCCTGAAGAACTATATTCTTGTTTTTTCGGATTTTCTCGAAATGGACTTAATGAGTTCTTTTTATAAATTTTACTCACAAATTCTAATTTTTGAGGTCTACATTTATTTAAATTAAATTTGCAAACATATTAATTCAGATGGCATGTTTAGTATATTAGGATGCGATGTATAGATTAGGATAAGCGATCTCAGAAACTGCCTGCTTCAGGAATCTGTTTCTGGGTGTCTGTCTGTGGCGTCGTAGCTCTCAAACACGTGGACCGATTGGAATGTGGTTATATTATTAGACTTTTGTTTTTCTTGTGGTAGTTCTTAGTTATGTTTGATAAAAATCGGTTTAGTCGTTTGAAAATTATCAGCTCTTTTCCAAGATTATGTATAAGTATATTATTAACATTATCATTTTACATATAAATTTGGTGGAGGGAACGGGAAGTTCTTTTTTTTGGTATTATGGTTTTAAATTATAAGTTTGTTTTTTTGCTTTCGGGATTTGATTTGATCATGAACACATTGTATTTTAAATCATTTTATAAAGGAATGACTGTATAGCATGTATATTAATATATCTTATATTAAAAACATCATTGCGAGTCAACAGTTTGCCATCATTTTTATTAGCCACCAAACAATTTTCACATTTAAGAATTTTGTTCATTTTTCAGCCACCTGCAATTTTTGACTAGATATAGGTATGCGGTTGTAATATCTAAAATTGTATCTAAATTTCCTAGTCATTCTCTAATATCTGGACATCTAACACTAATTGCCTATTTGCGCCATTCTGGGTATATGTTGAACTACTCTTAAATGATTTTACTTGAACACTATTGCAACTAAAGTCCAATATAAAATTAACTCTCCTTATCTCACCCTTCCATAATATTAAATAATATCATTCACGTGAGAGTAACTTAAAAAAAAGTATCTGCACGCTAGCGTGTTAATAGACAATTCTTTAAATTTCATTTGTTTTTTTAAACTAACCAAAAAATATATCTTACCTGTTCGAACGCACTCTTGTGTCAGGCAAACTGGTCTACTTAAAGCTGTAACAAAATTTAAAAAAAATGATTAATTCAATTTTGAAATCTGTCAATCGTAAATATTATGTTTTATTTATTTTTGTAAATATTATTATAATCATTATTTAATTACACTTTCAATATTCAATATTTAATTATAAAATACAGGAAAACTTGTTTAAAAGTGTTTCTCATAAAAAAAAAAAAGTATATCAAAATATTATTTCCTCAAATGTTTTTCGTAATATTAAATTACTTCCGGGAAATAATGACATATAGAAGCTTTAGAGAATAGGATATTTTTTAAGAAATATTGAATAAAAAAAGACGAAAATTCGAAAAAATACATTTCCGTAAATGTAATGAAAATTTTTTGATACAGTCATAGAATATCAAATAAAGGGTGAGCCTTGAAAAGAAAATCAGAAAGCTCAATTTATTTTTTAACATTCTAAAGACTGGCTAAAAAGTCTTAGAGAATGTGGTATTAATGGTCAAAAGTTACAAAAATCAAGCTATTAATGATCAAAGTTTACAAAAATTCTTGCAAATATTTCGTTTCCTTTCCGTCAATTTTCTACAAAATTGGTTCTTGGTTCATATAATCAACCGTTCTCGAGATATAGTATTATCCTATAATATATACAGTCCTTTGTGTAATTGACTCAGAGACGTATACAAATTCTAACCTATTTCTAGACATGCTAGAAGGATGCGGTTTTTGCATTCGACGCGGTATCACTTTAAACAACGCAACCCTCCTCTGAAATGGGAAACACCACCAAAAAGTACCTTTTTTACTTGTATTTATGCTAGAAGGGTGCGTTTTTTTTTTGCATTACGTCAAGGGCGCGAAGCCAAGGCTGAAGTCCACACCGGAGGTCAAGCCCCCTTGCGAGCAGAGCATATAATCGTTGGTACGTTTGTTAGAAAGCGTGTAACTTCTGAACGACTTGACGGATTAAGGTCATATTGACACAATCTATTTGTTTTGTCGACATGATGGTTCATAGCTATACTAAGATCCGATAGGTAGCGCTGTAGTCAAGTTATTTACACATTACGTAATTTGGTGGAGGTTCTGGGAAGCAAAATCAGTACAGTAGGACACTATCGTCTCCAAAAATGGCTTTCCTTTTTCAACGCCGAGGATCTAACGTAGTGTCTTGCCACGGGCAACGCCGGGGAATTATATAACTTTAGATACGGATACTTACAAACATTTTTATTGCCAAATTTTTTTGTTTTTAAATTTTATTAAAAATATTTGTATCAAAAATATTTATTACCACATGGGAAAAGTATTAAATCTCTAGCAAAATACACTGATCAACTTTATTTCGATTCTATTAAATTGCGTACTTAAAATCTCATAGAAAATTTCTATATTTTACTAAAAATTCTAAAAATCCTTCGAAACGCGCTTCTTTCTGAAACGACGAGAGATATCGAGTTCAAAATGTTTGGATGCAAAGTTTTTTCGCGTACAAAATTATTAATGACTATTGACATCCAAGAATTCCAAATGTAGGGTTAAGGAGTATCGATATCATTATGAAAATTTCTTGGACGTAATATATTGAAGACTTGACTAGAAATTTGAAATAATGCCAGTCATTTTGAAAATGGTATAGAAATTCTTTAAAGATTTAGTACACATTTGATAAAAGTTTTATTCATAAAAAGCCAATTTGATTCAAAAATAAACTAATAAGAATATATATGTGTATATATATATATATATATATATATATATATATATATATATATATATATATATATATATATACATATATATATATATATATATATATAAGATTTGGAGTCTCTTAACTTTATATATTTATGGAAAATTTTTAATGCAAGGTTTCTATTATATTTAAAGTTTATTTTATATAAAATATCACTTTCATATAGAAAAAATCGTCGTCATTTAGGAGCTACGTGAACTATTGAGAAAGGAATCATATTTTATTGCCATCCTACTCCCCTGTCCTATTAGCCAATTGTCCTCAGTAACAATATTGACTATTCAAACACGGAAAGTACAGCTCATACTAAATTAGTAGCCTTTAAGGCCTAGAACATTATCTTGAGCTAAAAAATGACTTTGAGCTCGTAAATGAGCAAAATCGATAAATATTTTATACCGTGAACCCCTCTTGTTTATAACCTCGATCCCACTACGAAAATAAGTAAATGGATCATTAAGAATGTTTTTAAAAAGTTTTATCAAAATCCGTCAAATTGTTTTTAAGTAAAATTCGTTCAAACATGCATACAAAAATAAAATTCTATATATTATAATAGATGCGTGTATTTGAACTAAAATAAACAGTACAATTTATAAAGGATATTTAAACAATTATCTCACTTATTTGTTACATTACTTATTTTATTTATATGATAGTCACACGAGTGTTTCAGATAAGATAGTTATATACTTTACAAACAAACAAAAAAAGAATAAAACATTTTTACATATAATCTCATATTGTAGTATTATATAGTAAAGTTATGAATATTTAACTAAAACTTTTTGGTTGTTTATTCAAAAGTTGAATAAAAGTTCTGTATAAAGTACATAAGTACAAATATATAAGGTGGTTTTATAGCGAAGCTAACGCCATCTGACAGTGATACAAAAAAATAATGCTAGTTTATGTTTGTTTAATCGTTCTTTATATTTTACATATAAAACTGTTAATAGTTTGTACATACACACACAACAGTCAAAAAATGGAATAGCACGATATATCTCACTATAATAACAAGACTTTCTGTGCTCATTGAGGGGGGCTCTGCCACCCCCAGACCTCATAGTTTATCATTCATACGTAGAAAACAAATTTTGTTTGCAATCGTTTTTTTTCAAATATTTTGAAAACGAAAAATAGTTCGGGTCCACGGAAAGGGTGGATAATATCATCCTCGCTGAGCTCTATAACTTTTGACTGAACGTATTTTCGATAGGGATCCCCGTTCAAAATTTATCCTCCCTTTTTTGAGTATTTATCTGGATTGCATTTTTGACAATGTTTTTCTGAATATTTGTGGACCTTCCGCATCCAATAAAAAAACCGCAGCCCAACCGGACCACTGGAAGTGCCTCATAATTTGCATTGGAAGTGAGTGAGTGAGCCAGTCCGGGAATTGGGGAGTATAGTATATGGACAAAAATAAATAATATATATATATACATGAGCATCTTCACTACAAAACGGACAAAAATCCGTCGATGTTTTCTATATGATATAATATGAGCCAATATAACTATGTATCAATTATCAGTTGACTCGTGACACATGATGCATGACGGATCACATTCGGTCACTGCCCATCAAAATATCCGATGCGAAAAACCATTTCGTCAAAAAAAGAAAGTAATTTATGACAAAACACTTTTGTTTGAATTATTTCTAATTCTTATTTATTTTGTAGTTTTAAATACGTAGACTTAGACAACCCACAATATCCAACAGAAAAAAACCGCGGCAAAATAATAGATCCGCAGCGAAATTAGATTATCATTATAATCCACAATTATACGGGTCGAGTTGGTGGAGATTTATTTGATTATTTTGAACCGATTAAAGTACATTTGGAAAAAAATATTTTTAATGCACTCTTTTTGTACTTTTTAATAAAAAGTATTTTTTTGTAAGTTTTATATTTTTTAAGTTATAAGCGGCTTATGTAATATATTCTGTTATTCATAAAGTCTCATGATATATTTTAATTCGTGTTTTCAAAAACGCATTAAAAAGAATTATGTGAAAATTTCTATATGTAAATAATAATATTATGTTTGTTATGAATTGTTGTAATTGATCGGCAACTTTAGTTGTTTTTTTTTTCATTATAACTTTTAAAACTGCGCAATTAACTTCAATGCCGTCAAAATGCGTATATAATAGTTGTCTTCTATTTGGAATTGATTTACAGTTCATAAATTGTGGTTTTATATAATTCTTTTTAACTAATAACGGTTAATAACAGTTGGATGTGTAATTAGCCTAAGTTAATTAGAATTGATTTAAAGTTCACAAATTTTCTATTTTTGTCTGAATATTTATTAATCAATATACACGTTTGTTGATGGTTACGACGTGTAATATGGCAACATATGTATTGCACTAAAGGTATCGGTATATTGAGGTCCATGATACATGCTCATAAGTATTACAAACATCATTTCATTTGGCTCTGTAAGGGCGGATTCACACTATAGTGCCGATCACGGTTCGTTCTCAGTCCGATCGATTAGATAGATAGAAATAGATTGCAGAGGCTGCCATGGATGGGCTACCCCATAAGGTCCATTGTGTTGCCTAAGGGTGGAAGGAATTTTCGTGTATAGACTAGGAATTGGTAGGATATGCGGCTGCAGCCGACTATGATAGGACCTATGCCGATATTCATCTGCAGTTCGTGAAGGAAACTGCAGAAAACCTTCTCAAGCATAGCCGGTTACTTCGTTCTTGTCTATACGCCGACAGTTTAGTCAATTAACCGCCCCTTGTTTTTCCCTAATAATTGACAAACTGCCGATGTCGGGTTCGAATAGTATGAATGCACACATTGTTTCTTACTTAATAGTATTTTACAATACCGAGATCGAACCAAGAACGAACCGTGATCGTCATTATAGTGTGGTTCCACCCTAAACATTCTAAAATACATTTATTACATCAAAGTGACGTTATCAATTGTAATTCATCCCAATGATTTATCTATGGTAAGCGCTTACATTCAATGTTTGTCCAAGACTGAATCGGTAGACAGGTTACACATACGAAACTTAATAAATTAGAATATCGTTGCCAGATTGCTATTAAATATGTTTTCGCTAGTGTCTGACAACAAGTAAAAATTATAAGAATTTGCGAGCATAGAGAAGTTCTACTGTAATATGAGATGAGTAAATTAAATATGTATTAAAATAAAAAATAAAAGTGTTGATTTGTTTTATATGATTAATGACCTGTATCGATATAATATGTTTGATATTTATTATTATTTATTGATAGATATTTTAGCATATTTTTATGTAAAATATGTATCTCATAAATCATTTAAAAAAATTTTGATACTAAAAAATTAACCTAACATCCCCTTCTCCCCTACTTGCAACATCATTTTGATTAATAACTAGAATAATAAATAAAAATCATGATTGAATGTATCAATTAGATATGAGTTATAGAAGCCGAAAGTTGTAGGATGTTGTATCATATTTATCCGAAGCATTTTTTCGAAAAACGAATGAATAAGGCTTGAGAAAAATGATCGTTACTTTTGTGGCCACGTGTACTTATGTAAATATATTTATGAGAATGTACATTTATATGAGATAAACTTATCGCTATTTTCTCAAGAGGGCAGACTCTCTCTCTATTCTATTTCCTTTTGTCTGTGAAATTTATAGAAACTATAATACATTTAATTTTAATTATACCAAGTGGTACAGAAAAACAGAACACAGTTCTTAAAATCACAATCAAATAAAAGCTACTTTACAATATTTCTTATGCCGGCTGTACACACTCGCCGAGGATTACTCGGCGAAGTCCACCACAAGTGTACCACTGTGTACACTCTCGGCGAGTGTTCGGCCGGCAATACAGTTCTCGTCATTTAGTCAACGAAATTGCGTTGGTATACCTGAAAAATGACATTATTAAGTTAATAATTACGGAGTAGTAATTTTTTGACTAAACTATTAAAAATAATTAATTATATACCCGGTATATAGTATATACCAGGGTATATTAAATTTAGTTCAGACTTTGTAACGGTTGAAAATATTGATCGTAGAAAAAAAATTTTATTAAAGCTATTCGTGTTCATAAAATGACCTAGTTAGCCCATTTCCGCATGTTCGTCGGTCCGTCTGTGCGTCTTTGGACACAATAACTGAAAACGAGCAATAACGAGCTGAAATATTGTGTGTGTGTGCTAGGGCTAAAAAGTAAGATCAAGTTCGTGAATGGGTAAAATCGGACCATGTTTGGACAAAATGGGCAAAACTGCCTATCTTTGAAACCGTAAGAGATAGAACAAAAATTTAAAGAAAAAAAAAGTTCCTTTTTTAAAAATCAACAACTTAGACCGTGAACTATAGACCGTGTTTTGTAACTCTCGGGTGAATAGAAAGAAGGTGGATAAACAAGTCGAAATAAATAATTGTCGAAAGTAGAGCTAAATAACATCATTTAATTTATTTGGACGGCTGACAACATCCAAGTAGATTGTGTCCTTGTTGTATGTATATGTACTCATGGCCACAAAAGTAGCGCTCATTTTTCCAAAAGTTTTCGTTGATTTGTACCCAATTCATTCGATTTTTGGGAAAATGTTTCGAATAAAAGTTGTTAGTATATTTATAATGAATAACTATTATCCGAAACATTTTCCTAAAATCCGAATGAATAAAGAACAAATCAAACGAAAACATTTGGAAAAATGAGCGCTACTTTTGTGACCCATAGTTTTTCGCCCAGTAGGTATTTATTACAACTAGAGTAGGTATGTAACTTTTCTTTACAGTTACATATAATAGTTGTAAATAGTATTTATACAGTAAACTCTTACAGTACTTTCTATATATGTAAAGAGTGTACATACTTTTGAAATGTACACTCCCGTTCATAAAAATTGAACCATTTGAAACATTTTAAGCGTTATTATATGTAAAATACATATATTTAGTAAAATATACGCTTAGAATTCAACTTAATGGTGGTTCATTTTTTATGAACGAGAGTATACTCTTGCACAAAAAAAACTCGAATATAGGAGAGGTATTTTCGTACTTGAAAGGAGTAAATACAGTGAGTAAAGTACTTCAGTGAGATAACATTTAAAAAAAACAGAATAATGAATTTTTGTTAAAAACAAAATGCGTGGGTGTGTACTTATGAACGCACGTAAGAAGTTATACTTTTTAAATTATTTATCAAAATAATATTAAATAATGTCAACACTACTATTAAGACACAAAAGTTTAATAAAATGATATAGTAGTGAAAATCAACAATAAAAAAATTATATATTGTATCTAAAACCAATGATTCAATATTTATAATGGTGGAACAGAACCAGCGTCATTATTTCTGTTAAAATTAGAGTTTGAAGGACTGGCATTAAATTCATTATTTACATTCGAATCAGAGTTAGAGAAATTTGTCAAGACCATGCCAGGTTTATCAATATATACATTTAATATACAAAGTGTACGAGCCCATAAAAATGATATCATTGATAATGTGGCTCACAGTTCTAATAGTCTTCTTTTATCATAAACATGAAGTTGTAGCAGTGTCTCTTCATTATTAAATTATTCTTATAATTTTGTTCATCATTTTTATCTGTTGCATAACAACTATAACTTCCCTCTATTATCACGGTTGCTTTGAATGTTAACACCCTTGGTAATTTACATATTAAAATAATAACATTTCATAAATCAAATCAATAAAGATCAATTATATCTTTTATATATATTTATTATTTATTTAAATAATAATTATTTAATATATCAATCATCTACCTTTACAAAGTAATGAACACATTACTGTACCTAATTTCAAATGTATATTCAATTTAAATGTTCTAATGTAAGAGCTTTCGGTGTAGCTATTTACCAAAATAATAACGATCATTCATATTTCGTTCTATAATGGATAACATTGCCTCCGGAAAACCAGAGGTCAGGGATTCGAATTCCATCCAAGAAGAGTATAATTTTTTATAGCAACTATTGATGTCTAAGATATGTTTGTTACACAATGTGCAAATGTGCAATATGTTCATTTATTTGAAACCAATTGACAGAGGTATAGATGTTGATAGAACACTGCTCCGGAAAGCCAGAGGTCATGGGTTCGATCTCTATCCAAGAAGAGTATAATTTTTCATATCAAGCATTGATGTCAAAGAATGTTACACAGGAAGAATGCGGCGAGAAATGTTTATTTATTTGAAATTAGTTTACTGAGGTATAGATATTTTAATAGTTCAATAGTTTTATACAATAGCAAATAAAACACATTTTTTTTAACCTTTTTCTCACAAATATTTTAGGTACATACAACATCCTGCATTAGATTGTATAGAAAAGTCGCAAAGTTAGCATATTTCTATATAAAATTTTCACATTAAAAGAAAAACACGATGAGTAACAACATACTCGTACACGAAATGTAATATTACATTTCATGTTCAATCTACCAGATAAAAGTACATATATATACATTATATATATATAATATAAATAATAATAAGAAAACTGTACCACGGTGTATAGCTGGAAAAAAACATGTCAAACAAAAAAGTTTAATAAAGTTTTTCGATTTGACGCTTAGTTTTTGAGATTTAATTAATTAAACATTAATAAATTCAACCATTTTGTGGGTGTCGCTACACTTCTTATTATTTATTATTATTATTACAATTATATATCGCCCAACTTCCTTACGCTATGCGCTCTATGATTGGTGGAGTAGGGCGGCCACAGTTGATCATGCTAATCATAAGTGTACCA
Organism: Nineta flava; assembly: GCA_963920215.1. Taxonomy (NCBI): domain Eukaryota; kingdom Metazoa; phylum Arthropoda; class Insecta; order Neuroptera; family Chrysopidae; genus Nineta; species Nineta flava. The sequence goes on from OY986041.1 coordinate 126,200,566, forward strand.
CATTTGACACTCAAAAATTCAAAAATGCAAATGTGTTTAATTGAATTTATTATTAATGTTTAATTAACTATATCTTAAAAACTAAGCGTCAAATCGAAAAACTTTATTAAACTTTTAAGTTGGTTTTTTCCAGCTCTACACCGTGGTATAGTTTTCTTGAATGAATTTCAGACCACCTTGTACATATGGCATATATATAGAGAGAAACCCGGGGCACAACTGAGTTAGATTGTATAGAAAAGTCGCAAAGTTAGCATATTTCTATATAAAATTTTCACATTAAAAGAAAAACACGATACAACATACTCTTACTCGAAATGTAATATTACATTTCATGTTCAATCTACTATACCATATATATATATATATATATATATATATATATAGGGGAACCCGGGGTGGAATGAAGTTTGACGATTTTCGATGTCAAGAGGTTGCTACTAGCTACAAAAAATAAACTAGTCGTCAATATAAAAAAAAACTAAAAAAATTGTCTTCAGAAATTCACCGAGATGTAAAAAACTTCCAAACTTTACGTACAATTCAGAGCCGATAGAAGTGAAACAAAAATGTGTGTATCTAGGTGTGACACTTAGTTCTACTTGCAAATATCTCCAAGCTGCAAATCATGCTATTAACAAGGCAAATGTTGCAAACGTCCGTGTCAGAAGAATATTAAGCAGTTGCAAATCAGACTTCTGGCCAAGCAAATGCCAATTGTTCGATAGTATTTCTCGAGCCACCCTTCTTTATGCTTCAGAAGTCTGGGCATACAACTATATGGAATGTATTGAATCAGTCCAAATCAGATTTATCAAATCGATTTTATGCCTCGCAAGAAGCACACCTAACTTTATGGTTCGTCTGGAATCGGGAAGGTCAAACTTGTCCATCGAAATCGTAAGAAGAATCTTAAAATACTGGCATCATCTTTTAATAACACCAGACCACAGGCTTATCAAAATTTGTTTTAATCAACTATACACTCTTTCCATAGCAGACACATCCTGTGATGCCAATTGGTGTAATCAACTCCGTAACTTATTAACTTATGTGCACAAACAAGATCTTCTAAGCTCTTACCAGCTGGGAACCATAAAAAAGGATATTGCGGATGTTATCGACCTGTATTCAGTGAAAATGCATAACAACGACCTGAAATTATTACAAGAATCGCATTATAGTGAAATGTTTGACCAGTTATTTGAACTAAACGACCACAATCAATACTTAAATATACGTTGCGCTGTATCTAAATTAAGACTTATTTCACAATTAAAAACATCAAGTCGATTCAGCTTTCGAATACTAATTGGTAATCAAAGATATACTTTAAATTATAAAGAAATTTGTCCAATTTGTAACACTGGCGAAAGAGATAATCTATTTCACTTTTTTATCACATGCCCTATATTTAAAACATATAGATCACAATATCTCAAGAACTACTTGTCGTCTTTTGGAGAAAAACTAAAACCCTGGTTCAGCCTATTTCACATACAAACGCAAAAACAACCATGCCGTTGGTGATACCGTCATCAAATTAGTAACAAGTAACATATCCTGGGACAATATAAGAGTAATTTTAATAAGAGTAAAATTAACAGGAACAAATGTGAATGAAGAAATTTTAACAAGAGCAATTTCAATATAATTTAAAATTTATTATATTTTAAATCTAGTATATATTTTAATCTAGTTAATTTTCTATTTATTTTTTGTCTGTTGATCTCGACTTTATAACTATCTCTAATTGTCAAAGAGTAAAGTACGACTAGCTAATTTATACTGATGATGACTACATTGTAGTCGAAATACGTATTTATAATACAAAAAACTGATCTAGGTAAAGGGGACGAATTTGAAATTTTATCCTGTATGTTGTTTTTTTTTAGAAATTATTATTCTTCATATTTACTTGCAAATATTTCATAAAATTTTTACATAGCCTATGTTTTATCATTGTCGCTACTGTTTTTATAATCGTTATTGTTGATATTTATTTGCAAATGATGAAATTGTTATTTTACTAAGATTTTTACTACTTTTTCTTTTTAACTTGTATTTATAAATATTTTATTAATTGTTATTTTACTGAAATTTTTATTTATTTATTCTTCTATCATGGGCATTATTTTCTTTTTCTTTGTATTTTTTTTTTTCCTCACCTTTATGGGATTTCAATTATAGTATCTAAGCCATAACCAATCGTTTTAATTAACTTGTATTTTATATGTTTTTATTTATATTTCTGTTTTCCAACTGAACTCATTGTTATAATCGCTGTATGGTATTTTAACAAATAAATATAATAATAATAATAATACTAGCTACCAGCAATACCTTGAACAAGACCAACCTGTGGCTGTTTAACTACGACTTTGATGTTAGTTTTGTTTTCTTGGTTGGTAGTTCGTGACATTTTTGTTATGTGATTTTTGCTCCTGTATTGTAACTGCTGATGATCTGGTAATCAAGATAAGATAATGTAAACATACTTGTTTACATTACAACTACAGTTAGTACCATGCTTGAAATACGTTTAATTTACTTTAAGAGGGTGATAGTTTAATATTTGTTTATGTATCTTTTTCGAGTGAACGTACCCTGCTAACCCGAAAAGTGTCTCTGAGGCGGAATGGGGCACCCTATTCAACCGAAATGTTTCACAATGTCTTCTAACAGGCACAACTGACATCAGACTTGATAGGCCTTCAAGGGAAGAGTCGAATCTACTATCGCTGAGTGTCCTTGGATGACAACTGACAACAGAATCTCTTCATTTCATTTTCCTCCTGAGAGAATAAATAGCGAAGATGATGAGACTGTCCTTGTGTATGAATTATGTGCATAAACTTATTTTTTCTGCATTTCCACTAGTTCTATATGTATTTACATGTCCTTAATACCTGCCTCGGGCATGGGGCAGAATGGGGCAAATGACATAATTTTCTATTTTTGAAAAAAAAAAATTGTTTTTTATTTTCTTACAATATTATTGCATTTTTGAGATTATAACATTATAATATGGTCATAGAAAAATTTTCAGCTCTCTTAAAGTATTTTCAAACCATATCAGCTGATCGCGTACCCGCGCGCAAAGAACTATATAAAATTTTATGTGTAAAAAAATATGATGGTACTCCTGCGCGTTGTTGAAAACAGCTGTCCGTTGTCGTCAGTGTTCCCATTCGTCACATAACATATCATACATATACTAGTCGTCATACATATACTAGTATATAATTTCGAACGACTTTAAAACAGCGCGCCGATACTCAGGATGCCAACTGAACCATAAAAAATAATCTTCTGCTGTGGACATGAAAAAAATACACTTTTTTACGCATATTTTATCAAAAAACTTAACAACCCGATGATCATTCTCCCAAAGTTTTAAGGAAAAATATTTCTAAGGAATTGAGGAAAGTATTTCAGTGTCGTATTTCAGAACAACCGTGACTCTATTGAGAGAGTTCGAAGTAAAAACAGTCGGAATCGTGCATTTTATTTCACCATGTTTATGAAGATGTTAAATTTCTCCAACTTACATAATAATTTTCTCAAAAACGCCATGGTGAATTTCGTTTGGTGAAGTTCTTTTCTAATAATAGTTTTGAAATACCTTAATAAACCCTTTTGTATTTTTAATTAAACCATATAACTTCGCACCCCGTCCTGCCCCGGGTTCCCCTATATATATATATATATATATATATATATATATATATATATATATATATATATATATATATATATATATATATATAATAAGTACTATTGTTGTATGTAATATTGAAAAAGAACTCCCGACAGATTATTTTCTTATTTTCATTCGTTATTATTATTATTATATACGTATTAGAGGAATTTTCTCAAATGTCATAAAATAATAAATATTGACAATATTTTCTGTTTTATTTCGTTCTTTTATTTGGTACAAAAACTATACAATTTGTCACCTTTTCGAATAACATACATTTGAAAGATAAAATTGGAAACAAAAAAATAGTAATAAATATTTATTTTGAAATATTTTCATTTTGTTACAGAACAAATATTCCTTTTCAAAAATAATCATTTCGAAAAAAAAAAACTAAAATATCTTTATGCTCGAACACTACTGTTTATTAACTTCCCAAGAAAGCAATGAAGCTAATTCCCGCAACTGTAATTTGGATTGGGTGAAATTATTTTACCGTTTTAATTAAATTATTACATATTCTAAACAGATTATTTTATTGGAGCTGACAAATTTTTAACTTTAACCTACCCTAACCTAAAGTTATTCCCAAAAAAAGGCCAAAAATGCGTAGTTTTCGTAACAACAGTAATTTGGAAGGGATGAAATTATTTTACCGAATGAATCAAATCATCACATACTCTAAACAGATTTTTTTTTGGAGGTGACAAATTTTCAAGTCTAAGCTACCCTACCCTTAAGTTATTCCAAAAAAAAGCCATGCGAAACACGTAGTTTTGGAGAAAAAAACGATTCACGATGTGAAACGTAAAGTGTAACGATTTAAAACAGAAGACCAAGACCTCAAGATAAATTTTGAGGAAAGCAATAAATTAAGAGTATTGGATCGTTTAGAACAGGATTTCCAAAATGTGTCCCATGTAAAAATGTGATTAGTAAAGCATTTTTTTTTGCATACGAAAGCATCTACATATACAAATTGAGAAAACAGATAATGAATTTAGACAATGGCCCAATTCCAAATTCTGATTTAATAAAATTAAACCATTTTCAAAAATAAAAATAAAAATCCAATACTTGAATGTCAAGGTTAACGTAGGTACACTCACTTTAGTGACAAAACAAACGCCGCATAGTCACCAAAGAATACCGCCAATAAATAGGTGGGGCTTTCCACACACCTAATCCAGTAGTCAGGCAACTTAAATAATCCTCAAGTCAGATTATACCCTCAGCCCAATCGTATAAAAGGACAGAATTTTTTAATATCATTGTGACACATGCACCAAATTAGCAACAAGCAACATATCTCTGAATCCATATCCCAGAGATAGTTACGATTAGCTAATTCATACTGATGATGACTACATTGTAGTCGAAATACGTATTTATAAAATACAAACAAATGTTCTAGGAATAGGGGCAAAATTTGAAATATAATTTCAAAAAAACCTAAAGTTCTCTTTGATTATTTTAATAATCTTTATTTTGACATATGTAAATTTCATAGCTGATCGTTGTTGGCGCCACCAGACGTCACGTCGTCTAATTACCAATAACATTACGTATTCTTTCCAGTATATGTTTCAATGCAATAACCGTTTACGGTTGACAGTATTGCTGATATATTCTTTATAAAACGGAATTAAAATACGTGTTAGGTGTTCGTCATACTGACGTCTAAATTCTGGAGAAAACCAGTATGCGAGAATAATACTTAACTTACAGGTCTGTGTTGCTTTATTGAATAAATTTTTATCAAATTCGTGTATTTGCATGGCAAATATACTTTCGTAAATATAAGTTTTTTCCCTTGAACAAGGTAAAACTCCAGATTTCTCAAAGTGTTTCAGAAAAAAACTTGAACTTCTGTTATAGAGGAATAAGAGATAAGAGTCATTTGCTTTATTACAAGACAAACTTTTACTGAAATATCTGTCCCAGACAGTTCAAAAAATTTATTATAAAAGACAATAATTGTTAATTTCCCTAATGTTTAAAAAATAGCTTTCATTCACCCCTTATCACAATAAATCCAGATGGATAAGGTTGATAATCCTAGATTTGTATGTTTTTACATATCAAGCATTTGAAGTCAAAGTATGTTATCAATGTTCAGACATATTACTTAAATGTCAATTTAAGTAAACGCTAATCACTTCCCTTGGTATAATATAACCGAAAGGGCAACAATACTAACAATAGATAAATAGACGCTAGTTTACACAAAACAATAAAAAAATATTTAAATATGCAAGCATTTGATATCAAAGAATGTTATCAATGTTCAGACATATTACTTAAAAATGTCAAATTAAGTAAACGCTAGTCACTTTGGTATAATATAACCGAAGGGCAACCATACAACAATGGATAAATAGACGCAATTGTACAAAAAAAAAAAATTATAATTTATGATTGAAGCTTTTCATTAAAATAATTATAGATTTAAACACATTTAAGAAAAACAATTTACAATTAAAAAAATAACTCAAAGGATCAACGCAGTAATCCTTGGAACAAAACCATCATTATCACGATGTGATAATGTCTAATGTTAGATTTTATATCTACATACATATAAATATTAATTTATCAAATAAAAAAATATCCATGATGTTCGGCTTTAATTGATCAAATTCCACCCTTAAATGACATACAAATATGAACGTCCCATATAAAGGGAGATGTTAGTGTTCACTATGGATGATATAAAAATAAGAGATGGGTCTCCCGTTTTGTAAACATAATAATATTATATGTATACTTGATCGGTTAATTTTATGATTGGGTGAATGTTGTTTGTTGTATGTTTGTTTTATATTCATAAAATACGGACCATTTTTTAGGGTTCTGTTGTAGTTAATCTTCCGTCGGTCGCATTGGATCGGTCAGGAAAACAAGACTGCTATTTTGTCACTTTACTTTGGCACCTATGCGGTGTTTCCACCTGGTATTCCCAGTAGCTGTTTTTTTCGGCCTACTCTACGCAACCCTTTCATTTAGTTTTACCTTACCCTTCATTTCGAAAAGTTATTCACGTTTTGTTCAGTTAAGTTAATTACGCCCAATTTTGTCACATTTTTAAAGGGGACTCTATCCTGGAAGATTAAGTGAACCTATATTGGAAGATTAAAATAGATATAAATACTGTAAACATTTGCACTATATCTTACCTTTACTTTTTGAAAGGTAAACAATTTTGCATTTGTTCAAGTAATATTATGCCAATAATTAGTTTTTTAAAGAAGCTTGTATTTTTTACTAATTTTTACACCCCAAATAATGATGTACACACCCGTTCATAAAAATTGAACCTGTAGGTCAAATTCTAAGCGTATATCTTACTAAATATATGTATAGTATTAAATACAGTAATAATTAGAATGTTTCAACTTGTTCAATTTTATGGACGGGAGTGTACATCATGGACGAGAGTGTTATTTGAACATGTTTGGGTGGGGGACCTGCCTGTCACACCATCCATTTTGTAGGACACAAGTTTTTTTGAAGTCTCTATTACATTATCTCTCAATTTAACTAACAAATTAACTGTTCCGATAAAATTTTTGCTATAGTCAAACAAACAAGTTACTCTCTTACGCGCTTCGTTAGTCACTATCATCGAGAATTTTCACGAGAGAAAAGTTGGGCGTCTCGTCGAAAGGAAGCAAAAATTTAGCCTGTTACTAATCATTAAAAAAAAAACCGTGCTGTACTGTGGGCTATTTATTTTGTATACTGAACCATGAACCTTGTCATATAATACACGACAAACACATGACCGAAGAATGTATTTACATTTTGCTTCGTAAACACAACAAAATAGAAACGTGAACACCGACAAATTTTCAGTCTTATAAAATATAATTCATTTATCATCGTATTTTATTGTTTATCTTTATTCTATAATTGCGATGTTGTCTTGGTGTTGGGCATTGAATCAGGAATGGAATGAATCCATCATCAAAATGAATCAGCCGTTAATTCTATCATTTTCTATTGTGGTCATAGCCCATTTTTATACATGTAACTTCAGATGTAATTATTGGTTAACAAGCGCAGAAGTATTCTTTATCCATGTTTTTAGTTTGATGAAATATAGTACAGGAAATGGATTCGAAAAGAAGCATTTTTATGACAGTTCTCCGTAATATTTTCGAATTGCATATTCTTGTAGGGCTGATAGCCCAGATGAAAACCTACTATTTTCCAATCATTGATTCACCACCCATTTTTTTTTTGCCACGCGTTCAAAATTGGCGAATCGGGAAAAAAGAGGTTTGTGAGCTATAGCGACGAACCTGTGTATTTGACAGAAAAAAAGTGACCTAAAAAAGAGACCATTTTTAGGTATTAACAAGACAAATTATGAAAAATAAGCGCTACTTTTGTGGCTCATTGTACTATATCTATCGACTCCATAAGGGGTGTTCATTTTTTAAACTTTTACAGTTAATTAGTGTCAAATATAGTTGGCTTTCAAAAATATGTTTAATATTTAAAAGTTTTTTAGTATTTTTATAAAAAACAACTTTCATTCTATACATTTATTCAATAATCCAGTAGATTCAGCACAAATCGGTTGCAAAAATTAGAAAAAGATCGCCACTTTTTTAGTTGATAGTACACTCCCATTCATTAAAATTGAACAGACCTGAAATGTTAATTTTCTTACATTTCATAAAACTCCTCACTTTTGTGATTCTCTGTATAATCATTCATTTATAAACAAAGATAAGTAGAGTGTGAAAAAATAAATGGAAGTATAGTAAAAAACATTTACTACAAGAATAATCAAAATTGTGATAGACTGATTCGGTTCAAATCTGTTCAATTTTATTGAACGGGAGTGTACATGTAATTCAATCATCTATAAGCAATAGTTTTGGATAAGATTCACTATATAAGATGAATCGGATCCAAAAAATCATAGAAATTGATGACTTGATGAGCTGTTTACGGATATCGTCTGAAATCGTATAAAACGGAGTATACATATCACAGAAACTATTCGTCAAATCTAATCAAGTTAGTTATAAACTAATTTTTATGAAACTTGATGATAACTAATTTCAATTTCATGTGTAAGTCAAAAAAATCTCATAGAATCGGAAAAAAATTTTATTGTCCCACCACTTTAACTCACCTAGCGGTTAGTTTTCAAAATCGACAATTCATTATGACATACCCTGTATTAAAATTAAAATATTTGATTTTCTTCGAATACATTTTTTTATTAAAGGAAAATTTATTAAAGTAATAATTCAATCAATCAATTAAAAAAGAATAAACAAAGTCTGCTTTAAAAAGCCTTGACTTCAAGGTTAAATTAAAAAGGAAAAAAAATTTTCTAAATATTTCTGAGAAATATGAATACACTGGTAATCAAGAATTTTTTTTCCATAATAAAAAATATTTTGTAATTTGTAGTTATGATTTAAGCACTGAAAGAAACAGTTTATATTCACGGAACAGGCTCTGACATAGAATCTCTTTTCTAGCTATGCATAAAGAAGATGATGAAATAACATTTACATACTTTTGCCTTTTTAAAAAAAAGGTAAGTTTCGCGTCTATAGGAATATTGATATATTTTTGGCATATAAACTTTGACCAGCTATTTCATCTTCTTAGGGATAAATTTCGACCAATCTTTTCTTTGTGCATGCTTAAAAAGGAGACCAGCCAAGTAGCCGCGCAGTTTGTCAATTATTAAAAAAAAAAAAAAGGGGGCGGTTAATTGACTAAACTATCGGCGTATGGACAAGAACGAAGTAACCGACTATGCTTGTGAAGGTTTTCTGCAGTTTGCTTCACGAACTCCAGATGAGTATCGCCGTAGTTCCTATCAAAGTCGGCTGCAGCCGCACATCCTACCAATTTCTAGTCTACACACAAATTTCCTTGTCTTCCACTCACATCCTCACATCCTAGGCATCACAATGGACCTTATGGACGAAGTGTTTCCCATCCAGGACAGCCTCAACAATATACCTATCTATCTAACAAAGAGGCCATTTTAAAAGTTCCATGTTTCTAGATTCAATAAATTTGGGCCACCACTGATTAATAAGTTCTTTCCAGCTATCTTATACTGATTGTATTTTGTTAATCTTCGTAGAGCGATTGCTATGTAGCATATAATAACAGCATAAAAACTCTATAAGAGACATATGGACTTTGTTGGTTTTGTACGCTTAGAGACGATTTGTTTGTTCTGGAAACTAGAAAATATACTTGGAGATAAAGCTTCCCAGATCCCTTCAATTATAATCCATTTAGTATGTCAACTCCAAATTACAGTCTATCCGGTTTTCGAAAAAATGGATTCGATATAAATCACAACTATACATTTGATGTACGCTCCCGTTCAAAAAACATGAACAGACCTGAACCGAATCAATTTTTTGTCTCTCACAATTTTGATTATTCTTGTAGTAAATGTTTTTTATAGATACAACATTTCATTTCATTTTTATACGTAAGAGGAAGATATAACACTTAACATGTATTAACATTACATACATTTTAAATGAGTACTCTGTCACCGCATATATAAATAACAAATATAAATTCAGTTTATACTGCTATTTCTTTTTTACACACTTAAAAAATATACTACTTATCTTTGTTTATAAATAAAATTATACATTATACAGAGAGTTACAAAAGTGAGGAGTTTTATGAAACGTAAGAAAATTAACATTTCAGGTCTATTCATTTTTTTTGAACGAGGGTGTACAATACTAATTTTATTTATTAAAAATTTTTCGTGTCCTAAATAAAAATATCGGATTTTCAGATTTTTTTCTTTCTTATGCTCTTTGATGTCCCAGTCTCAAAAACCTCGGTTTTCAGGTGTTGATATCGGGAAAGCTAATAAACTGGTAACAATGGTATACGTTTCGTTAAATGGACCGTTTCAACGTATGTTTAAAATTTGAATTCAGTAATTCCCTTGGTTGCTGAGATTCAGAGTTTAAAATTGATCTCTTGTCCTTATATTAACAATACTACTGTCAGTGTCACACTGGCCATAGTGTCAGGTTGGCGTTTACTACCCGAGCCCTGCATGGGTCCTCGAGGCCAACTACCTACAACGAAAGGTTAGCAAAATATTTCTTACACGGAGAAGGAGAAAGAAAGAACAGCAGGAAGAAATCGACGAAGGTGGCTTAGATCAAACAGCAAAAAACGCTTTTTGTTTGTCTCGAAGAGATTCGGAAGCTTACCAAAGTTGCATACCATGTGCATGTAATCATTTATTCCAATTTTACAAGCACATTAATGCATAGGTACTCTGTCGCTTATTGTGTAATCCTCACAATCTCGTTTCGAGAGAAAGTACGATTTTCCGTGATGAAGTGCATTAAGACAAAGCTTCCTTCCCTACTGGGCCAAGAACTCTTGGACTGGTTGATTATTCGAAACACAAAATACGAATGCGAATCTAGCAGCTTTTACAAAAATTGGCCAGGTTTAACTAATTGGAACTGTTTACATAAAAATGTACGTCTTTGAAAATGCACACTTCCAAAAACGCTTGCCTATTTGATTATTATTATCATTTGGTTTGGTGGGCGACGTGACCTTGTAGTCATAATGCCGGATTCCTTAGGCCCAGTCCGACAATGACTATTGTCGTGCGCATGTATACGCATACAGGGAAATACACATACTCAAAATTGGTCTTACGCACTACCGTACTCTTCGATCAAATATTTTCAAACTTAGTCGAGTTTTTTTTTTATATACTTGTTATATTTTTCAACTATTGAACATGTTAGTTTGTTAGAAGAAATAACGGACGAATGTTGAAATAGTATAAATGTATTTGTGAATATGGATTGGATAGTCAGTAAAATTGAGTTGTAAAAACAAAATCGTTTATACAGAGTGCACGACTCGAAAAACTATGGAAATAAATTCTTCTAAAGGCAGGGTTTTTTTTTACTGGAAAAATATAATTATAATAATAATAATTGGGATTTTACCTTCGTTTCTGAGACTCCACGATCTATAACAAAGACCAGCCACATCATTATTTTTCAACCTTTATACTATACTTTTTATAACTATACTTTTTTGTGAAGGACAAGGAATTTGTATACAGATTAAAAATTGGTAGGTTGTGCGGCTGCAGCCGAGTATGACAGGAACTATGCCGATATTCATCTGGAGTTCAAAGGCACCTGCAGAAAACCTTCACAAGCATAGCCGGTTACTTCGTTCTTGTCCAATGCGCTGATAGTTTAGTCAATTAACCGACCCATTAACTTTAATTGACAAACTGCAGCCACCGGTATTCAAACTCGTAACCTCCCAGTAAATATATAAACTATATATATATATTTATAATTTAAAATGTACTTTAAAGAGACTCACTGTGCTCACAAGGAGCCTCGGTGCGGCCTTCGACCTTGGCTTCGAGTCCTTGACGTAATGCAAAAAAACCGAACCCTTCTGGCAAGTATAGAAGGTATTTTTAGGGATTTTCTCTCATTTCAGGAGGGTTGCGTCGGGAAAATTAGTTTTCCGATTCTTCCTGTAAGTTTGAAGTTATTCCGCGTCGAATGCAAGAAACCGCATACTTCTAGCATTTCTAGAATTGCGTTAGAATTTGTATATATGAGTCAGTCAGTTACACAAAGGACTCTATTATAGAATTTTAATCAGTTCAATTTTAAATAGCTCATAAAAGTATTTTACCCATCCCTGGTATTGAGGATTACATCGTATATACATTATGTAAATTATAAACCATATTTTGACAAAATGGAAACCCGACTTCAAAAATCAAATATTTGATAACAAAAAATGCACTAAAAAGTAAAAAAATAATTGCATATTCTTGTGCCAATTTTAGTTCACCTAAGCAAAAATTTTTAAATATATATGTACAATTATTGTTATTTTTGGAGTCGGTGTCAGCATAGAGAAATTCACATAACTTTTGGACATCGCAAAGTATGCTATGATATATTGTTCTTTGATACACCCATACTATGATATGGTGTTACACGCACACGACGGACGACGGCAATCACGACGATGTATACATGCACGAGAAAGATGAAACGATATATAAAAACGATTGTAGTTAGAGTGATAAGTATAATATAATAGTTATTTATGTTATAATACAATACTGATTGTTTAAGTGTGACAAAGTAAACCATATCATAGTACATTACATATAGACAGCGATAGATACACTATACAATATTCCAGATTGGGTATATTTTAAAAAACAAGCTGTATATACAGACTATAAGAATGCGTATCACTTTCGATTAACCACTCTGTATATTATGTTGATACAAAACAAAAACCCCCAGAGTCTAAGTACCCATACATGTACTACTTACTACATATATATATATATATATATATATATATATATATATATATATATATATATATATATATATATGTATATATATACGAACACATCACATATACTAGAAAAGAAGGTTTGTTATTATCTCGTATTATACATCAGTTGGCAAATCCTTTTGTAGAAAAACCTCAAGGAAATACTACTCTCCATACACACATGTTTTTTTTTTTGCCAACATTTCTCTCAATGTGTTATTTTAGGCTGATAAAATAAGCTTTAAAATCAACTTCTTTCAATAAGAGGACTAATATTGTTTTGGTAAAAGTTTAAAAGAGACTTTACTTGTTCAAAAATATTAATGCAGATCTTTTACTTTTTATACCCAGTATGTTTGGCATATGTGTTCATAAAATTGCCTAATTTGGCAATTTCCGCATGTCTGTCTGTGGAGACGATAACTCAAGAACGAAAAGAGGTAACGAGCTGAAATTTTTTTATGTGTTCTAGAGCAAAAAAGTAAGGTCAAGTTCGTTAATGGACAAAATCGAATCATGTTTAGGCAAAATGGCCAAAACTGCCTATCTTTGAAACTGTAAGAGATATAAGAAAAATTTATTAACACACAACCTTCTTCTTTTTAAAATAAACAACTTTTGTTTGAAAAATTTTTCCATAAACTCAGTATGGTCAGTTAATTGACTAAACTGTCGGCGTATGGACAAAAACGAAGTGATGTTAATGATTCTCGGCGAATTTTTAGTATACTTTGCTAGTGTATAGCCAAAAAACGTATTAAAAATACTTGAGAAAAATTGATATTTAGACTTTTCTTGGTCTATGATGTCCAATTTCAGTCCTAAACTAGAGTAAATAGAAAGACAAGGTTACTAGTTTTTATGTTTTGTGTTTTAAAACGGTCTTTACCAAAAGAAGTACCAATTTCAGACCGTCTTTGTATGGCCTATTTTTTTTTTACATACAAATACAACTCAACAATATTTACCAAATATCAAATATTTATAAATGTATGTAACTTTTATTATTATTATTTGGATTATTTATTTTTTATACTCCCATTATATTTGTCACATCCTTATGTTTAATAAGGATTTTATTCTAGATAATAACAGTAAAAATAAAAACAGACATCGATATACAGGGTGAGTTAAAAGTCGTGGAGTTTTTTGAAAGGGTAGATAAAAGATGAAATTCTAAGCTTAAAAGTCCTTGGAAATTTTTGCACCTGTTAATTAGACATTAATTAAATAAAGTAACCAATTAGAGAAGCGCTTTAACGAAATAAGAAATGATGGGGAATTAATACAGCGGCAGCAGAGATATGTAAGGGGAGCGAGCTCTCCCCACCACTAACGTAGAGCGAGTCAATCTTAGGCGTTTCAAATCCGGTACAGTTTTGAAATATACACTGTGAACTTCATAACAAAACATAGTTTATTGTCAGATCTGTCAAATCAAGTCAAATCAATTATTAATTTATATTTACTGATATTTTACAATCAATACTTTTAGAATATTTAGGACAAATAAAACAATCTTTTAATCTTAAATAAATTTTCTTAAAGATAGTACTCATTTGACACTAGCGTAGAACATGAACGTCCTTAATAAATTATTTTTTCTCGTGAATTATGCCTCGAAGTTTCATGAATGTTCTCGAAATTCTCGTTTTTTTTGTGAGAAAACTATTTTATAAATTCGCTTCAAATAAACATATATATATATATATATATATATATATAATTTTGATCATACAAATTGATTACAATTAATAATTAATTGATTTTAAACAGCATGTGGTCGATATATTATTTGATAAATAATTTATCAAAAACTATTTATCTACTTCTAATTTATATTTATAATAATAATTGAGTACTACTTTATATATTTATTTCTTAGCAGGATATCTCAAGGACATGTGAAACAAATTCATATATGGATATTTGTTTTGTTATTTGTTTTGCCTTTCTCTACAATTGAACATTTATATATTTCATTCTTGTTCAAATTTTGGCAAATACGTTGGTTGTCTATTTTTTTGTCAGTATAATATAACGATCTTATCTTGAAAACAATAGAAATAAATTAATGGGTTCGAAAAGAAAAATCTAGTCAAAAGAAATTCATAAAAATACTATATTTGAACCTACATATGCCTGAAAAATTCCCTAAACCTGCGTTCCTCAAATTGTGTTCCGCAGGAAGTACAAATATCCAAAACAAAAAATTTTGACAATACTATTTTGACGGATGTTAATTTCATAACCAATCGCTGCTGTTGGCGCCACAAATCGTCACATTCCGTTCAGTTTATGTTTTTATGAAATAATCGTAACGCGGTTCCTAGTATTGCTGATATATTCTTCATTATCTATTTAATAAAACTCTAGCCCTGACTGAATAAAAGACTATGCACAGCCTAGAAACATGCAATTTTGCACAAGAGTTCCTTAAATAACGTAGATGAGCACTAAGAAAGTATTTTTGAAAATTCATTCTCTAAGAAGGTCAAATAGGGGATGAAAGTTTGAATGGGAAGTGCGTCATTTTTGAAGATAGATAAGTCGGATGGTTCCTGAGATGTTTCCGATGGGAAATCCCTTCGGTCATACGGATAAGTCTTCCATAATTTTATTAAAGATTATTAAAATAATCAAAGAGAACTCTAGGTTTTTTTGAAATTATATTTCAAATTTTGCCCCTATTCCTAGAACATTTGTTTGTATTTTATAAATACGTATTTCGACTACAATGTAGTCATCATCAGTATAAATTAGCTAATCGTAACTATCTCTGGGATATGGAGTCGAAGATATGTTACTCTAAACTATTAGTTACACCAAATTAGTTCTGCTAATTTGGTGCGTGTCTCACACAAGTTAGTCTGTGTTGTGTTATTGCTTAAAACGTCATCAAATTCGTGTATTAGGCCTATATACTTTTGTAAAAATTATTTTTGTCCCTTCAAAATAAACTAGGTGTTCCAGGATTCTGAAAGTATTCCACCAGAAAAAGTTTGGGTACCCCTACCCTAAACTAATTATATATTAAAATTTACAACTTTCATATCTCCGCAACTATTGACATAGTCAAAAACCTAAAATAATGGTCGTGTTCAGAACAAATAAGTCCTTAGTAACTAAGTTACCAAGAATATAGCTACCAAAGTTTTTTGTCAGGACACTTGACAGATACTAATCAACTCAGCTTGTGACGACATTTTGCTAAGAAACTGATGTCAGATTGGGGAATTTTCCTCTAAATTCAGTGGATTTAATAAAGCCAAGTGGAAAATCTCGTAGATTTATTCTTGGAATAGGGAATATGCATGAAAATTTTTTTTCACTTGAATTGAAGCATGTTTACTTGACAAATATCAAAGTAAAATTACTTTTTAAATAACTTTATAAATAAACGAGATATGTAAAATACACGTAAAACTCCGTTTTTAGTATTTTTGCAAGAAAGAGACAGATAATAATCTTTAAAAGCTTATAGCTTCCTTGATATTTGTCGGATTTTAATTTCGTTTTTAAATATTATTACAGTATTAACAGTATTTTCATATTCTGAAAATAAATGTGAAAAAAAATTTTCATGCAGATTCCCTATCGTTGTATTTTTTTGTTTATTTTATACATGATGGCATTTTTATTATTTCATATTTTTAAATCCACTAAATTTAGAGAAAAATCTCTCAATTTGGCAACACTGCTGACAAGTTAGTATATGTCAATCTCAGAAGTAAATATTTTTTAGACTGACTGACTGACTTAGTTTCCTAAGAACATAGTTATTCCGAACAGGAGGACCATTTTGAATGAACAACCAACTTTGAATGAGTATTATTCAAATTTTTTCAAAAAAAAACCATAAATTATATGAAACAATAATTACAAAACCGAAACAAACACCAAACTTTAATCACATCATAATTCAGTAAAATATTTTCCCAATTACCAAAGACTAACTAATTAAAATAATAAATTATTTTGAAAATGTTATTCAACAAAACACTGATAACCATATACACATCTATACCTAATATGAGAGCAGCGGTGCATCCCTCAATAAGATGCAAAACAAACGTATTGAACGACTTACATTTCAAATTGTGCCCAAAACATTTGTTAGTATTTTTAACTCGACTTCAAAAAGGAGGATGGTTCTCAATTCGTCTGTATTTTTTTAATTTTTTTTATGTGTGTCACCTCAGAACTCCGTCATTTATGAACCGATTTTGAATTTTTTGTTTTAAAGGGTTTGGTTTCCCATTGGTCCCATTGGCACCAAATCGCATTTTGATAAGAGGATCCCCGGGAAATCGAGGAAAATCATCATTTTATATGTGATAATCGATTTCTGCGAATTTTTTTTTCTTTTTGAAAGGGTATACTCATTCATAATGGGAAAATAAGAAAAGTTTTTTAAAAACCAACTTCAAAAAAATTGTTCACTAAAAAGCGAGAAATAAAACCTATTTTGACAAAATGGAAGGAAACCCGACTTCAAAAATCAAATATTCTATAACAAAAAATGCACTAAAAAGTAAAAAAATAATTGCATATTCTTGTGCCAATTTTAGTCCACCTAAGCAAAAATTTTTAAATATATATATACAATTATTGTTATTTTTGGAGGCGGTGTCCAAATTTTATGTGAATTTCTCTATGCTGACACCGACTCCAAAAATAACAATAATTGTACATATATATTTTAAAATTTTTGCTTAGGTGAACTAAAATTGGCACAAGAATATGCAATTATTTTTTTACTTTTTAGTGCATTTTTTGTTATAGAATATTTGATTTTTGAAGTCGGGTTTCCATTTTGTCAAAATAGGTTTTATATAAATACGTATTTCGACTACTAGGTAGTCATCATCAGTATGAATTAGCTAATCGTAACTATCTCTGGGATATGGATTCAGAGATATGTTTCTTGTTGCTAATTTGATGCGTGTCTCACTCAAATGTTCTAGGAATTGGAGCAAAATTTGAAATGTAATTTCAAAAAACCTAGAGTTCTATTTGATTATTTAAATAATCTTTCTTAGTATTGAACACCAGTCCAAGTGGCCGACCGGTCTAATGCGTTAAGTCTGCGCAGTATACATACTTGGAAACTGGGAGGTTATGGGTTCGAATCTCGACATCGGCAGTTTGTTCATTATTAAGAAATAAAAGGGGCGGTTAATTGACTAAACTGTCAGCGTATGAACAAGAACGAAGTAACCGGCTATGCTTGAGAAGGCTACAAACCAATTTGGTTTGAACATTCTTTTAATGGTCAGCCAAATCGATTTTATGTATGTTTTTAGGAGTAAGCCGTTCGCTTAAAATATAAATGTGCTATATAATATTATTACTATAGTTATTAGTATAACATTGTGTAGTTTGAAAACTATAATAAACTAGATACAGTAAAACTTCTTTATATTAAATTTCTAAATAAGACTAATTTTAACGGGACAAGCAATGCAAATTATGTTCTGATCAAATGTAGAATCATTGGTTTTAGATACAAAATATAATTTTTCTATTGTAGTTTTTCATTGGTATATCATTTTATTAAACTTTTGTGTCTTAACAGTAGTGTTGACCTTTAATATTACTGTAATAAATTATTTAAAAAGATGCATAACTTCTTACGTGCGTACATAAGTACACACACACACACACACACACAGACACACTTTCTTATGGAGTTTACGGTCATACACAATTTGATGACTGAAGAAATAAAAACTTCAAGTGTTATTTTGCACAAGATCCATTATTGTGATTTGCGGATATTGTGGTATAACTTGTATGTTAAGGCCATTACACAATGAAAAAAACAAGGTATAAGATATAAGAAATAAGGAATAAGGAATTTGAAATAAGGAATAAGAAATAGCACAGTATTCACAATAAGCTACAATATTCAGCCAATCACAGCGGTTGAATGCCTGTTGATGGTGTGTGCACGAATGTCAAAAACATAATCTAATTGTTATACACCTAATTTATTTTACAGATAAATTATTAATAATTTAATTTTACAGATATTTGGCAACTGGAGATCAGGATCTCTGTGGCATTGATATATCGGATAGAAGAATCGACTGCGCATAACATCCTGCGCATAACATTGCCAGCCAAACCTGTGATTGGCTGGGAATAAGAAATAAGGAACAGATATCCAACACGACGGAAATTCTGTTGCTATTTCTTATTCCTTATTCCTTATTTTTGAATTGTGAATTGATCAACGTTACTGCCATCTGCTGGATTCCGCTATTTCTTATTCCTTATTTCTTATTTCTTATACCTTATTTTTTTCATTGTGTAATGGCCTTTAGATAACCAACGAAGTTCTACTTTATTTTGAATAATATGGCATTATGGTGTTCACAACAAATATAATATAATGACTCAGATAATTTTATATCGATAGAGAAATAACAAAACAACTTGTGACAACTGTGGTCAACTGAATACGAATACGGATGGATACTCGAATATACAAACCCATTTCTAAATTAATAGTATTGGTACGATTGTAGGGTAATAGGGTTCTATTATTAAGATGAAAAGCGGTCAAAACAGTTGTTAACCAACCGGGCTTGGTTATACCAAAATCCGTTGAGCAGATTTTTTCTTTTGAACCATTTAGAGAGAGGGATCATAGAAGTTACAAAAGCATATAGTCCAAGCGGGGACCGTTAAAAACGGTGACCATTTTATTGGAGGATAAAAATTGCATGACTTCAATCACTTGCTTAGACAACCCTGAGAGAACCTTGAGTTGACCTAAAGTTGTTGGAAAAAAAATTATGCCCGATTTGGGGAGTGTTGCCTTGCCGTCAGATCAGGTTCTCGCAGAATTGTCTAGGCAAGTAATTGAAGTCCACTATATACATGTACTATATTTTCTGAAAGCTTCATTCCCTATTTTAATGGGCACCGGTTGCCGCGCTCTTGCTAATATTTTTTTAATGAATTGTTAATGTATCCCCCCTCATAACACCCCCCCCCCCAGAGAACATATTCCCACTCCTTTGTAATTCAACCACCTTTTGCTACAAATGCCCTTCGTCTGATCGACTTCAAATTTTGTTCACTTTCATTCTAGGTTTAACTTCAGTTTAAAGTTCCTAAATGAACTTTTGCTCTCATTTGAGCTATTTTCTCAATCGCACATTGCACTTGAAAGTATAAAAACTGAAATTTTGATTGTTAATTCCATGACAAGATCAAAAAATCCTTTAAAAAAATTTACGTACTCGAATTCTCATTGTAAATCGAATCATTTGATATAGGAATTATCAAACGATGTAGAATGTATTTTACATATAAAATATGAAAAGAGTGGAAGATACCAAACTGGCTACATTGATAACGCTCTATGATTTACCCCTCTGCAGATAACAAAATATAAATCATTTATGAAACATCTCTCTACTTTCCTACTACAAATTTTCGTCAATGTTAATAAATGCTATATCAAATGATTTTATTTACAGTCTTTGATTCTTTTCAAAATTATCGTACACATGGCCACAAAAGTAGCCTTTTTTTTAAATTGTATGATTTGTGCCTTATTCATTCGCTTTTCGTAAAAATTTTTCGAATAAAAGTTGTTCATTATAAATATACTAACAATTTTGTTACAGGAGGAACAATGGTACCAGAAGGATTGTTATTCAGAAAGTCGAGTAAAGGGTCCGCAAGTCTTAATCGGCAACAAACGTTTGGTATATTTCGATGACCATAGATTATAGAGGCTGCCCTGGACGGGCTACACTTCGACCATAAGGTCCATTGTGATGCCTAAGGATGTGCGGTGTGAGGATGTGAGTGGAGTGGAAGGAATTTGTGAGTAGACTAGGAATTGGTAGGATATGCGGTTGCAGCCGACTATGATAGGAACTATGCCGATATTCATCTGGAGTTCGTGAAGGAAACTGCAGAAAACCTTCTCAAGCATAGCCGTTTACTTCGTTCTTATCCATACGCCGACAGTTTAGTCAATTAACCAACCCCTTTTTTTAATAATTGACAAACTGCCGATGTCGGGATTCGAACCCATAACCTCCCAGTTTCCAAGTATGCATACTGCGCAGACATAACGCCTTAGACCGCTCGGCTACTTGAACTGGTAACGATGATCATTATAAATAGTCCAAAAGAAAATTTCCGCACACCGGTTTTTCGCATACTCCACCTCGAATATGGCCACCTATTGCATATAAAGCCATGTGTAGATAGTTGATAACAAAACGTGAGTAAACTGATAATATTAATAAGTAGTCAGTTCGTTGAACATAATAATTTTGTAACTTGTGTGTCGACTATAATGAAGCTGTGTTCACTTGTGATAATTTAGACAAGCCAAGTGAATTGAGAAAATGATATACAAACTGTTTGAAACAAATTCATCAGGCACGTAACTAACTGAGAGGTGAGGTCAGTACCACCAGTCACGATCTTTTTTCCATTGGTCAAAAGAAGAAGTCTCACTCTGAGTGTGAGATGATAATAAATTCCTCGCTACGTGTTTGAAATAAACTTTTCCTTTAAATTAACAAACTAAAATGATAAAAACTTATCTATTGTTTGTTATATTATGCTATAATTGGGGAATTACTGGGCCGAAAGAGATAACCTTGATATAGGTACCAAAATACTGTGAAGTTGAGGGCAACGACACGGTCGTTGATCTTATCCGTGAAGGAACAGCACTCTGGTGTCTCTTTCTAGAAATAACTGGACCACAGAGTACTCCTGTTCTTAACAACTTTCGGACCGGAACCCTTTCTAGAAATAACTGGAAGACAGAGTTCTTAACAACTTAGTGGATTTGTCTGCAAATCAGGAAATCAGAAAAAAGAATGCATTGTCTATGAGTATGTTTCAGACAGGCCAAACAAACGATAATTGGAAATAACGCCGCAAGGTTAAGCTGGCTCATTGGCAAGAACCGCAAAGACATAAATCTTCTGGTTGGTGTGCTTAACGAGTATTGCCGACTCAAAAGGTACATACCACTAACGGGGTTAGAGGATAGCGTGGCTTGTCCGGACTGTGTTTATCCGGGGCGGATGACACTCCCTTTCACTTTCTGGCACATTGTCCTTGCACAGAGCCAGAATGAGTTACCTAGTAGTCAGAGGTAAAATAATTAAAGTGAAGTTATATCCTGTCATCAGAGGTAAAATAATTAAAGTGAAGTTATATCCTGTCATTCTTAAAAACCACGGGTAGTTTCAATACACACCACAAGGTTAATAGAAACATACAAGGTGAGGTATTGGATAGAGATCGAGGGGAGATGATCCTCGAGGGTTGGTACAAGAGACCTTGAAAGACTTACTTGCTAGATTTCGGACTCCCCTCCATTACTACCACTATTACTACTACATAAATGATAATTTAAGCCCAATTTATCAAATATATGTCTTTTCCAGTATAACAAAACTGTCAGAAATTACAATTGGAATCCTGGAAATGTTAAGAGTTCTGGAAAAGATATCAAAAGTTATAAAAAGCTACCAATGTAACCTTTTTTATAACTTTTATAACTTTTGATAACATCTTGGTAGCTTTCTTGGAACAGTATGGGTCTGAAAATCCAGATATTGTGGATTTGGTCCGAATGCAAGATGTGTTTGATTTTTCATATGAAGCATTGAAAGAATATCACCAATATTCAGATATATGACTTAAATGTCAAATAAAGTTAACGTTAATCACCTCCCTTAGTATAGAATAACGGCAAGGCAACCATACTCACAACGGATATATGAACACAAAGTTTACAAAAAAAAAGTAATAATGAAACATATAAAAACATTATATTGAAATTCAGTAGCGGCGTTAGGGTAGGGCGCGGTTGGAGGACCGCCGAGGGCGCCGGATAAGAAAGGGCGCCTTAATTTCTCGCTCCTTGAGCGAGGCCTACTTACTCGTAAATTCCTTAAATTTAGCGAAAAAATCGTTATGTTGGCAACACTAGAATGGAATGGCAGAGTTCAATCCGTTCGATCGGCGCACTGCATGCAGTTCATTTTAGCATAGAGAAACACATTATCTATCCCTTTTTACATTTTTATCTATCTTTTTTTAACCCGACCTTGTCAAATTCTGTGGTGAAATTAACTGTAGACTCTAAATCAGATATAGATGGTTGAATGTTGTGTGATGAACTCGTAAGTCGGAAATCTTTTTTGCCGGATCAGAATGTGGTTACTCCTATTTTTTTGTTTTAAATTTTATCAAAGATCGCAACTTACAATAACTCTATCCAAATGTATGGATAGCATTGCGAATATTATTGACTATACCTGTAACGGTTGCTAGTGGGGACAGGAGTTTTTCTAAGCTTAGGCTGATAAAAACCTATCTACGATCGACAATATCTCAATCTAGATTGACAACTTTGTCAATCGAAAATGAAACTGCTGAAAACATCGACTTTGATAACCTAATAAAAGTGTTCTAGCTGATAGAAAGGCTAGAAAAGTAAAATTTTATTAGTTTTTTTTTAATAAATTGTTATTTCTTTTAAAGAATGGTTATCTCATTATATCTTTTGTCTTTTTTTCGTATGGGTTTAAATGGCAGTTAGGGGCGCCGTAGAAATCTCGCCCAGGGCGCTGATAGTTCTAAAACCGGCACTGTTGAAATCGCCAGTCTAATATACTTTATGGTATTCTTAAATAACAAATCATCGATAGGAGTGTAAGTTAATTTAAATTAATTTAAGTTAAGTACAAAATACACTTACCACCATTTGTAGATCGTCCATTACATGAATATGTTGATGCCGTTAATGCTGATATACACAAAATCAATAAAACTGATAGTAAAAAAATTGTTATCATTAAACACAATTCTCGTGTATTGAAATCAAATAATTTTGTATGACTATTATTATTATTATTACTATTTGAAGAACGTTTATTTGTACAAATTGGTGTTATGGTTGTTGTGGGTGATATTGTTGTTAATGCTGTTGTTGTTGTTGTTGCTGTATTTGTGGAAGGTTGATACAATACAGCCCCCGTACCACCTAAATGTATAACAGTTGCAGCTAATGGCACAGTTTCACCAGCACCACCACCCGATAAATTATTTGTTGATTCAAAATCAACCGTTGGTGATGTACCATTTTGTTGTAAAAAACCATTGCCAGATTGATCTGGTGTATTATTACTTAATTTCCATACGTTTTTCTTCATTTTGTATTTTTCCCGAAGGTTTTTCTTTTATTAAATAAACATTTTTTTTTTGTATTAGTGGTTTGTTTCAATTAAAATTAATGTTGTCGATATTGTAGAATTCCTCCATTATCGGCAACACAATGACCAAAAGAAATTTTAATTCTCAATGGAATCCATTTCTCTATAAAAATAAAAATGAAAAATTGTTAATATAAAAGTTAATAATATAATCATATAACGTATTAATTAAGATAATAACTGGTCCTTCAAGCCGGATTTTAATAATTAGTTGACATTTCAAAAACGCGTCTCTGTGCAGTTGCATTGCCTATTGTAATATTTTAATTGCATTCAGTTCGATTTTATTGAACAGAGCTGTATACAAATATTTCATAATATAGGTAAAATTAATTTATACAATAAATATAAATTGATTAGAACAAATAATTGATAATAAATCACAATTAAATAACATTTATATTATATTATTTATTATAGATTTGATTAGTTCTCAAACAAAGTGGCTCAAATAGAATGACCAGTGAACAGTCAGGGTATATGCATGAACCATCAACAAAATCTCGTTTGGCCAAGTGCTTTCTAACAAGTCCAAAATGAAATTGTGAATTTTTTATAATCCCAGTACAGTATCTATATTGCAACGGACTCGAATACATTCTACATACCAATGTGATATACAGTGAGTAATTCGTTTATTATATTGCGATTTATTATATTTAGTGTATTTAATGATACTTTCTACATACACTATCAAAATCTTACACTTTGCTAATAGTTAATTTTGCTAGAGAATGTACAAGTCGAAAATGAACTCACAAAATTCAAGACGACGCGAGAACTTGCGACATAATCAAAAATAAAAGAATTTCCTTATCGAAATCAACATCTTTTCACTGTTTTTTGGGTATTATTTAATAACCACTTTGTAATACATGCAATTAATACTAATTGCTATGTTTAATTTAATTAATATTATTTTGTACGAACTTGATGAATTGAATTAATTACAATTGGGTTTCATTATTATATATTATATTAATTCTATGAATACATGTAAAAGGAGTTTGTAAAATATTGAATAAGTAAACGGTATATATATATATATATATATATATATATATATATATATATATATATATATATATATATATATGTATATATATATATAGATACGTTTATACCGTCTGTTTTGGACAGCTTTGCGAATAGAGAATCAATGTTAAATATTATTTACTATATAACTACACAATGCTTCATAAAGAAATAAAAATAGTGGGGGTACTCTGTAGTCAGTAGTGTGTGTGTGCATATGTAATGAATGATATTATTATAAATTCACTAAACCCCCACTCTTAAATGACATCAAACCAACATCATGTACACAAGCAGTCAGATGTTTGTATGGATGTATGGTTTTAAAGTAAATATTTTATTTATTTATTTAACATTGATTCCCAATTAGAAATGCTTTTGAAAACAGACTGTATATTATACGTATTTAATTTAAGAACGGTTTTAGAAAGATATTCAAGAAATATTCTCTGGAATTATTTTATGAGTATATTGGATAATAGTAAATTTTCTAATACTTTATATACTTCCAATTCTAACCAAAAAAGATCAGAGGCGTACACAGAAAACAATTTCGGAGAGTGTTATCCTTTATTAAACCTTTATTTCCGCACTTGACCCGCTAAGCCTAGTCAAGCATGCCTTTCTAGGACTTTTTTACCAACCCCTAAAAGACAAGGAATTTATATATACTAGATACTAGAAATTGGTAGGTTGTGCAACTGCAGCCAATTTTGATAGGAACTATGTGGATATTCTTCTAGAGTTTATGAAAGGAAACGAAATCCTTCACAAGCATAGCCGGTTGCTTTCGTTCTTCTCCATACACCAACTGTTTAGTCAATTAACCGCCCCAGTATTTTTTTTCAAAAAACTATCGCCATTGGAATCGTCCCGTTCAAAAAAAAAATGAACCAATCTAAACCGAATTAGTATTCCACAATTTTGTTGATCCTTGTAGTAAATATAGTTTATAGACACAACATATTATTCAATTTTTATATGTAAGAGGAAGATAGAACACTTACTATGTAAGCAAGTTCATGAAGGATTGTTTCTGTAACACGCTGTATACTATGTATGCATTTGCTTTACATATTATGTCAACTTAAAACACATACATACATATTAGTTAACAGCCGTAGTAGCAACATAGAAATTAAATTATACTCAAATGAATTATTCAAAATTATTTGCAATGTTTTGAATGTGTATGTCCTACATAAAGTATTATACTTACTACATACATGCCGAGAAATATACTACAGAGAGATCAAACAAGGGATTTTTCATTTCAGTCTATTCAAATTGAGAACTTATTTTTAGCGAATTTCCTGAAAGGAAATAGAGCTATTGGTCTCGTACCGACTTCAAAATTTTACAAAAATTTCTTCAAATGTCCATCGATCCTACCTAGTAGATGTCGAAATCACCATCTGTAAAATTTATATATATATATATATATATATATATATATATATATATATATATATATATATATATATAAATATATATATATATATATATATTTATACATATATATATATATATATATATATACATATATATACATTTATATATATATGTGTCTGTAATTGCTCTAGCGGTCACAATTTTAATCTGATTGGAATGGAATTTGGTATTTGAAGCGCTTTTGGTATTCAAAAGGTCAAGTTCGTTAATGGGTAAAAACGGACAAGGGGAAAGGGGGTTTAAAAAAAGGGGGAAACACAAAATTTAACATATCTCCCTTAATATATGAAAAATATATGAGAAGTAAAGTTGTAAGTATTAAGTTTTACTGTAATTATGTTTCTTATCATTTTTTCTGTTACACTAACATTTACAGAAATATTAACGGTTTAAGATTGAAAATTAAATTCCTTAATATCTCTGTACACATTAGAAAAATAATGATAAGGTGATAAATTGTAGCAAATATGATTTTCTACAACTTTATTCCTTACGCATTTTTCGATTGTTCTAATATTAAGAGAGATATTTTATATTTTGTGTTTTCTTCTCTCTTTATGCCCACCTTTCCCCTTGACGTATTTCATTTATTAATAAAATTGGCCTTGCAAATACTAAAATTGTAACCGCTAGAAAGTGATTTATGTATTCTAAAGAAATTCGCTAAGTTGAAGCAGATCCTGTGTAACGAATTTTTTTATTCATCATGTTTTTAGCTTCAATCTGTGATAATCTTAAGGAGTGTAAAATAAAACTTCAAATTCGCCCCAATACCTAGATCAGTTTTTGTATTATAAATAAGTATTTCGGCTACAAAGTAGTCATCATCAGTATATAAATTAGCTGGTCGTAATTTACTTTTTGACAATTAGAACTAGATAGAAAATAGAGATCAATAGACAAAAATAAATATAAAAAAAATTAAACAAAATGAATTAAAAATAAAATAAATTTTATTGAAATTACTCTTGTTAAAATTACTATCATTCAATTTACTCTTGTTAACATCCCTCTTATTAAAATTACTCTTATATTGTCTCAGGATATGATATTCGTTTGCTAATTTGGTGACAGTTTTACCAAATCAGCAGTCGAAATACGTATTTATAATACAAATATTGATCTAGGTATTGGAGCGAATTTGAAATCTTATTAAAAATATCCTTGTTTTTTTCCAACAGTTTTCAAGTCTCATATAAATATATTGAACAAATTTTCATTGAAAATTTATAATATTGTCGTCGCGTCGGTATGTTATTACTTAATATTATATTAAATTCTCTACACAAATGAAGTATTATAAATTCTGTTCATAATTAATGGTTTTGAATACTGGAATACTGGAATGGAACCAAATTTATTCGTAAATGATGAATTTGCATATTTTCTAAGTAAATCATAATTAATTTGAGTTGTGTAATTAAATCAATTTAATAATCTATTATAATATACTCGTACTCCATGTGTACATGGAGTATACCGTATGTGTTGGAAAACATTGCTAATAGAGAATAAATGTTAAATATTTTTTACTATAAGAACTATACTAAGAAATAAAAATAGTGGGGGTACTCTTTACTGTGTCTGTTTTGTATGCTTGCTGGACTGTTTTGTACTGCATTAAAATGTAATGAGAGTGGGTTAAATATGTTCATTGTTGTCTTCTTAAGCTTAGCATTACTTTCTAACAAATTGAAAATTCTTTTTTGGATATCCCTTATTATTTTTATGTGGAATGTTGAAAATAATGAAAATAAATGATAGTATTCTATTAAAGGTATAACATAAAATAACAATCCCCACGAATTAAAAGAAAATATATTCGGTGCATCTCAACCCGAATATATGAGCCTTCAAGACAACCGCATAAGCAAGCTCCTGGCTATTGCCAAAATATCAGAGAAACGAGCCTCGTCAGGCTGAAGTAGAAGAGGGACCACAATGGGCCATAAGGTCCATACTTATAGGCCATACTTTTCATACCTCAAGATTCATCTATCTATCATTGTTTATCCGTTTAGTATTTTTCCCGAACATCCTATACAATAGCCAAGCATCAAATACAGAATCAATCCTATATTCCTACAGATTATTTACGTTCGATGATAACGTACACATGAAAATACATAAAATATATAGAAACATGTTTGTTGTTTATTTAGTTATAAATAAATTAAATAGAAATTAATCTGATTATAATCACGCGAACACGATTATTGCAAACTTCATTGGAATTGCATGCATTTACACGGTAGTGCGCAAGACCGAGTTTAAGGGACACATTTGGCGTTATCACTTACAGTGCTATTACTACAGCTTAATTTAGGTACTTTCTACAATCGATTTGTAACGAATCCATTCGATTTGCGAAACATCAAATGTTTAGAACAACAGTTATTACGAAATTAAAACTAACGCCATATTTTTTAAAAATGGTATATGATAGTTTATCGAGTTTACCAGCCCAAGTAGACGAGCACTCTAACGCACTGTGCCTGTTTGGAACAGAGAGGTTACGGGTACGAATCCCGTCGGTTGCAGTTTGTCAATTAAAATTTATGGGGTGGTAAATTGATTAAACTATCGACGTATGGATAAGAACGAAGTAACCGGCTATGTTTGTGAAGGTTTCCCTTGACGAACCTCAAAGTCAGCTGCAGTCGTACAACCTACCCTAATTCCTAGTCTACATACAAATTAGACACGAAGGTTGACATATAATGATGTGGCTGCCCCATGTTATAGACCGTGAAGCCTCAAAAACCGAGGTAAGACCCCATTATTATTATTATTATTATTATTATTATTAGTATATTGAGTTTAATGACGTTTTGGTTTCGAAAAATCGAAAAAAAGCCATATAAAAAGCTTATAGACGTGTACAAAATTTACAAAGCTGGAACTCGAAATTTTGAAAATAACAACTAACAAAGTTAATTGCTTAAATAGCCAGTATATACAGAGTTTCCAAACAAACGAAAAAATTTCCAACAAAAGCTGTTTTTTCAAAAAAGGGACATTTTTTGTCTTTAAATTTGTGTTCTGTCTCTTACGGTTTCAAAGATGGATATTTTCCTCTGTGACCGAGGGAAGCACAATCTGATTTTGCACGAACTAGAAGTTACTTTTTAGTTCTAGAACAGTCTTACAAAAATTCCAGTTTGTAATGTCTTTTCGTTTTTGAGTTATCGTATCGACGGACGGGCGGGCATGTGGAAATGGACTAATTAGATCATTTCATGAACACCTATACCAAAATTTTTTGTCTGCTATTAATATTTGCAACAGTCGAGTCTAAACTTAATACATCCTTTTGTAAGTTTAAAAAAATTTCTTTTGATAAGAAAATTATTCATGAAAATTTCGAAAAACATTTAAATCAATTTACACGTTTATTTAGTTTATGTAAATTTGATGGCACGTTGAAGCCGAAAGTATGTCAATTACGTTTGAAAATCGTGTTTAAGCAACATTAACGTTCTATAATTAATTAGCTCAATGAGTTTAATATGTAATTTGATAAACACCAACCACTTTATTCAGGCATTTTATTTATTGTTCAAACGATAATTTAGGTGTTTCACGAAATTATATAGTTGAAATCAATTCTTGTACATACAAGACTCCACTAACTAGATTTCGATAATTATATAGTTTGAAACATAGACTCGCTCAGCTCGCAAGAGAGCTCCGCCCCCTTGACCCCGGGATGGCCTTCGGCCTTAGCTCCGTGTTATTTTTGGAGTCGGTGTCAGCATTCACATAACTTTTGGACACCGCCTCCAAAGATAACAATAATTGTACATATATTTAAAAATTTTTGCTTAGATGAACTAAAATTGGCACAAGAATATGCAATTAATTTTTTACTTTTTAGTGCATTTTTTGTTATAGAATATTTCATTTTTGAAGTCGGGTTTCCATTTTGTCAAAATAGGGTTTATTTCTTGCTTTTTAGTGACTTTGAAGTTCTATAAGTGATTTTATTTGTCTAAATATGGGTAGACCTACTAAACGACCTACTAATTTTTAGTGCTTTTTTTTTATAACACATTTTTTTTTATCCGTTTTTTTTTTTAATTTTTAGTGCATTTTTTTATAACAGATTTTCAGTTTTTTTTACATGGATTTTGTTTTTTTTTTGTAAAAAATTTTTTTTTGGGGTCGGTTTTTTTTTGTAAAAAATTTTTTTTAAGTCGGTTTTTAAAATATTTTTTTTATTTTCCCATTATGAATGAGTATACCCTTTAAAAAAAAAAAAAAAATTCGCAAAAACCGGTTATCACATATAAAATGGGGATTTTCCTTGATTTCCCGGGGATCCCCTCACCAGAATGCGATTTGGTGACAATGGGACCAACCTGACCCTTTAAAACAAAAAAACAAAATTCAAAATCGGTTCATAAATGACGGAGTTCTGAGGTGACAAACATTTTTAAAAAAATTAAAAAAATAAAAAATACAGACGAATTGAGAACCATCCTCGTTTTTGAAGTCGGGTTAAAAATTCAGCCAGTTTCGTCGACAACGCTTTTCACACGACAACTATCATAACATCATTGCGTGACTGTTTTTTATTGTATCAGTGTATAGAAGTCATTGGAGTGTTTTATATCAGATTTTTTTAAGGGAGTTCCTCCAGCATGAAATGACTTTTCGACAGATTTAGCTCATTTTTTCACAGGTTTTCGAAATATAATAATTTTTATTTATTTTAAAATTACATTAATTTGTGTATAAATATATCTAAATGTTGTGTATGTGTTTATATATTTTTGTTCTATAATAAAAGCAAACCGGTTTTTTGTCAAGACAGTGCTGGAACTACCTTAAATAAATTAAAATGGCATATTGATTGATTTGACCAAAACCTTTAAAGTCATTTTTATTTCTCTATTTTATGTATTTACAGTCTGTTTTCAAAAGCATTTCTAATAGGGAATCAATGTTAAATAAATAAATAAAATATTTACTATAAAATCATACATACATACACATACTTACAAACATCTGGCTGCTTATGGTATGCAGGTATGATGTTTGATTGATGTCATTTAAGAGTGGGGATTTAGTGATGCCCACTTGATAATAATAATATTATTATTCATAACTTAAGCCCACACACACACCTCAGACTACAGAATACCCCCACTATTTTTATTTCTTTATGAAGCATTGTGTAGTTACTATAGTAAATAATATTTAACATTGATTCTCAATTAGCAAAGCTTTCCAAAACAGACGGTATATATATATATATATATATATATATATATATATATATATATATATATATATATATATATATATATGTATATATATATATATTCTTGTTTACCTTATTATGTTTACACCTAATTTGATCAAAACAAACCAGTTACCAAGTACTTGGAGACTGATTCTCTTTTGGGCATTACTACATATGAATTTATTAACTACAAGCTATACATTAATTATTAATTAGGATTCCGTTACAATGTACCATTTTACAAACGGCCGTTATTATTTCACGACGTTACCCCGAAACCAAAAAAAAATTGTACAAATGATTCTCAATATCTTTTGAATTTGCCACCCAAACCATTTTAAATCGGTGCATATTCACCGGTAAAAAATTCTTTATATGCGATTCATCGAGAATTTCGAGGGTAGGTAACATGCAAAACCGATTGGATCACATAAACAAAAAGCCATGTCAAAAAATATAGCTCTTTTTTTTCAATATTTAGTTTATTTGTAAATTATTTATTCGATTTTTGGGAAAATTTTTCGAATAAAAATTAATAAAATATTTATAATGAACAACTTTTATTCGAAGCATTTTGTCGAAAACCGAATGAAAAATTAGGGCTAAATCAATTCGATACTCAGTAGGTATTTGATATTACATCAGATTTCGAGGCGATTCTTGCTTATATGATTCCCACTGGAAACCATCGAAAATCATCCTATTATCAATCCATAATTCCTACTAACTTCAGCCATAACCCAATTCCATTCCAAACCCAATTCCATTAGTATGCAGTGTTTCAGTCATACGAGTAACCACTAACAAACACTGTATATTCATATTTAGATCAGGAAAAATACAATAAAGATTGATTTTAATTTTCTAAATCATTCTTTTTTTATTTAATATCTTGTATCAAAAGTTTAAGCATTGAAAATATCAGAATATGTTGGTACATTCCCTCAGTCATGGTAGCAGAGCATGGTTGATACCTTGATATATTCCAACAAACTACTAAGCTCATTATTATTATTATTGTGCCTTGTGCCTTGTGCCCACAAAATACAAATGATTTCTTCGTATCAATTGAAAATTAATTGAACTCGTTTAAATCAAATGATAAATAAATAAATATATAATTTCATACAATTGAGTTAAGTTAAATGTAATTGAAGTACTTACACTTCATATTGAAGCTGTCAGAACTCATTATTTGTAAACACAACTACATATATATATATATATATATATATATATATATATATATATATATATATATATATATGTGTACTTAATAAATTTTTTGAAAAAAAATACGTATATATATACTTAAGGACGTTCATGTGCTACGCTAGAGTCAAATGCGTTCTATCTTTAATAAAATTTATTTAGGATTTGAAAAAGTTGATAAAAGAATATCAATCTTTGTTTACTGTGCGCTGTCGCCACTTTTCAAAATATGGTGGCAAAAACAAACCTAACAAAACAGTTTTAATTTTATTAAATAATTAATTCAAATGTTCGTCAACACCATTTTGTGAATGCAAATATATAAACTCCATATTTCAAAGAATAATTATAAACATTATTTATTATGGTGCCTACTTTAATAATATAGTTATTATAATTTTAGGTACAAACAATTTATGTTCTCCATAAGACGCCTCATGCAAGCCTCATGCATAAACGTCCTAAAGTTTCACCATCTGTTTGCTCTCTGATCTGATAACTCACAACCGTATAAAGGCCATAACCCCCCCCACGGTTAGGAGAAAAATTTGAGTAAAACGGTTTTAAGATATCATCATATAACAAAAATATTGATTTGCATATGGGGATCGTTTAATTAGGGGATGAAACTTTCAGAAAAGATAGTACATATAGTGACTTCAATAATTTGCCTAGGCAATCCTGCCGGAACCCGGGACAAAACTGTCGTAAACTGTCGAAAGAATACTGTCAGAACAGAAATGAAAAATGTGACCTTAAATTAGTCGATTTCAAAAGAAATTCATTTAAAATCGGATAGAATTTATTTTGTACTATGGGCCACAAAGGTAGTGCCCATTTTTCCAAATAACTTGTATTCGAAACATTTTTGCGAAAACCGATTGAATACACGGAACAAATCAATTATAAAATATTGAAAAATGAGCGCTTCTTTTGTATAAATGTGTACTTTCACTTCTAAATTTGGACCATATGTATCAAATTTGCTATTAATTTTAGGATGCTCACAGTTTTCAACAACAAAAAATCCATTCATATTGGAATAAATTTTGCCAAAATATCTAAAAACCTGATTTTATCAACTTTGTGGCCAAAAACATGCAGAAGGATTGATTTTTGTAGAATAAAACATGAATTTATAATAAATTAAAATTGAAAAAAGAAAAAAACCAGTGCGTCTCGTTCCTTTTTTTAAGACAATAAATGTTTTTTATAACGCAGAACTTAAGATCCCAGGTCGATAGGAACTTTATAAAATAAGTCCAGAAACATGCTTTTAAAATTTTTGTTTACTTAGAAAACAAACTGTATAAAACAGTGATTCTCAACCAATGTGCCGCGGCATTTTTGTGTGCCGCCAAATTTTAGAAATGTATACAGTAAAGTATTAACCAACACAAAAGCGAAAAAAAGATTGAGACTGTTAAATGTAGAAGACTATATGAGACTAGCATTGTCATTTTTACGAACAAATATAAATGAAATTATCAAAAAACATCAAGCTCAAATATGTCATTAAAAGTATTCTTATTATTATACTTGTAATAGGGAATGGAATATGCATGAAAATTTTTTTTCACTTGAATTGAAGCATGTTTACTTGACAAATATCAAGGTAAAATTACTTTTTAAATAACTTTAAAAATAAACGAGATATGAATGATTGAAATTCCCGATTAGACAAAGAGGGTGATAGTCCTCTTTGTATGTTATGTGACGTCATATTACACTTTCACCATTTAAAATACACGTAAAACTCCGTTTTTAGTATTTTTGCAAGAAACAGACAGATAATAATCTTTAAAAGCTTATAGCGTCCTTGATATTTATCGGATTTTAATTTCGTTTTTAAATATTATTACAGTATTAACAGTATTTTCATATTCTGAAAATAAATGTGAAAAACAATTTTCATGCATATTCCCTATTAATCTCTTAATAAACGTACTGTTGTTTTTGTAGTACATATTATTTTATTTTACATTCAAAATTATTATCATAAACTATTTTACACAGTGTATTAGAGGTAAGTCAACAACTTTTAAACTTATCTTTTTCTTTGTGTGCCATCAAATTTTGAAATCATTAAAAGTGTGCCACGACAAAAAAAAAGGATTCTCAACCATTGGTATAAAGGAAAAAATCTTTTTTTTTTATTTAAGAAAAGGTTCCTACACACTAGCAGCTATACGACGAACTGTTCAATTATGATTACTTAAGCATTTTCTTCATTTTTGGCCAATGTATCGGCCGAAGTATGATGGGCAGCCTCCCTATTTACGGCTCTATTATAATTGCCACTCTCGCCAGTGACATATTCCATTGTGATGGGTATATATAGTTCTATCAAACCATCATAACAGGTAGTTAAGATCTAAGTATAGTGAGTGCATTCATGTCTGCACAGTATGCCTATTTGGAAATTAAGAAGTTATGGTTTTGAATCCTGACATCGGCTGTATGAATTGAGAAGGGATAATTTTGAAATGTGTTGGTCAGACGTTAAAATGAATCTGATTTTCGTTCTGTTTGGGTCAAAACTACCCTAGAAAATGATTATTACTAAAAACGAGAACAAAAATTTTCTTCACTGATTTCGCATTTTTTCCAAGGGGTACCCCTTAAAAAATCGCAAAAATTGAACAAAATTTTTTGATCCCGATTTCGATATAAACTTTGTTTTAAGCTAATTTAGACCTAGCGAAACCGATGGCGTTGATTAAAATACGATATGATGAACGGTTTTCAAGAGATCTGACCCATCGTGCTAAAATTCAAAACTGTATGAATTGAAAAGGGAAAATTTTCAAATGTGATGGTCAGACGTTAAAATGAACCTGATTTTCGTTCTGTTTGGGTAAAAATTACCCTAGAAAATGATTATTATTAAAAACGAGAACAAAAATTTTCTTCACTTTTTTCGCATTTTTTCCAAGGGGTACCCCTTAAAAAATCGCAAAAATTGAACAAAATTTTTTGATCCCGATTTCGATATAAACTTTGTTTTAAGCTAATTTAGACCTAGCGAAACCGATGGCGTTGATTAAAATACGATATGATGAACGGTTTTCAAGAGATCTGACCCATCGTGCTAAAATTCAAAACTGTATGAATTGAAAAGGGAAAATTTTCAAATGTGATGGTCAGACGTTAAAATGAACCTGATTTTCGTTCTGTTTGGGTAAAAATTACCCTAGAAAATGATTATTATTAAAAACGAGAACAAAAATTTTCTTCACTTTTTTCGCATTTTTTCCAAGGGGTACCCCTTAAAAAATCGCAAAAATTGAAGAAAAGTTTTTTGTCCCCGATTTCGATATAAACTTTGTTTTAAGCTAATTTAGACCTAGCGAAACCGATGGCGTTGATTAAAATACGATACGATTAACAGTTTTCAAGAGATCAGACCCATCGTGCTAAAATTCAAAACTGTATGAATTGAGAAGGGAAAATTTTGAAATGTGATGGTCAGACGTTAAAATGAACCTGATTTTCGTTCTGTCTGGGTCAAAACTACCCTAGAAAATGATTATTATTAAAAACGAGAACAAAAATTTTCTTCACTTTTTTCGCATTTTTCCAAGGGGTACCTCTTAAAAAATCGCAAAAATTGAACAAAATTTTTTTACCCCGATTTCGATATAAACTTTGTTTTAAGCTAATTTAGACCTAGCGAAGCCCATGGCGTTGATTAAAATACGATATGATAAACGGTTTTCAAGAGATCAGACCCATCGTGCTAAAATTCAAAACTGTATGAATTGAGAAGGGAAAATTTTGAAATGTGATGGTCAGACGTTAAAATGAATCTGATTTTGATTGTTAGTATGGTTGCCTTTCGGTTATATTATACCAACGGAAGCGACTAGCGTTTACTTACTTTGACATTTAAGTAATATGTCTGAACATTGATAACATTTTTTTGACATCAAATGCTTGATATGAAAAATCATACACATCTCATTCCCCATCCCTAGATGTGTATGATTTTTCATATCAAGCATTTGATGTCAAGAAAAATGTAATTTTAAATTATATTGAAATTGCTCTTGTTAAAATTTCCTTCATTCACATTTATTCCTGTTAATTTTACTCTTATTAAAATTACTCTTATATTGTCGCAGGATATGTTACTTGTTGCTAATTTGGTGAAACTGTCACAATATCCTGCGACAATATAAGAGTAATTTTAATAAGAGTAAAATTAACAGGAATAAATGTGAATGAAGGAAATTTTAACAAGAGCAATTTCAATATAATTTAAAATTTATTATATTTGAAATCTAGTATATTTTAATCTAGTTAATTTTCGATTTATTTTTATTTTTGTCTGTTGATCTCGACTTTATATCTATTTCTAATTGTCAAAGAGTAAAGTACGACTAGCTAATTTATACTGATGATGACTACATTGTAGTCGAAATACGTATTTATAATACAAAAAACTGATCTAGGCAAAGGGGGCGAATTTAAAATTTTATTTCAAAAACCTAGAGTTCTCACTAATTATCATTCGATAATATAATATTCCTGAGTGTATTTTATTGTCAACATGTTGTATTGACTATCCAGTTCAACTGTTCAATAGGGAATATGCATGAAAATTTTTTCACATTTATTTTCAGAATATGAAAATACTGTTAATACTGTAATAATATTTAAAAACGAAATTAAAATCCGACAAATATTAAGGAAGCTATAAGCTTTTAAAGATTATTATCTGTCTCTTTCTTGCAAAAATACTAAAAACGGAGTTTTACGTGTATTTTAAATGGTGAAAGTGTAATATGACGTCACATAACATATCAAGAGGGCTATCACCCTCTTTGTCTAATCGGGAATTTCAATCATTCATATCTCGCTTATTTTTAAAGTTATTTAAAAAGTAATTTTACCTTGATATTTGTCAAGTAAACATGCTGCAATTCAAGTGAAAAAAAATTTTCATGCATATTCCCTATTACTCCGGATAATGTATGACAGAAATTATACCATGAGAAAAAACTGGACAGTTCAGTTGTATGCAGTCTTGTTCAGTTATAACTGCTAGTGTGTGAGAACCTTTAGGATTTTACCATTAATGTAATACAAATTGACTATAAAAAGTATAATAAAAATTTTATGGCGAATTTTATATTCTGTATATTTTTTGCTTTATGGAAAATTTTATTCATTTCCTCAATTCCAATGTGAAAATTAATAATTTCTATAAGCTACAGTTATACTCAGTTTATGAACTTATTATTGTGGAAAATTTGTCGAAAAACACTTTTATTTATTTCCATGTTTCAAATTCCATTAACTTTATTAAAATTGTATAATTAGATATTAAATTTTACGTTTCTCGATTCTTCGTAGATTATTTCGATGATTTTTTGCGTTTTTAAAAAAGGAAACAGAATGATTGAATGATAACAATCAAGTCATAATAAAATTCGGGAAAATACTGTTTCGGAAAGCGGATTGCGAATCCCTTGGTTACAGCAGATACAAGATATTCGGTGTATCTCACCCCGAATATATGAACCTTCAGGAAAACCTGATAAACATGCTTCTGGCTATTGCCAACATATGAGAGAAGCGAATCTCGTCGGACTGAAGTAGAAGGAGGAGTACAATAGACCATAAGGTCGAAGTGCGATACTTTTTAGACCCCAAGATGTATCTATCTATCTATCTATCTCTATCTATCTATCTATCAAGTTATTTCTTTCAAAAATTAGCTACAAAATTGCTATAAATTTCAAAGATTCTACCCTACTGTTTACGATTTATTGAATTAACTTTAATCCGCTCTGCCAAACAAACTAATTGCCGTATCAAAAAGTTTTCCAAGAAACGAATTTAAAAGTATACCAAGGAAATTTTATGTTGTTTCTTTCAGTCAAATCTTGCAAGTCAATGTTAATCCTTTTATGATTATAAAATTAAGGTGTATCAGTAAAACACAATATTCAGTTGAAAAATTTTTAGGTGGAAAAAATTAAGGATTTTCCAAGTCAACCAGTGGAAATGGTAAAATGTCATTCGAGTGACTTCAAGAAATATCTTAAACACAAATAGAATTTAATAAGTGTTCTAATTTATATGTGTTTGATTCTATTTTTTTATGTGTTATACGATTATTCAGCTGTTGACGATGATTCCGCAGTAATCGAAATATCGATATCCTAGATATACATTTTGGCATTGTGGTATAAATTTTAAATAAATATCTCAACAAAAATAAAACTTATTATAAATCCGGCCTTAAATTTTGGAAAAGATAATTTTCCCTTTCCTTAAAATTATAGTTGATTTGTGCCTTAATCATTCTGTTTTCGAAAAAAAAATTTTCGAATAAAAATTTTTACTATATTTATAATGGACAACTTTTAATCGAAACAATTTTTCGAAAACCGAATCCATAATTATTATTAGTATCGGTTCCCTAAGTTGTGTTTTTTTTTTTGGACAAAGTTCCTGTTGTTTTGTGCCGAATTCATTTAGTTTTCGAAAAAATGTTTCGAACAAAATTTGTTAATATTTGTATACCGAACAACTTTTATTCGAAGTATTTTTTCGAAAACCAAATAAATTCGGCATTACTGTTTAAATTTGAAAAAATTTAAACCACTTATGAAGTTGAATAGTTTATATAATACACGCCAAAAAAGAAAGACATATAATTTTTTACGTTAAAATTCATAATTTTAAAACAATTTTCAAAAATGAAAACAAATGAAAATTAAATGAAAATGAAAATGACATGCGTTTTCCTCACCTGTTTAGAGAATCGTAGTACAAACAAAAACACATAATACACGCGGTCGACCGTATGTGTGTTGATAGTAAAAAAAATATTAACCAAATTTTTACAGAAATACAAAAAAAAATTCTCAAGTTTATTCTCAAATTGTTGTTGAATTTTTTTTTTATTTGGTACAACAATAAACAACACAAAAATTAACAACAATTAAAAATTAATTCAAACACAATCGAGTTTTGTAATTGTTGTCATCGAAATCCGTGTCCGGATACAACAATATATATATATATTTATGAAAACATTATTATCACAATAATATACATACATATATATATATATATATAATATATAGAAATGTTACCTAAAATAATACTTTGTTACCACTGAGCCCTGACATCTTGTGGTCGGAGCATTTTAAACCTTATCAGTAGTGGCAGAAACCGCTCTTTCGTCACCGCTCCCGTTTGTTACTACCATCCGTTTTTATGTACCATATATACAGAAATACCTCCCTACCATCATTACACACAACACAGGTGCGCATACGATTTAAGGATATTATTCGCCTCACGTTATTAATATACATATAGAACGCGCACGCAAACAACCACCTGCTAGCTATACTAACTACAACAACTATATTATGTTGGAAGTGTAGAGAGTACCATATACGGGATTATAGCTAATGTGGTTAAAGTGCCACAAGTACGTATGTAAGCAAAGAGTGGCTGACATCTCGTGTACGAATCTGAAGTCACCATTGGATGTCGGCTCTATCAAAACATATTATATATTTCATAAAATTATTGCAAATTTTAAACTATAAATTTAACCTCGTTAACTTGAAAATTAACTTTATTGATAACATACTCTCAAAAAGCATTTATCTTTCTCCAACCATTCAAATTATCATTTAGGTTTATCTTTTTCGGCATCATTTACTTGTGATACGACCGATTAGACCTTGTAGCGGTATCGCTTCTTCATTAAATTATTATTATAATTTTGTTCATCATTTTTATCTGTTGCATAACAACTATAACATCCCTCTATTATCACGGTTGCTTTGAATGTTAACAACCATGGTAATTTACATATTAAAAACAATAATATTTCATAAATCAAATCAATAAAGATCAATTATATCTTTACAATTATACCGCTACAACCTTACCATAGATATTCCAAGAACTGAGACATTGCGAGTATATACACTCCCGTTCAAAAAAAATAAACAGGCTTGAACCGAATCATTCTCTCACTATTTTGATTATTGTTGTAGTAACAGATACAACATTTTATTTAATTTGTATACATAAGAGTAAGATATAACACTTAACATGTATTAACATTACATATATTTTTTAAATTCTCACTCTGTCACTGACACCGTAGATACAAATTAAAAATATAAATTCAGTTTATACTTCTATTTCTTTTCTACACACTTAAAAATTTACTCCTTATCTTTGTTTATAAATAAATAAAATTATACATTACACAGAGAATTACAAAAGTGAGGAGTTTTATGAAATGTAAGATAACTAACATTTCAGGTCTGTTCATTTTTTTTGAACGGGAGTGTAATTTCCTGCAATAAAATTGAACCAAGAACATAATATGTATTATAAATAATATTACAGAGAACTCTAGGATTTTTCGAAATAAATTTCGATTTTTGCCCCAATTTCCTGGATCAAAATTTTTTTGTATTTTATAAATACGTATTTCGACTACAAAGTAGTCATCATCAGTATGAATTAGCTAATTGTAATTATTCTCCGAGGAGATGTTACTTGTTGCTAATTTGGTGACCGTCACGTGATATCTTTTGAAATCGTATAAATGGGGCATAATATCCAGCAAAATCGTATACTGTGAGTATATCTCAGAAACTATCCATATAATCGCCAAACCAACTAGATATTTGTGTGTTTCGGGTTAAACTTACTGAACAAACTCATTTTCATGCAAATCGAAAACTAAAAAAATTTTGTGTTTCTTCAATTTTTTCTAAGGGTACCTTGAAAAAATCGCTAAAAATTGAAAAATAATTTATGTTCCTGTTTTGGATGTAATTTACTATTTAAGGTAAATAGAACCCAAAAAAACCGAAAATATTGTTAATTTCACGATTTAGGGCATGGTTTACGAGAAATCGCCTAAAATCATAGAAATGGGGCTAACAAAGCGTAAACTGAGGGTATATTTTGGAAACTATCCATCTAATCGCTTAATCAACTGGATTTTTGTGTGTTTTGGGTTCAATTTACTGTATAAACTAATTTTCATTCAAGTCGAAAACTAAAACCTTTTTGTGTTTTTTTCGATTTTTTCTAAGGGGTGAAATAATTTATGTTCTTGATTTCGATGTAATTTACTATTTAAGGTAAACAGAACCCAAAAAACCCGAAAATATTGTTAATTTCACGATTTAGGGCACGGTTTACGAGAAATCGCCTAAAATCTTAGAAATGGGGCTAACAAAGCGTATACTGAGGGTATATTTTGGAAACTTTTTGTGTTTTTTTCGATTTTTTCTAAGGGGTGTACCTTGAAAAAATCGCAAAAAATCGATATATAATTGATGCTCCTGATTTCGATGTAATTCACTATTTAAGGTAAATTGAACCCAAAAAGCACGAAAATCTTGT
This sequence comes from Nineta flava, assembly GCA_963920215.1. Classification (NCBI taxonomy): domain Eukaryota; kingdom Metazoa; phylum Arthropoda; class Insecta; order Neuroptera; family Chrysopidae; genus Nineta; species Nineta flava. The sequence continues at coordinate 126,243,266 of OY986041.1, forward strand.
AAATTTAGTGAACGGTTTACAAGATATCGCCTGAAATCTTATAAATAAGGCATAGATCCAGCAAACTCGTATACTGGATTTTTGTGTGTTTTGGGTCCGTAACCTTATACACCCATTTTCATTAAAATCGAAAACTAACAATTTTTTGTGTGAAACATTTTTCATAAACTCATATATACCGTGTATTTAAGCAATTAACTCAGTTAGTTGTTAGTTTCACTGTTCTCATTGTACTGTGTAGCCTGTAGATTGTTTAGTTGATACTTGTGTTTTATGTTTAAAAGAATACTAATATAAAAATAAGTTGGCCCACCTGAAATTCATTGAGTACAAGACTGACCCACCCGAATATATACAGTTAGGCACCCTATATAGCACTATTTTTTATAGGACAATTCTAATACTAAAGATATTATAGACAAATATAAAACCAAATAAACTTGCGGCACTTTAACCATATTTGGTAGGGTGCCACCTGTGATACTCTATGCACTTTATAATTAACGTATTATCTATCACCTCTATATACAAATACAAATCTATATACAAACTAAATATAGAAATTTTGTTTTAATATCGAAATGCATTGAGATTTAACCCAATCTTCCAGTTTTGAAGTCCAGTTTTGAAATTTTTTCAACATTGGACAACATATGAATGTACCTGGAAACAAAATATCTAAAGAAAGGAATATGCCAAATAGGCAATGCAATGCCAATCGGGAATTTTAAAATAAACTTTTGACCAAATTAATAAACCGTAAATGGATCCCCCTTCCAGTTTCTTTTCTGAAACAATTTCACTGATTCTTTTCAGATTTTTAATGTCTATTGTACTTGTATATAGAGGTTGGATGAGTATTTACACCGGTTGTTATACCATGTGAATATGTTATGTTGATATTCAAATTATAAGGACTCGGGTATCCACAAATATAGATAATGCGTAAGGTTTTGGAAATTGAGAGTAGTTTTATTTTTAAGTTATGAGTTTCAGTATCCACAGGTGTAGATTACTGGTATCAAATGAAAACTCGTTATATATTTTTTTCCAACGTACACTCCCGTTCATAAAAATTGAACCAGTAAGTCACATTCTAAGCGTATATATTACTAAGTATACAGCATGTATTTTAAAATAGACCCAATCTGGAAACAATGTATAGTATATCTATCGCTGTCTATATGCAGTATACTATGATATGGTGTACTTTGTTACATTTAAACTGCATTAAAATCGATGGCGGGGTTGATACGTTCTCACCACAGACATTTGTCCATATAGATCAGTCTTTGGGGGGGACGTATTAGCTCTAATGCCTGTAGAGTGCAGTTGGGGGTAACAAAGTACATTATATCATGGTATACTGTATAGATGTACTATACATTATTTCTAGATTGGGTCTATTTTAAAATACAAGCTGTATGTATAATATTACACCAGTAGCACTTTTGTTAAAACTGTTTCAATTTTTATGAACGGAAGTGTACCTAATAGATATATATACACTTCCGTTCATAAAAATTGAAACAGTTTTAACAAAAGTGCTACTGGTGTAATATTATACATACAGCTTGTATTTTAAAATAGACCCAATCTAGAAATAATGTATAGTACATCTATACAGTATACCATGATATAATGTACTTTGTTACCCCCAACTGCACTCTACAGGCATCAGAGCTAATACGTCCCCCCCAAAGACTGATCTATATGGACAAATGTCTGTGGTGAGAACGTATACACGTTTGCCATCTTTGCTACTTTAAGATACTTTTATCGAATTTCGCCACTGCTCTGATGAACAACAAATAGATTGAAATATTATGCTTTTGGAAAGAAGTGTGGAGAGAGAAGTTTTTTTTTTTAATTTCAGGAAGAATTTCAATACTTTTAAAAGAATTTCAACACTTTTAAACTAAACCTGTTCCGTATGAATTTTGGTTTCTTCCCCCGTGACTACTTGCTTGAATCTAGCCATAACAATTTATTAAATATTCATAAAAACTGTAATAGAAACATTAAAAAGTTCATTTCAGTTATTCGTAAAATATATCATTATAAAAACAAACTATACAGGGTGTCAGAAATTTCAAAGCTCTAAGTCAAAATACAAAATGTTTATTATACTCGATGTACGAGTATAATGGCATTCATTATTTCATATTATTAAATCCACTAGCGACTTCATCACCGGACATTATCACTTACAGAAAGCATATCTACACAAAGCATATCGATATCATAATCAAAGAATACAATATACAGTATTCTTTGTCATAATGTAGCTGCCTCATCTGTCAACCCCCCCCCCCCTTAATTAAACCAGAAATGAAATTTCATAAAACGAGCAAAATTAGCTTTTATAAGAGATCATCTATATAGGCTTACTTACAAAAAGTTTTTCCAGTCTCTTATTCGTAGGATATTATATCGTAGGTATAACCGGCTCTCCTTCATTTAGAAACCTACTGTATAATTTAGCTATAGGCAATATACATAACATTGCTGTATAATGTACTTGCATAAACTCTCATTATTTCACTTCGTTAGTTTAATAAAATGTTTGTTATTACAAAATCAGTTTTTCCCATAATTTAATGGAAATAAGACATAAATATTACATAGATCGACAAGAAAAAAGTTAAGATTAAGGTTGGAAAATCAAAATTTACTAGTTAAAGTTTCCCCTAGATATAATTTGTTTGTCAATTAATATTACATATTTAAAATGATAAGACTTAAAACTTATTATATAATAACAGATGTGGGGTATAATATAGGTAATATAAAAATGAAAATAACAACAGCCGATTTTGCCCATTAATGAACTTGACCTTACTTTTTCTCTCGAACACACTCAGAAAATTTCAGCTCCTTATCTCTTTTCGTTTTTGAGTCATCGTGTTGAGGGACGGACAGGTGGAGGAATGGATATGCGGAAATGGGCCAATTAGGCCATTTTATGAACACCTAAACCAAATTTTTTTTTTCTTCGATCAATAACTCCAATCGTCACAAAGTCTTAATATACCCTGGTACATATCACATATACCGGATATAAAAAAGATAAATGAGTTTCTCAGACCATGCACAAGTAAATGTACTTCCAATCTTTAAACATAACCTTCAATTCTGAATGGAAGTTTATGACAGAAAACTGTCCTATTTTCAGTAGCCATTAGAACTTTTCTGGCACGTATAATGGCCTGATCGTCCCATACACGCAGTTAGGTATGAAAGCTAAAGCTGTCTAGTTATTCTAATTAGCAACAAGTGAATACTTTCTAGTCGAAATACTGTATTTTAAATTTTTTTAAATTTAATTTCATAAACCTAGATAGATAAATATATCTTGGGGTTTAAAAAAAGTATTGCAGTTCTACCATATGGCCCATTGTGCCCCCCCCCCCCCGCCTTCTTCTTCAGTCTGACGAGATTTGCTTCTCCCATATGTTGATATAGCCAGGAGCTTGCTTATCAGGTTTTCCAGAAGGTTCATATATTCGGGATGCACTGAATATTTTGTATCTGCTGTAATCGAGAGATTCGCAGTATATGATGATGTGACTGGATGTTTGTCCCTCCACGCCGCATAATCTGCTCATAATGGATCCATTGTGGAGTCCTATTGTGTGTAGATGCTTTCGTAGGTGAAAATGTCTGCTGATGAATCCGATAACCTTACGAAGTTGTATTCTGTTCAGGTTGAGTGCATCGAGAGACAACCTCTTGGACAACTTCTTTGGCAAAGTTTATCAATTTTTTTAGTCCCATTTTTTGTAGCGATTAGTGTAAAGAAAAAATAAACGCAATTTAAAATAAATTTTTATTTTTTCTATTTGTTAAAAATTAGATCATATAAAAATATAAGTTTTTTAAAAACAATGGTATAGTCCGTTAATTATTAGATCGCATACGTAACATAATTTATTAAAATATTAATACTTTTTAATTGCTTTATACACCGAGTCCCACAAAATAGTAATTAATGTATAACTCCAATTATACGGGACCAATTAGGACCAGACCTGATCCAAATAATTGGACGATAAATCATGAAAAAAAAAGTGTGTGTGTGTGGTTATGTACGCACGTAAGAACTTATACTTCTTTTTAAATAATTTGTTAAAATAATATTAAATAAGGTCAACACTACTATTGAGACACAAAAGTTTAATAAAATGATATTGCAATGAAAAACTACAATAGAAAAATTATATTTGTATCTAAAACCAATGATTCTACATTTTATCATGGTAGAACAGAACCAGCGTCACTTCTTCCGTTAAAATTAGAGTTTGAAAGACAAACGGATAAATATTTTGCTTTTTCGCAAATAATAAACTCTGGAAGAAAATTTTCCAATTCACTGCTGCAAAAACCACTTGAATACGTCCTTTTTTTTCCTCAAAGTGATCCGGAAAATTGGAGTTATACGGTATCTTGATTTTTATTACATAAAGTCTTCCAGGGCTGTCCACATATCACGTTATAGGGTATGAGAAGGGAGGGGGTACATTATATCTATATAATGTAATAAAAGGGAGGAAGGGGGGCTTGGAATATTGTCAAAAAAAGGAGTGACGTAATTTGTGGACGACCTCTCATCTAAAACTGTAAAATGTATTTTGTGGGTGGTCGATTATAATTTAAACGAGCAGAGTTGCCTATTTGGTAATTAAACCTATTCAAAATACGGTCCCCATGTGGAATATAACAAAGTTCACATGTTTTACACACTATTTTCGACCATTTCATTTGGGCTTAATTCCAATTCTTTCATTAACGATGACAATTTATCAGCTTTACGTTTCTCATTCTGTTGAATAATTGTGCATAAATGTTGTGTTAATAAATCTTTTCTCTCACGCTTTTGTTCCAGCTTTACTTTTGTTGACATGTAATCCTTTTCAACACGCTCAAAACGTTTTCTAACGAAAAAAAAAAACAGAATTATATAAACTCAAAGGATCGAATAATTATGGGTTAGGGTATTGCCATAGCGGTAGATAAATTTGTAAGAGTAGGCAACGTCCGAATTAGGTTCAAAGCGAATCTTTATTACAATCAATGTTTATTTGTGTTGATTCGGTTATCGTTTTCGGAGATTTATAATATTATATCGTTTAAAAGCATTTATTGTAAAATATCAGTAAATATAAATTAGAAATTTATTTGACTTGATTTGACAGATCTGACAATAAACTATGTTTTGTTATGATGTTCACGTGTATATGTGTGTATATATATGTGTATACTTTTTTACTGTGCGCTGTCGCCAGTTTTCAAAATATGGTGGCAAAATCAAACCTAACAAAACAGTTTTAATTTTATATAATTAATTCAAACGTTTGTCAGCCCCATTTTTTTAATGCATATTTCAAGGAATATTTATAAACATTATTTATTATGGTAACTACTTTAATAATGTATTTATTATAATTTTAAGTACAAAAAAATTCTGTTCTCCATAAGACGCTGTGTTAAAAGTTTGATTTTTTAATCGATAATTACTCTTTGAAATGATCGTCAACAGGTTTTAAATTTTTGATGGAGGATAACTACATAATTGAGCTATTCAATTCACTAAAAAAAATTGTATCTACTATCAGGCCTCATGCATGAACGTCCTTAAAATCATTAATATGCTTATAATAAATTAAGACTTACTGACACTGCGTAAAATCAATACTAGCTTCTTCAATGTGATTCCTCAATATTGATACGTCATTTGATAGCATTGAATCTAATTTTTGTAATTCCTTTTGAATTGCATCCAATTTTTGAACTTCAGCATTTGTTTTTTTAGTTCTTAAAAATAAACCATATACATTTTTTTTTTACTCATGAGGGAAAAGTACTATTTTAATGCCCGCTATTTTAGTGCCCGCGGTAAATGGCTATTTGCCTATTCAGTTATTACAAGACTATTTAGATGTATTGCAAATATTTATTTGAGTGCGCAAAGTGATATCTCGGAAACTATTCATCATTCTATTATATTTTTATACATTTAAGATGTGGATGAAATTCATTAAACAAAGAAAATTGTCGCACGCCGTTAGTAAAAAAAATAGTATCTGCAACTCGTACGGTGTTGTCGATTGTCCACTCGAGTGAATGATTGGACAATATCGCTCTCGTGGGAAATCCATCAACTTACCGCACTTGTTGCACAAGATACTATTAGAATACTACAACCGTAGATGTATATACTAAATCTAGAACGCTAGCAAACTGTTTAGCTATGCTAATTATTGGTCCTTTTCAGAACAACTAAGTCCTTAGAAAACTAAGTAAGTTAGTCAGTCTAAAAAAGATTTAGTTCTGAGCATCTAAGTTAAGTGTGGTTCACTCAGGACACACTTACTAACTTATGAGCAGTGTTGTCAAATTGGGGTATTTTCTCCTAGACAGATTAGAATTAAGTCTTAAAAGAGCGAATTTGATCGATTGTATCTCCTTTCCATTAATTTCATCTGGCTGGGAATCTGTCCATCCCAAATGGTAGTGCCTTTTAAGAGAGAGGCTTTCGTATTCACACAGAATATGAATTCCGGTCTTCTCCTCTTCATGACAAAATCTGCATTGATTTTGTGTATATGTTTATTGAGTTTGCAGTGGCCAGTTAGAAGGCCAGTAAGACTCCTCAATTGGTTTTTTCCTAGTTGTAAACGCTCAGACACCTTTTCCATGAGAAGCTTTTTATAATAGCCTTTGAATGATCCTGGCTATGAGTATTTACCCAAGAACGGTTGGACTCGTGTACCCATTCTTGTATTTTATAATTTATTGTGCATTTAATAAATCATCTAGATTTTCTACAAGGCTTTGTTAAATCCATAAAATTTAGTTTAGTTAATCTGAAGGAATATTAATATAAATATAATTTACTATACCGATCAGCTAAAGCTTTTGCTAATAATTCTTTCCGTCTTCGATTTTCTTCTTCCATTCTTTTCTGCTCTTCTTCAAACTTACTGAAATCGATATTATTTTCTTCCATTGTTTTCGATTTTTCGTTCAATTCAATAGTATGGTATGAATTATTATTATTTAAGTTCAATGTTAATTCGCTGCCAGCTTCTGCGGTAACTTCATTTTGTTTTAATGGAAGACTAAGTCTAGCACCTTCTGGAATTTCTTCAGGCATGTTTGAGTTTAAATTCTGGGATGTTGGTTTAACGATAATTGTTTTTTTGAGATTCTTCCTAGGTGGTTTTAATTCACGCGGTTTTATTTCTACAAAAAAAAAATACAATATTTGAACTAAATTTGGGTTAACAATATTAAATTATGTTTGACAAAACTATTAATTTTAATAAAAATTGTTGAAAACTTCAACAATAAGAAAAATTTATTTTCCGAAAATTAGTTTTAAAAAAAATTAAACAAACTAATAAATGATATTACCATTACGGAGACTTCCAGTATTTTTCAGTTTTTGGATATCATCTTCACTGAAACCGGAAAATTTTCCTGACATGCTCTCCACTTTTTTTTTGAAATTAAATTTTTCAGTAAGTTTAAAAACTTTTTTTTCTTATATGTGGCATTTTAATTTGACGTTTGACACAGTTTTATTTTGACGTATACATTTTTTACCATCTGTTGATACTTCTAAGTACTACAATAACTTACTTATGGTTTAAGTCCTTGAACTTAAGACCGATATTTTGATCCATGTTTTCCGTAAATATTCAAGTCAATGATCCTCACCCAAATAGCCAACACGAATTTGTCCAACATGACTTTTTAAAGTGACTTTCTTAGCGACGTATCTGCAGTGGCGTAGCTGAGGGGCCTATACTTCCATTTCTTTTTTTACACTTCAAATATATACTACTTATCTTTGTTAATAAATGAGTAATTATACAGAGAGTTACAAAAGTGAGAAGTTTTATAAAATGTAAGATAATTAATATTTCAGGTCTGTTCAATTTTATTGAACGGGAGTGTATATTTGCAATTATAAAATATCTGTTGTATGTTTTATACACATTTTTAAATTCGAGGAGACCTCCGCGACAATGGTGCCATCTACAGTCTGTATCCAGTTTTAATGCCACGAGCTTAACATTACGGCCGTTCTCCTTTTATATACTCTTCGTTCTGGTAAACCTGAACTACTATTCCATAGACACTAAACATACTATTCCTACAATCCAACGCTTTTATAGTTGCACAATTTTACAACTCTAACCTAACCTTCGTATGAAGAAATAGTGATTTAAAATCAATAAAAAATTTAAATAAAATGGCAAATAATGAGGAAAATATTAAACTTGAAAAAGAATTTAATTCAAAATTAATAGTTAAAGACGAAATATTGCATGAAAGTGTAATGGAAAATGAAATAATTAGAGGCGAAACATTTTATGTAAATGTTAAAATGGAACATGAACCAATTACAGAAGAAATATTTAACGAAAATGTCAAAGTAGAATATGGACAAATCCATGAAAATGAAAACATTAAACTTGAAAAAGAATTAAATACGGAATTAATAATCAAGGATGAAACACTCGATGGAAATTTTTCGGAACATCAACAAGTTCATACTAATAAAAATGTTTCTAAATGTGATGTTTGTAATAAAGCATTTATTCATCAAAGCCAATTAACTCGACATAAACTAATTCATACTGGAGAAAAGCCATTTTCTTGTGATGTTTGTCATAAAATATTTAATCGACACTGGAGTTTGACTCAACATAAACGAATCCACACTGGAGAAAAACCATTTTCATGTAATGGTTGTCAGAAAACATTTAATATGCAAAGAAATTTAGCTCGACATAAACGAATCCACTCTGGAGAAAAACCATTTTCTTGTGATGATTGTGATAAAACATTTAATGATCGAAGCAATTTAATTCAACATAAACGAATCCACACTATAGAAAAACCATATTCATGTGATGATTGTGGTAAATCATTTAAAGCTCGAAGAAATTTAACTAAACATAAACGAATGCACACTGGAGAAAAATCATTTTCATGTGATGACTGTGATAAAAAATTTAATCTGCAATGCGATTTAACTCGACATAAACAAATCCACACCAGAGAAAAACAGTTTTCATGTGATGATTGTGATAAAACATTTAATCAGCTAAACAGTTTAGCTCGACATAAACGAGCCCACTCTGGAGAAAAACCTTTTTCATGTGTTGATTGCCATAAAGCATTTAACGATCGAACGAGTTTAACTCGACATATACGAATCCACACTGGAGAAAGATCATTTTCATGTGATGATTGTGATAAAACATTTAATCAGCCATACAGTTTAGCTCGTCATAAACGAATTCACTCGGGAGAAAAACCTTTTTCATGTGATGATTGCCATAAAACATTTAACGATCGAAGCAGTTTAATTCGACATAAACGAATCCACACTAGAGAGAGATCATTTTCATATGATGGTAGTGATCAAACATTTAATCTGCCAAGCAGTTAGCTGAACAAATAAGACAAACGCATGCGAAAAAATAACTAATAGAAAACGAACTATATTGGTCTGATATTTGTTTTCGACATCAAATAATTTCAAGAAAAGTTCAGCTCTAAATAAATACTGTAATCAATTGTTGAATGTAGAATTGTAAAATAAATAATAAAAATTTAAAGTTGTTGATAATTGTTGAGTCCTGATGTTTTTATGAATTATTAATTTATTACGATTCAAATAAAGCTAAAACTTAAAATCTTTCTTAAATTTGTTTCTTTTTTTAAGCTGCATGGCGGTGGCAAAGGCATGTCGAGAACCACTAAACATATATCAAACCGGTTTAAACATATCTCAAGCTCTTTCGAGAACGAAGGGATTTTAATTGTATTTAATTTATTATTTTTTTAGTAAAAATATAAAGTTTCACCAACTCCATTTATTCTTTTGTTTTATTGAAATTTCTACAATTTTAAGAAAAATTACTTTTTTACGAACGACATAGAGAAAAAATTTATCTCTGGGAAACGAATACAGCACTATTATATCTTGATATTCTTAATTAAAAATTGTACAAAAGTGACTTCAAAAAAATGTTTTTTGTTTCACTCGCCGATTACCTCTTATCCTATACCTCTTACATGCATAGGTCTATACTTCTTACATGTATATTCCAACCCACCATTTTGATTCCTATTGACGAATATGTTAACCGTATATATATTCCTATTGATGAGATTTTTATGAATTTTTAGAAATAGTCAAAATTTTTAATTTTTTTTACAATATATAAAAGTATTAATAATTCTATATAGTCTCCATGGCGTGTATGCTGAATTTTAACTACGTGACCGCATTTGTTGCTAAAAATCAACGACGAGCGACAGCATGAAAATGTACCTTTAGAAGTACTACCTGTCTTTATGAACTGTCAATCAATCGGTAACCTAATTTCGAAGTACAATTGAACTAATCATTATTTTAGTAATTTATAGTTTCTGATTGATCTAGAGGCAACATTTTCCGTTCTACAACGTTAATATAATTTTGAAGTACCTAAGTTGCATTTTAATAGATAACATAAAATAATTTAAGAAAAATTAGTGTCGACCATGTCATTTCATAATCAACCACTAATCAAAGATGAAAATATTAAATTTGAACAAGTAATGATTAAAGAAGAACCCATTTATGAAATATTAGAAGAATCAAATGCAATTGATGGCAGCTTAATCGATCATGAACCAATATATACACACAAAAAATGTTTTTCATGTAACGTTTGTCATAAAACATTTACTGCACAAAACAGTTTAATTGTACATGAACGACTTCATACCGGAGAAAAACCATATTCATGTGATGTTTGTATTAAAACATTTACCACAAAAGGTCAGTTAAGTAGACATACAAGAATTCATACTGGAGAAAGACCATTTTCGTGTGATGTTTGTGACAAATCATTTAGCTTACTCAGCAATTTAGTTACCCATAAACGACTTCATTCTGGGAAAAAACCATTTTCATGTGACATGTGTGATAAAACGTTTAACCAGAATACTCAATTAGTTCAACATAAACGAATACATACTGGAGAAAAACCATTTTCATGTGATGGTTGTGAGAAAACATTTAATTTGCAAAGAAATTTGGCTCGACATAAACGAATCCACTCTGGAGAAAAACCATTTTCTTGTGATGATTGTGATAAAACATTTAATGATCGAAGCAATTTAATTCAACATAAACGAATCCACACTAGAGAAAAACCATATTCATGTGATGATTGTGACAAAACATTTAAAACTCAAAGAAATTTAACTAAACATAAACAAATCCACATCTGAGAAAAACCATTTAATCAGCTTAACAGTTAAGCTCGACATAAATGAGCTCACTCTGGAGAAAAACCTTTTTTATGTGGTGATATATAACATTTAACGATCGAAGCAGTTTAATTCGATATAATCAAATCCACACTTGAGAGAGAATCATTTTCATATGATGATTGTGATCAAACATTTAATCTGCCAAGCAGTTTAGCTGAAAATATAAGACAAACGCATGCGAGAAAATAACTAATAGGAAACGAACGTTATTGGTTTGATATTTGTTTTCGACATCAAATAATTACAAGAAAAGTTCAGCGCTATGGAAAATAAATACAGTAAACAATTGTTGAATGTAGAAATGTAAATTAAATAATAAAAATTTAAAGTTGATAAATGTTTGTTGAGTCTTGATATTTTTATGAATTATTAATTTATTAGACGCAAAAAAAGCTAAAACTTAACGAGTCTTTCTTAAAATTCTTTTTTTAAACCGCTTGGCAATGGCAAAGACATTTCTTGTTATTCTTAATTAAAACTTGTACAGAAGTGACTTCAAAATTCACAAAAAAATGTAGATATCCAGAGGCCCGAGGTTCGATTCCTGGTTGAAGAGTTTATTTTCAGACTAACCATTTAGTTAAACAAACGAACTCATACGTAGAGGAAATTCGGTAAAAATAAATTTACTTAATTATTATTTATTGTATTTTAAAAAATAAAGTTTAATATTATTATCGTTACATTTTTTTATTCACGTATATTATTATTTATACCCTCGTTCTGTTATTTACAGTGAATCTATTATTAAACTTACTCATGATAATGTCATATTCCAAGATGGCGGCTTTAGTCAGGCAACATTTCAACAATTAGTTATACCGTATAATAATATAAATACAAATTTTGAGTAATAAAAAGTGGCTTTCAAATTAAAAGTTTACATATATATATTAACTATTATATATTATTATAAGGCATAAGTAATTGTTGAAATGTTCCCCGACTAAAGCCGCCATCTTGGAATATATATATGTTTGTCCGCCCGTCAACACGATAACTCCCAAACGAAAAGAAATAGCGAGCTGAAATTTTGTATATGTGTTCTAGAGCTAAAAAGTAAGTAATAAAATGGTTTATCTTTTAAACCGTAAGAGATAAAACGAAAATTTATAAACAAAAAATATACCTTTTTAAAAAATAAGAAATTTTTTTTTTATAAATTCAGTATATACAGGGTTTTAAGCAATTAACTCAGTTAGTTGTTATTTTTACTTGTTTTTTGTTTATTTTACTAATATAGCCCTATTAACGCATAGGTAACTATCACAATTGAGCCTGTTTCTTATTCTTGCCACCAGATGTCACAACATCGTCTTAAAGAAAAAAAACCAATAATACAAGATCCCAACATAAACGACTTCGTAAATATTTTTTCTTACTGAAAATGGGTTGACAATCTATATTCGTTTTAAACTACCCTTATTAAAAATAATTTTATTAATTTCTCAAACGCCAAAAGAAAACCAGAGATTATTTATTCTTATAATTAGTTAATTGATTTTTTTATAAATAAGTGGAAAGATTAGTTTTTTTATGGTGTTGATTATTCTTTTATAAAACAATTTCTAGCGTTAATTATTAATGATTTATAAATAGTTTTGAATGAAATCATTTTAAATTTCGCACCAAAATAACACAAATGTATTCGTTGTCAATTGTCATGTCAGATTCGAGTAATCACCGTCTTTCCAGTAATAAAGGCACGTCCTTATGAGTCGTCGCTCCTTTTCTATTACAAATTGAGTCACGTGGCACAGTTTTAAATTTTAAACAACATGAAAAATGTAGCGACAAAATTGTGTTTGGATACTAAACCAATATATCATTTATACTTCTAATAATACTTTTTTCGCCTAACTTTTCTAGTTTATGCTCGGTGAATGAACAGTCTACTGGCTACAGTCTAGACATCGTCTTATGAATTATATAAGAATCACAGAATCAAAAATTACACTATACGAAATTGTTTTATTACGATTTTTTACAATTTTAACCTTTCTGTTATCTTTATAAAAAGAGATTAGGGTCAAGCGGTTTATTTATCGGTATATTAACTTACGATAGTAATATTTCTTTTTATGCTCATCCCAGTCACGTGACTTAATTTTTCGCTGAAAAGGAGTAACGAACGTCATTATGAGGACGTTTCTTAACGGGTAATTTTCGGGCATTATACGCCATTATACGGGTATGTAAACATAAACAATAGATTGATGAATATGTTACGTACCGAGCCCGAAATTGTACAGATCGGGATCTGTCAGACAATTTTGTGCAAAATTTAATAAAGGAGCTTGGTGCAAAATAAGTTGTACGGAGTCGACTTAGTACAAAACTCATTGTACCAAGCCCAGAGATTTGGACTTGGTATAAAATGGCCTGTACAGATCGGACTTGGTACAAAATTGTCTGTACAAATCCCGATCTGTACAATTTCGGGCTCGGTACGTAGCATATACAAAGAATAAAGATTCGGACCTATCTTTAAATATCAACTGTCAATTAATCCAGAGATTAGTAGAATTAATCGGTAAACTAATTTCGAAGTACAATTCTGGTACAATTGATCTAAAATAACGTAATTAAATAATTATATTATAGTCTCTGGATTGGTCTATGGGCAACATTTTTTGTTCTACAACGATAATATAATCATGAAGAACCTAAGTTACATTTTATAGGTAACACAAATTTATTCGAAATAATTTTAAGAAAAATTAGTGTCAACCATGTCATTTCATAATCAACTATTAATCAAAGATGAAAATATTAAATTTGAAGAAGTAATAATTAAAGAAGAACCTATTGAAGAAATATTAGAAGGATCAAATTCAATTGATGGCACCTTAAAGGATCATGAACCAATATATACACAAAAAAAATGTTTTTCATGTAGTATTTGTCATAAAACATTTACTGCACAAAGCAGTTTAATTGTACATGAACGACTTCATACCGGAGAAAAACCTTATTCATGTGACGTTTGTATTAAAGCATTTACCACACAAAGTCAGTTAAGTAGACATACAAGAATTCATACTGGAGAAAGACCATTTTCGTGTGATGTTTGTGACAAATCATTTAGCTTACTCAGCAATTTAGTTACACATAAACGACTTCATACTGGGAAAAAACCATTTTCATGTGACATGTGTGATAAAACGTTTAACCAGAATACTCAATTAGTTCAACATAAAAGATTTCATACTGGAGAAAAACCATATTCATGTGATGGTTGTGATAAAATATTTTCCACACATAGCAATTTAGTTTCACATAGACGGGTTCATACTGGAGAAAAACCTTTTTCATGTGATGTTTGTAGTAAAACGTTTAATCAGACTAACCATTTGGTTAAACATAAACTAACTCATACCGGCGAAAAACCATTTTCATGTGATTTTTGTAATAAAGCATTTACTACAGAAGGCAGTTTAGTTACACATGCAAGAGTTCATACCGGAGAAAGGCCATTTTCATGTGATGTTTGTGATAAAACGTTCACTCGACAAAACAGTTTAGTTAATCATAAACGACTTCATAATGTGGATAATCTATTTTCATGTGATGTTTGTGATGAAACATTTGTCGGACAATTCAATTTAGATACACATAAACGACTTCATTCTCTGACAACACAATTTTCAGACCATTTTAGTCGAGAAGATAGTTTATCATAAATGACTTCTTAAAGTGGATAATCTTATTTTCATGTGATGTTTGTGATAAAAAATTTAATCGGCAAGCGTATTTTATTGTGCATACACGGATTAATACCGGAGAGCCATATTTTCATGTGATGTTTGCAACAAAACATTTACGCAGCGATTTAAATTAGGTAGTAAATACGAGTGTGTATAAAATATATTAAAAACTTTATTCAATTTTTTAACAATATGGCCTTATATATTTTTAACCGGTCATACTCAGAGTTGGTCGGGTTTGCGTTTTTTTGCCATTGTAATCATCTGATTGACAGATATACCATTATCTAAAATCGTACCTATATTTTCTAGCCATTCCATTTCCATATTTTCTAGCCATACTATAACATCTATACATCTACTCCTTACTGTCTATACAAGGAAACCGAACTCCATGTAAACAAATAATTGGCAAACAAAAAGATGTCAGTAGTGTCGCTTCTATGCCGGAAACAGTGGTGAGAGTATAAGACACGAGTTTTAATTCATTACGCATTTATAGTATTTTAAAAATTATTTGCAGCCAAAGTATTTTTTTAATAAATGATAAGTAATTTCAATTTTTCAATAAGGAATTAGTTGAAACAAATTGCATAATTCAAAATAATCACTACGAAATAAAACTGGTTACTTGCCTACTCACTCCTATTTATTATACTATATTCACTTCGGTACGGATGAACAACTAGTGACGCTAGTAGCATAAAAAGTAAATACTACTATTACCAATCGTTGCCATATTTTGTCAATTATCCTGTTTGAGTTCGGTATCCTTGTGTAGGTAGTATCCATGAGCGCTATGTTCTGGTTTCTTATTGAACTATTTACTATTTAACGCTTCTAGTTAGGCACTTTTGTAACTAAGTCCCATATAAGAGACACCTCCTTTATCTGTATCCTCCAGACTATGGAGTGACTATACCTATATATGTATATATATACCTATATATGTATAGCTATACCTATTATGTATATACATATATGGGAGTGACCAGTGTTGCCAGATTGGGCTATTTACCGCCAATTGGGCTATATATATTACCGATTGGCGGTTGAATTTTTTTATTGTTGGCGGCAAAGAGCCGTCTGGGCTATTTTGAATTTGTAGTTTAAAAAATTTTAACATATAAAACAATATCATATAAAGTATATTTTTTAATATTAAACAGAATAATATCAATCACCAAAAAAAAATTATCATTGTGATAATAATGTGTAATAATTAATAAATTTCTCTAAAACGTTATTTTTATTAATGTTTTCATTATTTCCTCGAATTGAAAATTTAAAAGTTGTTTCCTTCCGGCATGGCTATTTTTTTGCTACTCAAGCGCCACTCATCGGCGGCTTTCGTTAAAAATATTCTGGCAATACTGGGAGTGACCGAAGCATGAAGAATAGATAAATATATCTATTCTTCATGGACCGAAGTAACCATTTAGATAATAGATTGAGTTGTATTTACCATTGGATGAATGTAAACGTAGACAAACGTTTATTTAACTACGAAGTAAACTAATTGGATTTTTTGTTCGATTTATTAACAAAATGTCAAATAATTTAATTGATGGCGAAAATATTCGTCTGTACATCAGTGAGGAACGCATTGAACTTCAACAACAATTACATACTGAGCTGATTATTAAAGATGAAATAATAGATAAAAGTGATCTAGGAGACAAATCGTTTACATGTGAAACTTGTGATAAAATATTTACTACTAAAAGCAGTTTAGTTCAACATAAACGAACTCATTCGGGAGAAAAACCTTATTTATGTGACATTTGTGATAAAAGATTTACTCAGATAAACCATTTAGTTGTACATAAACGAACTCATTCACGAGAAAAACCTTATTCATGTGACTTTTGTGATAAAAGATTTACTCAGATAAGCCATTTAGTTGAACATAAGCGAACTCATTCAGGAGAAAAACCTTATTCATGTGACGTTTGTGACAACAATTTTACTCATAAAAGCAATTTAGTTCGACATAAACGTATTCATTCAGGAGAGAAACCTTATTCATGTGACTTTTGTGATAAAATATTTTCCAACAAAAGTAATTTAATTCAACATAAACGAATTCACTCAGGAGAAAAACCTTATTCATGTGACTTTTGTGACAACAAATTTACTCAGAAAATCAGTTTAGATCAACATAAACGAACTCATTCAGGAGAAAAACCTTATTCATGCGACGTTTGTGATAAAATATTTTCCAACAAAAGCAATTGTGTTACACATAAACGAATTCATTCAGGAGAAAAACCTTATTCATGTGACGTTTGTAATAAAAAATTTACTCAGATAAGCCATTTAGTTGAACATAAGCGAACTCATTCAGGAGAAAAACCTTATTCATGTGACATTTGTGATAAAAAATTTACTTTTAAAAGCAGTTTAATTCAACATAAACGAACTCATTTCAGAGAGAAACTTAGTCAGTAAATGACTGCGGCTTTATGTTCTAAATTTAAATGTACATAAAGCCGTTTTATTAAAGCTTACAAGAGCCAGCACTACCACTGATTTATTTATGTCTTATATTTTTGAGGTTTCCAGTTTTGTTGTATATATTTATTATTTATAAATGCGATTATTATAATTAATGCGTTGATTCATTTGTTTCCTATTTTCACCTATACCAAATTTTTTTTTTGCGATCAATATTTTCAACGAACGTTTGAATTAATTATTTAACAAAATTAAAACTGTTTTGTTTTTGCCACCATATTTTGAAAACTTGCGATAACGCATAGTAAAAAAATAGATACATTGTGCGTGTTCGGCCGAACTAAGTAAGTTAGTCAGTGTACTAGGCATAGTCTAAATATTTGTCAAAAAGTAATCTTTGTTTTTTCGTTAATGACTCGGTTATTTACAAATATCCAGTTTTGTTTACAAAGTTACTTTCTATAGCAAAAACTCGAAATAAAAATGTTTCCTATCCTTTATGTGTTAAATATTGACAACTTTGAACATTCTACAATTTTTTTTACAACTTTATATCGTTGAAAATTATCTCTGCAAAATTTTGTGCAAGATTACTTTTACTCTCATGCCGTTACATTTATTAGAACGATGTAATCAACTCAAGAGAATACACGTTGTTTTATATGAAAATGCGTAGTAGTTATTTTCCAGCATATATCAAAATTCTTAACAGATTATGAGACTCACTAATAAATTGTCAAAAATAATAAAAATTTAATCAAAAACTTAGTGAATAAAATAATAAAGTTCCAAAAGTAAAACTTTACAAGTGTTCACCAATAATTATCATAAAATAATATTTATTGTGTTAGAAAATAATATCGCTTCGAGTAATTTGTACCAGGATAACTTCAACATCTCTAACCACGGACGACCAGACGGAAATGACCGAATTAAGCAATTTTATGAACACCTATGCCAAGCAAAATATTTATCTGCGATCAATATTTTCGAGCGTTACAAAGTGGGACTAAACTTAAAATACCCTGCATATATTTACATACACCGGGTATAAAAATGATGTTTGATCAAATGACAGTGATTTAAATGAAACAAAACGAAAATAAAGTTGGTAAAATTTTTTATTCTTACCAAATAAAATATAATTTTTGCGAAAAAAACGATTAAAGTTAAAGCTTTATTTGAATCGTAATAAATGGATAATTCATCAAACTATCGGGACTCAACAATTATCAATTTTTAAATTTAATCATTTTATTTTCATTTCTTAAGTGCAACAAATGTTTACAGAATCTCTCGTTCAATGAGCTCAGCTTTTCTTGTAATTTTCTGTTGTAGAAAACAAATATCAGACCAATATCGTTCGTTTTCTTTTTACTATTTTTTCGCATGCGTTTTTCTCATGTGGTTGGTTAAACTGATATTACGAGTAAATGATTTGTCACAAACATCACATGAGAATGGTTTTTCTCCAGTGTGGATTAGTTTATGTTGAGTTAAATGGTCTTTCCGATTAAATGTTTTGTCACAAACATCACATAAATATGGTTTTTTTCCAGTGTGGATTCGTTTGTGTTTAGCTAAAGTGCTTGGATTGTTAAATGTTTTGTCACAATTATAACATGAAAATGGTTTTTCTCCAGTGTGGATTAGTTTATGTTGAGTTAAATTGTCTTTCCGATTAAATTTTTGGTCACAAACATCACATGAAAATGATTTATCTCCAGTGTGGATTAGTTTATGTTGAGTTAAATGACTTTTTTGACTAAATGTTTTGTAACAAACATTACATGAAAATGGTTTGTGTCCAGTATGGATTCGTTTGTGTTGAGCTAAATAGTCTTTCCGATTAAATGTTTGGTCACAAATATCACATGAAAATGGTTTTTCTCCAGTGTGGATTAGTTTATGTTGAGTTAAAATGCTTCGTCGATTAAATGTTTTGTCACAAACATCACATGATAATGGTTTTTCTCCAGTATGGGTTAGTTTATGTAGAGTTAAATGGTGTTTCCGATTAAATGTTTTGTCACAAACATCACATGAAAATGGTTTTTCTCCAATGTGGGTTAGTTTATGGTCAGTTAAATAGCCTTTTTTACAAAATGTTCTATCACAAATATTACATGAAAATGGTTTTTCTCCGGCGTGGATTAGTTTGTGTTGAGTTAAATTGTTTTTCCGATTAAATGTTTTTTCACAAATATCACATGAAAATGGTTTTTCTCCAGTGTGGATTAGTTTATGGTTAGTTAAATGGCCTTTCCGAATAAATGTTTTGTTACAAACATCACATAAAAATGGTTTTTCTCCAGTGTGGATTCGTTTATGTTGAGCTAAAGTGCTTGGATTGTTAAATGTTTTGTCACAAACATCACATGATAATGGTTTTTCTCCAGTGTGGGTTAGTTTATGTTGAGTTAAATTGTCTTTCCGATTAAATGTTTGGTCACAAACATCACATGAAAATGGTTTATCTCCAGTGTGGATTAGTTTATGGCGAGTTAAACTGTTTTGTTGAATAAATGTTTTATTACAAACATCACATATAAAATGAATATTTTCAGTATCAATTTCCGAAACATTTTCATCGTATGTTTCATCTTTAATGATTAATTCTGTATTTAATTCTTTTTCAAGTTTAATGTTTTCACTTTCATAGATTCGTTCATGGTCCATTTTAATATTTTCTTTAAATATTTCTTCTTTTATCTCTTCATGTTCCATTTTAATATTTTCATTATATGTTTCGTCGCTAATTATTCCATATTCCATTGTAAAACTTTCGTCTAATATTTCATCTTTAATTATTAATTCCGTGTTAAATTCGTTTTCAAGTTTAATATTTGTCTCATAGATATGATTATTTGCCATGTTTAAGCACTGATCTCCACTATAGTGAAGGTCAGTGTGTTTAAGTCACTATTTCTTCGAACTATGAACTACAAATGTATGGAGACTACACAAGGAGATCGAACTCGATGTAAACAAATAATTGGCAAAAATAAGATGTCAGTACTGTCGCGAGTTTTAATTGAAAAACATTACGCATTTATGTAGTATTATAAAAATTATTTGCAGCCAAAGTATTCTTTCAATAAAATACTTGTTTAAGTCATTGCAATGTTTCAATAAGAAATTAGTTGAAGTTGAAGTGATAGTTAAAAATTCGCAAAATAACAATAAAAAAAAAATTATAAAACATCTAATAATTAAATAGTAACCTGTAAATTTGGAATTGTAAAAATGCAAATAAATTATTGAATCAGATATTAAATTAAACTTTTATTTATTAATAATACTTGCTTACTCCAATCCTATTTATTATACTATATTCACTTCGGTGCGGATCTAGTAATCTCTGGTACGGATGAACAACTAACGATTCTAGTGGAAAAAGTAAATATAATTTCTACCATTTCGTTGCCATATTTTGTCAATTCTCCCGTTTGAGTTCGATCCCCTTGTGTAGTCTCCATGTACAAATGAATGAAAACTGAAAAGACAAACTAAAAACAAAATGGAGGAAAAGAAACATCGCTGCCGAGTTTTCCTGGGTACTAACTATAGAGTTGCAGGGGGGACAGAAAAAGTGGGCTTATGAGCTTCTATGTATATCTCATATATTTATTACTACAAATATATGGTACATCTATGGAAGGGTTGGTTCATTGCTGACTAGTAGCACAGAATACAATATACATAGAAGCGTATAAGTACGATTTTGTGTCACTTAAAAATTTTAGTGTGTATGCTGACCACTAGATAACAATAGCTGTTCGATTTCGGTATTTAGTGCCATTATCAGCACAACCAACTGTATTCTTTGGCAGAACTAAGTACCATTTGGCCGTATCACATCGAAGCGGGGATGTACTTCAAATTTATATTAAAAGGGAATCCACTAATATTAATGAAATTTTTATGAATTTTTAGAATTTTTTTTTTTTTTACAAGCTGTATAAAATATTAATCATCATTCCTGTAATAAAGAAATAATAATTTAAGAGACATTCTGTACATTTTATAATAATTTTTATTTCATTAATTTATACATAAAAAAAATTATTCAGTTTTTGCTGGACGTTGTTTCTTAGGTTTAGCGGGTTTTTGTGACCGAAGAACAGCACTCGCTCTGCGTAATGCAAGCTGAAACAATAATTATACACTGTTAATAAAATTTTTTTTTAAATACACTAAAAGTATTGGGAAATTGTTTTTTTTTTTCTTTTTTGACATCAGATAAATTTGGTGGGTGATGAGTTAACGTCTTCATTTAAAACATCAAGATATTACGATATACATCATTTGTAGATCATTCTTTTAAAAATGGTTGTGTTTAGACTATGTCGCTGAACATTACAGAGGGTGTATTCGTTTTTGGAGCTTACACCCTCTTTCAGCGCTATCAAGCGTTGTTTTTGGTGTTACTCTGATGGATGAGTTCAACGATAGACACCACGCTTTCTCCATCGAGATAGGGCAGCAAAAGCATGACCGTCAAATAAATAAAAAACCGCATAAAATACAAAATCTTATTTAATTTATCAAATTGTCAGTTTAGAGGGTTATGTTTTAATTTTTTTTTTTAGGGGCCTTTGAAGTCACTCAAACATTTTATTGCTTGAAAAACAGCTAAACTGTTTCCATCCACTACATTGATGCCAACCGACACTACTTACACGTACTTATAATGCCAAAACGAACAACATTGAGTAGAGTAAGCGTTCATAAGCCAAGACGAACGCTAATAACGAGTGCTTAAAAAAAAGCGTGTAAGCCCCCAAACGAATACAAACCAAATGTCCCACTATCGTAGATTTAATAAGCGCAGTTAACGAAATAAAAAATGTTACACAATCGCGGAAATGAATGAGATTTATAATAACAAATATAGTAATTTAATACGAACAAAGGTGTGATGGAACGTAGGTTTCCTCTAAACACAACCAATATAAAATTGATAAATAAAATTAAACTTACTTTAGTCAAATCTCGTCTGTAACTGTTCTTTTTCAATAAACGCTTAAGTTTATACAAAGATCTTCGTGGACCAGCATTCATTGTTCTGCGTACTAAACTTCTTCCTGGTTTATGCTATAATTAAAACAAATTCAGCGATAAAATAAAAATAAATGAATTTTCCTAACATGATTTTTCATCAGCGCAAAATGGCGGAGATATAAATATCTTCATTTAAAAATATCCAGAACAAATCATCATTTGTAAAGTAATTCGACGAATGTTTTCCAAACTATATAGATCGTATATCAAAATTTTTAAAATACGTTGTTATATACATTTACAAATAAATATCGAACGGATTATTTGGAAAAACACTCTGATCATAGAAATTTGAAACCATGTGATTTTACAAAAACAAAATTTTATATACTTACAATTTTCTTTGCACGTTTATAGACAACAGTAAAACCTTTTTTGTCTGGGGCTGGTGTAACTCCAACAGTTTTTCTGTGTATTAAACCATTATAACGGAATGAACTTAAATTGCAAAGATTGTTTGGTTCCTGAAACAAGTGCAAAAAAAAAACCAAATTGTATTTGAACTTTTCAAAGATTCAATTTTATAAACTGCTTGATATAAACATCAGAATTGCAGATTCTCTTCACAACCATTCGGAGATCTTGGTAGTAATTAGACATCATTTTAGTTAGTTTGTAATAGGGTGACCATTATTCTCAGATTTTGGAACTATCCTGCATATTAATCTAATTATTAAATTAAAATGGATTTTCTCTGACATTGCTTTCGGGTATTCCCTGACCATTATTCAATTACTGCTTTAATTGTATCAGAGACTAAAAGAGAAGAATGTATTCCGAAACATATTTCTCCAAAAATTTAAATTTTATTTCAACCTTTTGAGAAATTAAATTCGAAAAATTACATAATTTTTCACATTGCTGACCAAAATATCTGATTTTAAAAATCATGGTACACGAGAACAGAAATTTTCAATTGTGAAAATAAAAACGCTCTCGAATCCTAAATTAAACTCTCTAAGAAATGATCACCCCAATTCTATAATACAAAAAATGTTCAGACACTCACCGTACTGAATGGTTTGCTAATATTCCTTTTTTTCAATAAAAAGGCATTATTATTACGAATTATCATCCAACTTAAATGGGCCGACATTTTGTCCTAAAATATAAAATAGTATTTAATTAATATTACAAATATTAAACCGAATGATAGATATATTATTTCTAAAATCACCACGTGTTTGAAAAATTGAATATGGTTAAAACAAATTTATATATAAAATAAAAAAAATTCACGTTACCGAATTCTATGTAATATTAAATTTAAATATTTGATATTTAAAAATAATATTTTTAAGAATAAAACTATTCGTACGACGATATATAATGAAGTAATTATACTTGAGCTGTGTCATTTTGAGAATGAACGAAAAATTCTTACCTTCTTCCTTTCGTATAGAGAAATGGACGAAACTAAAGGAAGTTTTATTTAACAGGATGTATTGGTATCATGTACATGCGCGCTTCATTTAAAATAGCGGGATATTTAAAAAAAGATCGGTCTTATTTTCCATATGGTGTAAAATGATTTATACATAAAAAAATTTAGTTGAATCAAGTAAAATTATTTTACAAAGTGAATCTTAAAAATCGATTCAACCAATTCAGTAGTATTAATACTTATTTCAAATAAAAACTACTTATTTTTGGATTTTTATACCTTATCTAGAGCACGGTAGTGCGACGACCGAGTTTAAGGGGTTATAAATTTAGTCCTAAGTTTGTAGCTATTGAAAATATTGATTGTAGAAAAAATTTTGGTATAAGTGTTGATCCGTTTGCCCATCAATACAATAACTCGAAAAGAGTTATTGTTAAAAAAGTTCAAATACAAAAAATGTTCTTTTATGAAAACAATCAAATTTAATCTAAAACTTTTTTCTATAAACTCAATAGTTTTGCTACAATTTCGGCTTAAACATCTATAATTATTTTTAAATTGCATAAGTATGCTTATATATACATAGACCTTAAGGTATATAAAACACAAGTCATGTTTTTATACATCTTTACATGTGCAAAAGTAAAATAAATAGTCCTCACACTAACAAAGTATTCGATGTTTAAACAATTAATTTAATTAGTTGTTACATTTCTTGTTAAAATGAATATATACTATAAGGGTAAATTGTCCATTTAAAGGAACTATATATATGGTTACTTTATGTTTTGGAATCCTCTCTGGCTAATTCGTGTGTTAGTGCATACGATAACTTAGTCCATCGGAGGTGGAATTTATTCCAAGAATTTAAAAAAAAAGATTTAATTGAAATTTTAATTACGGATTCTTTGCTAGATTTTCCAAAAGTTATTTCCCTTGATATTGTTTCGTTTCAGAGGGAGAACTCTAGCACTTACGGATATTCTCTCTGGTGGGTAAATTATAAACTAGAGCTAGTAGGATGGTGTTTCCTGCCCAAACCCACGTGACATACTCTTCGGCCAATAAGTTTCATGGTCGCGCTTTGGTGAAAAACTTAGTAACTTCTGCTAGCAGGGTGAGATATTAATATCACCCTGTTGGTATCAGTTATACATGTATAAGTATATGTATATAATTGCTTATATATATATATATATATATGTACACATGTATATGCATATGTATGTATAGGCCAACAGCTAATCAAAAGCTCTCTTTATACTTGTCTCCCCCTTCCGAAGGCTTTTTACAGGTGTTTTTTTAACCAAGATTATCCATAATACCGGATTCTGTTTGTATTTTTGGAGTTTCTAAACTTATTTTCGTAAAAAACCAGACCATTTAAACTAATTTTTAACAAAAGCAGCATTTATAAATAAATAATGCGAAATATTTTGTCTATGTGGTATACCATTTCCTCTTTTTATTTGTTTATTCTTTGACCATTAACAAAGAATACAATTATACATATTCTTTGCCATTAATGATGGCAAGAGCTATATATACGGAGGTCAGTGGAGAAAAGGTATAGATGTCTCACCTGTTACCTTGACGACACGAATGTAAACACAAAACATGTAAATGGTATTTCTTTAACTTTTTTAAGAATATTTCAAAATATTTGTATTAAATATGAGAACAATACCAAAATGGGCAGATAAAATACAAGATGCCGATAAAAATGTTCAATGGTGAATATTTGAAATTTACGAAAAATTATCGTAATTTAAAGAATGAAATTTAATTTTTTTGTAGCGTTTACGATTTATGTTTCCATCCAAAAGGGAATTTAATTGTAGCCGCCGGGCTACAAGTTTTAATATACTCCACAGAGGATGGATCATTACTTCATGCTTTAAAAGGTCACAAAGATATTGTCTATTGTGTATGCTGTACTAAAGATGGGAAAAAATTGGCCTCGGGTAGTGCTGACAAAACAGTGATTATATGGAATTCAAAATATGAAGGAATTTTAAAATATTCGTAAGTTTTAATTATTTTGAATCGCCGGGATTCTACACTCAAAAATTGGCTCAAAATTATTTTAACATTAAAGATTTTTATAATCTCGAATTGGAGATAACTATTCCAATTCTATGCGTTCGGAGATGTTATACTGGGTGTACTAAATATCCTATCTTTAAGGATTATCAGATTGTATTAAATACTTATATTTGTGTCTAAAAATCGAAAGATTTCTATTTCTGGGACAATTTTGAAATAATATAAAAATTTACGTTAAGACCATTCTTCAGATCCACGGGAAGCTTTTCCATCTCTGATATGTGGATTATCTATATAACCCGCGGATTGGACGAATAGTCACTGCGTAAAATTTTATAGTTTGTTTTCTGGGTGAAGTAATTCTTAAGTATATCGATCATCAAAAATTTCTTTTTGAATTTTCAGCCACAATGATGCTGTCCAATGTTTAGCATATAATCCAACATCCAGTCTATTAGCTTCATGTGCCATCTCTGATTTTGCCCTATGGTCACAAGAGCAAAAATCTGTACAAAAATTTAAAATTAATGCTCGAATTAATGCGTGTTCTTGGACAAATGATGGCCAATATTTAGCTCTAGGATTAGGCAATGGATCTGTATCAATTAGAAATACAGTAAGAATTTATGATTATAGGGAAGATTGGGAAAAATTTCATCATTATTTGACTGTGAAAGCAAACAGGAGATTCAGGAATCTTTTCAGATATTGGTTTTTCGAATATATTTCGGGAAATATATGTATATTAGCTTTTTGGTTACAATTAACCAAATTACGAAATTTTTAAATTTTTGAGACCATTATACAGGACTGTAAAATATATTTTAGACCTCTCAAATATGAAAAAACTGTAAAAATATATATTTTCACGTAGATAATGATTTTTATGAAAATAAGTTGTGCAGGATCTCATACGAAGGGCCGGATTACCCCATAGACAATATAGGCAAGTGCTTGTGGGCCCTACGTCTTTTGGGGCCCCAGAAATATGCTAAATGGGGCACCTTCACCTTTTTGGTATGAGATTATTAGTGCTTAATTTTTCGTCGTTTTTTTATTGACGACCGAATGAAACTTTTTTTTAAATTAATGTTCGAAGCATTTTCGCTACTACTGTAACTTGAATTGCCTATGGACCTCAAATGGTTTAATCCTTCTTGCTCATAAGACGGGCTATGTATTATTTTTTTATTCGTCCATATTGTCTAGTTTCATCGACAATATTTTCCGAGATATACTCGAAAACCTTAGACACGCTGGGTTTTTGGATTGCCTTTGGAACATGCTGCATACAAAATATGTCCAAGTTTACCAAATGAAACATTTTAATTAAAACTTGGGCGTAACTTTTTGTGCACCTAAAGATAAAATATAGAAATAAAATGAACTAAATAAATATATTAGGTATACAACTTAGCTTCCGCCTAGCTTAGCTTAGCTTACTTTCTCCCATCTTTGGGGCAGCGTACGAATCCCGCGTTAAAAAAATGGTCATCTTTTGAAGTGATCCACAAATCGATCCAATTTTTTACTTCTTCATAAGACCGGTAGTGCTGGCCTGTGTGCCATTGATCGAAACAAGTGATAGTCAGAGGGAGCAACGTCTGAACAATTCGGCGGGTGGGGTTGGATTTCCCATTTCAACGTTTTTAAGTATGTCTAACAAGGGGCTCAAAATCACTATGATCTATTTATTTCGAACACTACTTACCGCTAAAGCCATCTATAGGAAAGAAAGCAAAGTTGTACTCCTAATAGAAATAAATTTTGATAGGGTTTTCCTAGATAAAGGTTACTCGCCATGACTTCTAGTGTTTGTTTTTCTACTCAATCTTCCCTACATATGAACCAAAGATTGATGCATTTATAATTTTATATATAAAAGTTAGGTGAGGAAAAAGGTCGTATTGATCGACCTGGTGGCACGGAGGCTGCCATATGGTCATTACAATGGAGTCCACATAAAGATGATGGTGATATACTATGCATAACCGATTGGAATAAAAATATAGCATTTTATACACTTAGTGGAAAATTAGTGGGTCGAGAAAGAGGTTTAGATTTTGATCCATTATGTGTATCATATTTTCCTGGTGGAGAATACATTCTAGTTGCTGGTACAAATAAAGCATGTACATTAATGACAAAAGATGGCATTAAATTGGGGAATGTTGGCGATGTACAAAATCATTGGATTTGGTGTTGTGCAGCTCATCCATCATCAAATTTTGTGGTAAGTTTATATCGCAAATTGAACAAATATTTTGAATATCCTGTACAGTGGAAGAGAAATAGATTTTAACCCAAAGAATTTGGTGCATTGTATTTTCCTGTTAAATATACTAAAAGTCCACTACAATAGAAGGCGTCATAATTAG
The DNA here is from genome assembly GCA_963920215.1 of Nineta flava. NCBI lineage: Eukaryota > Metazoa > Arthropoda > Insecta > Neuroptera > Chrysopidae > Nineta > Nineta flava. Next base: position 126,271,645 of record OY986041.1, read on the forward strand.
TCTTTGATTTTCTTAAAGGGTTCTTGATCTTCAGATATTGGTAGCTCTGGCAGAGGCGGAGCTTAATATTTCGACCTACTTGCAGTAGTTTCTAAATTGTTCACCAGAATGCGAACCACTGACCTCTATATAACTGGCAGAGTATGCTTATGGGATATACGTGAAATATAACGGACCCTAAAATAATAAATAACAGCGCTATCTAACCGCCTCAACTAGCCAAGGTATTAAAACTTTGTGCACACATACTTTGTCCACACATACACTAACACACATTCTTATCACACATACATGCCGTGCATGCGCGCTGAAGTAAAACTTAGTGTCTTGGCTATTTGAGGAGCGCTTCAATTGGGGTTAATGGCGTAACATAGGATAATCTGTTCAGTTATTAGAGGACAGTGGTGCGGACACGAAACTTGCAGGCTGCAGGGTATGTAGCGAGGTATGGAACAGTCCTACTAGCTCTAGTTTCTAATTGGCCCACCTGAGAACATATCCAAGTGCAAGAGTTTCCAAAACATTACTTTTATTATATAAACCAAAGTTATCAATATAATACTCCCGCCCCTTTTTTGGTTATTGTTTAAAAATTTATTTTGATAATTAAAAACCGGCATCATTATTTCGCTGTCTCCCATAGTTTTTTCCAAACAATTCGGACAAACACACAGCATATTTCCCTTTTATATATAGAGATTATACTGCACACTGAAACTGTTTTTTTTTTTTGGCCATCAGACATCGTGACCAAAGTGGTCAGTTATCAATAGGACTAATTTCATTTATAATTATAACCGCAGGGTCAAATTTCGAAAAATTAAGACTAGTTTACACGGTGACTTCAATTACTTTTGAAAATTTTTCAGACCTATTACAAACCCAGTCTATGCGGATTCTGAACCATTTGCTTTTGAATAGTTAATCAAAACTGAATTCTATTTTAGGTAATTGGATGTCAAGATGGTACTTTAGCATACTATCAATTAGTATTTAGTACCGTACATGGATTGTATCAAGAACGATATGCATTTCGTGAAAATATGACCGATGTTATTATTCAACATTTAATTACAGATCAAAAAGTACGAATTAAATGTCGGGATCTAATTAAGAAAATTGCTATTTACAAGGATCGTTTAGCGGTAAGAAAAGAAAAATATAAATTAGGATGTTATATTCAAAGTGCTCAAACCAATATCAGTGTCAATATAGGTACTTTATAGAGTAACACGAAGTTAATTTGAAGATAGAGTAACACGAAGTTAATTTGACACGATTTGAAGGATAGTTTTAAAGATATGCTGTCTATACGATTTTATACCGACTTTTAAACGATTTCAGACGAAATCTTCTAAACTGGCTCACCTAATCGTCAAATAAAAATGATTTTCTTGTTTTTGGAGTTTATTTATCAATTTACCGTATATAATAAATTGTATCTAAATCGGGAACAATTTATTGTCCGTTTGTAAACGATTTCAGCCGAAATCTCCTAAACTGCTCACCTAATCGATAAATAAACACGATTTTCATGTTTTTCGAGTTCAATTTACCGTATACAATGAATTTTATCCAAATCGGGAACAAAAATTATTTTTCGATTTTATGCGATTTTTTCTAGGTATACCCCTTAGAAAAAACTAAAAAAAACAACAAAAATTTTTAACCACCGATTTGAATGAAAATTCATTTATAATGTAAACTAGACCCAAAAAATCGTCAAATAAACATGATTTTCGTGTTTTTGGAGTTCAATTTACCGTATATAATGAATTGTATCCAAATCGGGAACAAAAATTATTTTTCGATTTTATGCGATTTTTTCTAGGTACACCCCTTAGAAAAAAATGAAAAAAACAACAAAAATTTTTAACCACCGATTTGAATGAAAATTCGTAATCAAAGTAAATTAAACCCCTAAAACACAAAAATGTAGTTGATTTAACGATTTGAAGAAAAGTTTCTGAGATATACACTCTATATACAATTTTATACCTCTTTTTAAACGAATTCAGACTCTCTCTTGTAAGTAGCTCCGGAAATCGTGTCTCTTAGATTCAGTTTACAATATATAGTAACATTTTAGGGATTTTTTCACAAGGTCGTAGTGTCTCTTTTTCTTGTCTACGTGCTTATTTCAATTAAAATTTGAATTGTTATTTCGTAGGTTCAATTACCAGAACGTATCGTGATTTATGAATTAAATGCTACGGAACCAGATAGTATGCATTATAGAGTGCGAGAAAAGATTAGTCAGAGTTTAGACTGTAGCTTACTGGTTGTATGCTCTGAGCATTTAGTTGTATGTCAAGAACGACGTCTTCTTGGTCTAATGTTTTCTGGTGAACGATACAGGGAATGGATGATGGATAGCCCAATACGTTACATAAAAGTAGCTGGTGGTCCACCAGGCAAAGAAGGTTTAATTTTAGGTTTAAAAAATGGTCAGGTACTACTTGTTTTCCAAGGAATTTATTCTGAAAATTTGAAAACACAAGTGAAAAATGCACCTTGTATTTTCAAATGTTCAAGTTGATAGGGGGGAAGTCCGTAATATTAAATGTGGCATTGTAGAATGTTGAGTTAAGCCTGGCAAAAATATTTTAAACTAAATAAATTATAAAAAGACAAGAAAAATAACAAATAACTGATTTAATTGTTTAAATACCCGGTATATACTGAGTTTATTATCAATGTGTGAAATGTTTATTTTAGTTATTGAACTGAAATTATGGCAAAACTATTCAGTTAATAAAAAAAAGAAATAAAAATTCTTTATTTTTAAAAAAGAAACATTTTTTGTGTAACATTTCTTCTATCTCTTATGCCGGCAGTACACACTCGGCGAGGCAAGGCGAGACATAACCAGCACGAGAGTGTACTCACAATGCTCGATCTGCCTGGTGTCGCCTCGTCTACGCTCCATTAAAAGTCGTATTTAAATAAAAATATTTTCCACAGAATTAGAGACGTCATACCATATTTATATTATTTGTATGCTTTTTAACCATCAATTATCACACTTATGCTTTTTTAAATCCGCGATAATGCCACATTTTATGCCATGGACTTCTTCTGGATTATGAGACTGATTTGGTTGTCTATAATATAAATAAATGTAATTATGTTTCTAGATTTGGAAAATTTATTTAAATGATCCAATGCCCATACTAATTCTAACTATATCAGCGCCAGTACGATGTTTGGATTTAAATTGTATGCGAAATAAAATTGCTGTTGTTGATGACAATTGGTTGTGTCAAGTATTTGTTATGGAAACAGCAGAGCTCCTCTTTACTGTAAGTATTATTTTAACCATCAGGAATAGATAAGTTTTGCATACATTAAACGCTATCAAATCACAAATATATATAACATACTTTAGGTTCTCACGGCTTCTATCTGCTTACCATTCGTGGCACTATGTTGCACAACATTGTATGAACATTTGATCCAAGGGCGTCGCCAAGGGGAGGGGGGCAGGTAGGGAAGTCTAGTTGCCTCCACCTAGAGATTCAAACACAATGACTAATGGCGCAAATGCAAACGATGTCAGTCAAAAATCTTACAGAAACTTACGAAACTATCGCCCAGTTTTATGATTTACCTAACATAAAAAATGAAATCGAACTGTGGCAGCGATTGTGGTATGATAAACCCAACCCAACAAATCTGACCGTTGTTCATGTCCTAAAAGAGGCAACAACCTTCTTTCCCGAAACGGGAAAAGTGTTGAAAATTTTGATCGCTCTACCGTGCACAACGTGTACGGTTAAGAAATACTATGGGGGAAAATCGCCTCAATGGTCTGGTCATGATGAGTGTGCACAGAAAAATTATTAATGATGAAATTATTAATGAAGTGGTCGAGAAGTTTACAAAAAAACCCCCGAAGATTGTTTTTCAATTAACTTAATAAAAAAAAAAGAATCTCGCTCGACTACTTTATTATTAAAATCTTGTAATTGTCAATGTCCTATATTTTGTCCCAAATCCTTTTTAATCTATTATTCTAATAAATATAATAACTAACTATAATAATATAATAACATGTGCTTTTGACTGTATTTAAAATTTCTTCCATATATCAAATTGCTGACCACCCACCCACCCCCCTGGGCCATCGGCTGTCGACGCCCTTGACTTGATCACAACAATAATACACATTATAACAAGGGAGAGAATGTCCTTTTCTAGATTCATTTTATTTTTCAGGAACATGATACAAATAGTGTTGCTTGGAACACGAAACATGAAGATTTGTTAAGTTTTTCTGGTGACAAATCATTAGGTTTAAGATTAGTCAATTTTCCAGCACATCGTCGCTGTCAACAGGGTTTAGTGGTTGGATTTGTTGGTAATAAAGCATTTTGTTTACAAGGTAATATTATAACAAGTGTTCAGTTACCTGTATCGGCGGCGATGTATCAATGTATCGATAAAAAGATGTTTATGTACGTATTGTAAATTATAAAAAAATATTCACAAATTTTATTTTTATAATATTTACTGTTCTTTTAGTGAGGCATATAAAATTGCTCATTTAGGTGTTACTCAAACTGATTGGGAAGAATTGGGTTCAGTGGCTTTAGAACAATTACAGTTAGATGTTGCACAAAAATCATATATGTATTTGCAAGACATTCATCATTTGAATTTAATTAACGATTTACAAGTAAGTATATCGGGAATTCGGTATACGCACTAGTGAGTATACGCACTAGTCGGTATACGCACTAGTTTATACAAATTTAATTTTAAAGCTTATTTGCAAAGATTAGATTAAAAATATTTTAAAAAGCTTAGAACAATTTGTTTTTTATTGCTCAATTTTAAATTCTTCAGTATTAAAAGTTTAAAAAATAGTTCGCGTTTCAAACGTGACGTGATAGTATGTGACGTAATTAGCCATGGTGCTATCTGCTGTCAATATCATAGATAATCAATTTACGTTGACTATATTGTTTGTATACAAATTTTTATAACTTAAACAATATTTATAGCTTATAACCGGTATATAATATGTATCAGGGTATATTAAATTAGGTTCCGTTTTTGTAACATTAAATGTCTGTCAACACGATAACTCAAAAACGAAAATAGCGAGCTGAAATTTTGTATGAGTGTTCAAGAGCTAAAAAGTAAGCTCAAGTACGTGAATGAGCGAAATGAAAAGAACAACTAATTGCTTAAATACCCGGTATATACCGAATTTACGAAAAAAAAGTTTCTAACAAAAGTTGTTTATTTTTTAAAAAGAAACATTTTTTGTCTATAAATTTTTGTTCTATCTCTTACGGTTTCAGAGATAGGTAGTTTTTACCAAACATGGTCCAATTTCGCCCATTCACGTACTTAACCTTACTTTTTGGCTGTAGACGCTCATATCTTTAGGAAACAAATGATCTGGATTCAAGCAACGGATTCTCCTTTATATAAAAAAATGTTTCTTTTTGGGAATTTTTCAGGAACAACAACGTAAAGGAGAAAATAATCAGGAACTTTTAAAAGCTCAAGTATTATCATTTCGTGGTCGATTTAAAGAATCAGCTCGACTATATCAACGATCTGGTCATGCGCATAGAGCCGTTACAATGTATACAAATTTAAGAATGTTTGATTTGGCTCAGGTAAATTGAAGTATAAGGTGATTCATCACAAATGAAACGTGTTTTTTTTTATTAAATTTTTAGGATTATATAGGTGTAGATAGTAATACTGATAATAAAAGTTTAATACGTCAAAAAGCTGAATGGGCAAAGAATATTAATGAACCAAAAGCAGCAGCTGAAATGTATCTATCAATTGGGGATACACGTAAGGCGATTGAAATTATGGCTGAACATAATTGGATTGAAATGTAATCTTTTTAGCTTTAGATTATGCTATCAATTTTTATTGTCTGATTGTTCTACTTTTGTAGTGTTTGTCGTGACTGAAAACAAGATCATATTGCTCGAAGAACCAGAGTTTAAAAACCCTTGTGTTCTTATATCAACAATAATATTATTTTCTTGTAATATTTGTTGGTTTTATAACATATTTTATCATCTCTATCGTTTATTTAATGATTTTTTTGATTATATTTTGATAAACAACATACGGGCCCTCACCAAATAGTTTAAAACATCACCACCAAATCGAGTGTCGCTTATTTTCAGTTGCGAATGGTTAGGTTGGGTTTCGTTTTAGCGGCTGTCCTAGATGGAATACACTTAGACCGTAAGGTTCATTGTGATGCCGAAAGAGCCCATCCTTGCTACTACTCCTTAAACCATTTAGAGCTGTTCGAGTACAGCAAAAGGGCTTTGATACCAGTAGACTGTAGCTTAGAGAGGTTGTCACCCTGGTGGAAATAATTTTCTTCAAAAACTGACAATAATTAAGACTAATTGTTTAGTGTCGTGGCTTAGTTAGTTAAAGCGCCTGTCAAGTAAACAGGAGATATGAGTTCGAATCTCGCCGGGGTCAGTTGTTATATTTTATTTAATTAGTTCTCTGAAAAAGTCTGAATTACTATTATTAAATCTGAATAACTCTTCTGGCAGAGTCCAAAATATTATATGTTTTCTGTTTTCAAATCATTTATAAAACATTAATTTTATTTTTTCAGACTTTTTCAGAGATTTTCAGAAAAATAAGACTTTCAGAAGTTTTATTCAGAGTTTTAAAAGAATTTTTCTCGTTTTCTTGTTTTTGAAGAGAATTGTTTCCACCAGGGCAAAGAATGGTTGACCCAAAACGGTTAGTCTTTTCGTAATAAGAGCTATACAGTGACAGATTAGGGGAGTCATTGTTTCTTCCTCCTTCCCCATGTGATAACTCCTGCAATCGTCGTAGCATACGACAGTCACAGACGTTACCCATGTTGCCCCCCCCCCCCCCCAGCCAGTGTCTTGTGACTGATACTATAACGTTATCTATAGATGATATTCGTAGAGATCAGTTGCAAATAGTTTATAAACATTTTTATTATCAATAATATTTTTTTAAAATAGTACATTAATAATAGTTTTGTCATTGATAAAGGTTGGAAGATATTGGTCGTCGTCTTGATAAAGCCGATCGAGCTAATTTAATATTAGTTGCTGAACATTTACGACGTTTAGGTGAAACAACTGCTGCCGGAGACTTATATCGTCGTTTAGGTGATGATAGTGCTTTATTAACGTTATACGTTGAGGCACATCAATGGCCACAAGCTTTTGCATTGGCTGAACGACAACCAGAACATAAGCATTTAGTTTACGTGCCATATGCTCAGTGGTTAGTTGAAAATGATAAGTTTCATGAAGCACAAACAGGTAATGCAACATTATATATAATTCCTGGAATATTGGTTTATAACACTCATGTAATCTCGAGTAACGGTACAAGATGGCCTTAGCCATTTAAATGGTAGCATGCAAATTTGACGATTAGGTCACTGATTATTGTCACGAATAGCACATGGCGGCTATGTTTACATTTTTTTTTTTGATAATTCTAGTTGTCCCCTTTAATAAGATTGAACCAAACTGAATCCAAAAATTTCCCAATAAATATGTCTGATAGAGATGTAACATATTATATACATATATTTATATATATTATTGGATCATTTTACACAATTTCATGCTTATATATGTGTATAACTATTTGTTGTGTTTGTATTGGTGCATATACTTCTATGCACCAATACATTTCCTTTAAGAATGATGATAATGTTAAAATAAAATATGAATATATTGGATCGTATATTATAAGAAGAAAAGTAAGCCATCATTAATTATTTTTGGGACAAATATATTATTCGGCGCATCAAATAAATATATGAAACTTTCTACATACACTATCAAAATCTTTGACTTTGCTGAAAGTCAAGAAAAATAAGATATTCAGAAGTTTTATTTAGAGTTTTAAAAGAATTAGTCTTAATTATTCTCTGTTTTTTGAAGATAATTATTTCCACCGGGGTGAGTCTGACTAATCTGTTTCTAAATTCTTGCCACCAGATGTCCTAAGGAACGAAAACCAATATTCAGTCAGCTCAAGAAAGACTGTTTGATACATCCCGTAAATACCGTTTTAACGATCGATTACAGAGCGTTTTCTATCAATATTATTAAAAACAGAGAACTTTTATAAATTGAAAAATTATTTACAGCATTCCATAAAGCGGGTCAACCGGATGAAGCGTTTAAAGTATTGAATCGTTTAATTGAGAATGCATTAAATGAGAAACGTTACAATGATGCCGGATACTTGCATTGGATACTAGCACGACAATGTTTAGAGTTGGCTGAAATGAATGAGAATCATAAAAATAATAATATCAATAAATTTCATGAGAATCAACGAATGGCTGCCATATATTATGCATACAATACATTACATCAATACATTGAACAACCGTTTACGTCATACATACCGGAGGCACTTTTTAATATTGCACGATTTGTTATGAATGAAATTAAAAATTTTAAACCGAAAGGCATCTCAGAATTGTATCCTTTTTTTTAATTTCCGTTGAAAAATTCAAAAGGAACTTGACATTGGGAATGGTTGTGTTCACAACAACCAGTGCCGTAACTAGGGCGGTGCCCAGGCACAGGACGCAGACCCTTCGGTGCCCAGGCGCAGAAATGTATAATATATTCTTCTTACAAGTAATAGAAGTAAATAACATTAAAAATATAAAAGACGATGAGATCCATGGATACTACACAAGGATACCGAACTCAAACGGGAGAATTGACAAAATATGGCAACGAAACGGTAATAGTAATATTTACTTTTTATGCCACTAGCGTCGCTAGTTGTTCATCCGTACTACAATCCGTACCGAAGTGAATATAGTATAATAAATAAGAGTGAAGTAAGCAAGTAACCGGTTTTATTTCGTAGTGATTATTTTGAAGTATGCAATTTGTTTCAACTAATTCCTTATTGAAATATTGAAGTTACTTATCATTTATTAAAAAAAGTATTTTATTGAAAAAATACTTTGACTGCAAATAATTTTTATAATACTATAAATGTGTAATGCTTTTCAATTAAAACTCGCGCCTTATACTCTCACCGACACTACTGACATCTTTTTTTGGCCAATTATTTGTTTACATGGAGTTCAGTATCCTTGTGTAGTATCCATGATGATATCGTTCGTAAATATTGACATTAAGAGTTGCGACTGGCGTTCGGACTGCTTAGTCTAGTTCACATGTACCATTTTGGTGAATTCCGGTTCTCCTTCTTTTTTTGCGGGTGTGGGACGTGCGCGGGACAGTGTGGCAGCAGTCAGCACTCATTTTCAAGGCTAGTTACTCTCATTTTCAAGGGCGCAGTTATAGAAGCTCGCACCGGACGCATAAAAGGCTAGTTACGGCACTGAGGACAACTAAGTCCATAGTATCTAACTTATGGCAATTTCTTTTGACTGCCCTCGTGCGCACTGAGAACACTTTAAGTATAAAATGTATGTTCGATTGACTATTATAGATTGCTCGCACTGAGTTTTTCGTTTTCGATTGACGATAGAGAGCACTCCTAGTGCGTTCCGTCTTGCTCTGACTTGAAGGTCAGAGCAATAGTGCAGTGCAATATGGCGTCGAAAAACCTACAAATGTTACATTGTTAACATTCTTAGTAAAGTTAGTAATTAATCCAGGCTAAAAATACGTAATAAATCGTACTAAACAGAATTTTATTGCCTGAATAGCTTCCGAGAATTGATTTCCGTTGACCGAGCGAATAGTCACGCCAAAGTAATAAACCCTATAAAAAAAGTCTATTTCCTTGCTTTCTTGTATCTGGACACTTCAAAAATTCAAATATTTTAGCACCCTTAACATTTCAAATTTAGTACAATATTATATTCGTTATCAAAACAAGCGAGAATATTGGGTGCTCATAAATTATGTCGACAATTATTAGATAAATTACGTTTGTTACGTATACCAAATCGATTTCAGGAACAAGTTGAAATTGCAACATTAACAGCATACACCAAAGCACACAATGATCCGGAAGATCTTTTACCGATGTGTTATCGTTGTTCCACATACAATCCATTAATTGGGGAAGCGAATAATATTTGTTCACATTGTCATCAACCATTTGAACATTCGTTTGTGTCGTTTGAAGTGCTACCATTGGTTGAATTTTATTTGGAATCGGATATCAGTGATGATGAAGCTGTACGATTAATACAAGCACCGATTGAGGATCATAACAATCCATCAATAGAACGGGATATTGACGAAACGCTGAATACATTAGAAATTGATAATGGTATTGTAGTACAGGATTTATTTACAGCGAAATTAACTAAATTAGAAGTAAGTTGTTATCTTGTTCTTATTGACGCTCTGGGAACATTGGTTCTCTCTTCCTCTATAGTCTTGGAAATCTAAAAAAATTTTTACTCAAAAGCACATGTGGCGATTTTCCCCGATTATTCTGAAGAAAAAAAGTTGACCTTCTAATCAATTCATTTCCTTATACGAAATAGAGAGGTACATTAAAAACGTATCAACAAGGCATATCTCGGATACGATTCGTTAAATCGGTCAACCAACAGGATTTCTGTGTTTTTTGGGTTGAATTTACTTTATTAACTAATTTTTATTAAAATCGATTACTAATAATTGTTTGTGATTTTTCTAATGGGGTGTCCAACTTGTCTTTTCTAACCTTTCCAAATATTGCAGAAAATCGAAAAATAATTTTTGTCCCCGATTAGGATGAAATTCTATTAAATAAGGTAAATTGGACCCATAAAACACAAAAACCATGTTCATTGAACGATTTAGTAAGTGTATCTGGAGGTATTTTTATCATTTCCTCTGACCGAGACTACAATTCCATGACTTGTCCAGAATCTCAAAATTCCCGGACCTTTACAAATTTTCCAGGTCGATCACACTAAATATTTACTAAAATTTATTCAAGTATTCGCAATCAAAAGCAAAGTGACTGACGTCTGGTGTTAAAATCCGCAACTAATTCAAGCTAAGTCATCTAGGACATCTAACCTCACTAACTTAAAAAAAAAATTGAATACTGTAAACACTTTTAACATATATGACTACTATCTTTCTCCAATCTATTCCAGTTCTCATTTCATCTTTCTTACACTTATTTATTTATATGTAATCGGTTCTAGCTTAGACGTTCGCAGTGTTGAACATCTGAATTGATGTTTGTTCGATAGGATTATGACACATGAAGCAAAGTAGTCAGTTACATATGCGTACTTGCGGTTACGTTAGGAAACTCATTTTTTCTATGAAAAATATATTTTAATTGGTGAAATGTAGCCTGTCTAAAGCCGCCATTTTTGAATATTGTGTTATTTGTATTGAATAGAACTAAATATATTTATCATATCTCTTTACAGGATGAAAATGATGGATTTGTTCCAATTAAAGTGAACAGATCCACATTACAATCAATGGATCCAGCAACAGTGATTATATGTAAATGGCCGAGTCCACTTCGTTATCAATTTTATCGCAATTTACTTCCCGATTTACAAATCAGTTTTTGTCATTCATGTTTTAAAGTACGTAAATAATTATTAACCTCTTTCACAGTCTTAGTTTGATATAAAATCCACAATAAGTTGTAAAAATTAGCTCGCGTTTCAAACGTGACGTGATTGGGTGTGACGTAATTAGCCATGATGCTGTCCGCTGTCAATATCATAGATAATAAGTTTACGTTGACTATATTGTTTGTATACAAGTTTTACAGCTTTACACTTTGGTTTATGGTTGACATTTGTGTATTTTAACATTGAATGACAGCACACTGGTTAATTACGTAATGAGACATGGCGCGCTTTTCTTGAGCGTTTAAAAAGTACCTTTTTTTTAAAATTCTGAAATGTTTTTTTACCTTTAGATTATCATAAACAGGTTTTGATTGGTAATTAAATGATTAGGACATTGATAGATCAAGAGTGTGTTTCTCTACTTATTCGGGAACGGACTTCATTTCTAACTGATAATGTGAAAGAGTCAATTGTTGATTTTCATAAGTTCTCGCATTTTATATTATAAAAAATGCTTTTAGACATTCCACGTAGATGATTATGAATTACAAGTGTTGCAAAAAGGACATTGCCCATTTTGTAGGGCTTCAGCCGAGGTGTCGTATGGAGAAATTGCACGGGAATTAGAAGACACTATCGAATTTAATATTTAGGCGAAATGATTTAAGATTGTAACGCCCCAGCGTGGAGGATAGACAAACTATAAACTAAAGAAAATCGTCGTATGTTCGTTACGTTTTATAACCAATTTTAACCGGTAGAATTTTTTATTATAAATTACGATGCGGTTTTATTCCGGGTAGAATGTAAAAAAAAAACGAAAATGTGTGAAAATGATAACAATGTTTCACGTCTTTGTTTATTTTATTGTAGACTGTCAGAAAATCGTATGCGTTTAAAACTGATGAAAAAGCCTATTTTTATTGGGAACTTTAGCACTTGGATATGCTCTATGGTGGGTAAATTATAAACTCGAGCTAGTAGGTCGATGTTTTCTGACCCAACCCCCGTGAGATACTCTTCAGCCTACATGTTTCATGATCGCACTCTGGTGAATAACTTAGCAACGACTGCTGGAAGTTTGAAAGCTCCGCCTCTGCCAGAGATCCCAATAATTGATATGAATTATTGTAATTCTTGGTATTGAGATCTCTGACATGGAGTGGTGCTTAATATTTCAACCTACTATAGCATTAGTTTACTAAGTTGTTCACCAGAGTGCGACCATGAAGCTTTTACGCCGAATAGTATCACACGGAGTTGGGTCAGAAAGCATCGACCTACTAGCTCGAGTTTATGATTTACCCACCAGAGAGCTTATGCAAGTGCTAGAGTTTCCAATAAATAACAAGATATGTCAATGTAAAAGTAGCGCCAAAAGTTGTGCCTATATTTCTAATGAACAACTTTTATCCGAAACATTTTTTCGAAAACCAAATCAATAAGGCACAAATCCATTATAAAATTTTGAAATGATAGCTCGACTTTTGACGCTGTTTGTACATCAACAGTGTAAGAATAGAGTTGACTGACTGATAGGAGTATTGTTAAATGGTGGTGATTGGCAAGTGCGCCGAATGAAAACTCGGAATGACACTTGGTCACACTCTTTGACGATTTGCTTTAGTTTATATTATTTGCCCATCAGAGGCGCAACTGATTTCGCCAATAATACTCAACTAATATTTACAAAATACTCAACTTACATGTGATTAAAATACCGTCCATTAAATTACATTTTTTGTTTGTTTTAAATTTTTATTTATAAGTTTTATCCATTTTATTGAAAATAAAATATTATTTTATACAAATTAAAATTTCGTATTTACTTCTTTAATAATATTTATTTAGGATTTGAAAAAAGTTGTAAAGTATATCAATAATCTTACAACGATTTATAACCTTTTTTTATTTGTCCTAAATATTTTAAAAGTGTTTATTGTAAAATATCAGTAAATGTAAATTAGAAATTGATTTGACTTTATTTGACAATAAACTATGTTTTGTTATGGTGTTCACGGTGTATATGTATGTATATTTTTTTACAGTGCGCTGTTGCCAGTTTTTAAAATATGGTGGCAAAAACAAACAACAAAACAGTTTTCATTTTATTAAATAATTAATTCAAACGTTCATCAACACCATTTTTTTAATGCAATTATATAAACTGCTTATTTCAAAGAATATTTATAAACATTATTTATTATGGTGTCTACTTGAATAATAAAGCTAGTATAATTTTCTACTTTAATAATGTAGCTAGTATAATTTTCTACTTTAATAATATAGCTAGTATAATTTTAAGTACAAAAAATTCTTTTCTCCATAAGACGCTGTGTTAAAAGTTTGATTTTGAATCGATAATTACTTTTTGAAACGATCTATGACAGGTTTTAAATTTTTGTGGGAGGATAACTACATAATTGAGCTATTCAATTCTCTAAAAAAATTTGTTTATCTACTATCAAGCCTCATGTATGAAATTCCTTAAGTATGAATTCGTTTATGCCTAACTAAATATTTTTTACAGCTGTATATTTATTGCTCATATACTCTCCCCTATCAGAAATGGTAAAATCTCATTTTCCATCCCTGGAAAAATATGATCCCCGTTTAAAAACCATATATAAAGATTCACTATTTATTGATTTGAAAAATGTTTGTTTAAAAATACAAATCAATTTTTAAATTATAATTTTCAACTTGAATTTGAATTAAGCGGGTTCTTAAAGGAAATTTATGCTACATATATACTACATCCTTACAGCTGTCAAACATGAAGTCCTACGTTTAACGCTAATAAATTGAACGCATCTTTTCAATTTAAAAATAAATAGAAATAATTAAAAAAATAATGTTGAAGAAAACTCCTAACATAATTAAAAAGGTAATATATTCAAATAATTTCATTTTTTTTTAAATATAAATTTCAATTCAATTTTAAAATAATTACTAATATCGTAGACTATGGAGCATCACTGTTGTACACATATTATTTTCCCGGTCTAATTTCAAATTTCAATTTTTTGTAGATGTTGGTTAAAAAAGAATTAAAATCATTTGTTATACCGAAAATTGAGGAAAATTACTATTCAAAATGTTACATATGCAATCAAAATGTGACCACATCAACCGGTGTCGAATTACTAAAAGCAAATTTACTGAGTTCGAATGGATCAATACCTCAAAAAATTGCTAAAATTATGGGTAATGATTGTATGGTCCTAGTTTCGGAAGATGATTGTATTTGCTCTAAATGTATAAATTTATTGAATCGTTTAGATCATTTAGAAATCGAAATCACCAAAATTTTAGATGAAATTACAAATTATTTAAATATTAAATATAATATTACTAGTAATAATAGCATTCCAATACCCGCTCAAAACAAACGGGGTACTAAACGAAAATATCCGGATAATGATTTATTTGAAAATCAACCAGAAATTGAAAAACAATTATCGGAAATGTTTGGATCGCCTGTCACTGTAACCCCAGCAAATCAATTAAAAACTATTTCACCCAAATTGAAAAACGTTAAAAATACGTTCTTATTTAAATGTCCGTTATGTCGTCAAGGTTTTAACGATAAAACACGCTTACATTTTCATATAACTGATAGTCATTTATCAAAATATCGTTGTCACATTTGCCAGATTACATTTAAAGATGGCGATTTACTTGAAAAACATGTTGCGAAAAATAATTGTACGAAAACCAACAACACCACCTTATTATCACTTGATAATAAAAAATTTAAATGTGCAATATGCTCGCAAAAATTCGAAACAAAAGAACTTTTAAATGTACATTTAAAAAAACATAAAACTGCATACTTTAAATGTGGCTCATGTGGCGAAACATTCCAAAAACGGGATTTATTAATGAAACACTTAGAATTACATACGAAAAATAAATCAACAGTCGAAGAGAATTCGATCAATAAAAAGGAGATCAAATTTATCGATTGTAAGAGTTGTGCTTTAACATATATCGATAATGAACATTATTCATCACATTTAAATTCATCGGCACATCGTAAGACAAAGTTTGATATTAAAACTGAAGAGAAAATCGATACAAGTCTAAATCAAATTGATTTAGAGCAAATTTTTGAAAAATTACATTCAGATGTGACTGCAGATGAGAATGTTGGTAATGGAACCGATTTAACAGCAGATAATGTTATTGATTTAATACCAACAGATTCAGTGTTGGATACAACAAAAGATGATAAAAATCATACTAATAAAGTGTATTTGTATAAATGTCCAGGATGTAGTGATTTATATGATAATAGTAATGATTTACAGTTACATATCCTAACTGTTGGCCACCATCATGTTGATTATAATTCCGAAATACAAATATTGGAAGTGGATAATACAAATAATATAATTGGGCAATCAATAGGTAAGTTATCATGCTCCATTTTATTATTGTTGACACGTCGCCGTGACTTTATAGTAGTTTTCGACGTAATTGGCTGAATTTTTGATAAATTTCTGAATTTTTGTTTAATATTTCAAAAATTATTTATCGTTTAGTTTTAGGGTTATCAACTCTCCAGTTTTAGACCGTAGACTCAGGAAAAATTAAGTTTCCCTGGTGGAAATATTTCTCTTCAAAAACTGAGAATAATTAAGAATAATTCTTTTAAAACTCTGAATAAAACTTCTGAAAGTTTTATTTCTCTGAAAATCTCTGAAAAGTAAGAAAAACTAAAATAAATGTTTTATAAATGATTTAAAGAGAAAACAAATAATATTTAGGACTCTGCCAGACGAGTTATTCAGACTTTTTCAAAAAACTAATTAAAAAATATATGTTTTACAGAGATATGTTTTTATTTTATTTTTAAATAAAATAAAACAACTCGCCCCGGAGAGATTCGAACTCACGATATTCTATTTACTAGACAGACGCCTTAACCTACTGAACCACAGTGCCTATTTATATTAAATACTTTATACACAACAAATACTATTTTAAGGATGTTCCAGCATACTACCACTTTTCGACAGATTTTGCTCATTTTTTTCACAGGCTAAAAATAATGTTTTCTAATAAATTCCGAAGTTTCAGAATTTTTGACCGTTTAGAATGCGATATAATTAATATCAAAGTTATCATTCTCTCTCACTCTCTCTCATTAGAAGAATGTCAAACTTCATGCCCGCCCAACTATTATCTGTTATATTAGAAAAAATAATCGACACTGTGATTTAAAATATATCGGCTCTGTGGCTCAGTTGATTAAGGCGTTAAAAAAACACTTCTTGTAGACTAAAAGCTGGCTACATAAAAGTGAACTGATCGAATATAGTCATGATTTTTTCTCATAAGTTTCCCATGATATCGTCAAAGCAAGACCCGCATTTTGCAGAAGTCTCATTGGAGACAGAGAGTGTGGGTGGGGGGTCAATCATGTAAAGTTTTGAACAAAAAACAAACGATCGAATATAGTTCTGAAAATTGGTGTAGTATTACATATTGAAAATAGAAATTGAAAGAAAATTTCTCAGAAGTGTAGACGACCCAACCGCTCCCAGAAGCGGTAAAGTGATTAACTTTGAGTTGAAATTGAACTCATAAGATAGTGAGGCTAAATGACCAAAGTGTGTTCCGTAGAATGTTTTAATATCGATTTTTGTTATTAGATATGGAAACAAAAAACAAGAATACAAACAATAATGAAATAAAAATAATATCATTAGATGAGAATAATACAAACAATATACAATTTATAGCATCGGATGATGGCAGCGAAATAAAATTTTTCATTCATAATGATCATACTGATAATGTACAATTATTATCGACAAGCGATAATACAGTATTATCACACAATAGTAATGATAACACGTATCATGAAATGCAACAACAACACAATACAACAAATAAAACACATGATATACATGAATTATTTCAAAGTGTTGTTGACTCTACATCAACAGCTGTGTCATCTGCAGCAACAGCAACAACAACAACAACAATGATCAATAGTGGTGTTGGTATTGGTGGGAGTGGTGGTACAGAACGTTCAAAAATACAAATCATTGATGAGAAAACGATTGATATATCACAATTTATAAATATACATAAAAAGAGTATGATGTCTAAACAGAATTATCATTTAAATGATTTGTGTACGTTGTCAATTAAAACTGAGGCACAATCAAATAATCAGGTAAATATTATAATTCAACGAAAAAATCTTTGTACAGGGTGTCACGTAAATACGTATCTAGCTCTTCATTTTCGGATTCTATAGATCCAAAAAAGGGTTGGTCAAAGAAAACTTTTTTTTAAAATTCCGATATCGAAAAATTGGTTGTTGAAAAAATGAATGTCACTTATGGACTTGATAGTGTAGTGTACTCGCTCCTAAATTTCAATTTACTCTCATATTTAGATACCTTTGCGTACACACTACATGTCCCCTGAGTTACCATGCTAACTACCAACAAACTATATTATTCATTATTTATCAGGCAAAATAAATGTTTGGTTTCAATCCCAAAAATATTGTCTATTTAATTATTATTAGATCAGGATTCAGATCTACTTGGAATCTTCTCTTATCCTCGACAATAGTACGGCTGCCTGTCTGTATGTCCGACAACACGATAACTTAAAAACAGATAACGAACGGAAATTTTTAAAGCGTGTTCTACAGATATAAAACAATATCTTCCAGTTTCATAAATGGGCAAAATCAGTTCATACATCTCCCCGTAAACCACAATTTCAGCTCAAACATTTGTAAATTGCTTATCAGGTTTTCCAGAAGGTTAATATATTCGGGGTGAGATGCACTGAATAAAGTATACCTGCTGTAATCGAGAGATTCGCAGAGAAAGACCCATTGTTGAGTTGATGATTATGTCCGGTGATGAATTCCATGACCTTTCGAAATTCTATTCTGTTTAGGTTGAGTGCATCGAGGGACAGCTTCTTAGATGCATTCCGAAACTGTATTTTCCCGAGTTTTTGCTGCGGTATTTTTTCACAGTGATCACTTGTTTGTAGGTTGTTTTTGGATTCTTAAGATAGGCTCTGAACTTATGAATAATACTCCGACTTCCATCTTTACTAACGTATCTGCTTTTTCGTTTCCCTCGAATCCACTGTGACCTTAACTCCAGATCAATTTAACATTGTTCCGTTTTGCCAGCTCCAGTAGCTCCCATAGATAATTTTAATATTTTTGTTCAAGGTAATTTCAAATATGATATCATCACAATTGGTGTCAACATTGGATCCAACAAATACAGATATAAAAACAATTGGTGTACCATCGTCTGCATTGGATCAAAAAGAATCAACACCGTCACTTATTTATGGGCCACAACGAAAAATTTATAAATGTTGTCGTTGTGATTTTAAATGCTTGACACATGACATAATTAAAGCTCATATGACAAAGCACAATAATAACAATCACAAAATTGAACAACAACAATCGGAAAATGTGACGTCAATACCATCTATAGTTGATAGTAAAAATGATTTTTCATCCGCTACAACAACAACAACAACAACCGATACTACAGGTATGAAAAATATATAGGTGAATGTCTTATGAACTCCATACTCGGGAAAAAATAAAATAAATCTACGTAGATCTATCTTCATTAACCTATTTTTTGGCACAATTAGATCTACTTTGATAGTTTGATCTGCGTCCATTTGCTTTTGATTTACGTACAATTGCTTTGATCTCCGTAGATCTTCATCAATAAATTAAATTTTCGGGGATTTCTCTAAAAGTACAACAGTGATCTGCGGTGAGCTACGGCAGCATCGAAAAGGAAATGAAAAACTATGCAAAACGATTACATAGTTGGCCGAAACTGCGCCTTTCTTCTTCTTTTTTCAAGTCATCTCCATCTTTGTGGATGTACGCGGCTGTCTATGAAGATGATAGTAGATCTAATTGCGTCAAAAAAACATTTATAGAATATTTGCGTAGATCTGTTTTATTTTTACGTGGATATTGAGTAATTATTGGTTTTGTAAAAAGTTATTTCACATGATTTTGAAGATAATTACTTTTTTGGCAAAAAGGGTGATTTGTCGTAGCGACCAAAATTTCCCCAGTTGATTGAGTACTTTTGATTCCTTCCTCTTTTCTAGAAGCATTCTGTAACATTACGCGAGAAACATTCTCTCTTTGTGTTTATAGTATGTATTTGACATCGTTTATCCTTCTATTGTTTCGGGATTGTGAAATTATTTCGCATGTATGAAAACTAGCACGACTGAAATGTAATCAAACTTAATCGCTCGCAAAAACATTTCGCGTCTTGTATGATGAAACCGAACAATTTCGAAGATCGCGCGATCATAATCCGCTTGATATGTTACTCCGTATGTGTTCGTATATGCATGGATACGTTTTCAGTTGAGGATAATAGCTTAGATAATAGCATGAATGATAGCTGTGATAATAGAATCATTAATTATATTGACGGAGCGAGGTATTTATTTAAACCGTAGTTAAGGTAGTATCAATGTTACACACATTTTTTTATTACAAAACATACATTTATCACATAAAGTCCAATGAAATATTAATATTTTTGACTCAGACATTTTAGTAAACACACATGTAACTCATTGATGCTTGCGCAGAAGTTTTATTTACGCGGCGTTGCCAAATGTAAATACTACTGAAGTCTATCTGTGATACTACCTTAATACAATTTTATTGGCCGCCCCGCCACTAGAGTATATATTTTTCTATGTTTAAAGCAGTTTAAAGGATATTTTCTAATTTGTTGTAGTTGAAGAGATCTGTTTAAGTTTATTAGTGTGAAATAGAAGTTTTAAAAATTAATTCAATTTATTTGATAACATGAAGAAAAAAGACCATTTATCGATATCTTTAGCTTTCTTGCTTAAAACGATGAAGATAACAATATTTGCCAGTAAATACGACGTCTGTTAGTTGGATAAACATAAACGTATATATATATAAATGTATATATATATATATATATATATATATATATATATTGACATTTAATTTTGATAAATAATATCAAATTCAGTGACGTCAAGTCCTTTTTGTGTATTCAATTTCCTAGTTTAAAATTTATGAACTGCAAACTCTAACGGTAACTATCATGTCTTCCTTGTTGATTTTATTTTTATCTTTTTTATTTTCTCTCTGCTGCTTGTGCGACGTTACCAACCCTTCGGTAATAAGTGTTATTAATCGAGATTAAAGAGTAAAGTTTAACATTAGTTGTCTAAATACAACGGTAACGATATATTTTTTAAGTGTTATAATATTCTATAAGTATTCAGCTTTTTTTAATATTTTTCCTAGTTCGCATGTTCCCAATTCTTAATTTAGTATCGATCCTTAATTATCTATGCTACTATCATAGCTTTTACAGAAAACATTCTTAAATTGATTATGTTCAAAACATCCAAGTCCTTAGTAAACTAAGTGAGTCAGGCACTCTTTCCTTCTTAGCATCTAAGTTCAGTGTATGTCTATAAGGGCACACTTACTAACTTGTTAGCAGTGTTGCCAAATTGGGGGATTTTCGCTAATTTAGTAGATTTAACACAACCCTCCTATATCATGTATAAATAAACATTTTCTATTCGGATTCGTTATACACAACTTTAATCCAAAATTTAAAAATACAAGGAATCCCACGAATAAATGACCTAGATTTTCTACTAGAAATTATCAAATCCACTATATTTTGAGGAAAATTTTCCACAATTTGGCAGCATTTATTAAGCAAAATAACATCACAATTTAAATTGGATAATCTCTGTTAAGTGTCATGGTAAACAAATAAGTGAAATATACGAGTACTTAGGTTGGGTTGCGTCGATGTTACTTAAGGTTTAAGTGATACTTAAAACGATAAGTACGTTGTTTTTAAGTTATACTTAAATTGTGTTAAGTTGTACTTGAGTTAAGTGGCATATCAGGCTTCCCTTCCGTCAGAAACTATATTTGTATGATTCAATTAGAGTCTTTCAAAATGATCATGGACTTCGATGCTATACAGTGAAAAAACATAAGTTCCTAGATATGTAATCGGTGCAAGAGAAATAATATTCCTGTGTCCCCTATATTTAAGTCTAACTTAGTTAAGTATAACGTTTAAGAAACATCGATGCAACCCAGTCTAAGTAACTTAGTTTACTTTAAAGACTCAGTTGTTCTGAATACAACCAATGTGTCTAATTTATAGCGCTGCTTTCGTCTATGCTATTATCCTCCACTGAAAACGTATAGCCTTAGAGAGTGACATTACAGAATAGTTTGGTTTAAAAATTTGCAGTAAATGAGAATAATGAAAATGAGAGTCCAACATCATTATTACATGAATGTAAACAATGTAAACAAAATTTTAAATCAATAAATATGTTGAAACGTCACAAGAATACATATCATCGTGTACCAATCTGTGCATACTGTAATAAACAGATGAAGAATTTACATATATTACGTATACACGAACAATCGCACATGAATCATGGCGATGTATGCAAATGTGATGATTGTGGTAAACAATTTAAAACGAAATGTGGTTTAAATAATCATCGACCAATACATACTGGCAATTATAAATTATTTTGTGAATTTTGTAATCGTGGTTTTATGTCGAAAGTTGTCTTGGAGGAGCATCGTAGCAAGCATACAAAAGAGGAACGTTTCATTTGCGATATATGTGGTAAAAAGTTTCAGGTAAATTCCATTCTTATTTATATATGCGTATGAGAGTACGTAATACAACAAATTCGAACACAATTGAACTTGTCTTCTTGGAAACTTTTTGCTCACCAGTTTTTTTGAGCTATTGAAATAATTATGACAAAGTGTATCGAATCAAATTCGTTTGATTTAACTTCATTTATCTTCGACGATGTCTACCTCCAAAGATCGTTGATTTTGGCTGACTCACTGACAGGTCTCAGAATATAAAGCGTACTTCCCATTGTTCTAGAAATTTTGTTTGTGTAGATCTGAGAACACAAGGATAAAGCCACGCAACCTTCGTATACAGATTTCACGTGGCAGTTCATATCAGATTATAATAAAATTATACGTATTGTGAACTGACTTGAGGGCGGGGCTTAATACATAGATTAGATTAGATTAATTCATA
Source organism: Nineta flava (assembly GCA_963920215.1). Taxonomy (NCBI): domain Eukaryota; kingdom Metazoa; phylum Arthropoda; class Insecta; order Neuroptera; family Chrysopidae; genus Nineta; species Nineta flava. Next base: position 126,294,328 of record OY986041.1, read on the forward strand.
TTAGAGATCTGGGTCGTCTATAACTTTGGAACGCTCAGAAAACAGCTATAACTTTGTAATGGTTTGGAATCCTAAACTTCTAATAGTTTTTCTAGAGTCGTAAGGAAAATTTACCTAGAGTCTTCTCATCTCTTATACTTACCCTCATTTTTAGTATTTGAAAAAAATACTAGAAAAGAGAAGAGCTTATTCGGAGTGGCTTTCAGGTCGACATAATTGCTGTGACCCTACCGAGACAGTGTCAATTATATCAAATCACCATAAATGACACTTCAAACGAGCGTCTAACGTTAGCATAAAAAACTTCTTAAATGATTACTAAAATTTAATTCTTTAAGGCGGTTCGAGCGGAACTAATGAATCAGCAGTGTTTAAATTTTTTTAATTCTTCGAATAGCTATCGATTTCAAAATAAAGGAAGAAAAATTATTTCTTGTGTGTGTACCTATGTACGCACGTAAGAAGTTAAACTTCTTTTTAAATAATTTAGGCAAGCACTATTACACTATAAAAAAATACCTAATTTCATTTTTTAAATGATATAGGCAATTACTATTATACCATAACACGTTCTCCTTATACAAATATTATCTATTGTTGTAATAGAGCAGGATAGAAAACTGTGTTACATCGATTGGTTCTTATAACGCGCCAAAAGAAGTATAAAATTTTCTAGTTTTTATGATCGGCGAACTCGATCGGTAGATAGATAGATTGTAGCAACTGCCCTGGACGGGCTACACTTCGACCATAAGGTCCATTGTGATGCCTAAGGATGTGAGTGGAGTGGAAGAAATTTTTGTGTGTAGACTAGGAATTGGTAGGATGTGCGGCTGCAGCCGACTATGATAGGATTTATGCCGATATCATCTGGAGTTCGTGAAGGAAACAGCAGAAAATTTTCTCAAGCATAGCCGGTTACTTCGTTCTTATTCATACGCCGACAGTTTAGTCAATTAACCGTCCCTTTTTTTCTTAATAATTGACAAGCTGCCGATGTCGGGATTCGAACCCATAACCTCCAAGTCCCCAAGTAGACATAACGCCTTAGACCGTTTGGCTACTTGGCTACTCTATCGGTAACTATCATGTCTCTCTTGTCGATTATATATTTTTTTCTCTCATGTGCTTGTGCGATCCTACCAATCCTTCGGTAATAAGTGTGAGTGTCATTAATCGAGATTAAACAGTAAAGTTGAACTTTAATTATCTAAATAATTCCAATGGTAACGTTCTAAGAAACTATACGGTGGATCGTTTTCCAATTTTGAGAATACAACAACACAATATTTATTTATATAAATACTAATTTTCAAATATCAAATTCGTTTTCCATAAAATTCGATCACGAATTTCAATTAATTTTCAAATCTTATCTCAAATAATTTGATTTTTTTAGTTTAAAAGCACATATTGGATACATCGTAAATGGCATGATAATCCATATCCATACAAATGTAACTATTGCAATCGAAAATTTCGGCATACATCATTATTAGCTGTACATAAACGTAAACATACTGGCGAACGACCTTACGAATGTCCACACTGTAAACAAACATTTGCTGTGAGTGGTACACTAAAATGTCATCTAATATTACATACGGGTGTGTATCCGTTTACATGTGAAATATGTCAGCGTGGTTTTACCACACGTCATAAATATGCTGTACACTTGTCAAAGATACATGGTGATTCAAATTTATTGAACCAGAATCAAGATAAACAGAATAATTTTAAAATGGTGATCAAAGAAATTGATCATAATATCGGTTAGTATAATCGAATTCACGTACATTTTTTTTGTTTGTAAAGCTATCTACAGATTATCAACTTGGTTTGTTGTCAACCACGCCAAGCTTCCCTGGTGGAAATAATTCTCTTCAAAACTGAGAATAATTCATTTAAAACTCTGAAGAAAACTTCTGAAAGTTTTATTTCTCTGAAAAAGTCTGTAAAAATAAAAGTTTTATAAATGATTTAAAGAGAGAAAACAAATAATATTTGGGACTCGGTCAGACGAGTTATTCAGACTTTTTCAGAGAACTAATTAAAAAATATAAGTTTTACAGAGTTAATTTCTTTTTTGAAGATTACTCGTATTGTCTTCATAATTCACTCCGAGCGCAACCGTACTCAGCGCCATGCGTGGTCGAAAAAAAACAACTTCATGACCAATGACAGTGTATTAAAAACCATAGGCGTTTAACAAAAAGTAACAGTTAATTTTGCTTTTACATGTTGTTTATTTAATTTAATTTATTATTTTTGTTAAACGCCTATACACAGTCATTGGTCATGAAGTTGTTTTTTTGACCACGCATGGCGCTGAGTACGGTTGCGCTCAGAGCGAATTATTAAGACAATTATGACTAGCTAATTTATACTGATGATGACTACTTTATAGTCGAAATACGTATTTATAATACAAAAAAACTGGTAAAGGGGGCGAATTTGAAATTTGAATACGAGTATTATTCAGAAAACAAATTAACTCTGTAAAACTTATATTTTTTTATTACTTCTCTGAAAAAGTCTGTATAACTCTGAACAACTTATATTTTTTAATTAGTTATCTGAAAACCTCTGAATAACTCCTCTGGAAGAGTTCCAAATATTATTTGTTTTCTCTTTAATTATTCTCAGTTTTTGAAGAGAATTATTTCGACCAGAATGTACGACTGGAAAGCCTCACAAGTTACGGCTTTATGACAATTATGATCGGTTTTATGCGTAAAATTCTGATTCACAGATATATCGTTAACTAAAATCGTGTCTATATTTTCTAGCCATACAAATTGTTTATACCGTAGGATGATAGATGAAAAGTTACAAAAAACATTTTCCTTTTCCTTTTTTATAACAAATATTTATTCTTTAGATGATATTACAACATCGTCATCAAAAAATCACCAGGATATTACTAACACACATTTGGAGAGTGTTATTGACAATCATATGTTAATAAACGAAGAGACATCAACAGGAGTGGGACAAGTGTCGTCGAAATGTAATGGAACTGAAACTACATCGATTCTTAATAATTGGTACGAGGATAATTCTTCAATAATTGCATCATTGGTAGATTCATAAGTTCATGTATCCAACGAATAGAGTACCCTATAAGTGGTATCCTAGTCAGCATGGTTATGGTACCGCATGTCCATGAGTACACAAAGCCACAAAATTAGCTCATTTTTCAAAATTGATTTGTGTCTTATTCATTCAGTTTTCGGAAAAATGTTTCGAATACAAGTTTTTAGTATATTTTATAATGAACAGCTTTTATCCGAAACATCATTTTTTCGAAAACCGAATGAATAAGACACAAAAGATCAACTCTGTCTATTCTGAAGGTATTTCATAAATTAGCATAGGACTAACATTACTTTAAATTTTGCTAATAAAAGTTTATTACTACCGTAGTAAACATATTTGTGGTACTTTAATCACACTGACTAGGATCCCGTTTGTGGGATTCTATACTCTTTCTTTTATGCAAATAAATGGATTTTCGATATAATTTGTTGGGTTTTAATGTTAAGAACCTTAAACATGGAACGTTTATGGCGAGGTACGCCTGTTTAAAATATTGAATATTGACTGATATTGTGCTCCATAGGTACTATTTTATCATATATATATATATATATATATATATATATATATATATATATATATATATATATATATATATATATCGTGGTCTTATTGTGCAACGGCTTTTAGAGAGGGTGCCGAAAACACGCAAACCCGACCAACTCGGGGTATGACCGATGAAATGGTCCTCTAATTTTTTAATATTTACTGGGGTAACACTTTGTGTAAAGGTAGATTTCAAAATTTCAGAATGGACATAAGTGGTGTTTACAATGGAGGACAGTAGTATGCATCTCTTTTTAATTTATTGCATTTAGTATATAGGTATACTGCAGTCACTGTCCGTCCAACGGAATAAAAATTCGTGTTACAGGAGGTAACGAAATAACCGGAGTTTTTCTTAGAAAAAACGTATTATGATATGCTGTAAAGGTAAAATGTTTATAAAGTTTGGTACTTGACTAACTTTTTTTTTCGAGTTAAAGATGTTATTAATTTACAAATTTCGAGATTAAGACGTACATGGATTTCTTCGGGATACAGATGTCAAATAAAATTTTTTCGTTTTCGACTTGGACTAGGCGGCTTAGCAAGTAATGTAGATTTCTATTTTTAGCATTTGAGGATCCCAAAATGTAGAGTTTTCGTAAAAATTATAAATGTATTTTGAAATGGAAATTCGAAGGAAATTAAAAAAAGAAAATAATAAGCCTTTGTGTAATTATTTGAACTATTTTTTTATTGCATAACAAAAATATAAAATTTCGTAATAAATTCCTTTAAGGATAAAATAAATACAAATACACCTAAACACATGCAAACCGCTTATTTGAGTAGCTCAGAATTAAAACTAATAATTTGACATTTTGAAAACAGCGTAAAAAGTATTGATTAGAATCAAAACTCGCCGAATATCCCATGGAGACTAGACAAGGAGTCCGTACTTCATGTAAACAAATAGTTGACAAAAATAAGATGTCAGTAGTGTTCCTTTTGCACCGGAGAGGGAGTATAAGGCGCGAGTTTGAATTGAAAATAATGACGCATTTATGTAGTATTATAAAAATTATTTGCAACCAAAGTATTTTTCCAATAAAATACTTTTTTTAATAAATGAAATAAAGTAATTGCTTTAAGTGATAGAAATTTCGGAAAATAATTACATAACAATAAAAACCAAAATAATTATAAAACATCGAATAATTAAATAGTAACCTGTAAAGTTGGAATTGTAAAAATGAAAATAAATTAAGTAGAAATAAATTATATTTAAAATCAATTTAAAGATTATTGAATCAGATATTAAATTAAACTTTTATTTATTAATAATAAGTCTAACAACAAAAGGACAAATATATGCTTCACTCCTATTTATTATACTATATTCACTTCGGTGCAAAAGGATAACTAGCAACGCTAGTGGCACAAAAAGTAAATATAACTTCTACCATTACGTTGACATATTTTGTCAATTCTCCCTTTTGAGTTCGGTCTCCTTGTCTAGTTTCCATGGAATATCCATTGGAGTTTGTGAACTTTAACTCCTTATAAACAAGACGTGTTAAGGACGTGATATAAATTGTATATTTGTTAGGTGTTTATTTGTCGTTTATGCAGGCTCTCATACTCAGCGGTAGATGAGTTTCCCTTCTTTGGGGTATACCATTTCTGCAAATTGTAATATAAGTAAAGTGTTCTGACCAGTTTTTGTCTTTGCCCCAAAACTTCAGATTTTGTATATTGTTAATTTAAATTCTAAGCTCCACTGAAGCTACAACTCATTTCAAAATACGACAACGCATATGTAATAGTGTGTAAATTAAAATAATTTCTTTAGTTCTTTCACTATTTTTTTCGTTTCAGATTTATATCGTAAATCATTTACAATATCTAACAACTCTTCAGGTATTGTTTTTGTTTCAGTTTCTAGTTCCTCATCCATTGTTTTCAATAAAGGATATAAAAAACATGGTCGAAATTTAACATTTACATAATAAGGAACTTGTAACGCATATTCTATCGTTCGTTGTCCAGATACTTTATCAGCAATCATACCAAAAAGATCTCGAACATCGGTATTGTAAGCGTGATTCATAAATATTTCACAAAAGTATTGAATGAACCAAGCTCCTTTAGATGGATCCCGAAAACTTCTATAACCAGGACTTGTTGTGTAACAAATAAACATATCTGACATACTTGAGATTGTTCGTTCACTGTATGAGTGGTCTGTTGGTGCATTATCTGATTCCACCGTATTCGTTTGACACTTTATATTACTTTCATGTTGTTCTTTAATGGCGAGATCTTGCAATTCACCTCGGCATGCTTGAAAAATGATTACTTTCGGCTTACCTTGTAAAGGTATACAACTCGAATTACTAAATCTACTGATAATGTCAGATGCTTTATACTTGTGGTTGTCATGAGTAATATGTGTGTCTTCGGGGACATTACCCTGACCTCCGTGGGACATAACAATTACAAAACATGAATCAACTTTACTTAACATTTCATTATTTTCGCTTGTAAATTCTTGTAATTTGTCCCTAATATCTTTGCGTTTTAGATTTTCCCAATAAATCCATTCAAATCCCATCTGAGTGAACAATTCTTTTAAATTTTCTGCATCAACACCAGCACCATTACGTTTTTTCTTGAAAGTTATTCTCAAACTCGATGTTATTAATTACAAATGCAACACCTCTCATGGTTCCTTGCATTAGATATGATGCATATTTTTCCTGAGGACTTTTTACAACTTCTATTAAATTTTCAGATATACTCACAACATTTTTCATTTCTTTTGCATATTTCACAACAATTTTCATTTTTTCTTCATTTAAACTACTTACTGAATCTGAATCTATGTAACCTGAAGGATCTTTCATAATTCTTCACTTTCTTCGATCCTTTACACTTCCTCAACAATCGTCTACTTAATTAGCTGTTTCTTAACGATCGATAAACTAATAAAATTATTTTTACTTTCCTACAATTCAAGTAAGCTATCTAGAAATATCTTAATTCTTTTAAATTTGTTCGTATAGTATTTCATTGAATTTATTTTTAATCAAATTTTAATAATTTTAATGTTTGTATTTAAAATGAAAATGGGAATATTCAATTTTATTAGACGACGTCAGTTCTGCAATAATTAACAGCTTAATAGTCCAAGAGCAGACACTGAAAAAATCCAGTCTGCTTAGCTTGTCCCATTATATTCATTCGAAAATCCATACGAAATTTGCAATAGAGTTTAAATGAATGTCTGTCGTCAACTTATTTAAACAATGTTACCAATTTTGTATCACAATGACTAGTCTTTACGATTACAGGCTGTTTGTGAGTTCAGTCCCGACTTTGTAACGGTATGAAACTATTGATACAAGAAAACAAATTTTGATTTAGGTATTAATAAAATGACCTAATTAGTTCATTTAGCCCGTCTGCCCTTTAACACGATAACTCAAAATCGAAAAGAAATAAGGAGCTGAAATTTTGCGTCAGTGTTATAAAACTGAAAGGCAACTTCAAGTTCATGAATGGGCAAAATCGGTGAGTGATAAACTGAATAGTTTTTTGACAATTTCAACACAAATATTTGTAATTACTCTTGATTACAAAATCATATATCTATATAACATCTTTTATACTAATGTGAATTCAGTATAAAAAAGTATTTAAGCAATTCACTCAGTTCTAGTTATTTTCAAAATTTGAAAATAATATAATCAAATAATACAAAAAATCGGCTGAACCTCGGAATGAAAGGTACCTAATGCTGAAAATTTACATAGACCTTTCGTTTGACATTCTAAACAATGGCTCGAAAGTCTCATATAAGCACTTGTCCACGTCTTAAGATATTCAAGAGGAAAGATCGCGAAAATCTGTTTTTTTTGTAAACATCTCATTTACTATGCGTTATATGAGACATTTCAACCCGTGTTTAGAATGTCAAAAGAAAGGGTCAATGCAAATTTTTAGCTTATTACACGATTTGTTTTTGTTTCGGACAGATGTAAAAAAAAATTCAATGGGAAGAAATGAATAAGCAATATTCCACGTCTTTTTTCATCTTATTGTAGACAGTACGAAAATCACATACGCATAAAACCCTATGAAAAGGTCTGAATATGTTTTTTGTATATGGAAAGCGAACGGTGTGTTTAGGACCTACTAATTAAACAAAGGACTTATTTTTACCTTTATGGATTTGGTCCAAGTTATGCTGATTTTCACTCTTGGCTCTTGAACTATAATTGATAACGTACAAAATAGTTTGTTATGTTATCATCTTGTTATCTTATAAGAAAACCTCATTTTGTTATACTTAAAATCACAAAGTCTATATAAAAGGAGAACGTTCGTAATGTTAAACTCGTGGCATTAAAACTTGATACAGACTAATAATTATTAATTTTTTTCGTTCTGATTTTCTACCACTCTTATAACCTACAACTGCACATCACTTCTGCATTGTTTTTTTTAAAAATAACTCAGTACGAATTCATGAACCACTTAATATTGTTTAAAAAACCTCCATAATATTTATTTATAAGAATTTGAAATTGTCATGCGCAGTAAGGAGCAAAAGGGGATCTTCGCAACATAAGTGCCGTCTGTTGGACATTAATAAACAATAATCTGTAGGATTTTTTTCGTACGTGAAAAGAGCAGAAACTCCTATCCCGATCGGACTCCTTTTATATAGCCTTCATGTTAGAAATGGACATATTTAAAAAAAAAAAATCTCCATATATGGCGTGTGAACACGCCATAAAATCTCCATATGTCCACACACTGAAGTCTATAAATAGAAAAAACAATTTTCCCACATGCACAAATTCTTAGAATTGTAAATTTAAATTGCATAGAGAATGGAATTTACCTTTCGGGCAAAATCGGTCAAGAGGACAGGAGTCTTAGATGAAGGGGGGCCCATAAAATCTTGAATTTCTTTCTTGATATTAGTAAAATGACAATTTAATTAAAATATCCATAATAATTAATTATTGTTTTTTTTGTAAACTAGCATCTATATATCGGTTGTTAGTATAATTGCCTTTCGGTTATATTATACCAACGGAAGTGACTAGCGTCTACTTAATTTGACATTTAAGTAATATGTCTGAACATTGATATCATTCTTTGGCATCAAATGCTTGATATGAAAAATCATACATATCTAAGGTGGGAATCGTACCCACGACCACTGGCATTTCAGTCCAACGCTCTGCCTCTGATATGTTATGGTAGTGGAATTCACATGATCTCTCACTCTCTTGATATCAATGTATTATTAATTTGTTTATTTACTATTTACATATGTATTAATATACATCTCAGATAGCTCAGCTGTATAGCGTTGGTACATAATGCCAGAGGTTTTGGGTTCGATTCCCACCTTAGATGTGTATGATTTTTCATATGAAGCATTTGATGTCAAAGAATGATTGAATTTTCTTTTTGATATCTTCCTCTAAGAAAATTTGCTTAGTCTACGAAGCTCCAACGTAACGAATTTGTTTTTAGCATCGGGTAGTAAAACGTAAAAATCCGGAAGACATTCTCCTTCGATTAAATTATGAATATTACACTAGCTAACAATGGAAAAAATGACAGGAAAATAAATAAACAGAAATAATAAACCTGTAATCATTTTCAGTGGGTTTTATTGTTATTTTAAATAAAAACGTTATACTTTCTTTTTTAATGATTTTGCTCAATTTTTTTCACAGGCTAAAAATAACGTTTTCTAATAAATCCCGTATCAGAATTTTTGACCGTTTTTTGAACGCGAGATAATTAATAATAAAGTAATCATTCTCTCATTAGAAGCATGTAAAACTTCATGCCTGCCCAAATATTATCTGTTGTATTAAAAAAAATACTCGATAGAATTAAAAAAAAAAACTAGGATAATAAAGATAAATTTTTCTTAAATAATTTTTTTTAAATCGCGTTTTAACGTTTTGTTTTCGTATAATAAAAGTTAAAATTTTTTTTTTCAAAATTACATTAATTTGTATATAAATATATCTGTGTTATTTATATGTATTTGTTCTATAATAAAAGCAAACCGGTTTTTGTCCTGATTATACAAGACAGTGCTGGAACTCCCTTAATTACAATTGCCCTAAGATAAAATTTGGATAAATATAACAATAATAATTTCTTATGATTATTCTAGCAGATCACATTTTTAGAATACACACACTCATGCATAACAAGTGAAACTAACAACTAACCGAGTTAATTGCTTAATTACCCGGTATATATTGAGTTTATGAAGAAAACTTCCAAACAAAAGATACAGTTGTTTGTGCTGACAATGGCACTAAATACCGAAATCGAACAGCTATTGTCATCTAGTGGTCAGCATACGCACTACAAATTTTAAGTGACACAAAAATCGTACTTATACGCTTTTATGTATATTGTATTCTTTGACTGTACTCATAGGTATCCAAATATTTAGAATCGAGTACATTATAAGGCCATACCATACCATTACACTATATAATTCCACAGACTTTGCAGGATTTTTTGAATAGAATATATATTCTATAAAATTAATTTTTACGTTGATGACGCACATAATCCAGGATTTAGAAAACATGGTCGAAAACTGTATGTTCCAATGTACGTACTTTGTCTGGCATCATTTTGTGAACGCTGTTCTATGACTTCGCCATTAATCATAATTAAAAGTTTATGAACATCTGTGTTAAAAGCATTGTTCATAAAGATTTCACAAAAATATTGAATAAACCATGCCCCTAAATATTTATCACGATACGATTTGTAGCCTGGACTCGATGTATAACAAATCAACATGTCTGATTTAAGTGGCATTGTTTCGTCTGATTCACCATCAGCTTCGATTGTACTTGGTGGTGGTGGTAGTTGTGGTATCCCTCTTCTCATGGCTTTCGGTGAAGTGTGTTTAACACCAAAATCTTCCATTTCACCTCGACACGCTTGAAAAATTATAACTTTCGGTTTACCTCGTAATGATTTACAACTTAAATTACTAAATTTATCTATAATTTCAGATGTTCTAAATTCCAAATTGTCATGAGTAACAATTTGTGTATCCTCCGGTGTAAGACCTTCCTTTCCATGAGACATGAAAATTATAAAACATGAATCCACTTCTCTTAACGTGCCATCTGTATCTCTGGTAAAATCTCTTAATTTCGTTTCGATATCTTTAGATGTTTGATTTTCCCAATATTTCCATTCGAATCCTAATTGTTTGAATAGTTCTTTTAAATTTTTTGCATCAACTTCAGCACCATCGCGTTTCTTATGAACATTATTCATAAATTCAATGTTGTTGATTACAAATGCAACACCTCGTTTAGTTCCACGCATGGGATATGGAGTCAAAGCTTTATGTTGTAAACTATTTGCAACATCCATTAACTGTTCAGATGTTTTCACAACAATTTTCGTTGGTTCTTCATTTAAGCTAAACGTTGCTCTATCTGGATTCTGTTCCAATGTTTTTATAGTTGCTCTATTATCACTGTTCACTATGGAATGCTCAAATGGTCTAGCATGTTTGTATATATCAATTTCGTCTAATATATTTGAGTTCCTTACAGGAGGAATAGATGGTCCTGCATTTAAAATTGAATATAATGTATATTGGCCACTTTCATGACAAGCTTCAAGTAGTAAATCATACGCTTTTGGTCCTCTTTTTTGGATATCCCAGTAGAATTGTCTTTTTCTTTCATGTGGTGTTATATTTGGTAGCTGATATCTTTCCATTAAAATATCGGGAAATATCTTTTTTCTTTTCACATGTTGTAAAAGTATTTCTAGATTTGTATGTTTAAGTATTTCTGTAAAATTCTTTTGAATCCAATATTGATGTTTTGTTTCCATTTTAATTTGAATTATTTAAACAATAGAACATAACTGATTTTTTATTTTAATTCTTATCTTTCATTGAAAATTCAAGTACTTATGATGATCGTACATTCTATTCATAATATTCTATTGTAATCAATTTATTTCATATTCAAAACTTGGCTATGACTTAATAAAGTATCTTGTTATGACTCAGTACTTTGTGAGTGACATCTATATCAATGGAGGAGAAATGAATTGAATTTGGTTTTTACCCGACTTCAAAAAGGAGGATGGTTCTCAATTCGTCTATATTTTTTTTAAATGTAACTATTTGCAAAGAATACAATATATTGTATTCTTTGCTATTTGGCAGGAAAAATTGTGTGTACCCAAATATATAAAATATGGAATATGATTTATTATTTAGATTGTTAACATCATTTTTGTAATCAGTTTTGACATCCTGATTAACATCTATGCAAAAAGTTTACTAAGGCATTTCAGAATCAGGCATAACCTCTTTGGAAGTAGCCCATAGACTTATAGATAAGTATAGCTATGTGTATCATTTCAGAAACTATCCATTATCAATAGAGGAGAAATGAATTGAAATTGATTTTTAACGTAGCTATTTACCAGGGAAAACTGTGTGTACTTCCCAAATATATAAAATATGGAATATGAATTATTATTTAGTATCATTAACATCATTTTTGTAATCCTGGTTAACATTTATGCAAAAAGTTTACTAAGACATTTCAGACATAACCTCTTTGGAAGTAGCCCCATAGACTTCTAGATAAGTAAGGCTATCGATGCCACTGAGCTATAATATCCATCTATTCGCCAAACCAACTGGGTTTTTGTGTGTTTTGGGCCCAATTTACCTTATATACTCATTTTCATTCAAATCGAAAACTAAAAATTTTGTGTGTTTTTTTCGATTTTTTATAAGGGATGTACCTTGAAAAAATCGCAAAAAATCGAAAAATAATTTATGTTCCTGATTTCGATGCTATAAACTCATATATACCGGGCACTTAAACAATTAACTCAGTTAGTTGTTATTTTCACTGTTCTCATTGTTGTGTGTAGTCTGTAGATTTTTGTTTATACATAATTTACATAATTTTTTGTATGTAACTAATAATTATGAAAATTATATTCATTTTGAGGAGTGGGGGGAATGTTTGGTTTTGTGACATAATTAAAGGATTGGCAAAAATGTGATGCAGCGTGACAAAGGTGGAAGAAAGGCAAAAATGCGAAAAATTTTGCGTGACGTATTTTATTAATATGAGAAGTAGATCAGACAGTTTATATGTCAGTGGTCTGACAGCTCTGAACTTTACGAATGCGCGGTTCAGTCTCTATGTCTATGGTTCCATTTTAAATCATTTGTCAATTGTAAGCCTTCTTAATTCAAATGCTACCAATTAATTGACATTTCATAAAAGTTTAAACATTTTTTTTGCAATTTTATAAAAGATTCATAACATTGAAAAGAATAATACCAAAATATCAATATAAAATATAAATAGAATTTTAAAAATCATGGTGGTAAGTGAAATAATTTCAAATATTATACATTTCTGTTTCTCGCGATACATAGCACCTTTTTAGAACACACATAAATTCAAAAAAAAAATAATAACATTTATTTTTATAGGATGAAAAGAACAACAATTGTTACATTTGTAATACAAAATCAACAGATTTAAAAAATATAATTGAATTTCGTACAGATTACACAAACAATACAATTATTGATAAAATATCAATATTAATGGGTAATAATTTTGCAATAATACTAACTGATAGTGATGTGATCTGTACAAATTGTATACAAATATTTAATACCATCGATAAATACGAATATGATTTAATCAATAGTTTAATAAAAACATATCATTTAAATATTGATGATTTCAAATCAAATGAATCGAAATTTTCATGTGTTTTATGTGAATATAATACATTCAATAAACAAGATTTTATGAAACATTTAAAATACGAACATAATTATTCAAATTATGTTTGTTTACATTGTCTAAAATGTTTATCTGATTCATATGAATTACAAGAACATATTCAACAACATCAAATCTACAATTGTCGTATATGTAAACAAACATTTTCAAATTATATCAAATTGAAACAACATTTATATAAATGCTCGAATATTGATCAATTGAAAATTTATAAATGTACTCTATGTAAAATAGATTTCTTTCATTCGATCACGTATCGTAAACATATTTTACATGATCACAAACAGAATGATGAATTACCAGAGGATGATGTTACATCGAAAGAATTAAAAGCGGTTTACATATGTGCGATCTGTTCATATGAAACACCACATGATACAGAAATGAAATTACATATTACATCACATGTTAAAGATGAATTTAATTGTGAGCGTTGTAATTCAGCATTTAAAACTGCTCATGCATTGGAATTACATACACGTCGACATTTGGATGGGGCACGGTTAGTATACTATAACGATATAGCTATTGGGACATATGCGGGTCTCTTGCGAGTTGCGTGTCTTCAGCGTGAAGCGTTGAAAGCCATTATAATATATTTTTCATCGGTCATAAGCCGAGTTGGTCGGGTTTGTGTGTTTTTGGGCCTCCGCACTAAAAGGAGTTCTATATATTTCACATATTGCGGCAAAAACTGAAATACTCGGTTGGAATAGTTACCTTACTTAATTTCAATAGTTTTTGTCACAATATCTGAACGTAAGTTTATTCTAAATTTTAACTCGCGCTGGAGACCCGCCTGTGTCCGAATAGCACGGCCCATAATATAAATCATATTTTTAACATAGATAAGTATATTGTTGAGACTATATGTTCGATCCATGACTTTTCTGGGATGAGAACTGAGAATAATTAAGAATAATTCTTTTAAAACTCTGAATAATATCTGACAATCTCTGAAAAAATAAAATAAATATTTTATAAATGATTTAAAGACAGAAAACATATAATATTTGGACTCTTTAACTAACTAAGCCACGACACTGTTATGTATAAAGTGTTGAATACATAACATATACTATTTTGATAAATTATTAAAATAGTATATAGTATAAAATAGTAAATTCATTTTATACCCAGTATATGTAAATATACAAGGTATATTAAGTTTAGCCCCGACTTTGTAACGCTTGAAAATATTAATCCTTGATATAAATGCTTGGTATAGGTGTTTATAAAATGGTCTAATTCGACCATTTCCGTATGTCCGCCCGTCCGCCTGTGGACACGATAAGTCAAGAACGAAAAGAGATAATGAGCTGAAATTTTTTTATGTGTTCAAGAGCAAAAGGTCAAGTTCGTTAATGGGCCAAATCGGACCATATTTAGGCAAAATAGGCAAAACTGTCTATCTTTGAAACCGTAAGAGATAGAAAAAAAATTCTTTACATAAGATCTTCTTCTTTTTAAAATAAACAACTTTTGTTTGAAAAATTTTTGTATAAACTCAATAGTTTTCTCATAATTTGTGAATAAATGTTCCTCGGATATACAACTCAGTATATACTGGATATTCAAACAATTAACTCAGTTGTTACATTACTTGTTTGCTTTTTTAAATTTAGGTCTGTTAAATGTAATATGTGTGGTTTAGAATGTCTCGATAAAATACATTTACGATGCCATAAAAAAACTATCCATAAAGTACATTTAACTTGTACAATTTGTAAACATGTCTGTCGTACAAAAACCGAATTACAAGTACACTGTCAACAGAAACATAACGGAAAATTGGAATGTGATATATGTAAACAAACGTTTACACGAGAAATTATGTACAAATGTCATAAAGAGTATTCACATCGACCGGATAATAAATGTAAATATTGTGCAAAAGAATTAACAACGTTGAAGGAATTACGAATGCATGAAAAACGTCACAAGCACCAAGGAAATACGGATTTAAAATGTTCATATTGTGAAAAAATTCTGAAAACAAAAACAGGATTGCGGGTACATTTAGCTAAACATACTGGTGAGTATAATTAAAATAAGATCAGAATCGGGATCGGGATCCCCTGCGGTAATTACATACTTTAGCAGTAGAAAGAAGTTTTAATTCGTCTACCGCCATTTTCTTCGAACCACTTCTATGGACGATGACCGTCCAAGTGGCCGAGCGGTCTCAGGCTTATGTCTGCGCAGTATACCTACTTAGAAACTGGGAGGCTATGGGTTCGAATCCCGATATCGGCAGTTTATCAATAATTAGGAAAAAAATGGGGCAGTTAATTGACTAAACTGTCGGCGTATGGACAAGAACGAAGTTACCGGCTATGCTTGAGAAGGTTTTCTGCAGTTTTCTTCACGAACTTCTGATGAATATCGGCATAGTTCCTATCATAGTCGGCTGCAGCCGCATATCCTACCAATTCCTAGTCTATACACAAAAATTTCTTCCACTCCACTCACATCCTCACATCCTTAGGCATCACAATGGACCTTATGGTCGAAGTGTCACCCGCCCAGAGCAGCAACTACAATCTATCTATAAAGATTATTAAAATAATCAAAGAGAATTCTAGGTTTTTTTGAAATTGTTTTTTCAAATTTTGCCCCTATTCCTAGAACATTTGTTTGTATTTTATAAATACTTATTTCGACTACAATGTAGTCATCATCAGTATGAATTAGCTAATCGTAACTATCTCTGGGATATGGATTCAGAGATATGTTGCTTGTTGCTAATTTGGTGCCTGTGTCAGTTACGATTAGCTAATTCATACTGATGATGACTACATTGTAGTCGAAATAAGTATTTATAAAATACAAACAAATGTTCTAGGAATAGGGGCAAAATTTGAAATATAATTACAATCTATCTATTATTATTTTCAATATATATATATTTAGATTTCATATAAATGCAGCGAAGTCGCGGGAAACAGCTAGTTATAAATATAAATAAATTTTCATAATTATTAGAAGTATTAAGTTAACAAAAAATATTTTAACACTGCTTTGACTGATTAGTTTCGCTCGAAGCGCCTTAAAATGGTCAATTTTCCACCTTGTTAAAGTTCTTTTAACTATACTTGAAAAATTTCGAGTATTTAGTTATAAAAACTATTAAGAGATCTCCCAAAAATGCAGTTGGTAACAACTTTCTTCTTTCTACTGCTTATACAATACACATTTTCAGCAGGATCCCGACTCTAGACTAATAGTTATCAGCTACTGAAAACAAATGGTTTCATTTCTGCGGTAAAGTGATGTCACTGGCATGAAAACGATAACAAAGCTTTTAGTGTATCAAGCGAATAGACGTTTTCACGTCAAAACAACCTCACACGACTTTACCGCGCATAAATGATACAATTTGCATAGATTTAAAGGGCTAGCTGATACGACAAAATTTTTGAATACTAAAATCGTTTATTTTGACTATATTTTAGGTGAATATAAATTCTTTTGTGAAGTTTGTGGACGCGGTTGTATGAGTTTAATGGTTTTACAAGAACATATGGGTGTACACACGAAAGAAGAACGTTATGTATGCGATGTTTGTGGAAAGAAATTTTGTTATAATGCTACATATCGTATCCATAGATTATGGCATGATAATCCAAAACCATATGATTGTCCAGATTGTGGCCAAAAATTTGCACATACATCGTTGTTAGCGGTACATCGACGACGTGAACATACCGGCGAACGTCCGTACGTTTGTTTTGGTTGTAACATGACATTTACGCGGAGTTCATCGTTAAAACGGCACAATCGTATCCATACGGGTGAACGACCATATGTCTGTATTTGGTGTAATCGTGGATTTATTGAAAAAAAATTGTAAGTTAATTATTTTAGTATTATTATTTATGTTTACTTAGGCGACTCCATAAAAAATCAGCAGTTCAAAATTCCAAAGTTATTAACCATTCCAAAGTTATAGCCGATTCCTGGCCATTCCAAAGTAATAGTCGGTCCAGATCTCTAATATAGTTTATAACTTCTATAGAAAGAAATCCATGCATTAACAAAATTTTGGAAATTAATTATATTAAATTGAACTATTAAAATCTAGAAAAAAATAATTATTTGATATAAATTCGCACTCTCTATAAGAATTTTTTGAATCCCGGGCAACGTCGGGAATTTCAGCTAGCTTAAAATAAAAAAAAGGTTGTGGACACGGCCGTGTGTTTTATGTGAATACGTGTACGTAACGAGTAACGTAACGGCGTATCACTGGATTGCTCTTGAGAAGCCTTTTCCAACCGTATACCGTATACGATCTCTATATTTTGATTTGGCTTTTCGACGAGTATAGGCCGACATTACATTATTTATTTTAATTTTTTACTTCAACACCATATATATTCACAACTCAAACGAACGTTCTAGCTTCTTCGAGTCGAAAGTTATACTAAACGGAATTTATGTAACGCAGCGAAACGACCTCAAAATGGTGGCGCTTCCCCCTCCGCCGCGCGAGATGCGTCACAGTCCTTATTCAACGTAACGAACTCTTTGATCCTTTAGCTATCGAGTGGTGTATTTAAATTTTGGATGTAAATGATAGATATGTAGATGCAACACCAAACTGTATACCCCGATTTTGTTATCATCAGTTTTCTGAATTGCCTCCCTCACTATAGACGCAAATTTAAAGACGTATTCACGTCAAAAACATAACCAAATAAGTTTTGTTAATTTGTTTTTTCAAGATGGGTAAAACATTTAGCAAATGAACACGATGATTTCTCCGAGATAAATAACAAACAAAAATGTGAATATAAAATGGTGATACGACCAGAAACTGAAGATACTGCTGATGAATTGAAAAAAGAAAATGTAAATGACGAACCATCCACAGCACATGAAGAGATGCAACAATTTATAATAATTGGTAATCCAAATATGGAGAATATGATTCTATATGGTTTACCACCACAACAAGTTATAGATGATCAACCGAAAGATTTGGAGAATACTATTTTGTTACCCACAAACGATGACATCGAACAAAATCATCAAACCGATAAGCAACAACAACAACTACAACAGGCTGCTGTTAAATTTACGGTAGCAGAAAGTTATCAAATCATTCAGGATGATATTAAATCGGAACAACATTTATTAGAAGGTGTGGATGAAGCGAATATTGTTATAAAAACGGATAATGGCGATATGGTTATACGAAATGGCCAATTAGTGCCGTTGACAGAAGTCTTCTGATCATTTTTAACCCGACTTCAAAAAAGGAGAGGGTTATCAATTCGTGTGAATTTTTTTAATTTTTATTTATACTCACGAATTTCAATTCAAAATAAATGACAAATGAAAATAACAATTGAGTTAATTTCTTTAATATCCTGTATATATTGAGTTTATTATCAGTGTATGAACTGTTTATTACTTGTATTCTGAAAGTTAGAGGTAAGGAATACTAACTCTGTATATCAAATGTGTCCCTCAGCATTAAATTAAGGACGTTCATGCGTGAGGCTAGATAGTAGATTAACAATTTTTTTTATTGAATTGCTCAATTATGTAGTTATCCTGCCTCAAAAGTTTAAAACCTGTTGGCGATCATTTCAAAGAGTAATTATCGATTAAAAATCAAACTTTGAACACAGCGTCTTATGGAGAACATAATTTTTTTGGCCTTAAAATTATAATAACTATATTATTAAAGTAGACACCATAATAAATAATGTTTATAAATATTCTTTGAAATATGCAGTTTTTATAATTGCATTAAAAAATGGTGTTAATTGTGACAAATAGAAAAAAGTTATAAATCGTTGTAAGATAAGCGTCCAAGTAGCTGAGCGGTCTAAGGCGTTATGTCTACTTGAAACTGGGAGGTTATCGGTTCGAATCCCGACATCGGCAGTTTATCAATTATTAAGAAAAAAAATGGGCCGTTAATTGACTAAACTGTCGGCGTATGGACAAGAACGAAATAACCCGCTATGCTTGTGAAGGTTTTCTGCAGTTTCCTTCACGAACTCCTGATGAATATCGGCATAGTTCCTATCATAGTCGGCTGCAGCCGCATATCCTACCAATTCCTAGTCTATACACAAAAATTTCTTCCACTCCACTCACATCCTCACATCCTTAGGCATCACAATGGACCTTATGGTTGAAGTGTAGCTCGTCTAGGGCAGCCGGTGCAATCTATCTAATCGTTGTAAGATTATTGATATACTTTACAACTTTTTTAAAATCCCAAATAAATTCTATTAAAGATAGTACTCATTTGACTCTAGCGTAGTACATGAACGTCCTTATATTAAGATAGCGTTGTTGTAGCAAAATTCCCCAAGTTGAGAGTATAGCAGTATTAAACGGAGAAAGTCTGGTGGCTAGTTTAAGAGTGTCCGCACACTACAAACTTTTTATCGGCCGATAGTTTAGTCTGTATCGGGCTATAATGTATTCACTATAGTAATTGTTAATCGGTTGGTGTGCGCACTCTCATATAACAACTATATGTCTATTAATGAGCCGATAAAAAGTTTGTAGTGTGCGGGCACTCAAAACGTTTGTATTAACCGCCAAGTATTTAAGTAGTTTTCCATTTAAAAGTTTATAATGAAGTGAGACACTCAATTCAGATAAAATGAATAATGATCGGGTTCAGAGCAACTAAGTCCTTAGTAATCTTTAGTAATTTCCAGTGTTGCCAGAAGGTTACATTTCTTACATTTTACATAACTTTTCATCTACCCATGTAACTTGTATGTAAGAAAAAATTTTAGATACTTTTGTGTAATTTTTTGAAAAATTACTTTTTCTCGTTATAATAAATTTGCCATAATTAGAGTATTCACAAATCTTCGATTAAAACCTCATGCTTTTATAAAATTTAAAAATTTTATATAAAATAAATAAATGAAAATGGATTAAAAAATAAATGTGTGGGTACTTACTATTTTTATTGTAATTATTTCATTTTTATTAAATACTAGCTGTTTCCCGCTTATATATATATATTTATACATATTTATATATATATATACATATATGTATATATATATATATATATGAATAAGGCATTATATATATATATATATATATATATATATATATATGTATATATATATTCATTTATTTCTTTATTTATATTTATTTAAAATACGATATGATTAACGGTTTTCAAGGTATCCGACCCATAGTGCTAAAATTCCAAACTGTACCCCTTAAAAAAATCGCTAAAATTGAAGGAAAAATTTTATGTCCCCGATTTTGATAAAAACTTGGTTTTAAGCTAATTTGGACCTAGCGAAAACGATGGCGTTGGTTAAAGTACGATACGATTAACGGTTTTCAAGGTATCAGACCCATAGTGCTAAAATTCCAAACTGTAAGAATTGAGAAGGTAAAATTTCGCAATGTGTTGGTCGGACGTTAAAATGAACCTGATTTTCGTACTGTTTGGATCGAAATTAGCCTAGAAAATGATTATTATTAAAATCGAGAACAAAAATTTTCTTCACTTTTTTCACATTTTTTCCAAGGGGTACCCCTTAAAAAAATCGCTAAAATTAGAAGAAAATTTTATGTCTCCGATTTTGATAAAAACTTGGTTTAAAGCTAATTTGGACCTAGCGAAAACGATGGCGTTGGTTAAAGTACGATACGATTAACGGTTTTCAAGGTATCAGACCCATAGTGCTAAAATTCCAAACTGTACCCCTTAAAAAAATCGCTAAAATTGAAAGAAAAATTTTATGTCCCCGATTTTGATAAAAACTTGGTTTTAAGCTAATTTGGACCTAGCGAAAACGATGGCGTTGGTTAAAGTACGATACGATTAACGATTTTCAAGGTATCCGACCCATAGTGCTAAAATTTAGTAGCTTCGTTTTAACAAGGCACCTATAAAATTTTGGAAAACGGTATCGAAATTTTCTGGAAGCCGTTGAACATTGAGGATGGGAGACTCGGAGTCCATTCCATTGAATTTGTAGGACGGAAATTTTCCTCGTTCTTTACTTACAAAGTACTAGCTTGATGCTCATCATCCTGATAAAACCCTTTAGTCTACCGGACTATTGATAAACCAATGTAACAATGTTTTACTTGAAAATATTTTATTGATTTAGAATTTTCAGAATATAAATTTTATAAAAAAACAATTAATTTAATTCTATTGAATATAAAATATATTTGGAGTATTTTTTGGATATATTTTTAACAAAGTTAAACAAATCTTTTTAAAATATATTAATTATTATTACAAACATTGTTTTATTAGCTACTCTTCCTCATAAATACAAGAATCAACAAACAAAAAAACCCTTTGCGATTGTTAAATTATAAAATGTTTTGCTTCATTTAAGGATGTACAAGCACTAGCATTTATAAAATTCTTCAAAATCTTAGTACATTCATAAACTAACAAAAAAGATATTTAAGAAAAAAACCTGAGATTTCGGGTAATTAATCTACCGCCGACAGAAATAAAATTTACTCGAAATCTGTTGTTTTCTTAAATATCTTTTTTTTAGGTCTGTCATACCGGAATTTTATTGGATCAATCTCTTTATTAATATTTCTATTTTCTATTGCCTTAGTCTGTTTGAAGCTTAATATATATATGTATATATATGTGTTATATATATATATGTATATATATATTCATTTATTTCTTTATTTATATTTATTTAAAATACGATATGATTAACGGTTTTCAAGGTATCCGACCCATAGTGCTAAAATTCCAAACTGTACCCCTTAAAAAAATCGCTAAAATTGAAGGAAAAATTTTATGTCCCCGATTTTGATAAAAACTTGGTTTTAAGCTAATTTGGACCTAGCGAAAACGATGGCGTTGGTTAAAGTACGATACGATTAACGGTTTTCAAGGTATCAGACCCATAGTGCTAAAATTCCAAACTGTAAGAATTGAGAAGGTAAAATTTCGCAATGTGTTGGTCGGACGTTAAAATGAACCTGATTTTCGTACTGTTTGGATCGAAATTAGCCTAGAAAATGATTATTATTAAAATCGAGAACAAAAATTTTCTTCACTTTTTTCACATTTTTTCCAAGGGGTACCCCTTAAAAAAATCGCTAAAATTAGAAGAAAATTTTATGTCTCCGATTTTGATAAAAACTTGGTTTAAAGCTAATTTGGACCTAGCGAAAACGATGGCGTTGGTTAAAGTACGATACGATTAACGGTTTTCAAGGTATCAGACCCATAGTGCTAAAATTCCAAACTGTACCCCTTAAAAAAATCGCTAAAATTGAAAGAAAAATTTTATGTCCCCGATTTTGATAAAAACTTGGTTTTAAGCTAATTTGGACCTAGCGAAAACGATGGCGTTGGTTAAAGTACGATACGATTAACGATTTTCAAGGTATCCGACCCATAGTGCTAAAATTCCAAACTGTACCCCTTAAAAAAATCGTTAAAATTAGAGGAAAATTTTATGTCTCCGATTTTGATAAAAACTTGGTTTTAAGCTAATTTGGACCTAGCGAAAACGATGGCGTTGGTTAAAGTACGATACGATTAACAGTTTTCAAGGTATCAGACCCATAGTGCTAAAATTCCAAACTGTAAGAATTGAGAAGGTAAAATTTCGCAATGTGTTGGTCGGACGTTAAAATGAACCTGATTTTCGTACTGTTTGGATCGAAATTAGCCTAGAAAATGATTATTATTAAAATCGAGAACAAAAATTTTCTTCACTTTTTTCACATTTTATCCAAGGGGTACACCCCTTAAAAAAATCGCTCAAATTAGAGGAAAATTTTATGTCTCCGATTTTGATAAAAACTTGGATTAAAGCTAATATGGGCCTAGCGAAAACGATAGCGTTGGTTAAAATATGATACGAATAACGCTTTTCAAGGTATCAGACTTATAGTGTTAATATTCCAAACTGTATGGATTCAGAAGGCAAAATTTTGAAATGAGTTGGTCGGACGTTAAAATGAACCTGATTTTCGTACTGTTTGGATCGAAATTAGCCTAGAAAATGATTATTATTAAAATCGAGAACAAAAATTTTCTTCACTTTTTTCACATTTTATCCAAGGGGTACACCCCTTAAAAAAATCGCTCAAATTAGAGGAAAATTTTATGTCTCCGATTTTGATAAAAACTTGGATTAAAGCTAATATGGACCTAGCGAAAACGATAGCGTTGGTTAAAATATGATACGAATAACGCTTTTCAAGGTATCAGACTTATAGTGTTAATATTCCAAACTGTATGGATTCAGAAGGCAAAATTTTGAAATGAGTTGGTCGGACGTTAAAATGAACCTGATTTTCGTATTGTTTGGGTCAAAATTAGCCTAGAAAATGATTATTATTAAAATCGAGAACAAAAATTTTCTCACATTTTTTCAAAGGGGAACATATATAAATATATATATATATATATATAAAAGTATCCTGTTGAAAATACATAACCTCTGCTTATCATTCACATACATATTAAATAATTTCTACTGAGATAAACCAAATGTCTGCGCCTTAAGTCCCAAATGTCTCACCTTACATGAAAATTTCAATAAAATTCTCATTACAAATGAATAGTGCAGTTATGACGTCATAACAGACACAAATGTAAAAGGAAAGCACCTTAATATTTGACAGTCAGCTGTTGTTTTTAACATTTTGTTCTATGTTTACAATAAATATTTATAATTAACAAAAAAATAATGTTCAATGTGTAGTAGTTAAGCAAATTTTTAAAATCATTTAAATTAATGATTAATTAAAAATAAACAAAACTTATCAAATAGAATTACATTAAAATGGCATCATCTATGGAAAAAGATATTGAATCTGAATCTGAACAACATTCAAAAGGTAAAAATCCTGAAAATTATATTTTAAAATAATTACGACGCAATTTTGAGTAATAATTCAATTCCTTAGAATCTTTGAATTTATTATCCAATATATATGTAATAAAGCTTGTATTGCGATGTACTTGGAAAATACCAACGCAAAAGGTCATGTAATTATTTAGTTTTTGCTAGGAGCAAAGTTTAGTTTTTGCTAGCGCGATTAAGTCATCGCGGGGACTGTAGCAAATGTAACAAGAGGGACTTGCTTTGCTTTAGGTCCTTAAGCTTTAGGTCCTTAACTAGTCTAATCAATGTCAACAACTTCATGAGTTTAGTAGATCTCTAACTGAAGTTGGATGCTGATATTAATATCTGAAACTGAGGACCGCATAGATTAGATAGACAGATTGTAGTGGCCGCCTTGGACGGGCTATACTTCGACCATAAGGTCCATTGTGATGTTTACGGATGTGAGTGGAGTGAAAGAAATTTTTGTGTTAGGCTAGGAATTGGTAGGATGTGCGGCTGCAGCCGACTTGATAGGAACTATGCCGATATTCATCTGGAGTTCGTGAAGAAAATTGCAGAAAACCTTCACAAGCATAGCGGGTTACTTCGTTCTTGTCCATACTCCGACAGTTTAGTCAATTAGCGGCCCCTTTTTAGACCGCTCGGCTACTTGGACGGTTATGGACCGCGTTGTTTGGACGAACCAAAATTGTTGTGTTGTCAACTTTAATGTAAGAGACACACAATGTATGGTTTGGCCAGCTTTAAATGGATTTGGATATCACCGTCTAAATCTCCCATGTGCGGGGCCTGTAGCATTTGCTAACTCTTGCTACGTGGCTAATCTGCCACTGAGGGTTAGGGCTTTGCTTTGGTATTCGGCTTTGCTAAGCTGCATCATCTGGTAAAAACATGAATAGGACAAAGTGCAAATGATCCCTTTTCAAAATTTCAATATGATTTGAATTTTGCTGAAATACAAAATAAAATAAAATCGAGTATATGAATAAATCTGAAGCGAGTTTTTTTTAGGAAGAGTAAAAACCTTTTACTTTCGAAGAATAATTACAGAAATAATTATTGAAAAGCAAACAAACTTTTATGATTTTTGAATTAACAATAATTGTGTTTGTTTAAGATGAAATTCTTGAATGTCC
Source organism: Nineta flava (assembly GCA_963920215.1). Classification (NCBI taxonomy): domain Eukaryota; kingdom Metazoa; phylum Arthropoda; class Insecta; order Neuroptera; family Chrysopidae; genus Nineta; species Nineta flava. The sequence continues at coordinate 126,319,777 of OY986041.1, forward strand.
AATCTGTTTACAAACGTGTCTTCAACCAACGTTGTTGCCATGCGGCCATGTATTTTGTTTCTTATGTACAAAGGGCATAGCATTCCAAAGTAAAAAATGTGCCATGTGTCGTCAAGAAATACCTAGAGATTTCTTAGAGAAACCTAAACTATTACAACCACTGCCAGATACAACGACCTCGTTAGAAGATGAATATGATTGGTTCTATGAAGGACGAGATGGTGAGTACTATATAATGATTTTCATTTTCAAAAGTATCGTTTAAGCTCCGTGCACACGGCGACTAGAAGTGAAATAGCCGGACAGTAGGCTTACACACGAAGACAGTTATGGCTTCCAATGTTTGGAAACCAGTAGCCAGTTTTGTGTGGACGTGGTGAGTACAACATTGTCAAAAGATGGGTGAAAACATGGATGAGATTGAAGAAGAGGTTGGCGGCCAGTATCTGTTAAGACACGTCAAATAATGACTGCCGCTAGGCCTAGGCGTGACCCTGATCTGATATGTCTGCTTTTTCATATCAAGCATTTGATGCCAAAAAATGTTATGTTCAGGCATGTTACTTAAATGTTAAATTAAGTAAACGCTAGTCACATCCGTTGGTATAATATAACCGAATGGCAACCATACTAACAATGGATGACAAAAAAAATTAATTTTAATTCTAGGATGGTGGAAATATGATGAACGAACCAGTGCTGAAATTGAATCAGCTTACCTAACAGAGATCCCGTCATTTGATATATTGATATGCGGTGAATTGTATATTATTGATTTTCAAAATAATGTACAACACCGTAAATATGGTTATGGTAGAAAAAGGACAATCAAACGTGATAAAAAATCATCGCATGCGATTGGTATAGCTGGCTGTAGATATTAGTTATTGTGTCTTTTTTCTACAATCAAATAAAGTCCATATTTAATAAAAGTTCACGTTTTTGTAGAGCGGGGGGCCATCCATAAATTTCATCATATTTCGAAAAGTGAAGGTAGTTTTATAGACCAACACGAAATGTTTATTGCCGTTGCGAATATTAGGATCTCTGGCAGTGGGGCGGAGCTTAATATTTCTACGTAATAGCAGTGGTTACTAAGTTGTTCACCAAAGTGCGACCACGAAACTTGTAGACAGAAGTGTATGTCACGGGGATTGAGGTAGGAAACATCGATCTACTAGCTCTTACACACCAGAGGGCATACCCAAGTGTTAGAGTTCCCAATATCGCCACAAAATATTCGCAGTAATTTCATTTAAATTGCGAATATACTCACGCGGAAATCTAAATTGGTAGCTTTGTTTTCATCAAAATAAACTTTATAAAGTCATTTTTGTTTGTTTTTGTACCCGGTATATATAGAGTGTCTCATTTTTAACAATGTACCTGGAGGATATTTCTTCAAGGTAGCGTTTTTGGCAAAAATTACCCGTGTAAAAGTTGTTTTGTTCGGAGGGGGAACATCTTACGGTGATTTTTTCCGATTTTCAGCCTGACCTTTGCCTCCGAGGTTATTTGAATATCAATTTACATTTTTCAAATGGGAACCCATATTTTGTTGACAGAATCTGATAACTTAGGCAAAACGAACATTAAAACAAGAGCATTGTTTTAAATGAGCCACCCAGTAGAGAGTCCCTTCAAGAAATCATGCAATTTTTGTGTGATGCAATTTATGGATGGCCCTTTTATTTTGTAATTAACTTTTTTTAAAAAATATATATTTCTCTATTTCGTCTAAGAATTTGATTTCCTATATAAAGACAAATTTTTATCAAGCTTACTAAATATGAGGGGTTGATAATTCATGACCTTGAATTTTTAATTTAATCAAAACGAATTTGTGGTTGAATTAAAGAATGATTCATTGTTATAGTTCACATTTTTTTTTATTAGCGTGGGCTGATCAAATCAATTAATCACCTCGTCTGATAAATGGAGCGAAATATGGACCACTCATATTTGATTGATATGATCTTAACAAAAGAAAAATTGTAGCTTGATAGAAATTAATGTTCTTATAAGTAGGTTTACGTACTGTTCGAAATAAATATCTAAATTTTAAACTGCCAATCTGAATCGATAACGACGATTGGTTTTAAGCATGAAATTACCAGTATAGAAAATGAGACAACATAATTATCGCGGATTTAAAAAAAGTTGTATGATAATTGACGGATAAAAAGACAGACAGTATTATCAGTCCAAGTAGCTGAGCGGAATCCCGACATCGGCAGTTTGTCAATTATTAAAGAAAAAAAAAAGAGGGCGGTTAATTGACTAAACTGTCGGCGTATGGACAAGTAACCGGCTATGCTTGAGAAGGTTTTCTGCAGTTTCCTTCACAAACTCCCGATTAATATCGGCATAGTTCCTATCAGAGTCATCTGGAGCCGCATATACTACCAATTCCTAGTCTACTCACAAATTCCTTTCACTCCACTCACATCCTTAGGCATCACAATGGACCTTATGGTCGAAGTGTAGCCCGTCCAGGGCAGCCTCTACATTATCAGTTTTTATAATATTGCTGATCGACTGTTTAAAAGTATGAAACGTAACGTCCAGCGGTGCTTATCACTCTTTTTACTGACGTTATAATCAATAAAAATAAGTATCAAAAAACATTAACTTCACTAATGCTACCCATAGACGTTCAATATTTTTGCTGCTCTTGTTCACTGGAATGAGGACAAAAACATTGAACGTCTGTGGGGTGCTTATTATCAGATTACTTTTTGTAAACATTTAAATTTGAAATCTTAAGGTTATACGCAAAATTAAAGGAAAGAAAAGATAACGCGTTGAATTTTTAATAAGTTATTAATCAATCGATGGAAACGAGAAGGTTGAAGGAATTAGCCAGATTGAGTGCTAGTGCTCTACTAAACGACCCAAAGCCGTTTCTTGTAGTGCCGAAAAGCACAATAAAATATAAAATAATAGAATGGGCGGTACAAAGTCCAACTGTTCTTGGGTAAATAAATACCTAAGGTCAAGATCATGTAAAGGCTTTCATAAAAAGCTTTTCATGGAAAAAGACCTCTGGATGTTTATAACTAGGAAAAAACCAATTGAGGATACTTACTGACTACTACAAACTTAATAAACATATTGAGAAAATCAACTCACAGGGGCTGATCTTTGAAAGTTTTGTCATGAAGAAGAGGAAACTGGAATTTGCATTCTGTGTGAATGCTAAAGTCTCTCTCTCAAAAGACACTATCATTGGGGATGGACAAATTTCCAGCCAGATGAAATTAATGAGGTGTTGTCAAGAGATATCCTAACGTTTATCAAGACCATATGACTCCTGGAACACTTATTATAGGAAAGGAGGTACAACAGATCAAATTGGTCACGGTACAAAAGCTCTTTATAAGACTTGCTCCTGATTCGAATCAAATATAATATATATATTCTTTTTAAGTTTATTTAATTTGCACTACCTTTCTCGAACTGTGCGCGTACAACCTTAATTAGATTTTGATTTTAATTAATTGAATGCTAGGGAACTTTTTGTGTGTTACGGTAGTATAAACAATCCCGCGGTTAAGAGGATTTGAGGTTTGTTTTCGTAGCTGATTTTACTCAAATTATTATTTTTGTTTGAATGCGTTTATTTTTTCAATATTTTCTATATCTAAGTGACAATTAGTCAAAATGTACCAATTTTGACTGATTGAACCAACTGATTCTCTTATAGTTCGACAGGCCAAAGGGTTTTTCAGGATTATGAGCACCAAACTGGTACTTTGTAAGTAGCTTCGTTTTAACAAGGCACCTATAAAATTTTGGAAAACGGTATCGAAATTTTCTGGAAGCCGTTGAACATTGAGGATGGGAGACTCGGAGTCCATTCCATTGAATTTGTAGGACGGAAATTTTCCTCGTTCTTTACTTACAAAGTACTAGCTTGATGCTCATCATCCTGATAAAACCCTTTAGTCTACCGGACTATTGATAAACCAATGTAACAATGTTTTACTTGAAAATATTTTATTGATTTAGAATTTTCAGAATATAAATTTTATAAAAAAACAATTAATTTAATTCTATTGAATATAAAATATATTTGGAGTATTTTTTGGATATATTTTTAACAAAGTTAAACAAATCTTTTTAAAATATATTAATTATTATTACAAACATTGTTTTATTAGCTACTCTTCCTCATAAATACAAGAATCAACAAACAAAAAAACCCTTTGCGATTGTTAAATTATAAAATGTTTTGCTTCATTTAAGGATGTACAAGCACTAGCATTTATAAAATTCTTCAAAATCTTAGTACATTCATAAACTAACAAAAAAGATATTTAAGAAAAAAACCTGAGATTTCGGGTAATTAATCTACCGCCGACAGAAATAAAATTTACTCGAAATCTGTTGTTTTCTTAAATATCTTTTTTTTAGGTCTGTCATACCGGAATTTTATTGGATCAATCTCTTTATTAATATTTCTATTTTCTATTGCCTTAGTCTGTTTGAAGCTTAATCTCTCGTACATCCTTAATATCGTTACCTTTTTATTTACAAAATACAAAACTTGTTTCTACATTTTTTGGACATAAAATAAAATTGCTTTTTGTTCTTTTTCGAAACAAAAGGTAATTATTTTTCCTAAACTTAAGCATTAACTTCCACAAATACAATTAATAAAAGGCAATTAATTAATTTTTCATCGTAGTCAGGTTTTTGTGTGTGTTAAATTTTGTTTATTAACTACTTTTCAGTCAATGTAAGCGAATTTTCGTTCATAAGAAAAATCAGGTATTGGGGTGGTACCGATGAAACGATTTCACAAAAATTCTTCAAAAGTCCATCGATACAACATCGACACCTAGGAGATGTCGAAAATGACAATCGTTAAAAACTAAAATATTCGCCCGATCCACGGGATACTTAAAACTTTGATAATTATGGGAATATTTATGTCAATTTTTAACCAATCCAGCATTGCCATCAATTCTCAGAAGCTATTCAACAAGTACATTTTGCCATGTTTTCATACTGCCAAAACGAAAATAATTCCGTTGTAAAATCTCCACGAGTATTTTTAAAAAGTACCTTAAATAACAAATTCATATAGAGTGCGCGCGTTAATATATTAAGTTTCTGTTTCCAAATCAGGTAACTCAATAAACAGACTCGAATCACATTCCACTTTAACTTCATGCGTAACATTTTCATCAGACTTAATAAAATCCTGTGGAATACTTAAAACATTCAACGTAAAACCATCATTTTGATGCATTTGACACCATCTGTGGGCAACATCAGGGTACAAACATTTTCGAAATATTAAACAATGAACATGGGCTAATTTTTCATATTTAATACGCATAAAACCTAAATTACTTAACGTATAACGCCATGATTTCATTAATTTTGCATTAGCTCCTACATGTTTCGAATCGGGAGTTATAATTATTAAAATACCTTCATGTTTTAATAATTGATACGCTTTTGTACAGCATAAGATACGTTGATCACTCGATGGTAAGTATTCTAACAGTAAACTAAATACAACTATATCGAATGATTCGATTGGCAATTGTTTTATTTCATGGACATCGTCTTCGAAGTCAATATTCGTGCTCACACAAGAAACTTTTAAAAAATCACATTGTTGTACATTAATATTAGCGGGACATAGATCAATTGCAGTGACTTCGAATACGCTATCATAAACCTTAAAAGGATTGTAACAACTTCCCACATCCAGTAATCGTAATTTATCTGAAATATTTGAAACCACGTTTTCAGGATCAATATTTCCCAATTTTTTCATTATATCAAATTCACGTTGTCTGTGATATTGGAGTCCAACTGGAAAGTATTCTTCACATTGTTGGACACACCACTTAATTCTCGAAAATGCTAATTTGTCTTGGTTATCAGAGTTTGGTTCCCAATACTTGATTGCCAATGTTTCCATACATTTTGCATACTTTTCCAATACATGTTTTTGTTGTGTATGTGATTCCCAAGCTGTATCAGGGCCATGTAATTTTGCGTTGGTACGTAAGTTTGTATGTAAGGATTTAATAAAATTTGCCAATTGTTTTTGCTCTTCTGATGCCATATTTAAAAAAAATTCGAATCTAATTTTTTTAAATATAAGACGGAAAGGGGAAGTTCAGTACATAATATGCGCATACAAGTAGACTCACATCATGGGGAGATGGTATATCTGCTGAACAGTTCTATATATCGGTTGCTTTCCATTATACACCCTGCCACAGAGTGTGTGATACACTATGTGCACACAGCATCCATGCTGTGTTTGGGAAAGTGCAATAAATGGAACATAATTTAGTTCTCATGATCTATAGATGGTGTTCATAAATCAGTTTATAAACATTTTTCAGTGAAAATCAACATGATCTGTTTAAAAGCGCAAAACTGCCAAAGTGTTTAAATAAATTATATTTAAATTATTTTGTATTATTATTAGTAATTAATAATTATTATGAATAATAAATAATAATCATAATTAATTATTATGATTTTTCACTTATAAACAAAGTTATTAATGCTTACACACTGTGTCACACTACGTGACTGTGTGTTAATAGAAAGCAGCCATCATATGGATGTGGTTATGTTTAAAATTTGGGCAGCGATACCTTATTTAAAAGGGGTTAGTTATATATTTGGTTTATTGAATTTTTTAAAATCGGGGCCAAAAATTCTCTGAAGACAGCATACGATTTTCGGAAATTATCATACTAATTTAGATTTTTTAGTTTTTTGGGCCCAATTTACCTCACAAGCTAATTTTCATTCAAAACGATGAGTAAATATTTTCTAAGGGAAATTGGACCAAAAAAATCATGAAAATTATGCTTAACTTAACGATTTGAGGAACACTTTACACGATATAATCTATACAATAGTAAAAAAAGGATATATTTCGGAAACTATCCATAAATCTTGACAAAATCGCACATGTTTGAAAAAAAAGTTATTCACAAAAAACTTTTATTAAGTTTTCAAGGTTTTAAAAATCAAACTCTACGTGGCTACTTACGAGGAGTAGAGTTAATGGGTTGAACAAATGAACGCCTCTACTCACTGTGTTGAACCAATGAACGCACTCATTAAATGTCATTCAACCAGTTTGAGCACGTGGTGAATTCTAACCTATTCAAATTGGCAAAAAACAAGCTTGTTGCAAATATTTCTTAAAAATGGAAAATGAAAAAGATATCGTTGATCTAGACGAGAAAAAATCTGTGCCACTTTTACCAAGTGAAGATAATTATAATCACATTAAAAATAAACAAGTTCGTTTACAACGTGTTCAAAAATTACGCCGTGAAAAAAACAAACAGAAAAAAGAAGCTCGGAAAAAGCGACAAAAGGATGGTGGACCAAAAGCTGTACCACACACAATCGAAAGTTTACGTGTAAAGGATGAAACAATTGTTACTGGTAATTTAGAAGATGATGAAAACTTAGAAATTCAAAAAGATTTAGAACAAGATGAATTTGCTGACTATTACCAAAACGAATACGAACCGAAGGTTTTAATTACATACTCCGATAATCCATTGACAAAAACACGAATATTCGGACGGGAGTTAACACGAGTTATACCAAATTCTCGAGCGTTGTATCGTAATCGAAGTGGTGTGAAAAAAATCGTTCAAAGTGCGATTAAAAAAAATTATACAGATGTTTTGATTATCAATGAAAATCGTAAAGAACCCGATGGATTATTGGTCATTCATTTACCAAATGGACCCACGGCACATTTTAAATTGAGTAACGTTCAAATTACACCAGAATTAAAGAAAAATTTTAGAGAAATTTCGACACATAAACCTGAAGTGATATTAACACAATTTTCGACACGTTTAGGATTAACAGTTGGACGAATGTTGGGTGCCTTGTTTCATTATCGTCCTGAATTCAAGGGACGTAGAGTTGTTACGTTTCACAATCAACGTGATTACATTTTCTTCAGACATCATCGTTATCAATTTGATAAGAATGGTAAGCGTACGAATTTGATGGAGTTAGGACCACGATTTACGTTAAAATTACGTTCAATACAAAAAGGTACGTTCGATTCCAAGTATGGCGATTATGAATGGATTATTTCTGGTAAACGACATTCACTTGAAACTAGTAGAAGAAAATTTTTCTTGTAATGTATTTATTGTTAAATTTGTAATAAAAGAAATTTCAAAGAAAGTTTATAAGTATTATAAGTTTTATCCCAAGTTTTTCCAAATATTGCAAATTTAATCAAATGTTCTAATTATTGCATTTCCGTTTGTCCGTCAATACAACTTTTTTTCTTATTTTGGAAAGTTTTATTATCTTTTTTAAAAAAACAGGGACCTTTTCGAACTGTTACAACGGAATTGACAATATGAGTATTATTTTTTTCTTATTTGAGTGACTGTTAATAGCCAACAAACTCATGAAATCTGATTTTATATATATATATATATAAAATTCTAGAAACCAATTCAACAAACATTTCGTGCAAACCGAAAAAGTAAACACAAAAAATTCTCAATAAAAAATTATAAAAGGTATTTGTTTATTCTTATTATATTCTTTGTTTGCGTAGAGCTCTGGGACCAGACAAAATTTAGCATTCACAAGACTCAATCTCGTTCGTGAACGATGTATTTTCACGAAAAATTGATTTTTCATCAAAACGCCCTGATTTAAATGAAACAAAACAAAAATAAAGTGGGCGAAATTATATATTTTTTCTGGAAATAAAAAGTATTCGATACAATTAAAAAATTTTTAATGGTTCTCGAGATATCTTTGCCACCTTTGATTTGAAAAAAAAGAATTTGGAAAAAGATACTGTTTAGGTTTTAACTTTGTTTTATTCGTAATAAATTGATAATTCAAAAAAATAACAGGACTCAACAAACAATTAACAACTTTAAATTATAATTATTTTATTTGAATTTCTAAGTTCAACAATTGTTTACAGTATTTTTCTTCCAATGAACTCAACTTTTTTTGAAATCATTTGATGTCGAAAACAAATATCAGTCCAATATCGTTCGATTTCTATTCATTTTGTTTTCGCATGCGTTTGTCTTATATGTTCATCTAAATTGTCCTTCTGATTAAATGTTTGGTCACATTCATCACATGAAAATGATGATCTGTGGTGAATTAGTTTATGTTGAATTATATGGCTTCGAGTTTTAAATGTTTTATGACACTCATCACATTCAAATGGTTTGTCTCCAATGTGGATTCGTTTATGTCGGGCTAAACTGCTTTGACTATTAAATTTTTTATCACATTCATTACATGCAAATGATGTTTCTTCAGTGTGTGTTCGTTTATGTCGATTTAAACTGCTTTTCTGATTAAATGTTTTACCACAAATATCACATGAAAATGGTGTTTCTCCAGTATGTATTTGTTTATGTTGAGTTAAATTGCATCGACTTTTAAATGTTTTCTCACAAACATCACATACAAATGATCTTTCTCCAATGTGGACTTGTTGTTTATGTCGATTTAAACTGCTTTGCCGATTAAATGTGTGATCACAATCATCACATGAAAATGAACTTGCCCTAGTATGTATTCGTTTATGTTGAGTTAAATTGCATCGATTTTTAAATGTTTTCTCACAAACATCACATGGAAATGATCTTTCTCCAGTGTGGATTTGTTGTTTATGTCGATTTAAACTGCTTTGCCGATTAAATGTTTGATCACAATCACCACATGAAAATAATCTTTCTCCAGTATGTATTTGTTTATGTTGAGTTAAATTGCATCGACTTTCAAAAGTTTTCTCACAAACGTTACATGCAAATGATCTTTCTCCAGTATTTATTTGTTGTTTATGTCGATTAAAACTGCTTTGTCGATTAAATGTTTGATCACAATCATCACATGGAAATGATCTTTCTCCAGTATGTATTCGTTTATGTTGAGTTAAATTGCATCGACTTTTAAATGTTTTCTCACAAACATCACATGGAAATGATCCTTCTCCAGTATCTATTTGTTGTTTATGTCGATTTAAACTGCTTTGCCGATTAAATGTTTGATCACAATCACCACATGAAAATGATCTTTCTCCAGTATGTACTCGTTTATGTTGAGTTAAATTGCATCGACTTTTAAATGTTTTTTCACAAACATCACATGGAAATGATCCTTCTCCAGTATCTATTTGTTGTTTATGTCGATTAAAACTGCTTTGCCGATTAAATGTTTGATCACAATCACCACATACAAATGACCTTCCTCCAATGTGGATTTGTTGTTTATGTCGATTTAAACTGCTTTGCCGATTAAATGTTTGATCACAAACACCACATGAAAATGATCTTTCTCCAGTATGTATTCGTTTATGTCGAGTTAAATTGCTTCGATCGTTAAATGTTTTATCACAAACATCACATGAATACTTCTTTTCTCCAGTGTGGATTCGTTTATGTTGAGTTAAATTCTCATGTCGACTAAATTTTTTATCACATTCATTACATGCAAATGGTGTTTCTCCAGTATGGATTCGTTTATGTTTAATTAAACTGTCTTGCAAATGAAATGTCTTATCACATTCATCACATGCAAATTTTGTATCTCTAGTGTGGATTCGTTTATGGTAAGTTAAATGGCTTCGACTTTTAAATGTTTTATTACAAACATTGCATGAAAATGGTTGTTCTCCAGTATGGATTCGTTTGTGTCGAGTTAAGCTCTCTTGCCAAAGAAATTTTTTATCACAATCACCACATGAATATTTTTTTTCTTCATTATGGATTCGTTTATGTACAGTTAAATTTATTTGACTTTGGAATGTTTTATCACAAACATCACACGAAAACGGTTGTTCTCCAGTATGGATTCGTTTATGTCGAGCTAAACAGCCGTGCCAACGAAATGTTTGATCACAATCACCACATGAATAAGGTTTATCTCCAGTATGGATTCGTTTATGTCGAGTTAAACTGTCTTGATAACGAAATGTTTTGCCACAATCAGTACATGAAAAAGGTTTTTCTCCAGTATGGATTCGTTTATGTCGAATTAAATGTTTTAGAAAAATAAATGTTTTATTACAAACATTACATGGAAATGGTTTTTCTTCGATGTGGGTTTGTTTATGTCGGGCTAAACTGCTTTGACTATTAAATGTTTTATTACAAACATCACATGAAAATGGTTTTTCTTCAGTGTGTGTTCGTTTATGTTGAGTTAAATTGCATCGAACTTTAAAGATTTTATCACAAACATCACATTTAAATGGTTTTTCTCCAGTGTGGGTTCGTTTATGTTTAGTTAAACTGTCTCGCCAATTAAATGTTTTACCACATCTATCACATACAAATTTTTTTTCTTTAGTATGGATTTGTTTATGTTGAGTTAAATTGCTTCTAGTTCTAAATTTTTTACCACATTCACCACATGAAAACAGTTTTTCTCGAGTGTCGATTTGTTTTTGTTTAGAATTTTCTTTGTCGACTTCCATTGTAAGGTTCTGAAGAAAAACTTCGATATCATTTTGCTAATTCCGCTTTTATATTTTATATATAATAATTAAAAATTTTAAATTATGTGACATGTTTGACCATATATTGCCACCCTTGAACTGAGTATTCTATTTAGTCTCTGCGGGATTATATACCCAAATTTTTGTGACGTATTTAAAAAAAGAATTGTGATCACAAACAAGTTATATAACAATTGAAACGAAAAAACAATGGCAAAATACATATTTTGTTCATGACTAGTTCAATAGATAAAATTGATTAGAATAGATAGAATAAATTAAATAGCTAACACAGATAAAATAATTCGAGTAGTTAAAATGGGTAGATCAATGGATAAAAGTAATAATTACAATTTTTAGTTACCCTGGTGGATGGAAATAATTCTCTTCAAAAACATGGGAATAATTAAGAATAATTCTTTTGAAACTCTGAACATAAAACTTCTGAAAGTTTTATTTTTCAGAAAATCTCTGAAAAAATAAAATAAATGATTTAAAGACAGAAAACAAATAATATTTTGGACTCTGTTAGAAATGACTAGGTGCGTCCATCCGTCTGTCTGTGAAGACGATAACTCAAAAATTAAAAGAGATAGCGAGCTGAAATTTCGAATGTTTGTTCTAGAGTAAAAAAGGAAGGTTCAGTTCGTGAATGGGCAAAATCGGACCAGGTTTCGGCAAAATGGGCAAAACTGCCTATCTTTGAAACCGTAAGAGATATAACAAAAATTTAATAACAAAAAATCTTCTTCTTTTTAAAATAAACAACTTTTATTTGAAAATTTTTTCCAAAAATAAATAGTTTTCTCATAATTTGTGTTCAAAATTTCCTCGGAAAGCAAAAATATGTCCATCTTAAAAACCATTAGAGATTTTTTTTTAAATTGTGGGACAAATAAAAAATTTTAACAATTCCAACATTGATATACAACTCAGTATATACTAGGCATTCAAACAATTAACTCAGTTAGTTGTTACAATACTTGTTTTAATGTAACATCGACTTGATACATTATAGGCTATTCTATTTTAACTGACTAAGAATTTTAATTGTTACGTTTATCCGCATTGATCTACTCATTTTAACTATACTTTAATAATTTTATGTATGTTATCTTTTTAATTTATATTATCTATTCTAATCAATTTGATCTATTGTTAACTATTTCATGAACAAAAATATGTGTATTTTATCATTGTTTTGTTTCGTTTCAAAATATCGATTCAAAGATTGAAAATAATCAGGATTTATAAATAATTGTAGAATTTAAAATGGTAAAATAATATAATTTTAATAATTTATTGAATATCTTTTCCTGTAATGGAAAATTGTTTTGTTCTTTTTATTATTCTTATCATATTTTTGATTACATAAGTAACACATACAGTAAATAGATAAATATGAACGTCATTATTTTTACAAGGTTTTTAAAAAAAATTGGTTTCAAATTTTGAATGCATAGACATAATAAAATTCATAATGTTTTTTCCTCCTCAACAAATTTATTTTTTGAGGTTTCAAACATTCATTTTAAGGCTATTCGATAAGTCTATAGTACAAATTCTATTCAAATTTAGTTAACATTTAAAATGCAAAGTTCGTGCAAATAAGAAAAAATGCTGTACGGTAAGTAATTTTAAATTTCGCACATTTTCTTCAATCGACGTTGTCAAATGTCACGTTTTTAAGTACTCTCGATATAATAACATTAATTTTTGTTGACTTTGATGCGTAATTACAGTATTTTCCTAAATTTTCAGTATTTTACTCGCTAAAATTAAGTTTTATTTATTTACTTTGGGGTAAATGATTCATGGATATATATAACACATGATCGCATAGCCTTTAATGTTTGGTAACTAAAGTTCAATCGTTGTAATTTACATCGTTTGAATATAAGATAAATACAACAGTAACAGATAAATTAATCAAATTTATATAACAAATAAACTTAACAATCATAAAATATACAAAATTAATATTATGACATACTAATCAGATGCCAAGCAGAAATGCGGTCATTCAAATTTTTAGTGAATATATAATAATTTTAACAAAATCAATTGGGATCGTTCAAAAACCTAATCAAAAAAATATGTTGAAACGATAAATCAACCTAAAATTCTTATTGAAATTGAAATATTCTAAAACAATCTGAAAATGATAAACGATCCCAATTTTGGTCATTTAATAACATCAATAAATATTATTTTATAAGCTATTACATTTACATACTTGTATTAGTAATTGCCTATATTGTACAAAAATGTTTGGACGAACAAATAAATGGGAAGACGCTTGTGATTTTTTAACAGAAAATTTCGGCAGAATAGTAATAGTAAAAAAAAAATTTGAACAAAATTAAATTAAAGGTCTAAAAATGTTTATTGAATTTGAATGGCTCTTATGGTTAAAGAAAATTAAACATTATTTTTTACTTAAATTGGAAAAACTTAATATGCACTTAATAAATTTCGATTTTTGCCCCAATTTCCTAGATCAAAAATTTTTTGTATTTTATAAATACGTATTTCGACTACCAAGTAGTCATCAACTGTTTAATTGCCAGGACGATATCAAAATGTGTTTTATTTAATGTACCCGGTATATACCGGGTGCTCAGAATGTACCACAGCGGATTGATAGGGTAGATAGAGAATAATATTCTGAGGCGAAAAGTCCTAAAGTCCTTCATCATTTTTAAACCTGACGTACAGGTAATTAGTTATTAATTAATATAAGTAACCAATCAGAGGTGCGCAATAGCGATACTTTCTGGCCACCCGGTATAATATACTTAAGGGTATTATATGTAAAATATAGATCCCAGAAAACAATTTTGGCTAAACGTGTTCATAAAATGAGCTAATTGGTTCGGTTCCGCACGTCTGGCCGTGGACACGATAACTCAAATATGAAAATTGCTGAAATTTTGTATATGTTCTAGAGCTAAAAAGTTCCCCTGCTAGGGCAGAAAATGTCTATCATTAAAATCGTAAAGAAAGATATATATTTAAACCAAGTTGCAGATATGGTTCTAGAAACCAATCCAACAGATATTTTGAGGGAGACTGTTCAATTAGACCGACATATACCTAATTGTGTATTTTTTATATTAATATAAAGGAACTATCTTAATTTCCAAGACACGCCATTGTTATTTGCGCACACTTATATCTTATTAGCTTATACCATAGCTGAATTAGCCAGAATTCTTTCTTGCGACTGAATATTTATCACCATCACTGTCACCTATATTATAGAAAGCCGCTTTCTGAACTAAGATGAGGTTCTGAAATTGAGTAATTGACTGTGTATATTTTAAAGAACGAACAGGCGTCTTCCCTATCGTATGTTTTATTAATTTGAAATATCAATTTTAAATTTTTCTTTAGTACTAATTCATCGGACCCTAACAACCAGTATTGAGGGAAATCCTTAAAATAAAAAAATTTTTAATTATCATTTGACTATAAATTTTTATCTCTATATCGGATGTTTCCTAAAGTACTAAAACTTTAAGAATGCTTCTTAAATTTCTTGTACATACTTCGGAAACATTTTGTTAACAGATAACCATGTAATATCTAATATACAGATTTGGTTTTTTGGTATATATTTATTATGTAAATGTACATTAAAAATTTACTAATAAGCACCTCAAATCAATTAGACCTAGCACCATTGAAACAAAAAATTTATTTATAACTAGGTGGTATCATTATTATTAATAAAAGTTTTTTTATTCAGTCCAAATTATTTGGCAAATATCATTGTCAGTCTTATTTACAACATTTATTAATAAATCTATTATTTAGCTATATTAATCAAAGAGCCCGTAATGTTCAAAGTCGACTTACTGATTGTTCAAAGCTTCATTGAAGGATAAACACAAGGAACTGTAATTCAAAGTCATTGCCAAATGTAAAAAGCGTTAAATTCATTTTTTATTCCTAAGGCCGGGTACACACGTTACGGTATACCTGTGCAGGAATAGAGCACCCACACGTTACAGTATACGTATACCCGCATACAGTATATGTGTACCCGCCCTTATAAAGTTTTATGAAAAAATGCCTTGGGATTTAAACTAACAAAATATATTCCCATATTTTTGGGCTTCGTAAAAAAGCTTATAGAATTGAAGATTTCTTAAGGTCCAAAAAAATTAAACTAAAAAACTTATATTGTTCCTCGTGTAGAACTCGAACTCTATTGAGACGGCATGAAGACGTAAACGCGAACGTCAGACGGCCACGACCAACTACATAGCAAACTGGTTAACTTGTATACGACCGTGCTGCGCGATGGTACGTCAAAAAGACAAGCTAGTTTTAGTAAATCTATAGTCATAAAACTGTGTAATTAAAAATAAGAAGATTTTATAAATTGAATTCTTCAAAACTGACATTATGTTCGCTAGTTATTTACTATTTTTGAAATATTAGACGAAATTCTCCGATAATCTGCGTAGCTCTCCGAACATCAAGCGACAAGCAAATGCTGACTTTTGATTGGTTGACGCGACATACCGCTGGCATTTGCCGCTACATGACACCTCAATGAAGTTTTAGCTTAAAAGAACATTTTTTGAAGAGCATTCTTTATGATGCCTTCAAAGTTCTATGAAAAACCAGTCAGTCCACTTTCTATATATCTGGGTCTTTGACTATATTGAATTTAATACATTGATGAAATGTCTATTTTAAAGTTAAAAACTATTTTTATTAAATCAAATTTTTCGGTAAATTCGTATTCAGAGTGATGGAATAGTGAGATCATCCATCCCGCCTATGATTTGGTTTAAAAAAAATATTTTTCCCAAATTCTTTTCGAAAAATACTGATATTCTTCCAGAAAATATCAATATTTTTGTTATAAATTTAGGTTTAGCTCCTTGAACATGCTTGGTATATCAAAATATTGGGGTTATTTTTCAATGAATGATTTGTAATATTAAAATGAAATACAGTCTTATATTTTTGTTTTTGAGTTTAAGGTCGAGTTTCACAATTGTCTGTTAGGGTTAAAGTTAAATCAAATTTTGGTTTTCGTTGCCAACATAAATATTTTTATCATTTATTTGACATTTTTATTTTATTTATTATATTTGATTAGTTTTGATTAAATTTTTGACTTTAACTCTAACCAGAGTTGACGAAACTCTGGATTAAAACATTTAATTTTTTATTGCAGTTAAAAATGAACTGTTTTTTTTTTTGTTGTTTAAAAGTTGGTATTAAAATTTGTTTTATATTTAAAAATAGTTTATTATATTCTTATTCTTAAGGTGGATTTATACCGAGAACAATGCCATCGGATGGTGGTAAATTGAAACTAACGAAAATAATATGGAATCCAACCGTCTAGTTTTAATAACGGTTAGAGACCGGATTCTATGGATTTGCTTATTTTGTTAAATGTTATTCAGGTTCTTGACTTTGGAGGTATTTTGTTGTTTTTACAATGCTGTCAAATGAGATTAGCTTAGTCTATTTAGATAAGTGAGACCCTTTAGATTATTTTTCTAATTGGCTGTCAATTTGAAATTAAACGGACGATATATTTATAATTTTAAAATACTATTTCTTCATACGGACTTCTTATCCTCTGACGCTTGACGCTGGTTTCTAGCATGAAATAATTGTAGCGAAAAATTACAGCATTTAGCGTCAAATTAGACATCAGTATCGAAAGTCGATGTATCGTCGATGTTACCACTAGACTTTATAGGTTAATAAGTATGTTATTGTGAGTAAAACAAAACTGTATCTGATATTAGCGAATTTCCTCCAAAGGAAATGCAGCTATTGTTTTTGCACCAATGTTGGAATTTCTTCAAATGTCCATCGATCCTACATTTTAGCGATAGTGATTTTTAACATCTAATAGGTAGGATCGATGGACATTTGAAGAAATTCCAACATTGGTGCAAAAACAATAGCTGCATTTCCTTTGGAGGAAATTCGCTAATATCAGATACAGTTTTGTTTTACTCACAATAACATACTTAACCTATAAAGTCTAGTGGTAACATCGACGATACATCGACTTTCGATACTATTTATATATATATATATATATATATATATATATATATATATATATATAGATATATATATATATATAGATATACATATATGCACATTTTTAAAATGTCTGTGGACTCTCCAGCGGTCACAGTTTTATTCCGATTGGAATGAAATATGGTATTTAAGTCGTTAATGCCGTTAATTCGTTAATGGGTAAAATAGGACGAGAGGAAAGAGGGTTTAGAGGGAGGGGGAAACACAAAATTTGACTATCTTCCTTAATATTTGAAAAATCGAAAAATTTATCAAGAGTTAAGTTGTAGGTACTAAGTTTTACTGTAATTTTGTCTCTTATCAATTTTCTGTTATACACTAATATTTATAGAAATATTTACAATTAAAGATTGAAAGTTAAAATTCTAAATATCTCTGTTCACATTAGAGTTTGAGCCAAAATGATCAAGTAATGAATTGTAGCAAACTTGATTTTCTACAACTTTACTCCTTATACATTTTTCGATTATTCTAATACTAAGAGAGATATTTAATATTTTGTGTTTGTTTGACACGAATATATGAAATATATTTTATTGTAAAAAATTTTGACTGTCGTTTCCATAGTAACTATAAACTATAATCGTTATTTTGGCTATTAATAAATTTAATTTTTGCAAATACTAAAGTCATATCAGATATTATATTTCATTTTGATCACACTAAAATTATGACCGCTAGAGAGTGATTTATGTATTCTAAGGAAATTCGCTAAGTTGACGCAGCTCCTGTGTATCGAATTTTTCAAAAATATTTATTAGTATTTATTTTTGCATTCGCTATATTTATAAAATCACAAATTAACAGCTGATTATTGTTTTGAAAAGAGAAGTTTTAAACTAAATTTAGCTTTATCGCTACATTTTTTCTAGATGGCGCGCATGTTAAATTCTCATCACGTGACCGAATTTGACGCTAGAAAGCAGCGTCAAGCGTCAGCATGAAAATGCACCTTTAGTCTGTGAAGGTCTAAAGAATTTAATTCACTAACCTTCAAAAGTCGGCGTGATGACGTATTGGTATAAAACCACCTTAATTACCCCATTGATAATGATCAAAAAATTTATTTTCACAATTTATTTTTCAATATTTTTAATTTTAGTTTCAGATGATGGCGGTAAAGGAGATGAATCTGAATCTTTGTGAATTGTTTTCGAAGTTGATGGAGTTAGTAACATTCCCCTAGGACTAAATGTATCACACCATAAATTATCACGTTTATGAACACGCCGTACATGTGATCGTAAATTATCACGTCTTGCTGATCGATATGCACAATGCGGACATAAATGAGGTTTCTCACCTGTGTGCATTCGTCGATGTTGTATTAACTGGGTAGAAAAACATATGCAAGTTTATTTTTAATACGAAGTGAAAATGCCGACTGACCTCCATATAAACGAGCAGACTCTTTTGTAGTTTAGAAATGTGACAATTTGATGCATACACCAACGCCGCCAACCTAGTGGTGGAAGCAAGAGTGAATAATATGAAACCGCGCTTTATATGAAAACACTTTAATTAGCGAATTTCCTGAAAGGAAATAGAACCATAGGTACCGTACCGAAGTCAAAATTTCGCAAAAATTTCTTCAAATGTCCGTCGATCCTACCTAGTAGATGTCAAAAATCACCATCTGTAATATATATATATATATATATATATATATATATATATATATATATATATATATATATATATATATATATATATATATATATATCTGTAATCACTCTAGCGGTCACAGTTTGCATTTTATCGGAATGAAATTTGGTTTGAGGCGCTTTTGTTATTGAAAAGGTCAAGTTCGTTAATGGGTAAAATAGGAAAAGGGGAAAGGGGGGTTGCAAGGGAGGAGGAAACACAAAATTTGGCATATCTCCCTTAATACTTGAAAAATCGAAAAATTTATAAGATATAAAGTTGTAGATACTAAGTTTTATTGTAATTTTGTTTCTTATCATTTTTTCTGTTACACTAATATTTACAGAAATATTGACGGTTTAAGATTGAAAATTAAATTCCTTAATATCTCTGCACACATTAGAGTTTGAGCAAAAATGATAAGATGATGAATTGTAGCAAACATGATTTACTACAACTTTATTACTTACGCATTTATCGATTGTTCTAATATTAAGAGAGATATTTTATATTTTGTGTTTTCTTCTTTCTTTATAACACCCCCCCCCCCCCCCCCCCAATTCCCCTCGATGCATGTCATTTATTAATAAAATTGGACTTGCAAATACTAAAATCATATACGACATTTCATTTTGATCAGACTAAAATTGTGACCGCTAGAGAGTGTATTCTAAGAGAATGTATTCTAAGGAAATTCGTTAAGTTGAAGCAGCTCCTGCGTAACGAATTTCTTTGTATTGGTGACTCACGTGTATGCTCCAAATTGGGACACTCATTTCTTTTATGCCATAAAGAACCGCAATCTATATCAGGAGGTCAGTGGTCTAACTTAGATTTTTAATCTCGAAATAGTAATATTTGCATTAAATTCGGATATATATTCTAATTCAAGGTTAAGAAATCGAAATGCAAATTAAATGAATTGTTTGGCTAGAAGCTTACCTTTTTCAGTTGTACCGTACGAAAAACACAAATATCACAACAGAAAAATCGATCATCACGATGTTTTCTCATATGTTTTGCCATAGCCGTTTCACCAATCCGATCTCGTCCACACACAGCACATGACAGACGGCCTTGTGGTGTTTCACCCAACGAATGCATCCGTAAATGACGTAAATATGCCTTTTCAGTGGTACATGTATATGTGCACATTGAACAATGGTATTCTTCACGTTCGTATCTACAAAATTTCGATACTTTAATTTGTATGTAAATTTATTGAATTACGGAATAGAATAAAGATTATTAAAAAAGATTATTAAAATAATCAAAGAGAACTCTAGGTTTTTTTGAAATTATATTTAAAATTTTGCCCCTATTCCAAGAACATTTGTTTGTATTTTATAAATACGTATTTCGACTACAATGTAGTCATCATCAGTATGAATTAGCTAATCCTAACTAGAATTTTTAATATCATTGTGACACAGGCACCAAATTAGCAACAAGCAACATATCTCTGAATCCATATCCCAGAGATAGTTACGATTAGCTAATTCATACTGATGATGACTGCATTGTAGTCGAAATACGTATTTATAAAATACAAACAAATGTTCTAGGAATAGGGGCAAAATTTGAAATATAATTACGGAATAGAAGTTGATTTTTTGCATTTTTATACCCAGTATATTTGTAGATATACAAGGTATATTAAGTTTACTTCCAACTTTGTAACGCTTGGAAATATTGATTGCAGAAAAAAATTTTTGTAATGGTATTCTTCACGTTCGTATCTACAAAATTTCGATACTTTAATTTATATGCAAATTTATTGAATTACGGAATAGAAGTTTATTTTTTGCATTTTAATACCCAGTATATCTGTAAATATACAAGGTATATTAAGTTTAGTTCCGACTTTGTAACGCTTGGAAATATTGATCGCAGAAAAAAATTTTTGTTATAGGTGTTCATGAAATTACCTAATTAGTCCATTTCCGCATGTCAGTCCGTCTGTCTGTTTGTCTGTTTGTCCGTGAAACCGAGAACTCAAAAACGAAAAGAGATAACGAGCTGAAAATTTTTTTTCGTGTGAGTGTTTCATGCTAGATTTAAAAAGAAATAAATTTAACCTAATACGTTGCATGTTAGCCGCCTTTTTATTTTTGCTCAATTTTTCACCGTGAGATGCAACATGTTGCTCTAATATTTCAATATGTACAGTTTTATATTCACATCCGGCAACCGGACACTGCTGTATATCGGTATTGTTTGTTGATAATGGATGTTGTTGATCTTCGGATGTAGCGTTAACTGTTGTGCTTGTTGATGTTGTATGAGAGGACGGCTGTTGATCATTTTGCTTAGTATAATTATCATTATCAGTGGACGTAAAATTTTCATTGGTACTTATCTACAAAATAGATAAATTCATTGTAATGAGCGTGAACAAAATATGTGTAATTGTAATTATGGTGTAGTATATTCACGGATAGATCTTGGACTTGGACAATATCTAGACACATTTAGTGCAATACATATGTCGCCGGGTTAACGTCGTAACCACCAACAAACTTGTAAATTCATTATTAAATATTCTGGCAAAAATAAACTTTGGTTAATAGTCCCCAAATAGTTTTTTTATTTCATTCTTATTAACCTAGATTTTAGGTTAAATATAGTAGGATATCAAGGACTCATGGTATATTCCAACAACTTGTTCCGATAATGTTTATTTTTGTCTGAATATTTAATAATCAACATACAACCATTATCCACACTAACAAGTTTGTTGGTGGTTACGACGAGTAATTCAACGACATTGAATATCGACCTGAGGGCGGAGCTTAAAAAACATGGCTGAATTTTGTGTACAACGAAAGAATAATCTGTTTATTAGTCAAATAAGGAATTATAATAAAAATTATTCCTTGGCGATATTTTTAATATTTATTATTAAAACAATAAAATTGTAGGGGAAGTAGTACTAGTAGTGGGGAGGCCGAAGGTAGGCAAGTATGCCTTACAAGGCCTCTTTTTCTGAACCCCTAGGAAACGCACTCCCTTACCCTCTTCTATCTTCTACCATGTCTTATTCGTTTCCTCTAGCCTTGTGTTCGTTGTCGAACAAACGCGCCTTCTTTGCGAATGACAGGACAGAGCTCCACTTTAGTTGTTTTACCTCAGATTCCCCCATTCTGGCAGAACCAAAGGATGGAAACCTCCTTTGGCTCTGTAAGGACATTCTACCAGAAGGTGGAAAGGCGTATCATCCACCCCGTTCAGCCCGAACATATCGCACTGTTCTTTAGCCAGTTTGACCTGGTGGCATTTACACGGCTATCATTTTTTTGGCGTATCTGCAGCCTGGTGTGTTTTTCCATTTCCTATCCATAGACTTATCGTTTATGGAAGATGTAGTCTGCCTAGTTATTTCTAGATTTTCCGGCCCCTGACATGGGAGTGCACCTTGTACCCGGGCGAGTGGACTGTTTCATTCCCTCAAACCCACAGTGTCCCGATGCCAACACCAAGATGTCCTCTTTTGTCCTTGACAGGCTCAGGTTATTCTGTGTATTCGCGAGCTAGAGGAAAAGTGATTTTAAGCGACGCACATTGCTTTGAGCGCAGCTATCTGAGCAGATATTACTCCGCCGTTCAGTGCAACCCACTACTTCTTCAATATTTGCCATTGAAAGCATGGCATAAACCTCTGTTACTGTAAAAAACAGTAGCGTATAGCTCTGGACCTCTGGGGTACTTGCAGTGTGCAAAAAATCATACGAACCGTAGTTGTATTTTCATCTTCACTTGATTCATCCGTTGTTTCTGATACACTGATTGTTGTTGGATTTTGATTAAAATGCCCCAAAACTAAATTATAAACAGGTGCATATTGTTGAGCAAAGTAACCGTGTATCTGATTGTTATTGGTAATTTTAATTGTATTATCAATTGCATTATCATCATATGAATTTGATGATAAATCACTAGCGATAAATTCTGATGAATTTGTTGAATTCACTAAATTGACATTATCAGTTGCACCACTATTATCATCATTATCATCAGTTGCCTCATTATCAGTTGCATCATATTCATTCTCATTTTCATTATTATTTTGCTCTGTGAATTTTGAACTATTTGTTGTATCGTTTGAATTTTGTTCATCAATATTTATCGTATTATCAGTTGTTGTGGTTGCAGCTGTTTCAAATACATTTAAATTGCATGCAGCTGCTGCCGTTATTATTGGATTTAATAAACCGGCGGTTATTGCAAAACTGGCTGTATTTGTTGGTAATGCTGCTGCGGTAATTGGTGTTAATGTTGTGCCATTAAATGTTGCTAAATTATTGGTTGGCCATAAACCACCATGAAAATTCCATATACCATATTCCATCTAAAAAGTATAATTATTATTTTATGGAATTGTGGGTGGCACTTCCAAATCTTCATTGGTACTATGGGCCACAAAAAAAATGCTTATTTTTCAAAATTTTATAGTTGATTTGTTCCTACTTCATTCGGTTTTTGGGACAATGTTTCGAATAAAAGTTGTTAGTATCTTTATAATGAACAATTTTCGCTGAAGCATTTTGTTTAAATTCGAATGAATAAGGTACAAATTAATTATAAAATTTTGTCGGTTATCGTAAGTTATTTCGCCAAACCGGTGATCAATATGGCGAACAATGACTTACTACAGCAGTGATTCTCAACCTTTTTTTTTCGCGGCACACTTTTAACGATTTCAAAATTTGATGGCACACAAAGAAAAAGATAAGTTTAAAAGTTGTTTACTTACCTATAATACACTGTGTCAAATAGTTTATGGTAATAATTTTGAATGTAAAATAAAATAATTTGTACTACAAAAACAACTGTACTTTATTAAGGGATTCATTACAAGTTAATAATAAGAATACGTTTAATGAGAAATTTGATCTTGATGTTTTTTGATAATTTCATTTATATTTGGTCGTAAAAAAGACAATGCTACTCTCATATCGACTTCTACATTTAACAGCTCGATCTTTTTTTCGTTTTTATATTGGTTAATACTTTACTATATACATTAAAATTATAACTATATACATCTAAAATTTGGTGGCACACTTTAAGAATTTGGCGACAGACTTGGAGGCACAGTAGTTGAGGATCACTGTACTACAGTATACATTTTTGTTAGTTTATTGAATCTGGTATAGAGCTATACTGTAGCCATTGGATGTTACTTTGATTACCACTTATGATAATCGACTGTACTTCAAGTATTCATCTTGCCTACTTTCCTTTTGAAGTATTGGATGCTAAAAAAGTTCCGGTATCCAGACATCTCAGAAGTGTAGAAGACATTTTTGGGAGGTTTACTCATTTCCTATGGCGGAGAGCGGTTGGTTGGTAAAATTAAAGTTTCCCGACTTTTCCCGTTAGTTTGAAGTTAATCCGCGTCGAATGCAAAAAATCGCACCCTTCTAGTATTTCTAGAAGTGAGTTAGATTTTGTTTAGACGAGTGAATCAGTGAATCGGTGAATCAGTTAGTCAGTTACACAAAGAGGTGTATATATTATAGAGTCGCTCTGCTCTCAAGAGAGCTCTCTCCCACTTGACCCCAGTACGGCCTTCAGCCTTGGCTCCGTGTCCTAGTAGGAAAATATATCCTGCGTAGTATAAATTTGGTAAAGTTTGGGTTTTTTTTTTCAATTTTCGGGGTGTTCTGTTGGAAAAATTAATATTTTCCTATTTTTCCGTAACTTTGAAGTTATTCCCCGTCGAATGCAAAAAACCACATCCTTCTACCATGCCTGGAAGTGTGTTAGAATTTGTACACGTGAGTCAGTGAATTACACAAAGGGCTATATATATTATATAGATTTAGTAATATAATACGCCTAGAATGTAACTTACTGGTTCAATTTTTTATGTACGGGAGTGTATGTATATAATAATACAATATGGATGCATAAACAAATTTTAATGAAGGTCATATATGAAAAATTGATAGAATTGATGAACATTTCGTTTCATCGGTACAACATAAATAGCTACATTTTCACCGAAAATTCGCAAAAAGTGTGCAAAGTTGCTAAGCTAATACCTGAATATTCATGTTTTTTGAATAATAATCAAACTTTTATGGTTTCCTTAACATATAAATATTTGAAAACCGGGGCCATATTTCAAAATTTTCTCATTATTTTAAATCAGAAAAAAAAATTTGTTTTCCAACAATTATGAAATATAACCAAAAAATATATAATAACTGAAATTATATATATAATAAATATAGGTTACTAGGTTAACATATAAAATAATAAAGGAAATTAGTATTCATTATTTTCTAAGATGGGGTGTTCAAACCCTTCAAATACTACATATTCATACGACCCCTTCTAAACCTCAATCTACAGGTTTTCTTCAATTGAAATAAATAATTGAATAAATACTTACGGTATATTATGTTAGAAATGGAATTCTATCACATATTTCCCGTTTAATGATTATTTTTAATAAAATTATGTTTAAATTTTTTTATAAATAAATTCAAATGGTTTATAAATTCCATTTTTCTTTCGATAAAAATATTAACCTCATTTTCCTAAATATATATATATATATATAGAAACTGTCTCATCTGGATAAAACGGATGTCGTGGTGTTTTAATATTATTATTCCATGTATTGGTAAAGACTAAATCAATATAGAAAAGGTATTTCATTCAAGGACCAAGTTCGAAATCAAGTTTTTTTTTAATTTATTTTATTCAGGTTTTGTTTTTTTATATTGTCTTTTACTTGAATTTGTGACGTAATTGTTTTGTGATTGGTAGTTTAAAAGGGTTTACCGAACTTTGTTTTTCTATTTTCTCGATTTTAGAAATATCTATATATGTCGTATATTTAAAAACAATAGATAGTTTCGTTTAGTACGTGAGCGCAGTGCCGGATTAAGGCAGCGCGGGGCCCGTAGCAAATTCCATTAAGGGGCCCTTGCTTTACCTTAGGTTTTAAATTTAGGATGATTAATAAAAGAAAATGTTACAAATGAACTTTTCTGGATTTAATGTGGACAAATTTAGAGATTAAACTATTGATATCGTTTTCTCTGAGTAAATCAGTTTCTATATTCATCAAGCTGAGATGATTTAGACGTTTTTGGCCCATCGTATTACTCATTTTTTATACGCTTTAACGTTGAAAAAGAACGTTCGCCACTGCAGTTGGTGATCATGAGATACAAGTAAATGCGCTAGGCAATTTCTACATTTGGGAAACACGATTCTAAAGTCCAGTTCCTGAGCCTCGCCCTTCTTCCGGCCAATAGCAGTAGCCACATCTGTTTTGAGCAGCTCAGCGAACTGCACTAATTCGTCACCTAGACAGTCCTCCAAATCATGTGCGTAAGCACAGACGATAATTGAAGATTTTTTCAAAATCTCTTCTTTGTAAACAGATTTTAACTGATGAAATACTCCAAAAATACTAGTTATTTTATGGTATGCTTTCATACGTTTATCTAAAGCAGACAGTACTTTATCAATAATGACTCAAAAAAAATATAACATCAGTGACTTCCTTAAATAATTTTTTTTACGCTCACGTAGGCTTGGGTGCGCGGGGCCCCCAAATGCGCGGGGCCCGTAGCATTTGCTACTCTTGCTACGTAGCTAATCCGGCACTGCGTGAGCGACAGCCTTTTTGTAATCGATTTCCGATTTAAAAAATAAAATTATTTTGTTGTTTTTTTAGCGAATTTTGAAAGAAATTGTAGCTATTGGTTTTATACTGATTCCGGAAAAATTTCATCAAATATTTATCGAACCTACCTAGTAGATATTGACAATCACTATCACTAAAATTTATATATTTTTATTCCCAACTGGTATTTTTCCCAACTGATATTCCCACTGATATTTTTATTCCCAATTTCTGAAGAAATTCACTTAGATTAATTCGTCGCGATGCACTGAGGCCAAACACGATGCAACTGTGGAGGGATACCGGATTCATTACCGGGCATTATCCCCTGCGGAAGCATCTGCATACAATGGAACTCCATAACGGGTCCATTATGTGCAGATTGTGTGGCGAGTAGGAAGAAACATTCAGCCACATTATCTTTGATTGCGAACCTCTAGGTTACAGCAGGTACAGGATATTCGGTGCATCTCACCCCGAATATATAAACCTTCAGGAAGACCTGATAAGCAAGCTGCTGGCTATTGGCAACATATGGAGGACTCGAATCTCGTCGGACTGAAGTAGAAGGGGGAGCACAATGGGCCATAAGCCCGAATGCTATACTTTTTAGACCACAAGATGTATATCTATCTATCTATCTAGATTAATTCGAAGTTCAAGTTGAAAAATGACTTACGAAGAAACAGAGCCAAAAATGATTTTCCTGGGATAAAACTGTTTTTAGCGAATTTTCTGAAAGGAAATATTAGCGAATTTTCTGAAAGGAAATAGAGCTATTGGTCTCGTACCGACTTCAAAATTTTGCAAAAATTTCTTCAAATGTCCATCGTTCCTACCTAGTAGATGTCGAAAAAATTCGTTACGCAGGAGCTGCTTCAACTTAGCAAATTTCCTTAAAATACATAAATCACTTTCTAGCGGTCACAATTTTAGTCTGATCAAAATGAAATTTCGTATAAGATTTTAATATTTGCAAGGCCAATTTTATTAATAAATGTCATACGTGAAGGGGAATTGCGGGCATAAAGAAAGAAGAAAACACAAAATACAAAATATCTCTTTTAATATTAGAACAATCAAAAAATGCGTAAGGGATAAAGTTTTAGAAAATCATGTTTGCTACAATTCATCACCTTATCATTTTCGCTCAAACTCTAATGTGTACAGAGATAGTAAGGAATTTAGTTTTCAATCTTAAACCGTCAATATTTCTGTAAATATTAGTGTAACAGAAAAAATGATAAGAAACAAAATTACAGTAAAATTTAATACCTAAAACTTTACTTCTTATAAATTTTTCGATTTTTCGAATATTAAGGGAGATATGTCAAATTTTGTGTTTCCCCCTCCCTCTAAACCCCCTTTTCCCCTCGTCTGATTTTACCCATTAACGAACTTGACCTTTTGAATACCAAAAGCGCCTCAAATACCAAATTTCATTCCGATAAAATGAAAACTGTGAGGCATTTTTTTCATTTTAATGCTCAGTTAAAATAACTGATGTATTAAAATAATACATATTATGTAACGGCTTAACTATTAAGCACTATACAATGCGGTTGTAGGTCCAGTTTGTGGTATATTGCCAGTCGTATCATATAGGTTGAAATAAATTCGCACACTTTGACGGGAGCATAGTCCTTATGCACTATATGACTCTAGCCAAGATTGTTTACACCCAAAATATAAATAAGGGTATTATAATTTTAGTCCATAGTTTATAACGGTTAGAAATACTACTTTATTATCGACTAGCGTGACAATTTCGACTTTTGACGATAGACGAAATAATAGCTCGGATAATTTCACTGGTAAAATAACCTATTTATTATGATTTGAATTCGTTTTTAACTAAATAAATCTTTAAATATTAGAGGTCGTAATTTTTGAACGATTTTGATAATTTTGATTTTTCTAAAGATTCTTCGAATCGATTAATTTTTATAAACAAATTTTTCTACGAACACTAAATTTATGAAAAAGAGGAAGTATGCTTGGAGAAGTATGTAGTTGATATATTAACTAGAATTCAAACAGTCAATCAAAGATATTAATATGAGAAATATTAAAGAAAATATATAAATAAATGAAAAAAAATTGAGCTGTCCAGCAGATGTGAAACATCGAAACTATTTAGTATAGAATTAACTATTTTGTATATTTATTATACGTATTGCCACCTATGAATACGTTTTGAACCTATATATGTACTGCCATCTATGAGCAACTTTTAAAAATTAATTTGCTACATGTAATATTACCTATGAACAACTTGTTGAACAACTTGTCGAGCCAACATCTGGTCTAACTTGACGCATTAGATGTTTCACATAAAAAAAGCTGTCGTGGGCGATTGGTAGATGTGATATTCAGATAGTTCTCAAATAATTATTTAATTTTTTTTTTTTTATTAAATCATTTACAAAAGAAATATATATTTATATTTACAATACTTTTAAGTTGCTATGTAGGATATATTGGTTATATACTGTACAGTGTTGCTATACAATATTACTATATTGGTTGTATACTATATAGAAATTGGGAGGGAAATTCCAAGTCGGAAAGACCTGACGTGCAATTCGCCTCGTCAGGTCTGCGAAGTTGGTCGAATTGCACGACGCGACGTGCCATCAAACGGGCCGTTGTGTTGAAAATTATTAAGAATTATTTTTGAGACCTCAACACATAATTCTAAGTACAAAAGTTGTAAAGGAAAAATATTTAAGACAAAATATTTTTCTCCTTAGAGAAGGAGGTTTTTTTTTACAGTAAAGTATAATTTGAATTAGGAAAAAATTTAGTAAATTTTTACTTATATTTTGTGTTTTTTTGTGTGTGTCGAGTATCGTGGTCTGTTTAAGGTTCTACAGCGCTCCTTTGGAAGTTAAAGGGAGCCAAGATACCGGGACAATGTTCACTATCCATCCAAGCACGCCATTAGTTGTTTCACATCATAAAAATTCGGCACTTTTGACGTATACAAGTAAACCCCTACAACTCGAACCCCTATAAACCGAAGTTTTTTTTTTTAATTTTTCGCCTGTGTAAGGAGTCTGAAACCGTGTGTGAGGAGTCTCCATCGATTGAAAAAATTAAACAATACACATGTAGTTTCAAAAAATTTATTAAACTTCTCAATAAGTATTTCATAATAATTTTATATGGTTATGCACAACTTACCAAAAAACATAAAAATTTGTTAATAAATACAAACATAAAAATTATGAAATGAACACCAATGACAGAGAATTTATAAAAAACGTATTATTTTTTTTTTCACAGTGTAAATGACAAATTTTTTTTTGTTTTTTTGTTTTGTTGGTATTATTTTGTTTTTTTTTTTTTTTTCAATAATTTATACATTTAAATTTTACAATATTTGTATTTCATAAATAATTTAATTAATTGTTTTTTTTTTCTTCTTCTTTTAAATGATATTAAACAATTAATTCAAATTAAGACAAAAAATTAGCCCTTTTCATATATTTCCAGTTCGGTTTAAAATCGTGTATCATTCCGAAAAATAGTTGCCTTGCTATTGCAAAAGCCCGTAAGAATGTAACCGTAAGATGTAGTTGAATTAACCAAACACAGTCAAGTATTCCATCCTTCATATTGCCACCGCAGGTGTAGGGACTCTTAAGGATGAAATTCTTACGACTATGTCTTAAGGCCAATCAACCACAACCCTTTCCATGTTTCTATAAATTTAAATCAAAGAGTTGCTTTATTTAAACCTTATCTATGGTCGTTTGACAGTTTGATTATATCATTTTTCACTACTCTCAGTCTCACTCTCTGTTCGAATCAAATTGGTAGAATGTTATTGCTTACGGTTTTATTTGCCATGGACAGATATATCGTTACGCTAATGTTTACGTATTATCTTACGGATTTTATGTGTGAAGGTCGTATGCCAATACGAACATATAATTTTATAAATGTTACTATTGGTGTTGGTTCCTAAGAACTATGACATCTGGTGGCAATAATTAGACATATAGTAGTCAGGCTCAACTGTGATAGTTACAGATGCGTTACTAGGCTTACGTTAATAAAATTATGATTTTGTTTCTGAAACTAATTTTTTTAAAGACAAATATAACTTATTGTTGAAAAGTAGCCTGACTAAAGCCACCATTTTGGAACATGACATCATCAGTAACTTTACCAATAGATACAGTAATTTTTACAAGAACGAACGGATTTTATACCCAACTAAAAAAATGTAAAAACAGTTAATTTAACAAAAAATTACACATTCAAAAACATTTTTTTTCGAAAATATTTTCGGAAATGTGTTTTTTTGCAATGGGCTCAGTGATTTTTTTTCAAGAATTGTTTGATTTTTTTTTTCTTCAAAATATAAGAAATTTCTTTGTTAATATTTAAAGCTACAAAACCTGTGTTTTTTTATTTTTTTGGAACATTTGAACTAATTTTTTGGCATTTATAGGATTTTTTCATTAAGAGTGATTTCAGAATTTTGTACTTGAAAATTGTGTACAAAATTCTCAATAAAAAAAAAACCAAATCGAAAAAAGAAAACTTAATAAAATTATTTAACATTTATTTTGAACGATGATAAAAAATTGAGGTTTATTTTTACTAGAGAGGTGTGAAAGACGCACGCACGGTGTCGTCACAACGAAATTTACTACGAAACTTTTGACCACTACCGGCTTTAAGGTTTGGTTTAGACAATAAAAGAACTTGATGAGATTTTTTACAATGTTAAACAATATCTTTTATAAAAGTTCGATTTTGGCTCTAATATTTCGAGTAGTAATATCACTGTCACGTACGCAGACCACACCCCTTTTCACTCGGCCTGACGCACTGCCGTGCTATAGTTATCGTTTATAAAAGATATGGTTTTTGTAGTCTAAACCGGGCCTTATAAATATAATTATAAGTTATTTTTTTCTCATAAAGAAAAATTTATTTAATTAATTATTTAATATTATCTATTTTAGTATTTACAAAGCACACAAATAAAAAATGATATAATCTAAATTAAGTTAGAATTTTTCAATTGTTATTGTCGTCTGAATGATTTACAAAAGTTTTTATTTATTTTTATTCGAGTTTAAACTAAAATAAATAATATCAAAATTAGTGTTCAGTCTAAACTTATAAATATATTCAGAAAAAAAATGATTTTTGTGAAAAATGTTCGAAAAAACGCCCTAAATACATTAACGGGAACACAGAATGGTACTAAGAATCCTTCCACCAAAAGAAAGAACATTTTTTTTTTGTAGTATATATTCGGGAAAGTTCTGTTTTCGAGAGGAAACAGTGTCCCATTTGGGAAGTTATTGTAATGGGCCCGATTTTTCGAAATGCAAATTTCAACACATCTTCACGTTTTGATGTCTCTATCGACACGGAACAATTTCATTCGACGTATAATTGCATAATGAACACCTAATAAGGTTTGTAAAAACTACTCAAAAATTATTGTTGAATGTGTAACAGCATCCGAATTGTCGAGGCATCTTAAGTAGACTGGTCTCTTATTTTCAAGGGCACCAAATGAGAAGTTGGCAGTGTGGGTAGGCTAATCGCATCCAGCCTCTGTATGACTACTATTATTATAATTATTTGAAGCTTTTAATAATGGAGATAGTGCACTAAAAAGCAAAAAAATAATTCAATAGTTAATTGTAAAAGTTTTTGGTGCTTTGAAATTAAATTACCAAGTCTCTTCGAGATAAAGAAAAGCGTTCTTTGCTATCATCGTATATCTATTCTTGCTCTTTTTCCTCCCTTCTTGAACAATTTCGTGTAAGTAATAAGTCTATAGGCCCACGCAAGGTAGACCCCGGGTGGCAAACGCTACCCTGAATCTATGGCCAGTCGGACATGGGCTGCTTATAAATTGTGAATAAAATATAACGGCAGACGTCAGCTTTAAGTTAAGATTTAAATATCAGCAGTTACATTTGTTAAGTTCTTCAGAAAAGTTAAGCTTAGTAGGTTTGGTGCCTTCTAAAGTTCCTGCTTTTTCTCTTGACTAATAGAGAATAGCTCGAAAATATTTCCGAATATATACTTTCATATAACTTTTTTTATACCCGGTATATGTAAATATGCTAAGTAAAGTAAAAAGTAAGGGAAAGTTCGTGAATGGGCAAAATCGTACCATGTTAGGGAAAAATGGGTAAAACTGTCTATTTTTGAAACCGTAAGAGATCGAACAAAAATTCAAATACAAAAAAAGATTCCTTTTTTAAAAAAAAACAACGTGTGTTTGAAACTTTTTTTCATAAATTCAGTATATACCGGGTATTTAAGCAGAGTTATTTAGTTTTTTTTCAGTTAGTTGTTATTTTCACTTGTTTTTTCTTGATTTTAATGTGAGGAATCACTCAATCAATTAACGTTTGATATTATATTTGTATACTACTCTGTATCCGCTATATGTATAGGGTGTCCCCCATTTTTCACAACAATTTTTTGATAACAATGTTTTGTGTGTGTATTTGTGTATATGTATGTGACGTGATAATTAATTATCTACAAAATGGTCTCGTTATCATCTAAAAAATTTGTTGTTTATTTTGAAAGGTCTATATTTTTGTTTTTTTTTTTTCTTTGATGAATAATTATTTAACAATTATTCAAAATTCTACAATATATTCTAGAAAAGCATCTTCAAAATGAAATATTTTTTATAAACTTATGAAAAAAGCACAATATTTTTTATTTTTGTTTGTTTGTTATAAATTGATAATAATAATTAGTTTTTTTACTTTTATTTGTAGGTTAGGTTTAAACATCTAAATTGGTTGTTAACAAAGTGAATTAAATATTGTTTAGTTTTTTTTTTTTTTTTTGTTATTAAATAAAGGCAATGATAATTGTTTTGTTTTTTTTCTTAAATATGGCTGAGCCTTATCTACAATAAATATTGTGTTTTCAAATTTTTTTTTTGTATATAAAAATTACATATGTTTTTTGGAGCGGGGCTGTGGGGGGATTTTACAATTATTTGGGGGGATTTGTTTTTGAAAATTAAACACATATACAGTTTTCATCATGGCCAATCACATTCATTTAAACAGTTTACAAAAATGGATATTGTATTGAAATTGATAATCGTTTTTTCGAATGGTCTCTCGAGGAAAATCTGGAGAAGTTTTTCGTTTCGTAGAATGTAGAGTTCTACCAAAAATACAGTTTCATTAATATCGGAGTTGTCAGTTATTTTCGGAGCTATACATAGGCGAAAATCTGGACATTATTTAAATGTTTAGATGGCTCAATTAAGGACCTAAATTGGTTTGTTTTAATGTGGTAACAGATTTTACACATCTTTAAAGAAGTGCAGATAGTGAAGAATTATATGCATCATACCATAGGATCTTGGTAGCTTAGTTCGTAGAGCATCTAATCTAGAATGCCCAAGGTCGTGGATTAAATCCCAATTCAAGATGCCCACGATTCCAACCGGTCCTTTTTCTTCTGTATTAGGTCAATTTGAGTCCAACAATTTCGGAATCAATTATTAGATTGGAAAAATAATAATCTACCTAAATTCATTATATTTCAACCACCAGATTCTTCAATTATTAGTCACCAGTATGTTAAATCTTATACTGACGACTAACAACGCAACAATTTGGTAGTTGCGAAAAAAGATTGTAGTTAAAAGCTATTTTAATACCAATTTCAATACAATTTTTTTTTGAATAAAAAAAAAACCAAAAAAAGAATTTTAAATAATAAAATAGAAAAAGTTTCTTAACTATCAATATATTGAAGCATTTGGTTTTTGAATTAATATCTAATAATGTGGAATTTGTATTTATAATTAGTGACATTTAAATGTTATGGAACATAATAAAAATTGTTTTTTTTTTTGGTTTAAATCTTAATGTAATTAATTATATATAGGCAACGAATCTTTAGTAACATTTTTCAATAGAAATTTTTTTTTCCATACATTTTAACATATTTTTTTTTTTAAATACCGTGTGTATTTGTGTGTGTGTGTCTGTCTATAATATATACAAAGGGTATTAAAAATGAAAATAATTATTTAAAATTAATTCAAAATTTTATGCAAACATTGTCAGTAGCTATACTACCGTAGAACACATTAAAAATCTAAAACAAATACTTGAAACAGAAATAAATTAAAAAAGTTACTAGTGCGAAAAATAATTTGTTTCATTTAATTTATTACAAATTTTTTAAATTTATTAATTAAATATAAGTATGTGATAATTATATCGTATTATAATAATCAACTCCGAATCAATAAATTGTCTTCGGAAATGCTTATTTATAGATATAACGATATAGAAGATCGAGTATTGAGGTCGTGAATGCTGATATTTTCATTTCGAAATCCGCTCGTTTAAGTTCTTTTATCTGTCACTTAAATATGA
The DNA here is from genome assembly GCA_963920215.1 of Nineta flava. NCBI lineage: Eukaryota > Metazoa > Arthropoda > Insecta > Neuroptera > Chrysopidae > Nineta > Nineta flava. The sequence continues at coordinate 126,355,064 of OY986041.1, forward strand.
CTTCCATATATTTTTATCTGAGGTACCCTATGAAATCATATTTTATCATATTTTTCTAATGAGTGTTTCCATTTAACAAATTTAACTAATCGAGCACATTAATCTATTTAATTAAATAGACTTTCAATTTTCTTGGACAAAAAAATAGTTTCGTTGTTTTCGTTAAATTGTTAATTGAATTCTACATATATTAAAAAAAAATTCAATTAAAAAAATTGCAATCATCGTCGGAAGCTAAGTCACCATAACACATAAAAAAATTAAAATAAACATATAAGAAAAAAAACAAACAAATTGGAAAGGTGCAGAAGTAAATCTCTTTGGGGAAATGAAAAAGTATTGGTTGACCGTAATTTAGTGGAGAGGATAAAATAATACAAACCCTCCCCTTTAACGCTATCCTCTGGCATGATAATCTGTCTCTATGTCACAATTCAAAATGTGAAGTTTGAAAAAAATTAATTGATTAAAAGTTGTAGAACATACAATTTCATACACAAAACTCTTCAAACACATGTTAATTTGCCAATTACTTTGCTTAGTAAAGTACGACAAAGATACGTCCGAAAAATCCATAAGTCTTTGGGTCACTTGTAAACTATTTTTTTCAACGAATTAATTCAACTGGTAATAATATCAAAATATGTGTTATGTGGTTGTTTAGCTACTGCCGATAATTGCGTTACAATTGATATACCGACCGATATCTAGAGTTTTATTACAATTATTTGTTTGAATAAATTTTTAATATTTTGTATCAAGTGTTGCAGGAGTTATGTGAATTGGAAGACGTAAAATTTCCAATACAAACGGGTTAGCCCGGACATAAACTCAACAGTCCGTTGAAATTAATGGCGCTCAGTTACACTTGAAGGAATAATTTAATTAATAAGTTTATATAAATTTTATATAATATTTAATAATATTGCGCGTAAAAAATGAATTTGCACTTAACAACCCCTATTCACTGTACTTAGCAACGAGGTACTATATTAATATATATGATGACCGAACTGTGTGACTCACAAAGTTATATTCACTATACGCTTACTTAAGATATCTGAATTACAGTTCGCATTGTGTATAAACAAAAATATTTGTTTTTATATTGTTTTATGCATAGTTCCAAGCAACTAACATTTGTTATACGTAACAACCAAATATGTTATACATAGTAACCATTACAATTTGCTCGTTTATACGTTTAAGGTCAAATCAAATAAAATAAATAATATTTTTAGTGCAGCTAATCATAAAAGATTTGTAAACCCGAAAAATTTGCATGTAGTAAATTAAAATTAAATTAAATTAATTACAAATATTTCTAGATTTAAACAAAACAAAATAATTAATTTAAATGATTGTGTGTGAACATAAAAATGCGGGAAACATACAGAATTGTGTAAGAAGTATATCGAGCAATCCCGGTATATAATTTTTGACAAAAAAAATATGTTAAAATGTAAATATGATTTGTTTGTTTTATGATGATAATAATTGATTTTTTTTTTAGGAATTATATGTATAATCATAATTTTATAAGCTATTTTGTAATTTTGAAAATTTTCTCGTTTTTTCTTTTAATCATTTTATTTTTAATTAACAATCTAGCTAAGTAATTAAATAGAGAGAGTTTGTGTGTAATAGAAAGATGATAAGAAGATAGAAATAGAGTGAGCAGAAATGTATATATATATATATATATATATATATATATATATATATTGTATATATATATATATATATATATATATATATATATATATATATATATATATATATATATATTTGTGTGAGAATGTTTTGTTTTGTTATTTTATGTACAAGAAATTTATTTTATTAAAAATTATTATTTTTTGTTGTTGTTGTTTAATTGAAAGAGCTATCATTTTTTCGTTTACATGATATTTTAAGGGAGTGTGTGTGTCTATGTGTGTGGTGGGGGGTGTGGAGGGAGATTTAAGGATTAATTAATTAAATAAAATTAAGTCCTGGAATGATGACTTATCCCTGAAGAATTGTTATATAATATATGTTTTTGTTGTTGTTGTTGTGGAATGATTCATTCCATGTACGCACGCGCATCGAGCATTAAAAATATTCATCTTCAAACAACAATTGTTGAAAATAAAATATATTTTTGAAATTTTAATCCAAAAGTTTAAAACATAAACTATTAGTCCACAGTACAGCACTGTCTTTTTTAATGATTAGTAACAAGCTAAATTTTTGTCAGTAGCTTCCATTCAACGAGACGCCCAACTTTTCTTTCGTGAAAATTTTGGATGATAGTGACTAACGAAGCATGTAAGAGAGTAACTTTTGTTTGTTTGACGATAGCAAAAATTTTATCAGTAACAGTTAATTTGTTTGTTAAATTGAGAGTTAATGTAATAAAGACTTCAAAAAAACTTGTGACCTACAAAATGGATGGTGTGACAGGTAGGTCCTCCACCCCGAACATGTTCAAATAACGGGGAATACATAGTTATTAGTAACAAGCTGATTTTTATGCAGTTAATTAATAATGGTGTGTATAATTTGATGGCCACCTTGCCCTACAAATTCAGTGGTTTAATTTCCCAGTTCTACGCTCTAAACATGTCAATGTAAAATTTTCATTTATAAATTAGAAACATGTATTCTTATTTCAATGACACACAACGTTTATACATATTGTAGGTCTCATTTATTCAACCTTTAGTTCATAAAAGACTACTAATATTGTTTTTATCGTGAATACACTCAATTGCGCCAAGTAACGGTTATTTAAGTAGCGCCAAGTAATAACTATGTATACCCCGTTATTTGAACATGTTGGGGGGGGGGACCTTCCTGTCAGACCATTCATTTTGTAGGACTAAAGTTTTTTTGAAGTCTTAATTACATTATCTCTCAATTTAACTAACAAATTAACTATTACTGATAAAATATTTGCTATTGTCAAAAAAACAAATTACTCTCTTACGCGCTTCGTCGTTAGTCACTATCATCAAAAATTTTTGCGAGAAAAAAGTTGGGCGTCTCGTCGAAAGGAAGCTATTGGCAAAAATTTAGCCTGTTACTAATCATTAAAAAAAAAACCGTGCTGTACTGTGGACAATATGTGCTATATGTGTTTCATAATCGATGTACATTTTTCAAATTTTTGCAGTCTGGTTTGTGCCAAATTTATTGGGCTCACGAAAAAATGTTTCAATTAAAAGTTGTTTGTTATAAAATTATTAACACCTTTTGTTCGATTTACTTTGTCGAAAACTGAATAGATTTGTCACAAAACAACTATAAAATTTTGAAAAATTACAGTCATTACTAATGTACAGTTATTACTAATACATAAAAATATTTTAAATAAAATAATAATATGCGTATGTGCTTGAACCGCTGACGAAAACAAATTTGAAACATAATAAAACTAAAATTGTGTACCAACTTAAGATTTGATAGTGGCGTTTTCTCATATAACGTGATCGCGTCGATATGAACCGAGATTCACTCGCATATACTAGTCAAGCCTTAATTTATTGTTTTAATTTTGGATTAATTTTCATTTTTGTTAAACAAAAAGTTTATTATTTCAGGATTTTTCTATAATTAATAAACCCCTGATAATTTAGATGAGCCAATTTTGTTACGAAGTGATTAATTTAGGGCTTTAATTGATTAATTCGTGTTATTAACAAAAATTTTGATTCAGTGATATATATATTATATTATATTAATATAAGAGTCATCTAAACTTTTCATGGCATGCATTTTTTTGATTGGTAGAGCGCAATTAAGGTATTTTTTATTTTGAAGGTTTTCAGTTAAGATGAACAAATTTTCATGATTTTTCTTGATAAAGTATTGGTTGAAGTTTATAGGTCTTCGAATACAAGAGAAAAGACTTGGCTGAAATTGTCTTTTTTTCTTTATCCGTCTCTCTCGCCCAATTATTTTCGCCCAAAACCAAAACTATGTACAATAATGGCGTTTAAATCTCGCATTATTGGAAACGAAGATATGTTCGCAAAAAAACACAATTTTTTTCGGGTTTTCCTGAAAACATCTCTTCCATTTCAACCAAAGATGTAAGTGGTCTTACGTGTGTTTTATGCAGACTGACGCAACGCAACTTTCAGATATTATGAAATATCACGCAACGCAACGGTTCGAGCTGAACGCAACGCCATGCGTAACTGGCCGCGCATTTTCGTGCTGAATTATCTTTTTGGTAAAAATTTCATCAGAATATTACAACAGTAGATATGTCAAGTTTGTTCTCAAAGATCTAAAACACCACATTTCGACATAAGAAATTTTGAATTTGGAAATAAAATTTTTTTCCCAATTTTTTTCTGTTAAAAATAATGAAAACTAATCTATCTTTACTGACTTCAAAGATTTTTCAATTTTTTTTAAAGTCAAATTGCACTCAACTAATTTATTAACGAAAATATTTTATTAAGCACTTAGATTCATATATTAATTAATCAATATTTTGTGTGTTTCATTAATTCATAATAATTTTGGAAGAACTTATAATAATATTTTATAGTAAATTTTAAAGTGTTTTTGTCTTTTGTCATTATCGTTGTATTAATGTAAATTTTTTATAATATATGCCAAGGATTAAGCGAATCGTTCGTTTTTAATTAAAAGCTATATAATTTATATATTGAATTGAAAATAATTATTAGTTTATTTTAATCATGAGCTTGTTGGTATTATAGAACATTTTTTTAACTGAGATATGAAGAATTAACCATGGATCCACGAGAATGTTATCTATGGATGTTACTCTTTTATTTTTATCGTTTATTGATTTTAAGAGGATAAGGGGCGCTTTAAGGTGAAATTAAAAACGTCTGGGCCCCACCTTTATAAGTTGACGGGGAAAGTGGAACTTCTTTAGTTTTATTATTTATAAATGGTATAACCGATCTATGATAGTTAAAACTGATGATATATGTACCTTCAACGTCAAAAGTCGAGCTAAAATTTAAAAACTTTATAATTGATTTGTGCCTAATTTATTCGGAATTCGGAAAAATATTGCGAATAAAAGTTGTTGGTATAGTTATAATGAACACTTTTTTCTGAAGCATTTTTATAAATTATAAAATTTTTAAACTTTAGTTCGACCTTTTGCGTTGACTATACATAAATTAAACGGTTCCCCTTCCTTTCTCTCACTCAAGGTTTCTTATATATTTCTCCGCAGTTGAATAATTCCCCCTTTAACGTCACATAATACTTTAATCAGATACCTCGCTAACGAAGTTTTACTACAAAGATAAGTTCTCAAAGTGAAATTATATTGGCTCATTCGAGATCACGTGGTCAATATTGATTGGTCACAATTCTACAAGTAGTATAAATTGAAGCGTTAATTTGAAATCTTCATCCTTAAATTAGGAACAATTAATAAATCTCCCGCGAGATTAATTGCAACTAGCTAACTCACATAGATGTTGACTACTTTGTAATTGAAATACGTATCTATTATAATACAAATAACTGATCTGAAGAATGAGAGAAAATATTTTTTCAAAAACCTAGAGTTCTCATCGTTGATTATCTTTATATACATATTTTTTTTTATATTGGAAGAGCCAACTTTTGAAAATCCAACAAGCAAATGGCCAAAATTTTTTTATACTAATAACAAAATTTCCGTAAAATTGTAAAATGGTAACAAAAAATCTCTAAATATGTTTCTCAACTGTCTCGAAATATTTACAAAATGATAAAAATTAAATGTGAATATATTTATATATATATATATATATATATATATATATATATATATATATATATATATATATATATATATATATATATATATATATATATGTATATACTTTTGACAATATGTTCTTTCTAAAATTTGAAGAAAATCTAAAAGAGTTCAGATCAAAGTTTTTATTCATATAATTTGTTTTTTGAGCAATATTGTGAGATTTTTCGCGTGAAGTTTTCTACCTGCTTAGATATTATCAACACAAATACTTCTAATACGATTATGTGCAAGTCGATTTTATTCTTTTCACTACAAAAAAAAATATAGAGTCCATTTGTTAGTTTTCGTTGCCTGAACTTTTTACAATATTTACAAAAGTGTGCACTAATTTGCACTTGATCTAAAGACGGTGTACATTTTTAACACTTAGCACTGTTTGAAAACAACTTTGGTCTTTATAGTTTGCGTATATGACTTTAATTGCAAAAGTGTCCACGAAAAAGGGTTGGGTGTTAGTTCAAGTACCCAGAATGACGCTGATAGGCAATTAGGGTTAGATGTATTGATGTTACAGTATGGCAAGAATATAAAGTTACGATTTTCGATAACGGTATACGTGTAAATCAGAAATTTACGCTTGAAGACGACCATAAATATAAAGAAGCCGTTACTAGTGAGGCTATCTACCCATACTTGCAGCCTACATTGGCAGAAACATGTGACAAAGGCTTAAATGTGAACCATGTTTAAAAATTTTGGATTATAGTAAAAATGATGGAAACCTGTAGGCTCTCAATGATGTTGTCAATCAAATGAATTTATACGGATAACTTTTTAATGAAATCAATGAAATATTTATACTGACTTGACAACTTCAAAAGTATCGCCTCCGAGCTGTAGAAAAACCATCAGCTAATTTAGAAGCTATAAATGCAATAAGTGTAGAAATTCAGGAAAAAGAATTTAAATGAACTGTTTGGGCCGTTGCATTAGTGTTTGTTCCTTAGGACTATGACATCTGGTGGCAATAATTAGAAACAGAGTAGTGAGGCTAAACTGTGATAGTTACATATGCGTTACTAGTGTTTCGCTAATAAAATAAACAAAACTCTTTTTTTATGAAAAATTTAACTAATTGTTCAAATATAGCCTTGCTAAAGCCGCCATTTTGGAGTATTACGTCATGAGTAATTTTACCAATAGAAACGCCATCTTAATCCTATACAATTTTATGGATACTTTGTATATACGGAGATACCTCTAGCCTTTACATATATTCGTGTAAAAGATGGGCCAAGTAAGTGTAATAAAGTGTAAAAATGTACACTTGAAAAGCGTGTTGTACGAATAGTGCGAAGATATGCACCGCGGGAGCATTTAGTGCAACGAAAACAAACCTCATATACTGAATACGAAAAAGAGAATCTAAGTGCTTGTGGATGTGTTTTGTTTTTAATTAAATAAATTAAACATTCACGGCACAATCAGGCGTTAAAAATTTATTTTTTTTTTGGGTTTTTTTTTTTAAAAAACTTTTTTTTTTGGTTTAATTGTTTTTATTTTATTTTTTGTAAACGTGCGAAATTCGCAACTATAGATATATCACAAACTTGAGTTTTTTTTTTTTTTAATTACATATTTTTAATTGTATTTATATAATTTTCTTAAAATTTTTTTTTTATTAAGAATTTTCTATTGATATCTTTAGTTTTTTTTTTTGTTTGATTTTCGTTTTAAAATGCGCGAAATATCATTTTTTTTAAATATCCATTTTATGAAATATTGATTTTATTTTTTTTTGTCTGAATATAGAATTCTTTCAGTGTTTGGGCTACAGTTTGCTATAGAGGACTAGGGTATTCAAATGGATCTTTGCATTTTCGATTCAAGTAATGAAAATTTGAGAGACACATTCATTGACTCTTACTCTTTAATTAAAATTTCAAATTCGCTCCAATACCTAGATAAGTTCTTGTATTATAAATACGTATTTCGACTACAAAGTGGTCATCATCAGTATAAATTAGGTAGTCGTAATTTATTCTTTGACAATTAGAAATAGATAAAAAATAGAGATCAATAGACCAAAATAAATAAAAATTAAACAAAATAAATTAAAATAAATTTTATTGAAATTACTCTTGTTAAAATTACTTTCATTCAATTTAACTCTTGTTAACATTTCTGAAAAAATCTGACGAAGGGTTTTCATGTAATTAATCATTAAAAATTGGAATTTTAACATGTTGTGAATAGCAAATGTTGAATGAACGCATACATTTTCGATAATGTTGCTCCACCTTCTATAGATTAAAAAGTAATAAACTTCAACTTTTATAAATTAAATCTCGTACATTACGTTAAAATTAAAAAAAAAATTGCCTGACGAAGAGTTTTGTAAATAACTTAATTAAAAAGATAAAAAATTCATGAAAATTTTCGTCCGCCATACTTGAATAGATAGTCAAAAGACGATTATTTATTATTTTTAGTAATTAAATAATTACATAAATCCAATTACTAGTGATGTTAGATGCTATCTAAATTTAAATAATTAACTTACAGATTAAAATTTTTAATTTCTGTTAAAAAAAATTTAGATTTTATTATGACTTGTGGGATATTGTTCGATCAACCTTAATGAATGTTTGAATCCATTTTTCATTGCTTGAACCAAAAATGATCCATTTGAACGTCTAAACTAAATTCCAGGGTATCACGACATAAATTAATGTATAAATAGTCCGATGGAAGATACAGTACGGTTCGATTGCCGATGATTGGACCATGCAAAACTTTTTTAATTTTATTTTTAAAATAATAAAGTTTTGATTTTGTTTCTTTTGCTATTTCATAAAATGAACAAATTTTTATTTTCTTTCAAAAATGAATTTATACAGACATTTTATATTTAATTCAAAACATATTTAATTAATAAATTTATCGAATTTGATATAATAATTGATAAATATTGTGTTTTTAATTATAATAATTAATATTTTCAAATTTTTGTCATAATAATTCATACAATTATATGAGTATTGTTTTGAAGATAAATTTTATGTGTCTGAACACATTAATGGCGAATTATTTGTTATTTTTGTTTGTTTGTTTAAATATAGATTTTGTCCGATTTAAAAGGAAAAAGTAGTTATTGGACCTGGTTCTATTAAAATGGGTCTCCAGAGACGTTTCGATACTGATTTTTTTATATGTACAGTGGACTACAATATATCGCCATCAATATGGCTACCAGAACAGGGTTGATTTTAAAATCAAACTGAAATTAGTATACGAAGGAGAATTTTATTGCTGTTAGAGTTCCCACCCTTTAAAAAATATAAAGGTATACGGGGATATTATTATGAAGATATACTATTTGAATGTCGATTATTGGAAATGTGACCAAAATTTTATAACGTCAATAAAACAATCATTCGTTTGTAATTCTCATTACTATACTTTAAGTTTGAATTTAAAATCACACCTATTCTCTGCGCCATATGCATGGCAAATTCATGTATATGAGTGTACATAATTTTGTCATGAATAAAATGCAATATTTATAATATATTTATCATAATTTTGTTATGTAATTAATAATTAAAATAACTGATATCTCTGGAAATTTATGTAGCTGAAATATGCATTATTATAAATTCTACAAAAACTTGTTTAAAAATGTTTAAAATATTATAAATATTTTATTTTATTCCTTTAAAAGTAAACCTACATAATAATTATTTTAAATCGAACAATCTACATAAATATATATATAAGATCTATATATATCGATTACATATTTTTACATTAAATGCTGCGAGAATTTATAATAAATCTCAACATTTTTTTTTTGAAATTTGAGCGGTAAAAAGTCTTGTTAATATAATAATTAATATATACTAACTGGCATAGAAAATAGAACAGAACTGGTTTAAAATGAATTATTATGTTTAAATTACTTAAACAATAAAAGAATATAATTTTTTTACACAAAATGAATCAGAAGGAACGTACTCAATTGTCTCCAAATATTCGTTCTAACAAATTTGAGTAAATTTGATCACGAATGAGGCAACACTTCAAAATCAATTGTGAATCTCATGAAAAATGTCTCTAAAAATGGCATTTCAGTTTTAAAATCTTACAGTTGATTTGGGCCGAATCCATGCGTACGGGATCGAGTGGGAGTAAAATTATTTTTAAGGGCTGACTGTGTACCAAATAAATTAAACTAACCGTAGCACTATCTCTTGAGTGAAAAAGACATAACTGAGGGTGTGAGGTGAGATTTGTACGCACGTCTCATATTGAATGGCATTTGAGAATGGTTCTAGAATGATGAAGAATTCGTGTGTAAGCATGATTCAACGCCATGCCACAACGGTAGAAACGCTTCTGTGCTTTTAGTTGACCAGAACATGGAAATTTTACCCTGGCCTGATGATTATTCTGTATAGAATCATACAAACTTGTTGAAGATTCCCAAAAGGGAAATTGTCAAAGCCTCGATAACGACTATACGATAATTGATCGAAAAATTGATAAGTGTTTGAAATCCAAATTCCAAACAGTGTATAGAAAGCAATCCCAGACGTATCGAAGTTGTTAGATAGGTATATAAGATTGATGGAGGTACGAAGCAAGGAATCCTGTCTCTACAGTTTAAAAGAAAATCACCATTTGTATTAGGATTCCCAAAGAAGATCTGAAACCTAGGATTTTATCTGGATTTTACGGTTCGATAAAATCGGAATATTTCGATTTTATGTGGAACATGTTGACTCACTTCATTTGCTAAGGGGACAGCTACAGCTCGAAAGCTCAGTCATTTACGGGTGACAGACTTCATAGTAAACTGTTTTCGCCGAATCATCATAGAAGCGACAATCGAATCGAAGCTGTTATATAGAAACAAAAACAAATTATTGGGAACAGTTCTTTGTCATTCGGGAATCATTCTCAATTGTACCTATAATTCCGAATTGCAAAAATACTCTCCCAAATAATTTGGCACGTACTGCATGTGTTTGAAAATAATAAAAAAAAAAAGGAGCGTCCTCCACATGATCCCTGGACGTTTGGACTGGCCGCTGTATGCCCGATGTGCTAGCTATGTAATTACTTTGCGCCATTTTTTCATTTCTTTTTCGACGCTGCCGTAGTTCTCGTATTCGTTCAGAACTGGAGTTTTTAAGCTCTTTGGATTTCTCTTTTCCTCTGATATGCATTTTCTATAATTCCGGGCATTTTTATGAGACAAAATCTTCATTTTTTTGGTAATTTTTAAATTAACACCGATTTTCACTTATATTCCGGCAAATAATTGTATTGTATAACTTTTCCTCTTAGTAATGCTCCGCAACCTCTTCGCCATAACAATTCGTCACAATGAGAAGAATTCTAGCAAAACGTGTTTTCACGCTACAACAATTTATAACTTTACACAAAACTAATTCGTAACCATTCACGCGCATGCGTCTACACTGGTAGGATGACGTCAAATAAATTAGTTATAAATAGTCTCGAAGTTATTAGCGATTGAAATCTGCGAGTGTTTTTTTAACAAAAAAAGGTTCTACCGATCCCCCACCAGTGTAACAAAAGAATAGACGTTTTTTTGACGCCAAAACAACTGAAATAACCAAAAGTAAAAATCATTTTAATTATACAGAACACCAATCTTAGGTTATAAAAGAGTCCCAACATAGATGGGCAGCATTCAAACTACGTAAGTCACTCCTGTGTCCCCTAAATACAAAAAAAAAAAACAACAAAATTTAGAAATGGTGTTCTACTTTCTGACCCAGTCAGTATATCATATATATTTATATATATATTTTTTAAAAGTATTTAATTAATTTTAATTTTTTTATATATTAGTTAAAAAGTAAATATTTTTCTTGAACTGAAGAAAAATTAAAAAAAAAGAAAACAAAGAATATTTTTAAAATTAAAATATCGAATATTAAAAATAATAATTTTTTTATTTTTGTTTTTTTGTTCAATATTTTTTTATTATTCTAGGGACACCAACGTGTTGTTATTTAATAAAAAATAAAAAATTTGAGAATGAAGCTTTGAATTGGAATAATAATCATTATTATTATTATTTATGGAATAAATATTATTATAATGATGTAATAATAATGGGCTAGTTATTATAGTATTATTATTATTGATGATAATATTGTAAAAATACACCAGTGATGAAGTTGAAGACATGCTGCTGCTGCTGTTGTTGTTGTTGTTTTTATTATATTGATTTTTCTTGTTGTTTTTTATTGTATTATTATGTTTATTAATCGGCATTATTAATTTATAATTATTATTATTATTCTTAATATTATTATAATAATGAATACATTTCAGTTGTTGTTGCTGCCGCTGTCGCCGTGTATTACTACAAGAATAGGGATGTTCGAGTATCATAGTATTATTATAAAGAATAGTGTTGTTGTTGTCTGTTTTATTATTATTATTATTATGTTGTATCCGAAAAACCTTCGTAGGTGTCCAAATTATAAAAAACGTTGATGTAAATATATCGCTCCAAAAGGCAATGAGCACACATACGAATAGTACAAATGGTATTAAGATTTCATAACCAATATACCAACATGTGAACTCATAATAATAGCGTCCTCTCGGAGACGACGTCCTCGATCAGTCTAGCTCATGATTCTCTAGAAAATGTCCGCGTACTTCTAAATGTGCTGCTAGATCCAATACTAAATGTTGTAAGGCAGGATGTTCGAGTAGATCAGCTTCGGGTAAGGGCGGTTGACATCGCGGACGATATTGACGACCTTTGAAACCTCTATGTAAATGCAGTACTACATCACAGAATATGTATCGTAAGAGTAGTAAACGTAGAAAATCATCACCAAAGAATTGTAGATAAGATGGTTCTAGAAAAATAATTATTATATTAAGTTTTGTCCTGTTTAATTACATTCTTTGACATCAATGATTCACATTCGCATTATGATTCACTATCACTATCTTTGATTATTGATTTTTGTTTAATTACTATTTACATATTTTTAATTGTTTTTTTTTTTTTTTTTTTGCAAACTAGCAACAAAAGTAGTCAACAATTTACATTGTACTCTCGATTATCCGGGTATGGATTATTCGATTTACGGATTATCCTTGCTTAAAATCAAATGTTCCATTCAAATGCAATATCTATTAATGGGAAATTTTTATATTGTTTGGCATATATATGAAACAAACGGTGTGATGGTGCGTTTAGATTTTGTTGTATTTAGTAGTAGTATTATAAAAGTTTATTGATATCTTCGAAATATAATAGTATTACAATCGATTTCTTACAAACTATAGTTCCTAGCCTAAGCTTTACCTATAAATTGACATCAGTTAAAGGATATACATCGTTTACAAAAATCATCGTTAAAGAATGGAAAAATATTCTTAGAAAAGCCATTGATGTTCTATTTAACAAAACCTTTTTGGTATTTATACAAACATGAAAGAGAGAGATAGAGAGAAAGAGGGGAGAGAGAGATATAGTGAGAATAGTGTAGAAGATACTGTCAATGATCTTTGATTAAATAGGATTCGAATACAACTATAAAATTGCTAAAAAAATAGAATGAAAATCGGAAATTATTGAGAAATTCTGAAAATGTTTTTCTAATGTATGTTCCTGCCTTCTTCAGCATAAGCCCTTTAGGACAATCGAGAGTACATTTATTTCAAAATTTATATTTATTATAGTCGAAGATTTGATATTGATAAGTGTATATTTTGTAAGTAGCCTGAAATAATCCATAGCCCGGATAGCTAGAGGTCAAGGGTTCAAGACCCGGCGGATAGTTTTTTTTAAAACTATAAAATGTTTTGAGAGGCACACCATTCAAACAAAAGTTTTCCAAACAGGTGATATTGCTTGACTTGTAACTGAATGAACTTTTGGACCTTCTAGAATATTCGCACTTTGGGAAAATGCATGCGTAAGTCTATCCTCCAAACCTGGTGGCGTATTTTTGGTAGAATACGCAGTTTCCTATCCTTATTCGTCTATTTTAACGTGCCGATAATGTCATATTTCATAGAAACCAAACTGTATGGTTTCAAAACTTGACTTCATGACTATGGAAGTCGGAAAAGTATATTAAAGCTTCCAACTCTCGATGGCATCAAATCATATACTGCACTTTTTGTCTCTAAATTTAATCTAAGTTTAACAATCTATAAACACACTGCTATTAATAATTTCTTTATAAACACTTACATTTTAGTGTTGATACTAAACTTTCTCCGCCTAAGGACAATACTGATTTTGAAAAGTAATTATTGATAGGAGTGTTCTTACATTTTAGTGTTGATACTAAACTTTGTCCACCATAAGGATAATACTGATTTTGAAAAGAAATTATTGATAGGAGTGTTTTATATTTAACTCTAAATACGTAAATAATATATATTTACTTACCCATTCGTGATCTTGTAAATAATCGTGATGCTTCGGTAACAAAACGATCAATATAACTTTGGCACCGTTCCCAATGATGAATTGGTATATTGACAAGATTACAACAAAAACAGAATGCTGTTAACGGTGAATGAAGGAATAACGTAAATAATGATCCGTTATGTTGTTGATCTAAAATTTTTGGAAAAACAAAATCACTTTTAACAATCGAGAGAGATTTAATCGAAGAATTGGATTTCGAAAAAACTTGAACAAATTTTACATGAATCAATTTCAACTTTTCGTTACCAAAGAACCTTTCAAATTCAACACACTTTTTGGAGTGAATCAATCTATTCGTTAAATCTAGGTTTATTGGGGACAAGAACTTATTTGTTTGAACAAGGGGATTCATATTTTCCCTTGCTACACGTTGCGTCCAATAGCATTGAACATTGTATACATATTATACCTCACCTCGTACCAGCCGAGTGGTCAAGCCTGTTTGAAACTAGGAGGTTGCTGGTTCGATTTCCAACGGCGGCCGTTTGCCAATAAATTAACAGAACTGTCTGCATATGAACGGGAACGAAATTAACCGGCTATGCTTGTGAAGGTTTTCAGTAGTTTCCTTTCACAACCTCCAGAACACTCGCAAAACTTACAAATTCCTACCCTGCACACAAATTCCTGGTTCTTTAGGGGTCGGTAAAAAAGCCTAGGAAGACCTACTTGCCAGGCTTCGACCTCTTCTCCACTACTACTACTACTGTATAGGTCTCCACGTGGGGAAGCGTTGAAGAGATTCTGTAAAACATGTGCCAATGGTTGATCCAATATTGGACACATCTTGTGGCAGTTGCCTAGGATAAATGCCACATCAGAGAATCTCAATAAGTTTTTGAATATCCATCTGGAAAGAAGTTTTACTTTATTTCGCAACAAATTGGAAAAAATTATCCCTAATTTAACTGTTTGTTGTTAAATTGTTTTTATGTTATGGCAACTGTTAAGAAAGGATAAATTACAGCAAGTGTGTATCTAAAATATATTTCTGTCACTTGTCATCATACAGAAAATATATTTTTAAGTAGAATACGATTATTCTTGGAATTTTAAGGCATATTATTTTATAAAACCTTACTTTTCCCTTTAAATTTTGCGTTTTTACCAACCCAAAATAAAAATAAATTCTTCTACTAATAAATACAGGGAAAGATTTATGTGTGGAAGATTCTGTGGATTAGAAAAGAAATATTAATGCTGAAAATGTACCTTGAAAGGCTGGTGGTGTATCCTGAGGTGACATTAATGTAACTAACGGTTGTCCAAAGTATCTGGGTATGTGTTGGAATACAAAACTATTATCACTATCGACAATCACAAATAGTGGTCGTCGTGTGAATGGATATAAATCACCCGGATACAGACAATGCATTTCCTTGATTTGTAATGATTTTTTGTTCGTATGTTGTTCCACAACTATACCGTCACGTTTGCTGCATGTCAGTACACCGCCTAAGTCGTAACCCACTGAAATATCACAATTATTACAAATAATAACATGTACAGATTATTTCTACATTAAAAAAAATTCGTTACGCAGGAGCTGCGTCAACTTAGCGAATTTCCTTAGAATACATAAATATCTCTAGTCACAATTTAAGTCTGATCAAAATGAAATGTCGTATCTGATATCATTTTAGTATTTTCAAGGCCAATTTTATTAATAAATGGCATACATCAAGGGGAAACGGGGGCATAAAGATAGAAGATAACACAAAATCTAAAATATCTCTCTTAATATTAGAATAATGGAAAAATGTATAAGGTGTAAAGTTGTAGAAAATCAAGTTTGCTACAATTCATCAACTTATAATTTTTCTCTAACTCTAATGTGAACAGAGATATTTAGAATTTGAACTTTCAATCTTTAATTGTAAATATTTCTGTAAATATTAGTGTAACAGAAAAATGATAAGTAAGAAAATTACAGTAAAACTAAGCACCTACAACTTAACTCCTGATAAATTTTTCGATTTTTCAAATATTAAGGGAGATATACCTAATTTTGTGTCTCCCCCTCTCTTTAAACCCCCCTTTCCCCTTGTCCGATTTTACCCATTAACGAACTTGACCTTTAGAATACCAAAAACTCCTCAAATACCAAATTTCATTCCAATCGGAATAAATTGTGACCGCTAGAGAGTCCACAGACACATAAAAGTATATATATATATATATATATATATATATATATATATATATATATATATATATAATATATATATATATGTATATATAAATATATATATATATATATTTATATATACATATATACAAATTTTAGCTATAGTGATTTTTAACATCTATCATCTTATCTATGATCGATGGACATTTGAAGAAATTTTTACGAAATTCCAACATTGGTGTAAAAACAATAGCTGCATTTTCTTTGGAGGAAATTCGCTAAAAACGAAAAATCACCAAATGTATACAATGAACGTTTGTATCCAAAAATAACTTGCCAAAAACAGCAATTTGTAGGTTATAATGCCGAGACACTGTAGTATACTCACTACGAAATCTTATACTTTCATTTATAGATACCTTTGCGAACACGCTACGTATGCCCTTTGTTATTTCGGTAACTACATGTTGTTACTTTAGTAACTATCAACAAACTATTGAGAGATTATTTATTAGGCAAAATAAAGTTTGGTTGCAATCCCAAAATCTGTCTAATTAATAATTTGTAGAATAGGTTTTAGCATTTCTTGGAACCTTCTCATCAATTCCCACAACACAAATAAAAATATCCATTCATACAATTAAGGAATAAAGTATAGACGAATTCAGAATCAGTTTTGGGTTTCCCCAACTACGTTACTGTTCTATAGAGACAGAAGTTTCCCAAACTTATAAACTCAAACTGCTTTTAACATGGATATTTTCGCTGGAGCAACTATTCAGAATAAAGAATATCACATTAGTTTGAATTCTGAATCTGGGAAATGGTAATGAACTTGCTTACAGTGTCTCGGAACAACGAGAAAATAGATTTCACTATCTCATGATGATTGCGTGAATAAAACGATGAACAGCAAATAGAAAAGTTTAGAAGGCTGCGAGTAAATCAAATTATTGAGAATATTGAGACTTTATCCCTCATGAGATTATAAAAAAGTTAAATGTATCTGGATTGCAAGAAAAGTACCAATGATGTACGTTACGTTTCGGGTCACTGGAATGAAAGAAACGGATTTGAAACAGGTAAAATGGGGAACTATACTAGTGTTCAGAAAAAAAACGGATGAACTCCGAATTGATCATAAGCTGGTGACTGTAAATCTCACAAGCGTAAAGATTGGGAAAAGATGCAAAGACAGAACTTAGAACTTACTATCACAGAAGTAATCAAAGTTATATTTTGGCGGCAGTGAAGCTATGTATGGATGGATGCCACGATTAAATAAAAATACTTACTATCCTCTGGATGTTTGGTTGTCGAGAAACATCCATCTGCCGATATATACAATAAGAGTGCACCATTCGCTGGTAACTCTTTGAAGCCACTTGCTAAAAACACAAGCACTTGACTTAAACTTGGTTTATATAATAAGTATTTATGTGGATTATCGCGTTTATTTGGACGATCACCATTCTCCATTTGAGGATAACATTTTGAGCCAGGCATTGCATATGGCATACGCCCGGGTGCTGGTGATGCATCGTATATATGATTGAAATCATCTTGTGGTTCACGCTCTAATGTTTGTAACATTCGAAACATGTCCATTGTTAATTCCGAAAATTTGACTTGATCTGTGCAATTGCCTATTATTACGATTTCTTGTAATGTTAAATTCATAAATTGTGATTTTTCTACTGGAGGAGTTGTTAATGGACTTAACCTGCAAAGAAAATTTCGAAATTAATAAGGTTTATGCCATAATTCGTATTAAAGAATACACCGGCAGTTGAAAAATTACACTAATATTTTGTGCATATCAAACGGTTTATCGTGAAGTATTGGACGCTGTTCGATATGCTCTCTGGTGGGTAAATTATAAACTAGAGCCAGTAGATCAATATTTCCTGCCCCAATTCTCGTAACATACTCTTCGGCCCACAAGTTTCATGCTCGCACGAAACTTAGCAACTACTCCTGTGAAATATTAAGCTCCACCCTCTACGAAATCTTCGCATTAATAAGGTTGATCGCCTAGCCAACTAATATGGCAAACAGGATGCCATTTATCCCTACACTAGCATTAACCGTGGTGGTTTCCCTCGATAAAATTTTTATTGCAAACACCTTATAACTCAGTAGCATAATATTTCTTCCCGTCAAGGACAGATTGTCTTGATACACCTAAATATCAATTTTCATGTCTCTAACTTAAAATAAAGGATCCCAATCCAAACTTTACACTCTCTAAAGAATATATCTTCTAAATTTCATATTCAATTAGGAGAGTTCTTTTATTGAGATCTTTTGCAGGGACTAGAGATTAATATTTCAACCTACTAGCAGTAGTTACTAAGTTGTTTGCCAGAAGGCAACAACGAAACTTGTCGGTCAAAGGGTACGTCACGGGGATTGCGGTAGGAAACATCAACTTATTATTTCTAAATTTATAAATTAACCACCAGAGACCATATCCATAGAGTGCTATAGGGAATATTGATGTGAATTAAATATTTTTCTGACAATCATATAACCTTAAAATATAAGCTATATACATATATCTATGGAAATATCTATGGAATCTATGGAACATATATCTATAGAAATTTCCAAGGCAGATTATCCCGTTTATTGACGTTCATGCATGAGGCTTGATAGTAGAGAAAATTTTTATTTAGACAATATGCATGAAAATTTTTTTTCACTTGAATTGAAGCATGTTTACTTGACAAATATCAAGGTAAAATTACTTTTTAAATAACTTTAAAAATAAGCGAGATATGAATTAGACAAAGAGGGTGATAGCCATCTTGATATGTTATGTGACGTCATATTACACTTTCACCATATAAAATACACGTAAAACTCCGTTTTTAGCATTTTTGCAAGAAAGAGACAGATAATAATCTTTAAAAGCTTATCCTTGATATTTGTCGGATTTTAATTTCGTTTTTAAATATTATTACAGTATTAACAGTATTTTCATATTCTGAAAATAAATGTGAAAAAAAATTTTCATGCATATTCCCTATTGAATAGCCTAATTCAGTAGTTAAAACCTGTCGTCGATCATTTCAAAGAGTAATTATCGATTAAACATCAAACTGTTAACACAGCGTCTTATGAAAAACATAATTTTTTTGTACTTAAATTATAATAATTATATTATTAAAGTAGCCACCATAAATAATAATGTTTATAAATATTCTTTGAAATATACAGTTTATATAATTGCATTAAAAAAATGGTGTTGACGAACGTTTGAATTAATTATTTAATAAAATTAAAACTGTTTCGTTAGGTTTGTTTCTACCACCATATTTTGAAAACTGGCAGCAGCGCACAGTAATAAAATATACACATACATATACGCATATACACGTGAACGTCATAACAAAACATACTTTATTGTCAGATCTGTCAAATTAAGTCAAATTTACATTTACTGATATTTTACAATAAATACTATACTTAAAATATTTAGGACAAATAAAAAAAGGTTAATAATCGTTGTAAGATTATTATTTTTAAATCGTAAATAAATTTTATTAATGATAGTACTCATTTGACTCTAGCGTAGCCCAAGAACGTCCTTAAGGTGCTAAAAATACTACTAAATGACACATACCTATGTGATAATACAATTGGATTACTATCAGCGTGTAATACTGAAATCATAGCATCAGCTTTGATAAAACTTTTAATTTCTTCTAATACTAAACTCCATTCAATTTGATCATCCGGTTCATATGTGCTTGTATAATCGGCGATTTGTTTATCCAATTCAATAACAAGTTCTCGTACTAATTTCATTTTTTTCAATAGCAAACATACAACGATAAATCGTGCATAATAACGTAATTTTTTTACCATTAAATCGGATCTAAAATTAAAAAAAAAAAATTGAACACACTTTTTTATATTCAATTGTATTTATTTGATATTTACCTGTCTTCTTTTGAAGCTCTAGAATAGTAAGCTCGTCCTCTGATTGCCGCATAAAATGAATAAGCTTCATTTAAATAATTTGTTTCGCTAGTTCTTAAACTGTAAAAAAAAAAACAAAAAACAAGAAAGCTTATTAGACTTGTTTTGATCAAAATCTGTAGAAAATTATTTAGTTAAGTTGTGAGTTCAGTCCGTTCAAATTTCCGCTAGTTTTATCTGAAATTTGTTTTCTAATAATATTTCGTAGCAAAAAATTTGATTAGGTGAACTTTACATTAAAAAAGGTGTTCGTGATTTTTCTTCCAAAATGATTCTTTTATGGAGCGTAGCCATTTGTGGCCAATCAGAAGATTTTCAGAATGATATGAATATATTAAGTAATCAATCATAAAGTATTAATACTATCGAACCCTGTATGATTTCAATACATGCTTGTCGAATAAATATTAATTTATGTCAAAGAATGCTTAAAATCATTTTAAGATGACAACTTGATCTTTAAAAAGGGATTAATAAAAGCATGTCACTAATAAAGTTTAATAGAAAAGTTAACAACAAAATCAACCCTTACATCACCTGGCTAGGAAGGGAAATTTATCTTTAAAACCATAAAAGGAAAAAACTTTAAAAACAACTTTTGCCTCAAACTCTTTTTCATGAATTGTAAAGTTTGGCCATAATTTCAGCAGATATATGCTAAAAATCATATTTTAATATATATCGAAAAATCAGTACTGTAGCTTTTTCCATTCAGAAGATATTTCCGGGTCAAATCTGGTCTGATTTTTCGATAAGTAATAGCACTGTAAGTGAGAAGGCCAAATGTGTCCCTTAAACTCGGCCTTGCGCACTACCGTGCTCTAGATATGCGTTTATATAGAAGTAAAATAAACAGTACAATCACGCATAAAGAGATCAGAATATTTAAATGATACAGAATATTTAAACAATTTACTCCGCTAACTGTTATGCATCTTTTTGTACCCGGTATAAAATATATACCAGGGTATATTAAGTTTAGTTCCAACTTCGTAACAATTGAAAATATTGATTGCAGAAAAAAGTTTTGATATAGATGTCTAGAAAATGACCCAATTAGTCCATTTCCGCAAAGTTATCCGTCCGTCCATCCGTAAACACGATAACTTAAAAACGAAAAGAGATAGCGAGCTGAATTTCGTATGCATGTTCTAGAGCTAAAAAGTAAGGTCAAGTTCGTGAATTGGCAAAATTTGACCATTTTTTGTTTGAAATCGTAAGAGATAGAACAAAAATTTCACTAAAATGTTTCTTTTTTAAAAATATACATCTTTAAAAAGTCAGTATATACCGGGTACTTAAGCAATTAATTCAGTTAGTTTTTTTTCTTTTAAATATATTTTTAGTTTGATAGGATATGGTGGTATTTTGTTCCTTTTGTCCTTGTTTTAAGGTACGGATTCCTAAAATGTATATTTTCTACTAAACAAAATTGTTGAAAATTTTTCTTAATATTGGCATGGTATTCTTTCAATTTTAATTTATACGATCTTTTGAATATTTGATATTTGAGAGTTTTCCATATAATATGATAAATTAATATACAGGATAAGTCAAAAGTTATGGAGTTTTTTGAAAGGTTGGATAGGGGATGCAATTCTAAGATGAAAAATCCGTGGACAATTTGCACCTGACCCACCGTTAATTAGATATTAATTAAATAAAGTATTCAATTAGAGCAGCGCGTTAAACAATTAAAGCAACGAATCACCCATAATTTAGTTGACTAAAATATTGAAAAAAAATTATACTTAAGAATTTATTAATATTTTTTGCACTGATCAAATCAATTGCAATTTAGACTAATTTTCAACTTTGCGTTAAGTAAATTGAAGGTTTTCAAATATTCGGAAGTTTTTGATTTCAGTTCAATTATCGAAAACTGAGTTTTTATAAGATCTTGAATTTTTGAGGTCCTAAAAAACTATCCTGACTATCGTTATGATAATCCCCAAAATATTTTTTTTAAAGAATTTTTACACTACTGTAACGATCGATTCCAAAATCTAATCAGCTCTTTACTTTAAAAAAAAACAACGTCAAATGCCGCCGTAAAATTTCATTGTAAGAAATCTAATAAAAACTGAATAATTCAGTTAATTAGATTTTTCGGAAAAAAAAGAGGTAAAGTTTTTTTCCAAAATTTTTTAAAATTCTACTATAAAAACTGTACCGGATTTGAAACGCATAATGTTGACTTGCTCTACGTTAGTGATTGTGAGAGTTCGCCCCCCTTACGTATCTCTGCTGCCGCTGCGTTAATTCCTCACCATTTCTTTTTCCGTTAACGCGTCTCTAATTGGTTACTTTATTTAATTAATATCTAATTACCCGTGGGTCAGGTGAGTCACGTGGGCAAGGACTTTTCATCTTAGAATTTCATCCACCCTTTCAAAAAACTCCATGACTCACCCTGTATATGTGTATATGTGTATATATATGTGTATATATATGTGTAACATAGTTTTCTTAAGAAGAAAATGAATGGGCAAAAAAAGATTCTTCAACAATTGTAGCCAAATACTAATGCGGCATGTTTTTGGGATGTATTTAACATAATAAAAATAATTTTGGCTTTGATTTCTTTATGATAATGCGTTCGTGTTAAAATATTGTATACTGGAATTTTTCCAAAAATTATTTAGTATTATTTACTTGGAAAAATTGAATATTTCTATTTGTTATAATTATTAATTGTTTATTTAATTATATCGTATGTACAGGGTGTTATAGGGTGTCAAAAAATAATTTTTTATCCTATAAGGTATGGAACGTTGGTTCACTTCGCCAAAAATGATGTTTTTGATGTGAAACATCTAATGCTGCAGGTTAGACCGCCTGTTGGCTCAGCGACGCTTCGACTCATTAAATGAATATATTCGAATTTGACGATAAACATTTCTTTTTGATTTGATCAAAGAAATATGTATGTTTCTAGATTATTTTGGACCTACAAACTACAAAATTCTAGGAATAGTCAATCTCGAATAGTTACCAGTGAGTATAATTTAAAGAAAAAATTACTAGAACCATTTTCGAAAAATTCTAGAGGTATATCGCTTTTCGTCTTAAGTTTACAGTCACGCATGCAGATCAATCTTTTTAACACCGAATACTTCGAAAATGCAAAGTTTCATTGAAATCATAACAATGATTTCCAATATCGAAATTAATACCTCTTGGAAGTTTCCAAAAATATCAGTTTAAAAAATTTGGGTAAAGGTTAACTGCTAACGAGAATATTAACATCGAAAAGCTTTATCATAGATAATGAATTAAAAATATATCGCCTTCTGGAAAGTGTGGACGAACATTTTCTACAGAAGTCAAAAAAATTAAATACAAAATTTTCAATTCCTGATATAACGCTAAGATATTAAGAAACGCAATTTACTGGAATACTATGAATATAAAAAATAGATTATAATATATAAATTCACATAAATCAAAAATAAAAACTCATTAGTGGAACATATTACCAGAGCTAAGACGTTAAATTGGTCATATTAATTTCAAATCAAGAATTATATTAATAAAAGTTTTTGTATAAATTAAAAGAATTATTACAGTTAAAATAATAAAATGTTTTCGAACGGTTCAAGTGTACAGAATGTCCCAAAAAAATGGGCTAACAAACTATAAGGGTACATCCGTATTATAGTTGATATGAAACTAGTCAATTCTTTTTGGGCAAATCGATATAGTTAATCACGCGAAATAAAATTCTATGTATATTTCAGATCGAATTTCATTTTCTACAAGCTTTCACTGACGGCAGAAATCAGGTCGTAGTTTTGCCAAATCCAGAGGCTCAAGTTCGATTGCTGATTTAATTTTTTCATATTAATATTTCATTAAAATTCAATGACATGTTTGTATATAGCATATAGGTATATGCTTGTTCTTCCATACTATGTCTTACGTAACCTTAATGGAATTTGACATATGCATTGTATGGCGAAGTATCCACAATGACCAGCCCAAGCAGTCTAAGGCGTTATGTCTGCGCAGTATACATACTTGGAAACTGGGTGGTTATGGGTTCGAATCCCGACATCGGCAGTTTGTCAATTATTAAGAAAAAAAAAGGGGCGGACAAGAACGAAGTAACCGGCTATGCTTGAGAAGGTCATGTGCAGTTTCCAGAACTCCATATGAATATCAGCATAGTTCCTATCATAGTCGGATGCAACCGCATATCCTACCAATTCCTAGTCTATACACAAAAATTCCTTCCACTCCACTCACAACCTCACATCCATAGGCATCACAATGGACCTTATGGTCGAAGTGTAGCCCGTCGAGGGCAGCCCCTACAATCTATCTATCTATCCACAATGTACATTTAATTCTTTTTGACTCTTGCCCAAAGCACTTCCGGATCCATTTTTACTAGGCAAAACGAATCCGTATCTAACTACATTCAAAAGCTTTCTATCTATTTTAGCCATTTATATAAGCACGATTAAAAGTGGAGTACATTGTTCAAATTTTTACAACCAATTTGTGTCAAAATCAACTTTCGAAAAAATATTTCTGTCCAAATTTGTTCCTTATTAAACTACTAACATAACAACTTTTGTACAGAATTTTTTGTCTAAAATCAAATTTATTCGGCAAAGTTCGACAATAAAATGTAACTTTTCAAAACTAATTTCATCGGCTGTATATCGTAAACCTGGCATTGTCCTGCTTTTCAGATACCCCAAAGCTGGGTATCCTTTGGCATGGCACCTTTTTCTTGAGATACTCTGTATATATATACACATATTATTATATAGTGGTATTATATCATATTGTATGCAAGTAAGTATCATATTTGGCACAAGAAATTAGTGCAATATTCATAACACGTGGCAGGTAGCCAAAATGACGCCTACATCATGTGGCCTGTAACAACGCAACTATCATTTAGATACAGTCAAACCTCTGTAATAACATTTGTTATGATTTAATTGAATATTTATATTCGTATAAATATACGAATGCATATCTTTTTTATCTTTATAATATGCAAAAACGATAATGCTTTTTATTACTGTTCATATTTGTAGAAATGTCTAAATAGTTATGTAAAAATATGGTGTGAAATACTCACACGACATCTACATATATAGTTCATTAAATGACTTCAACGTGTGTCATTGAATTCAACATTGTAGTAGAATATATACACTCCTATAATAGTATTTATTTACTATCAAAATTGAATTTGAAAGAAAGTTGAAGTTAGATCTTAAATTGAGTTTGTTTCGTTTACGAAAATATGCTTAGTGCAAACGATGTTCATATTTCTCTCAGGAATAATTTTGATATATTAATTTTTGCTCTGTCAACAACTATTTTTGAGGAAATTTCCAAAAACCATATAAAATACAATTCCTGGTTTCTCGATTTCAATCGAAAACTGGATTTTGCATGCTATAGTATAAATTTAAAGTTTTGTGTCATTAGCTCACAAATTTTTTTTTACTTGCCAATAAACTACTTTTTCTAACAAAATTAAGGCTGTTCTCGAGAAAATCTCAACAAACTGAATAGAGGCTATTTCCGGTTTAGAGATTTCCACCAAAGCATTACACGTGAGACGTTAACATTAAACTAATATTTAAAGTTTCATTTACATATCGTGTTCCAAGATGCACACATGCATACATACACACAGACCCACTTATAGCCAAAAATGGTTATCTTTAACCTCAAAATGTAAGGATTCAATAACTTATAGCAATTTATAAGTTGATTTTTCTGAAATAGTTCTATTTCAGTAGGATATATCGAGTTAATCTCATGAGCTAGGAACTACTTTCCTTGTATTAATTAATTCTATTAGGTGGGCAGGCATCTTTTGGATTCAAGTTTTTATTATTGCTTGAGTAAAACTGGGCTAGAAAATTGATATTTTCTGTATAAAATATTGTCTAACTCTGCAATTTCGATACAAAGAGAAAAACGCAATAAAAGAATCTTCATATTTTTTAAAGTTTATTCTGCAAAAGAGTGCAACTTTTTTAGGATTCAAATGCAAGTTGGGATCATTGTATTAATCGATACAGATGTTGATTTTATTTTCGAAATTAGGTCTTAAAAATTCAATCTCAAAAGTTTCATGTAAACAAACATGGACCTGTTAAACTATTTTGAGTAACCTTTCACAACTTTTCCCATTTCATATTTATAGGACCTTGTCTGTTTTGGTATATTTATGACTAAAATATGTATTAAATGTTTACTTACTAATAATGATAGTATAATTGTCCTATTTTCGATGCAATTTCACCAATTTGCCATCGTTTTAAACCATATTTTGTATCTAATGTTTGTCTATGTTGCTGTTGAAATTTCCATAACTTTGTATAAATATCAAATGTACGCCCAAAATATGCTTGCCATTGTTTATGACCATATTGTGGTAGATCACTATTTTGTGAAAATAGATATCAAAAAATAAATTTCAAAATTAATGGAAAGAGAAAATAATTTTTCATTTTGTAAAAATAATGGAGACAATACATTAAATTCATTAATCGTGAATTAATCGTTATCGTTTAAATGAATAATTCAACAATATGTCTACATATGTTTACATCGAATATATATATATATATATATATATATATATATATATATATATATATATATATATATATATATATACTTTTCGATCCAGTTAATGTGTTAACTTTTCAAACTTCACACTATTGAATAAATTCTGTGTATTTACATTAAGCCCATATTGTTTACATCACGTATGTAAACAATCAAATTAATTCAATATTACAGAAATTGTGTTGAGTTACAAAGATTACTTTGTTTAGATAATATAAAACTTAAAACGTTTACACGTTCAGCGATATTTTGACGTAAAAAACATGTAAACATATTGTATTTGAGTCAAGAAAGTAAAATAGCTCATATACTATTAATATACACGTTGACATTGACATGTAGACGATCACGTTCAGCGATATTTTGACGTAAAAAAATGTAAACATATTGTATTTGAGTCAAGCAAGTAAAATAGCTCATATATTATTAAACAACATATTTAAGAATAAAAGTCAATATATTTTGTTTACAAGGATTAATGTAGACGATAAAGTACGATTTTATTATTTGAAACATCAGGAATATCTAGTATCTATTAGTAATATAATGTTTATACATTATATACACGATAACATGTTTTCTAAAACATGTAAACAAATGTAAACACAAATAAATCTTTAATTTAACTGGGAAACTAAAATAGTTTTGGCATAGTATAATGTAAACGTTAAAAATAATTGTATAAAAAGTCAATATGTCAATGTAAACAAATGTAAACTCATATAAGCAGAGACTAAAATGTTTACATTGTCGAAAATTTAAATTAAAAAGTATATATTTATTATTTATAAAGTACGTATCACGTTAGTTTTGACACTACCTTTAAGTATTATACACATGAGACTAATGTAAACTAGGCTTACCAAATAAACATTATTTTGGGGGGTAATTTAAAAAGGGGAGAATAAATTAAATATCATTTTAACAACTATATGACGCTTATAAAATATTTATAAACAGCAGAAGGGTTTGGTTTCACATTTACCATATAAATATGAGTCATCATTATTAATGTAGGGTAAATATTATATTTTATGGGGGCGGTAAACAAATTTTCTTACACAACATAAAAAGGAAATTACATCAGTTTAAAAAAAATATGATTTCATAATTTTCTTTTTTATAAGGAATTCCAAACACTATTTTTGTTTGTTTGTTGAATTTGTTTCCACCAAAAAAAAAAAACCGCCCACTAATTTTGAAAATTTGGATTATTTATTTAAAAATTAATAATAAAATTCAATATTATCACACAAACAAGTGATGCCAATATATTAAAAGAAAAAAAACTTTCGTTTTGGATAAGAAAAATTCCTATAACCAAACAAAAAATATCTCTGCAATATGTTAAACATAATTTTTTTTTTTGATGAATTTTTTACGGCAAAAACTTACCGTAATCCATTAAATAATTGTTTAGATTTTTCTAATAAATGACAAAATTCAATAACAATTTTACGTTCATGCTCGTCCATACTTGCCATGGCTACCATTTCTCAAAAAATACGAAAATTTTTTCCACTGGAAGTTATTAAAATTTTTTTTTTTTTTGGTTGTTTTGTGGAAAAGTGTCGTATATGGTGGAAAAACCATATATACACTCTGTCACACATATAACCCCATTATCAACGTGTATTATCCACAAAAAATATTAATTGCTACATAGTTTTTCCAACTGTTTTTTCCTCTTCTTTCGGTGATCGTGTTTTTACTTCGGCGTGTGTATAATTTTAGGGAAAAACAAAAAAAAATTTTTTGTCGTATTTTTTTTTTTTTTTTGATAATTTTTTCGTTGCTATTTTTTACACATGATGTTCTCACACACCATAAATTGTTTAAATAAATCGAATTCGTATAACCAATTGTGGTTCTTTTGTTCAACTTTTTTCGCCACACACACACAACACAGAGTTTTTTTTGTTTTAATAGTATGGGTAAACGAAAAATCGAAAAAATAGACGTCAACGAACGACGTGCTTTTTCACTAAATATGGCTACCAACAACGCATGCGCTCTTATTACATTGTGAATATGATATGATGGTTGCTAATGTAACGGCGCTAGTATTAAGAAATATATACTATATATATATATATATATATATATATATATATATATATATATATATAGGTAGATACTATATATTATATGAACTGTTCATCGAATATTTCAACCCTTTCTTATAGTAAATCCTTTTATAATTAAATAAAAAAGTGTGTGGGTTCTCATGTACGCACGTAAGAAGTTATACTTCTTTTTAAATAGATTTTTTTTGAAAAAAAAAATTGTGTGGACGTGCTAATCACAAAGACAGTTTTGATTTATACGACAAGTGCATCTGATAAGGGTACCGGGCCAAAGGGACATTCCAAAGAGCACTGTATCTTTGACGAGCTCTCAAGAAACGATTCAAAGCAGCTCATTGTAAGCTACTCCTGAAATAAATCAAATTAGGCAACGTTAATAGAAGCTTTGCTGCAGATTATCTATAGACAACATGCAGACATGCTGAACGTTTGGGACTGTTAGTGGGCCATGACTATTGCAAAAATTACCACAGTAAGAAGAAGGAAGATACGATGTCTCACCTACTTTATCTCTGTCTAGCTTTTATTATGAATAGACTCCCCCTTTTGGGTCAATCATTCTTTGATAGCCTGCCTGAGCTAAATTCAACCAGCGACAAAGCTTTCTTGCTGTGATGAAACTGATCCAAGTGGTCTAAGGAGTAGTAACAAGACTGTGTCCATCCCTTGACCTTAATATTTCCCATCCAAGACAACCGCTACCACCTAACCTAACCTTTATACGACAAAACTCGAACAAAACCGAATGCACCATCGCACCGTTTGTTTTATATGTATGCCAAACAGTTGTGTACTCCAAATTAAAAGATAAGGCAGGCATTATTTTATATTCTAATATGAAAACATTTGATTTTAAGCACGGATAATCCTCACCCGGATAATCGACCGGATACTATTTTTATCATTCTATTTGTATCCTTAATTGATACATCAACTTTCTAAATGTTTCTATATAGAATATCTTCGATAAATAAAGTGTCAATATTCAAAGAACGAAACTTCTAAATTCATTCATAAAATCAATTTACTTGTAAGAAAAAAAAAATTCAAATAATTTTAAATTGAAATTTTTTTTTGAAAAATTTACAATTTTAATACTTTTATTTCAAACCCAATAAAATAAATAAACCACCCAATAATTTATATGCTCCTATTTATAAAACAAAATTTATATTCTTTTTCAAAACTATGAAAATGGATTTATATTGCCATCTGTATGTAATATTTTGAATTTAAAAGAAAAATCAATAGACGAGGATGAAGTCTTAATATATATATAGGGGGTGAAAATTATATTGAATAGTGACATCTAACATGAGTATAATGTTACTGTTTTATTAGGGTGGAAAATTCCCTTGAATAAAATTATGAGCTATCTTATGTGTATCTGGTTTTAACAATAGATGGTAGAGTTTCAAGTAAAATGATTTTGTTTCTACATTTTCATATTTTCAGCTTCTGGTACACTTGGTCACAAAAGTAACGGTCATTTTTCAAATGTTTATTCAAGTGATTTGTGCCTTTTCTATTTGGTTTTTGAATAAATGTTTTGGATAAAATTTGTTCATTATTAATATACTGACAACTTTTATTCGAAACATTTTCCCAAAAAACCGAATAAATAAGGCACAAATCGAGTATAATTTTTTTTAAAAAGAACGCTAGTTTTGTGACCATATAGATGTGCTAATTTGCCTGTTTGCACCACCATCATGGAATAGATGTGCTCATTCATGGAATTTGAAAATCTTCCGGAAATAAAAATCGGACTTACGGTTAGATTTTGTCCATGCATAAACTTGATGCCATTTTTATACCCAGTATATTTGTAAATATAAAACATTGATAAATTCAACCAATCACAGAGCGCAAAGTGTAAGGTGACGGGGCCTCTTACCATATGAGGCCACACCTCCTTACACTATGCGCTCTGTGTGATTGGTTGAATTTATCAATGTTTAATTGATTGTATGTAATTGATATCTTAAAAAATAAGCGTCGAATCGAAAAACTTTATGAAAGTTTTTTGTTTGTTTTTTGCAGCTCTACACCGTGGTATAATTTTCTTGAATTAATTTCAGAACACCCTGTATGTACAATGATATATTGAGTTTAGTTCTGACTTTGTAACGGCTGACTATCTGTCAACTCGATAACTCAAAAACAAAAAGAGATAACAAACTGAAATTTTGTGTATGTGGTCTAGAGCTAAAAAGTAAGATCTAGTTCTTGAATGGGCAAAATCGGATGATGTTTGGGAAAAATGGGCAAAAGTACTCATCTTTGATACCGTAAGAGATAGAACAAAAACGTAAAGAAAAAAAAAGCCTCTTTTTTTAAAGTAAACAACTTTTGTTATACATTTTTTTACATAAATTCAGGATGTACCGGGTATTTATCAATTAATTCAGTTTGTTGTTATTTTTACTTGTTTTTATTAGGTATTTGGAGAATTAAACGGTTAAGAAACGATCTTTTATAAATATAACCCCATGTTATATATCATATATCATTTTATATTATAAACATATGGCATATTTAAAAAAAAAAACTATCATTATATTTATTTAATAATGTGACTTCAATTAAGAGATAGTTCACAAGCCGAATGAATACCTTGTATTTGTAACCAATTATTGCCATTAGGTAGAATTTCTAGAAACATGCAATTACACGTGTCATCACTAGTATTACCAAACACTAAAAAGTGTGTACACTCATTTACCAGAAATCGAACCCTAATTACAATATACGGCTGTAACAAAATCTAAATAAATACATTTATTGAAACTTTGTGATTCATCTACAGGATGACCATTTTGGGTTCATATCATTTTTTTTCTTTTGGAATATTAAGATATTTTATTCAAAGAAGAAAATTTCTATAGTATATTTCATTTTTTGATAGAGCTCTCTTGACAGGTTCTATTCAGAGAAAAAAATTTGGGAATAAGAAATTGCAAATAATACATAGACATCAAGATAGTGAGAGATCATATGTATTCCTCTAGCATAACATCTCAGAAAGCCCAAAGGCAGAGCGTTGGTCTATAATGCCAGAGGTTGTGGGTTTGATTCCCATCCTAGATGTGTATGATTTTTGATACCGAGCATTTGATGTCGAAAGAGTACTATCAATGATCAGATATATTCAATTACTTAAATCCCAAATTAAGTAAATGCTAGTCACTTCCGTTGGTATAATATAATCGAAAGGCAATCATACTAACAATGAATAAATAGACGCTAGTTTACAAAAAAAAAACAATCTATACATATTATAAAAGGAAGTCGCCTTCCGCGCCTGTCTGTATGTTTATCCACTAACTCCTTCCAAACCACGCCACAGATTTTGAAACGGCTTTCACCATCATGTAGATAATTTTTCCCGAAAAGTTTTTATGTATAGTACACTTCCGTTCAATAAAATTGAACAGACCTGACATGTTAATTTTCTTACACTTCATAAAACTTCTCACTTTTGCGACTCTCTGTATAATTATTCATTTACAAAGATAAGTACTATATATTTTAAGTGTGAAAAAAGAAATGGAAGAAGAGTAAAATACATTTACTACAAGAATAATCAAAATTGTGAGAGACAGATTCGATTCAGATCTGTTCAATTTTATTGAACGGGAGTGTACATCCTAATTAAAATTTTGTATGTAATATAGATAATCCGAAAAAAATTTACTTGCATGGCTTTCGTATATAATTTTAAGTTAATACACCAAAGTTACATATCACCTTAGTTACATATTATACATTCATAAATTTTAAACAATTTTTTAAACTCTCACATGTGAGGTGTTCTGATAGTGTGGATATAACCATATATTTGGCTGTTATCGATTCTCCGATCAATGAGCTCAGATCAAAGTGTAGTAATTGACCCGTGAGAAGCCGGGACCCGGGTAGCTTCATGTTTCAATTTTATAAAAGTGGACTTTTTTCGTCATTTTACATTCTATAAGTGCAAAAAAAAAATCGATTTTCATAAAAAACTCGAAAACTGTCAATAACTTTCGATGACAATTCTACTTACGCGTAAGTGAAAATATAACAAGCTTAGTGGGTAAATTAAGAAAGGTAATTTTGAATCATCCTTGTAATAAAAAAATAAATTTATTTAAAAATAATTATATCACAATGGAGTTAAAACCTATATCGTGTGCTTGATTGACGGCGAACATATTGATCACATCGATACGATGCGGTTATGCGAATCCCCTATACACGAAATATGTTATTTTAGAAAGTTAACTGCATCATCAACCGCCCTCTGTCAGTCATTGAAGCCCTGTTGAAAGTGTGTTACTGTAATTATCGTGTTGATTTTTGGTAATTTGAGGTCGACTCTGGTAATATGTGTTTTTATTGAAGTAATTATTTGTTTATAATTGTATGAGAAAAATATTATTCTAATTATATAAGATCTATTCTATAAAGATTGTTAAGAAGAAATTAGTGAGAAAATTTAATTTAATGACTGGTTCTACAAAATTTTTGACAGCTTATTATTTCAATAATAAAGAATATCCTGTCAGAATCTCTTTATTCTATTCCATTTGAAATTATTTTGCATTTTTTAGTTCATATTCCAATAAAAGCATGTTTTTTTAGTTTTTTTAAACTCTAAATTTTATTTTTTGTTTTTTAGT
The DNA here is from genome assembly GCA_963920215.1 of Nineta flava. Taxonomy (NCBI): domain Eukaryota; kingdom Metazoa; phylum Arthropoda; class Insecta; order Neuroptera; family Chrysopidae; genus Nineta; species Nineta flava. Next base: position 126,388,767 of record OY986041.1, read on the forward strand.
CTTAAAACAGAATTATTTTTTGTGTTATAGTTTCATTCTTCTCTATTATTCCCACCTGTAATGGAATGAATCCAATTCTTACTAAAGAAAGTATATATCGAATATGGTATCGGAAATTTATGTCAATTATTCTTTTCTAAATTTGGAAATGCCATTTTTTTATAGATTTTAGATAGATTTTTAGATTTTTTTTAAGATTTTGTTAATGACATTTCTATGGAAACTATAAACTATACTAGCACACTATTAATCATGTCGTTTTTAGCGAATTTCCTGAAAGGAAATAGAGCAATTGGTCCCGTACCAAAGTCAAAATTTCGCAAAAATTTCTTCAAATGTCCATCGATCCTATCTAATAGATGTCAAAAATCACCATCTGTAAAATTTATATATATATATCTATGGACATTTGGTATTTGAGGCGCTTTTGGTATTCAAAAGGTCGTTAAGGGGTAAAATCGAACAAGGGGAAAGGGGGGGGGGTTTAGAGGCAGGGGGAAACACAAAATTTGACATATCTCCCTTAATATTCGAAAAATCGAAAAAGTTTTACTGTAATTTTATTTCTTATCTTTTTTTCTGTTACCCTAATATTTACAGAAATATTGACGGTTTAAGATTGAAAATTAAATTCCTCACTATCTCTGTACACATTCGAGTTTGAGCAAAAATGATAAGGTGATGAATTGTAGCAAACATGATTTTCTACAACTTTATTCCTTACGCTTTTTTTGCTTGTTCTAATATTAAGAGAGATATTTTGAGTTTTCTTCTTTCTTTATACCCCCATTTCCCCTTGAAGTATTTCATTTATTAATAAAATTAGCCTTGCAAATAGTAAAATCATAAACGACATTTCATTTTGATCAGACTAAAATTGTGACCGCTAGAAAGTGATTTATATATTTTAAGGAAATTCGCTAAGTTGAAGCAGCTCCTGCGTAACGAATTTTTTAATTTTTGTGTGAATATTATTGTATTGCCATCGGTTCTTAATACGTTCGCAAAATTTCAGATTGTTCAGACGTCCAGAAGTGGGTGAAAACTAGCTTACAAAACTAGCATTACATATGTCAAGCTAATAAAAGCATGTTAATAAAAAAGATAAAGATTGAGATGGCTTCCATTATAGACTTTATGTCTTTTTGAACGGAGGCAAAATCTCATTATTAATCGGAGGTGTTCTCTTTTACAATGGAAGGGGTTTCGTTCCAATTAGAAGGTATTATAAATGTGTATTATAGCCCCACTTTTTCTGTATATACAATTTTTGATCCTCGATTGTTCGAAGCAATAATTCTGTTACACCCAGTATATTTTGTGCATGTAAATAAGAAAAAAACAAAACATATTATTTTCATTTTACAATGCCATTTGAATATGTTGTTTTGTAAATATTTTTCTCCCATTCAAACTAATGTTACGGGAAGTGTTTGTATTCAAAACGCATACATTTTATGCATATACATACATACAAGTTATTCATATAAAATAAATACTATACGTAAATAAGCTAATTACATTGTATGCAAGTAAATGAATTGAAATAAAGGCCTTTTTTTCTCCATCTATGCACCCATACAGTTGTTCTTTTCATTTTTGCAAATAAAAAATAATAGACATAAAAAAAACTATAGAGAGCATACATTCATTTTTCTGTTCTGTTTAAATAAAATATCATTCATTTAAAATAAAAAATAAAAGCGTTAAGATGAATTATGAGAATATATCTGTAAGTTATTCAGTTAATTAGCTTACTTATACAGAAAAAAATATCTATATAACACCCCCTTAATGTAGAGTAATCTTCATTATACATTTTTTTTCTCATTTTTTTTAAAATAAAAAATAACCCTTGTTGCACTTAATTCTGCTATAACTTCATACACATTACATACACAACACCCACTAATGAAAAAGTTTCTAATTAAGAGACGTATCACATAAAAACCAACTTTTATAATATTTTATTCAGAGTTTGCTTGTTTTTTTTTTCTTTTTTCATATTAAATTTTTTTTAAATCAGAGTTTTGTATGAAAAATGGTTCATGATTTATTGTGAGAGGAGAAATATTCTTAACCAAGATTTTTATGATTTTTCCTGTCAAATATTGAGATGGCAATCAATGTATCGGTCCTTTATTGGACTTGGCGTCTATCCACCCAGTATGGCTGGCAGTATGATTATGTTTTACTAGGAGGTGACTACCTTAAGCGAATGGGTAGATAGGTGTATGAATAGGAAATTGACAGCTTCGGCAGGCTACATAGAAGCAAAACAAATGATAGATGGCCACCAGTCCAACGCCTGGCCACCAGTCCAAGTGGCCGAGCGGTCTAAGGTGTTAGGTCTGCGCAATATGCCTACTTGGAAACTGGGAGGTTATGGGTTCGAATGCCGACAAACTGTCAGCGTATGGACAAGAACGAAGTAACCGGCTATGCTTGAGAAGGTTTTCTGCAGTTTTCTTCACGTACCCAAGATGAATATCGGCATAGTTCCTATTATAGTCGGCAGCAGCCGCATATCCTACCCATTCCTAGTCTATACACAAAAATTCCTTCCACTCCACTCTCATCCTCACACCCTTAGGCATCAAAATGGACCTTATAGTCGAAGTGTAGCCCGTCCAGGGCAGCCTCTACAATCTATCTATCTATATACAGTGTATTTAATCAATTAGCTTAGTTGTTTCATTTTTGTTACAAATTGTTGATGTTGCCGCAAGAAACGAGAAGTTTCGATTCTTTTACTATTCGCAAAAGTCGATAAAAAAAACGAGTTCAATAATACATAAAATTTAATTGATAAATATCTGAAAATGAATGCCTTTCCGTTTGATTGTTCTTGCATTACGTTAAAACGATTGAACCGATTTATTTTGTAGCGAATAGAACCTCTGCTGCATCACCCATTACTTTTTAACTAATTAAAAGTCAGAAATGTATGTGCCACTCTCATAAAATAATGTACCAATACTATTTTAGAAACAAAATATATGTATAAAGTAGAGCTTTAAAGTTTTACAAATGAGTTTTTGATGATGGTGTGGCTTTTTTTATTCCTTCAATATTTTTTATTCTCAGCAGTAGTTAATAGTTTTGTGTGGCAAGTAAATTATATGGTTTTAGCTAATTAACATTTTTATTATTTTTGTAATTAAAAGAAATGTTTTTAAAGATTATTGTTGTTGGCTGCTTGCTTGCTGTTGCAGCAATAAGTTTTACAAATAATCATCACCAACAAGATAGTAAGAGCCTGATAAAAGATTTCATCACACCATTAAGAAGTAGACTCTATATTGTGTGTTACAGTTGTGATAATAAAAAAGTGTACACAATAATACTACAATTATGTTCATTAAAAAATATTAGTCCACAGTACAGCACGGTTTTTCTTATTGAATAGTAACAGGCTAAATTTTTGTCAGTAGCTTCCTTTCGACGAGATCCCCAACTTTTCTCTCGCGAAAATTCTTAATGATAGTGATTAACGAAGCGCGTAAGAAAGTAATTTGTTTGTTTGATAATAGCAAATATTTTATCAGTAATAGTTAATTTGTTAGTTAAATTGAGTGATAATGTAATAAAGACTTCAAAAAAACATGTGTCCTACAAAATGGATGGTGTTATCACAATTATTCACATTTTGCCCAAACATGGTTCGATTTTGCCCATTTGAAATTGATCTTACTTTTAAGCTCTAGAACACACATACAAAATTTCTGTCTGCTATGTCTTTTCGTTTACAAACGGACGGACGGATTTACGGAAATGGACTAATTAGGCCATTTTATGAACACCTGTATCAAATTTTTTTTTCGATCAATCTGCAATCAACCGTTCGAAAAACTCGAGACTAAACTTAATATACCCTGGTATATATTATATACCGGGTATAAAAAATCTATTTAACTTAAGATTCCTCTGATAAAACACATCAAAATTGCTGTCCCTCATCGCATTTCCAAAAGTATCACGGCGAAAAGTGTGAACCAATAAAGATAATTAGGTAAAGGTTGAAAAAAACAAAATCAGTATTTGAAAATTCTACCGCGAAAAATAGTTATACTCAATTCAATTGGGATTTTAGTTTAGAAAATTGCGGCTTGCCTGTTTGAATAAAAGGTACACCAAAATTATGCTATACTAAATATTAATAATTTTTTAATGGAATCGGGATTGTACATTGTACAATATTGTAAACTCTTTTGTGGCGTGTTTATTTTTGTTGAACATTAAAGGACCGTTTTAGGGATGCAAATTTTATGTATCATTCTCCCCTCAGATAATCGTTGCTATCTGTAGTTAATTCAATTGATCACATATGTATGTATACAATTGTATATATTACACATACACACACATATATATAAATGTATGTATAACAGGGTTGCTTTAGATTAAGTAAAGAGTGAAGGGGAATGGATGGTGGGTACATAGCGTTCGTATCCGGTGCACCAAGCGCACAATACTAGTTCCGGTATAGTAGTGTAGTGACAATTGAGTGACGCGCGTCGCGATACGCACGGATAAATTCTACACTAGGAATACAACACAATATTCTAGTTTCTGTGTACTGTTATTGATGAGGCAAAGATATGGATCAATTTATTGTTATGTATTAAATGTTAGAGCAGGCCAACGTAGCCTGAGTATAGTGAACTCGATACGTTGATACGCGAGTGTATATGTTACACTGAAATGTATACAAATTGTACAGGGTGTAACGAAAATATAAACTTAGGCTTACAATCTTTGATATTAAAGCTGTCAATGTATCCTCAACCTCCTACCTTCACAAGGCTTCATCGAAATCTTTGTATTCCAGCAAATTCTCTGTACATCATCTAAAATTTTGCTTCATCACAGCTAGATTTTATCAGATTTCAATGCACTTGGTGTCAAATAATACAAACTTCAGGCCAAGCTTTTCAATTTGAGGTTAAATTTATTTTACCTTTTATAGATTTCGAGAATGACTTGACGTCATCAAAAATCCAAAAACAAAGTTTTGTTCCATCACAGAGTAATTTTATTCGATTTCAATGAAATTGGTATAAACTTTCAATACCTAAAGATATAAAAACCCGTTTACTGCGCAACGCATAACTTAGCACCAATCAAGAGCGATCTTAGAATAGAGTTACACGTCGGCCAAACATATATAAGTAAGGCACAACCAAGAAACGTCGTGAAACTGTCACCAAATTAGCAAACGAATAACATATCCTGAGACAATATAAGAGTAATTTTAATAAGAGTGATGATAACAAGAGTAAATTGTATGAAAGTAAATTTAACAAGAGTAATTTCAATAAAATTTATAATAATTTAATTTATTTTGTTTAATTTTTTATTAATTTTTATTTTTGTCTATTGATTTCGATTTTCAACCTATTTCTAATTGTCAAAGAGTAAATTACGACTAGCTAATTTATACTGATGATGACTACTTTGTATAGTCGAAATACGTATTTATAATACAAAAACTGATCTAGGTATTGGGGCGAATTTGAAATGTTAGAATTTCAAAAACCTAGAGTTCTCATTAATTATCTTTTGATAATCTAATATTTAATAAACTTGGTGTCAAATTAAACTAATTTTAGACCAAGCTTTTAAAGTTGGAGGGTAAATTTAATGTATCTCAGGATGCTTTCGAGAATTGTAGGGACAAGAAATATCTTGTCTCTATCTCAATAGAAATAGCGATAGCAGAATTAATTCCAAAAATAGTTGGTTTCAAACAAAATTTCAGTCAAATCGATTGAGATATCTAAAAGTTGATTTTATGAACTTTGATGCAAATAAAATTTTAAAAGTGAATGTATTTTAAGGTATTAAGGGTCCGATTGACCCGTGTAAAGTTAAATTTCACGAGTTCGTAGCATCATCTTTCAATATTTACCAAATTGTACGTATTTGTGAAATAAGCAACATTTTGCATTGTATATATATATATATAATATGTAAATAATATTATTCAGTTTATATAGGTAGTATATACATGGTCGTCCGAGTACTATTATTAGGTAGTCACCAATATTAATAAACGATGGCCATATTTTGTAGCCTTTCCGTCATTATTTAAAATTTACTGCCTGTTAAATATTGGTTGTTTCAAACGTTATAAATGAATTATTGTAATATCTATGAGTAATGTTATTATTATTTTCAGAGGCTATATTCACACACACACACACACATATCAGTAAAATATGTGCTAAATGTATACAATGTATTCCAAAATAGGGAATATGCATGAAAATTGTTTTTCACATTTATTTTCAGAATATGAAAATACTGTTAATACTGTAATAATATTTAAAAACGAAATTAAAATCCGACAAATATCAAGGAAGCTATAAGCTTTTAAAGATTATTATCTGTCTCTTTCTTGCAAAAATACTAAAAACGGAGTTTTACGTGTATTTTAAATGGTGAAAGTGTAATATGACGTCACATAACATATCAAGAGGGCTATCACTCTCTTTGTCTAATCGGGAATTTCAATCATTGATATCTCGCTTATTTTTAAAGTTATTTAAAAAGTAATTTTACCTTGATATTTGTCACGTAAACATGCTTCAATACAAGTGAAAAAAAATTTTCATGCATATTCCCTATTATAGTCGATTTTAAAACCGATTCACCTAGATAAAATTTCGAAAAGCCATCCAATCTGTCTTAAATGCTTCAAGGTCATTCAAAACTAACTTGATGTCATTGGCACCTGATTTTAAGTTCACATTACAAACCCTTTTACTAAAGGAAGTATCGCTGAATAATCTAAGAAGAATCAATAGAGCAACCAAAATCAACGAGGAAGAAAGATGTATGCGGAAAAACAAGGAAAAATCCTAAACGACGAAGAGATTGTGAAGTTCATCAAATTCCAAACACTACTATGGTTTGGGTACGTTCAGAAAATGGAAGACGCCAGAATGCTCAGAAAAATCTTGAATATCAGGAATAAGAAAGAGAAAGACCTAGACTAAGATGGATGGATCAGCTGCTGGGTGATATGAGGGTGATGCGAATGACCAGCTGGGGAATGAAGGTCAAGGAACGCATCACTCACATGGAGACGGAGCATTGAGGAGGTCATAGCCCACCTCGGGCTCTAGCGCTTATTGACGGAGTGCACACTGGGTGCGAAATCCATAGATTCGAACTATTATAATAGATTCACGAACTCCAGATGAATATCGTCATAGTTCCTATCATAGTCGGCTGCAGCCACATATCCTACCAATTCCTAGTCTATACACAAAAATTCCTTCCACTCCACTCACATCCTCACATCCTTAGGCATCACAATGGACCTTATGGTCGAAGTGTTGCCCGTCCAGGGTAGCCTCTACAATCTATCTAATGTTGACTTCAAAGTAATACTGTCTCGATGGTGTTTTCTCCATAGTATTCTAGGGGCAAAATCCAGAGGTCCAGGGTTCGACACCAGTGGTGGAAGACTCAATTTTTCCATATCAATTATTAATTGATAGTGTGTTTGTTGTACACCGGGTAGGTAGTTATAAGGTATGTATTTATTTTCTGGTAGGTACCACAGTTTTTAATATACAAATCATATAAAATTTATACAGTTTGACATGATTTGTGTTAAAATGGGAAAGACCTTTTATATTTTAACTTTATTTATTTATTAGTTATGTAAATAATGGGATTGTTTTATAGTTTTCGTATATAATTAATATTATATATATATATATATATATATATATATATATATATATATAATATTTATTTATTTCATTTGTTTGGTAAATTTTCTTTTGGCTACAAATATTAATTATATACTGTTTACCCAATAACTCAACATAGAAAATTTCTTCTCTGATTATTTGCGCTACAAAAGTATTTATTTTAATAAAAGTATTTCTATATCTATACAAATATAATAAAGCTGAAGAGTTGTTTGTTTGTTTGTTTGAACTCGCAAATCTCTGGAACTGCCAGCCCTTTTTGAAAATACTTGACAAATTAAGAAAACAGATAATAAATTAGGCAATGACCCAATTCCAAATTCTGAGTTAATAAAATTAAACCATATTTTAATACCTGAAGGTTTGCTTCGATCAACACCCCCACCTTATTGACAATAACAATACCGTATGGTCAGAAAAGGATACCGCCAATAAATGGGTTGGTCTTAATGGGCTCTTAATTGGTCAGTCAACTCAAATAATTCTTCAGGTCAAACCTCTGTCAGATCATATAAAGACAAAAACTTTTTTAATATTATTGTGAGACACGCACCAAATTAGCAACGAGCAGCATATCTCTGACTCCATATCCCAGAGATAGTTATCATTAATGCATACTGAAGATGACTACTTTGTAGTCGAAACACATATTTATAAAATACATATAATTGTTCTAGGAATTAGGGCAAAAATTGGAAATTAATATCAAAAAACCTAGAGTTCTCTTTGATTATTTTACTAATCTTTATATTTATCATAGTGTCTAATTTATTAACATAGTTACAAGTATACAAGTTTAAGTGTTACAAGTTAAACTTGTAACACTTAAACTTGTATACTTGTAACTATGTTAATAAATTAGAATTAAAATTATATTTTCTATGTAAATATTTGATTTTTAATCGTTGATAATTTTTTCAAAAAAACGATTTTTAAATTTTGTTTTAATTTTGAAAAATTATCAAGTTTTATCTAATATCAAGTCTCAGGCAAAAACGTTTTCAAATATTCATTGCAAACATTTTGTATATTTTCAAAATAGTGAAAAAAAGCTGTTTGATATCAAATGAATCACTCTGTATATTATGTGCGAAAAATATACGCATTAATTCAGTACCTAATATCGTTTTAGATGTTTACATTCTCGTAAAGTATAGTTTCTATAATATTAATATATTTACCTGTTGTTAATTTTCAATTTTCTAATTACATGAAGGTGTATATATATACATTTATATATATATATATATATATATATATATATATATATATATACATTTATATATATATATATATATATATATATATATATATATATATATATATATATATATATTTAATAAATAATTAATATTAATGATTATTATACCAAATCTTTAATATTTCATAATTTGACATTGAGTTGTGGTAACCTGTCAATAAAGTTAATTGAAATTAAGCTCCTGCCTGCTGTGTTTGCGATGCATGCGTCAATGTCGATATTTATTACAAAATAATGTTCATAAAAATGATTATCATTTTACTTCAGGGTTGTGGAGAAATTCAAAATTGTTTTTCGAAATAATAACATTAAGTAAGTTTAAATAATTTTATAACTAACACTAAGAAGTTTGGTTAAATTTTGATATTTTAAAACGTCAATTTGTTTATATTTTAAAATTATTGACAAATAATTTATTTTCAAAATTTGTTTGTTAATGCAGGTATTTCTATAGAAACTATAAACTATATAAAAGATCTGGCCATTAGAAAACGTTATTGTCGTCAGAAAAGTGCTAAACTTTGGAACGGTTTGGAAATTTAGACTTCTGGAATTGTAAGAATAATTTACTTCGACGATATTTCCATATTTCGAAAATCATACTTCAAATCGAATTTTTGAGTAGATTTTTATAATTTATGGATAAAAATGGTCTGATTTTTTCAATTTTTTTAAGGGGTAGTACCCTTAGAAAAATATAAAAAAATTGAGAAAAAATTTGTTTCTTCGATTTTATTAAAAATTATGTTTCTAAATCATTTTCGCCCAAAAAAAAACGAAATTTCGGTCTAATTGATTGTCAGATTTGTAGTTTGTATGATATTGCATGTAAAGCCTTCAAGAACCGAAACTTTTGATTCCAATACACATTTTGGTAGCTACTTCAAAAATCATAACTACAATAAAATTTTTGAATAGATTTTCGTTATTTATGGATTAAAATGGTCTGAAAATATGATTTTCTATAAAATTGGAGACAAAAGTAATTTTTCGATTTTGTCAATTTTTTCAAGGGGTACCCCTTGAAAAATTAAATAATAATAAATGATATCACAGAAAACATTCCACGTCCAGTAACAGTCAATTTATATGCAGATGATTTAACAATATACTCGTCGAGCCAAAACTCAAAATATACACAGAAATACCTTCAACAAGCACTTGATGCTATACAAGATTGGTGCAAAGTAAATGGACTGAAAATTTCCACATCAAAAACCACTTACATGTCCTTTTCCAAAAGAAAAAATCACACCTTACATTTACATCTAAATAACTCACTAATTAAAAAATCTACAACGCACAAATTTCTAGGTATGTGCCTCGATGAGCATTATAACTTTAAAAATCATATATCGCGATTGAAATCAAGTTGTTTGAAATCTATAAATATCCTTAAATTACTATCAAATAAGCATACAGGCTCTGATCGAAAAACTCTTAAAAAAATATACATTTCAACCATTAGAAGCAAACTTGATTATGGCTGCTTCATCTACAATAGTGCAAAACCTTCCACACTAAAATGTCTGAATTCAATTCAAAATCTCTGTCATAGGCTTATTAGTGGAGCCTACCGTACAAGTCCAATAATAAGTCTAAACTGTGAAATGGGCGAGCTCACATTGGAACAACGGCGAAATTATCTCACATCAAAATATATTAATAAAATACACCAAAATCCGTTATCATCAATACATAAAATATTACTAACTCCATTTCAAGCGGTAACTGAAAAGAAAAAACACCTTCCAAAGCCACTACCCACCATCCATTCAACATTTGTAACTTCCATAAACGTTCCTTTAAACATATTTGAAGACACGATCACCCTTAAAAATCTTAAAAATATACCACCCTGGATAGAGAAACTAACTGAATTTAATTTTAAAATGAACTCAAAGAATAAAAACTCAACTTCTCCTCAAGAATATAAACAATTATTTAACAAAATTATAAATACATATAGTGATTATATAAAAATATATACGGACGCATCCAAATCAAATGTTTCAACAGCCTGTGCAGTTATTTTTAAAGACACAATCTATAAATATAAATTAAATCATATAAATTCAATTTTTTCGGCAGAAGCCATAGCGATACTACAAACATTATCCCTAATAAATAGTGATCATAATATTCACAAATTTAAATATTTAATAATAAGTGATTCGTTTAGTGTTCTAAAAGCAATCGAAAATAAAAATAACAAAAGCACACTAATAAAAAACATCATACACACTATATTTCAATTATCGTATAGTAATAAGATCATTCAGTTCCTATGGGTCCCAAGTCATGTGGGTATCTCTGGCAATGAAGACGTGGATCGAGCTGCTGATGACGCTCACTTATCTGGCACAGTAATACCTAAAATTGACTCCAAAGATCTATTAAAATACATACAACAAAACCAGTACAAAAATGCAGACATTAAATGGCTGGCTATAAATCCCCAAAACAATCACCTTCGACAAATCAAGAACACATACCAACAATGGGAAACCTCAAATCAAGACAATCGAAAATTTGAAGTGGCTTTGACCAGACTACGAATAGGACACACTAAACTAACTCACTCCTATTTAATGAGCAAAACCATCCCCCCGATATGTAGTCTCTGCAACATACCACTCACAATACAACATCTTCTGACATGCACCAAACATGAAGACATAAGAAGGCTCACCAATGCATCTCCAAATATAAATAAACTATTAGGAAATCAACAACAAGATCTAAATAACCTCTTTAAATATCTGAAGCAAACAAAATTACTTCACCAAATCTGATCAGATAATGTAATTTTATTGAACGCATACTGCGTAATGACCGTAGTAGTTAAAAACGCAGTATAATTAAAAAAAAAAAAAAAAAAAATTGAAAAAAAATTATTTTCTTCGATTTTATTAAAAATTATGTTTCTACACCATTTTCGCCCAAAAAAAACGAAATTATGGTCTAATTGACTGTCAGATTTGTAGTTTGTATGATATTGCATGTATAAGCCCTTCGGGAACCGAAAATTTTGATTCCAAGATACATTTTGGTAACTACTTCAAAAATCATAACTACAATCAAATTTTTGCATCGATTTTCGTTATTTATGGATAAAAATGGTTTGAAAATATGATTTTCTGTAAAACTGGAGATAAAAATTATTTTTCAATTTTTTTAAGGGGTACCCCTTAGAAAAATATAAATTATTAAAAATTCGATTTTATTAAAAATTATGTTTTTAAACAATTTTTGCCCAAAGAAAATGAAATTTCAGTCTAATTGATTACCAGATTTCTAGTTAAAAAGTTATTTTAACGCAGATTTTTGGATAGAAAGTTCTTATTAAGGTTTCCGAAAGAACAATTTTGAATTAAATAATTCTCTATTATTCAATTAAAAGAAAACTGATATGTTTTAGTGGTTGAAAAATACACATGAAATTCATCAACCCTGTGATTTTAATGTTGTGTATCTTTTATTAGGAGGGTTAATTTATTTTATAAAAAAAAAAATATGTAATCTACCATCAACCCTTATATAATACATAATGTAACTTGCATTGATTAATACAACAAATGAGTTTATATTTAACATTTACTGACATGAAAAGGTGTTAATTGATTGATTCATATCACCTGTAAATATTTTAAATACAAAAAAAGCCAAATCAAAATGTGGGTAAATATATATTACTTAAATATTTAAGTAATTAATATTTATCGTTTATTACAGTTTGGTTGATATAATGTATATATTTGTTGTAAGAAATATTATATATGAATGTAAATATAATGCGTTTTAATGAAATTAATATTTTAATTGATAGTAAAAATATATTGACATTTTAGGGTTGCCACCTCAAAGCTCCCGAAAAGTCGGGTGATCATTATATGTCAATTTCGTCTGGATATTGGCAGTTCAATACATTAGTTAATAATATGGATTATCATTTAAATAGTTAAATATTCAAGTATTAACAATAATTGTATTTTTTAATTAAATTAAATACTGATATGAAAAAATTAACTCGTCAACCAGGAATCGAACCTCGGGCCTCTGGATATCTAGTCCAGTATGCTTCCGCTACACCAAAGACGATTGTGTCGTAATATCCAACTTTTTCATATTATTCTAATTTTTGTTTATTTAGACAGTACTACTTCTGTTGAAGTTATTTATTTATTTAATATTTGTTTATTTGTGTATACTTTCGCGTCAACATAACGATGTTTGTCCAAATTCCTTTCGGTTACGTATGACAAACTGTAGAAGACTTTAGCGTATACTCCGACAAATTTCATTGTCATTGTCATTGAATTTTTAATTAAATTAATAATTTTTAATTAAATAATTGTATTGTTAATAAATTATCACATTAATTTCTCAAAAATGATCAACAATAAATAAAATAAAAATATTATCTTTATATTTTTAATTTAAATAACCTGTACTTAAATTATTTTGGTTAGTAAAATTTGTTTCACTGAACTCGATAAGTCGAGAGACTAACCTTGGAAATCGGGCATCGAGAGTAACGGCAAAATTACCGGCTAAGTAGCCGAGCAGTCTATTGCGCTCTGTCTACTTGGGACTGGGAGGTTATGGATCGAATCCCGAAATCGTTAGTTTGTCTATTATTAAAAAAAAAGGCGGTTATTTGACTAAATAGTCGGCGTATGGACAAGAACGAAGTAACCGGCTATGCGTGTCAAGGTTTGCTGCAGTTTCCTTCACGAACTCTAGATAACAGCCGCACAACCTACCAATTCCTAGCCTACACACAAAAATTCCTTCCACTCCACTCACATCCTCACTTCCTTAGGCATCACAATGGACCTTAGTTCGAAGTTTGTCCCGTCCAGGAAAGCCGCTACCATCTATCTAATCTAAGGGCAAAATTTTGGGAGTCTTCCGATGAAATCTGTAGAGAGTGCAAAAATACAAGGGTGGTAAAAGTATCTAATTAGTCATCAAAGATAGTGAAAGATCATATGCATTGCACAACCATAACATCTCAGGTAGTTCAGAGGCAAAGCGCTGATATATAATGCCAGAGGTCGTGGGTTCGATACCCATCCTAGATGTGTATGCTTTTTCATATCAAGCATTTGATGTCCTCGAACGTTATATCCATATTCTTTGCGAATGACAGGGTAGAGCTTCACTTTAACTGTTTTACCTCAGATTCCACCATTTCAGTTATGCCGAAAGTCAGGTAGCTCAATACGGCAATGTAAACACATTCTGCCAGTAGGTGTAAGGACGTATTATCCACCCCGTTACAGTCTGGGCAGAATACACTGTCCTCCTACCCCATGAGAGATAGCCCAACCAGATGGCTAATCACTATCCGGTTTTTGCCAATGACCCAGGTTGACCTGGTGGCATTGTACCTAGCTATCATTTGCTCGACACGCCTACCTCTGTCCTCAATATCTGGATGGAGAAGTATATGAACAGGAAATGGAATGATGCAGCAGACTCTTTCCATTTCCTGTTAGATATTAATGGCAGAGGTAGTCAGTTGTCTTCTAGTTCTCAGATATGGTTTCAGTCCCTGACATAGGAGTGTGGCATGGGCAAGTTTGTAGTGAGTTTCGTTGCCCTCAACTCCGCAGTTTCTAGATACCCATATCAAAATAATCTCGTTCGACCTCGCCTGGCTGTCTAGTCATTCTGTGCAATCTAGAACCAGAAGAGATGTTATTTTATCAGAGCAGATTGACCCCGCAGATTTTTATGTCTTAGTCTACGCAGCTTCTTTGTGACGATCTTCTTTTCGATTTGTTTGTAATAATAAAAGCATAAAAGGTTTTTTTTTGTTACAGTTAAACAATAATAATTTGACATAATTATATCAAATACTTTTATATATTCTATTGAAGCAGTGTATTATATATAAGCTTCTTAGACACATCAAATTAGACACAAGACTGAATCTATTTAATGAACGATTATAATAATTAGATAGAAAATAGTTTTAACTTTGAGACAAATATCATAATCATACTTAGAGGTACTCTCTACTACTACAATGTATGTAAAATAATAATCCATTCATTCGTCTAACCAGCCAACCATTCTTCATATTTCAAATTGTTTGAAAAGGGGTTAAAAACTCTTTTATGGGTATTATTAAATGTTTTAGTTTAGAGGTATTATATACTATATAGGATACTTTTAAATCATTTACATTTATGTTGTATATCTCTATGTGTGTGTTCGTGTGAGTTCTATCTATATGATGGTATGGTTTATACAAAACCATTCATTTTTGATATCATCAAATGTGACATACAGCACGCGTCACAGATCAAAGTGTAATTACGTCATTATTGTCATTTATTTTAATACGACATAGATTTTACATTTTATGTGTATATTTCTACAGATGTTGTGGTGCCGTTAATATAACGTGGACAATTATAAATTTGATATCTGCAGATTGATAAGTTAAGATATGCCTATATACACAGATCTGTTGAACGGGACAAACACATGAAATCAATTGGAAAATATTGATTACAGAGAAAAATTTTTGGTATAGGGGTTCATAAAATGACCCAATTAATTCATTTCCGCCAGTCCGTCTATCGTTCGTAATTATGAAAACTCAAAAACGAAAGGAGATAATGAGCTGAACATTTTAAACCTTGAGAAGAAAAGTATACAAACAAATATACGGCGTCTTTTTTTTTAAATAAACAACTTTTGTTATGTTTACGTAAAATGAATATTTATTAAATAATATTAAATCATCCAGCAGTTATCGAATCCTGGACCTCTGAAATACATGCCCAATGTGCTATCCGTTACACCACGGATGATATATATATATATATATATATATATATATATATATATATATATATATATATATATATATATATATGAAGACATAGTATGAGAGGACAATCTAATTTTCCATATCAATATTAATTAATAAAAATTCAATGATATGTTTGTCTATATAGTAAACACTAGTACTTTTATACTATGTCTTCGTAAGCTTAATGGAAATTGACATTAGTTTAGTATTGTGACCCTTAAGTATACACCAATAATAATATGTAAACTGAATTAGTTTGACACAAATTTGGCTCAAAAACTCAAATAAACCTCCACAAACTCGATGAGTAAATACTACTGGCCAAGTTGATGGAGTTTGTGTATGCCTTGTAGGATCTCTGAAGTTCTTGTTAGTTGGTAGCATTAAATTATTTATTTAAGAAATAAATCAAAACTCAACCCTCACCCCTGTCCATATTAAACTCCCTATCTATATCCACCCCGTACACCCATGCATCTCCAACCGAGGGCAGAGTGCTGAAAACTCATCTTTACTCATTTCTAGACAAAATACCTTTTTGCCGGCTCCCAAAACTTCCCCTTGTCAATTATTTCCTATTAGCATTGTCAAAAATCCCGTTAAGTACTTTTATTTGAGCCATATTAAAACTCTTTATAAAATTTCAGACAAATCGTAGAGGAAGATTTCAATTGTCTGACTCGTCTGGAAGAGATCTAGAAGTTTTGATGATTGTTAAGTGAATTCTACTAAAAAATTAAGGATTTTTATTGTTGAATTTTTCGGTTACTACTATTCATAGAAATTTTAGATTTACTAATACACACTGAAGTTGAAGCATAGGGATGCTGAAATAGTTGCATTTCGGGTAATGTTCAAAGATTCTAAAATTCTTAAAACAAATTATTTTTCCTCTTTAGAGCCGTTTGTCGCTGTTAAAATATTCCTTGTGTATTTCAATTCTAACATATACTCGTAAATGATTACATAACTGTTTCATACTTAAAGATTTCTTTCCAATTAATCAAACTTGATTTTTATGTGATTTTATTGAACTTTTTAAAGTACCTACTTCAAAATATTCTTTTAATTATTTTCTTGTTTAACAAAACCTTTGAAGTTTGATATTATTTTCAACGATTCTTATTTATAGAAAGTAAATTTTATGCTACAAAGTTTGTGTTTTGTTTAAGTGTCAAACATTCTAGCGTAAAATTATACTTAAACTATATGGGGTAAAAATGAAATAAAATTGACAATCCGTTCAATGTCGTTATGAACAGTTTTCACTGTATTTTACAACATACCTTGAATATAATATTTATGTTACATAGACTTGTCTATAAATACAATATAATGTTGTCGTTTTCTCAATGTAAAATAATATTAGAATATGTGCATATATTTAAAACTTAAGGTAAAATATGAGGCCATAAAGACCTCTCTATATATTAGGTCGAGTGTAAACTGGGCACTATTGTTTATACATTATTGGAGAACATAATGGTGTTTCTGCTGACAGTCTAGATTAACTTATAAAAAAATTCAGACAATAAGCAAAAAATTTTGTTAGTCGTGTCTTAATAACAAACTAATGCTAAATCGTGCGAAACCCGAGATTATTATTATTTGAATAATAGAAGGAATATCAAAAATCCTATGACATTGGTCTTTCGAGTATACACTACTCTTTTACAATTTGTCTTACGTAACCTAAAATGGAATTTGGACAAACATTGTATTGTTGAAATAAATATATAAGTTACAATTCCAATATTTTCGAGTGTTAAGACAATCTTTATTTTACTTCCAAATTCACAATTTAATTCGAAGTTACAAAAACAGTATTTTTTATTTGTAATTACAATAATTACATAATTTCAAAATATGTCTATTATTACACCTGACAAGGTGGAACGTAGTATAGCGAACACAGGTCAAAACTAACTAGTTAACGAATCGAAATAATGAATCTGTTTTATATATTTTATATTTTATATTTTATTTTGGCCTTGGTAGTATGTTGGCAAATATTTGCTTAGCTAAGCAAAAATGACGTTGTGTATTTATATTGGCAAATATTCGCTTAGGTAAGTAGTATGGCGTTTGTTGATATTGACCTCAATTGGATATAAACAAATGGTTGCGTATGATAAATTAATTATTAAGTAAGTCGCTTGATTATTCATTTATTTAGGGTGCCGTACCAGAATATATGACTTATATGATTTCGACAGAAGTAATACTGTCAAAATAAAAATAAGAATGATATGAAAAATTTGGCTGTTACGTCAGAGTCGTCTTTGGTGTAGCGGTAAACACGCTGGACTAGATATCCAAGACCCGAGGTTCGATTCCTGGTTGACGAGTTAATTTTTTCATATCAGTATTTAATTAAAAATCCAATGACATTGGTCTATAAAGTATACACTAGTCTTCTACAATTTGTCTTACGTAACCTAAAAAGGAATTTGGACAAACATTGTATTGTTGATGCTTAAGTATACACAAATAAATATATATGAAGGAATATCAATTTGATTCTGTTACAACATCCACAATTTGTAAATTCCTGTTATGGATAATGTAAAGATAGCGATTTGAGCTGGGTACATCACATAGATGGCCTGTAAGCCCAGCAAGGCATATTATGCCACCAGGAGTCTCAATAATACATTTATAATTGTATTCATGTATTTATAAACGTATTAATGTCTTTTTTTTTAAAGAATTGGTAGAAACCTAGTTGTTTCTTCCTTGTTGGGTCTAAACCGTGAACAAAGAATAATGAAACATAATGTGTCATGTTACTGTTTGGAACGGTGCATGGATGATCCTATTTAGGTTGTATAATGCCCAGTTGACGTACTCCCAGTATGCCATAGGTTTATTAATGTTTTCGCAATGTATTCCATGAGGTATAATAAGGTAAATATAATGTTGTATGAATTATTTATATAGACTTGTTGTAAGAAATAATTAAGGGTTAAAAATGTGTTCTATGCAAAATGCTTTATTTTTTTGCTTGTGCGATAATATTTATTTTTTTATACTTTTTAAATTTTTAAGGCGTATATAACCATATTCCTGCTTTGGTCTTGAATTTGAATTAAAAAAATATTCTGGAAATCTGTAGGTTAAGGGTTGATTTTAGCTACTTGTAAGGTTAACTTTAAATATTTATAAAATAATAATAAAAAAAAAACAAGTGAAAATAACAACGAACTAAGTTAATTGTTAAAATTCCCCGTATATACTGAATTTATGAAAAAAAAGGTAAATACAAAAGTTGTTAATTTTTAAAAAAGGAACATTTTTTGTCATTTTCTTACGGTTTCAAAGATGTGTAGTAGTTTGCCCATATATAACTGGTTCTGTTACTGAGGATTAAGAAGTTTTGATGATTTTTCACTGCATTGACTCGACAATAATTGTTCGGTTCATATTAAGCGTAGATGAAGTGAAAAAGCGTCGCAATCAAACTAACTTCGTATCAACGATCGGACTAAGAAGTTTCAATTTTCGAAATCAAAGTAAAATGACGCAAATGGCGTATGCGGCAAGTATTCTGTAATGAATTTGGAAAAAGAAAACAACAATTTTAAAACGTTTAATATAAATTAAGATTGCTGTTGATTTTTTTCTTCGTTTTTTTTTTTTTGGTTTTAAATAGCTGCTGTAAGTATAGGGAAAAAAAAAGAATAAATATGTAAAATTATGGTAATTAGTTACAAGTATTACTGTTATGTTTCATTATATTTAACATTGTACATATTTATTTATTATGTTTGCGTGTGGTATTCTTCACAACATCAAGCATACAATACAAATTTTTGTAAAATATATTACATACGTTTATACCTTATTGACTAAAAACATCCATGTAACTTCCATATTCATCAAGTAAGTAGTATATAGATTGAGGAAGATAGACGTCGGGCTAAGTTATGTGCAAGTATAGATCTTGAATTTGAAGCACCCATTGTCTTTAAGTTAGTCCTCTGCTTCAAATAAGCGTGAACAACATCTCCTCTTGGGTCAAAAGATGGTGTATTAAAGCTAACCAAACTAAGTCAGTTCATGTCACCTACACAGTGAGGAAAGGTCTCTGAAGCTGCTATACTAGTTATAGTAGGGGCTACGCCTATTGACCTACTAGCATTCGAGAGGGTTAAACTTTACGTCCTCAAGACTACCGGTGACAGTACAAATGTGGCCAGAACGAGAGTAAAGCTGGAAACGCTAGAAGAATGGGAAGACAGATGGAAGACCTGCAACAAAGAACAATATTAAGAAAAAAGAAAGAAAATTGTGTCATTTGCCCCGTTCTGCCCGGGGTATGGGGCAGAACGAGATGGTAAGAACATGTTATTATAAACACATATAAAAATAGTGGAAATGCATAAAAAATAAGTTTATGCACAAATTTCATACACGAGGGCAGCCTCGTCATCTTCGCTATCTTATTTCCGCAGGTGAAAAATGAAATGAAGAGACTCTTCTTCGAACAGAGTATCATCCAAGAGCACCCAGGGGTAGTAAAATTAGCCTTTTCACTTGAAGGCCTATTAAGTCTGATGTCTGTTGTTTTTATTGGAAGACATTGTGAAACATTGCAGCAGAATGGGATATCACATATTAATAATTAGAAAGCTGAGTACCGCAAATGGGTCCCTAGCATCTAGACCAATAGGTGCTCTGTGCCCTCCTTGAGACCAACCTGTCACCCGAAGGCGATACGTTTCCGTGTAAGAGGTGCTATTTTAAGCAGATGAAGTTATAGGATTCTGTCGAGGCCAAGTGCCACACAGAAAGCCCACAGCTTCTCCACCGGAATTGCTCCCAAAACTGATGGATCCAAGGTTTTGGACCCAAACATTCTATACCTGACACCCTGCATGTTTCTGCAGACGCATATAACATGTATGGAGGTTTCATTGTCCTCCCTACAAGTGAGATTATCAGAGATCTCCAAGTTATGAAGGTGGTAGTTCAATTGACAGTGTCCTGTCAAGAGCCCCACCACCCTTCTCAACTACAATCTATTGAGTTTCAATAGAGCACAGTCGAATAACCTAGCTGTGATCGAGTCCGCTACTTCGTTCCAATTAACGCCAGAGTGACCCGGTACTCAGATCAGTCTGACTGTGTTATTCTGTGCCAGGTAGTGGCACATTCATGGGGTACCACATTCTGCCCAATGATTTTTCATGATTTTACTTTATATTGCACCTTTTAAAAAAAACAAACGTTACTTCTGTCCCGCCCTGTATATATAGTACTATAGTACTATATATATATAATATAAAACAGATCCTTATTTTATATAGAAATCACATTTTTACAAAAATGTACATTCCTGTTTCATTAAATTATTAGCATATTTTATTTTTATTTAATTTAAATGACATTAATTATTTTACAATAAGGGTAAAAAGAATTTGTTATTATTTCATAATTAACCGTTTTCATAATCAATCTTTGTGTTATTATTTAAAAATAAATTAGAATTGAATGTATTAAATTTTAATTTTGAAATTATTTTCTGGTAAATATTTTGACTAATAGTGCAGCTTTGATTCTGGTAACTTTTGAAACGGAGAAATTATAACTTTTATAAGACATTGCAATAGGGAATATGCATGAAAATTTTTTTTCACATTTATTTTCAGAACATGAAAATACTGTTAATACTGTAATAATATTTAAAAACGAAATTAAAATCCGACAAATATCAAGGAAGCTATAAGCTTTTAAAGATTATTATCTGTCTCTTTCTTGCAAAAATACTAAAAACGGAGTTTTGCGTGTATTTTAAATGCCGAAAGTGTAATATGACGTCACATAACATATTAAGAGGGCTATCACCCTCTTTGTCTAATCGGGAATTTCAATCATTCATATCTCGCTTATTTTTAAAGTTATTTAAAAAGTAATTTTATAAGAAAGTAAGATATTTATAAGAAGATATTTGTCAAGTAAACATGCTTTAATTCAAGTGAAAAAAAAATTTCATGCATATTCCCTATTGTAGTTGAATAAAAAAATTCGAAACGTTTGTGATTTGCCCCAGATATTATCCAATTCAATAAGATCACATTTATTTTTATAATATAAAAAATACAAAAATAGAAATATGTACAACTTAAAAAAAATAATCGTATCAAGTGTAGTAAAGTAATAAAATATATATAATAATAAAAACAGATTAAAAAGTTAAAACAAATAATTTAAAAAAGCACTACACATTAAAAAACAATGGTTAAAAATCAGGTCAGACAGTTAAAAAAAATAAATAGTGTCAATATCACAGATTATCACTCAAGTTAACACAAGGAATAACGGGGGTGGATGGCTCAGATGTTCGGGCCATCCAGTACCAGTGTGCTTGGTCACCGAGGCTGTTCATGATACTGCCGCTGTCCGGTTAAATGTTCGATGTAAATGTCACGTGACCAGCGGATCGTGTCGGATACCATCAAACGAGCCATGGTCTGCGTATATTTTTGGGCTATGCCCAGAGATCTAGCGACCCGGTTGTTCTGCCCCAGCCAAGCTCCGAGCGAACCAACGACAAATGCATCCAGATAGACCCTATAGCCCTTCGAGGATAACTCGGCAGCAAGTGGGTTATATTTTTCAAGTTTTTGCTGCCGAGCCACCTCTAAAGCATCTGGGGCACCCTCAAAAGGAATGCATATGTCGATGATCCTGATAATCTTGCTAGTTTCATCCAGAACCACCAGGTCAGGACGAAGTGTACTGTGTACGCCGGGCACCTGTCTATTGGTGTTTAAGACAGCACCCGGGGGTAAACGCGCTGCGCGAGACAGACGATCTTGGACGTCGTTGTGACGACGTTGCCACGCTGCTGAGTGGACGGTACAATGGTTCAGTACGTGTGGCAGTGTCTCCTTGACATAGCCACAACGTCGACACCGCTTGTCACCGTTCCCGAATCGACGTGCTCCATTCAATGGGACAACGTCGAGCCGAGCTCGGTGTACAAATCGGTAGTCGCAAAACCGAGTGTAACGACCATTCAACAGAAAGTGGTTGCTCGCTTCCCTTAAGCTAGTACATGAGTACACCTTTCCCTGATCTGGTTTTTCTAGTAGTCTAGCAAGATAGTTTGCTCTTATACCTGAACGTAGAGCTCGAACAACCATAGATCTTGCGGTCTCTGGAACTATTATACGCTCCGGTGTTTGCCCAGGCCTGTTGATGATAATCGACAGGTCACGCTTTTCGACGCACCAGTGAAACCTCACGCCGAATTTATTGTTCAGACGACGGCACGCATTTCTAGTTCGCGTCCACAAACTAGCCATGTCGCCGACGTCGCGTCCAAGGCGACCTTCCAGTGAGCCACTCAGATATTTAGCCAACATTTCCTCAGTTGTATCGCCACCAATACGACGTCTCGCCGCACGTTTCAAGCAGGACCAAGCCGTTTCCCTGACAATGATGTCTTTGCAGGTCAGCAGTCTACAGGCATGAACCACAGTGCTTACGTCCGCAGAATTAGCCAACGGCAAAAGATTTGCGCCACCCTGGTAAGATGTAATGTAAAGCAGCTCTGGTGAACCGCGCTGAGGTAGGTTCATCCATTTCTTGGCTAGCCTTTTGATGGTTTTGTCTGCGTCAGTCAACGGACCTTTGGCGACATTGGCGCCACGCAGAATAAAGTCCAGTCTAGAAAGGATGAACATATTCACAGCTTCTAATTTTTGCCAGGGGGCGAGAAGAGAGTCGTGTACCCTTTGTGCATCCTCCTTGATAGCCCGAATGGCATCAAGGGGAGTTTGGGATACACGGAATCCCGTAGGAATTCCTAGATGTGAGTACTCTTCTCCCTCTTTTAGTACCGTCAGTCCTCCTCCTTGGATGGTAAATTCAGTGGGGTAGACTTCCCGGCGGCGCCTACAATCGACATGCAACGTGGCGCATTTTGGTGGTTGGAACTTAAGACCCATCCATTCAGCGGTTGATCCTACTGAATCAAGAAGTATCCTTAAAGATTCAGCATTTTTGGCGAGCAGAACGATATCATCGGCATATGCCAGCACGGAGAAATGGTGGTCGTGAAGTTTGTAACCATGCTGACCTGCCAATCTAGACGCCACCCTTATGAGCGGTTCGATCGCTAAATTGAAGATTATTGGACTAAGTGGGCAACCTTGCTTTACACCCGCACGAATGGGAATAGGACGAGTTTCCCCGTCTTTAGTGCGAATTGTTGTTGTTGTGTTGGTGTAAAGCTCAGCTACCACACTTCTCATCTTGCTGGGTAGCCGCATCTCCTCCAATACCCGCCGAATATGGTGGTGAGGTACAGAGCCGAAAGCATTGGCTAGGTCAAGCCACGCCAATGCGATCTGTCTGCCATCTCGGCGCACGTCATCCAATGCACTCTGGACCACGAAGTTGTGTTCATAACACCCTTCGTACTCCAGGAATCCTTTTTGCATTGGAGAGATATTGTTGGATAGCTTCGCCCAGCATGTGATGCGGTCGGCAATAACGCCGGCGTATAATTTAGCGATCGTACCCCCCAAAGTGAGAGGCCTCCAGTTCGACAGGTCATCACGATTACCCTTCTTATACAAGAGTACAGTGCGGGAGTCAGTCCAAGCCAGTGGTGTTTTTTCCTCGCGGAAACATCGGTCAAAGATTGCAGTAAGACAAATGCAGCCCGGGTCCATCCGTTTCAGAAACGAGTATCTTACTCCATCTTTACCCGGGGCGGTGTTCGACGTTTTTGCTAATCTCGCACATACCGATTCTTTAGAGATGGAGTCCAGTAAGAACGAAAAGCGCTCATCTCCATCTGTCTCACCGCACTGTTCAGGCCTGAATATTTGCCGGATCTCGTCAGGGGTGGGTGTTCTTTCCTGATCCTTCAAGGCAAATATTCCACGGAAATGTTCATGGACCGTTTCCGTGTCGACCTGGCAGAACGGTGAGCTTCCGGGGTCGCTCAGTATGGCGTTCATAGCTTTTTTTTTATTTGTCCGGTATAGTTTTTGGATCTTTGCCGCATCCATAGGATTAAATTGTGCACGACGATGACGATTTCTAATAGGTGGAGGCCTATTTTGGAATCGTTGCACTTGAGGGGGTGGTCTTTCAACCACTTGACCTGGACTGCCTCTCGCAAAGTCTGCTGTTATTGTGGCTACGGCCAACTCGAACTCTTCCCAGCTAATAGCGTTGGTTAATAGGTCTAGCCACCGTTTCTGATTTTCAGTCAGTTGACTAACGGTGGGTTGGGTTGGGTTGGGTTGGGTTGGGTTGAGTCATCAACTTCGTTCTCAGTAGCTACCGGAGTAGCACTGAGCTCGCTGTTGACAAGGGCCGGTGGAGTTTGAGTGGCTGCAGTTGGGGGAATTTCAGGTATAGCTTGCATATCGCTAGTGAGATCGTTTTGCCCAGCCGGTGATCTAGTTTGGCTGAACGTTTGGGGTGGTGGTTCTGATGGACGTGAGTCCACGCTGACCAAATAATCTGATGACGGTGGGTCAAATTCGGGTAAGATTGGCACTGGTACGCCTCGACATAACCCTTCAGATGCAGTACCACAATCAGCCACTGTGCCATTATCGGTTTTAGGGGGCTGGGGCTGTGTGGTATCGCTGGGGGGCAAGTGAGGTGGTGCTCCCTTGTCTTCATCGCTGATGATGATGTTGTCGTTTTCGGTGGTGTTGGACGTGTTGGTCGATGCTCCGGTTATTGAACTTGTTGGAGCTAATTGTTGGGGAAGGTTTACTGCCCTGGGATGGAACGCCGAATTTTGGCGGGTAACACGTAGTGGTGGTAATGGTTGAGTTTGGGGTATCAGTGTGGTTTCCTTATTTTTGGCAGCCTGCCTGGATGTGCTTGGCTGGCTACGGGCTGCTGATTGAAGTGCCCTCTTCCTAGGTGCGGCACTTTTTGGTGGAGCAGTGGCCGCACCAGGTTGGTGAGTGGTGTGATGTTTTTTGACCACTTTGAGGGACTCTGACTGATACCCGCATTCCCGACATTCAAAAGTAAAAATTGGTGTCCCATGATTAAGTTTAATGTGTTTTTTAAGGTCGGAGTGGTTCTTGTACTTAAAGGTGTATCTGAAGTTACGAGCAGTAGGACCACTCCGACCTAGTAATGGGTTCTCTGTAACTACGGACCAACACGTTTCGCAGCGGAATTCGTCGGGAAATGGAAAGATGATGGTCGTCTTAACCGTCCTCGAGTCTCCAGCTGCCTCGTCATCTTCTTCCGAGGACATTTAATAAGCCTTGGCCCTCTTAATATTTTTTTGTTATTCGGTGATGATTGGGGCACTATAATAGTACCCCGATCTCACACTGCCATAGTAGGTAAGTAGAGTGGTGGCATGACGTATGCTTGATGGAAGAAGTGTACACTCCCCAGTAAGGAGAGTGCACACTCCTCAATGTGAACTTGAGCGCAGGTGTGGCGGCCTACTGACTTAAGATGATGGTCACGAGCTGTGATGATGGTTGGATTGTGTTGACACCATTCAATTTCAATCTGCTTCCCGGCTTGTTATTGTTGCACTATATTGTTATTATTGTTGCACTATATTGTGTAATTTGTGATACTACACTTTGATCTTAGCTAAAATAGCCGAGAAGCAAGATATTATCCAATTCAATAAGATCACATACTACATTCGATAAAGATCTCTATTTATTCAGTTTATTTCAGATTATATTAATTTAAGATTTATGAGATGCTATATTTGTTCACAAAATTTGTATACATGGTTCTATTAAACTCAAGTGTTTAAATTTTTGTGATGCACCAAATTATCCTGTTTTTTTTCTTAATGCAACCGTCCCAGTTTAAACGTCTATTAAATGCTCGAGAATATTATTTTCTCAAAGGAAAATTTTTACTAAATGTTTTCTCAAGGCAAGAAAAATTCTCCATGAAACTTATTTTTATATACGTACAATCAAATCTATGAAAAAGAAGGGTAATGTAAGAGATAGACTCGAACATAGAGGGTTCCGTATCAATGCATTTCAATATTTAATTGTAAACGCTTTGTTGTGCTTTGTGCTGAAAATTCCATTTAGAATAGAATTTGATGATATTAATTTCAACATAAAGTGTTCTAAGCTTTTACAATTAATTATTGAATTTTTTTGTTTTCCTTTTTAGTGTGTTACCTACAAGCGATACTAAGCAAATCAGCTATGTTTACTAACGTTTCCACTTTTACTGACGTCAACATCAAATTTTTATTTTGGCGATTATTTTCATCATGAGTTTGTAGCGATATCGCTTCTTCATTAAATAAATATTATAATTTTGTTCATCATTTTTATCTGTTGCATAACAACTATAACTTCCCTCTATTATCACGGTTGCTTACTTTTACTTAAGTTCTTTTAGGTTAGGGTTTCTCAAACTTTAGCTCTGATGGAACACTTCGAGAATTCTGGACAAAACACTTGATTTTTTTTGTTAAAAATATTTATTTATAAATGTATTTAGTTATGTGTAAAATCCGCCCTCAAAAATTGTACGATTAACATTACAGGTATTTAAAAACGTAGTATTTTAACCACACGTCGAGCAATTTGGCTGAAACTTTTGAGTACTGCAAGGCAGCTTCCTAATAATACGACTCTTCACTGAATACGAGGTACATTCAAGTATAAAAAGTAATGTCTGCCATTTCAATCCATTCAAATACTTGATGTGGGTTCTGAGCTGTAACTTTTTAACACGATTACTGCAATTAACTACCTTATCCGTCTTACGCGGAACACAGTTTGTGAAACCATGATAAAAAAAATAAAATTTTATTTTTATTTTTATTTTATTTATCCGTCTTTCGCGGAACACAGTTTGAGAAACCATGATATGTTGCATATATTTGCAAAAGTTTATGCCCAGTTGAATGAAAGCTTATAAAATCATGATCTACTAAAAAAGCACGTTCTTACAGACGGACATGTCATACAGAGTTGCTACGTTAAAAGCACATCGTTTGAATTATTTTGGTACTGAACCCCCTCAAAATAGAAGAGTGTATCTGATCATGTAATAAATAAATTGTTAGTAAAGAAAGAAGTAGGTATCATTATTATTGTAGGGGATAGTATAGATTGCATTTCCAGTAAATTAACTCGCTTAGCGAAGCAAAATGAACAACTAGATACTATAAGTCTTACTATTTGCTTTATATATATAAATTATATTGTAGTAACTAAATTGTTAGGGATGATGGGTGCGGCATAGAAATGTCTATGAACGATCATTAGTAAACCAATCCTCTCTAAACATTTCACAAAAATTCTTTATCATTTATCATTCCTTTAATATATTAACTAACAATCACCATTCAAGAAGATTTTTCTTGCATCATTCATATACGAAAAAAAATAAAGAACATAATTAACTTTTTTTATTCAAAGGTAATCGTTTTATAACTTTAATTAATCGTTAGATTCAGGGCTCGGCAGAGGGCTTCGGTTGGGAGTAATTCAGCAGGCGGGCCCACATCCTGGTTCATGGGTGTACAGGTAGCTTGCTGTTTGTATAGCAAAGTGTTCGAACTGTGGGTAGTGTTTCTCACACGAACGTCGAGGCAGCCTCTTAATTTAGGCTAGGGCAGTTTGGATAGACCCCAAGCCCCAGGCTGAATCATAAGCAGTACAAGTAACATAAAAGATGTACACCAAGCACACCCAGGTGTCATGTACAGTGCGAAAACATTGATCCTGACCAGCAAGCACAAATCAAGACTCCAGGCTACAGAAATGAAACACTTCAGACGAGCTGAGAAAATAACAAGAAGGGATAGAATCCGAAATCATTCGAGACTCCCTCAAAGTAGAACCCCTCCTGGCTTTTATCCAGAACTCATAACTTCGCTAGTTTGGACACATGATGCGGATGCCAGACTAAAGATTCCCGAAGTCTACCAATCCAAGATCGATCGGTAGATGATCCAGGGTACATTCATTTTAGCAACAGTTGAAAATATTGATCGCGAAATTAAATTTTGGTATTGGTATTCATAAAATGACCTAATTAGTTCATTTGTCCGCACATGTGCCTGTCTGTCCGTCCATCCGTATACACTATACCTCAAAAACAAAAAGAGATAACGATCTGAAATTTTGTATGTGTGTTCTAGAGCTTAAAAGTAAGATAAAGTTCGTGAATTAGTAATATCGGACTATGTTTGGGTAAAATGGACAAAACTGTCTATCTTTGAAACCGTGAGAGATAGGACAAAAATTTAAAGACACAAATTGTTCCCTGTCTAAAAATAAACAACATTAGCAAGACTTTTTTTCATAAATTCAGTGTGTAACGGGTTTTTAAGCAACTCAGTTAGTTGTTATTTTCACTTTTTAAATTAAGTTTTTTTAATTAATTTGTACCTTATTAATTCGAAGAAATTTGGATAAAACATAAATAATGAAATTTTTCGATATATCGCTTTGTTATCGAAAATCATATCAGATTCAAATCTATTTGAACATTTTCGAATTGTTATAAAACTATCAATAATCAGATTTTCTATGATTATAACCACGGAACAATGGTAAAATTAATAATATTACATAATAAAGGATGGCGCATAAGTAACGTTATGATTTATTTAATCAATGCGTATTTGTGCATCATTTGGTTTTAACTCGTGATTCAATTGAATCTTATATGGGAAAAGGTGTAAGGTATGTAAAATTCTTTGCAAAGACCGCCTAGACATTTCCAACTGATGAGAACGTCGCCTGGTGGAAGTTTCGGGGTTTTCCTCAACACTTGCATGCACCCGAGCAATGTTCACATCATTTCAAACTGCACGAGGTCTTCCAGCACGCGGAAGATCACAGACAACCCCTTGTTGCCGAAAACGATGAACCAATTGGTAAATTGTCGGAAAATGAAAGAAATTTCAATGTGATCTTTGTGTCTGAATAATCGATTGCTGAGCTGAGCTTTTCCATCATGAATTTCCCAAGTTTTTCAAAGTTAATTCTGAAAAAAAAAAAAAAAAATACGTAAACAAAAAATTTATTCACTAATTAAATCATAACGTTACTTATGCTCCACCTATATATCTTATATCTTATCAATAAATTAAAATCTTTTTTTTTTTTTACATTTCATATAGCTCTTATGATTTCCTTACCAATAATACTTAAATAATTAGAATAAAATAAATTATAAATAATTGAATTTCTTAAATGTACCCACATTAAGTATATATTCGCTTGCTTCCATCAATCGTTATCAGTTGATTGTTAATTTACGTGTAAATAATTGTTTTTTTTTTTTCGTTTGAAATAATTTTTTTTTTTCAATTTTGATTAAAATAATTTATCAATCTATTTTTATTAATCATTTGTGATTTATATGATTTTAATAGACAGTAAATTTCCGTTTTATATTTCTTAACATTATAATATTTATATATATTGAGGGGCGAATGCATGTTGGTATATTTTGTTATGATTACTTATCATATTATATTGAATAGGGCCTAATATTACTGTAATAAACGTCATTATTTTGATGGAATGAATATTAATTAATTGCTTTGTAATTAAATTCGATAATATATTGTTTTCTAACTGAATTGGCTTTAAGGTTGTGTCGTGTGAAACGTGTTGTCGATGAAACTCTAGTTTTTTTGAAATTCAAATTCAAATTTTGTCCCAATTTCTAGAACAATTATTTATAATTTATAAATACGTATTTCGACTACAAGGTAGTCATCATCGATATGAATTAGCTAATCGTAACTATCTCATGGGGTATGGAGTCAGAGATATGATGTCGTTGCTAATTTGGTGAGTAATATACGTAATAATAATACGTATTTCGACTATAATGATATCATTAACAGTATGACGTAATCATCAGGTGGTTCTAATTATTTTCCTGGAAGATATGTTACTCGTTGCTAATTTGGTGAGTGTCTCATGATTTTTTTTTCAAACGCATTGAATTCTCTTTAATTATCTCTTATCGCTAGTGAGAAAAATGGTTTCATTTTTGTGGTTATGTTTGTTACGAAGATGTTGAATATGTATGAAATTAAGAAATGTGATCGATTATTATTATATAACTGCAAAATACACTTTTGGTTTGAAATAAAAGTTGCTCGTTGTAAAAACACCTTTTGTTTTAGGAGTTTTGTCGAAAACCCAATACAATCGACACAAAAATGTAGTGTAAAATTTAAGCTTAGGCAGCGCTATGTTGGAATTTTTATGTACAAATTTAATAAGAGGCATTTTTCTTGAGAGTCGGATATTTTGACAAGATTTGGCCATTAGTACAGTATATAATTTACTTTGTTTTTTAACAGATTATATTTAAATAGAGTTTTGTTGTAATATTGCCAAATTTATAAGTACATTTTTCATATTCATGAACTTATTACAAGGATATAAACATCTATTACATTTATTACATATTAACATTTATTTCCGCATTCTTAATTCAAGTGTTTATTTCCTAAAAATAGCTGCAACAAGTGCAGTTAGGTTTTTTTTTAATCGAAGAGAACAAATACAAGTGAAAATAACAACAAACTTAGTTAATTGCTTAAATGGCCGGTATATTCTGGATTTATGTAAAAAAAGCTTATCACATAAGTTGTTTATTTTAAAAAAAGAAACATTTTTTGTCGTTACATTTTTGTTCTATCTGACAGTTTCCAAGATGGACAGTTTTGCTTATTTTGCCCAAACATTTTCCGAAATGTCAACTTTAATTTTAACGATAAAGGAATAATTACATACAATGTCGATAAAAAATTTATGAGCGGCTTTCAAGAAGTACAATTAGATATTTTTAGAAAAAAAAGTATTTCTAAAGGTACAAAATTATGTACTACTTTTCACGTTTCTAATGTGTATGAAGAGATTGATGTCAATGATTCTCGGCGAATTTTTGGTACAGTAGTTTCAAGAGAAACACCAGGCCAAAATAGCTAAAAAATAAAACTAATTATTACAATGTTGTAATTGAGGTAAGTTTAAAACAAGTATCAACTACAAGAAGTAAACAAATATCAACTACTTATTATCAAAATACTTTTCTGATTGCTTACATAAAAAAAAAATTCGTTACGCAGGAGCTGCTTCAACTTAGCGAATTTCCTTAGAATAAATCACTCTCTAGTGATCACAATTTTAGTCTGATCAAAATGAAATGTCATATATAATTTTAGCATTTGCAAGTCCAATTTTCTCAATAAATGACATACGTCGAGGCGAATGGGGGGAGGTATCTAAAAAGAAGAAAACACAAAATATAAAATATCTCTCTTAATATTAGAACAATCGAAAAATGCGTAAGGAATAAAGTTGTATAAAATCAAATTTGCTACAATTCATCACCTTATCATTTTTGCTCAAACTCTAATGTGTACAGAGATATTAAGGAATTTAATTTTCAATATTAAACCGTCAATATTTCTGTAAATATTATTGTTACAGAAAAAATGATAAGAAACAAAATTACAGTAAAACTTAGTACCTACAACTTTACTTCTTATAAATTTTTCGATTTTTCAAATTTTAAGGGAGATATCTCAAATTTTATGTTTCCCCCTCCCTCTAAACCCCCTTTTCCCCTGGTCCGATTTTACCCATTAACGAACTTGACCTTTTGAATATCAAAAGCGCCTCAAATACCAAATCTCATCCCGATAAAATGAAAACTGTGACCGCTAGAGTGATGACAGACACACATATATATATATATATATATATATATATATATATGTATATATATATATGTATATATATATATATATATATATATGTCCATAGATATATATATATAAATTTTTTAGATGGTGATTTTTGACATCTACTAGGTAGGATCGATGGACATTTGAAGAAATTTTTGCGAAATTTTGACTTCGGTACGGGACCATTAGCTCTATTTCCTTTCAGGAAATTCGCTAAAAAGTTGGTGTATTTTCACAATCAACAACACAACACTTCCGATTTGACAGTTTTTTCTCTATTTTATTCAATAACTAATCGAATATTATATTTATTATTATATTTATTTTTATTCAATAATCAAAACACATTTGTAATATATGACACTAAGGTTGTGGCAGAACCAAAATTGAAAATAAAAAACATGAGAGGTCGTCCGCCAAAAATACGTTACTAGCGTATAGTCTATATTTTTGGGAGAAGATGTAGGTAGATAGCTCTCTTAACAGGCTCAACAAATTTCAATCTTCTATTTCTGTTCGACTTTAAGTTATCGTGCTAGCGAGCAAACAAATTGTATTCAGAGGTAACAATTAAAACTCTTTTCAATCCCACCACAAATTCCCTTTAAAAACAAAAATGAGGAACGATTTTTAGAGAAAAATAACATTAATTAAATGTGTAAAGATGTGTTTTTTTTCTTCATCGTGGGAAATAATTTTGTTTCTAAACATAAATTTTACATGCTTACAATAAATAAGAGTGCATGCATAACGCGTAAATGGTGTTTATTATGCTCACAATACAATGAAAATTACATTATATACAATGACGTATATAGTAGAACGAATTATAATATCTGTAACACCCCACCCAAGTACTTATAATTTCTAGTACTGTTACTAATTTTAGTTGAGTACTTACACTTTTAATAAACCATTAACCTTTTTATGGATATGAATGTTTGAAATGAGAATCGATCCCCTTAATTTTTTTTTTTTTTTTGTAATATTATATGAATAATATAATTAAAAGTAATAATACAAATATTTAACTATATTTGGTTATAAAGAAAAATTATATTCTTTTAGTAAGCTTGTACTGTTTGTTCGACCATTGGTTGGAAAAGCTGGGCTTAAGTAAGTAAGAGTTATTGAATATCGTCTTCTATCGAGAAGAGATCAAAACGGTGGAAGACACCAAGAGAACCACACTCTGGAGGAACCTTCCTGGCAGGTCAAAATTTTTCTTGGGAGCTATAACCGTAAAAAATACATAATTTGCATTGATGTGATGTGCTTTAGGAATTTGAAAGGCCAAGTTCGTAAATGGACAATATGGGTCAAGGAAAAAGGGCAGCCTAGAGGAAGGGGGAAACAAATAATTTGGAATATCTCTCCTAATAATTAGTCAAATAGCTTACTTTATGATAAGTAGATAGATAGATTGTAAAGGCTACCCTAAATGGGCTACACTTCGACCATAAGATCCATTGTAATGCCTAAGGATGTGAAGATGTGAGTGGAGTGGAAGGAATTTTTGTGTATAGACTAGGAACTGGTAGGATATGCGGCTGCAGCCGACTATGATGGGAACTATGCCGATATTCGTCTGGAGTTTGTAGCGGTGTCGCTTCATCATTAAATTATTATTATAATTTTGTTCTTCATTTTTTATCTGTTGTATTTCAACTATAACTTCCTTCTATTATCACGGTTGCTGTGAATGTTAACAACCTTGGTAATTTACATATAAAAATAATAACATTCGTGAAGGAAACTGCAGAAAACCTTCTCAAACATAGCCGGTTTCTTCGTTCTTGTCCATACGTCGACAGTTTAGTCAATTAACCACCCCTTTTGTTTTTATTAATTATTGACAAATTGCCAATGTCGGGATTCGAACTCATAACCTCCCAGCTTCCAAGTAGGTATACTGCGCAGACATAACGCCATAGACCTCTCGGTTATTTGGACTGGTTATGATAAATAAGATGTAGAAAATAAATTTTGCAACCATTTTTTCACTTGAATATATTTTCTGCAACTCCAAAATTTAACAAAATATTTGCAATTTTAATGATGTAATACTTGATATCACTAATAATAATAATTGATATCACTACTAAAAAGAATTGATATCACTAATGTCACTACGGTAGCTTTATGTGGGGATATCCATTAAGATTATTTTGTCTGAAACGAATTTTTAAAAATAAATTTTGTAAAGAATAAAATTAGGAGACAACTTAATGAGGAACTAAATGAATTATGTATAGGAACGCTTAATATTTTCTCAATGGATATAAGAAATCTATTTAACATATTCTTCACATATTCCACACATTATAATATATAGGATAAGTATTCCTTGTTATATATATATATATATATATATATATATATATATATATATATATATATATATATATATATATATATATATATATATATACTTTCTTTTTTTCGTAGATAGTACATAGTTAAAAATAATAGTTGCCACTTAATATTCATTGTTTTTGTTAGTTGTTCATTTGCGTGACTTAGGGTGCCTTCATTACATTAATATTTCTATGTGGTGGTTGTGAATTGAGAGGGTTCTCCGTATATACTTTCATATAAAATATACTTTCTCAATTTAAAATCAACAATATATATGTAGTAGGTAATACAGTGTGTCTTGCACCACCGCGGTAAAAGTTTAAAGATAATCTATAATTCAATCCAAGATAAGAGTCAACTTTGTTGTTTACATAGAAAACATTATTTGGCTTCTACGTGATGAATTTTCTTATTATTTTAGTAGAAAACAACAAGTGAAAATAACTAACTGAATTTATGAAAACAAATTCATAGCCAAAGTTGTTTATTTTTTTAAATGGAACATTTTTGTCTTAAAATTTTCGTTATATCTTTTAGTTTATAACAAAAGTTGTGTATTTTTATAAAAGAAACATTTTTTGTCTTTAATTTTTTGTTATATCTCTTACGGTTTCAAAGATAGGCTGTTTTGCTAATTTTGCCCAAACAGGGTCCGATTTTGCCCATTCACGGGACTAAACTTAATATACCCTTGCATATATCATATATACCGTGTATAATAAAAGTATAAAAACGTCCGTTTTCATATAACATAAAATCGTCCGAGTTTAAAAGTTATTTCATGAATTGACAAAATTAGTCCAAATAATTCCTACCTTTAAAACCGTAAGAGATAGAACAAAAGTTAAGAATTGAGAAGAAAAGTAACACAAACCATTTTTTTGCCCGAACCACTTTTTCATAAACTGATTAGTTTGTCCCCAATTTCAACTCAAACATCTGTAATTACTAAAGATTATAAATGCATTAATATTTGAATTACCCAAATAATGTTTATTGCATCTGCCCTTATGGTACCTTGATTTATAATGTATTATGCGACCAATGCTTGCCGAAAGTATTTGTCGAATTTATTTATTTTTCGGGGTTTTTAAGACCAACCTGTATAATTGTTTGTTGGAGGTAGGATATACAATAAATATTATAATGTATATATTATTATAGTTGTTCTTATGTAGTGCATTCAAGGAGTCACCCTTATTTGCTCATACCATTATTATTCTTATTCAAACGCTTACGTCATTTCCGAATGTCATATATATATATATATATATATATATATATATATATATATATAGTTGCATGCAACCTTCATTGGTATTACATACTTTCGAAAAATTCTTTCTTGATCATTTCGTTTAGATAAGTTTTCTCTAAATAGTTTTTTCATATCATTATATATCTTTCGAAAGACTCATCCAAATGTATTCTAAACCCGCTTGAAGTCTAAGGCCTAATTTATGCCGTTGCTCTGAAACTGTCTCCTGAAAATAGAAAAACATCATGGGTTATGCATCGAAAAAATGGTAATTGATATCGTAATAATGATACCAGAAATATTATTATTAACCTCAAGTACTTGATTAGACTGATTTTTGTGCTTAGGTCAATTTAGAGCCGATTTTATCCGATTTTTCCAAACTTAGTATCTAATTTGTTTATGTCCTATTTTACAAATATGTCAGACACATTTATGTTTAATTTAACGTCCTATTAATTATATATTTCACGTCGTCCTCGACTAGTAATATATTAACGAGATAGTAAAATATATTGAAATAGCTATATCAGAAATAGAATATATGACTCAAAACTATTAAGATTTAAAAAAAAAAATTGCACCAAGATTTACATCAGTAATTAAGTTCGAAAAAATTTTTGCCATATTTTGTTTTCCGGATCTCTAACTAATTTTGATATCACAATATCAAGAGCCATTAATCAAAGAAATGGATAGTAAATAAATTTCAAAAATATTTCATGAAAAACGGATATAATAGTCCACATATCTAAGAAATAATCTAATCTTTTTTACACCATAAAATTGCGCGTCAAAAACAATGGTAATATAGTAATTTGTTTATTGTAATATAATCATTTGCCAACCCTTGTACGACCCAAATGACGGAGGATGCTAAACAATGAAGTTTATGAACCCTAAATAGAAAATTTTTTGATGTACGTACACCAGACAAATTATTATTATTAAATTTTAATTTTTCATTCTTTTAAAAAAAAATATTTTTTCAATATTATTTTAAACAATATATTATTGTATAATTATAACAGAACCTGGTAAGGTTCAATTCATTTATGTTGTTGGGGGAGTTTCGAAGAAGGTGAATGCGGTATATAATATTATTCTTCTATTTATATGACATTGACAGTTAGACGAAGAAGAAAAATGAAAGAAAAAAATTATATAACAAATTTGAATTTGATTATATTTTTTTTTTTTTTTTTTTTAAATAATAGAGCAAGTTGACTTGAACATGATGGATATTTCTTTAGTTAATATTAAATTCGTCACGATTTCATATATTTTTTATTATTATTATTTAAATTGATAGCTTCTTATATACAGGATGTTCCAGAGCTGTTCCCGATTTTATATGCAGGATGTTGGATGTTGCAGTTCCAGAAGCAACGCTCCTGGATTTTGTAGTTCCAGAAGCAATTTTTATTATTATTATTTATATTGATAGCATCTTATATACAGGATGTTCCAGAACTGTTCCCAATTTTATATACAGAATGTTGGATGTTGTAGTTGCAGAAGCAACGCTACTGGAAGTGCCAGATTTTCTAGGATATTTCAGCGTTGGATAATCTCTTGGATATGATTTGATCAGTAGCGGATTAAGATAGTTTGACGTACTAGGTAGCAGGAAAATTGTCGTCCCGTCTTTTTACGAACGTTTTCAATTTGATGTACCTTGCTGGCTTCGAGCGACGAAATGTGTCGCGTGACCTGTTACGTGATCAGATTTAACGCCAGTTTTTTAAGTTGGAATGAAATCAATATCTTTGCTTGACACAAATCGTTATTAGTTAGAATTGATTAATTATAAATTCGCTATTTTCGTCCTATATATTGTCATCCACGTAGAAACTGCAACCCGAAACTATGCGGTGTTAGATGAATTAATTTAGAAAAATGAGATAATTTCACTGTTAAATTAGCTCAACTATCATCTATTTTCGATATATTGATACAAAAAAAAAGAGAATATCATGAGAAAAAAAATAAAGTTCATTTTCAGTGATTCAAGAATGTATCAGCGCTTGCACGTTTTCAAATGAAAAATTATATTTTTGATCACCCAAGAAGCGTTATATATAGTGTAATCGATCAAAATTTGCTGCCCTAACCAACGGCTTAGCCTGCCTAGCCTGCCTGGTAAATTCGCCACTGGAGTTGATCTATGAAGAATAATGGCAAGGGCTCAATCTTTCCGGACTATTGCTCTACCAACTGATTTATCAAGATGCTTTCGATGTCGTAACTTTATGTAAAAATTTGCCTGCAGATGATGTTACAGATATTAGCTGTTGATATTTTAGTTTTAAATATTATAATGTTGAGCAGTTCTTCCAACTATATTTTTATCTTTGTAATTTGGATAAGGAAATTGCAAAATAGACGAGCAACAAAGCAACATTCCAATTGGAAAATTCACTTATATAAAAATTTCATATATTTGAGGTCATTTTAATAATACTCATTTTTTTCAGGATAACTGTTATGATCTCGAATTAAACAATCGCTTTCAAGAATAATAAACATATAACTAACTAACCCTGAATAACTAACCCTAAATTCATGAATCTTCAGGAACCTGATAAACAAGCTCCTGGCCTTTGCTAAGATATGGGAGAAACGAATCTCGTCAGACTTAAGTAGAAGGGGATTGAATATACCTGGATATCTTGGTATATTCCAATAAAGTCTTAACAAAATATTCCAAAAATATACTATTGTATTCATATACTTAAATCACACATTTATTAGTAATACACTAAAAAGCAAAATACAATTATTAAATATATCCAATTGGAAATCAAAATTTAACACTTATGTATATCGTTACAGAAGTATTTATTACAGAAGTATTCATTTACAAAGTTTGGATGAATAAGAACCAGTTACAAGTGAATAATTTTTTGGAAAAAGCAACTATAGTCGTATTATTTTACTTTAATAATATTATTATATAAAGTGACTCAAGAAATACCCAAGAAACATACCATATTACAACAACTGCAAAAAGTAATTTTTGACGAATGAGTTTGCACTTAATCTTGTCAACCCTTTTTACTTTAACAAATATAATTACATATGTCGGAAATTCGATAAGGTAATTGTAAAT
Source organism: Nineta flava (assembly GCA_963920215.1). Classification (NCBI taxonomy): domain Eukaryota; kingdom Metazoa; phylum Arthropoda; class Insecta; order Neuroptera; family Chrysopidae; genus Nineta; species Nineta flava. The sequence continues at coordinate 126,428,029 of OY986041.1, forward strand.
AGTAAACGTTGTGTTTATTAATTATACTCTCATGTGTTACCTTTTTAATATATTCTTTCTTAAACAAATGACTTTGCAAAGGTTTTCAAAAAGTATGTAGTACACATGGCGTCAAAAGTTGATGCTTGTTTCTAAAATTTTAAAATTGAATTGTACCTTATTGATTCGGTTTTCGACAAAATGCTTCGGCTAAAGGTTGTTACTATATTTATAATTGAGAACTTTTATCTGAAGTATTTTTTCGAAAACTGAATCAATAAGGCAGAAATCAATTATAATACTTATAAAACTAACATCAACTTTTTACGCCTAGTATACCTATACAACATGTAGGGTTGTTAAAATGAAGTAAGTATAGCAGTTTATATAAGCTATAGAACACTATATTGGGATAATATTTATGTAGAATTAAATTAACCTATAGTCTTTACAATAAAACTGTTCCATGAAAAAAACATTAACTTGCTATAAAATTCATTGTTTATAATCGTGTTCAAAAATTTATTCAAAATAACGCTGAGAAACGCAAGTAAATGGCCTCAATGTAATGGTTAAAATAATTTTATAGTTATGGACCATTATTTCAGGCATTCAGAAATAAGTTTTACGGATGATTAATTTGTTTAATTAATTTGGTGCAATTCATATATGGTTGGAGTGTATTTTTCTCCGATGCTTAGTATTATTATTATAAATTGTTGCGTTTTATATAATGCTAGAAACCCACGGCTTCGCTCGCGTTTTATTGTTACATCTTCGGCTCATGTCATTTTAAGACTAAAAACCTCAATGTAATTTCCCACCGATTCCACTACTTCATATATTTATCGCTTCCACCGCTTCCACTACTTTAAATATTTATTGGCACTTCCACCAAATTCTATTGCAGCGAATATTATAGAAATATATCTCTCGTATCGAGATAAAGTACATACCAGTAATTTAGTCTAATCATAAACTCTTAAACAAGAAAAGTTGCTACAAATCGGTTCACGAATTTTTACGTGATGCTTGAACAAACAAACAAACAGATATTTACAATTTTATAATAGTAGAGAAGATAATATTAGAAAAATTTCCATTTTATTCTGTTTGTGATTTTTACTTCAAAAGGCCTTGAAATATAATAAAGCTTAAAAGAATCCATTCAAGAATCGTCTCTCAAAAAGTATCTAAGGCAGATACTTGTAACCGATTTACTGACCGATCATTAAAACCTCTAGCCAAATAGCAGAATAGCTTGAAACTTGCACTTAAGTAGAAATGTTGATTTTAGAGTACGAATAACGGAATAAATCTGTAAACGAAAAACTTTAATTAATAAAACTAGCATTATAAATTACTACTGTAGTAGTTATTAGCACAGTCAAAAAGTACTGAAAAAATGAGCTTACCTTCTAAAAAATCCAAACGGAGATTTTCCTACAAAATTCTATTTGTTTTTGTCACTAAGAAAACATAGCAAAAAATGTAAAATGGAATCGTGCTTACAAAGAAGTTGAAGGCCAGAGGTCGCGAAAATAAGTTTTTCTTAAATATCTCGTAAACTGTGGGTTTGAAGTTAACAGAGATATATTTCTTAACTAATTATACTCAAGAAAGGTTCTTTACAAAATTTGCGTAGGGCCAATAGTTCTCGAGATATACAGATGAAAAAAGTTGGGTGTATCGATGCATTTATTAAACTGTTAAACTAAGTTTTAAGCGGGATAAAATGTGTTATCCAATACGTTCAGGCTTATGTCTACCCATAAGATTACAATAGAATGCGGGACAGCGCATTTCATAAAGACAACGGATCGCGACATAAACCTCAACTCAGATTAACAGTTTAAGGCATCATTACGCCCAACTTTTCTCAGTAACATATCTGGAGAACTATAGGTCCTACGTGAATTTTGTATAGGGTCTTTTTTGTTATTTCCTCTGAAAATGGCTGTTATATATAAATGTGAGGATCGAAATATTGCAAAATTTTTCTTAGCTATTTTATTTGGAAATTTCCTACTAATTTTATACCTTGTGTACTTCGGTATTTTTATATCCAAGTATTTTAGATTAAAGTATTGAGTATTCATAATAAAATTTGATCAATCAAGTAAAACCAATAAGCAGCACAATTTTGAAATTACAAATCTGATAAAATGTCAAACTGAATTGAGTTAATTTATTCAACAGTCCTTGGCAGTGGCAGGACTTATTTTACACCAGTGTCCTATATTTAAAGGATTTTCCCGTACATACAATTAAATTAGCCATATGTCAAAATGATTTTGATTAGTATAATATGTGACATATAGAATTTAAATTAGGTGACATAGAATAGAATATTACATTTTCTAGGACAGACATGTACTATGGTAATGCATTAACGTGTGTGGTAGGAATTATCACATTACACTTCCCATCCCATCGATCTATATATCCCTTTGACGGATACATGTTAACATACTTTTATAATATTAATAAAAACATATTGGTATAGTCGTATAACCTACAGATGTTTTATCTCACGAACTTTATATATGAAAGCTCAATCACGCATTTACCTGTTGAGCTTTTTACCACCTCTATATATATATATATATATATATATATATATATATATATATATATATATATATATATATATAAAAGTAATAATCATAATATTCTACAAATATACTACAATAATATAGCCAACTATAAAATGTAATGTGTTTGGAAAATATCCAAGGTGGATTCAGTGTATTATTAAGAGTTTAGAGAGAGAAGTAACGTTATCTATAGGGACCAGTACAAATTCCCATGGGTGAAGGAGGAGATTTTCTTAAAACACTGAATCAAGTCAATATTTATTTATTATTAATAGCATTCTTACTAATTTTCATGGCTGCGCTGCCAAAGGCGCTCTGCTTGGAACTAGGAGGTTGCGAGTTCAAATGCCGGCGGTCGCAGTTTGTCAATTGTAATTAATAGAGCGGGTGATTGATTAAACTGTCGGCCTATGGACGAAAAGTAACCGACTGTTCTTGTAAAGGTTTTCTGCAGCCGACAGACTCCTTCTAACAGTCTGACGGACAGTTTACAAATCCTCTACCCACATCATTAATGCATGAGTTTAAATTAATAAAGGTTAAATTAATAAAGATGTGGGTGGCCTCTGTTATAGACCGTGGAGGAGAAACGGAGGTAAAACCCAATTGTTATTAATATAATTACCAATTTTCTCGAATTTGAAAAAATGGTACTCCAATACAAAATTTCACCGCTTATTTCATCCCCATAGAGATCGATTTTCTAAAAATCACCTCGCCGCATATTCTGATCATGATGGGTGCCGCATTGTCCAGTTTTATTGTGTGTAGGCACTTTCGTAGATGATAAAATCCGGGTGCTTAATAATAATCTCGTTAAATTTCCATGTTAAGAGATAAAAGTTTACCTTAAGTGTTTATCAAACACACTGTATATAATATAAATTTCACCCTTTTTTGTGAAAATAATAATAATCTTCATTCATTCACAAACATTTAATACCACCATTTTCATTCATATCCAGTTAGTTTCCTGAAGATATTGTTGCTTTTTATTATTTTATTATATTTAGAGACTTTATACAAAATATGAATTTATTTTAATTATATATATATATATATATATATATATATATATATATATATATATATATATTATATAATAACACTTTATGTGTGCTTCGGAATTATATAATTTGAGTGTGTATGGGTTTAACCCGTGTTTCACAAAAAGAGATACATATAATTAAATGTTTGGATGAAAATATAAAGATGGTCTATAGAGAAAGCGTTGATGTTCCATTTATATGTACACTGTTAAAAATAATAGTAATTTTACAAAATATTTACTGTATTTAAGTAAAGTAATATTACAAATCTTAGTTCCGAAATGCGAATTACTATATTGAAATAAGATATTTAGTCAATGCAATTGTAATATTAATATTTTTATTGTAAAGGTACAAGATAATTTTGTAATTTTACTAAATGTTTGTATTAGTCAAATACAGATGGTAAATTTACCATTTCGAATTGTAAATTTATACCTGAGACACAGTATACTACCTATATACTTTTGTAGTTACATTTTACTAGTATATTTGTAAGATTACAAATCTGGTGCTTGTAATTTCGATTACAAGAATGTATAGTAAAATTCGTATTTGGTCGTTGTATAATTAATCTTTTTGTGGTATAAGTACACACTGACTTTGTAATTTTACTATTTTCTAGTAATAATACAATATCGATGCTAAATGTACAACGAGTCCTAGTAATATGTCGCTTACTATGTAGTTATATGTCTATCTCACATACGCCACAGAGGTGGGCGCAGACGGCTCGCCGGAGTCGAACGGACTCTCCATAAGCTGGGTGAGAGTAAGTAATAAAAATATGTTTTGAAGTAAGACGGAACGATGTTTCAATTCAGGTTGCCTACCGATTATTGCCCAATAATTTATTCAATCAATTTAGAATTAGTTTTATAAAATATTAATTGTTTAAAAAATATCTTTTACAATATGGAGAGATACACCAAAAAACATAATAATAATAACAATAATAATAACAATAATGATGATAGCAATAACAATAATTACAACAACAACAACAACTATATGTATTCCCACTTTTAAATTTAACCATTTAAAAATTGGTAACAAATAACCAACCCCCAACCAAAGACAACTTACCAATGGAACTTGCGGTTCGGACCATGAGGTTGAAGTGCAATACTTTTTAGACTCCAAGATGAATCAATCAATCAATCAAACTTGCGGTTCACAATATCCTATATCCTTTGTTTTTATCTCAGTCAATAAGGTGTCAGCAACAAAAATGTCTTGGGCATTGGTTTTTGTGGGTAATAATTTTACTCTATTGAAGAAGAATGGGACGTAAACCAAAACAGTCCATGTTTTCATATGGTTTTAGGGTTTTTGGGTATTTAACCACTTCGTCATGAGCGTCTAGTTCATGGATACTACACAAAGATACCAAACTCCATGTAAACATTGGCAAAAAAAAAGATGTCAGTAGTGTCGCTTCTATGCCGGAAAAAGTGGTGAGAGTATAAGGCGCGAGTTTTAATTGAAAAACATTACGCATGTATGTATTATTATAAACATTATTTGCAAAGTATTTTTTCAATAAAATACTTTTTTTAAATAAACGATAAGTAATTTCAATTTTTCAATAAGGAATTAGTTGAAACAAATTGCATACTTCAAAATAATCACTACGATATAAAACTGGTTACTTGCTTACTTCACTCCTATTTATTATACTATATTCACTTCGGTACGGATTGTAGTACGGCTGAACAACTAGCGACGCTAGTGGCATAAAAAGTAAATATTACTATTACCATTTCGTTGGCATATTTTGTCAATTCTCCCGTTTGTGTACGGTATCCTTGTGTAGTATCCATGGTCTAGTTATTGAAATCCATCCAAGATATACCGCGAGTACACTATACCCAACATATATCTACGAATTTTCGAGTTACAATGTATCACAGATACACGGTATAGAGGATTTTTTTTTTAATTTATTTAAACAATAACTTATGTATAACAAATTTTTATACATATTTCCCAAACAATAGACAGCAGACACACAGAAAACAACCCCAAGAGAATGTATATTACTCACATTATTACACAGAGTATTACATTTATTTTATACAACAACAACAGGGTGATAATGTCAGACTCCACCTTCATGTAACAAGTACGCATGTATTTTAAATACATATAGATGTGTAATGTCGCCAATCGGATACCATCATTATTACCTTATACACTGCACACTGCTATCATGAATATATATGGTATCATTTCGTTTTTAGTCTACTTGTACCCATATACAATAAATATTATGTTATACATTGATAACAATACCACCAAAAAGTCATAATCGTTAAATTATATATGTATATATATATATATATATATATATATATATATATATATATATATATATATATATATATATATAGGGTGAGTCAAAAGTCATGGAGTATCTTGAAAGTGGTGGACAGGGGATAAAATTCTAAGATGAAAAGTCCTTGGACATTTTTGCACCTGGCCCACCATTAATTAGATATTAATTAAATAAAGTAACCAATTAGAGAAGCGCGTTAACGGAATTAGAAATGGTGGGCAATTAACGCAGCGGCAGCACAGATACGTGAGAGGAGAGAGCTCTCCCCACCACTAACGTAAAGCGAAGTCAATCTTATGCGTTTCAAATTCGGTACAGTTTTTATAGTAGTTTTAAAAAGTTTTGGAAAAAAATTAACCTTTTTTTTCCGAAAAATATAATTAACTGAATTATTCAGTTTTTATTAGATTTCGTACGATGAAATTTTACGGCGGAATTTATTTTTTTGAAAATTTAATTTTTGGGATTATCATATTAGATAGTCAGGATAGTTATTTAGGACCTCAAAAATTCAATATCTTCTAAACACTCAGTTTTCGATGTTTGAAAACCTTTAATTTACTTAACGCTGCATTCATTCACCACCATTTCGTATTCCATTAACGCGTTTCTCTAACTTTATTTAATTAATATCTAATTAACGGTGGGTCAGGTTCAAAAATGTCCAAGGTCTTTTCATCTTAGAATTTCATCCCCTATCCACCCTTTCCAAAAACTCCATGACTTTTGACTCATCCTATATATATATATATATATATGATAACAAGTGTAGTAAAAAAAGAGACCTGTAATAAAATAATTATTAAAAGATATGTCGAGTTTTATTCGAATTATATAAGTTATTTTCGAGGTGCTTTATATAAACTATGTTAACGGGATTGTTATGAGAAATATTTAACAATCTACAGGATGTGTCATTTAAAATATTGCACCTGAATATTTCTTCAAGGAAGCGTTTAAAAAATGGTCCGTATAAAACTCAGAAGGTATCATATCTTCTGGTGATTGTATTTTTCATCTTAAACATAGCTTTCAAGGTTATTTGAAGATCAACTTACGTTTCTCAAATGAGAACCTGTATTTCGGTAGCCAAGAGGTAAACTATCGTATGTCCATACAAACAAATTTTGAATAATGAGCAAAAAAATTGGTTTACAAAAATAAATAAAAAAAGTCCAAGTTTTATTTGGTGGTCACTATATAGGAATCAATCTTTTTATTTCGTAGTCTTCATAAACATCAGTTCTTTATCATTCGGAAACCATTCTAAAGTGCGCCCATTATACCAAATTACAAAAAACAATTGCTTGTCCATAATATTTTGGCAAGCTTAGCCCTTACACAGAGGAAAAACTTGGTGGATCCAATACTTAATGGCAAGTAGAGGTACAAAACTTTAAACTTAGATACACAAGCATTAGAGGATACAAAATCCATATTTTGATTTTCAATTCACAAATCGAAAGTGGTACTATACTACGGACGTTTTGGCAAGTAAGCCATTTTACCTAAGGGAAAAGACCGAAGCCAACAGAGAGGAGCTATGCCGATATTCATCTGAAGTTCGTGAAACAGAAAACATTCATTAGCATTGGCAAGTTACTTTCGTTCTTGTCCATACGCCTAATTGTTTTTGATAAACAATTAAAATTTTTAAACTGTGTATATACAGGTCGTATGAGTGTTTCACACCAGATTTTTATTTTTTTAAATAAGTATGTTTTACTAAAAACTATAAAAAATAAAAATAAAAACATTTAAATATATAAAGATAATAATAATTTCATTCCATCCCTTAACTCTCAACACATATATGTGTATGTACTTACGCATATCTACATAACACCACCAACACCACCCCCTAGACATAAATATTCCTTATTAATCTCAACTCTCACCTCATTCTACAATGAGATTTTATTTTTAAAGATAATAAAAAAAAAAACAACAAAGTTACAATATTATTACAAACAGTAAACTAAACACACACATAGTGAGAGTTGTACACGGGAGGAACCATTAAATTACGCATTCGTCGAATTTTATTATAGACGAATAAAATTTTAATACTTTTTATACTATTTTAAGTATAATATGATAAAATTTATAGGTTTCGTTGTTGTTGTTGTTGTTGTTGTTGTTACTATGATGATGATGTTTTTTGGAAAGTGTGACACTAAATGTGTCGCTGTTTGTTCGCTAAATTGTGGTGTTGGTATTTTATTTGTATAGGGTGGCGCATAAGTAACGCTATGATTTAATTAGTGAATAAATTTTTTGTTTACGTTTTTTTTTCTTCTTTTTTTCGTCAGAATTAACTTTGAAAAACTTGGACAATTTATGATGGAAAGACTCAGCACAGAACTAAAGTTGTTCAATTTTATTTTGAAAGTCAGCATTCGATTATTCCGGCACAAAGATCATATCGAAATTTCTTTCATGTTCCGACAATTGACCGATTGGTTCAGCGTTTTCGGCAACATGGGGCTGTCTGTGATCTTTCGCGTGTTGGAAGATCTCGTACAGTTCGAAATGATGTGAAAATTGCTCGGATGCATGCAAGTGTTGAGGATGTAGCGGTATCGCTTCTTCATTAAATTATTATTATAATTTTGTTCATAATTTTTAGTTGTTGCATAACAACTATGACTTCTCCCTATTATCACGGTTGCTTTGAATGTTAACAACCTTGATAATAACCTTGAAACTTCCACCAGGCAACGTTTACAGCAGTTGGTGATGTCTAGGCGGTCTTTGCAATGAACTTTATCTAAGTTACACCTTTTCCCATATACGGTTCAATTGGTTCACGAGTTAAAACCAAATGATGCACAAGTACGCATTTATTAAATAAATCATAACGTTACTTAAGCGCCACTCTTTATAAGTACACTTGATTACCTTAATTTGGCATCAATATGACGTCAATATTCTACACCAATGCACATTAATTTTTATTTCAATAAATTAAAAAGAGATGTGTTTTGTAGCCAGTTCACGCCATGTTGTTCAAAAGTTACTATAATCGAGTAACTGTAAAAAGAGATGTGTCTGATTAATTTGTTGAATTAAAAAGAGATATTTACAGTAGCCAGACGACGCCATATTGATGACAAATTAAGGTAATCAGATCCTAATATTGGTGATAGCGGTCAGCATTTTTTTTCCATGGTCATAAAAACGGTTGGTACGAATTCAAATTTAAAATTGTAGTCGAATGATAATTTTACGGCCACAGAGTAATAAACCAGTAAAGTATTGTCACAGTTCCTTTAATCAATAGTCCACCAAATTTTCATTCGAACATAATTTTAAATTTGAAAATCGTACCAACCCTTTTTATGACCATGCTAATAAAAATTCTGACGGTTATCATACTCACCAATATTTGGATGTGATTGTACACATGTGGCCCCAGAAATAGTGAACTTTTTTCCAAATTTTATAATAGTTTTGTGCCTTATTCGTTCGGTTTTCGAAAAAATGCTTCGGATAAAAGTTGTTTATTATAAATATAATAACAACTTTCATTCGAAATATTTTCCCATAAACCGAATGAATAAGACACAAACTAATTAAAAAAAATTTTGAAAAATGAATGCAACACAATGGTTTATAGTATACAATATTATAAAGCATTGTATGTTGAAAATTCCGTCGGGTCCGTGTCAATAAAATTGGTTGTAATTATATCTCCTGTATACGTGTTTATATAGTTTTATATACGTTTGGAAATATACCGGGTGTCTAATAAATGTATGTAAGGATCAATTTTGTCAATTAAAGAACTTGTCACTATAGGTAATATTCAGGAAACCAGTCCAAGTGGCCGAGCGATCTAAGGGCATTATGTCTGCGCAGTATGCCTACTTGGAAACTGGGAGGTTATGGGTCCGAATCCCAAGATCGGCAATTTGTCAATTATTAAGAAAAAAAAGGGGCGGTTAATTGACTAAGTAACCGGCTATGCTTGAGAATGTTTTCTGCAGTTTCCTCCACGAACTCCAGATGAATATTGGAATAGTTCCTATCATAGCTGCAGCCGAACATCCTATCAATTCTTAGTCTATACACAAAAATTCCTTCCACTCCACTCACATCCTCACATTCTTAGGCATCACAATGTACCTCTACAATCTATCTATCTAATATTCAGGATGTCTATTTTTAAACAATGCACATAAATATTTCTTCAAGGTAGGATTTAAAAAAAAATTACCCGAGTAAAAGTTGCTTTGTTCGAAGAGGAAGATTTGACGACTAGATTTTCACCATGACCTTCGACTTTTTTGAGACTCAACTTGTGTAATTCAGTCTATTTGGGTTAATTTTTAACCATTTTATAGCCGATTTAAGAAAATTTTGTACTTTTTGAACAAATAAAGTCCTTAGAAAAAAATTTATTAAGAATAAGAATTTTTGATTATTGGCCAATAAATAGGGAAAAATAATCAAAAGCTTTTTATATCTTGAGTTAAACCATTTTAACGTTTATTAAAATATTAATATTTACCACAAAAAAATAAAGGATCGAATCCTAATCATTGAAACTAAACATAAAAACTTTTTATTCGTGTACATTTTTTTGCTATGCGCCTCATTTTTTCCAGGAAAGCAATATAAAATGGTTACTAATTAATCAAAATCGACTAGCTCGATAAATAGACAATATCTTATGGAGAATTCAAGCTTCGACCTTGTGTTTTTCAAATGTGAATCGATACTTTTTTTGGGCAGAATTGGATAGCTGAGAAAAAATAGGTGTTTAAAAATAAGATTCTTAGAAACAAAAATTTAACAGTGCTTCTAAATTTCTTGATATTCCTTAGTGGCAACATTTATTGCATAATTTTTTATGATTTACGTTCTAGAGAATTTCCTGAAAGGAAATAGTGGTACTGGTCCCGTACCGAAGTCAAATTTCGCAAAAATTTCTTCAAATGCCCATCTATCCTACCTAGTAGATGTCAAAACCATCTGTAAAATCATCATCTGTAAAATTTACATATATATATATATATACATATATATATATATATATATATATATATATATATATATATATATATATATATATATATATGTGTGTCTGTAATCACTCTAGCGGTCACAGTTTTCATTTTATCAGAATGAAATTTTTTCTGTTACGCTAATATTTACAGAAATATTGACGGTTTAAGATGGAAAATTAAATTCCTTAATATCTCTGTACACATTCAAGTTTGAGCAAAAATGATATGCTGATGAATTGTAGCAAATTTGATTTTCCACGACTTTATAACTTACGCATTTTTCGATTGTTCTAATATTAAGAGAGATATTTTATATTTTATGTTTTCTTCTTTCTGTATACCCCCACCCCCATTTCTCTCGACGTATGTCATTTATTAATAAAATTGACCTTGCAAATACTCAAATCATATACGGCATTTCATTTTGATCAGACTAAATTTATGTATTCTAAGGAAATTCGCTAAGTTGAAGCAACTGCTGCGTAACGAATTTTTTTTTTTTTAAATATTAAAATAAAACACAGAGAAAGAGCACTTTTCTTGAACAAAACTGTATAATATTTTTGTGTACACTATTTATTGAATATGACTGTAACCCTATATATACATATATATGGCCTATTCAATCTATGATTGTCAGCCGGTATTAACCAAATAGCACAAGCAGTCAGTATTGTATATATTGAATATAACACACATAGCTCTTCTATAACATTCATAACATAGCTCCGTATACATATTATATATACATATAACAAGGGATGATGATGATAATAAGTGGGGGTAAAATACAAGGGATGATGATGTTATGATGACGCCGCCCCTTCGATCGTCGTTAGATTATTACCGCCCCTCGACGTCGCTACGCTATGTGTTCTTCGTCGACGTCGCGCGTTTTATAACCAGATACGTATGTGGGGGCACCACGTCCGAGAGGAACCGCCACTTGGAATATTGCTTCCTGAAGTTTCTGACCGAATATGTATTATCAACAGAACACACGGTGCGGTAAACGAACAGAAGAACACGGGTATTGAAAACGTCCATGTGAGGAGATATATAAACGACACAGGAATTGCTAATATTTGTTTGGGGTTTTTATTTTTATTTTACTTTTTTTTTGTTACCGTCGTCGTAACGGGAATACCTGTGTGAAGTAGGATCTCGTGACCGACACGAATATAATCAGATACATCTTTTTTAAATAAAACTTAGAATTTATATGTGTTCTTTTTGTCAACACTAATTTCGTTTCGTTTCCCCGGTATTTTATAATTGGTTTTTTTCTTTCTCTCTCTTTGTTTCTGGGAACAGTGGATTATTGTGATTTTTTTTTGTTTCTGGATTATTTGACTTTGGACTTTTGGTTTTTTTTTTATTGAACATTTTCCGAAAGTGAATTTATTTTAAGTGACAGTTGAATATGATAACCTTAAAAAAGTAACAGTGATTTATTTTTAATGAGTGATTGAGTTGTTTTTTTGTAGAACTTTAGTAAAAATGTATAAACTAGAGAATTAATTTTGTTTTTCGTTGGTGATGAAGATTTGAAAGCTCAAGATCGATTTAATGGTGTCGAGTTATTAATTTATTAGGTAAGAATTTTCGATAAATTTTCGAAGTATTTTATAATAATAAGTATTTGGTATAATTTTTAATATTATAAATAAGTAAATATCTGTCTATTTGTTTGTTCGTTCGAACATCACGCAAAAAACTACTGGACCAATTTTGATGAAATCCTTTTTTTTGTTTAAATGCTTATAATTAAACTTAAATACTGGTATATCTCTATTTTATCTCGCTACGAAAGATTGATTTAGCTATAATATTCGCTGAAATTTTGTGGAAGGGTCTATAAATATTTGAAGTAGTGGAAGCGGTGGGAATCTACATTAAGGTTTTTAGTCTGAAAATGACAGGAGCCGGAGATCTGACAATAAAATGCGGCGAAGCCGCGGCTACAAAATGGTTACTGTAATTAATAGTATTTAAACGTATTTAGATAAATTAAGCTGGACTCAGACCTTAAAAAAATTCTCTATAAATTCGATGAAAGTGTAAACACCATGTTTTATACACAAATGGTTTGTCGCAATATTTATTTATCAATAAATGTACTATAAATTGAAATGTGACAAAGAGGATTTGAATCATAATCTAGGATTTGAATCATAGGCTGTCGATTATTCAGGTCGATGCGGTAAACAACCAAACTGTGATTGCGAGTGATTGCTACTTTACAAACTTTTAAACATGCGGTGTTTCAGAGGGTGATTTTTGTAAAAGATCTTTGAGCAAATCTTGTCAAATAATTTAATTCAGGTTTTAGTTGTTCAAGGATAAAATATGTAATAAAATTATCTTGGGTCATTGAATCATAATTGCCAATCAGTGATCTTCGCTTTGAAACCATTGTTAAGATCAGGTGCAGTTTTGTTTTTAGTTTGAAAGCTTCGCACATAATTTTAAATGATAAACACAGGAAAAGCTTTTTAATTTTTATCGGTATATTTCTTTCATGATAATAAACCTGACTTTGACCTTTTGGCTAACTAAAAAATATTATGGAATTTTTCCACACTTTGGAATCTCATGAATTTTTTGTGTAAAATAAAATATAAAATCCAATATATTCGAAATGTAGAATGCGATCGTGTACGAATTAATTACCAAAGGTTTTCAGATAATTATTTATGGTAAAACTCATCTGTCGTCGAACGGTTATAAGAGTATGATTTTATAATAGTTCCAGAAAAATTGAACTGCGATACAACTTGTAAAATGCATATCGATCTTCGGCGGTTATTCTTGCCCAACAAACTGTACTTGTGGAAACGCACTGCGATTCAAATACGCACGGATGTAATCATATAAGATTCGTATAGATTTATTATAAAGATCCAATTCTTGTTGCTTATGTGCACTTTTATTTCGAAATTTTCGATAACATCCCGAAAATATAAAGGACTTTAAACACATACTGAACGTTATTTTATATTTTACACTTTTGGTAAGAAGTTCTTTAGCAAATATCGCAGGATAAAAATTCCTAAGCGACTTCAGAAAATGAATCCTCTTTTATATATGATTTGGGCTGAGTAAATTTGTTAGGAAACTCTGTAAGTACTGCTATTGATAATTTTAATCTTATTTGAAAGAGTGTATCTTCAGAATGGTCGCATACAATTTTTATGAGGATTTGACCTTGAATTTACACGGATTACCATCGAAAAATTCATTTGTGGTCCGCCAACACGATAACTCAAAAACAAAAAGAGTTAGTAAGCAGAAAATTTCTGCTTGTGTGTGTTCTAAAGCTAAAAAGTAAGTTCGTGAATTAGACCGTCCTTCAAAATATCCATCTTTGAAACATTAGAAGATTTTAAGACAAAAATGTTTTTTTTAAAATAAACCACTCTTGTTTGAAACTTTTTCTCATAAACTGAGTATATAACGGGTATTTAAGCAATTAACTCAGTTATTTGTTATTTTTACTTATTTTGTGGATTTGTACCGTTAGAAGTCCGCGCTAAACAGGAAACTTCAATTTTCTTCTAACGATATAACTTAAGTTAGGTTTTTCCTCGGTACAGGTAGGTTTTCACGGTAATCTTTCAACAGTAATCGATGAGTCTTATTTTTATGTATTACTTAGTCGCTCGAAGCAAGGCAGCTCATAGAAAGTTCAAAACAATAGTGTTCAAGGATCATCGTTGAACCATCATTGCCATAGTTGCACCCATCGGGGAAAACGTACCTTTAGTCGATTTCAAAAGGTAAACCGTTCATGAAGATAGTATGATACAAGTGTTTCCAAATTATCAATTTTCTTTTCAAATCGATATTATTGTAAGCATTTGGCTGAAATATTTATTTAAAAAAAAGAGCTAACGAAAAAAACTAACAACAATTATTTCTATTCGATAACGTAAGTCACTTGTATACAATGGAAACTCGACGACGATAAAAACCAGACGATATTTTACCAAATTTTTTTCCATCAATTCCGGTTGACGACAATAGTCTCATTGTTCGAGAAAAACACATCTATAGAATAAGACTACTATTTTCTTGTATAAATATGTACTCGACAATTCTACATTTAGAATTATACATTTTCTATGTAGCGGATTATAATTTATTTTCTAAAGAATTAAAAATTTGGAGTACAAAAATCTAGTTTGTTTGATTATTTAATGGATATCGTTTTCGAGATATATCCCTCTTCATACTTACGTTATTTCCATAAAATAACTGAATTGATTAGGAGATAATCCGTTTTTTCTCTCAGAATTGTTTGGGAATTAGTCCAGCAATCAAAATAATAAGAGAACAAACTGAGAATTTCATAATACCATTTTGATCGCCATTCCAAGGCCCTATTGTCACCCATGTAACATACAATCAAAAGCGTTTCTCGTCGGAATATTTGTACACATGTTTCATACAATGCAATTTTATTTGGATAAAAACAACTGAAAACGTACCTTCAGAACATTTTTCAGCGGAATATGCTTTTGGTTTTATGATATACGAACTACGTCCAATATTATACCAGAGTGGAGAATAGTCTTATTGACCTCATAAATCACTGAATTTTGGACCAAGGATAAGCCAGGAGTAAATTGGATAAAGCTAGGTCTTTTTAATAGAAAGTTGTGTTTGAACCAAACATGGCGATAAAATTGTGTCCAAAAAAAGACGGTCATGCGAAGATCTTTCACTACCTTTTACTATACTAATCTACGGACATCCTCCCACTACTAATCTATGTTGATCTACGGCTCTTAGTAATAAGAAACAATTCATGTATCCTAGATTGCCATTTCAAGCTGTTGGGTGGATTTGTCTTTCCAACTGTTATATTTCTAAGTGTGACTCATGACGTTCACACGATCAACTTCCCAGAATTTTTTTAATATGTTTACTCTTAATCGCCATACCGCCAATAGAAAGAAGTATCTTAATAAAAAAATTTTTACTAACAATTTTGATTTCTATGAAAACACTTATTAAGGGAGGTCCAGAATGTTCTTTTCACAGCCTACAAATAACGTTTTCTAGTAAATCCCGAAGTTTCAGAATTTTGGACCGTTTAGAACGCCAGATTACGAACGCACACGCACACTTAAAGAAACCTCTTCTCAAAAATGGTGTTAACAGACAATGGTGACCTCAAAACGTGCAGATATGGTGAAAATTTTGATTTCGATTACTCCCTTAAAAGTACTGGGAAGATAAAAACACCAAAAATAATTTTTGAATCGCATTAGTAAAGTTTTAGTCTATCAAAAATATTTATTTAAAAATATTTATTTAAACTTAGATGACGGTATTTGTTCAAAATATATTTAAAAACAAGTAATGTAACAACTAACTGAGTTAATTGTTTGAATACTCAGTATATACTGAATTTGTACATCAACGTTTGAACAATTCATCAAACTCAAAGTTTATAAGATATTTTCTACGATCAATATTTTCAAGCGTTGTAAAGTCGGAACTAAACTTTATATACCTTGTATATTTACAAATATACTGGGTATAAAAATAGTATGTATGGATGCTATGTACATGTATACACGCATGCCTTCATTCATTTATCAATTGTATTTCTCATTTTCAACTTTGAGGTCAAATTATGAGAAAACTATTGAGTTTATGAAAAAATTTTTCAAACAAAAGTTGTTTATTTTAAAGAGAAGAAGATTTTTTGTCAACAAATTTTTTTCTATCTCTTACAGTTTCAAAGATATAAATTTTCCCACCTAGCGGGGAAAAACATATTCCGATTTTGCCCATTAACAAACTTAACCTTACTTTTTTGTTCTAAAACACACACAAAAATTTTCAGCACAGTTATCCCTTTTCGTTTTTCAGTTATCGGGTTCACAGACAGACAGACAGACGGACGGACATGCGGAAATGGACTAATTAGGTAATTTTATGAACACCTATAACAAAAATTTTGTTCTGCGATCAATATTTTCAAGCGTTACAAAGTCGGAACTAAATTTAATATACCTTGTACATTTACAAATATACTGGGTATAAAAATGAATTAAGTGTTGGTGAACATATTTTTTTTTTTATATTTAATAAAAATTCAAAGTAAAATGCATTAAATCAAAAAAATATAAAAAGTATAAACCATAGAGAAGAGATAGTAGTGTCCGTCGTTTATCATAAGGGAATAACACCATATATATAACATATTTATATAAAGGACACAACGAGACGCCAAGCGTCGGAGGACACAATCATCACTATATTTATACTGACCATATATATACTGAATAGTGTCTGTCGGTCTCATATTCACATGTTAACTTCACCACCTTCTGATAAAAAAAATTCTTCTCTATATTATATATGTTTTGGCGTAACAGCAGACAATATTTCTCCCTTGAAAAAAAAAAATATGATAAAAAAATACTGACCCCGCTTTACAGGGTTAGATAACCACCCTTTGACATTTTCAAATCAGATAAATATTTATCATTTTTTAGTTATATAAATTTTATTCCTTTTTTTTCTGAATTTTTTATTCTAGAACAATGAAACTGGGGACACTAAACCTTAATTTGTATGATGTTTTCTAAAACTGGACTATTTTTGTTCATCGCTTTTTTCATTTTTAGTTGAAAATTTTGCATTAGAAAATTTTCTTTGTTAAGTTAATGAGAAATATGGGGAAATTTTTTTTGTAAGCGTGTCCAAAAGGAGTTTGCTTAAGAGATAGTAGCAAAAGTGTAGTAGGTTGAATATTTCCAGAGAAAATCGCTGCAAATAATGCGAAACATTTCTGTTGATATTTTAAATATTTCGCCGTAAATTTCAGAAACGATCAATAGAAATTACTTATTATAAATTATATTATGACACAACTGATAACAATTCTATGGATAATTTTGGTTAGAAAATTGTTTATAACCCGTATAAATCCTGATTAAGAAACGATAAAATTAATTTTATAATAATTCTTTAAGGGGGGAATATCGTAAAACTATGATTTTTGTAATTTTCTCTTTAGTAAAATAAGAAAAAATTCGTCTCGTAGGAGCTACATAGACTTAGCAAATATGATCAGGTAATGAGATGTAGTAAAATTTATTTTCTACAACTTAATTCCTGATAAATTTTTTAACAGAGAAATTCAAGATTTTATGTTTCATCGGTAAAAATCTATTGATGATGATGCCATTTGGCAGTTATTCTGTCATTAATTAATCAAAAATAATCTGAATGGCTCTGAATTTCTGGCATGCCTTGCCCGACCACGTAGAAAATTTTTATATTTGAAAAAGAAAAGTATATAGTTATTATAAAATTTAACTCTTAAAGAAGCTAAAAACTTATTATGTGTTGAAATTGAATTATCACTTCATAAAGGAGAGGAAAATTGCATAGAACTAGTTTTTCTAAGTTCCTAAGTTCCTAAAAAAAGTCATAAAAATTATTGGGAGCGTCTATTTTATAGAAAATTTTGACTAAAATTTCGGTTTTTTCAATCAGGGTTATAAATTTGAATATACCCTAGAAATTTATAAATTAGAAAATAACCTACAATCTTATTTAAATAATGAACTTTAGACCACAATCTTCGAAACAAAAATTGTATATTAAAAAAATTATTAAAGAAATATACATAAGATTTACGCTTAGATACCATTTCATTGATTGTAAGGCAATCATCGTCAGTAGGCAATATGCATATAACACATTAAAGAAATAAAATTAAGCCTTGTGAAAAAAAAAATTTTATTAACACATCAAATAATCTTTAAACATGTTCAGTCATTTTGCGATGATTTTCTGAAGATGATTGTATTGCAATCGAAATATCGGAATTAAGGTGTTAGTCTATTTTAGTATATTTTTGAAAAAAAAAATTCTAATATACAATTTTGTCCCAAGTATTGGGATAATAAGTTTTATTACTTGAATAATTATGTCTCAACTCACCAGTCCAAGTGGCCGTGCTGTAAAAGAAAGGCTTACTTGGCAAGTTTTGACCTCCTCTCCGCTAGCTACATTAACTCAAGGTCAACAAAAATTGATTTTATTACCAACACTCGGCTAGAAATCTAAAGATCCGGGTTTGATTTTAGGTCGATGCGTTAATTTTTTCATATCCAATATTTAATTAAAAATTCAATATCATATTTGTCTATATAGTTTATAAGCTATAGTTTTTTCATACTATGTCTTACATAACCATAATGGAAATAGACATTAGTATTGTATTGTGAGTTTTGAGTTGAAATTCTCAGATATCTTTTATTATCTTTCTAATTTCTAATACAAACTTTAAGTTTTGCGTACAGTAAAAGACACCCAAAAGTCTTTCTTGACTAAATATTTCACATTTCAATTGTAATTATGTTCAATATAATTACAATTAATTATATCATTGATGATTATTTGTTTGTTTATTTTTTTGCAAATATTATGTAAGTAGAAAATTGGATCTACATAAATTGAAAAATAGTTTATACACAAAAAATTTAATATATACATAAAAAAAAATGTATAAAGGGCGATTTAAACATTTCCTGTTTGATGGCAGTAGCCAAGTAATAATATTTGTATTAATTGACTTACTACTAGTGCCGGATACAGACAATCTAACAGCATCATATTATCAACTATATCTATATGTACGATGTGTTTTAAAATAACTGGCCCAAATATGTATATCATTTAGTTTTTTTTATCTCCTGACTATAACCAAAGAATACAATATACATAGAAGCGTATAAGTACGATTTTTGTGTCACTTAAAATTTTTAGTGTGTATGCTGACCACTAGATGACAATAGCTGTTCGATTTCGGTATTTAGTGCCACTACCAGCACAACCAACTGTACTTTGGCAGAACTAAGTACCAGTTGCCCGGATCACATCGAAGCGGGGATGTACTTTAAATTTATATTAAAAGGGAATCCACCAATATTGATGAAATTTTTATAAATTTTTAGAATTAATTAGTAAAAATTTTTTAATTTTTTTTTACAAGCTTTATAAAATATTAATATTCGAATCGGAATATCGAATTCTCTTTTTGTTACAAGCTGTGGTTGACTAGCATAGTCAAAAGCTAGGAAATTGAACTACTATTCTAAGTAGTAATTGAAAATATTCTAAGTAGTATAATATGCAATGTAACTAGTGATGCCACGAGACGAGACGATGGTAGCATGTCTCTTGTATTGTATGGGCTTGTCTCGCCTTTACAGTTGATAAAAATATTATTAAAAAAAAAACTTTATCTTAAAAATAAATTTTTTCTATTTATATAAAGTTTCATAATTTTCTAATTAATTTAATTTTTTATATTTTAATTGAAACAATAAAGACTATAGAAAAAATTAAATGATTAGTACATTTTTACAAATTAAAAATCTATAAAGATTGAAAGATAGTACCATCACCTGTTTCGTTTCTCGCGACATCACTAAATATAACATGTATATACAATGATACAACGATCCGTAGGTACGCTTAGAATATGATGTACTTTGAATAGGAAATTTGTTTACTCAAACTCAATTTTTCTAAACACTAACTAATAGGGAATATGCATGAAAATTTTTTTTCACATTTATTTTCAGAATATGAAAATACTGTTAATACTGTAATAATATTTAAAAAATCGAAATTAAAATCCGACAAATATCAAGGAAGCTATAAGCTTTTAAAGATTATTATCTGTCTCTTTCTTGCAAAAATACTAAAAACGGAGTTTTACGTGTATATTTAAAATGTTGAAAGTGTATTATGACGTCACATAACATATCAAGAGGGCTATCACCCTCTTTGTCTAATCGGGAATTTCAATCATTCATATCTCGCTTATTTTTAAAGTTATTTAAAAAGTAATTTTAACTTGATATTTGTTAAGTAAACATGCTTCAATTCAAGTGAAAAAAAATGTTCATGCATATTCCCTATTATCACTGAAATTCTATTTATTTTTTTGCATTATTTTAGTTAATATTTGTTTGCAAATGTGTATACTTAGCCACAACATTTATGTAACATACTGTATATTATGTATATAACGAGAAGGCTAAATAATAATAATTTGATTCTATACATAAAAACTAAATAAATCTTCCGGCCGCTATTCTGTTATACTCTTCTTGGACACACTAAAACCAATTCTGCAAAATACATTACATTTGTTACTGTCGTTTACAAAAATAAAACAATCTAGTTAAAAAGTTAAAAACAAATAAAAACAGAAGAAAGTTTTATTGTTTTCGTGAATCGAACCGTTTTAAACAGACTAATTGTGCGAATCAAATTAAAACGTTACTAATGAGGTATTCATTTATTAATTAGCATAATGTATATTTGTAGTTTATTAATTAATGCATAGTGGTTAATGTGTTGTGGATATTAAGATGTATGTTGTTGTATATACATGATGTCAATCAAAGAATTGAGAGTGTTTAAGAATTTGTTTTATATAGTGTGATAATTGTGACATGATCTTTTGAGAGATAAAAACGATGATCAAATTTCAAATTCGCCCCCTTTACCTAGATCAGTTTTTTGTATTATAAATACGGATTTCGACTACAATGTAGTCATCATGAGTATAAATTAGCAAGTCGTACTTTACTCTTTGACAATTAGAAATAGATATAAAGTCAAGATGAATAGACAAAAATAAAATGAAATTTGTGAAATTGTCACCAAATTAATAACAAGTAACATATCCTGCGACAATATAAGAGTAATTTTAATAAGAGTAAAATTAACAGGAATAAATGTGAATGAAGGAAATTTTAACAAGAGCAATTTCAATATAATTTAAAATTTATTATATTATAAATCCAGTAGATTTTAATTTAGTTAATTTTCTATTTATTTTTATTTTTGTCTATTGATCTCGACTTTATATCTATTTTTAATTGTGAAAGAGTAAAGTACGACTAGCTAATTTATACTGATGATGACTACATTGTAGTCGAAATACGTATTTATAATACAAAAAACTGATCTAGGTAAAGAGGGCGATTTTGAAATTTTATTTCAAAAACCTACAGTTCTCACTAATTATCATTCGATAATATAATGTTTAAAAACGATGATACTTAATGTATATAATGACCTAATAACGGTCCTATAAAGTTTCAAATTTTTATTATCTAATTAAATGCCGTTCATTTGAAACAATGAGATCAGTAAATACTTTTACTGATCTTTTAATAAGATATAAAGGCCGGGAGATAAAATCGTATACGTAATTATTTTGTAAACATTAAATAATATTAGATTATATAAAAATATATTTGTATTCGAATATTTTAGACATATTCATTAACAAAATTTTATAAACAAATTATTTGTCAATAAATTTAAAATTAAAAAAAAATTGAATTGAGAAATAATTAATTTGGCATACATTTCCTGGAGCCGGGGCAACGCCGGGCTTTTTCATCTAGTCAAAGATAATCAAATAGAACTTTAGGTTTTTGAAATTAACATTTCAACATTTATCCCCATTCCTAGATCAATTATTTGTATTTTATAAATATGTATTTGGATTACAACTAATTTGTAGTTAAAATGCGTATTTTTTTTAATACAAATAATTGATCTAGGAAATGGGGAAAATTTTGAAATTCAATTTAAAAAACTTAGAGTTCTCTTTGATTATCTTTGACTAGATGAAAAAGCTGGCATTGCCCTGACTCCGATAAATTTTTAAGAATGTATAGGAAATTTATGCCAAATAATTATTTTTTTCTAAATTTTGGCAGTTCAAAAAATGTCAATTTTTTATATTTTAAATTTATAGACTAATAATTTGTTTCTAAAATTTCGTTAATGCATATTTTTAAAGAAACTATAAACTATATTAGACATCTTGCCTTCAGAAAATGTTAAAGCCGTCAGAAAACGGCTTTGTACATTTGAACTTTTGATAACATTTCTGTAGTTAAAAGGAGTTCGGACTGTCACGAAAATACACAAAATACTTCCCTAGATAGAGAAAATCTTTAATTAAAATCGCTGAGAAATTTTATCGATTATTAAGAAAAACATGATATTAGCAAAAATATAACAAGGGGTCTATTTAAAGAAAAAAGTTTATATTTTCAAAAAACTAAAATACAAGCTTTTATGGTACAGTCAAATTAGCTTCAAAAACGGGGTTTCAGGCAGGTTGCTCAGAACCGTAATTTTTTTTTAAATCGATTCATTTTGACGTCCTGAATATGTCCTTCATTTTTTACGGTCCGACTCGTGATTGAACAGGGTCAAAATTGAATTTGTTTTTAACAAAAAATAATTTTTTCTTAATATATTTTTTTAAACTAAAAATTTTAAAAATGAAATAGAATATTAGTCAATTCTATATAAAAAAATGAGCCCATGAACATTAAAATCGGTTAAATAGAATTCGAGAAAGAAACTCCCAAATTTAGAAAAACGCACAAATTTTAAATTAAAATAAAAAATCTATAAATTACTTTATTTATTTTTTAATAATGGCAAAGTAATAATGCCTTTTATATGCTAAAAATAATGTACCCAATTTTTTCCCTTAAATAAATTATTAATAATTATAATAATTTTTATAAATAAAAAGGGTGCATTTCATCCTAGATCAATAAATCTTTTTTTTTTTAAATGAAAGGTCTTAAAAATATCTATAAAATGAAAATGAAATTTTTTTTCAATTTGTTTATAAAGCGCTATAAACAAATTAAAATAAAACAGTTAAGAAATGATTTAAATAAACTTAATTTTCTTTTAACTTTTTATATTTTTTATCGATCTTTAATTAAAAAAAAAATATCCCGATTCGTTAACTTTTAAGAGAGTTATCATATGTTATACCTTTTGCTAATTTACTTATAAACAAATAAATATTTTTAGGTTTTATAAGGATTAATCGAAAGCTTAAACACTTACCTATCTAATTATAAACTCAAAAAAATTTACCAAGCAATATGGTTTATTTCTTAAATAAATGCAAGATAAAATCCGTGGGTCTCAGTTTGAAAATAATACTACCATTATTGTGAAATAGTAATATAATTTAAACTTGAAAGATTTACATATATGCGTAGAAATCATGTTAAATAAAAGCTTCAAATAATAACGTTTATTGTTTTTTTTTTAATAGCGAGCGCATTTTCAGCAAATTCAAATTAATTTTGTTATTTTTGGATTTCTAGGAAAAAGTGTCCATTAAGACAGCGTCGAATATACGCTGGAGGTGGCGGCAACAACAACAATCACACCAACAACAATCATAATAACAACAACACAATAATGTATGAAAGTTCATGTTCATATCACCATCAGGTGACTGGGACAGCACTTGAATTAAAGCGTGCTGGAGCACCTGGTCTAACTGGTGGTAGTATAAAAGCTGAAGATTGTGGTGCAACGTTAGGTATTACAGCCACAACACCAACAGCTGTGGGTTCGCCAGATCCACACGATTGGACAGCACCATATCGATTTTGTAATTCGACATTTGAACAATTAAAACAAAGTGTGGAAAAAGCGAAAGCTGCCTTACAAGTAAGTAACACAATTCTGATCAGTAAAGTATCTCCAAGTGAAAGTTATATCAGGGTTCCTAATTTTTTTTTCGGCAAGTGCACTCAAATTTCTTAAGGTAGTTCCAGCATAAAATCAATTCCGACAGATTTTTCTCATTTTTTTTCACAGGATAAAAATAACTATTTCTAATAAATCCTGAAGTTTCAGAATTTTTGACTGTTCAGAACGCGAGATAATTAATAACAAAGTAATCATTCTTTCTCATTAGAAGCATGTACTTCATGTCCGCCCAACTAATTTCTGTTGTATGGAGAAAAAAAGACTCTACAGTATTAGAAAAAAACTGGGACAGTAAAAATTGAACGAAATAACGTAAAACTTCCGGGAAAAATTGGAAAACTTTTCTCAACGCACCCCTCCTCCCCGAAAATGGGAAAAAAACTTATATACTTGACTTAAAAAGTTTGGGGGGCTATTTATCATAATGCATGTTAGGTTGAGTCAATATTTTTATAATTTGTGTATACTTATAACTCTAAAAAAAACTGTTACACTAAAAAATTTGGTTTTAAAAATATTTTTTTTGATTTTTTTGGTTGAACAGGATCGAGGAACATTTTTGGGTGGAAGTAGTGCATTTAGTGAATTATATTCTGGAGTGCGAACGCACGATCCATTACAAGATGTTACGTCGAGCCTAGGCAGAACAACACGCGATCATCAAGAAAATAATACAAATGGTGTACAACAGAACAATGACCACAAAAGAAATCATGGTAAGTCAGTTTATACACTGTTTTCTTTTTTTTACTTTGGATAAATACCAAATTGATGAACTTATGTGAGCGAACCTGTTCCCAATTTTGTACAGCCCATTATAAAAATTTATTTTCAATGAAAAAATTTATGACAGTAATATTTCTGACATATATTTACTAAAATGTATCCTTTTTTGGCGTTTCTAGATGTATAATTTTTGTTCCCTATTTAACTGTTTTCGACGATATCTTGGGAACAAAATTTTTTTGGGATTTGATACGATTTTTTTAAGGTAAAATCGCAAAACCTTAGAAAAAATCGTAAAAATTACAAAAATTTTTAGTCTTCAATTTGAATGAAAAATATTAAGATCAATTTGACACAAAAAAACAAAAAAATCCAGTTGGTATAACGATTTGACCGATAGTTTTCGAGATATCCCTGCTATGTACAATTTTGATGGATCTCTTCATTTCTAGAAAATAATGAAATTAGTCGGTCATCTCTTTTTTCTGTAAAATAATCAGGCAGTTGGTCTCTTAATCAGAAAATAAACAAAGAAGACACGGAATTTTTGAACGTCACCCTGAACTAGGTTTGAACCCGAACTCTTTCAGTAGTGGTCCATAGCTCCATCTGCTTACTTACCCATTTCTAACGTCAGTGAAATATGTTAGCAAAATATTTTTACATGTTAAATCTGAAAAATTTTGAGTATACATTTTGTATCAATATCGTTGAAAGAAAATATAATTCAAACAAATACTAATAGAGCTAATCCTCCAAAACTTTTATATTTTTGGCATTTGGGGTCTCCAATATGTAATGATTTGCATAAGCTCTAGTGGTCCCATTTTTAGTCCGATTTTAATGAAATTTCTTGTCTGATATGTTTTTGGTATTTGAAAGACCAAGTTTGTTAGCCACTAGACTCGGGCAAGGGGAACGAGAGGGCTTAAAGAAAAAAGTATAGACAAATCAAAGACTATCTTTCAGTAAAGTAGGTTCCCCCTCCCTCCTTTTTCTCTTGTCAAATTTTGCCTAGTAACGAACTTGGCCTTTCAAATACCAAATCTCATTTCTATCGGTATAAATATTTGTATGATGATCCATATTTTTGTTAAGAACATGCCAAAAGATGTCAGATCGATGGAAATTTGTAGAAATATTTGGGAAGTTTTTCCATTGATATGATACCAATAACTCAATTTCCTTATATATAGTTTGAATGGTTGGAGAATCATGTTTTTTAAGAGTGTCAGTCAATAAAGCTAATTTTTAAGTTAATGAGGTTAAATTGCATAATTTATAATTTAATAACACAGATTTCAGTTACTTTGCCTTAAATTAGGAATGGCTTTCTTGATCGAAAATATATATATCTCAAACTGGTATTTTATGTAATTAGTTCTTTGTAAAAGAAATTCGTTAAAAACAATAAAGAAAGAATTGTTCTCCGGTTAAAAAATATTTTGACAATTAATATTTATAAGGTACTAATAGAAAATATTCATAAATCTTTCTCGAAGTCTTTTTCGAAGAAAACATTGATAATAATTTTACGGTCACGGTACATACAAGTAGACGCGGTAGATATACAAAAAAGGTATAATAATATAAGGTTTTATCTCGTATACAACATCGAAAAATTAAGATGAGGAAAATGAGAATGGAGGATTCTGTGTGTGTGAGTGTGTAGTATGTTTAAAGCTCCAATGAGACCACATCAGCCGTGTTGCCATGACTACTATAACATAGTATCCCTGTATAGAGAACCCCCTGATGTTGTTCATCCCCATTCAGTGAGACCAATATATATATATATATATATATTATATATATATATATATATATATATATATATATATATATATATATATATATATATATATATATATATATATATATTATCTATATCTCGTTCCTGTGTATGTATGTATAGCGCGCCGCCATACCTACGTATAAACCTTAATTTATTTTCCTCAACTAAAAATTATTTTAAATATTAAAAAAAAATCTCTGATTTGTGAAAAATTTTCTTTGTGTGTATTTCCACATTAATATTTGCGAGAAAAATATCTATCAATGAATTTAAGAAAACTTTGTTCACATTTCAAAATATGGTTTTGGAATTGCTTTGTAATAGGTAGCGGCTGGGGGGAAAACTTATATGTGCATATTTTTCTGATTTAATTAAGATTGTGATTTTTGAAGTCACTCAATTCGATTATGTATGGAAATTAATAAAACATAAAAATGAATTCAAAATAAGGTAGGCTGCGTTGTGATAGTAGAATCTTCTAAATATATGTAAAGACCTTTGGGATCCGGATAGCGGCCGGTATTAACTGGAAATGGCCAGTAATAATTATTCCTCTAGACAGATAGATTGTAACGGCTACCGTGGACGGGCTACACTTCGACCATAAGGTCCATTGTGATGCCTGGAGGATGTAAGTGTAGTGGAAGGAATTTTTGTGTGTAGACTAAGAATTGGTAGAATGTGCGGCTGCAATCGACTCTGATAAGAACTATGCCGATATTCATATGGAGTTCGTGAAGCAAACTGCAGAAAACCTTCACAAGCATAGTCGGTTACTTCGTTCTTGTCCATACGCCGGCAGTTTAGCCAATTAACCGCCCCTTTTTTTTCTTAATAATTGACAAACTGCCGATGGCGGAATTCGAACTCATAACCTCCCAGTTTCAAGTAAACGTAACGTCTCAGACATAATGCCTTAGACCACTCAGCCATTTGGACGGTATTATCCTTCTACTACCCTCTTGTGTGTGTAAGGGTTCCTCTGCTGCGACCTAACTCATGCTTGTTCGAGTTTATTGTCGTTTATTTACCGGGGACCAGTAAATAGGGTCAGTAGAGCGCTATAGAATCTCTTCTCTCGTACTCTTTATCAACCTGCTCCATCAACTTCCTTCGTTCTCGCGCAACTTCTAACAATCTTGCACTTGTTAGAGTAGAAATCAGATGGTTCCAATTATCTAAAATTTATTTCTACAATGAATTAAATACGCAGATTTTTGGGATTGAAGCCAAACTTTATTTTGCCTAATTAATAATGTCCAAACAGTTTGTTGATAGTTACTGAAGTAACAACATATAGTTACTGAAATAACAAAGGGCATATGTAGTGAGTCCGTAATGGTATCTAAATATAAAAGTACATTGAGATTTAGTAGCCAGAGAGAGTCCACTACACACTAACCACGTTCAAACAAAACTTGCTTCTGGCTATCAAGTAATGTAAGCCATAACTCACCTCGTGTGTAAGCACTGCCCGGTTTTTTAGCGAATTTCCTGAAAGGAAATTGAGCTATTGGTCCCGTACCGAAGTCAAAATTTCGCAAAAATTCCTTCAAATGTCCATCGATCCTTCCTAATAGATGTCAAAAATCACCATCTGTAAAATTTATATATATATATATCTATGGACATATATATATGTATACATATATATATATATATATATATATATATATATATATTATATATATATGTATCTGTAATCACTCTGGCGGTCACAGTTTTCATTTGTTCGGAATAAAATTTGGTATCTGAGGCGCTTTTTGTATTCAAAAGATCAAGTTCGTTAATGGGTAAAATCGGAAAAGGAAAAAGGGGGGTTTAGAGAGAGAGGGAAACACAAAATTTGACGTATCTCTCTTAATATTCGAAAAATCGAAAATTTTATAATAAGTAAAGTTTTAGGTATTAAGTTTTTACTGTAATTTTGTTTCTTATCATTTTTTCTGTAACACTAATATTAACAAAAATATTGACGGTTTAAGATTGAAAATTAAATTCCTCAATATCTCTGTACCCATTAGAGTTTGAGCAAAAATGATAAGGTGATGAATTGTAGCAAACATGATTTTCTACAACTTTGTTTCTTACGCACTGTTCGATTGTTCTTATATTAAGAGAGATATTTTATATTTTGTGTTTTCTTCTATCTTTATGCCCCCCTTTCCCCTTGATGTATGTCATTTATTAATAAAATTGGCCATGCAAATACTAAAATCAGATACGACATTTAATTTTGATCAGACTAACATTGTGACCGCTAGAGAGTAATTTATGTATTCCAAGGAAATTCGCTAAGTTGAAGCAGCTCCTGCGTAACGAATTTTTACATTTTCGGCCTCTTCTAGCCACCATTATTACCCTCACATGTAGGGGGCTTTACATTCATCCAATGAATCAAATTTTGCTTATTTGTTATATTTAGACAGTACTCACTCTCCTACAACCGTTTTCTTTCAAAAGTGTTAAAACTTTTTGGATATTAGTTTTAAAGAATTAGAATGATCTTTATATCATTTGACAAATTGTTTCAGGCATAAATTTTAAAAGTTTTTAAGGTCAGATTAGTGAAATTTTTGTTGTTAATAAAATGACGATGACATATCGTAACGACAAAAAATAATGTAAAAAATTAATCTTATAAAAATTAACGTTTCTAAGAAATTAACGAATCGTAGTTATTTATAATAAAAAAATATAACGTTATATATGGCTTTAACTGTACAAGAATAAAAGAAAATAAAAGAATATATAAATTTTATTTTAATAAAACAAAATAAATATTAAAAGAAAAAAAGATATAACGTTTTTCCTTGTTATGTTCACCGTTTTTATTTTTTCAAATTAATTATTTAAGTTTGTGGATGTAAAAAGACCTCCTACACTATATATATATATATATATATATATATATATATATATATATATATATATATATATATATATATATATAAATGATACAAGAAAAAGCTACACTTACCATGTATATATAAAATATTTATATATACGATATACGAGTATTGTTTGGTAAGCGGAAATAACGTAAGCATAGAATGTACTCTGAAAGAACGGAAACACTCTATCAGCGGGAACTTCAAATGGACCGCCGCGCATTTCACCTGAAGATTCTTTTAGATTTCTTTGTTATATCATAATATATATTATGGGAAGAGTTTTTTCTTCTTTTTTTTTTTCATTTGTAAATGTGGAAAAATAAAAATTTGAACATAAAAATCCTTGTTTTAATTTTGTTAGGTCAAATGGTTAGGTACACGCTTTAAGAGGAGACCTATTTGGGACTCTATTCGATTGGACCACAATTAAATGAATGATAAAAAGATATAACTAAATGGTAGTTTCAATGGGTGGAGAAAGATAGTTGCGTTTTAAGAGTGTCAGTCAATAGAGTTAATTAAGTTAATGAGGTTAAATTTCAGAATTTATAATTCAACGAGCAACGCAGATTTCAGATATTTTGCGTTTAATTTTTTGTTTGGTGTAATTGCGAACTTCTGCCTGTATTTAGGAAGTAGAGTATCTTGGGCCTAGGAATGGTAGCTCTCGTGAACGTATGTGGTAGACTCCCAGAAGTTTTATTATTTTGTGTATCAGAGTGTCACAGACTATTTGGAGGTGTTCCGGAGTTTCCTCAATTTCTCCACAAAACCTGGAGGTGCCCAAGCCTAGCTTCGAAAACTGTCCCCTAAGTCTACAACGCTCTGTACGAAACCTCTTCAGGAACTTCAGTCTGTCTTTACTCAGGCCAATGCAGGTTTAGTATCTTTTACGGTTAAAGTTCCCGAGAGAATTCTTGACCTACCTGAGCCCCGGAAGGTTCCTCCAGAGTGTGTCTCTCTTAATGTCTTCTTTCATTCTGATCTCCTCTCGAAAGAAGTGATCATCCAGTCCGCAGAATGGCGTTGGCTCTGTAAGGGATGTCGATGCTTTTTTCTTCGAGGGTGATCATCCGGTATCTCGTCTCCTGATCATTTCCACATATATAGAGACCCAGTGGAGAGTATAATAGTATAATAATAGTAATTAGAAAGAGGGGTACCGCAAATGGGTCCCTAGTACCTAGACCAATGGGTCCTCTATGCCCATCTTGAGAATAACCTGTCGCCCAAAGGTGAGACGTCTCCGGGTAAGAGGTGCTATTTAAATCAGATGAAGCTATTGGATTCTGTTGAGGCCAGACGCCACACAGAAGGCCCCCAACTTCTCCGCCGCGATTGCTTCCAGGATTGATCGATCCAAGGTTTCGGACCCAAACATTCTATACCTGACACCCTGCAGGTTTCCGGCGGTGCATATAACATGTATGGAGGTTTCACCGTCCTCCATACAGCCTCTACAAATGGGATCATCAGAGCTTCCCAAGTTATGAAGGTGGTCAAGAGCCTCACCACCCTTCTCAGCTTCATTCTATTGAGTTTCAACCGAACACAGTCGAATGGCCTATCTGAGCCTTTACACAACTTGGGTTGTTGCATGCCCTGCGCAAAGTCCCAGTAATCGAGATATTTTATAGTATACTTAGGTCATACTACAAATGTCTCAGATGAAATGAATAACCCTGTACGATATATACGCAAAAAATATATAAAAAATAAAAAAAAAACAATAAAGTGAACTTGTGACGATAATTATTCATTCAATTCTTCTCTGCTGCATACAATACACACAATATACATACATACATTCATACATACACCATTTTCTCATAATCATCCACATTTTCTTTATAATTCCTTCTTTTTTTTTAATAATTGCATTCATTTTTCTATTAAAAAAGAGGCAATATTTCAGAGAGCGACTCTACACCAACCAAGTAAGTAAAGTATTTTATTATATGGAGAGAAAAAAAAAATTATTATATGAAGGTTGGTTGTGTGCAAAATAAATAAAACAGAACAAAAGACATTCTCTTTTATATTCCACATATATAGTTCATATGAAAAGCTCCACCACGCTACGCTCTCTGTATAAAAGCTCGCGCGAATAATATTGTGGTTAAAAAAAAAATTTATTTAAAAAAAAAAAAAAAAACAGAAAAACAAAACAAAAGAAGCGTAAAGAAAAGAATATCAAATTGTGAAGAATAGAAGAATATTATTATTGTGATTATTATTATTATTATATTCATAGAAAGCTTTGTCCCCCCTGCTGGTCTTTACAGTGTATACAAAAGATGAAAAAAAAAAGTTCATATCTTACACACTCTTAATATAATTTTTTTTAAAGTATAGAAATATATGTATTTTATTTTTTAATACAGTTTAAGTCGGATATAATGTTCAGTAGTTCCTATCATAGTCGGCTGCAACCGCATATCCTACAATTCCTAGTCTATGCACAAAAATTCCTTCCACTCCACTCACATCCTCACATCTTTAGGCATCACAATGGACCTTATGGTCGAAGTGTAGCCCGTCCAAGGAAGGGAGGGAAACCTTTGTTGACCTTTGTAGGTCTTTTTTCACTGACCCCTAAAGGACAAGAAATTTGTATGTAGTCTAGGAATTGATAGGTTGTGCGACTACAGCCGACTTTGATAGAAACTGTGCCGATATTCATCTGGATTTTGCGAAATGAAACTGCAGAAAACCTTCACAGGCATAGCCGGTTTCTAGTCCCTACGCTGACAGTTTTAGTCAATTAACTGTCCCATTAATTTTATTATTATAAATTAATTGATAACATTTTTTGACATCAAATATCAAGCATTTGAAAAATCATAGACATCTAGTGATGGGGATCGAACCCACGACCTGTGGCATTCTAGACTAATGCTCTACCAACTGAGCTACCTTAGATGTTATGGTAGTACTATGCATATGACCTTTTACAATCATTTTTGATGACATTGTATTATTAATTTTGTTTATTTACTATTAACATATTTTTCAAATTGTTTTTTTGTAAACTAGCATCTATTTATTTCCATTGTTAGTATGGTTGCCTTTCGGTTATATTATGCCAACGGTAGCGACTAGCGTTTACTTACTTTGACATTTAAGTAATATGTCTGAACATTGATAACATTTTTTGATATCAGATGCTTGATATGAAAAATCTTACACATCTAATTGAATTGACAAAATATCAGCAACCTTCCTAGTTCCGAGCAGAGTGCTTTTAATAGGTCACCCTGACGGTCTAGAAAACCAGGATATTGTAAGAACCAGGATATCCTGAAAACTAAATTATAAATGTTCAATAAAAGCAATGATTTGGGATTACCGCCAAACATATATTTTGCCTGAATATCTAACAATGAATATATGGGTTTGTTGGTAGTTCCAAGGTAACTCAGGATACTGTACTCATAAAGGTGCCTAATTATTGAAGAAATTTAAAATTTAGAATCGAGTATATTATATATCCATTTAAAAATAATAATAATAATTTAATCATTTCTTAAATTAAATTATCTTGAAGTCTTATTTTTATAAAGTCATAAAAGATTCTACAAGTTTTTAATTTCATGTCAATTAAATGTCAGTTTTGTTTGAAAATTCAAACAAAAGTTGATTGTTTGCATATTCTTTAGGGAAGTTTAGTAAGCCATAAAATCTTACTACATCATAAAACTGAAACACGAAACACATGAAATAACATACATAAACGTTCACAAACACCCATTTCTTAAAATAAAATATTTTCTATATAGTATACGCTAGTAAAATGATTCTCAACCACTGTGCAGCGGCACTTTTGTGTGCCGCCAAATTTTAGAAATATATATAGTCAAGTATTAACCAACATAAAAACGAAAAAAACATCTAGCTCAAATTTCTCATCACAAGTATTCTTATTATTAACTTGTAATTAAACCTTTAATAAACGTACTGTTCTTTTTGTAGTACATATTATTTTATTTTACATTCAAAATTATTATCATAAACTATTTAACACAGTGATTTATAGGTAAGTAAACAACTTTTAAACTTATCTTTTTCTTTGTGTGGCGTCAAATTTTGAAATCGTTAAAAGTGTGCCGCGACAAAAAAAAAAGGTTGAGAATCACTGTTGTATGGAATGAAGGTAACTGCTGATAGTATGTATAGAAATGAATAACCCAGTAATAAATAAAAAATAATATGCATATTTGTGATATATAAATATAAGTACAATAATTTAGTTATAGTTAGTGCTTTATTTATAGTACAAACATATTTAATTGAATTAGAATGACAATTAATAACGTTTTATCAAACAACATAGGATGTAGATTGTTATTATAAACTGCATTATTTATTATTTAATAAGGGTGTTAGTTTAATATCTACATACATATACATGTATATATACACAATACATGTAGGTATACACATGTATGTATGAATCTGCATTTATGTCCTTTTTTTAGTGGGTGTTATGTATATACATATATATATATATATATATATATATATATATATATATATAACAATTGATATTTAATGTTATTAGAGGTTTATGTATTTTTATTATTACGTTTATTTAAATAATGTCTATTAGAATTTTATATACAAAAATTATCTATTTACACTTTACACCTACATTTCAAAAGAAAACTGCCTTATCAACAAATTTAATTCTCATTAATTCATATTAAATCAACAATGCATAATTTATGTAGTGTTTTTACTGTATAGAAAGTTATATGACACAACAACCTTGACCCATATTTATTATGAAATAATATCTGGATGTACTTTTGGGTCCTTTCATCTCTCATCATGTCTCTATAAAAAAAAGTTGTACTTAATTTTATAGGTTTCTGTCTTTGATTAAAAAAAAATCATATAATAATAATAATTAAATATAATTGATATAGTTGATAAACATTGTCAAATATTATTTTAATGCATTGATTAAACGGCAATTTGAATACTCAATAACTATACTAAACTCCACCTTCATTCAAGCTGTCAACACGTCAAACCGGCTTCGTTCTATCGATTTCGGTTTTTTATTAATATTATTTTGTTATAAATATGGAATATAACAATAAAAACTAAAAATAACATTTTTTTTTTAAATCAAACAAATAATCGAAATGATGGATCACAAGAACGTTAGCAGTAAACAATAATTCACCTACGAATGAACTGAGACTTGTATTAATTCAGATTTAAAGGTCCAAGTTATCAAACGAACTAATCAAAATGTAATTAATATGTGCTATGATATCGCGATCACGCGTCTGTTTATATGGCTGGACTCTGCAGCTAGAGTATACTATATGGCTTTGAGGGACTATGTTTTTTTCCACTAATTCAGTATCATTTCTATTCGACACAAAAAGGTGGTATTATAAGTTTGAAATTTTTTCTGTTTGTGTATCTGCTTGTAGTATCATAGTTCCTAAACGAAAAGAAATGGACCGATTTCAATACGTTCTTTTTTTATTTGAAGGGCTAATTTAATTGGGATACGTCTTAGTAATGTTTGATGAAAATATATTCAGTCATTTAAAAACCATCAGCCTTTTTCCTAGATGGGGTAGGTATCATTAAAAGGGGATGAGTTTGGGAGTAATATGTAATGTTACCAGTCCAAGTGGCTGAGCGGTCTATGGCGTTATGTTTGCGCAGTATGTCTATTTAAAAAGTAATTTTACCTTGATATTTGTCAAGTAAACATGCTTCATCAAGTGAAAAAAAAATTTCATGCATATTCCCTATTAACGCTGTCATGAGTCTTGTCGGAAAGTCAAACACTAATCCATCAGGAATCAAATTTTCATTAGCTTAATGAAATTTTTGACCGAGGGTATGCATACGAAACGATATAATTTTTGGATTAAACAAATTTTAACCCCCGCTCTTTAGCATACAAGCCATATGCATGACCTTTAATCTCTGCACAAGCCTACAATCTAAAATAAGTAGATTATGGTTAGATAGATAGATAGATTGTAGAGGCTGCCCTGGACGGGCTACACTTCGACCGTAAGGTCCATTGTGATGCCTAAGGATGTGAGGATGTGAGTGGAGTGGAAGGAATTTTTGTGTATAGACTAGGAATTGGTAGGATATGCGGCTGCAGCCGACTATGATAGGAACTATGCAGATATTCATCTAAAGTTCGTGAAGGAAACTGCAGAAAACCTTCTCAAGCATAGCCGGTTACTTCGTTCTTGTCCATACGCCGACAGTTTAGCCAATTAACCGCCCACCTTTTTTATTCTTCATAATTGACAAACTGCTGATGTTGGGATTCGAACCCATAACCTCCCAGGTTCCAAGTAGGCATCCTGCGTAGACAAAACGCCTTAGACGGCTCGGCCACTTGGCCTGGTAGATTATGGCTAATAGTCTAATTAAATAAATTGATTTAAATTTACTTCGAATCGATTGTAATTACAACTTAGGTCGTGTGGTCTTAAGCATCCTATTATTTATTCTATTATCTATACAGGCGAAATGTATTTAAATTGTTGCACCATTGTAGCTGTTATCAAATTACCTCATTGGTAATTCAATAATCCCATATTCATGGTCATATTCATAAAAATAATTCGCATTCAATAGTTTGTGCTTTAAAATTTTAACTCATAGAATTCAAACTTCTTAAGGCGTATTTTATTATTTGTGTATAATATCTAAGCGTCACAACACAATACTTCCGTCAAATTCAATTTAGGTTACGTAAGACAAATACGAGAGAACTGGCGTATACTATATAGACAA
Source organism: Nineta flava (assembly GCA_963920215.1). Lineage (NCBI taxonomy): Eukaryota > Metazoa > Arthropoda > Insecta > Neuroptera > Chrysopidae > Nineta > Nineta flava. Next base: position 126,464,801 of record OY986041.1, read on the forward strand.
GTTTAATTGATTTTTTAATTGAATATTAGCCAGACAAAATTAACTCGTCAACCAAGAATTGAACCTTGGACCGCTGGATATCTAGTCCAGCGTGCTTACCGCTACCAAAGATGATTCTGACGCATGAGAGAGAGAGAACTAATTTTACCGTTACCAAACAGTATCAGATAATAATAATATGATTTAGATGACATATATTTAGTGATCGTATTTTAACAAGACTATTTATTTCTAGTTTAATCATAGCATCTGTCATTACGTCTAAAAAGCTCTTAATTCAATCTCACGTAAAGATTACACGCACTGATATTGCACAAACTATGAAAATTATACATGAAATAAGCTCAATATCAAAGCATGCTATAATTGTAAAATTTAATAGAAAATGTTAAGAGAGAAAAAACTGTCGATATTTTTGAATCAACTATATAAGTAAGTGCACTGTCATTATATAGGAGTATATTCTAACGAACAAACAAACAAAAATAAAATATAAATAATAAAAAAAAAATTCACTTGATTTTATTTTTCCGCAAGACATTTTGTGGCAGTGATTGCATTGTGGCGAGTGAGAGACTTGGAGGCGGTTTATATGACAAGCAACTTCCGATGACGCGACCAGATAACAAACGCGTTGATAATTGTCACTTTAGACTATTATATGTACAAATAATATACATATATAGGGTATTTAAATAATCATTTTTTATTATTTTTTATTATTATCATTCTTTGTGGTTTTACTAAAAAATCATATAACAAATTCACCTCTGCTATATAATACGAGTACTATATGCTATCGTTAGTATGCTTGTATAAGAGATAAATATTATTAAAGAGATTTGTTACCTACTATTTTTCCGGGGCTATAAGTCGGAAAGAAAATATTTCCGAGATCTCATTTATTTGAACTTTTTTTCAATTTTTTAGCGAAATTTCGAAGAAACCTATTGGTTTTGTACCAATGAAGAAATTTCGGAAAAATTTTTTCAAATGTTCATCGAACCTATTGGAGATACCGAAAACCACTATCACTAAAATATGTATATATATATATATATATATATATATATATGTATATATATATATATATATTTATATATATATATATATATATATATATATATATATATATATATATATATATATGTATATATGTATATATGTATATATTTGTATGTTTGTAGGTAAGTATGTGTCTGTATGCGCTCTGGAGGCCGCAAAATCGGACAAGGAGAAAGTGGGTTTTGAGGAAAGTGGAAAAATAAAACTGGAATTTCATATTTCTAAAGTGGAAAAATTTTTTAGAAGTAAAGTTGTAGTAAATTTTAGTACAATTCATTATCTGAACAAATTTTCAGAAATATTTGCAATTTTAAAACAATAGGGAATATGCATGAAAATTTTTTTTCACTTGAATTGAAGCATGTTTACTTGACAGAAGGTAAAATTACTTTTTAAATAACTTTAAAAATAAGCGAGATATGAATGATTGAAATTCCCGATTAGACAAAGAGGGTGATAGCCCTGTTGATATGTTATGTGACGTCATATAACACTTTCACCATTTAAAATACACGTAAAACTCCGTTTTTAGTATTTTTGCAAGAAAGAGACAGATAATAATCTTTAAAAGCTTATAGCTTCCTTGATATTTGTCAGATTTTAATTTCGTTTTTAAATATTATTACAGTATTAACAGTAATTTCATATTCTGAAAATAAATGTGAAAAAAAATTTTCATGCATACTCCCTATTCCCATAGTAATGAATATAACAAATGCGTTACCATGGTTACTTGACAGTTTTAATGTATTGAAATGATTTTTTCTAATTTTAAGAAAGATATTCCGTATTTTGAGCTTTCTTCTTTCCCTAAATGCCCCTTACCCTTAACCGATTCTATTCATTAACGAACTTAGCCCCTGAAATACCATATGGCTGAAGCCACTCTAGTAGAGTCACGGATCGCCTTGGCATTAATTAGATAAATGTTAGTTAAAATCCAAAATTCTAAATTTCCAGAAGTGATGTATATTTATTCTGGGAAAATTCGCTAAGTGGACGCAGCTCTTTCGTAACGAATTTTTTCTTTTGTATTAATAATAGATCAGAGTCCCATAAAATATCGATTTATTGGGGGGATTGATAAGTCTTGAGTAAATAACGCCCTCTTTGCGTTACTCATAACAGTTTCTTTTGTTTGTCGTGAAGTATGTTCTTTTAGACGAAAGCTGTCAAATTTTTAAGACCTCTGATTGAATAGTTTCTTAGCAAGAATCGTTTTTATAAAGTCACTGTTGGGTTTTGTAAATATGGAAACAAGAATGTCGTGCAGTGATTAAAAACTTTCATATGAAAGGTTTAAAACCAAAAGAAAGGTGAACATGAATCTTCAAATGCAATCGTTTATAATTGGATAAATGAATTTAAGCGTGGCCTCACGAAAGCAGAAGTGTTACTGAAGGTTCAGGATGGCCAAAAGAGGTAACAACACCAGAAATGATCGAAAAAGTGCACGAAATTATTATGAATGACCGTCGTAAAAGTTTCTCGAGATTGCTGACATTGTAAACATCTCATATGAACGGATACACAACATCAAACACGGATATTTGCATATGAATAAGGTGTAAGCAAGATGGTTGCCGTGTTTGTTAACAAATGTGCAAAAAATGAATCAAATGACCATTTCCAAGCAATGTTTGGAGAATTTTTGCGTCGATTCATAACGGTTGCTGAAACATGAATGCATCACTACATGCCAGAATCACAACAACGGTCAAAACAATGGGTAAAAGCTGGTTCAAGTACTCTAATCACCAATTTAGTAACGGCATTCATTAAATTTTATACTATACAATTCATTTTCGGACGGAGAGTCGTAACATAACTAAAAACCGTTCAACTTGATACCATACATGGGTATACGATATACGTAGGTATATATATCATCATGTATTACAACATCCATTTCCAATCCGATATATCTGTCATTTAGGCCGCTAAAATTGATTGTGACGTTGTTCCGGTTACTAATTGACGTCTGCGCAGTGGTGATTGATGCACCATTTCCGGCGGCCATATATATTATACAACAATACAACATATATATGTATATATATATATATATATATATATATATATATATATATATATATAAATATATATATGTATGTAACATCAGAAAACCAGTCGTAGCGCTTGGGCTTGGGGGTTAATTGTACATAGTACTGTCATCTATTCGTGTGTGTATATGGATATATTTTTTGGGTAGGTGTATAAAGAGATTGTAAAAAATTGTAGGTAAGTTTTTTGATCACCAGAATCTGACGATATTACCAATTTTTTCATGGAATTTATTTAACTCTGGCCTTAAAAATGACTGAAACAAGCGAGTAAATGTAAATAAAATTCACAAATATTCTATGACAGGAACTATTTGAAATGGTTTGTAATGGTTTCCTCAAAAACCTTCAATCTCAGCAAATTAATAGCTGCTAATGATATTTAAGTTGGATCAAAACGACAAAGCGCAAATGCTTCACGCTTCAAAGAGAGACTTCAAAGAGGGTAATATTTTTTGGCGTATAACGGCAGTTTTATTTTATGGACTGGTCTTTCATAATTTCATAAGGCCAATGAGTTGATAGTAGGGTATGACCATTTGTCAAATAGTTGAAATTCATATAATATGAATACTAAAATTTATTAATATTATTTACATTCATTGACCTTAACTTAAATTTTCATTGACCTCTTGACTAGATATCCAGAAGCCTGAGGTTCGATTCTTGGTTGACGAGTTAATTTTTTCATATCAGTATTTAATTAAACATTTCCAATGCTAATTATGAGGCACTTCCCGTAATCGAATCAAGCTACATTTTTTCCATTCAAGGTGAGAAAACAACAACAGGAACGATCTTAGGTTAAAATTTAAAGGGTTAATTTTTGAACGGGGATCTCTATCGAAAAAGCATTCAAACCAAAGTTGTAGAGCTCGACAAGGAGAACATTAGCCACCCTATCCGTGTACCCGATTTATTTTTCGTCTTCGAAATAATTGAAAAAACCGGTTGCAAAAATGACTGACTATTGCGAGTCACTATAATATAGTCTTCTAAATCTATAAAATAACATTAAAAACCGTCAATATTTTCCAAACTCGCTGTACAATATTAATATTAGTATGGAATTAATGTATTTCTCCATTGAACCGTTCCATACGATGAGTATCCAAACAATAATTTTGAATTCGGTGTATCCAATATATTTTGTGAGCAACGCGTTCGCTTATGGCTTGTGCTAATGGTGAAATTCATTGTATATTTTGAGAACAGTAATTTATATAAATTTATTACCTGTAATGAATGAATGGGGATCGTCATTTGTGTTTTATTCCATTTTTTTTTTCTGATGGTGGTATGAGCAGGATTTAGGGGGGTCAATTTAAATCATAATTACAATTGGATATACTGTTTTTTTTAAATATATTTTCACCGAGTGTTTTATCATGTTTTTCGGTTGAAATTGGAAATAAAAAAAACATCGATTCTATAGGCAAATAACAGGAAATTTATCTTTCCTATTGAAAATATCTTGAATATATTTGTTAGTTAAACAAACGGTTATATACAATAGCGTTTGTTGGACACACAATAGGTTAATATAACCTTATATTAGTGAAATTTTTATTCAGAATCGGTGAATGTTTTAGAATTTTTTTTAAAATAAACTATAAGTTATATAAAGATTATGAAGAGACAAGCGAAAATAACAACTAACTCAGTTAATTGCTTAAATACTGCAGCCGCATATCCTACCAATTCCTAGTCTATACACAAAAATTTCTTCCACTTCACTCACATCCTCACATCCTTAGGCATCACAATGGACCTTGTGGTCGAAGTGTAGCCAGGACTATTATCAAGGCTTTCATTATTTTTAGGAATAAGCTTTATATTTATAATGTGTTATTTAAATTAAGGACCACCCATTGAAGACAAAAATGAATAACTGTTTTTTGTTTGTTTTCTGTAAATGTATTTTCCAGTTTTTTAATTCGCTTTATATGTTTTTGTTAAATTTTTTTTTTTATAAAATATTTATATTAATGGTTATTTTTATATTTTGACTAAAATTAATGATCGTATGTTTGCGGTTTCATTAAATTTGGTTAAATTTATTTTATGATTTAAACTGTATAAAATAATATACATATAGTATATAGTAAAATGTATGTATGTATACCGACTTTTTGTTCCAATTTGGTTATTCTATAGGGTGGCGCAAGCTTCTTATAAGAGCGTTGCTATGATCCTGACTATGAGTATTCCCCCTAGAATGGCTGGCCTCATGTACCACCCATTCTCTTATGTTATATTTTATTGTGCTTTTCAACACTACCAATAAACGTTTCAGGGTCGTTTAGTGGAGTACTAGCACCCATTTTAGCGAATTCATCAGCTTTCTCGTTTCCATCGATTCCTGAAAGTCCAGACACCCATCCATTACTCACTTTGTTATGTTTCGTCAGATTTTTCAGTGTGTTGATACACTCCAAGATAATTTTGGAATTTAGCGGTAAATTTTGAAATAATCTATAAATTTCAATAAAATTACAAAAGTTGCCAAATTTTCTAGATTTACTGGTTGTATAAATACTCATTTCAACTACAAACTGGTCATTCTTTAGTTCATAGTGTGACGGGTATCCATTGAAAGCTCTTTGAAGCACCATTTGAAAAACGTTCAATTAATTTTTTTTTGGACTTAATTTTCTTTAACATTATTCTGAAAAAACGCTTCAAATTTGCTATCCAACGGTGTATCCCCATAAGTAATGCTGAGCTAAAATTTGAATAAAATCCCGAATAATGATAATACGATATGGATTGAAGGAGAATTATCAGAATTGTAAAGGGGTTAGTTTTGGAGATTGAAACGTATTTAATGCTTTTTGGGTGAGAATTATTATAAACAATTTAATTTAAAAGAAAGTTCAAATAAAATGCTATACAGCAATACTACACGAATTTTGCAAGCATAGCTTGTATTCGACCGATTGTTTTCGTATAGAAGATTTCTATATAATAAATTCATATTGGATAAATGAGAAAATATAGTGATTCTCACGGGTTCTGTTACTAAAGAAATTTGTCATGCCACTCCAATAAATAAAAGATAGAGTACCTATATATAGTATAGGACGCGTTGTAGAAAAGTCACGCGTCAAACCATATCAAAATCTATCAATTATTAACACGCATTGCGGTTATAATTTATAATAAAAGCGCTCGTTCACTCGCTTGGTTTTATTCAAAAATATGTATACCTCTATTATCATAGTAAATATATGATGTATCATCTATACATATATATACATATATATATACACTCTTCGTACAGAACCATCATGTCTTTTGTTATGAAATTTAAGAGAGATAATTTTATTTATACAACATCACATATATATTCTATCCTTATTCTATTTATATACAGGTTGTACAAAAAAATATAGCTGTATCAACCAATTTATCATTTTATAGTATACTAGCTGTTTCCCGGGACTTCGTCCGCATTTATATGAAAGCTAAATACTTGAATATATATATATATTGAAAATAATAATAATAATAATAATCACGCTATATGATGTATGTATACAATATACAACGATATATAACGATTTATAGTGTGCTATTAAAGTTTATAGTTACTATGGAAACGACAATCAAAGTTGACATTTCAAAACTGAAACAAAATTTTAATACAATAATTTTTTAGTTATTTGTTATAGTAACTAAAGTATAGTTTTTGTGGAAATGACAAAATCAACAAAAATTTTAACCGACTCCAAAATAGGAGATTCTGTATTCGACTGTATGCATATATTTTTTATGTTCACCCCCTTCAAGATTATTTTTTGAGACAATAAATAGTCTTCACTGGCGATGTCCTTCGCCAGGATATAATCGGCTTGCCATTACGATTCGTTCAACCGTTTAGTCGTGAAGAGGTAGCAAACAAACAAACAGAGTTACTTTCACATTTATATAGTAGTATATGGATTGATACGATTGTATCCAAATAAGAGGAAAATTGTAACAAGAATTAATTTTTTAATTTTAAAATTATTAAAGATAAGACTACCTTGGTACACATATTTCAAATAAAACGATTGCGCTTCCGTTATTCGGAGGGTGTAGGAGATGTTTTATAAGGTCACTCCGTTGACGGGATAACTAACGGAGAAAAAGTTAAGCATACCAGAATAAATCTATATATATATATATGTACTTTACCAGTCCAAATAGACGAGCGGCCTAAGGCGTTAGGTCTGCGCAGTATGCATACTTGGAAACTGGGAGGTTATGGGTTCGAATCCCGACATTGGTTGTTTGTCAATTATAAAAAAAAGAGGCGGTTAATTGACTAAACTGTCGGCGTATGGACAAGAACGAAGTAACCGGCTATGCTTGAGAAGGTTTTCTGCAGTCTCCTTCACGAACTTCAGATGAATATCGGCATTCCTATCAGAGCCGGCTGCAGCCGCATATCCGACCAATTTCTCGTCTACTCACAAATTCCTTCCACTCCACTCACATTCTCACATCCTTAGGCATCACAATGGACCTAATGGTCGAAGTGTAGCCCGTCCAGGAATGCCTCTACAATCTATCTATCTACATATGTACTATGTGGTACAAAAAAACGATCGAACATAGTTCTGAAAATTGGCGTAGTATTACATATTGAAAATAGAAATTGAAAGAAAATGTTCCCAGAAGTGTAGGCCTATCTTAGAAGCGATAAAGTGGTTAGCTCTGAGTTGAAATTGAACTCATATGATATAGTCCTGCAAACTTGTTTACAGCAAGTTTTCGATACAATTAGACTTTTCATAAATTTGCAGAAGCTAAAAAAGTGAGGCTAAATGATCAAAAATCGTTCTGAAAATTGGTGTAGTATTACATTTTGAAAATAGACATTGAAATCAAATGTTCTTTGAATATATAATCCTACAACAATTTTCAGAACTATATTCGATCGTTTTTTTGTGTTCAAAACTCAACACAATTGACCCCAACCCACACTCTCCGCCTCCAATAAGACTTCTGGGAAACTTATGAGAAAAAATCTCGACTATATTCGATCAGTTCACTTTTATGTAGCCGTTCATTCTTAGACCATAATGTTATCGATGTGAACTATATATTTTGATGTGATACACACATTTGGTTTAATTATCTCATCCTATATCTATTAAATCGTATACGGTTGGCTAACTCAAATACGAATATGATGTTGATCCATCGAATGATTATGATATGACTGGTAGTATATGTATCTATGTATGTATGTATGTATGTATATTGTATTGTTGTTATAACAATATAATGATGAGTTTAGTTAGGCGTACGAACGCTACTGTTGGTAAGGTCTCTGCTAACCGTAACATATATATATATTGTAACAATATAATAATTGTATTGTTATAATATCTATTGTGTTTATAAATGTTTTACGCATAATAATAATATTATGTATGGATTACAGCAAGCATACATACATAGAATAGATACAGCAAGCATTATTATTATTATGATCATGTAACATATAATATATATATATACATACATATATATATATATATATATATATATATATATATATATATATATATATATATATATATATATATATATATATATATATATATATATATATATATGTTGTACTATATTAAATCAATACCGAATATTTAAGGTACTGTAACAAATTTACAAAATCATTGGGGCGGGATCAATTATAACATTTTACTATTATTATCATTATTAATATATTTGATTTGAGCTCTCTATATACATTTAATGATACTCAATTTATATATATGCAGTGCTCTAATTTAATATTTCCAGACAAATAATTTATTTTGGGTGGAAATTGATAAAATATTTGTTGCATTATATATTAATAGTATAATCATCGGGTGCTCAAATAGAAGGTTCCCTGGAAAGTTTTCCAGGAGTTTTGAAAATTGGGATTTTATAGATTTGGACATGCTTTTATCGAAATTTCACTTTGTCACATCGTATCTTTTGCACTACCATGTTGGGTAAATAGCATGCAAAAATAGTTTTTTGGCAATATCTACTTTTAGATTCATTTTACGATGAAAATAGTTATGCAATAAACTAAACTAGAGAAAATTTACTATAATTTATGTAGTAACTTTTTTTTTTACTGACGAAAGAAACACGTATTCAATTCAACTTGTATATTTTTTTAAATGTATGATCACGCATAACTTTTACAGAGTAGTCCGATTTTGACATTTCTTTTTTTGTTGGAAAGGGTATACTTCAAAGTTGGTCCCATATAAATTTGAAGAAATTTTAAATTTTAGTCACCAAAAAATAAGACTTCCCAGCGCTTCCACTAAAGAAAAATATCATAAACAAATATCGTAATATATGTTCTATGTGTAAACACTATTTGAAAGCACTCAATATCTTTGCGAAATTTGAATGTTTTTTTAACTGACGAAAAAACTTCGATTAATTGATTAATTGTCGAAATCGCACTTCGATTTCGATAATTCTTTTTTTATTGGATAGGGTAACTTCGAAATTGGTACCATATAAATTTAAAGAAAAAAAATTTCATCCCTAAGGGTTGAAAATAGGGAATGGCTGATTGTTCACCAAACTTGACACATATGTAGCTCTAATAACACTATAAGCCACAAAAAAATTAAAAATGAAACTTTTTAACAAAAAATAGAATCGACAAAAGAAGAAAGTAACTGAAAAGCAAAAAATAATAATTTTGTAACAAAAAATTAAATCTTCGAAAAAAGAAAGGTGTCTACCCAAAAACTGTCACAAAAATCAATAAGAATATAATTTTGAGAAATAAGATTTCTAATACTATGATTTCAGCTTAATGACGTATTTTGTCTCTGTGACGCAGTTAAACATTTTACTTTGTTCAATGTTATTAATCTGATTTTTTTCAGATCCATTAAAATGACTATCAAAATAAATATAAAAGTAATTAATATTCACAACCCTCTCTGTGAATATTTTTGAAGCAAAAAATGTTAAATAAAGTTTATCGTATACAAAAAAAGAAAATATCATTTTTCATATTTGGGCGCGCTTGCTTTGTTGTTAAACATAAATATAATAAATATATTTTCTAAAAAAAAACAACAACAACAACATATACATTACATTGTTGTCTGAAGGGTTCGTCCTATGGTCCATTGTTAACTGAACGTGTGACGTATAATATTGTTGTCAAAAAGGGGAATAAAAATAAATGAAGATGGCTCCATTAAAAGAACTAACAGTTCTATATATATATATATATATATTTCATTGTGTATTTAAAAACTACCCTTAAGTGCTAATGGTCACACCCTGTGATGACACGTTTTTCTAATAAATCAGTTTTTATTAGTTATATACACAGTGAAAATTTGCAAGTTATTAATAGTCTTTATATTTTCCCATAGGATGACTTTAAAAAAAAACGAAACTTAAATGAAATATGTAACAACTGACCAGAAAAAAAATTATGACCTTGATAAATAAATAAAAATATTTGCTAATTCTGTTGTATGCAGTTTTTTTTTTTTAAATTGAGTAAACGAGATTAACAATTGATTCCTTGACAGTATGGAAGAGTATTTTTCGATTGTAAACATTACGAGCAAATATGGCTGAGCTGTTAAAGGCCCTCTTCGGAACTGGCCTGTTTCCGGCTCTCATCCCAACGATGGCAATTTGTCAATTAAATTAATTTGTTAAAACAATTAATGGGGCGCTTATTCGACTAAACTGTCGGCGTATGGACAAGATTGAAAGGACCGGTTATGCTTGTGAAGGTTTTCTGTAGTTTCCCTTCACGAAATCCAGATGAATATCGGCATAGTTCCCATCAAAGTTGGCTGTAGTGGCACAACCTACCAATTTCTAGTCTGCATACAAATTTCTTGTACTTTGTGGGTCGGTAAAAAAGCCAAGAAAGACCTACTTGCTAGTCTTCGATCTCCTCTCCGCTGCTACTACTACCTACGAGCAAAGTTTAGGACACTCATGGGAAATATCAGAATCTAGATATTTTCAATGTATAAGAACACTACGTTCTCTGAAGAGGCGTTATTAAGTTTCACAGAATCTGTAACCATCATTTTTCAGGATCTGTTTTCAACCATCAATATTGCTAAGGCTAATACATGCTTTGATAAAACAACATTTGAAATCGTGCTGTAAAACGCGTTTTACGTCATTAGTTCGTAAAATTATGTGTCTGACGTCACTGAATTTGTATATTTATCGAAACTGAAATATAAGTATGTTTATCCCACTGACAACTAACGAATTTAATGGTATATAATGCTCTCTTTTCCCTTTGAAATAAGAAAGACAGAAATTCCGATGAATGTTTTCTTCTATATTTTAGCAAAATTAAATTATCTTTTATTTAACGCTAATAAACAAAAAAAAAGAAAACTTAAACACTTTAACTCAAAATTATAAAATATCTGTTAAATAGATACCGTAATGACTGAATATCCAGTGACGTCATTTTATATTTCGTGTTAACTCGTATTAACTACACGCGTGATCGGATATATTTGAATATAATAAATTATAACTCTTAATTATTGAATGGTCGTATTTATTTAAATGTTTTTGAGTATCGTATAGTAATTATCAATATCTTCGATAATACGTGTTGTCATCCCTACAAGATAACGTGATCGTTCTACCTTAATATTAAAAAGAAATTTATTTACATATTACATATTATTAAAGACATTTATTTACATATGTTTTTTTTTTTTATTTGTAATATTTTATATTAAAATTAAAAATGATTGTTTTTTCGAAATGATATTTTATTTTATGTTTTTTGTGATACTAATCTAAATGTATTTATCAGTCGTTAACTAACACAGCGAATGAATGGTATATAAGAGTGTCTGTTTTTATTACTTATTTATTTATGAGTACAAGTTTTATGTTATAGTATACACGGGCGCAAGTAATAAATAAATTGTATTTTATATATATATATACATATATTAGGGAGTACTTACAAATATTTAAATATTAATATTAATTTATCATTCGTATTTGATGTTGAATATTTACATAATACACAACATTTATTTTTAATACATTTCAATTAAAACAAACTTTGTTTTTACAATCCGTTTACTAATTGGTACGGAATGCTGAATACGATTATTTGCTTTAAAAAAAAACCATAGGAAGAATAGTACTAGTGATAGGTTTGCAAAAATTTAAAAAGCAAATCAAAACCTGTATGTAATAGTATATTATTAACCATAGGACTAAAGTCACTCTTTTAATCCCGCGAGTGGCGGAACCCTAGCGGACTATACTCCTTCCAAATAGGTACTAGTATTAGTACTTTTTCTCCCACTGGAGAAAAATTCTGGATTCTATCTCCACCTCATCTCTCGGCAAGAGTTGATAGTAAAATTTCTATGGATATAAATCGGACGCAAATTGGACGCGCTCTGCTAAGCAACCTAATTTGACGAATCGTTTAATATTCTGAAATGTTTTGTTCAACAACTTTTAATCAAAAGATTTTTAAATTGAAATTTTAAAAATTTCGATTTATTTATTTATGAAAAGCAATATTCTGCAAGACATAAATTAAGTACTAGCGAATTTTCGAGTAAAAAAAGTAGCTATTGAGGTTGTGTTGACGAAACGATTTCGCAAAAATTTCTTCAAATTTCGTAGTTCCGATTCCGATTAGAATGAAATTTGGAAGGACATGTGAAGTACTATTGAAAAAGACAAGTTCGAAATAGGGCAAAATTAAACAAGGAAAAAGGCTGGTTTAGAGGTACGGGGAAACGGGGAAAGCTGGTTTAGAGGTATAAGTTTGGTATATTTCTCTCAATATTGGGAAAATCGAAAAATTGATCAGTAGTAATGATTTGTAATAAAGTTGATTTTCTACAATTTTACTATTTTTTTTGATTTTTGTAGTATTAATTAGAGAGATATTCTATATTTTATGTTTTCTTCTTTCTATAAGCTTCCCTTTTCTCTTGACCGATTCAACTCATTTACAACTGGGTCCTTCCAATAACAAGAGCATATCGAATACAAAATTTCTATACGATCAAGGTCAAGATCAAGGTAAGGTCAAGTTCGTATAGGCAAGATCGGACCATGTTTGGGCAAAATGAAAAAAACTGCCTATCTTTGAAACCGTAAGAGATAGAACAAAAATAAACAGACAAAAAATGTTCCTTTTTTAAAAATAAACAACTTTTGAATGAAACTTTTTTTCATAAATTAAGTATATACCGCGTTACATTTCAAATTTTGCCCCTATTCCTAGAACATTTGTTTGTATTTTATAAATACGTATTTCGATTACAATGTAGTAATCATAAGTATGAATTAGCTTATCGTAACTATCTCTAGGATATGGATTCAGAGATATGTTGCTTGTTGCTAATTTGGTGCGTGTCTCACAATAATATTAAAAAAATTTTGTCTTTTATACGATTTGACTGAGGGTATGATCAGACCTGAGGATTATTTGAGTTGACTGACTAACGAATTAGGTGTGTGAAGAGCCCCACCCATTCATTGACGGTATCTCTTTGTGTCCATGCTGCGTTGCTTTTGTCATTAAAGTGAGGGTATCGAAGCTAATCTTGATATTCAGGTATTTGATTTTTTGAAAATGGTTTAATTGTATCAAATCAGAATTTGAAATTGGGCCATGGTGTACATTCATTATCTGGTTTCTCAATTTGTATATGTGTAATTTAATTAAAAAATTCAATGACAATGAAATTTGTCGAAGTATACGCTAAAGTCTTCTACAGTTTGTCATACGTAACCGAAATTAATTTGGACAAACATCGTTATGTTGACGCGTAAGTATACACAAATAAACAAATATTAAATAAATAAATAACTTCAACAGAAGTAATACTGTCTAAATAAATAAAAAATAAGAATAATATGAAAAAGTTAGCTATTACGTCACAGTCGTCTTTGGTGTAGCGGAAGCATACTGGACTAGATATCCAGAGGCCCGAGGTTTGATTCCTGGTTGACGAGTTAATTTTTTCATATAAGTATTTAATTTAATTATAAAATATGTAGATACTTTCGTATGCATCTGTGGGGTTTTGTACCGATTTGAGTAGTTTTTGATTCGATTTGTCAATTTTGTGGTTGTTCTCAATAACGTGCGCAGTTATACACGATTTTTCGGCTCTCCCAAATTTCACATGAGCCACATATTCTTTGATTCGAATTCCGATTTGACAACGACTTTGACCAACATAAATTTTCGAACAAAACGTTATATCTGACGCCACTACCGGATCTATTTTGACGTACTTTAATATAAGAGTTAATGAAAATCTTTCTACTTTTGGCCCTTCTTTGGGCTTGGTCTAGTCTATAATATGAGTAAACTTAGTATTATTTACATTATTTAAATGAAACCATATATATATTATTCCAGTTACGAGTTCAAGGTTTTCACATAACATAACTTGAGAGATAAGTTCTGTACTTTCTACTCTCTACAATGTTTTGTTGAATAAATCATTCTGAGGGGTCTCTCTCTTCCATTGTCATACAAAAACAGTAACCATATACTAAAATGTATGTGTAGCAATGTGTTTGTGAGTATGTTATCTGATTTTAGTTTAGTTTATATGGATTCTGTATGTACCACCCTCTACATTCTCTATTACACATGTCGTCTGTGTATATCATAAATGTAAGAGATAGTTGACTACAACGTATGATATACGTTATAGAGAGTGCGAGACAGAGATGGAGAAAAACAGAAATAAAATAAATATATCATCACCAGCTTTTATATAGAATATATTTTATCAGTTGAAAATATATATATAACATAAGCGTCAAGTGAATGTTATTCAATTACATTTGGAAAATTTTGTTTGGGTGAAATTTATGGACTCTTTCAAAGTCGTATAATTCGTAGATTAGACTAGATTTGAATTATGAGTCAGTCTTTTAAAGAGCACTGTGGCTAATTTGATCTATTGTACCTACTTCAAAAGTGTTCCAGGAGTCCTATACTCTTGAAAAACATTAGGATATGTCTTGGCGATACTTTATTGGCTGATCTTGTTGAAGATCTGTCCATCTGAAGTGTTAGATTCACACAGGATGTGAATTTCGATTTCCTACTCTTCATAACAAAATCAGCAAAGATTGTTCCCTGTGAGATTGATTTTGTGCAGATGTTTATTAAGCTTACATTGGCTAGTTAGAATACCAATAAGTATCCTCAATTGATTTTTAGCGAATTTCCTGAAAGAAAATAGAGCTATTGGTCTCGTACCGACTTCAAAATTTTGCAAAAATTTCTTCAAATGTCCATCCATCCTATCTAATAGATGTCAAAAATCACCATCTGTAAAATGTATATATATATGTATCTATGGACATATATATCTATATACATATATATGTGTTTGTAATCGCTCTAGCGGTCACAATTTTAATCTGATTGGAATGAAATTTGGTATTTAAGACGCTTTTGGTATTCAAAAGGTCAAGTTCGTTAATGGGTAAAATCGGACAAGGGAAAACGGGGGTTTAGACGAAGTGGGAAACACAAAATTTGACATATCTCCCTTAATATTCGAAAAATTGCAAAATTTATAAGAAGTAAAGTTGTAGGTACTAACTGTAATTTTACTGTAATTTTGTTTCTTATCATTTTTTCTGTTACACTAATATTTACAGAAATATTGACGGTTTAAGATTGAAAATTAAATTCCTTAATATCTCTGTACACATTAAAGTTTGAGCAAAAATGATATGGTGATGAATTGTAACAAACATGATTTTCTACAACTTTATTTCTTACGCTTTTTTCGATTGTTCTAAAATTGAGAGATATATTTTATATTTTGTTTTTTCTTCTTTCTTTATACCCCCCTTTCCCCTTGACATATGCCATTTGTTAATAAAATTGGCATTGCAAATACTAAAATCATATGCGACATTTCATTTTGACTAAAATTGTGACCGCTAGAAAGTGATTTATGTATTCTAAGGAAATTCGCTAAGTTGAAACAGCTCCTGCGTAACGAATTTTTTCCTAGTTGTAAACGCTCAGATACCTTTTTTTACGAGAAGCTTTTTTTCAGATGCTTTGCATGATCCTGGTCAAGAGTATTTACCCAAAAACGGTTGTACTCGTGTATCATCCGTTCATTTATTTTATATTTTATTATGCTTTTTGGTACTCCAAGAAACGGTTCTGGGCCGTTCAGTAGAGTATTAGAAACCACATTCTAGCTAATAAATCAGCCAGAATGGTTCGTATAAGTCGTAATTTAACTACTTTTTCAAAGGTAATCCGACTCCCTTCTTTGCTACTTTGCTTTTTCGTGTCCTTCGAAACTACTGTCGGCTACTCGAGAAATTTCTCTAGAAAATCCCTGACTTTCTCTGAATTGATTTTAATGGCAGACAAGGCTTTTTGAGAGAAGGCTGGCAGACGGTATTTATTTCGATAATCATAAATTGTTGTTTATTTAACTATTAAAAATATATCCACCTTCGTGATTACTCCACTAGATTTCCAACGAAAGCATATGAAATATATAGCTCATAATTTTGAAACTGAAACATATTTCAAAAATCTGTTTGTGTATATGTGAATTAGATAAAGTAAGAATTATATCCAAGATAACTAAAGTGCAAGTGAATAAACAATATATTACTCGTATATATAATACATAATAATATAGGGGTTGGTTTATTTGCATTAGGTTATAGAACATGGTAGTGTTTTATATAACATAGAACTCAATTAATCAATGCTTTACTTATACACACTTATACTTATACCACCACATACAACTAACAAATAACAAACTTGTTTATTAATCTGTCTACTACAATTTATCTAAATATATATATATGGTGTTGTATACATGTTTGTTTATGGCTGGTAATATTAGTACAGTCAAATAATTACAAAATTATCAAATATTTTTTCGAGCAATGTTCACGGTCCGAGAAAAAGGTATATCTCGAGCTTTTGTGTTGGCGGAGGGACAAATTGAGCCATAACTCGTAAACGGCATGGCAAGCACGTTGTACAATAACATACATTTGATTTTCCTGCTGCTAGATAATTTCTACAGTATTGTTCGATAATAAATATTTTTTTTCACGGCAATATTCATATTTTTTGGAAGTAACGGGAAATTTGTTTATGGCATTTTTGTGAAAATAACAGTAAAATAATGTTTTTTAGCTGTAAATTCCGATTTTGCCCCAATTTCCTAGATCAAAATTTTTTGTATTTTATAAATACGTATTTCGACTACAAAGTAGTCATCATCAGTATGAATTAGCCAATTGTAATTATTCTCCGAGGAGATGTTACTTGTTGCTAATTTGGTGACGGTCTGTGTAAAACTGCCAGTTAATGGCACAATAATATGTATTTGGTTAAACAGTACTTAAAAAGCTATCTCACGGCTAGGTGCTGGGGCCCAAAAAGGACATATACGAATACCTATTGTATATTACGTTTTGGTGTCGGCGCAGGGAAGAATGAGTTGTTCCGCAACTTTTCCAGCTTCGTTCCGTTATATGATTAGACATATCTATTAGCAACAAATTAACAAATAATTCATGTATTATCAGTTTTGTCCTAGGTCTTCTAATTTCTGGCTTAAGGGTGTAGGCTCTGAGAAGTGCTGTACAGTGCAGCTTTCAAATCTTTTCGGGTTATATGTTTCGTCTTATCGGTTAGGAAAATGTTAACTAAAAATTCACATACTTTTATTACTTTTTTCTTATTCAATCTCCTAGCTAGCTTAACTCTTATGCTGTATCTCGGAAACGACATAAGCAAAAACAACTTTTTTTGCAACAAGAATAGCAAAAATTATACCGAACACGAAACTAAGCTTTAAATAATTTCGTAGACAAAGAGACCTTGCGTCCTCATAAGAGACTTTTGAACAGGATATATCAGCAACAAATTACATTCGATCTATGTCAAGTCATGAACGGTGGGCTTCGATGTAAAACGGGTGAGTTTTAACAGAGAAATGGTAGGTAAAATAAAGTTTCCAAATTCAGAAAATTTGACTCAAAGCTAATAATGGATAAAACTCAATTAGCTAAATAACTATTTTGAATTTGTTTGTAGGTTTCACTAGATTTCACTTATAAATCATAATATCACTCTGGAAAACAATAGGGAATATGCATGAAAATTTTTTTTCACATTTATTTTCAGAATATGAAAATACTGTTAATACTGTAATAATATTTAAAAAAGAAATTAAAATCCGACAAATATCAAGGAAGCTATAAGCTTTTAAAGATTATTATCTGTCTCTTTCTTGCAAAAATACTAAAAACGGAGTTTTACGTGTATTTTAAATGGTGAAAGTGTAATATGACGTCACATAACATATCAAGAGGGCTATCACCCTCTTTGTCTAATCGGAAATTTCAATCATTCATATCTCACTTATTTTTAAAGTTATTTAAAAAGTAATTTTACTTTGATATTTGTCAAGTAAACAAGCTTCAATTCAAGTGAAAAAAAATGTTCATGCATATTCCCTATTTCAAAAACACGCTGATTTGTAAGGACATGGAAATTTAATTATGCTATGAATTTGAAAATTTTTGGTGTTCATATTGTCTTATGTATACTTCTATGGATGTATATACTTCTGCTATTTCAAAGTCGAAAAAGTGATTTTCAATAAAACAATTTAACTGGACTATATTTAGTACACAGTTTTATATACGTATATATTGACTTGACTTGTAACTTGAATACGACCCCCTTTAAAAGAGTATTAACTAACCCATCATATGTATATACTTGGTTGTGTATTTAGTTATTTATCAACCAAAACATTGATTATTAAATGGGTTTATGTTTAATCATTTACTGATTTAAATTCAATTAAGTGATAAAAAAGATTGTGTTAATATTTTACACCCATTTACACCCAAAGATATTAGATAAAGATCATATATTTAGACCAGTTAATATATACCATATACAAATTTAATAAAGTAAATTTACAAACTACAAAGCAATGTCCTTAGAGCCAGCCGAATACTAAGCACGAAAGTAAATTAAACTATTACCATTTATTCAACTGATTACGACAGGATCATAATTTAAATCGGATAAAATTTCAATTTGTGAAATCAATATCAATACAAATTTGGAGCTTAAGGACATTCATGCACTACGCTAGAGTGAAATGAGTACTATCTTTAATAAAATTTACTTAGGATTTTAAAAAGTTGTAAAGTATATCAATAATCTTACAACGATTTATAACCTTTTTTTTATTTGTCCCAAATATTTTATAAGTATTTATTGTAAAATATCAATATAGAGGAGATGGACTCATCTGAGTCAGCCTTTCTTTGACGACCACTCCGGTCCTTAGTTCGTTGATGTCAAAGCACTCTCGCTGTTCTTAAACAGTTGCAAATGCTTCATGGAATAGTGGACGGAGACCTACTTTTTCGGTTTCACAACAGATCCACTCTAACCTAACCTAATCTGACCTAACCTAATCTGACCTAACCTAACCTAACCTTAAATATCAGTAAATGTAAATTAGAAATTTATTTGACTTTCATTGACAGATCTGACAATAAACTATGTTTTGTTATGACGTTCGCAGTGTGTATGTGTATATGTTGAAAGTTTGATTTTATCGATCGATAATGATACTCTTTGAAAAGATCGACAACAGGTTTTAAATTTTGAGGGAGGATAACTATACAAAATTGAGCAATTCAATTCACTAAAAAAATTAGTATCAACTATCAAGCGTCATGGATGAACGTCCTTACTAATGTCATCAAAACAAATTTTGCTCCAAAATAACTGATATTTAGCCGATTTTAATGAAGTGTCATATTACACCAAATTTGGTCTAAGCTTTTAGTTTTAATGTTAAATTGAATGTATCTCTTAATGAATTCGAGAATGCACGAGCAATTTCGGCATGTCATATCAAATTTACTCTCTTACGATAATCGCAATTTTTTGTTAGAGCATAAAATGTAGGAGAAACCACATATGTTTAAAGATTAAAAATCTATACTAGGAACCACAAGGTTGCGGTTGCGGGTTTGATTCCCGGCGATGGTAGTTTGTCAGTTAAAATTAATGGAGCGGCTAATTGACAAAACAGTCGGCGTATGGGCAACAACAAAGTAACCGCCGTTGCTTGTGAAGGTTTTCTGTAGTCTCCCTTCATGACCTCCAGATGAATATCGGCAAAGTTCTTATCAAAGTCTTCTTATCATATAATACCAATTCCCTGCATATAATTCTACACCCTCCACCCTCATCATTAATGTAATGAATTTTGAGATTAGTAAAGGTTAAAAAGGATATTTATGTGGATGGCCTCTGTTATAGACTTTGTGTCTCAGAAAACGGACCTAAAACTCCATTGTTATTATTTAAAAACAGTACAAAATTGCCCTCACTTCATACAAATATTGATTTTGTTTTCTTCACAAAAATTTAATAAATTATTAAAATTTGTTTTAGGACTCGAACGTAATGACAAAAATACACAACATAATAATCACTTAACACCATCACCGAAAGGTTACAACACAGGTACAGATTCATTAAATCGGCCACCGTCTATTAAATGTGGTATGTTTTCAATTTTCTTAAACATTTCTTATTTTCATTTTACTACCAACTATTTGTGAAGTTTGAAACAGGAATTTTATAGTACAATGGTTACCGAAAACTTAATATAAAACTTTTTTTTTTCGTTGCCGATTAACCGTAGCAATGAAAGTTACTATTGTAATCTAGTACATTTCTTCAAAAATAAGCTTTTATTTAATGAACTAAAAAGTAGAAAATATATTTTTTAAATGTGTCTATAAACAAAAGCTGGGTGCTCCAAGCTTTTGTTTATTGCCACAAAACTTGGAGCTTATTCTTCCAAGCTTTTGTTTATTGCCACATATTAGAGATTGTGGGAAAATTATTTTCTACTTTTTAGTCTAAAAGATTAAACATTTTTAATTAATTTTTATTGTAAGACTAGCAAAGTTAATTCAGTTTCCTACCGCTTCCGTATTGGAAGATTGAAGTATCAAATACTTCTCAACACTTCCACCAAGTTAGTATTTTAGGGAATATTTTATAATGCAATCAAAATTGTATCGTCACATGACGTATGCAAGCAAAATTTCAAAGCTCTAAATGTCATTTTAATGATTACAGTGAGATTTTATTGGTCGGTTAGAAGAATTAAACTATAATTAAAGTTAATCGTAGATGGTAGAATCGGTGCTAAAAAATAAATTATGATTAAAATGAAAATAATTATAAATACATTTTACACAAATATATTAACACATAGCTCTCAGCCATATCAAAATTTACATAAGTAATAATAGTGAAATTATGTATTGAAAATTCGTCAAGTGTTGAACAAACGAAGTCTCACAGAACTTTCATGTAATGTGTTTCTGGCGTCAATGATAATCTTTTCTAGGTAAACTTCAAGACGATAAAAATCGAATTACTGCCATTTTCGTTCAAAAAGGGCCACACATTAAACAACTTGTAATTATACATTCTGTCCAAGTCAAGTAGATTTGCGCGTCTAAACTACACTGGCATTGTCTATGTCCAGGGGTTGGTCACCGTGTGGCCCCCATTTGATCATTTCCAAGTGATCCAAATGAGTTCCGAAATACAAATCTTTTCACAAATGAAATATATTTTAAGTAAGAACTGAAGTAGCTAAACCACCGAAAATTATACTGCTTGTATTCGTCTTAAGGCAACAAAATATAAGCCAGGCTTGATTAAATTGACGTATTAAGAAGAGTGATCTGATAGTTTTCTTAATACATTTGGGTTGATTTTGATCCGCAGCCAAAAAAGGTTGTCGGTGCTTACTCTATAATATTCACATGGATTATCTCAGCCCATTCTGAATTTTCCCCAATCTAATTTTATATACGATGCATACTGTTGACGATAATTTCTGGTCTGGAACTAACTAAAACGAGGCGACATCTTTAAAGTAGCGATGTTGAAAAGTTGAAATGTAAACAAGTAAAATAAAAAATTTTATAAATTCCCATCGCAATCATATGAAACATAATAGAAACTTCCCATTACCTCCACCAAATTTATATGTAAAATGATAACGTTAATAATATGTCTACACTTCATGAAAAGAGCTGATAATTTACAAACAACTGAACCGATTTTTATCAAACATAGGTAAAATCCATCGCAGTTTTCTAATAAAAATTCACATTCAAACCGGTCCATGCGTTTGAGAGCAGCGATACTGCAAGCAGACAGACAGACATATGCTTCACACTTATAACACTCCTCTTTTTACATCGGGAGTTAAACAATCATCAAATTGACAAAGATAATTTGATAATTCTCTATGATAATTCTCTCATTTTCTTTATGAAAGTGAAAAGTCTTTTCTGTGATAAACAAAACAAAAATGATTCGACAATCGAAATTTGTTTTTAATTTAAAGAAACAAAGGATCTTATTTTTTATCTACATACCCATAAAGAAATAATTTTCATATTAACATGAAAATATATTGTGTAAAGGAAATATTAATATGAATAAATAGCGGAAAAATATTATGTATTAAAAGTTATTATTAAATATTGGGTGAAATTATACCATTTTACTTGTACATACGCATATAAGTGTGACAAATGATCAAACACATTCAAATTAAATATAATTAAAAGAATATTAAAGTCACACAAATATGAAATCATATATTTTTAATTTTTTTTAATAATTATAATAATTCTTAAATAATTGAAGTGTTTTACAGTCGTAGTATTTCTTATACAATAATTATTTCATTAATTATTTCCGTATAAACGGAAATATAAATACAGGGAGGCTTTAGGAATGATTTCATTTTTTAATGGCAAAAAATATTTACAATATTTTAATAGGATAGTGTGTGTATACATAGGGGTGTTTCATGGTGAAGCAGATTTAGGGCTGAATTAATTTTTCAAATAAAAATTCCAACAAATGACTTTTGTTTTAAAGAAGATGAACATGAAATTGCATAATGCAAGAAATTATTCTAGAAATAAATTATCCTAGGTCTTTAGCCTCTGTGAAAACTCTGATATCGTGGTCACTGGCAAAAAGTACCGCGGCAAGAGCTCGGGAAGGTACTGCTTCAGAGTGCAATAAAGAGGCTATCTCTCGATGCACTGAGGCTGAACATGTTGCAACTGTGGAGGGTTACCGGATTCATTAACGGGCATTGTCCCCTACGGAAGCATGTGCACACAATGGGACTCCATAACGGGTCCATTATGTGCAGATTGTGTGCCGAGGAGAAAGAAACATCCAGCCACATTTTCTTTGACTGCGAACCTCTAGGTTACAGCGAATTATGGATATTCGATGCAACTCACCCCGAATATATGAACCTTCGGGGGAACCTCATAAGCAAGCTACAGGCTATTGCCAACATATGGGAGAAGCGAGTCTCGTCGGACTGAAGCGAGTCTCGTATAACCGAAAGGCAACCATACAAACAATGGACATTTTACTGTAGTTTACAAGAAAACAATCAAAAAATATGTAAATAAACCAAATAATATATCGACATCAAAAGATAATGAAAAATAATATACATTACTATAACATCTGGTAGCTCAGATGCAGAACATTGTTCTAGAATGTGAGAGGTCGGGGGTTCGATTCCTATCTGAGATGTACATGATTTTTCATATCAAGTATTTGATGTCAAAGAATTTTTAAAATGTTACTAATGTTCATGAAATCAAGTAAACGATATTTACCTTCGTTGGTATTACATAACTGTACAGGCGTACAAAAAACAAAATTTTGGTCGACAAAACTGAAAATCAAATGTGATTTGTAGTTCTGCATACAAAAAGTTTTTGATTGAAATAAAATACATGTCATTTTTGGTAGGCCATCCTGTATAATATAAAAATAATTAGATTATTTTTATATGAATAATATGTAACGTAAATGGAGGTGTTTTTTTATTCATGTAATGAATATATTAAAATTTATGTTTTAATCTGCAATGTATGTCAATATATATTTCGAATTTATTTTGAATTTAATAAGAAATTTACTTCCTTTCAATTTTGAATTAATTACGCTATACGGTGTTTTTGTTGTGCTTAATTGCAGTAGCAAATCGTATAACAACATCGATATGTAAAATGCATAAAATATTAATATAATAAGTTTCTATTAAAAAAAAAACATTTTTTAAAACAAGCTTTTTATAGTAAAACTAATTTTCTACAACTTTACTTCTTATATGTTTTTCGATTTTTTTCAATATTAACAAAAGTATGCCAAATTATGTGTTTGCCCCAGCATACATGCATATATTCATACATACACACATACATACATACATACATACATACATTGCAAGTTAAATAAAAGCTTGTAATAAAAATGAATAAAACCGACTGACAAATCTTAAAAAAACATTAAGTAAAAATACTTTTTAAGTTAAACGATTCTATTGTGCACAATCAATGATGATATAAAAGCTAGAAAATAATAGCAAAGATCAATTTGGGTCTTTAATCAGGCTAAAAGAAAACCGTGGATCGTATTTATTATAAAATTTTCTTATATTAAAAATCATATCCAGCTTTTGACTAAATATTTATAGTTATTTGATCCCAGATTGTACACATAGCCACAGAAGAAGCACTCATTGTTCAAAATTTTGTAATTTATTTGTGCCTTATTAATTCGGTTTTTGAAAAAATGCTTCAGATCATAGATTTCATTATAAATATACTAATAACTATTATTGCTTAATTTTTTTAACTACCAAATTCTTGATATTGTTCACGACGCTTCCACCAAAATTTCTAATTCATCGCATTAGATCAACTTCATGAGTATCGGTTTAGAAGTCGCTGACAAATGGGTTACAATATTTGAAGCAATTGAACAAATAAGATCAGTGAAGTCAAATAAAACCTTTTAAACCGTGAAGAAATTAAAAGTTGTTATTTGATATTCTTCACTTAATCAAAAAATCTGCTATTACGAGATAATGTCAAGGAACTTGGACTTCTTCAATATCTCGACACCCATGTAGTACAATACACCCCAATACTCCCTAAGATACCATGTAACTAGCAACAAGCCCATATATTATTATATAATTTCCAAGCTAAAATAAACATTGATTTAAAGTCTATAAATTCTTATTTAGTTAATATTTCTTTTAGATTAGGTTTTAAATCGAATATACCAAGATATATTCAGGTATATTCCAACAAATTAGTTCCGATACCCATAAATATTTTCTTAGAGTCAAGTTTCTTGAGAGCGCAGTTCTAAGTGGGTGGTAAACTTCATCTAAGCCTAAATATCAAAATGAACGATAGCGAACAAGTACCGTGGAAAGTGGAAAGTTTAAAAGAACTTTAATGAATTAGAATCGAGTACACAACAATCTAATTTCTGTAAAAAATGAACAATGCTATATTTACAAGTACCCCACATCATATTATTTCGTTTTGTTTTTCCATAAAAATACTGTTTCTAAATATCATTTAAAACCATTCTTCATTCTGACATAATAAAAAAAATAGACATAACTAGTACATTATTAAAAGAACATTTTGATTGTGTTGTTTTTTATAATTATTGAAACATGCAGCCTGGCAGTTCTAACTAAAACTTGTTAAAATAAACACGTGCACATAAAAATATTATTTTTAAAAACAAAACATATTTTTTTTCTTCGGTATTTTAATAATACTCACTTAGAATATATATATATACATACTTTTTATTATATTATTTTGTAACCTGTATATATGATGTCACGCGATAATATTGTTACTTATCGATGGTTTAACAGAACGTTAGTTTAAAAATAAAAAAAATTAAAGTACTTCTCATTATATTATGATATTTAGAGTTGGTGTTATGTATATTGTGTGGTACAATGGGCGTCAAAATTGATGTTAGTTTTTAAAATTTTATAATCCATTTTCCATAAAATACTTCGGATAAAAGTTGTTGATTATAACAATACTATTTAGCTTGACTTTTGGCGTTGTCGGTACATATTGTGTGGAATTCTTTATGAAAAATGGTTTGAATATTGACTTAAAAAGACATCCGTTCGATGTATATATATATATATATATATATATATATATATAAGATGAGTCGATCCAGGTGGATAATAGCACACACCTCCAGTTTCTTCCACGATTCCCCCTTTCTTCAACAACATCCAATAGAATACAATACTTTATAAGAAAACCAATACTATCCAAAGACATTATATAAGCGACAAGCAGAACACTCAAAACAATGTGCACACAAAAATAAAGCGGGCGGGCTCCTTTTCAAATTCAAAATAATCAAATCCGGGAATGTAAGCACCGGTGGAACAAAAAATACACAGTTGAAAAGATTAGGGAAAAATAATACTTGTTAAATACTTGTTAACATAATACTTATGAAAAACAATAACAGATTTTTACTACAAAGTTTGTGATACCCCAATACTCCAGGCGCAAATCTAGAAATTTTTGACGGGGGTGCATATTTACAAATATGATATATTATATATGGTAAGTTGTATCATTTCCAAAAGTAAGCTCAGCGTTCATAAGCCAATACGAGCACCAATAAATTCCGCTTAAAAGCATGTAAGCCACCAAAACTAGCGAAGCTAGCCACCAACTAGCGATAATTATGAATTTTACCTTAATCGTTCGGGTTTTAGGAATAAATTTCGAATAAAAAAGAATTCATTCAAGCATGTTGTTCAGCTTAATTGAATCACCCAGTAATTATGTGTAGGTATATATGATTTTAAAACAAGATCAAGCTCTTTTAACAGAATTATTTATTTAATAGTTTTGATAATATATTTTGTGTGCTTGTTAATAGGTTTTACTAATTGAATTTAATATATTTTTATATTATAAAAGTGCGTATTATTGGACTGAATTGTTCATTAAAAAAATATATATGAGTACTTTAATAAAAATATTATTTAAAAAAAAAACATTTAAAACAATGTAATTAAAGTTTAGATTAACATCATTGAGAATGTTAAAATATCTGATTGTAACATATTTAAAATACTTTTGGGGTTAAAATTATTTTTAAAGGGGTCATTGTTACCTACTACTATCAATGTTTTTCAATTATATTACCTATAGACAGGCGTATTTTAATTGAATATGAGTAATGTTACCGTGTTAAAATATTTAAACTTTGTATTATATTTTGTTACTAGACAAAAATCCATTATTGCTATTAAATAAAACAAATATTTGAGGTTTTACGAAACAATACTTTTATTTTGAACTCAGTTAATTGTTATTTTCACTTGTTTTATTTTATAATTGTAACAGATTTTCGTTAAGTTACGGTGGCCTATTCGATAAAAAGCCAAATGTATCAAAAAACTTCACATTTATTGAAAAATTAGCACTCTTGCAACTAAACTGCTATATGAAAGAACTTAGCAAGAAACAAATTAGCAACAAGCAACATATCTCTGAATCCGTATCCCAGAGATAGTTACGATTAGCTAATTCATACTGATGACGACTACATTGTAGTCGAAATACGTATTTATAAAATACAAACAAATGTTCTAGGAATAGAACAAATATAATTTCAAAAAAACCTAGAGTTCTCTTTGATTATTTTAATAATCTTTATTAACTTTCCTAATCCCTATAGTGACAATGGACTACATTCCATAGTGTAGTCCGTAAAACTTTATAATTAACATCAAATCTGTTTAGAAACATTACATTTACTTCAAAAACAGAAACAATTTGGGACATGGTAGCCGCGATTTGGTAGCCGCGCTTCCAAAGGCGTTGTATGTATTTGGAAATGGGAGGTTATGGGCTCGAATCCCGACATCGGCAGTTTGTCAATTATTAACAAAAAACGGGGGCAGTTAATTGACTAAACTGTCGGCGTATGGACAAGAACGAAGTAACCGGCTATGTTTGTGAAGGTTTTCTGCAGTTTCCTTCACGAACTCCAGATGAGTATCAGCATAGTTTCTATCAAAGTCGGCCACACATCCTACAAATTCCTAGTCGACACACCAAATTTCTTGTCCTCCACTCACATCCTCACATTCTTAAGCATCACAATGGACCTTATGGTCGAAGTGTGTCCAATCTATCTAACATTGTAGTCTGTAAATAAACTACCACGTTTGAGTATTATCACCACCCATTCAAAGCCATTTTAAACAACTTTCACTGTAATTTATAAAACACCTCATCAAAGAAATTTATATACAATCTTCATTTGTAATCAGTACTTAGCTATTTTATAGTTATAGATAGTTTGAGAAACTCTACATACAAAAAATATTATTTGTAAAATTTCTATATACGTTGATATTTGAAAGATTGATGACAAAAATTTATTTTTATTAAAGCTTGGTTGGCATCGTATGACAGAATATCATTCATTATAAATTCTTTATCGATAATATGTCAATTTTTATAAAAAATATACATACACAAATGATAAATAATCTTATTTCTAGTCAATAACATAGGTTATAGGTTATGAAACTAATGACATGATAACTTAACGTCATCGTCAACACTTTAGTTATTATGTTACAAAAAAAAGTACACCTTCTTTTTATTTAGAAATGTACAGGGTGTAACATAATGTAAATGACAGAGTAGGAACATTACTGCTCTTTCTCATCACCGTTTATCGTTAACAAACGTGTTTGTACATGGTCTTCTCCTTCATGCCATTGTATGTTCCCCGGTATATGATATCTCGTAAACCAAAGATCAAATCGTTAAATGAGTATGATTTTCGTGTTTTTCAGGTCCTATTTGCCTTATTTACTGAATTTCATCTCAATTTGAAATATAAATTATTTTTCCATTTTTTTGCCATTATTTTAAGGTACTTTCCTCCTTGGAAAAAATTCTAAAAAATCACAAACAATTTTTTGTCATTGATATGAATGAAAATTCGTTTATAAAGTAAATTCTATCCAAAAATGACGAAAATCATGTTGATTTAACGATTTGACAAGTTGTTTTTGAGATATGATTGTATGTTCACTTTTATACCATTTCAGAAGATATCTCGTAAATCACTGATTAAATCCTCAAATGAGCATGATTTTCGTGTTTTTTAGGTCCAATTGGACCTTATTTATTGACTTTCATCTAAATTAGGAACAAAACATATTTTTCTATATTGTCTGTAATTTTTTTAAACTACACCCTTTTGGAAAAATTCGAAAAAATCACAAATTTTTAGTCATCGATTTGAATGAAAATTAGTTTATAAAGTAAATTTGACCCAAAAAATACAAAAATTCAGTTGGATTAACGATTCGGCGAATATTTTTCGAGATATACCCTCTTTATTCGATTTTGTGTTGCCTTTTATATGATTTCAGAGGATATCTCGTAAATCACTGATCACGTAGTCAAATAAGCATAAATTTTATGTTTTTTAGATCCCATTTACCTTATTTATTGAATTTCAGCCAAATTGAGAACAAAGAATTATTTTCTATTTTTGAAATTTTTTTATAGTAGACAAATTTTTAAGTTTAGAAAAATTCCAAATAATCACAAATATTATTAGTTATCGATTTGAATAAAATTTAGTTGATAAAGTAAATTCGTTCCCTAAAAATCAAATAGGTTTTTGTCCATGGTCTTTAATATAGAGACAATTTTGTATTGAATTTTGTATAATAGAGTGTTATTACACAACACGTTAAAATAATCTTGTTTGCAACTGTAAAGGATTCCTTGTTTTGGCACTGCGGCGCTGCGATCATAACATAAAAAACCAATAATTTCTTTGTTAAAACTACAAGACGATTTTCTCATTCTAAAAATTATGAAAATATCAAGATTCACAGAGCCCAAAATTCGCACGAAAAATGTTATACTCATTTTGAACACTCTGTATTCTACTTAAAATTGATGATATAGATTGTTTTATGCACAAATCATGTTTTTAGTAATAGACCAGGAGATGTTGACAGGTGACGTTCTCCCATTTTGTACCGCATGCCTTTTTAAGGCTTGATAATTAACCCTAAAATATGAAAGATAGACGGGTTCTTGGCCGCCGCACAATTTCCGGTCATAAGGAAAAGCGATTTTTTTTTGTTTGAGAAATTTTGTGTTTTTCTGTGATATTATACCGCCAAGATTTGTAACATAGGGTAGTACAAACAAATTGAAGCTCTAATAATTGATGGCATGCAATCCACAGTGGCCAAAAGGGCTCAAAAGGTTACGAATGAAAAAAATTAAAGGGGACTTCCGTGTTTTCAAATTGCATGCTGATGTAAAGAATTGAAGATTTATTCACAAAAACACTCTGGGAAAATTGCAGAGTTTTTTGTGATAAAAACTTCAATACTTTACATCTGCATGCAATTTGAAAACACAGAAGTCCCCTTTAATTTTTTTTCTTATTTCGTAACCCTTTGAATCCTTTCGACCGCTGCGGATTACATGCCAGCAATTATTAGAGCTTCAATTTGTTTGTACTACCTTATGTTGCAATGGCAGGTAGTATAATATCACGGAAAAATACAAAAATTCTCAACAAAAAGACCTTATGACCGGAAAACGTGCGGCGACCAAGAACCCGTCTATCTTTCATATTTTAGGGTTAATTATCAAGCCTTAAAAAGGCATGTGGTATAACATGGGAGAACGTCACTAGTCACCATCTCCTGGCCTATAATACTTTATAGACTAGGTACACAATATTTTTCCTTATATTTATTTTGCTACCGTATGTACACTCCCGTTCAAAAAAAAATGAACAGACCTGAAATGTTAATTTGCTTACATTTCATAAAACTCCTCACTTTTGCACATCTCTGTATATTATTTATTTATAAACATACATAAGTAGTATATTTTTAAATGTGAAAAAAGAAATGGAAGTTTTATATTTTTTATTTATCTAAACAAATCATTTACTATAAGAATAATCAAAATTCTGAGATACTGATTCGGTTCAGATCTGTTCAATTTTATTGAACAGGAGTGTACATATATGTTATAGATATTGATTTAAATACTATTATATTTTAACGTAAATATAAACTAGAATATTTGTTGTCGAATAGAATATATTTGAATATATAATATACAATGGCAAAAAAAAGATACTAAAGCAAAGCATTTAGTATCTGATACATAGTGACTGACGTATTCAGTTTCATTAAACTAAAATTACATGAAATCTTAGATGATTCTTTTCTCTTTTAACATTCTTTGAGATTGAATGCTTGATATGAAAAATCATACACATCTAGGATGGGAATCAAACCCACGACCTCTGACGTTTCTCTTTTGTTTCTGTGTGTATATCTGTTGCGAAATTGGTAAGACCCATGCGGCGTATGCGTACGTTAAACTCTAATAATTTAATAAAACATTAACAAGCGGCACTACTTGGAAATTTGACATCGGGATGGGCAGATAGATCGATAGATTGTAGAGGCTGCCCTGGACGGGCTACACTTCGATCATAAGGTCCATTGTGATACCGAAAGATGTGAGGATGTGAGTGGAGTGAAAGAAACTACTTTTGTGTATAGACTAGAAATTGGGAGAATATGTGGGTGCAGAAAACCTTCTCAATCATAGCCGGTTACTTCGTTCTTGTCCATACGCCGACTGTTTAGTCAATTAACCGTCTTTTTTTTTTCTTAATAGCTGACAAAATGCCGATGTCGGGTTTCGAACCCTTATCCTACCAGTTTCCAAGTAGGCACAATGCGCAGACATAAGGCTTTAGACCGCTCGGCCACTTGGACTGGTAAAAAATCGGGATGGGTATATATGGGATTGTAAGTTTTCGATTTTGAAAGTTTTCTAGAAAGTACACTACCCAACCAATTCTGAAAAAAAAGGCTCTCAAAGGTTTCTCCACATATTTTATATTAAAAATTTCTCCATTAATTCCAACGGATCAGCCAGACTAGTCAGCTAGTTGGGATTCGATTCTACCCTTAAGTAATTAATATCTTGCGTTGATAAGTCTTTGAGGAAATTCCTAAAATATAAGCTGCACCGAGAAATTTTTTCGCAGAATGGGCAAGCTAATGCACTTTCTTACGTTCATAACCGATATTTTATAGGGATGCCTACAATCCTACAAATTCAATTTTCTACCTCCTCTTTACAAGTTTGAATTCCATTCGAAATCTTTCATTTTTCATAATCTCTAATTATAAAGTTTTTCATACTCTAACCAACCCTTCGTCCTAACTCTACCCCCATCTGCCGTCCCACCCCTCAACAGAGAGCCTATAGATTATTACACCCTACAAAAAAGAGACTTTAGTACAAAATTTATTATGTACCTTAATTAAGAATGTCTGTTCTTAGTGTGTCTATTGTCATTGTCTTATATATATTATAACGCATATCATACAACAACTTACCCCCGAAAAAAAAAACTACAATATTTTGATTGTATATACAGCCCAAGACACACAAAGCGCTCCTACATTTTGTAGTACATATATATATATATATATATATATATATATATATATATATATATATATATATATATATATATATATATACTATATGCATACTATACATTATTATGACTATTATTGTTATAAACAGTCCATGTACTATTATTGTGTAAAGGGGGAAAACGTCCGGAAACGACGCGGACGTGTGGCTCCATCATTCCAGAACGGAAATATCAGAGATTAGTCATAGTTAGCAGAATCTATTGCAACTTACTATACATATTCATATAATACATATACAGATATATATATATATATATATATATATATATATATATATATACGTATGTATGTATCTATGTATGGGAATAGTAGAAACGAACCAAAGTTGTAGTTTATGTAAGTCTCTTAAACAACATTGATATGCATACGCATATTCACATATCACTAAACAACCCGTAATAATAATAAACTACTATCTGTTAGTATATATAGTATGTATGTCGGAGGAGTACTACTAGTAAGTTACTCGTATATTATTCATAATAATTTACTTTTTTTGGTATACAGTGTGTATACAGTGTCGCGGTACTTGGCTCTCTTTATACCTCAAAGGAGCGCTGCTCGAACCTGCAAATGATTCCGATACTCGACAAAAACAAAAACAAATATATTAGTAAAAAGTTTTACTAAATACATTATAATTGAAATGACACGCACGATTTTTTGTTAAAGACAAGTAAAAAAAAATTTAAATTGAATACAAGTTTTTACGAAACAAAAAAAAACCTGACTTTATTGCTTAAAAAAAAAATCACATTTCTTTTTCAACAATTATTTTAATTTTTCTTTGAATTACTGTTACAAATTCCAACTTTAACTTGATCTGGATTGAACAACAACTATATACTTTGAACTAAGTAGACAATAGTCGATATTAAACTAATCAGACACGATTTAAAAACTTTGAAACTAATCGGACAATGGTCGATTTTAAACTGATATATAACCGTGAAAGACCTTTCGAGAACATGGTTGTTTTTTTGAATAAATATGGTTTTTGACAATCTATTTTCGCATGGAGGCTTCTAGAATATTTTAGTATATCAACAACCATGGACGTAGTCGGAGTGTTCAGATTATTTATAAAATTAATTAAAAATTATAATACCTTTCCGAGGTTTGAACCATATCACACACCCCGCTTGGTTGATATTTAACTACCGACTTAATGAACACGGCCAGTGTGAACTCAAAGTCTATACACAATTTTACAATACATAAGCATTACTGTAAGCTAGCTAACTTCTGTTTTTTTACAAAATTATTTATTTTTGTATCTATTTATGTTATTTATCAAAAACATTCAATTTGTATGACTTTTGATTTTTTAATTAAATTATATCTGAAAAAAAAAAACTTAGTTTAAGAAAAAAAATAAATCGAACTATATTATTTTCTTTTTGTACTTAAAAAAAACTCCTTCTTTTTCCAAGGAGAAAAATATTGGTTTGTTAAATATTTTTCACAATATTTTACTTAATATTTTTCTATTTCATAATTAAAATGTGTGTTGGATCCAGAAAAATTATTCTCAATAATTTTCATTACAACGTTTTACGATTTGACGAATATTTTTCGAAATATGCTGTTCAAAAGTGTTCACTTGGGAAAAAATTCACTAGTTTACGTACCTTCTACGCGAAGAATTTTTATAATTTGACATAAGAAATTGTCAATATCACGCGTTCAAAAATTAAAATCAATTTGAATATTTACAAAAATCGAAAGTTACTAGCTAATATACGTTATATATGTAAACACAATAGCAATATATGTAAGCGAATTAGCTAGATTAAAAATTTAATTTTACATAAAACATACTGTAATTTTTATGTTTTTACTGAATTATATGTATTTAACTGTAACATTAAATCAAATGTTTGTAGTGAAAACATTAAATCAAAAATATATTGTAACAACATTTAGGGTTATGTTAATATTATATAAATAACTTTTGTAAAATTATTTTAACTAAAATGAGATTATATAACTGAACGTTCGGGCTTTTTATCATTACAATAAAAATATATCAGTAATTTATAACCGAAACTTTATTGCTTTAACTTACTATAAAAATATTTATTATTTCACAAAATGCTCTATAGGAAAGAACTGCGGCTTTTGTTCTTTGTGCAAAAGGAATCCTTTCTCAAGCTACAAATATTAATTATATCTCAATAATGTTGCGATATAACGATAGGAAACACCATTAATACTCAAGTACCAGAAAACCATATTGTACAAGAGATAACTTTCAAATGTGTCCCAATTCCTAGATCCTTTATTTGTATTTTATAAATACGCATTTCTACTACAAAATAGGTATCTTCAGTACGCAGTATCATCATGATATACGCAGCAATTTAGCAATGAGTAACATATATTTGATTCCATATCCCGCAAAGGGCTACGATTAGCTAATTCATACTGATGATGACTACTTTGTATTCGAAATACTTACATATAAAATACAAATAATTGATGTAAAAATTTAAGGCAAATTTAGTTTAATTTAGTTACTAATTTGGTGCGTGTCTCACTAAATTTGGGATATGGTGAAACTGTCACCAAATTAGCAACTAATAACATATCCTGAGACAATATAAGAGTAACTTTAATAAGAGGGATGTTAACAAGAGTAAATCGAATGAAAGCAATTTTAACAAGTAATTTCAATGAAATTTATTATATTTTAATTTATTTCGTATGATTTTTTATTTATTTATTGTCTATTTGCTATCTATTTCTAATTGTCAAAGAGAAAATTACGACTAGCTAATTTATACTGACGATGACTACTTTGTAGTCGAAATACGTGTTTATAATACAAAAACTGATCTATGTATTGGAGTGAATTTGAAATTTTATTTCAAAATCCTAGAATTCTCATTAATTATCATTTGATAATCTAATAAAATAGCAGTGTAAAATCTACCATAAATGTTTCTATAAAGGAAAATAAATACCCATATAATAAAAGTTGAACTAACAAATAAAGAAAACCAACTCTATGAATATGTTCATGAAGGAAATCCGAATATAGAATCCAGTTAAAACATGTCATTTAATTTTATATATTCATATAATTCTTATATAATTTTCCATATAAGTTTTTTCCATATTTCATTTACTTCATCATCATTTTCTATTTGAAAATCATTTATACAGATAGCACCGACGACGGTGATATGAAAAAAAAGGAAACATATGAGAAAATCTCTACCTAGGCACCAACTTTAAAAGAATTTATACAGATGACACTAGTGATACACTTATAGTACAAAAAGCGCTTTGTGTCGGTGCTCTGTTCATGACGTTTATTGTTTAGCACGTTGTATGCGTCGATTGTTAGTTCATGGCATCTACGAATAGATGTCTCTTCAAATTATTCATATTATGTTATATAGCATGCAGGTTTGTTGAATAACATTAACATAGAGGGCTTTTGTTAATGGAAAATATTTTCCATTGAGAAAATTTCTTTTAGTTGTTTTTATAATGGTTTTTTATAGTTTTTATGTATGAGATTTCATAATGATTTCATAAAAAAAGAAAATTTAGAATGTAGAAATTTTACAGTAAAATTTCACAGAGACGTGAAACTATACACCCTGTTTTATTTCCCTGTATACGCTAGTAAATTATTTCCAATTATGGGTCTGTCAAAACTCGTAAACATACGGATAGACATGTAAAAAGCAAACTTTAATTTTAACTATAAAGAGTAATTATATACAATGCCAGTGAAAGAATTGATGAGCAACTTCCAAGAAGTGCAATTAGATATTTTTAGAAAAAAAAGTATTTCTAAAGATACAAAAAAGAGATTGATGTTAATAATTCTCAGCGAATTTTTGGTACAGTATTAAGAGAAACACCAGGCCAAAATAGGTCAAAAAATAATACTAATTATTATAATGTTGTAATTGAAGTAAGTTTAAAACCTTAATTTATAAAAAACCTAAAAATGATCCAGAAGTTGATAGTACGGACCTCATGGATCGTAACTTAGAAATGTAACATTCAGAGACAAAGCCACCTTTGTTGGCTTGTTGCACATCAGACTTACGTTGACACAGCCTCCTTGTACAATGTAACATTCAGAGACAAACCCACCCTTGTTGGATTGTTGGACATCAGACTAACGTTGACACATCCTCCTTGTAGTCAGATCAAAGTGTAGCCTGTACCATTTTTTTTAAACTCTCACTTGTGGTATGTTGCAACTGCATACATTTAAATAGCTATTTGGATCGTCAACTTTAATAATAAATAATTGATTGATTTAATAAAAATTACAGATAATTATCTATAATTTTTGAAAGGGTGTCTGAATTTAGCTGAATATATTATGTTCAGCTAATCTATCAGACCCCAGCAATACGAATTTAAACATAGTATTTAATATTTTTCTTAACAAAATTTTTCTTTAAAAAAACTAAAAAAGCGTTTTTAATTGTACTGATGTAAATATTTTTTCATTTATTCACATCGATGATTCATTCCCACATTCGATTTGATCGTGGTGGCCAAAGTATAACTTATATAGATGATATGTGTGAGTGAGCGTGTGCATATTCGCGTTCTAGAGGTCATCAATGTTTGTCTAATTGCAGTAGAAAAAGTATATAACCGTGCTTTCTGTAATGTTAGGTAGGACACAGTTAGTTCGTTAGCGAACAAAACCGGGCATGGGAATACGAGGAAAGAGGGAACATAAAATATTAGTAAAGTTGTAGAAAGTTAGAAAATAAATTTTACAACCGTTTACTCGTGCTACGTGCTAAGTAATTTTATA
This sequence comes from Nineta flava, assembly GCA_963920215.1. Taxonomy (NCBI): domain Eukaryota; kingdom Metazoa; phylum Arthropoda; class Insecta; order Neuroptera; family Chrysopidae; genus Nineta; species Nineta flava. The sequence continues at coordinate 126,502,300 of OY986041.1, forward strand.
CCTGAGATATATATATATATAATATATATATATATATATATATATATATATATATATATATATATATATATATATATATATATATACAGGAGATGAGTTAAGACCCAACGTTATAACGGTTGAAAATATTTGAAAACAGAAAAAAATGTGTGTATAGGTGTTCATAAAATGATCTAATTAGTCAAGATCTCAAAAAAGAAAAGAGATAACGAACGAACTGAAATTTTATGTGTGTATTAATAATAATAAGGACAATAATAGCCAATCATACCATAAATTGGACACAGAGACTCCTCCAAAATACACCACTCGTGTCACTTCAAAGCTATTCTTGTCCAGCGACCACCCGCAAAGAATACCAGTTCGTCTCTCGATCTGGTCGATTAGGATGTCGTCTTGCGTCCGTGTACGATTATACGGTGTCCATCTACAATCCCTTATTCGTGTAATGTGTCCCGTTTAGCTTGTGTTTTTTTCCTAATTTCGTAGCAGCGTATTTTATCAGCTGTGCTTATGCGCCCAGTATTGAGCGCTCCATGGTTCTTGGCAAGTTAGTAGGTTTTATACCTTTTGTTTGTGTAGATACTTCTTGTGAGCCACATTTCCAAATTGTTCCATGCTTTCTGCCACTTGAGATGAAGAGTTTCTACCTTTAAAGCTGTCAAAGATATAATATAAAAATTTTGTTGATTTCCAAATATTATATCTACTTTGTATTGTATTATACTTTTATGGGTGTGTTAAAGTATGTACACACCCGTTCATAAAAAGCGAACTAGTTAGTCATATTCAAAGCGTATATAGGTTACGAAATAGAGCGTATATATCACCAGTTCAAGGAGCCGAGCGTCCAAGACGTTATGTCTACGCAAAATGCCTACTTGGAAACTGGGAGGTTATGGGTTCGCAACATTGGCAGTTTGTCAGTAATTAAACAAAAAAGAAGGCGGGAAATTGATTAAACTGTCGGCCTATGGACAAGACCGAAGTCACCAGCTATGCTTGAGAAGGTTTTCTGCAGTTTCCTTCACGAACTCCGGACGAATAACGGCATAGTTTCTATCATAGTCGGCTACAGGCGCATATCTTACCAATTCCTTTTCTATACACAAAAATTCCTTCCAATCCACTCACATCCTCACATCCTTAGACATCACAACGGGCCTTATGGTCAAAGTGTAGCCCGTCCAGGGCAGCCTGTACAATCAATCTATCTATCTAAGTGTATATATTTATGAACGGGAGTGTATATTTACAGTAATTAATTTTGTTTGTTGATATTTTCACTTGTTATAAGTACAATTATAGTTTAAGAATTGAATGGAAATAGATCGCATAGATAAGAATATACTCCGCACCATAGATAAGAATATTTTATTTAGATTTAGTGGGAAAGTTTTTTCCTGAAAAAAAAAAAAACCAAATCAAGAAAATCTTTTCCCATGTAATTTGTGTTGTGTATTAGAGTTAGTTGTAAGTTGTTTTAGTCGTAACGCATGTATAAATATACACCCTTGAACTGATTTTTATCGAATATATAATTTAATTCCATAAAACATAAATATCGTAACCTGTACTACATAATATACTCATACAAAAGTATATACAATATACTACATACATACATACATACATATAAATATACGCCCTGTTATCTAAAATCTACATAACATGTTTGAATAAAGTTACGGTGTATCTTATAAAGTCAAGTGAGTCATTAGTGCATACTATTTTAAGGGATCCGTATCGTAATACTGCACCAGTCCAAGTGGCCGAGCGATCTAAGACGTTATGTCTGCGCAGTATGCCTACTTGGAAACTGGGAGGTTATGGGTTCGAATCCTGACATCGGCAGTTTGTCAATTATTTGGAAAAAAAAAGGGGGCGGTTAATTGACTGAACTGTCGGCGTATGGACACGAACGAAGTAACCGGCTATGCTTTAGAAGTTTTTCTGCAGTTTCCTTCACGAACTCCAGATGCATATCTGCATAGTTCGTATCATAGTTGGTTGCAGCCGCATATCCTACCAATTCCTAATCTATACACAAAAAATTCCTTCCACTCCACTCACATCCGCACATCCTTAGGCATCACAATGGACGTTATGGTCCAAGTGTAGCCCGTTCAGGGCAGCCTCTACAATCTATCTATCTATCTATGGTAATACTGTAGTAGAACTCCTATTCTTCTCCATAATGGGTCCATTATGTGCAGACTTTGCAGCGAGGAGAAGGAGACATCTTGCCACATTATCTTTAACTGCGAATCTCTTGGTTACAGCAGATACAAGATATTCGGTGCATCTCACCCCAAATATATTAACCTTCAGGAAGACCTAATCAGCAAGCTCCTGGCTATTGTCATCGTTTGACTGAAGTAGACGGGGAAGCACAATGAGCCATAAGGTCGAAGTTCAGTACTGTTTATACTCCAAAATATATCAATCTATCTATATACTCCTATTCTTTGAGATCGGATCCAATCTGGATAAATTTTATTTAAAAAGTAAAAACCAGAAGCTATATTTGTGAATACAGCAGAAAATTGAAGATAAACTGGCTAACCGACTTTCTTGGCTAAAAGATTTCCTTTTTTTAGCAAATAAGCGGCCCTAAAATAGGGCTTCCCGCAATGCTCGTGCTGCAAAAACTACTTGAATCCGGATAATTGGAGTTCTATTATCGGATTGAATGATAGTGCACCGCCAAAGTTCTAAACCATGACAAATTTTATAAGTTGTCAAGTTGTAGAAAATTAGTTTTACTATATTTGTGTTTCTTATCATTTTTCTATTACTCTAATATTTACAGAAATATTTATAATTTAAAATTGAAAGTTAAAATTCTAAATAACTCTGTACACATTCAAGTTTGAGCAAAAATGACAAAGTAATGAATTGAAGTAAACTTATTTTCCTACAACTTTACTCTTCATACATTTTTCGATTGTTCTAATATTAAGAGAGATATTATATATTTTGTAAATGTCCTTCTTTCTCTATGCCTCCCTTTCCCCTTGATCTATGCCATTTAATAATAAAATTTGCCTTGCAAATGCATATATTATATCAGATACGATATTTCATTTTGATCACACCAAAGTTGTGATCGCTAGAGAGTAATTTATGTATTCTAAGGAAATTCAACTGCGTCAACTTGTTAATACAAATTACAAATTACTGTCTATGAAAAATTGTGACATCCAATACCTACTTACCTACCACGGAACCATTTTATATTGCTTTTGACTCATACTTGGTTTAGGTTTTTCTTTCATTTCGTTGTCATTTATGAATCAGTGTATTACGCAATTAATTTTGTAACATAAAAAAAAAACTTCTTAATTATTTTTATTTGCAAAATTATTTGTTTTATTACTCCAAAATTATTACGAAATGGTTTTATATTAGGATAATATAGACGCAGATACAACCATTCGAAAACCAATGTATCGAAATGATAAATTGTCCTATTTTATAAATATTAAGGGAAATATTACAAACTTTGTATTTCTCTCTTGCTCCCTTGGGACTCTTAACTGAATAGGATCAAATTCCTTTCAAATCATATTAACGTTAATACGCCTCGACTAACGCCTCGAAGAAAATTGATATCATATATTTTTCCCGCGATTTTCTTGCAGAAAGAAAAATTTCCACGAGACACGTATACCCACAGAAATTTTTTTACAAAAAATTGGTTAAAATTCTGTGGAGATCTCAAACTATGATAATATTTGGGAAATATTGCAATAAATAACTGGAAAGTTGATTAATTGATTGATTTATATTGAGGCCTAAGAACTATTGCAGTTCGACCTTATGGTCCATTGTGCTCCTTCTTCTACTTGTCCGACGAGATTCCGTCGGACAAGATTCGGTTCTCCCATATGTTTGCAATAGCCAGGAGCTTGCTTATTAGGTCTTCCTGAAGGTTGATAGATTCGGGGTGAGATGCACCGAATATCTTGTAGCTGCTGTAACCTAGAGGTTCGTAGTCAAAGGTAATGTGGCTGAATGTTTCTTCCTACTCGCCACACAGTCTGTACACAATGGACCCATTATGGAGTCCCATTGTGTCTAGATGCTTCCGCAAGGGATAATGTCCGGTAATCAATTCAGCTTCAGTACTTTTGCCGCGGTACTTTTTTCCAGTGATCACGGTGTTGAGCATTTGACCACTCGTTGATCACCTGTTTCCATGCAGTCTTTGAAATTCCTAAAATAGACTCTGGGCCTATGAAGGGCATTCCGACTCACTTCTTTGCTAAGGTATCTGCTTGTTCTTTTCCTTCAAAACCACTGTGATCCGACACCCAGATCAATTTATCATTGTTCCGTTTTGCCAGTTTTAAAAGTTCTTCCAGACAATCCTTGATTACCCTTAAGGTGAAGTCAGTTCCAGACAAGGCTTTTAAAGCTGCTTGACTGTTCGAAGGAATATACACGTTCTGGTTTATGTAGCTTCAACGTAGGTTCTCACGGACGCAAGTCAGTATGGCGTAGACTTCTGTTTGGATGACCGTGGCATATTTCCCCAAGTTTTTCTTCAGTTTTGGATCCGTCTGTATACCAATTGGATCTGTCTGTATCAGATTCCTTTCTTGAGATAGGTTGGTTCTCCTTCAGACCACATGGCAACTGGGAAGTTAATAAATAAATAAATTACAATAACTTCTCTGGAAACTGGGAAATTAATAAATTCCATCTTCAATATTCTAAGTGACAATAATATAAATCTATAAATATCTTAATTCACTACCCCCTCCTCCTTTGTGTATGCCTTGTCTACCTCAATTAAATAAAATTGTATAACAATAATCAAAAATATTATCTAGTAAAAAAAAAAAAAAAAGATAAAATATATATGATTTGGGTAATGTGAGTTGTTCCAAATGAGAGCACACCACACATACACACGATAGGTATAGACACAGGACACATAGTTCAAGTATATAATGTACGCTCAATGACTGTATCAGTGTACGCGTGTCATGTCATATAAGCACCCTTCGTGACTGACTGAGTAACAATCAAAATAGTTAAGTGGGTCATGATTGATAGTGATAATTCACATATAGGTGGTCTCTACTTGGCCCTGGTTTTGGTCTTCAAACGAATGCAATAGCAGAACAGCAACATGGAACTACATAAAACTGTGGGAAAATTGTTACATTATTTTTGTTATATATTTGGATAAAAGGTTAAATTTATATCAATAAATAATATTTATTTTTATTGTATCATAATTTTTAAACAATTAACCTTATATTGTCTGTTCAAAACATATTGTTTTTTTTTTGTTTGTTTATTAACTTCCTAGTATATGAGAAGCTTACGAAACTATTACGCCTCTGGTGGTCATATTATGTAACTAACAAATATAAAACCAAAATAAGAAATCACATGACATTTATGTAAATTTAATTCTGTAAGCGTTTTGTATAGGAAATTTTATAATTTTTGGGGGTTTCGAAGGCTAAAATAAAAAATATTTTGACAAAATGGAAACCCGACTTCAAAAATCAAATATTCTAAAACAAAAAATGCACTAAAAAGTAAAAAAATAATTGCTTGTGTCAATTTTAGTTCACCTAAGCAAAATTTTTTAAATATATATGTACAATTATTGTTATTTTTGGAGTCAGTGTCAACATAGAGAAATTCACATAAATTTTGGACACCACCTCCAAAAATAACAATAATTGTTCATATATATTTAAAAATTTTTGCTTAGGTGAATTTTTTGCTCAGAATATTTGATTTTTGAAGTCGGGTTTCCATTTTGTCAAAATATTTTTTATTTCTCGCTTCTTAGTGACTTGTTTTTAGTGAAGTTCTATAACTTATTTTATTTGTCTAAATATGGGTAGACCAACTAAACGACCTACTAACTTTTAGTGCATTTTTTTATAACACATTTTTTCGTATCCGTTTTGTTTTTCTTTAATTTTTAGTGCATTTTTTCATAACAGATTTTCAGTTTTTTTTTATATGCATTTTGTTTTTTTTTTGTAAAAATTTTTTTTTTGGGGTCAGTTTTTAAAAAAATTTTCTTATTTTCCCATTGTGAATGAGTATACTCTTTCAAAAAAAAAAATTTCGCAGAAATCGGTTATCACATATAAAATGAGGATTTTCCTCGATTTCTCGGTGATCCCCTCATCAGAATGCGACTTGGTGCCAATAGGAAACCAAACCCTTTAAAACAAAAAAAAAAATTCAAAATCGGTTCATAAATGACGAAGTTCTGAGGAGACACACATTAAAAAAAAAAAAACAGACGAATTGAGAACCATACTCCTTTTTGAAGTCGGGTTAAAAAAGTATATTTTCTTGAATTTTTCCGAATATACTAAATGAAATATTTGATTCAATCTTTAAACATATCAAGGATAAACATTTGACAAATATTTGGTGAAATTTTCATTTCAAACTTTTGAAAATTCAGCCCATTGGGACTTCATTTCTTGTGACCCCTCAAAATAAGGTTCCGTTGGCGTAGTCAGAATAACTCATGATAGGTTCATCCGAAATTAAAAAATCAAATTTATTCTAATTGACTTATTAAAACATTGGGAGAATTTTCTAGACATATTGTACTAATTAATAAGACAATAAAAAAATTGATTTTTTGTAATTTTTTAACCCATGTAACCAGTTTATAATGTCTCGATCTTGGACAAAACCAATTTTTAAACACACCAAATGAACTCTTAACAACTTCAACGAATAAGTCCTTTTGCTGATATCAAATTCCAACTAAATGGCTTCTTCGTGGAACATGATATATGTTATTCCTTTTGAGCTCCTGATCAAAACTTTTCACACGGCCGGAAAATAGACAGTTTTCCAGATATGGGGGGGGGGTAGAAAGTCGATTTTTAGAAATTTTTCACTAAGAATACGGAGCTATCAACGCGTCTCATGTAGCTATCTACTGGAGTTTTTCTGGTCGCTGATATCGAATATGATGTCGAAAATAGCATTTGACAGTTGATAGCTGCCAATAGCACTGTCAACTCGCTTCATTTGTAATCAGCAACCCAGAAAACCCCCTATGTATATATTCCAATAAATATTTTTTTGAAAATAACACGGGTTGGTAGAGCTATTGGCAATTTGCAACCGTCAAATCCCGCTTCTGACGTTGGATTTGAAATCAACGACTCAAAACCCGCCTAGTCTATATGCTGATACTCCTTTTACGGTGGATAAAGCGAGTTGACAGTGCTATTGGCAGCTGTCTAGTGTCAAATGTTACTTTTGACATCCGATGCGAATTCATACTCTTAGTGACAAAATCGTATCTGGACACCATTTTCCAACCGTCTGACCATGAGAGCTGTTGATCAGGAGCTCAATAGGAATAACATATATCATATTCCATCAGTGAGGGATCCTTTGTTTATTCTCCATCAAAAATTCATTTTATTAAACACAAAAACAAAACACAATTTTTTAAATTATGATACGATACAAATTTTTAATTTTTCTCTTTATTCATTATTACTGTTCGTTACAGACATACAACTGAAAGCAGTTGTAATAAACGCTCATAAAAATATATATTTTATAATTACCTGTAGTACATGACCATGATGATATGCTTTTCAAAAAAAGAAAAACTAATTAAAAAACTGTCAAGTAAAATTTTTCTATAAAAAAAAGCCACCATTCATATATTTTCTATGTGAAATATAAAAATTAATAATAAATATTATTTAAGGGGTTATTACATGGGCTTGAAAATTTCTAAAAATCGTTGTTTTTTTTCAATTGTTTTATTAAATAGTACAATGTGTCTAGAATATTCTCCCAAAGTTCATTAGAGTAAAACTTTAGGAGATACAGAGCCTTGGGAAGTATATTGAGGCATTTGCTTAGCTATTGTTTGTCTGTTTTTAATCGCGTTTTTCTCAAAACTCTATTTTTAAAAGTCCGTTGACATTCATTCTCAAAAAATAATGATCCGATCTTGTTCAAATTTTGGACAATTCTTCAAGATAAGATTAAATAGTGTTTTACAAGGCAATACGGTGGTGCAAATTATCCCAAACATAGTACTTATTGGTACAAAACTCAAATTCAAATTTTCATTTTTTTCCTTCGTCCAAGCACGAGGTATATATATATATATATATATATATATATATATATATATATATATACAATTTTTCAATAAGGATTTAGTTGAAGTTGAAGTGATAGTTAAAATTCGCAAAATAATTACATAAAAATAAAAAAAAAACATCAAATAATTAAATAGTAACCTGTAATGTTGGAATTGTAAAAATGAAAGAAATTATTGAATCAGATATTAAATTAAACTTTTATTTATTAATAATAATGCTGAAAATTAATATTTAATATTTATGTCATACAAATTAATTAATTTTGGAATATTTTTACTAGCTTTTGGTACTTTAAAAAGTCCTGGTTTTTTAAACCCAATTGATCCCGTTGCTTATTGTCACAAGCACTACCACTTTTACAATTGTCTGCTGCACATACTTTTCCCATTTTAAATGTTTTTTAAACAGTTTTTTATTTAATAAATTTTTTTAACCAAATTGTGTACTTCAAAATGATCACTTCAAAATAAAACTAGTTACTTGGCTTACTTCACTTCTATTTATTATACTATATTCACTTTGGTAAGGATGAGTTTCTATCAAAAACTAGCAACCCTAGCGGCATAAAAAGTAAATATAACTTCTCCCATTCCGTTGCCATATTTTGTCAATTTTCCCGTATGAGTTAGATCTCCTTTATATAGCCTCCATGTCCCCATGGCTGAATTTTCAAAATTTTGAAATGAAAATTTCACAAAATATTTGTCACATGTTTATCTTTGTATATGTTTAAAGGTTGAATCAAATATTTCATTTATTATATTAGAAAAAAATTAGAGAAAATATGTTTTTTTTGGCTTTCGAAACCCATGTAACAACCCCTTAATATAAAATGGATGGCGCGTCGTGCAATGATCATGTTTGATGTTATATTCGTGCGTTTATATGACAGTAAAATTAAATAGTTGTTGTGTTTGAATTAACAAACTGATATCATATTATTTTTATATACAATTTCTATTTAATATTTTATAAAATAGTTTCGAAAAACAAAAAAAATACGATGCCTATTCTTCATAACACATTTCATTTTGATAGGTTTCATGAAAATGACATGAAAATATGGAGTTTTTTTTTTACTGTAAAATAATAATATTTATTAATATATATTTAAAAAATACAAAGTATTTTCAAGCTTTAGAAAAAAAAGTATATAACAAAAATAAATTGAATTATATTTCGTTATACCCTGTGTATACGAATATACACAATTTTACAAATATGGTTTTGTTTTCGGAATATTTCTATGGATAAGATCTCTTTATCGTGGATAATACAAGTACATTTAAAAGTCTAGGACATGAAGACTGTATAAAAGGACACCGATCGGGATAGGGGTTTCTGCTATTTTTGTGTACTAAAAAAAGCATACAGATTATAGTTTATTAATGTCCAACAGACGGTAGTTGTGTTGTGGAGGTTCACTTTTGCTCCTGAGATAGATAGATTGTAGAGGCTGCCCTGGACGGGCTACACTTGGACCATAAGGTCCATTTTGATTCCTAAGGATGTGAGGATGTGAGTGGAGTGGAAGGAATTTTTGTGTATAGACAAGGAATTGGTAGGATATGCGGCTGCAGCCGACTATGATAGGAACTATGCCGGTATTCATCTGGAGTTCGTGAAGGAAACTGCAAAAAACCTTCTCAAGAATAGCCGGTTACTTCGTTTTTGTCCATACGCCGACATTTTAGTCAATAAACCACCCCTTTTTTTATTTTTTCCTAATAATTGACAAACTGCCGATGTCGGGATTCGTACCCATAACCTCTCAGTTTCAAAGTATGCGTACTGCGCAAACATAACGCCTTAGACCGCTCGGCTACTTGGACTGGTCTTTTGCTCGCTACTGCGCATGGCAATTTCAAATCCTGATAAATAAATATTTATTATGGAGGTTATAATAAAATTTATAATAAAAAATTTAATTTATTTATTTATAATTTATAATTAAATTTATAATATTTTTAATAAAATACATTTTTTTTAAACAATATTAAGTGGTTTATGAATTCGTATTGAGTTATTTAACAAAAAAAATGGTGAAGTGTTGTGCAGTTGTAAAGAGTGGTAGAAAATCAGAAAGAACAAAATTAATAATTATTAATAATAAATTAAATAAGGACCAATTGTGATGTGACGTATGTTTACAATTATAAAATATCTACTTTATGTTTTATTTACATTTTGGAATTCGAGGGAATCTCCGCGGCAATGACGCCGTCTACAGTCTATATCCAGTTTGCTTGCCACGTGTTTAACATTAGGATCGTTCACCTTTTATTTGGACGCCGTGGTCTGACATCGATTCGTATATATAAAAAGCCATATGATCCTAGTAGCTCACTATGCGAGATATGAGTTGTTATTACTAAATGTTCCTATTCTTGAAAAATCTGTAAAAATATCGAATTATCTATATTATTGCAGGAACCTAGTTCAAATAGACGTTTATTAATAGAAAACTGCAGTTTCCTGTCACAAATTCCATATTCATATCAGCACAGTTCCTAGAAAAGTCGGCTGCAGTTGCACAACAGAATTCCTAGTCTATCTACAAATTCCTTGTCCTTTAAGGGTTGGAAAAAAAGGCCTAGAAGAGGCCAACTTGCCAACCTTCGGCCTCCTTTCCACTTTTACCACTTTAACTAACCGTGAAAGCCAAAATGTTAAAAATAAAGCTTTTCCAACAACCGATTAAAAAATAAAAACTATTTTGAAGCGGGCTCCAAAACGAGAACCTGTAATCGGACACTGACTTCAAAAAGTACCTGCCATTGGAATTAGGTATACGAATGTTATTAACATTTTTTTTTAAAGCACGTCCTTTTATTTTTTTTTAATGGACATTTTTGTTAAAATTTTTATAAACTACTTCAACTGATTTAATATGATATTGAGAATTTATCTCAAAACAAACGATTTGAGATAATTCAAGACTAATTTCCCAAATTATATTTTAGTTTCGTAATGAAAGTATTACTCCTGTAAAAGGCCAGAATTTGATGGATGGCCCAGGAAACAAAATCCTAGTATTAATAATAATAATAATAAATGCTTTGTTTTAAATGAAAATCACTTCTACAATTATCGCATGAAACAACCGTTTTCGATGAAGTGTATATTTATCCAAAATGAGAACAAAAGAAACTGCGTAATAAAAAATAAATTTATATAAAATTCATTCTCTAGTTTGTAGTTAAAGTTGTAAAAAAAGACTGTACCTACGTTCCAGAGTTTTTAACTTATATATTATAAAAATTTTAAATCACTTATGTGATAATATATATATATATATATATATATATATATATATATGGAAACCAAACACCCAGGCGAAACCAACAACCACTTCGCTTTCATCTAGAACCAAATATGTATATTGAGGTGATTCTAAAATTATGTACAAAATTCAAATAAGAATACATTTCTTAAATAATCAAGATTTATGTCCAAGTTTATACAATTTCCATCTTTTATGGTTTAAAACTGAAAATAGGATCCATCAGCTCCACGTTATTAATTGGCAATATGACAAGAATGACAGATAGATCATTTTGCGTAATAATGCTAATAAAACACGTTTTCAAGTGATTATTTTGTTCGCTTTTTCGTAGTGCTAATCAAACTCATTTCCAAGTGTAGATTTTGTTCGATAACGAATACCATAAGTCGGTATATTGAGACTATAGTTATGTTTCATAACTTTAGTAGAGAAGTTGTAAGATGATAGATATTTTCATATATTCAATATATTTGAATCATTAATAATCATTATACATTTAAAAAAATTAAAAACATGTTGAAAGATATAAATAATCTTTTATTGAAATGAAGTATTGAATGAATGTTACATTGAATTTGTTGATAGTTACCAAAGTACCGGGTACAAAAACGTGTATTTCAGTTCAGTGTTTTTCAGCTACCGTATTCGCATTACCTTAAAATCACCCCTACAGTAAGCATCATACAGATATTTAATATGAATAAAGTTTAAAATCGTCTAACATAATAAACAAGTACAAACTGTATATTAGATAATTCGCGTCGTTACCAACAGATTTATATATATATATATATATATATATATATATATATATATATATATATATATATATATATATATATATATATATGTATATATATATATATATATATATATATATGTGTGTGTGTGTATGGAAGCTATAGGAGAGGTGTTGGAGGGTGCGTTATCCGGCTTTAATTTAAAATTAATATAGCACAGGCGGCGCTTACCGGAAATGAGCTTTAGGAGACTACCGAACATCATCATACCATTTTTGTTATTGGTAGAATGTTTGCTTACTTCTTGATTTTCGCTTTTAATACTCCTATATATACTGTCTATACAATATACAGATATATATTATGGTTACCAATATACGTTTAGTATTTAACAAATCATTAATGTACATTCGTTTTTCGCAAATAATTTTCCAATAAGTATAGTTGTTACTATATTTCTAATGAAAAACTTTTATCCGAAGCATTTTTTTTCCGAAGGCACAAATCAATTATAAAATCAACTTTTGTGGTTCATACTAGTCCTATAGTCGTTAAAATGACGGCCACGGGCCAGAATTTCTATTAGCATGGTCATAAAAAAGGCTGGTACAAATTCAAATTTAAAATAGTAATCAAATGATGTATTTATGGCCACAGAGCCATATACCAGTAAGAAGATTTATTGATTATTGGAAATGTTACCACTGCTTACTGGTTTATGACTCTGTGGCCATAAAGTTATCTATATATACCTATTTTAAATTTTAATTTGTACCAAGGGTAGTAATTTAGAAAAGCATTTAGAAAGGGCTATACAGTTAGTTATAGGGCTATAAGATTAGAATGGCTAGGTAGTTGGGGTCTAAAAAGTATTACTCGTCGACCTTATGGTCCATTGTGCTCCCCCTTCTACCTCAGTCCAACGAGATTCGCTTTTCCCATATGTTGACAATAGCCTTGAGCTTGCTTATCAGGTCCTCCCGAAGCTTCATATATTCGGGATGAGATGCACTTAATATCCTTTATCTGCTGTAACCTAGAGGTCCAGAGTCAGAGATAATGTGGCTGAATGTTTCTTCCTCCTCGTCAGACTATCTGCATATAATGGACCCGTTATGGAGACCCATTGGAGTCCCTGCTAACTCTCCGCAGTTGCATCCTGTTCAACCTCAGTGCATCGAGAGGTAGCCTCTTTGTTGCACTCTGAAGCAGTACCTTCCTGAGCTCTTGCCGCGGTACTTTTTCCCAGTGATCACAGTGTTTAGCATTTGATCACTCGTTGATCACCTGTTATCGGAAATTTTCGTCATATAATTTGTCAAAACCCATGAGTATATAGACCACCGTATATAATATTATATAAGCTATAATATTTATCATTACGTTTATAAATAAGTTTGTATACTGTAAAACTTCAGTCAGAAATATGATGATGACGGAATGACGAAGATTATTTTGTGGGAAGAGGAAATGCTGATACCAATAAATATACCTTCGAGACGTTTTAACTCTTGTTGTATTATTTAATGTTGTTTTTTTTTAGCATTGAATTCATTCTTATGCTAAAGCGTTGTTGTAGCTAGACATATAGAGTACCTTTTCAGAATACTAGTATTTCATTAAGAATTGTTATTTCAATTAACTGAATTGTAGTTTTTTTTTTTGTTAATATTTCATGTATAAAAAACTTTACTTCATTCGTTTAATTGAAAAAATTGATTTGAAAATTCACAATACCGTTTTCAATATTTTCAAAGAGGTTTACTACAATTCATTTCCTGAACAAATTTTCTGCAACTCTTAACATTTACAGAAATATTTGCAATATAAAATCATTAAATACGTAAGATCTTGAATTTCTCTCTTAATATTAGTAAAAAAAATAATTTATAATCAGTAAAGTTGTAGTAAATCAATTTTACTACAATTCATTATTCGACTATATTTTCTGTAACTTTAATATTTACACAAATATTTGCAATTTTAAAATAATACCGATAATAATGAATATTACAAATGCATCACCATGGTTACTTGATAGGTATTACGAATCTGACATACATTAATATTAAGAACAAAATATTTTCTATTTTCAAATTCCCCGTTGCGTTGCTTTTCTAGGATTCAGACATTAAAACGTACTTAAAAAATTTATCACGTCCAAAATAAAAGTATATAAATAAATAAAAGCACACAGGGAAGTTGGACTAGGAATTCGAAATCAGAACCTTAAATTTGATCTAGTTGGACGTTTCGTTTCTTTATTGAGACATCTTCAGCAACTAAAAAATATAATTAACAAAATTAGCCCAACTTTCCTGTGATTTTATTTATTTAATTAAAACGAACATTTTAACTAATATTTTATTATTTTACAAAGCAGTTTCTCGTAATTATTGATCCTTCCCCATTTTTGGTCCTTCCTGTACTTTTCGAATAGATTCAAAATTCTGGAGGATATAGTGTCCGAAAGAGAAGCTAGACAATTTTTTCTAGTTAGAAAAGTCTTTGTGTGACACAATTACTGGTAACTCGGTAGGTTCTCCACCATGGAGAACCATTTTAAAGATACCTCAAGAAACAGGAAACGGCAGTAAAGATCCTGAAAATATTTTCGTTACTTTTCCTTGCATACATTAGAAATATGGATGCTGCCTTCCAGATAAGAATTTTCTTTCGAGGAATGCACCCCAACGATATAAAAGTCCTGTGAATGCAAATGAATTACATTTATCCATTTTTCAACTATGAGATAATGCGGATATATCTCAAAAACGGGGCATTTTTTTGAAATATTAGAACTTTTCTATGTAAAATTAAGAGAAATCTTAAGAGAAGTCAATACAAAGTCCTACAGTGAATTATTCGAATTCTTTTTCCATCAAAGTTTTCTATGAATTTCATGTAAAATTAATAAGGATCTTATTCTTTCTTAGGGGTTCGAAAAAAGGCCTAGCAAAAGCCTAGTTACCTGGCTATGGACCTTCACTTCAACTACTACAAAGTAAGATGGATCTTTCTTTGTTACCTACCTCGGTTAAGGACACCTACTACTTAAATATGTATATTCTAGATCTAATAAATGGATCAAACAATTTAATAGTAATCTGAGAAATGAATCTTTTGTTCGTTTGGAAAACCCACACGATCTCCTGCAATGTTCTAGCACCCACATCAACGCTTATATCAATTTCCCAAAGTGTCAAATGCTTTCAGATAGATATGCACATTCAACAAACATTTTAGTGAATATGATTAGATATATAACAATATAAAATGTATCTTCTATTTAAGTCTCAATAACTCCATTTATAATATAATAATAAACTACATGCATACAAGATCTTGTTCTCTCTTTCTCACACACAAACTCAACCCACATCATTTTGTACATTTTATTGTATATAACCATTTTCTTCATATATACTTCATAACTCTGCTTCTGTTGTTGTGTATAGCTCCTTTCACTATATACAAGAGCTATAACAGTTAGTTACTCTCTTTACAATCACATAAAGATAATAACAAAAGTTGTCACTCAATTTGAATTCAACAAACTATTCAATATTCATATGAAGTAAGTACAATACATATATATTGAAGTGAAGTTAGTAACACTTAAGTTTAAACAAAGTATCTCTCTGTATACTACTTCACGCTATATAGTGGTAACTACCCAACTGTGACGTAACAAGATCGTATATATATATATATATATATATATATATATAGATATATATAATGCACAGTTCACATGGCCACAAAAGTCGTGTTCTTTTGTTGGCTTATATAATTGACTTATGTCTTATTTATTCGGTTCTTGGAGAAAACGTTTCGAATAAAAGTTGTTAGCATATTTATAATGAACAACTTTTAGCCGAAGATATGTAGATATATATAATGTATAGTTCACATGGCCACAAAAGTAGTGTTCATTTATTGCCTTATATAATTGATTTGAGTTTCAATAATTAAAAATATGTTTTTATTTCGAAAAAGTTGCATGGTAATAAAAGTAGATAAAACTAAATAAAACTAGATAAAAATAAATATAGCTAAAAGTAAAACTAGATTTACAACATTTTTCGATCTACAAATTTAATTATCTGAAACGAAACGAAAAACAGGATTAATTTGATATTTGGTCCAGGTATTTATAAGACTTTGATAATTATTATGACAGTTTTTCATAACATTGGCATTTCTGGTTATCGAGATATAGATTTTTGTACTCATGTTTTTACCGACGAGTCCATTTAACCTATGTAAAAATCTCTTACAAATCGTAACTTTAACATTTTTTTATTCAAAAACTAAAAACATGATCAACTTCAAATTTTGACAGGATATTCTTTATTATTGAAATAATAAGCTGTCAAATTTTGAAGAACCTGTCATTAAATTGAATTTTCTTTACAATCTTAATATACATTATGAAGCCTAAAAAAAATTAAAAAATAGAGAAAATTCGCTAGTCTAATATATTGAATATTGTTAAATGTTATAACTTGCCTCAATTTTTTTTTCATTTCAGTCGACACCCTGTATTTAATACATATCCATAATATATTAAATGAATGAAATTATTAGGTTTGAGGGTTTATGAAGCATTTGTGTGAAGTTTAGTTTGTGTGTGGTATAAATGGGTTTAATATGATGAAATGATGTTTCATATGTCCTTGTAGTAGTATCTATCTCCTCTATCTATCTATGTATGTATGTATGTATGTATATGTACTAGGTAGGTACTGCTGATGATGATAATGACACAACACAACACATACATACACATACAGAAATGTCTCACTCTTGAACGTAGAGAGTCGTAGTGGTGTATTAGTCGTAGTAGGTAGGTAGCTAGCTCTCTCTCTGATGATGCTGGTGACGCTGACGACAGGCGGCACTTAGTGAGACAAGTATGTAATGAATAGAACTCTGATTGACGCTATTTGCTTGTGCTTATTTTCTCGACTCTATATCTGAATATGTGTGTGTGTGTGTAAGGGTGTACATTATCACACATATTTTGTATGAACATCATCGTCATCAGGAATTTATAGGGTGTGATGATATATATATATATATTGTTCTCTGATGGGTGATAGATATGGCACTGTCGAAAATCGAACTATAATTTTGTAGAAGAATTTTGTCGAAGAACTTAATATACTTTCATATTTAGAAACATTTGCGTAATCACTATGCATGCCCTTTGTTATTTAGGTAACTATATGTTGTTGTATGAACATCATCGTCATCAGGAATTTATAGGGTGTGATGATATATATATTGTTCTCTGATGGGTGATAGATATGGCACTATCGAAAATCGAACTATAATTTTGTAGAAGAATTTTGTCGAAGAACTTAATATACTTTCATATTTAGATACATTTGCGGAATCACTATGTATGCCCTTTGTTATTTAGGTAACTATATGTTGTTGTATGAACATCATCGTCATCAAGAATTTATAGGGTGAAATAATCACGAACTTTATCATGATTGAACAGACCAGTCCAAGTAGCCGAACGGTCTAAGGGGTTAGCCTGCGCAGTATGGATACTTGGAAACTGGGAGGTTATAGGTTCGAATCCCGACATCGGCAGCTTGTCAATTAAAAAAAAAAAGGCGTAAGTTGACTAAACTGTCGGCGTATGGACAAAAACGAAGTAACCGGCTATGCTTGAGAAGGTTTTCTGCAGTTTCCTTCACGAACTCCAGATGAATATCAGCATCGTTCCTATCAGAGTCGGCTGCAGCCGCATATCCTACCAATTCCTAGTCTACTCACATATTCCATCCACTCCACTCACATCCTCACATCTTTAGGCATCACAATGGACCTTATGGTCGAAGTGTAGCCAGTCCAGGGCGCACTCTACAATCTATCTATCTATGATTGAACAAACTAAAAAAATAACGCAGCCAATTAGCTTCTACAAGCTTATCACACATCTACATTAATCAGTACTTTAAGACTTGATATTTAATAATCATTCTGTATATAAAACATACTAAATTGTATGAAGCGTATAAACCCCTTTATCGTTTCTTCAATACTTTATAGTATGTATACGTTATCGGTGTAGAGTTTAGTATGAATACTCGTAGTTGATATAGAATTGATGTATCCTAGAGAGACAGTTATCTTTGTCATTATCATACACATTCCTATAATATTATTTATTCACTTTTCACACAAACGGAACGTTAATGATAGAATCGAACTACCTATAATATAACACACATTCAACACTTTATGGCATTGAGATAAATAAATATATCTATACATATATATATTATATCTATGACTATTTTATATATATATATATATATATATATATATATATATATATATATATATATACAGGAGGTTTCATAAATATACGCAAAATATAATAACAATAGATCAGTCTATTGGGATTTGAAGGATTACGACGAGAAGTTCGATGTTCGATTAAGTGAATTTTCGTAAATTCACTTAATATTTGTATAAATATTAAGTGAATTTACGAAAATTTCAAATATTTGTTTTATTTATAATAATAATAATAATAATAATAATAATAATAATAATAATAATAATAATAATAATAATAATAATAATAATAATAATAATAATAATAATAATAATAATAATAATAATAATAATAATAATAATAATAATAATAATAATAATAATAATAATAATAATAATAATAATAATAATAATTTACTCAATTATATCACATTACATGATTTTGAATATGTCAAAAATCCCAAATTTTACAAAAAATATACAGAAATACAAAAATATGTGTTCAAAGAAAAATGTTTTCAGATCATAATAGCATTTTTCAATCAGCAGTTTTCTTAATTCAACTTTGAATTTGTTTAAAGAAAGTAGTTTTCAGTGATTAGGTAACAAATTAAAAATTCTTATTGTACTTTGATACACACTTTTCATTATATATGTTTTGTCTGTGTATCCCGGAACTAAATGATTTAGTTGTCTTGTATTATACTTATGTATAAAACTCACTTTATTATATAAATCAGTGTGCTTTTTTACAAAAACTGCAGATTCATAAATATAGATGGAGGGGAGGGTCAGAATTCCAATTTCTTTATAGAAAGGTGCACAAGAGGTTCTTTTACGTAGTTTAAATACAGCTCTCACTGCTGCTTTCTATAATATAAACAAATCACCAAAATCAGAAGAGTTTCCCCAAAATATGATGGCATTTTTCAGTTGAGAATACACCAGTCCATAATACGCGGTTAATGTTGTTTGCATATCCGTATGGTGAGATAAATTTCTTAAAAGATATATCTTCTTACTTATTTTTTGGCGAATGTTTATTATGTGGACGTTCCAAGTTAATCTGCTGTCAACGTACAGTCCAAGAAATTTGGCGTTTCCTAAAACATCTAGACGTTTATTATATGCTTCAAGCTCAATGGTGGCATTGTTTCTAGAGAAATTGATAATTTTAGTTTTATTTACGTTTAAACATAGTGCGTTGTTTCTAAACCACTGCTCGGATTCTTCTAAAACTGTGTTGAATCTGGTTTTGATATCTAAGTTGTTGTTGTTGTTGGCTTTTAAGATTATGGTTGTGTCATCTGCAAAGAGTGTTGTTGGTGCTGATATGCTGCGTGGTAGATCGTTTACATATATTATAAACAAAAGAGGTCCAAGGATACTCCCTTGTGGCACGCCACATGTAATGTGTTCTAGGCTGGATTGACATTGCATAACTTTTACCTTTTGAGTTCTATTTGTGAGGTAGGATTGAAATCAACTTAGAACTTGACCTCTAAATCCGTACTTTTCCATTTTTTGAAGCAATAATTTTTGGTTGACATAATCAAAAGCCTTAGTTAGATCAAGAAATACTCCGACCACTGATTGATTCTTGATCGGACACATGTATAGACACATGTATATGGTTGATCGGACACATGTATAGGCAATTAGGCAATGTATAGATAAAAATCTGAATGTTTCATACGTAATTAATTGCTACCTCATACATATAACAAAATTTTTTCGAAAAAAACCTGACGAAGGGTTTTTATGTAAATAATCATTAAAAATTGGAATTTTAACATGTTGTGAATAGCAAATGTTGAATGAACTTTCGATGATGTTGCTCCACCTTCTATTGATTAAAAAGTGAAAAACTTCTACATTTATAAATTAAATCTCGTTACGTTAAAATTTAAAAAAATAGTCTGACAAAGAGTTTTGTAAATAACTTAATTAAAAAGATAAAAAATTCACGAAAATTTTCATCCATCATACTTGAATAAACTCAAAAAACGATTATTTATTATTTGTAGTAATTAAAGAATTACATAAATCCGATTACTAGTGATGTTAGATGCTATCTAAATTTAAATAATTAATTTACAGAATTAAATTTTTAATTTCTATTAAAAAAAGTGCTTCTGTTTATTATGATTTGCTGGGTACAGTCCGATCAACCTTAATAATTTTATTTATTCATTAATAAATGCCATGATGTCAAAAACTTTTATATAACTGTAACATTCTGTATATTATACATGTATATATTTATTATCTTTACTTGGTATCTCCGAAATGTACAAGTGTGTATTATAGTTCCTAATGCGCGTACACACACACACACATACATATAGTGAAGGAGCTTTACCATACACCACATATATACATCAATAGAGTACTTGTAGTGTAGTATAAGCTTTATTTTATATATCATCAAAATCAGCAACTTTAAACCACTTGATAAAGTTGTGATGCATATTCACTCGTATATACAGAACAACGTATTATTATTATTATTATTATTATAAGACAACTTTTAGGTAGTTAGTTGTTAGGTTGGTTGGTTGTATTGCCAACATAAAATATATACACATTTATATTAAATATATAATATATACATATAGATATATAACTATATAATGGTGTAGTTAAGTATATTTTAATGTTGGTATTTATGTAAATAGCTATACATGGTAGTATAATATATATATATATATATATATATATATATATATATATATACGCAATGTGTTGTATAATTTGTATATGAGGATTTTTTAATATCGTGTGTTTTTATATAGACAAAATTAAAAAAACTAAAGAACACGCTTTTATTGCTATATAAACTAAAAAATGCAAAGGACATTTATAATAAGAATGAAAAGATTGACAACCAAATTAACTTTAATGTAACAAAAAAGTGTGGGGTGCTCTCTACTTGTACAAATAGCGTAAGTGACGTAAAATGTATGACTACTGATATCAAACACCCCACGCTACTTCCCTGAACTCCAGATGAATATCGGCAGTTCCTATCATAGTCGGCTGAAGATCCTACCAATTCCTAGTCTATACACAAATTCCTTTCACTCCACTCCCATCCTCACATTCTTAGGCATCACAATGGACCGTTAGGTCGAAGTGTAGCCAGTCCATGCAGCCGCTACAATCTATCTATCTATCTATTTTGAACCTATTCTGACTACTTCTGTTAAAAAATTAATAGGGAATATGCATGAAAATTTTTTTTCATATTTATTTTCAGAATATAAAAATACAGTTAATACTGTAATAATATTTAAAAACGAAATTAAAATCCGACAAATATCAAGGAAGCTATAAGCTTTTAAAGATTATTATCTGTCTCTTTCTTGCAAAAATACTAAAAACGGAGTTTTACGTGTATTTTAAATGGTGAAAGTGTAATATGACGTCACATAACATATCAAGAGGGCTATCACTCTCTTTGTCTAATCGGGAATTTCAATCATTCATATCTCGCTTATTATTAAAGTTATTTAAAAAGTAATTTTATCTTGATATTTGTCAAGTAAACATGCTTCAATTCAAGTGAAAAAAATGTTCATGCATATTCCCTATTGAAATATCCATGTTAATTCCTTTGATCTATATATGCATAGATTTTCCATATTAAATTTTCATAAAATATTTCCACAAATGACAAATTTAAATCTCTAACATCCTATACATAATTAATTTTTCCTTGTAGATAAAATTCTTACCTATTATTGGAGAATGTTAAACCGTAATTTTACACTATTAAGTGAGTTCCTTGTTTGGAATCAATGACACATTCAATATAGAGATATATTATGTGACAGGAAGTAATTATAAAACACATTAGTCAATCTTCCGGAATATTTTTGTAGGAATAATTATTTTTTTAATATAAATATATTGAAGGTTTCTATACGGATTTTTTTTCTGTATTATATACTAACGTAAAATTATTTTATTATTCAAAACATAATTTTTTACTCATAATTTTATTTAATTGCAACGTAAAAAAGAAAGGTTAAAGAATGGTATTTTTTTTTAATCGGCAGATTTATCTCCTTAGCAACCAACAAGTTTAAATATGTATAAAATAATATTCAGTATATAAAAAATATTTATTAAACGTTAATAGAAAATTTTCATAAAATACCAAATAATTAATGCTTTACCAACATTTCAAGTTTTAATACCTGGTATATATAATATATACAAGGGTTTATATTATTTCAGATCCGATTTTGTAACGGTTGAAAATATCGATCGCAGAAAATAATTGTTGGTATGGGTGTTTGTTTATGTAGTTATGGGTGAATAAACTTACTTTACTTATTTTTGTTTGAAACTTACTTTAATAAACTGAGTATATACCGTGTATTTAATGAATCTTGTTTTGCCAAGCAATAATTTTACCCATTATAGAATGCATATTTAATAAAAATTTCTTTCTATCGAAAATTTTTTTAAATAAACTAAATTATGAATCTTGAGGATTTTATACGACTTTTGAGGATTTTATACGACTTTTTCAAGACTCGAAAGTGGTCCGAAGCTATTTCAACAAATATAGAGAGAGATCACATCTTAGTCTACTTAGTTTTATTTGACACTTATTGTATTTTTTAGATAACCACTGTAGTTGAAAAGGCAATGCAATAATAATAGGAAATATGCATGAAAATTTTTTTTTTCACTTGAATTGAAGCATGTTTACTTGACAAATATCAAGGTAAAATTACTTTTTAAATAACTTTAAAAATAAGCGAGATATGAATGATTGAAATTCCCGATTAGACAAAGAGGGTGATAGCCCTCTTGATATGTTATGTGACGTCATATTACACTTTCACCATTTAAAATACACGTAAAACTCCGTTTTTAGTATTTTTGCAAGAAAGAGACAGATAATAATCTTTAAAAGCTTATAGCTTCCTTGATATTTGTCGGATTTTAATTTCGTTTTTAACTATTATTAAAGTATTAACAGTATTTTCATATTCTGAAAATAAATATGAAAAAAAATTTGCATGCATATTCCCTATTAGTTATAAAATAAAAATAAAAAATTGGTCAAATTGTGTTTTTAGTGATCACTATGATTTACGATTTTTTGTGTCTATTTCTTTTTTAAGGCAACTTTTGATGGATACGACTACAAAAATTGGAAAAATTGGGTACTCTTCTTGTTAAAAAACATTGATTTTATTAATTTACAGTTTATTTTAATTTAGACAATATAATATTCGTAATTTATTTTAATTTACATCCAATGATTACATCAATTATGGGAGCGCAGGGAAGAATGATTTTACATAGACAAACTATAACAAACATGTTGGTATTTAATATGGCCAGCACTCCCACCCATCATTTCAATATATTAATAGGTTTAAAGTAAAGATTATTAAAATAATAATCAAAAAGAACTCTAGGTTTTTTTGAAATTATATTTCAAATTTTTGCCCCTATTCCTAGAACATTTGTTTGTATTTTATAAATACGTATTTCAACTGCAATGTAGTCATCATCAGTATGAGTTAGCTAATCGTAACTATCTCTGGGATATGGATTCAGAGATATATATGTTGCTTGTTGCTAATTTGGTGCGTGTCTCACAATGATATTAAGAAAGTTCTGTTCTTTTAGACGATTTGATGGAGGGTATAATCTGACTTGAGAATTATTTAAGTTGCCTGACTACTGGATTAGGTGTGTGGAAAGCCCCACCTATTTATTGGCGGTATTCTTTGGTGACTATGTTAGATTAGATATACGTGTAGTACACTCTCGTTCATATAAATTGTTCAATTCGTATGAGCTTGAGTGTTTATCGAACAAACAAAAGTGAAAATAAAAACTAACTGACTTTATTACATAAAAAGTCTGTCTATACTGAGTTCATTACGTATATTACTTATTATTATTTACTATAATTATCTACCATAATTTTAAATGTCTGATCTGAAATTGTGGCTGAAGTTGTTCAGGTTATGAAAAAAAGCCTCCAACAAAAGTTATTTATGTTTAAAAAGGAATAAATTTTATATTTGAGCTTTTGATTTTTATACAAAACAAATATTTGAGATTTTTGTAACAATATTATTTATTTTGACTATATAGTTTCGGAAATACAGTTCCTTCTTCAGAAAATATATTATCATAATGATTTATAATATTGTTACGAATATATCAAAGGACTTATTAGGTCATTTTATGAACACCTATGCCAAAAGTATTTGTCTAAAATGAATTTTTTAAACCGTAACAATGTCACGACTTTATCGATAACATATATATATAGATATATATATATATATATAAATACCTAGAAAACCGAAAATCTGAAATTGAGGTCTTTGTTCTAATTTTTCGATAACTGATACACATACATCATACACATTTACATAGAAATTATGTAATTTTAAAAGTTATTATTCAATTGTATCGTGACCTGTCGATGGAAAGACGAATAAATTCAAATACATTGAACATGTTTATTCACAGAGAACGCAAGTTCAAATAATATGAAACAAACAATACAAGAAAAAAAATGTAAAGTAAAGATTTAATAGTTCGATATAGAAAAGTACCTAACTTTTATAGTACAAAATTTGTTAGTTAGTTAAAAATAATTCAACCATATGTGGTAGTATCTTGTACAAAAAACACACACACATCGTAAATATACATATGAATATATGTATTGAATATATATATATATATTTTAAAAGAGTGGGAGGAATGGTGGAAGGTTTGGGATGGGTTGAGTAACGTACATAAAAGTATATATATATATGTTAGTCTGTCTCTATGCTTAGGACATACACATATATATGTATGTATGAAGTAAGTAGGGATATGCGACCGTGGCGCGTCCAACGGTGGGTTCCGGAAGCGGAGCAACGACGGATACCGCTGTCTCCGGGACACTTCCTCTGCCACTCGGACTATTTCCCTAGAGCGCGCGACCAATTTCACCCCGGACTCCGGGAGTCGTTTTCCTTCCTTGCCGACACAACTCTTCACACTTCATTTCAATAGCTGATTCTCCTATATAATATATATATATAGTTTAGTTACTAGCATTTATAATGTTGTTGTTATATATTTGATGATGACTCTCTGGGTATGATGGCACTCTTTCGTATACATTGACTAGGTGCATGAATACATATACCAAGAGTAAGTAAGTATTGAATATAATATTTTTGTGAATGTTGTGTTGAGGTCGACATGACACAACCGTTTGATCATATCATTTTCTTCTAATTTCAGGAAATGCATAAATTGGTAGGTTTTTTTTTTTAGAATTGAGAGAGAGAGAATATTCTCTACTTCGGTGGATAATAACTATATACGTTTTTAAGATTCATTTTTTGTTTCATACAAATGATGGCGATCTTTTTTCAAAGGTTTTATTGAACTTCACTATCGTAAATTTGTTTGCTTCAAATCTTGCCAACAACTTTTCATCTAATTCTACTAAGGCAATACTGTATGGCAATACTGTAAATATGGTACCATTGAGATAGATAGATAGATTGTAGAGGCTGCCCTGGGGCCTGGACGGGCTACACTTCGACCATAAGGTCGATTGTGATGCCTAAGGATGTGAGGATGTGAGTGGAACGGAAGGAATTTGTGAATAGACTAGGAAATGGTAGGATATGCGGCTGCAACCGACTCTGGTAGGAACTATGCCGATATTCATCTGGAGTTCGTGAAGGAAACTGCAGAAAACCTTCTCAAGCATAGCCGGTTACTTCGTTCTTGTCCATACGCCCACAGTTTAGTCAATTAACCACCCCTTTTTTTTTAATAATTGACAAACTGCCGATGTCGGAATTCGAACCCATAACCACCCAGTTTCCAAGTTTGCCATTTTATGAATACCGTTATGAAGCATTTTTGTCAAGGATTAATATTTTCAAGCGTTACAAAGTCGGGACTAAATTTAATATACCTTGTATATTTACATATACAGGGTATAAAAATAAAGAAATTATTGATCATAATAATTACAATGATAGCTCTGCTCTGTTAACAGAACTGATTAATAATTATAACAAAGTTTTCAGAATGTTAATTAATTTTCTTTGTTATATTTATTCTCTAAATGATTTTCTAATAATAAAACCTTTCTATCTATCTATATTTATATATTAATATACAGAATGTGAGCTTTGTAGCTTTGTAACTTTCATGGATACATAATATTATATAAAGCTTAGGTTAGATTGGTTTGCCACAAGACAGTACAACAACCATCATCACCGTTCATTATTCAGCACCGAACGGCAGTAGTATATTCACCGGAAATGTCGCCATAGAAACCGGAGCGCGCGCCATCGATTGCCGTCTCCACCACCTCCGGTACTGAGTGTGTCTATATATATATATATATATATATATATATATATATATATATATATATATATATATATATATATATATCTATATATATATATATATATACCGTGTGTGTTGAAAAGCTTTTCCAATAGAGAATCAATGTTAAATATTATTTATTACTGGCTGTCCGTGTGGTTACTGTGTGAAGTCAGTCAGTACACATGTAATGAGAGTGGGTTAAATTTGCTCATTGAATTCTTGAATTCTTAACTTTAGTATGTTCATCACAAAATCCCTACTCTTAAATGACAAACAAACAACGCATACAGTATACTTATAGGCTATCCAGATGTTTGTATGTATGAGATGACTCTCATTACATGTGTACTGACTGACTTCATACAGTAACCACACAGACAGCCAGTAATAAATAATATTTAACATATATTCTCTATTGGAAAAGCTTTCCAACACACACGGTATATCAGTGTGTATCAGCACCACATAGAACTCTAAATAACAACAACCCTCGCGCGTTACTAGTACAGGATGTATCAGAATAGCTTGTCATAACTAGCAGTTTACTACAATAAGATCCTTATTGTAGTAAACAATTGTATTTGTCAGTAAAAATGATTCTATAGCGAGATCTAAGTATTTCGTTAAAGTATTTTTATTATACATTTTCGGGTTGTTTTATATAATCTTCGAGTGGCCAGGTTCAGAATTCCGTGGCACTGATGGCCAAGTGGGGTTCTATAAAAGCTCCATTTTTATACCAACGTTTTTGTTTGACTATCCACCGAGTATAAAATAAACGGAAAGTGAAAATTAATTCGTGA
Source organism: Nineta flava (assembly GCA_963920215.1). Classification (NCBI taxonomy): domain Eukaryota; kingdom Metazoa; phylum Arthropoda; class Insecta; order Neuroptera; family Chrysopidae; genus Nineta; species Nineta flava. The sequence goes on from OY986041.1 coordinate 126,529,964, forward strand.
AAAATAAATGAAAATAATTCACTAAATCGTAACTAGACCCTCCAAGAGCGCAGCAACTACTTACAAATAAAATGTAAACATGGGCAAAAAAAAGTACCCTAGTCGGACTCGAAGGTTAAAACTCTGAAATAATTGTAATTTCTGAAATAGCTAATAGATATTGTCCATTTACCAAGTTCGTTAATTGGCAATATTGGACAAGAAAAAAGAGGGATATATTATCACATTTTATCTGTATTTTTTTGTGTTCAACTTTTTTTGTTTTTTTTTTTTATTTAACATTGTTTATAACGTTATTTAGTTATTTCCCTGTAGGATTTATTTTTTTAATTGCTTAAAGTCTTAAAGTTTAAAAATCTAGAATGGAATTCGAACCCACGACCGCTTAATCACAAAAGTTTCCGTTGGTATAATATAACCGAAAGGCAACCATACTTACAATGGATATAAATAAACGCTATAGTTAACATAAAAACAATTAAAAATATGTAAACAGTTAATAATCAAAATTAATAATACAACGATATCAATAGATAGTGAATGATCATATGCATAGCACTACCATAACATATCAGGTAACCATGATAACACCGAAAGGCAACCATGCTAACATTGGATATAAATAAACGCTAGTTTAGAAAAACAATAGAGGTAGATTAAGTTCTCTAATTGACGGTAAAATGAAAAGCATTTAAATCTATTATTATCGAGAAGTTTCTTATTTTTCTCTAAACGACTTGGAAGTGTTTCGCATACAAGTTTTGAACTAGAAGTTTACTAAGTTATATATTCTGTAACACCCTGTATCAGCTATAATACAGCTTAAAATACATTATATGGGTAATAGAATGATGGTTGTATATACATTTTTTTGTCTTTAATATAAATTTTTTTTACTTCTTAAAAAACAAGCGTTCCTTAGTTTTCGCCGCCGTATGTGTTTTTCTTTGTTTACTAACTAAGTAATTTACTTGATTTTGTACGTTGGGAAAATTTTTGATTTATTGCAATTATTTCGTATTGTTTGTATATTTTACTTGGTGGTTGTGAGCTGTAGACAGAAAACTAGCCAACTATATGGTTAGTTTTTGTCTTACCTTCCGATATTAAACCTTTTTTTTATTATATTCGTACAACTTTAATTCCGGGAACGAAATTATAAGGTACTACACCTATGGCATTAATTTACTAACAGCGCGACGCAAGTACACCTAGGACATTAGTTTCACCTGTCACACAAGACACCACTAAACTAGTATTTTTCCGCAGGAATTTGTCTCAATAAGCGCTTCCTTATAGTGATGTTCTGATGGATTTCTGTCACAAGGATATATTTCCCATGCTGTATATTTTTTCGATTCCTTTTTCAGGTCTAAATTTCGCTGGGTCACATGATTTTAATATTCAATCAGTAATCAAAAATTGTGTGGAAAATTCCGGGAAATATATTCATTTAGAATCTCAAGCCTCAGCTTATGACCTGCCAGTACGGTAATTGATATGTACTACTACGCAGTAAATGTCTCCCGTCACGTATTCCAAACAAAAATCGGCTGAGTTCCTATCAAATTTGGCTGCATTCGCACAATCTATCAATTCCTAATCTGCGGCCACATGATGAATGTAACTAATTTTAGATGCACAAAGATTAAAAAGAATAATCATAAGAGCCTCTGTTAAAGACTGTGTGTTTCAGAAACTTCAGAATGTCTTTCAAAATTTTTAACATCGTTTTGAGCTTAAACATCTAAATTTTAGCACTTGAATTTTTGGGAACTTTTTTGTAGCCTTGAAAGAATATTTTAAACACTAGCATCTAAAGAAAATCATAAAATCACAAATCGATTAAAAATTATTCTATATAAAAGAATTAAACAAATCATCGCAATAATACAAAAATTTATTGAATAAATAAATAAATTATAATTTATGTAACAATTGCAACTAAATTTTCAGCATATGTTTCACTGTTCAATGGTCACGTGCCATAGATCTAACTAAACACGTGTACACTAATGTTCATTTCATTGTGTCATACATTTTTAATCGTATTTGTTCTAATAAACATTTTATATACAATTGACATTGACAGTGTATAGATATCGGTTGTCTGATGACACGGATACCAGCCAATTTCAAGAGGACACAACTAACAAACAATAGAATGGGATACTATACCTAAAATCTCGTTTCACATTTCTGAATGAATTGATCTGATCCACTTTAGCATGAGATAGATAGATATACTATAGATATAGGTAATTGATTCACATCACACTGATATTTATCACAAAATATATATTTTTGTAATTCAATATTTTTAGTGACCTGATGGGTGAGAGTTGGTTGGTATCCCTAGTTTGAAATGAGTGAATAGAGTTGTCTTCGCTTGGTTAACCATATTTATATATACACAAACAATATATACGAGATCAAGATTTGTGTATTTGTTTGTTTATTTATATTTATATAAACTGTGGGAACTGCCCTTTTTTTTGGTTAAAAATATTTATATTTTACAATTAATTTAATTACATTATTGAATTCAACCATAAAATTGTTAATAACATGAGATTTTAAAAAAAAATCTCGTGATAGATAGATAAATCTTGAGGTATGAAAAATATTGCACTTCGAAATTATGGATCATTGTGCTCCCCATTATACTCCAGTCTAACGAGGTTGGCTTCTCCCATATCTTGGTAATAGCCAGGAGCTTTCTTCACAGGTTTTCTTGAAGATTCATTTATATTCGGGATGAGATGCACCGAATATCTTGTATATGCTGTTGTTGAGAGATTCACAATTAAAGATGATGTGGTAGGATGTTTCGTCCTTCTCGCCGCACAGTCTGCGTATGGATCCATTGTGTAGTCCTATTGTATGTAGGTACTTCCCTAAGTGATAATGTCCGGTAATAAATCCTGCAACCTTTCGAAGTTGTATCCTGTTCAGCTTGAGGAAATCGAGTGTCAGCCTCTTTGATGTATTGCGAAACAGTAGTTAATATAATAAACTAAAAAGTAGAAACTAAAATTTTTTCTCATGTTTCCAATAAGTGACTGCAAATAATTCTCTAGGCTTTTATTTCTTTAGTCACATATTGGAGACTCAGGGGAATTTTTTACCTTTTAATTCGTTAAACACAAGCTCTGTTTAAAAACCATCATATGTATTTTTCACTTTTTCCTGGTTTTAGTCAAATTTCACAATGCCTCGGCCAAGTTTCTAATTCCTGGCATATTTTCAAAAATCTATCATCATATTTTATTTTCGACGGTAAAACACCATTTTCGAAGTATAGCATATATTTGACAGGGAGCATGTAAAATTAAAAATAGTAGCATATAAAATTAGAAATTTCGTTTTTTAAAGTTGATTAAGAACTCCTTCCTTAAAAAAATAGGGTTTGATTTAAATCTCTGATCATAAAACAGGATGTAGTTTAAATCCTCTTAATAAAGAACTGCCAGCTTGGATATTACGAATTTCTCAGGTTTAGTGGTCTAATATTATCCATCCTAGTCCTTAATGGTACTTTTATTCACGAAAAAAGGATACTTTATCATTCGTTCCCGGGGTTATATGCACAAAAAAAAGAAAATTATTTGCAAACATATATTCGCGTGAACTTTTTTTATGTCGTTCCGAATACCTTTATAACAAGGTAATATTATAATACCAATAATATAATCGAAGACCTAAACCTTTTTGACCTGTGGTGTTCCAGTTCTTAATTATGTAAAATATTTCTTTTCCCATGTGTTACTGTACCTAAACTAGAAAAATTTTGTGGAGTCTAGAATTTATCTGACTTACTGACTCATGAAAAACGATTATATATCGATCGATTATAGGTAATCGTTGAAAACGACAATTAATTAAACGTTGAAAAGTATTGAAATTTTCTCTGATATTATTATTTTGTCTTAAATAACACTAACATTCCATTATATTTAATTGAACCCTCTGGTTGTTTACGCTTGTCATAAATAGTCTCTCCCACGAGATCATTTATATCTGATCCCAAATATTATTATTATATACAGCAAAAAAAAACATATTTTATCTATCATATAAACAATAAAAATATGTAATTCACACGAGATTCGAGTCCAACAATAAAAAAAAACTATAATGTTATGTGTAGTGTATTATCAATAAAACGATTAATTGTTTATGAACACACACACAAAATATTGTACCCTTCTGAATCGATAAATCAGATTGTAATAAAAAGTACTTGTGTGTATGTATTCTATATAGTATATACAGTTTTATATGGACACCTTAAAAGACCCTATGTGTAGAATATTACATATTATTGTAGTTTTTATACCATAGTCGTGTTATGTTGTACTATGAAACACACAAGTCCATGTCATTTTTTTAAATTTTATGATTTGTATCTTATTGATTCGTTTTTTTCGTGAAAAAATGCTTCGGTTCAAGTTGTTCATTAGAAATATAGCTACAGCTTTTATTCGAAAACCGAATGAATAAGACACAAATCCACTATAAAATTTAAAAAAAAGACATCAACTTTAGTGGTCAAATGTACTATGAGACTTTTTTCAAAATTATATAGCCATTTTTGTGTCTTTTTTATTCGGTTTTTCGGTTTTTAAAATAACAAGTCATTATTTAATAAAATTCAAAATGACTGAATCAATTTACTAATTATATAATTAGATGTAATTAAACCTAAAAATTCAACAACTTACCAATGCGTGAACTATTCATTTTACTTTTTACTCATACACAGATGTATAAAATTACTATATAGTGTGTAAAGGTCCATATATTCTTTTGTAACCTACAATAATTACAGATGTTTGAGCTGAAATTGTGCCAAAACCATTTAGATAAAAAAAAGTTTGAATACTTTATTTAAATAAGTTTCTATTTAAAAAAACATTTTTTTAAATATGCTTTTCATAGTAAAACTAATTTTCTACAACTTTTCTTCTTATTTGTTAAGAGAGATATACCAAATTTTGTATTTCCCCTTCCCTCTAACCCCCCTTCTTTCCCCTTGTCGATTCTTGTAAATCTTACCATAAAAAAATTGTCGTCGGAACTGAACCAACATGTAAAAATTCAACTCCGTAGGATAAGAGGAAGTGGTTCTAATTCAGTTTGCAAGATTTGACCCGAACATACATACCTACATACATTGCAAGTTAAATAAAAGCTTGTAAAAACAGAAACATGTTTAAGTGTCTAGTCTACCTTCCAGTACAGTTTTAAGGGCTTATTTTGGCCATTCACGAACCATATAACTTTCGAATATTTTACTTCAACGAGCTGGAAAAGTTTAAATATGTCCAATATTGAGATTTTTCGTTCCGCTAGCACCGTGAAAAGTGAAGAGAAATTATTCAAATTTTCCAATGATTATCTACATACCGATAAGTATAATTTTTATTAAATCCAAATGACACCAGATCAAGAGATCGCATTCGAACGAAGTCCAGGTGGATTGCTAGTACAATAATAAAATCGTGTGTCATTTAGTAGTGTATTTTTTGGTATAGATAACTCGAACGAAGTAGAAGTAGTGTATAATGAACAAATGAATGGTTGAGTAATTTTTTTTTTCGCCATGTATAGTAAATTAACAAAATGATCAAAACTATTGAGGAGGATTTGAGAATGAAATGATATATAACATTTTGTACGTAGAGTATCATCAAGAAACTCTATAATAAACTGATGATGATGATGATTTTTAAATCGGTTTAATAGAATGGAAAGTAGGGGTGCTCTCTATAAACATTAGGGGTAGATACCATAACATATATAAATATAATGTTTAGATTTATATTTTATAGTTGACTTCTGATATATAAATGTATATATAGTATAGAATTTATATATAACGCAAATTGTTTATTGTTCAAGTAATTCTCAACAGCGGGTGGTAATGATTATGCTACGTTGGATGGATGCTTGGCTACTGAATTGAGTGTTTTTACTATATACTTTGTGTTAATGCGTTAATAATTAATTATCCATTAACACTATATATACATGTTCATGGAAAGAAAATCATTAGCCATAACGCTCGTTCAAAGATGAGTCTCGTTTATTAATTGTATAGAAAAATTTTATTTATGAAAAAAAAACTAATGTTTATACATATAGGATGGATATCTCTTCTATATTTAAACACAATTTATTGGTAAAATCAAAAGTGCTGACTGGAATGTTTAGACAGAAATAGATACACCGAAAATTGCCTTTCATTCTGTGTATATTTTGAGATTTCTGAAAGTTTCTACATATAGGATGGATATCTCTTCTATATTTAAATACAAATCATTGGTAAAACCAAAAGTGCATATTTCAGGTTTTTTAACATATACCTACACCGAAAATGACCTTTCATTCAGTATATTTTGAGATTTCTGAGAGTTTCTCGAAAACGGTTCCAACTTTTTTTTGTATACTTTGTACACTAGATCAAAAAAGTTGATGTCGTTTTTAAAAATTTTATAATTAATTTGTGCCTTTTCATTTGAAAAAAATTTCAAGTTAAATTGTTACTATATTTCTGAACAACTTTTACCCGAAGCATTTTTCCGAAAACCGCCTCAATAAGGCACAAATTTGTGGTCCATAGTACCATGATTACATTTTTTAAGAGATATAGATTTTCACGTGTTTACTGTAGAAAGCGAAGTAAAAATGTTTTAGAGTTACAAAATTTGAAACTTAGACATTACACCATTAGAGGTTGCAATATCCAGATTTCGATTGAAGTACACAAACCGAAAGTAGCACTTTACTGTTGGCATCTTTTTGGATTTATTCAATTTTGTATCATGCAGTTTTTCGTAAACGAAATAAATTAAGCTCAATTTAAGATCAATAACTTACATTATTTCTTATAAATTCAATTTTGATAATAAAATCTGTATATAGAGATTATGTGAGTATATTTATTTTTATTAATATTATCATTCCCACCGCTTCCACCATTCTAATATACAAAAAGTATTTTAGAAAATTGTTTAAAAAAATTAATCTATTCGACAAATCATAATGCATACTTAGTATTAGGTAGTATATTAACCGTGATTTCCCCTAAAGACGAATACATTAATAACTAAATATCGTATGCGGTCAGGTTTTTAAAACCACGGTATTTGAAATATAGACCGTCAATTCATATATCATTGACAAACAATACCAAAAGTATTATACGCTTTAAAATATAGGCATATACAGAGTGTTCAAAAAATGTTGAAGGGGGAGTTTGTAATTTTAGCATATTTCAATTATGCTTATAAAACGTTAGAAAATTGTTTACAATGACTCCCGTTACATAGTTTTCATCATATACAAATATATCGAATCAACAGAAAAAATTAATTTCTTATGATGTCGCAGAGTATAATTGCTTTGATTATAGATATGAAATATACAACGAGTTGAAATAAACTCTTTTTCGAAATAAAGTGTACCATCAGTAATCAAAAGCTCCAGCAAAGATATATTCACTTTTAATTTCAAGCCTCGGCTAATGGCCAGTTACTCCGACAGGTTCATATATATTTTTAAATGTTCCTTATTTTATGGCTTTTAGTTGTTCATTCGGACTGGTAGCTTTAAAGTAATAAAATTATAATGCTCATTGTGGATGAACAATTAAAAGCCATAAAATAATGGGCCTATCTTACTAACCACTCATTTACTGAGGGTTAAAATTCAAAGTAAGTATATTATCAGCCATATTTGCAAGAATTTCTGATTAATAATAAAATTAATAGTAAAACTGTACTGCCATTCAAATTATATCTTGGTGTTTTTACTCTGATTGGGCCTACATCTAGCTTCAATGCAAACTCAGACAAAAATCTTTGTGGAATTATACCTATGACATGAACTGCGAGTTGATACTGAAGATGACTACTTTATACTCAAAATATGCTTTTACAATACCAAATTATTAACATTCTTTGACGTTAAATACTTGATTGACACCTTCTTGGATAGAAATCAATTTCACCGGTCTAATAAGTCAGAGGTTGCTCTTTAGTCACTTCCTTTAGTATAACTTAAAGACAACCACACTAGCAATGTATGGACCCTAAGTGTGTCTACTATGCGCCATATTTGCTAGAATTTGTGATTAGTGATTGTAAATATGTACTGCCATTCAAATTATACCATTGTGTTTTGAATCTACGATTTGATACTGAAGATGACTACTTTATACTCAAAATATGCTTTTACAATACCAAATTATTAACATTCTTTGACGTTAAATACTTGAATGACACCTTCTTGGATGGAAATCAAACCCACAAGTCTAATAAGTCAGAGGTTGTTCTCTAGTCACTTTCTTTAGTAAAACATAACCTAAAGACAACCATACTAACAATTGATGGTTTATAGTAAAAGTTAAAGAATACAATTAAAAGTTTAAATAGTCAAAAAAAAACAGTAATAATACATAAAGATGGTGAAGAAAGATATGCATTAAATCATATAGCATCTGGTGGCTTAGAGCACTGACCATGCAAGCCGACGGTGAATGGTTCGATTCCCATCCAAGACTTGTATGATTTTTAATGTCAAAGACAGTTACCAATGTTCAGATATATTACTGAACTAAATGTTAGTCACTTCTGTTAATATAACCGATAGGCAATCTTACTGTAAAGATTGAACCATTTCTACCCTCAATATTTCCAAAGCTTTTGTAAAAATATGATTTTATTAAAACAAAATTTATCTAAAATATACACTTGACTGCCAAAAAAGAATTAAAATAGTATACACAAAACCAACTGAAAAAAAAAAGGATAACAGAGAACACACAAATTCAAAAAGCTTTGGCAACCTCAACCCCCGCTTTCATTCATTCACTTTTGCACATTGTTTTGTTGCAAAAGTTTTCCACCCAAAAAAACAAATATAATAATAATCATCGTCATATTTATACTAAACAAAACAAAACACAAATGAAATCATATGTTTTTTGTTGAGAGAGAATAAATAGAAAATACTTGAGCCAATTCTTTCATTAAATCCTGCACCATCTCACCCACAAGTGTAGAAAACATAGAAAATATATTCACACTTCTCGAACGAAAAAAAAACTACCCCTTCTTCTACACCAGTATACGTCAGGCATATGTCTCACCATTGAACAACGATCAGATAAATACCAACCCCCTAAAATATATAGTAACTATACAATGGGGTGGAGTTAGAATTGTGACGTCATAACAACCACTATACAACACATACATGTCATTGGTCGATATATGGGGGTAAAACACACCCCTAAATAGAAAAAAAATGATGGGGAAGAAAAGTGTATATTTTGACGATGTGATATGTCATATAAGGGGTGATATGATATTTTCTCATATGTTGTGTTGACGTGAACGATATCGAACTAAATCGTTTGACATTTCTCGGTCGCCCGGTTTTTATTTAGTTGAAACACGATATTATCATCGAACTACAGCGAAAAAAAAACGACTATCTATTTAGAAAAATATTATCATATGTGTCAAAATTTGTGTCGGCCTATATTTTCTATTGTATATATAATTAAAATGTCAAAATTATTTTATTAATTTAATACGTTTTTTCTTTCTTGTCGAGTCATTTCGATTTCGAGAAAAACAAATAGAGTGACGTTTGAGTTTTTTTTTTGGTTATATTTTTGTTTTAATTATTTGTGATTTGTTGTGATATGTGTCAAATTTTGATTTGAGGACTTTTGTATGCATGTAACAAATCCGGCAGCCATGTTGGACATTAAAACATCGGCCGATTATTTAAGCCGAAGTGGTACATTTAGTAATTTCTCAATGCTGTTTGCTGGTAAGCACTGAAAAAATACATTTGTTTATTATTATATATATATATATATATATATATATATAGAATTTTTTTATTCATATCGAAAATTCTAGGTTATTATTATTTTGATTTGAAAAGGAAATGTAATAATTTATTAATCGAAAATGTTCAGAAATTAACATAAAAATTAGTTAGGAAAAAATATACAAACTAATTTGTGAAAATTTACGTTATCAAAACACGCAATCAAATCTATGTCGATTTTCGAAGTAATTTTCTATAATTTATATTTAATTTTGTGTAAGTAATTCGAATTAGAATTGTTTTTTGATTATAGGTTTGTGTTTTGATATTGCAGAAATCAAATTAATTTTTTTGTTTTATTAAAATACGGCCTATAATTTTGTAATATCGAAAAACATTTACCTATGTGCAAATTTTTTCTCGAATCGAAAATTATTTTCTGCAATTATTTATTTCATATGGTCATATATTGGAAAAAAGTTCCCCCTCTAGAATGTATAACTTTTGTGTGTTAATGTGAGGTGTTAGAAAATGGTCTAAAGAGACTTTATCGCTGTCTGTAATCAATGATTTCAAAACCTACGGGTAATGCAAAAATTAAGTTAGTCGAAAGTATGTTCTTCTGTAATCATTTCATTTTTTTGGGGAGTTTTGAGCCATAGTATGGATCAAGTAGGTAGTATGGATCTGACGGATTGAGTGTGCCCATTCCAAGGCAGCCGCTACAACCAAACTTGTGGAACAACTAGTTTTGATCGTTATAATAAGAAACTTTGATCCAAAACTTCATTTCCATTACTCGATAACGTAATAAAATAACACGTTAATCGCAAAAAACCGTGAAGTATGCTGTAAAATTTTTGTAGATAAATTTAGATCAGGTTTATACTGTAAGATAAACCACTTTCCAGTGATCACTGGAAAGATCTTTGAGAAATTATCCTTTATAAAATAATACTAGCTATGCAAGCCGGCGGAATGATCTTTGAGAAATTATCCTGTATAAAAGACTAGCTGCCGACGTTGCCTGCGGGCTTCAAAAAATACTTTGAAATTTATGTCAAATAATTATCTTTTCCAAATGTTGGCATTTCAAAACGTCAATTTTTTTGTTTTAAATTTATTAGCAAATTATCTATTTCCCATATTTTGTTAATGCAGGTATTTCCATAGAAACTATAAACTATATTATAGATCTACCTTTCAGAAAACGTTCTTGCAGTCCGAAAACAGCTATAACTTTGGAACATTTTGGGACTTTGAACTTCTATGATCGTTTGTCTAGAGTCATAAGAAAAATTTACCTAGGATCTTCTCTTATCATTATTTCACTATCTCCTGTAGTTTTCCTCAAACAATTTGGACAAACACACACACAACATATTTCCCTTTTATAAATTTAGAGATATAAAACTATTTTTACCTGCATAACTTTTAATTAAGCACAAAATATCAAAAGGTACCTAATTCAAAATTTGCTCCAAAATGCTTAGGGAAAATCCATAATTTTTTTCTCTTTCATTAAGCTAGGTGTATATACAATTATAGAAAGGATCTGAATGCTTTCTTCAATATACTATAAAGCTTCATTGAATTGAAATTCCAAAGTTTTTAAATGTAATTCTTTTTTGATTCCAGATACTTCATACAAGGGATCATGGAGTTCCCATTCTGCAGCACAGAGTCAAGGTAAGCTTTACTCTTTCAACTTCATTAAAAATCCGAGTTGTTAAGGTTACCTTGGTAAGGTCTAGAAGAATTCAAGCCCTAATTACATCAAATTTTGTATTTACATTCTTATCGTACATCCTTTTCTATGACAACATTATCATATAAATAGGCCAAAGGCCTATATTATACGTTGCATTAAAAATTGTAGTAAATTTTATATTAAGCCTTAGGACTAAACTAATAATAATACAAAATTCCAGGTATAATAATAGATTATTGTTTCCTGCAAAAACGATTAATTCCATATGATCGATTCGGATCATCAATGCCTGAACTAAGGGGATTGTGCGCATGTAATAAAACGATCCTAAAATATTCGATTGAACATTAATGCTAAGTTTATCCATTAAAATTATATTAGTTCATATATATACAAGTTTTGTGGTAAATTATAGGAAATTAAATAATTATACGCATGAAAATTTTGTTTGGAAAAATGGTTAGAATTATATATTTGTTACCGATTACAATAAATATATTATGTAAAAATAATATACAGGAAGTGTCTGAAAATATAGTAGGTGGAATGGGAATTATTTAGACTAGATAGATTTCATGGACAAATTTTTGTGTTAAATACTATAAAAAAATTTTTTGATTGGCCTTATCGAACATCTTTATGAAACAGTTATTCAAAATAGCTATTTTAAGTGCTATGAATAAATTCTGAAATTTTCCGCTTCTTGCGAGAACCGTGTACTCGCTTATAGGGGAGAAAGAGAGGAAAAATCGATTTATTGGCAATGTTCGGTATTTCTTCTATTAATTTTAATTATTATTGTAAAAGTATATAAATTAAGATTCGGTAATCGTAGATTTCCGCTTTGCGATTTCATACCACCAACTGCATGATTTCTCTTGTCAAGATTTCTATCGCCTTACTTGTACGGTTGACATATTTCAAATTACGGAAGCTTTGACTATCTTATTTCTGTTTATTTAATAAGGAATATGTATAAAAAATTTTTTTCACATTTATTTTCATCATATGAAAATACTGTTAATACTGTAGTAATATTTAAAAACGAAATTAAAATCCGACAAATATCAAGGAAGCTATAAGCTTTTAAAGATTATTGTCTGTCTCTTTCTTGCAAAAATACTAAAAAAGGAGTTTTACGTGTATTTTAAATGGTGAAAATGTAATATGACGTCACATAACATATCAAGAGGGCTATCACCCTCTTTGTCTAATCGGGAATTTCAATCATTCATATCTCGCTTATTTTTAAAGTTATTTAAAAAATAATTTTTAACCTTGATATTTGTCAAGTAAACATGCTTCAATTCAAGTGAAAAAAAATTTTCATGCATATTCCCTATTCTATGCAAATGTTTATACGTCTTTTTTAACTCTCTTAGTCACGTCGTCACTTTCGAATTGGTAAGGTATTTCAAAGCCAGATAAAATTTTCTATGTTAGTTTCTGACCTTGAAACAGACAAATGATCATTTACGATGTTATATAATCAGTGTGCTATGAGTATTGCAATAGCTGCCACTGTGAGGCGAAGGCAGAGATGATGGCTCACCTTATGTATTATTGTCCAGCTCTTATTATGAAGAGACTCACTCTTTTGGGCCCACAATTATTTGACGACCTCTCTCAGCTTAAGTCTACCGGTGTCAAAGTCTTATAGCTATTCCTGAACAGCTCCAAATGGTTTAAAGAGTAGTAGCAAAGATTGGTAAGCCCCATTTCGGTATCTCAGTGAACCTCACGATCTAAGTGTGCCCCCTACCAGTACTGCCGTTACAACCTAACCTAATAGGGACTAATAACTTAATTCAAATTTAGAAGGTCATTACTTGAATATGTCTAATTGCCTAGTTTGTTAAGAGTTTAAAAACCTTGAATTATTTTCCTCAACAGTTTTTACAATTCTGATCGGAGAAGTATATTGACAACAGAAACTATTGTAAATTTAGGAAATTAAAGGTAATCTCTCACCTTGATTATTTTACGAATTCTCTGTAGATAGTAATGTATATAAGCCCATATATTTGTATATGTTGTATATATGCATGAGTTGGCTGATATAAACATATACACGACAAATATACACACTAAAATCGTACTCATGCAATCTCCCTGCTGCAGGAAATTTGGTTGTCGGCAATGCCATGACGAGGTTTCCTGTAACACCGGTCGAACTCTATATGTATATACGTATATACACACTTATATTAAATAGACTCGCACATCATAAGGAATTTCCCTCAATCGTTCAATAATAAAATTTTCACATATCTTGTAATCATTATTTTATTAAATAATAATAAAATTTTTATTCCCGTTTAGGGTTTTTCTCTTTTTATTTTTGGGAAAAATTTATTTAGGTCGGAATGTTGAAATTATGTCTAGACAATTGGAGTTATTCTCGTATTAGATAGATATACATGTGTACTTTACAGACAATTTAAGAATTGACGCTTCTTTTTTTCAATATTTCTTGTTAGTATTTTCGCTAAAGGTTGATTCTTACCTAAGAGCAGGTGTTCGCAATTTCTGCTTAAATTAGGTTATAGTTTACCACCATTCGAAAGTAAGTTACTTCCATCAAGAAAGTTTCTTTTCTAAGATCCTTGATGTCTGAGATATCCAGCCATCTGTGGTTATTTACATATTCAGTATTTTCTCTCATTAAGGTAAAGTAGCCACCTTGCTGCAGTAATCGTGTTAAAAAGATTCTGCTCCAAAAACACATCAATTATGTGAATAGACTGAGATTGTAGACTATAATTTTTTACTTGAACGTACCTCGTATACAGTTAAGCGTCGTTATTGGGTGGATATCTTGCAATCATCATGTTCAAAAGTTTCACACGATTTTTAAATAAAATTAATTCGGCCAATTTCGTCGACGCGCGTTTAATACGACAACTACCATAATATAATTTAAATATTAAATACATTAAACAATGATGTTAAAAATATTTAAGATACCATATTATCTCTTCTATGTGAGATAATATTTCTGATAGATAGATAGATAGTAGAGGCTGCCCTGGACGGGCTACACTTCGACCATAAGGTCCATGTTGATGCCTAAGAATGTGAGTGGAGTGGAAGGAATTTTTGTGTATTGGCTAGGAACTAGTAGGATATGCGGCTGCCAACAACTATGATTGGAACTATGCGGATATTCATCGGGAGTTCGCGAACGAAACTGCAGAAAACCTTCTCAAGCATAGCCGGTTACTTCGTGCTTGTCCGTATGCCGACAGTTTAGTCAATTAACCGCCTGTTTTTTTTCTCTTAATAATTGACAAACTGCCGATGTCAGGATTCGAGCCCATAACCTCCCAGTTTCCCAGTATGCATACTGCGCAGAAATAACGCCTTAGACCGCTCGGCTACTTGGACTGGTATAATATTTCTGATGTATTCCATATTGTACATAGAAAAAATATTTATTGGAAAAAGACTTTAGTTCAATAGTATAAAACTGTTCATAATAAAATGCTATATTGAAAGTTGATTACCCGAGTTATAATTATTTCTTTCATCAAAACTCGAGGTTAGCGTGCTAGTCGACAAAAAAGCAATTATCCGTACTCCGTAGGGTGTACAAGATTTAATTAAATAATGATTATCAATTCTAATTATTTTATTTTAATAGTCTAGAAAATTTTATGAAATCACTTTAAAATTTACAATCCGATTGCTATAAAAAATACATTTTGAATTATACAAAAAGCACAAAATTTAATTGTACCATATAGAGTTAAATATGTCCGTAGGTAGAAGAAAAAGCACATAGCATCTACATATATATGTATATATATATATATATATATATATATATATATATATATATATATATACAAATGATTATGGCGATGATGGTAAGGTATCTAAAAGTTGGACTTATGCCGGAAAGAAATGAAGCACACCGCCGGAAAAGCACTCGCAACTGTTCACAACTCATTCACTGATGGGTAGAATACATACAGTTAAAGTATATATACGAACGAACAGTAGTCTCTCATCATCAGTTCACAACATCATCATCAACGCTATGCTTATTCGTGTGCTCCTAGGAAGGAAAGATTGCTTCCAACGTCCGTCCGTCCTGAACAACCTACATCCAGTTCCTTCCCAGAATACCTACTTCCCCCATACCACATCCCCTTCTTTTTACATTTTGTGTCTACTTTAAGTATGATACAGAGTGTCTCAGACGAACACTATATTCTTAACTCTCAAGAGTGTTATGAAATTCTCTAACATATCCCTGGTCAATTCCTAGTCATTTTTGAAGGCTCGTGGCAATGGCAAACAACATAACCGCTCTTAACCGTAATCTTAAATAATATAATTTATAACTATTCTAAAAGAAATAGGACTACAAAAAAATCTACAGAGGACTTATCTCGAATATACCCATCAATAAACTGGATTTTAATATTTTTTTTGGTTTATTTTACGTAAAGAAACTAATTTCCATTCATTTCGTTGTGTAAAAATTTGTTTGACAAGGAATAATCGCATAAAATCTCTATATAACCTAAATTGGACCCAAAAAACCGGAAATTCATGTTCATTTACTGATTTGCTAAGCAATTTTCGAGATGTCTTCAGAAATTGTAGTTAGGTCTATTCGTAGCAATTGTTATTGGACACCTAATATACGTAGAGATTCTCTGTATAATATATATTTGAATTTTCTCTTCGTTGGAAAATCTGTCTGTATAATATTAAAATAGACGATGTCCTCGTTTCTCTAATTTCATACACGATAACAACGTACCAATGTTCGACGATGATTGTCGTGTTGCTCTGCTAGTATGCATACAATTTAGAGTAGTTTTCTAGTCGAAATAGAAGAGATAGATACTTGGATGTGTGTATCGTTATGTTGGCAAGGTAATAGGTGTTTATGCACCAGGAAGTTGTAGTTTATGAAAGCACCTGCTATATTATTTTCCTTTATATAATTAATTTTATATTATTCCAATCCAACGTCGACATGAATGGATGAATAAATGATTGGAATTTGGTTGACTGTGATCTCTTATTACTTCCCCGTCTAAAGTGTGTTGAAGTTTAAACCATAAATAAAAAGATCATGTACATTGGGTCTATATATCCAACTGGTATACTCTCGAGTATCGAATCTTCTTGCCTAATGACTTCTTATTCTTTGAAGTGGCCTTCCAGAATTTCTTCCATTACGAGTTTTCTGAACTACACTGTTTAGTTGCTGGATTTGAACTCCAACTAGGCTCTTATACGGAATTCTGCGGCTAATTCCGATTCACAATTAACAATCCCTGTATCGCTTAACTAACTCTACCGTTTTTTTATTGATTTACGTAGCTTGAATACTATGGTTATTTCAGGCATATTTATTGGACTAATCGTTTTTTCTGTAAGTACTTTATCAACCTCACATATTTCCATATTTTCCTTGCGGCCTCGTTTTAAATTAAATCTTTTTCTAAAAATTTCTTTTTTTTTTACTTCATTACATGTTTTCTTGTAACTAATCAGCATGATTTCCGTCCATAATCCTATTGTATTTTGGCCCAACACTCGATGGAAATTTGACTTTAATATTTACTTATTGTTTACTTGTTACTTGTTAAAGTTACTTCCTTACTTTAATGCCTAATGCACAAACAAACATCTTTCAAAGATTAAAATTTTTAATAGGTAAATTTTTAGCATCAAAAATTGAATTGAGTTTGAAAAATATTTATACTTAAGAAAATACCAACTTAGCTTTTTAAGGATTATACCACAGAGAGACAAAAATGTATTATCTCCTAGAAAGTTTACCGTGTACTTGACCAAGTAAACTTTACAGATATTAAATGTCCATATAGCTTTTCAAGTATCAAAGGCGTTCTACTAGGGCGGATAATTGACTAAACTGTCAGCGTATGAAGAAGAATAAAGTAACCGGCTATGTTGTGTAAATGTTTTCTGCAGTTTTCCTTCACGAACTCCAGATGATTATTTGGCCTATCAAAATCAGCACATCATTTCCACGTCATTCATGTATGGATATAAATTAATAAAGGTTAAAAAAATTATGTGAGTGATCTCTGTTTTAGACCGTGGAGTCGGAGAATTATTATTTTTTTATATTATTATTATTAAATAAGTTTTCAAGTCTACAATAATATAATTATAAATTACAATAATATAAAATATAATTGAAAATTTAATTAAAAGAATATATAAAATGGCAAACTGACAGAAAGACATCACAAAAATCTTTTTACAATATTAACAATCAAAACCAAACCAGAAAATACATTGAATAGATATATATACTCTCATTCAATTTAAGCAAAACACAATATTAAAATTTAATTTATTTTGTAAACACAAAACAAAAATAAACACATTTATATTAAAAATAATATAAAATGGTTGTAATCTAAACTAAAAAACAAGTGATGCACATAATTCTCTTATATAACTGAAGTACGTACAGTATATATATATATATGGTATGCTTTAATACTCACAACACAATGATGCCAACCGCAGATATTGAAATTAACTTTACGGATGGTTACCTGACTTCATAGTCATCAAACACAATCCAATATTATTAAGTTGAGCGAGATACCACTATACTATTAAACATAACATTAAAATGAAATAGATTATATGTTTGTGTGGTAATGATGATATAATATTGCCTGAAGATAGATAGATGTCACTATATACAAAATACATGTATAGTGTTATTTCAAAAGTAAAAAAAAACATACGAAGATCAAAGGATTTTATTTGGTGTAAACTAAACACATAGATACCACAGAGAGAGGTTCTGTGTGAATATGTGTAAACATTGTCATCATTAACATCAACATTCAGAAAGTGTCATAAACCATGAAGTTAGTTGCATGTGATGTAATATATAATATATCCATACATACGTATATAACTTTATATTCAAAATAATGATAATCTCAGTTTTGTTTGGTGAAAAATGCCTTGAAGGGATTTTGTCACTATATGCAGAGTGAAATCTCCGGGTTTATGTTTGTTGCTCATTTTGTTGTTTCGACGTAACGTTTGTGTGTAAAATTTTCCTTTAGGCTGTTTTTCTTATACTTCTCTATCTCTGTATATGTTAAAATAACTAGTTTTTCAAATGAATTCACACATATTCTCTATACTCACTATAGACGGGTCTTGTTTGTAAATGGGAAAATTTCCTATACTTTGTGTGCGCAATGATATTTATACGTATAAACATTGTTTTTTACTGTTTTGAATTTGAGATCATTATTAAATGTATACTTGAAAATTTAATTAAATTGTGTTATATATATTTTTGATGACCTCAAGTTATTTTGTTAATGATTTTGAAATGGATATTTGAAGCTAGAACCTGGGATTTTAGAAATGTATTTAAACTAATGGCTTGGAACATTATTTCGTTGATGTGTCAATCTCACTGTCTAACTTGTTGGCAACCTTTTCCTACACTTCACTATTTTATCTGCTAATTCGTTGCCAAAGCATAAACCATGAAAGATTTTTCTGAAGATCTTTTATAAAAAAACATCCGTGAATGATTTGTTAGGATATCTTTAACAGTCTAAAACGGGTTGTTATCCAGATGTCTTATATACTTCCCGGTGCTCCTACTTTTGTTTCAAACGGGTATACGATGTGATTACATAATAAGGGGTTATTATTTAATACTGTAAAGCTAAGAAATAATGATAGAAGAGAAAAATTAAGTATAAATCATTTTCTGACTATGTATAGAAGTTGTCGGAAAATTTCATACGAAAAGAGATGAAATTTTGTGTATGTGTGTTCTAGAGCTATAAAATCAATCAAGGCAAGTTCGTGAATGGGCAAAATCAGGCCGGACTTCCCCCTCCAGAGGGAAATATCCAGCTCAATATATATCGGATATTAAGCAATTAACACAGTTTGTTAAAATTTACAACCATGGAGTTCAAGCCCACAACCTTTTAATTGCATGACCAACTTCTTAAACCAATCGTCTTCAACTTCTTGGGCCAAATATCTAAAAAAGCGTATAAAGATATTAATTTAAAATTAAATAGATCTATTGATCTTAAAATTAAACAGATATACATAAATACAAATCTCACAATATCAAGTTTGGTAGGCATAATTTGTAAAAGACTGAAAACTCACTTAGGATGATTTCGAGCGAAAGCACACAAACAAATGACCAATCAAGTTATTTTTGGAATCAATAGACCTTAAAACGTGAAAATTCAAAATCTATTTTGAGTATAATATAATATAATTATTTTTTTTAAGATTAATTCCGATGCAATCTAAAAAATTAGCTCTCTGCTAAAACGAGACATTATTTTCACTTGAGTAATGTATTCTAGTCATGAAGTAATTACATCGAAATAAACATTTCTTTTTATGATAGACACACCAAATATGAAAAGAAAATTTCAACAACTCGCTCCCACATCGATAAAAACCATAGGAAAAAATATGATATTTTCGATTCATATCACATAAATAAGCTTATTATTCTACATTATATATTATTGTGTGTTGTGTTGTGTTGTCCTTTTAAATATTTGCTGATGTTTGAAAGCATTTAACGCAGTATATCAAGAAGAGAATGATGATGAATTGGAGATTGGGTTACTGCGTTAGTTATGGTTTATGATTTCATATAGACGCCGTACTAGTTTATATATATATATATATATATATATATATATATATATATATATATATATATATATATATATATATATATATATATATATATATATATATATATAACATACACACGGACAACAAAAGATTGAGGGTGCTTATCGTCACTTCAAAGGCGGCTCATTGTCGCATTCACACAACATGTGTAATATGTATATAAACTCACTGACCTCTATATATATATATGGACTATGGTTCCTTCAATCGGGAATCCGTTCCGGCAATTCCTGACTACCCCAGAGATGATTTCTGTGGCAGGCAAGGCTTTTAGAGCAGCTTGATTGTCCGAGAGAATGTATACATTCTGGTTTATGTAATCCATGCCTAAGTTCTCTCGGATGCAAGCCCCTATGGCGTAGACTTCTTCCCGAATACCGTTCTCGAATAAATTCGTAAAATGGCAGCTGTCTTATAAAAATTTTACAGAGTATTTGTCGAAGTCTTTTCATACATTATTTACTACAACTTCTTGGTTGGTGGCGCTAGTATATTCATCACACTCGCTCTACCTTTTGGCCTCCAGGGTGGTCTTCGGCCTTGGTTTCGCATCTTTGATATATTACAGCACCCTTCTAGCATGAATAGAAATAAATAAGTTAATTTTGGGTTTTCCCTTTATCGGGGGGTGGGGGTCCCGTAAGTTTGATGTTATTCTGCATCGAATGCATTCTTCTAGCATGTCTAGAAGTGGGGTTAGAATTTGTATACATGTCTAGAACTGGATTGAGGAAATAAGTGTGTGAGCATGTGAGTGACTCAGTTACACATATATATTACCAGTCCAAGTGGCCGAGCGGTCTAAGGCGTTATGTCTGCGCAGTATGCCTACTTGGAAACTGGGAGGTTATGGGTTCGAATCCCGACATCGGCAGTTTGTCAATTATTAAGAAAAAAAAGGTGCGGGTTAATTGATTAAACTGTCGGCGTATGGACAAGAACGAAGTAACCGGTTATGCTTGAGAAGATTTTCTGCAGTTTTCTTCACGAACTCCTGATGAATATCGGCATAGTTTCTATCATAGTCGGCTGCAGCTGCACATTCTACCATTTCCAAGTCTACACACAAAAATTCCTTCCACTCCACTCATATCCTCACATCCTTAGGCATCACAATGGACCTTATGGACGAAGTGTAGCCCGCCGAGGGCAGCCTTTACAATCAATCTATCTACACATATATATTACACACTGTTTTGTCAGTTCATATGTATGGAGGTGAGTGGTATAGTAAGAGTAACCTTGTTTGGTTATCCCTCAAAATCCTATTGTCACAGATTTGAACCTGTTACGTTATTTTTATTGCATATATCGTTTGATGTTTGAATTCATTTTTTTTTTTTGTGTTCAAATATTAGTAAACCAAACCCGATTTCGTGATTCGATGTGTGTGTATGCTTTTCTTATTTACAATAGAAAAAAAAAATGTTTTTGAATGATTTTCGTCGATTGATTGAAATCCAATAAATGTAGGTTTTTTTTCTTCTTCTCTGATTTCCAATTTATTTATTTATTTGTTTATTTATTTTGTTGTGTTAAAAGAATTTTTTGATTTCGTTCGTTGTAATTTGTATTCTGTTCTGATGTTTTGTGTGAACATTGAAAATCAATCAGAAAATTTTGTGAAAGTATTGTAGTTTCTTTTTCACCCTGGGAAACAATTTTGATAGCTTAAGTGCTGCCTCTGTCAACAACAGTATAAACTATTCTGAGAACTATGAATACAATTTAACAAAGGTTTTTTTCAATTCCATTTTATATAAATAAAATAATAACTTATAATCATTGTAAAATATAGTTTTATATAATAGTTGTCAAATATAATTTTATTTGGTTGATGAAACGTCAATATGTGACACTCAATATTCTCACCAGGTATCATAAAGATCTATTTTACAAGCTTTTATTTAACTTCACCTGTTAGTATGTGTGGATCACCTTCATAACTTGGGGATCACTGATAGGGCCTATATGAAGGACGATGAAACCACCATACATGTTATATGCACCTGCAGAAACCTTCAGGGTGTAAGGTATACAATGTTTGGGTTGGAAACCTTGGTTCCATTAATTTTGGAAGCAATCCCGGCCAAGAAGCTGTGTGCCTTCTGTGTGACGTCTGGCCTAAACAGAATCTTGTAGCTTCATCTGCTTACAATAGCACCTCTTACCCGGAGAACGTCTCGCCTTCCGGTGACAGGTTGTTCGCAAGAAGGGCACAAGACTCATTAGACTAAGTGCTAGGGAACCATTTGCGGTACCCCTCTTTCTAATTATTATTATTATTATTATTAATATGTGTGGATCAAATCTTACAATCAAAATTTTGGCTAGTTCTAATTTAGTTAGAGCTTTGAAATTTTGTACATGTGACAATGCACTATAGTATATCTAATATCGTAGATAGATTTCGAAAATATTTGCTGTAATAGAAATTTGGAAATTTGTAACTGAAATAGAAAGTGTCGATAAACATTTGGTATAGTGGAAGCGGTGGGAAATTACTTTGAGAATTTTAATCTTAAAATGAAAATAAATAAATTAAAAATTGACTAAAAAGTATAAAATAATAAGACATACAATTTTTTTTAATAACCAGCTTTTTGTTAATGAACTAAAAAGTAGAAATCAAAATTTTTTCCTCGAATCACTATTATGTGACTATATAAACAAATGCTTGGGGTGCTCATAGAAACTTTTAAAACCTTAGCGCCCCAAGTTTTTCTTTATTGTCACAAAGAGTGATTCAGGGAAAAACTTATATTTTTACATTTAATTCATTAAATAAAAGCAAGTATTTAAAAAAAATTTGAGCTATTTAATTATAAACAAAACTGTTTTATCGATTGTCTACTTTTTTTTAGGAAGATCCTTAGAAAATTTCGATACTTTTGCAGAGTAATGAATTTCATTTTGAATATATAGAATGTAAAATTCGTTCTAGATTTATCTTCAACATTTTACTAACTCTCTGCATAAAACTATATTATATTGATTGAATTAAATTTTAATTAAATGTTTGTTTATTTCACGATGTAATTCATATTTTTAATTGAAGTGTAATGCAATTCTCCTATGCGAAACTCTCTTTAGAATATCACGTATCGTATAATTCATCCACGGTTTTATATAAAAATAATATAAAGCAAAAATGATTTATAATAATTGAATGACAAACTTCCAATCAATATGTTTTTTTTCAGTATGAAATATGACGTCTACATTTAATACAGTATGTTTATGAAAATGGTTTTTCAACTATTGTATTAAGCCTAAGTAAGTTTTATCCCTTTGTCTGTCTGTTACCTCAGGTCTCCAAAAAGATGAACCGATTGCATTGCGGTATTTTATTAGAATGCTGGATTAATTGGGATGATTCTTAGCTATATTTTATAAAACTCGAATCGTTCTTTTAGATAAATAGATTGTAGAGGCTGCCTTTGACGGGCAACACTTCGACCATAAGGTCCACTGTGATGCCTAAGGATGTGAGAATGTGAGTGGAGTGGAAGGGATTTTTGTGTATAGACTAGGAATTAGTAGAATATGCGGCTGCAGGCGACTCTAATAGGAACTATGCCGATATTCATCTGGAGTTCATGTTGGAAACTGCAGAAAACCTTCTCAAGCATAGCCGGTTACTTCGTTCTCTTTTTTTCTTAATAATTGACAATCTGCCGATGTCGGGATTCGAACCCGTAACCTCCCAGGCTCGGCTACCTGGACTGGTGAATCGGCCTTTTGACGCTCATCATCTCGTTTCCTAGTTGATATAGGGATTTTTAAGATGTGAAAGAGCTAAGAAATATTCGGTAGTATTAAAATACTATTTAAAGTCATATTATAAAATATCTTTTGACGAATTGATTTATAGACAGTAAAAACTAAATCATTCTGACGGACCATTTTAAGGTAATTGAAAAATTTATTGGCTATAATTTATAATGGAAATTGAGGGCACGGCGAACCTTTTATAGTATCTATAGATAATACACCTGTATATTTAAACACTCACATTATAAACATAAATCTCTCGAAACATTCCTACTATAAAAATGAAGAGATTTTTACAAGTGATAAAAAAGTTACTGTATTTTTTTTAAATAATAGAAAATATATTTATATTCATTCAAATAAATAAATAAATAAATATATATATATATATATATATATATATATATATATATATATATATATATATATATATATATATATATATATATATATATATATATATAATAGGTATTAATAATGTCCGTCTGTAAACCGGACTGTATATATCTGTCATACAGCAAACATATGAAGAATGACAGTCATAGTGACATGACAATCTATAGTGAATTATATTATGTAACGCTTCCAATGGGAGCTATTAGCAGGTTTATGGGTGAGAAAAAATGAAATATGTCAATGCTTATAATGTCTAACGTATCCCATTCAAATTTTGGGGAAAATTGTAACATGCCCCCCTACCTTTCAGGAAGGGAAATATCCACTTTAATACCGTAAGAAATCGCAGAAAAGTTTATAAACAATATTGTTACAAGTAAAATTTAAAATGTAAAAAAACCCCCAACGCAATAATATGAAACATAATAAGAACTTCCCGTTACCCCCACCAAATTTATATGTAAAATGTATGCCTATTCATTCATCATCTTAGAAAAGAGCTGATAATTTTCAAATGACCGATTTTTATCAAGCATAGCTAAGAACTACCGCATTAAAACCGGCTGTAATAAACACATTAAAAATCAGTCCACGTGTTTGAGAGCTACGTTGTAACAGATAGATTGACACTGAGACGCTCCAAACTTAGAACACCCCTCTTTTTGTACCGGGGGCAATAAAATTTTTTTTTTTTTTAAATAAATAACTTTTGTCATAAATTAAATAGTTTTGCCATAATTTCAGCTCAGAATCGAATATAAATCAGTTCGTACATTGATGATGAACTCAGTATATACCAGTTATTTAAGTAATTAACTCAGTTACATTTCAAATTTTGCCCCTATTCCAAGAACATTTGTTTGTATTTTATAAATACGTATTTCGACTACAATGTAGTCATCATCAGTATGAATTAGCAAATCGTAACTATCTCTGGGATATGGATTCAGAGATATGTTGCTTGTTGCTAATTTGGTGCGTGTCTCACACCAATTTGGTGTGAGTTACGATTTGCTAATTCATACTGATGATGACTACATTGTAGTCGAAATACGTATTTATAAAATACAAACAAATTTTCTAGGAATAGGGGCAAAATTTGAAATGTAATTTCAAAAAACCTAGAGTTCTCTTTGATTATTTTAATAATCTTTAATTAACTCAATTGATAATTTCCTTTTTTTTTTTTAATTATTTTGGTCAATCGTAAGAGCGTTCGTCACAAAGTTTTTAAATTTCACTAGACATTATTTAACTTGACTAATTTTCACATTCGTACGCCGAACAACAGCTTTGTGACAACATGACGATAATTTTTTTGCTCGTATATTTTTTTTTTTGTGAACGTTGTTTGTGTGTTATGTGTGATGTGTGTGTGTGTGGATATTGTTCTTGTTTAAATGTTTTTGATGTGAACAATCATCGACTCTACAACTCTCTATATATATGATATAGTCTCTCTACTCTAACTCTGCAGTATATAGTAGTATATAATGTTTATGTTATGTGTAATCTGTGTACATGCTTGAATGATTACACTGTAATATTAGCTGCTATAGTAGTTTATGATGACAACATGACACATAACAGACGGACAAACACACCGACACAACATACAGACAAGCAGGCAGATCATTGACAAGCAATCTTCGTCAATATATAAAATATGAATGTGCTGATGCTACTCCAGACACAATACAACTTATATAATATTTATAATAAAACTTATTTTGACAAAATGGAAACCCGACTTAACAAAAGAAGCACTAAAAAGTAAAAAATAATTGCATATTCTTGTGCCAATTTTAGTTCACCAAAGCAAAAATTTTTAAATATATATGTACAATTATTGTTATTTTTGGAGGCGGTGTCAACATAGATAAATTCACATAACTTTTGGACACCGCCTCCAAAAATAACAATAATTGTACATATATATTTAAAAATTTTTGCTTTGGTGAACTAAAATTGGCACAAGAATATGCAATTATTTTTTACTTTTTAGTGCTTCTTTTGTTAAGTCGGGTTTCCATTTTGTCAAAATAAGTTTTATTTCTCGCTTTTTAGTGACTTTGAAGTTCTATAACTGATTTTATTTGTCTAAATATGGGTAGACCTACTAAACGACCAACTAATTTTTAGTGAATTTTTTTATAACACTTTTTTTTTACCCGTTTTTTTTTTTTTTTTAAATTTTTAATGCATTTTTTTATAACAGATATTCAGTTTTCTTTACAAGGAATTTGGTTTTTTTTTGTAAAATTTTTTTTTTTTGGGGTCGGTTTTTTTTTTAAGGAAAAATTTTTTTTGAAGTCGGTTTTTAAAAAAATTTTCTTATTTTCCCATTATGAATGAGTATACTTTTTAAAAAAAAAAAAAAATTTCGCAGAAATGGGTTATCACATATAAAATGAGGATTTTCCTCGATTTTCCGGAGATCCCCTCATCAGAATGCAATTTGGTGACAATGGGACCAATCGGGAATCAAACCTTTTAAAACAAAAAAAAAAAATTCAAAATCGGTTCATAAATGCCGGAGTTCTGAGGTAACAAACATAAAAAAAAAAAAAAAAAAAAAAAAAAAAAAAATACAGACGAATTGAGAACCATCCTCCTTTTTTGAAGTCGGGTTAAAAATAGGTTTGTTTTAACTGTTTTATACCCTGTGTATATTAAATATTTATAATACGAACTTTATTCCGTGAGCTTTATCATCACTTGTTCTTACTTGTAACGTTGTGAGGTGTTCTCGACTTCAATATCTCGTCACCTTAGTTCAATGCATATGTCTCTAGATTACACTTAGTTACCACCAACAATGTACATTGATTATTAAATATTGAGGCAAAAAATAAATATTTTGGTTACAGCCCACAAAATTGTGTTTTTTAATGATTCGAATATATCATTATTTAACATAAAAGTTTGGTGTAAAAAACCATACATAATTGGATGGGGTTCGAACCCACAACTTCTAGCTTTCCGAATCAGTGCTCTTCCAACTAAGCTACCGAGAAACTATGGTAGGATGCATATAATCCCCATAATTTATTCAATGGTAGATATTAAATTTACTTGCTATCAGCGGCGGTAGATATTTTGAATTAGCATAAGTCCAAAAAGAGACATTGATTATGCTACTCAGTTTTTTGAAAAAGGCAGTCGATATCGACACTATTACCATAGGCTAAAATTGAAGACGTATGAATCGAAAGATTTCTCTTTCATCTTCAAAGAAAAATCACGATAATGATGACAGGCAATGTTTCGACAACGATGACAATAATGATTCAAGCTATAAACTTTATTTCATAAATAAAATTTGACCGGGTTGGATCCAATGACAGAACTGTCAGCTATGGGCTGATGAATATGCTGGCGTCGATCGTGAAACAAAAATGCACACAATTGAATTTTTATGATAAAAATATGATTTTAGCAATGAAATATTTTCCTTGGTCAATTTCAGTCAAGACGGTCTTCGGTAAATCGAGAAATTTTTAAGTGATCTTCCGTTGAAGCCAAAACGGAAAGAAAAATTATCTAAGCCTTTATTAGATTGATTCAATTTATTGACACACTGTATTTTGATAATGAAGAACCTTAAACTTGCATGTGAATAGAGAGTTTAGTTCATAAAATTTGATCAAAAATATGCTTTTTACAGTTTTTCTACTTACTAGAAAATGCCCGACTTAGACATATTACGATTATAATTTTATGATAAATACATGATCTTGAAATTCAATTAA
The DNA here is from genome assembly GCA_963920215.1 of Nineta flava. Lineage (NCBI taxonomy): Eukaryota > Metazoa > Arthropoda > Insecta > Neuroptera > Chrysopidae > Nineta > Nineta flava. The sequence continues at coordinate 126,558,158 of OY986041.1, forward strand.
ATTATTTATCATCTCTGTAATTTGATCAAAAACCTTCTACAAAATTTATGTCCATTTATGTAAAATATAATAATTTTGAGCAAATTTCATAAGAATGAGCTATTTTCTTATCAAAAATGACCATCACTAAAATGTATATATGAATAGAAATTTTATATTCATATATAAATGAATCTATATATCTGTACGCGTTCTAAACACCACAATTTTCATCGTAATGGAATGAAATTTGGTATGTAATTGGTGCTATCTGTATTTGAAAGAATCCCGGTTCGTTTGACCCAGTGTAATGGACAAAATTGATCAAAGTTTGTAGGGAGTAAATTACCTCTTGATATAGTAAAATGAAAAAAATGTTAACAAATTTGTAATAAATAAATTTTCCTACAATTTATTACTTGACCATAATTTCTGTAACTGTAATATTTGAAGATATTAATATTTTACAATTTAAATATAATACCCACATTAATGAATATATTACAATTTTCACCAATTTTCACCAACTTAATTTGATAGTCCTTCCACGAGGAAAATTTGCGTAGCTTACGTAGGTCCGGCATGATGAATTTTATTTTTTATAAAACTAAACACAGTTTGTATTAATTAAACTAGTTTTTATACCCCCAAAAAAATCTATTCAAATATTAAAGTAGAAAATCGCCCTTGAATCACTCAATATTCCTATAAATAAAAAAATAATAATTGAACTGATTATTTACAAAAAATACAAACCTCCCCCTCGATACAAGCACATGTATCAATATTTTGAACAAGGCTTTATAATATATATATATATATATATATATATATATATATATATATATATATATATATATATATATATATATATATATGTTCTAACAAAAACCATCATGTAATGTTTATTAAAAGTATTTTTATCTGCAGTGAGATATGTATTATTATACAAGATTTTGACTGACAGCTTCATATGTTTAATAAAATAATATTATTATTAAATATTTTAATATAACATTGAATTTAATTTAAAAATATACAAAAAACTGTATTCATATCTCAAAATGCATTATCATATATTGCTGGGTGTTCATTCACGCAATGCGTTCAATTGTAACGCATTACGTTTTTTATACTAAACGATTATATAAATTTATATAATCGGAAAAAGGGTGTATTGTAATTTTCTTGTATCGGATATAACAATCGATTTAATTAAAATTGTGTTTTTTCTAAACACTATGGTTTAAAAATTTATTTCAATGAAATATCTAACGAAAATTTGTTTGATCGAAATTGGTGTACAGTTATGATATTCGAATTCTAGCCGAATCTATTCGGTTTTCGAATAAACGTTTTAAATAAATGGCGATTTGCATTTAAAATTATTAACAATTCGGTTTGAAAATTTGAACTGTGTGCAAGACTTTTGCTAATTCGTATTTCGTAATTGTAACAAAATTTTAAATAAATTGTATTAAAAACAAATAAATGTAGCTGTCAAGCCTAGTTTCATATTTGAAAAGGTTGTCTAATTTTCAATTAACGAGAATGTAAGATCCAAATTGAATTTGTTCATCCCTTCCCATAGCTTCCACCATATTTTATTCAACAAATAGAAAAATTCGTTATAGGTTAAGTCCGTTGAATCCGAAGGACAAATAAGCAACATTTCCATTTGCATATTAAATCTTAAACATTTCCAATTTTAATGACGTTTATGGGAATTACATGGAGCTATCACAATTTTTCCGATAAAATAATCGATTGTATAATAATATATATCTAATATCCAAAGTCGTCAGAAATCGTTTTACATACTTTAGGGGGTTCATAAAAACAACATTTTTTATGAAATTAAATTTCCCGCTAAATATAACTTAGGCAAATCTGTAGCTTATTCAACATCAAGAAAAATAAAAAAATAAAACACTTTAAAAACTTAATATTTTATTCATTCAAAGCGATACCAATGGTTTTCTAAGTTTAAACAATAAATACTAAATACAAAAAAAAAGTGCAAAACATCAGAAATAAGAAAAAAAAAAAGATAAATATAGAAGCATTCATTCTTGTTGGTTGGTTTATGCTACAATGCTAAAAACGCAGCAGAGGAAAGCTTTCACAGTCGACAAGAGAAAAGTATATCGTGTGTATTGACGTGGAACAGTGACAAGGGAATCCTTTCCGTCGGAGTACTATACTACTATATATATATATATATATATATACTCTGTTTGATGATATGTATTTCTTTTATATATAATATATTGTATACTCACTTGCTTGAGCTTGAGCTTGTGTTTGTGCTTCGTAACTCAAATCTTCAACAATCTTTCCTTTCACAAAATGTTCTCTTACATCTTTTTTTCAAAAAAAAACAAAAAGGAAAAAAAAATTATATATAAATTTCTATTGTTTTATTTACAGCGGAAATGGATTTTTATATTTTTCAAAATGACTTCTTTTTAACTTGCTCTACGATTATTTTCCGTTTTGTTTTTTTGTACTACAATGGTTAATTAAATTTTTTTTTTCCTTTTTTTCTTTAATGTGAAAGTTTAGAGGGGAAAAATTGATTTTATACCTTCCGTGAATAATAGACAATTATTATAGATTGAGGGAAAAAATTGTTGTAAATAAATGAGCTTTTTTCAGATACGAAAGCAGTATGATATTTATTTTCATGGTTTTTTGGTCTATCTAAAAAATTTGGTATTGTAGGCATATATCAAGATATCTTGGTATATCTATACTAATATAATAAAGCTGAAGAGTTTTTTGTTTGTTTGTTTGTTTGTTTAAACGCGCTAATCTCTGAAATTGCCAGTCCGATTTGAAAAATTCTTTTAGCGTTAGATATCCACATTCATGAGGAAGGCTATAGGCTATCTAGCATTACGTTAAAATTCTTAGTTAGCCTTAAATATTCATATTTGTAAAGTAAGTCGGAAGAAAAAATATATTCAAAAGATATAAATATACATAGGTCGCTGGTTCAAATCCGGCTGGAGGGAGAATTTTTTTTAAAATAATTTATTTATTTATTTTTAAATTGTTTTAATTTAATTTAATTTATTTTAAATACACCACGGGGGATAGTTATTGTAAATAACTATCTCAATTAAAAAATATTAAATGAAAAGACGAATTTTGGAATTAAAACCAATGTTAACAAAAACATATACTATAACCTCTGGAATAATCTGATTGACACTTGTTTAATGACTAACAGGTCACTGGTTAATGACGTCACCCAACATGGCGCGGTTATCGGGAGCATTTAAAAACTAGCATCTTTTTATTTTAGAGTAGGGATAAACCTTTATAGGATAAAAAGCTCCTATATTATTAAAAATTACTGAAATTACGTAAAAGCTAGTGAAACAATTTTTTAAATTATTAATTGTGCATTTTTTTATTTCTAGGTTATGGAACCAACACATTTTCAGGGATGTCAAAGGCATCCTTGGATCCACACAGTCATTTACGACAACCTGGTAAGTAGTGCTTTTTTACAAGCTTTAATTTGAGCAATGTATGTATGTTCGGGTCAAACCTTGCAAGCTGAATTAGAACCACTTCCTCTTATACTACGGAGTTGAATTTTTACACGTTGGTTCAGTTCCTATGACAATGCCTTTTTATGGTAAGCATGACAAGAATCGACAAGGAGAAAGGGGGATTAAAAGGAAGGGGAAAAAACAAAATTTGGTATATATCTCTTAAATTTGAAAAAATCGAAAAACACATAAGAAGTAAAGTTGTAGAAAATTAGTTTTACTATAAAAAGCTTGTTTTTAAAAATGTTTTTTTTAAATAGAAACTTTTACCTATAAGAATAAACTATATTTGTATTAAAACAGTTTTCACAGATAAAAATTTTCTTGTTCTAATATTTACACAACCTATTTCAATCTACTCTGGGTATATTGAGAGAGTTGAAATGAAGTGTACATACTTTGATTGATTAAATTTTCTGATATGTTCTAGTAATATTCGCTGAATAAAATGAATGTCGAAAAACTTCTATTAATACAAAATGTTTGTTAAAAAAACTTATCATGTATATTTTCGAACATTTCAATTTGAAAATTACTTCCCTGATAAAAAAGTATTTACGATAATCGAAAGCTTTCGGAAAATCGTAGGGCATGTTTTATTAAAGGGCAATGCACGTCTTGTATAGAAATTGGATGGTAATTTAAGCTAAGATTGTGATATGTTTTAGTTTATATTATTCTGATCAACAGTCTCATGAAGTACAACATTATATCACGCGCTCAGATAATTTTACCGGGATTTTACACTTCTGTCAATTTCCTGGACATTTTTTATTCTCTTTTTCCGTGTTCTTAAAACCTAAGATGAATTAATTTGATTTTAAGGGTTTTTTTTACAATTTATCAACATTGCAAAAATAATGGAGGTTTTAGGTCTAATTATTGTAAGGCTATTTGGCCGGCCAGAATCACTTCAATTTAACTCCGTTGATTCCTCTTGGAGCCTAGGACTTTCATGGAGCTCCGTTCTGCAGCAATCTTGTCTACTTCAAGTCAAATTGTTTTGGCCCACTCGACTTCCTTTTAGACGTATCTCGGTCAAATCTCTTTGGGTCTTTCTCTTACTCCCTTGGGGATCCATTGTAGAGCAGCTTTCCCTAAGGCACCATCTGATTTCGGCATAGCAATTGTCTATATTTTTGGCAACCATATACCCAGTATTCTTCGTAGTAAAGGTTTAAAGTAGGCGAGTGATGATTTCCATATCATTCCAGAATGGCATTATGTCTCGCAAAAATGATTTGTTGGTTATCCACATTTGATAGATGAAGCCATACTAACTTATGAGAAAAATTTAAGCTTGATAGAAATAACAGCCAAGTTTAAAACAATAAAAAATTCGTTACGCAGGAGTTACTTCAACTTAAGGAAATTCCTTAGAATACACAAACCACTCTCTAGCGGTCATAATTTTAGTGTGCACAAAATGATATGATTTTAGTATTTGCAAGGCCAATTTTATTACTAAATGGCATAGGTCAAGGGGAAATGGGGAATAGATAAAGAAAAAAACATAAAATATCTCTCTTAATATTAGAACAATCAAAAAATAAATAAGGAGTAAAGTTGTAGAAAATCAAGTGTGCTACAATTCATTACCAAATTTTTTCCAAACTCTAATGTGTACAGAGATATTTAGAATTTTCCTTCAATCTTTAATTGTAAATATTTCTGTAAATATTAGTTTAACAAATAAATGTGTAACAGAAACAAAATTATAATAAAACTAAGTACCTACAACTTTACTCCTTATAAATTTTTCAATTTTTCGAATATTAAGGGAGATATGCCAAATTTTGTGTTTCCCCTACATCTAAACCCCCCTTTCCCCTTGTCCGATTTTACCCATTAGCGAACTTCACCTTTTCAATACCAAAAGCGCCTCAAATACTAAATTTCATTCCATAATCGGAATAAAATTGTGACCGCTAGAAAGTCCACAGACACATAAACCATCTAGTAGGTAGGATCGATGGACATTTAAAGAAATTTTTACGAAATTCCATCATCGATACAAAATCAATAGCAACCATAAAGTCAGTAACCTAAATTCTTAAATTTTAATCACTTCTCAATCATTTTCTTGATCTGATCTTTACACATCTGATATTTTTATTTGGTAAATACTATAAAATATCATTCGAATACCAGAGAGAATGTTGACTAAATGAGTAAACTTGATGACCCTTGGGCACAATCAGTGATGTAGACAATGTGATAAAGTCAAGCCAACTATACGCTTGTATACATTGGCCATCACCGTTCCAAATAAAATAAAAAAGAAAGTAAATACACGTTCATTTCCGTAAATATTTTCATTTAGATATATATATAGACATTTTTTCGCTTGTATGTTCTCTATCTCAATTGTCATCTCAACAACAAGCAATGAAGTTGAAATGTTTACTTAAATTACATTTAACCGAAAAAATTTCCTTCAAGTATATTTTTCTTATAAACTAGTTATAGTTGTACTTGTGTGTCTAAAAGTACCCTTCGTTAGTAAAAGGGTTGAATTTGTTTTGATATGTGCTTGTAATGATACAAAACTAATTGGACGTAACTAAATCAGAGAAATTTCTTGAAGATTGTTCGATTACGATATCTGCAAAGATGGATGTCAACCATGGGATAACGAAATATTCTTGAACGTCCATCTCAATCACAATCACAGTTAAATTTCAAATTTTGTCCCAATTCCTAGAACAATTATTTGTATTTTATAAATACGTATTTCGACTACAAGGTAGTCATCATCAGTATGAATTAGCTAATCGTAACTATCTCTGGGATTTGGAGTCAGAGATATGTTGCTCGTTGCTAATTTGGTGCGTGTCTCACCAACTAAACTATATGCTTGGGTTAAGTTTGAATGTTTCGGCTGTCCTGGGGCACAGTTAGATTGTGAGGTTCATTGTGATACCGATAATGAATTGACTAGAGACACGCACCAAAGTAGCAACGAGCAACATATCTCTGACTCCATATCCCAGAGATAGTTACGATTAGCTAATTTATACTGATGATGACTACCTTGTAGTCGAAATACGTATTTATAAAATACAAATAGTTGTTCTAGGAATTGGGCAAAAATTTTAAATTTATTTTGATAATCTTTGATTATTTTAATAATCTTCGCACAATCGAAGTGTTTAGTAACAAAATTTCCACTGATTATTTTAATATTTCCTCAAATTGTGCATGATCTTGATACTTTTATATGTGTGTTATGCCACTCCTTACATACTTATGACTTCGTAACCGTACTGGAAATTGACATTTGTATAGTGTTGTGACGTTTCATATACTCAAAATAATAATATGTGGAATAATGGATAGTTAGATACATCTTGGGTTCTAAAAAAGTATTGCACTTTGACCTTATGGTCCATTGTGTTCCCCCATCTACTTCAGTCCGACGAGATTCGCTTCTCCCATATGTTGGCAATAGCCAGAAGCTTGCTTATCAGGTCTTCCTGAAGGTTTATATATTCGGGGTGAGATGCACCGAATATCCTGTATCTGCTGTAACCTAGAGGTTCGTAGTCATAGATTATGTGGCTGGATGTTTCATCCTCCTCGCCACACAATCTGCACATAATGGACCCGTTATGGAGTCCCATTGTGTGCAGATGCTTTCGCAGGGGATAATGCACGGTTGTGGAATAATAAGTTAATGTTGACTACAAAGTAATATTTTCAAAGATATGAAAAAATCTACTCATTCATCAGTATCATCCGTGGTGTGACGGTAACGGTAGCTCTGGGCTAGAAATCCATAAGTCCCGGGTTCGATATCTGGTGGAAGAGTTAATATTTCTTCGTATCAATATTTAATTTCCAATTCAATGACAATTTTGCCTATATCTAATATACGCCAGTTCTTTCGTACTTTGTTCTACATTTTACCGTATTTTGCCCCAACACCAAGTGACAGAGAAATAATTTAGTATTTTGGTTTAGTTCGTTTTAAAGATTTCCTAGGCACATTCCTAATCTAAAAAAATTACTATAGCCTTTGAGTCTAACAGCCTTTACAATTCACCTACGTTGAGCATCCGATCTTGAATAACCTATCTTGATTTTCAATTTAGGTCAAGGACTTTGACATTTATAACACACCCGAAAATCAGATTGTACATTTTTTACTATGAATTTAAGCCTTAAAAATTGTTCCAAGAAAGAATTATTGAATAAAATTCAAACGAAAGAAATTAAATTACAATTTTCTTATATAAAATAAAATCAGCTGATTTAAAAAAAAAAAAAAAAAACGAAACCCATGACCTCTGATTGTACAATTGGATAACATAGACAGTAGACACAAGTCAGCCGCCCCCAAGTGTATTTGCGTGACCGATACAAATAAACTCCACATACACTTTTCCCTTGATTTTCTTCGGATATTTTTTCTTCTTTTATATTATACACGTATATATAATATATGTACGGTATATAGAGGTACATAAATATTCAACACCCCTCCAATCCCCCCCACAACTTGGTTGGTTAATAAGTTTACTATCGTATATACCTCAGTCATGGCGATGTGATATGTCCAATGATAATAAAGTTATAAGTCGTCACAGTTAACAGTTTATTTTTTCTTCTATTTTTATCACTTTTTACGTAACGGTTGTTTTTTTTTTAGATTAGAATAAAATATATTCTGATAAACTATTTACTTTCGTTGAAATAAAACATCGATAGTTGAAGAAATTTTGTGGGCACTCAAATTTGGTTACTCTCTACCACTTTTTTAACATTATGATTAGTATATTTGTCGTAAGAAGGACCAAATTAGTAAAATACTATGTTTAGGGGATAGTTTAGGGGATAGAGGGTCACCTTGCTTTACGCCTTTGTTGATGGGAAATTGAGGACTCAAACTCTCCAACTTAATTCGGCCTGAGTTATTATTGTAAAGTTGCCTGATAATGTTAATATATTTAGAGGATATGCCGAAGAATTCAAGTGATCGCCAGATAAAACTTTGTTCCAAGCTATCGAAGGCTTTAGTAAAATCTATAAAGACAACAAATAGGGTTTTTTGATATTCGTGACACTTTTCGAATAGTTGAGAAATAGCTTGTAGATGGTCTTGCGTTGAGAACGCTTTCCGGAAACCAGCTTGTTCATTTGGCTGTATACGGTCTAAGATAACCTCTATTCGTTTTAGAATTAGTTTTGAAAACACTTTGTACATATTAGATGTTAAACTAATAGGTCTATAATTGTCAATATTTGTTATATCACCTTTTTTGTGGATAAGCACAATAATTGACAATAACCATTGGTTGGGAATATTTGTTGTTGAGAATAGTTAGTTGAACAAGATCACAAGTACTTTATTTAACTCTTCACCACCGTATTTAAGAAACTCATTTCTTATTGAATCAGCACCTACACTTTTATCGTTTTTCAACTGTTTAACCACGCACTCCACTTCACTTAGGTTTATGGGCGGTTCTTCGTCCGCGGATTTCGAAATAATTACAGTCTGTTCTTCTTCTGGCATGTTGGTTTTGTACAGATTTTGAAAAAACGAGGTTGCCGTCGTTAATATTTTATTCCTATTTGTTTGTGTTTTTCCGTGTTTATCATCTAACGCTGGCATCCAGAAAGTGGAAGGATATATTCTATGCTTTACCTTTTTGGTGGAAATATGATTCTGTAGCACTGATTTGATAGTATTCGTATTACTATTGCGAATGTTCTGGCGAATTTTCTTTTTAACTAACTTGTTAATTTCAGAGAGCTCGATTTGAGGGATCTGGGTTATATGCTGTAAATAAACCCAGAGTCCAGGACTAAGGGTAGGGATATTATTAGGGCTTGTAGATATTGATCCATAATTGACAAAGCACTATCCATTTTTTACCGAATATTTCATTTTTGATCCAACAATAAATATTGCTTTATTATCGACAAGCATGCTTTGATTTTTGACGACACTAACGTATGGTTTTAAACAAAAACTTGTTTACTTCAAACCCACATAAAAGTACTTCTGAAATTTCGATCAGAGTAGTACACGAGTATCAGTTACTAAAATAAAAATCAAAAATGCCCCAATCAAATGTACAAAACAAAATCAGTCCACATATCTCATATTAATAGATGTATAAACATTGAATTAATATTTATTCAGTATTTAATAATAATTGTAATAAATGTGTGTTGTCACAGAGTATATACAAGTAGTAATGAACTACTAAATTATGATTCAGTTGCTATTTCGCTAACACACATGAGGGTTGAAAGGAACCATATGAATTTATACACTAATATATATTTTGTAGGTACCTACATGTCAATAAATATTTTTATTCCAGTGGTTATTTAACTTGTAGCAAACGGTTCGATTCCTGGTTGACGAGTTAATTTTTTCATATCAATATTTAATTCAAAGTTCAATGATATGTTTGGCTATGTAGTATACGCTAGTCCATTCATACTATGTCTCCTTAATGGAATTTGAAATGAGTATTGTATTGTGACGCTTAAGTATGTGACCATATATACTGACCAATGGACAGAGATTTATGTCATTATTTAAAAACAAATTCAAATTATAATAAATATTGAAAAATAAACAAATGATATCACCTTTTAGAGAAGTCCTCTTTCCAAAACACTCTATTTATAGTTGGTTATATAATTTTACAAGTTATAATTACTTCTACGGTCCGAATTCACGATGGAGACTAGAGCGCAAGTCGGTTATAAAACACACATCCAAGGGGCAGTTTTCTTGCTACCAATGGCTCAATATCTATAAAACTTCATAATATTGAAATTTTAACATTAGAACCCTAGAAGATTAGACAAAACCACATCATAATGTGCGATATGAGGTGGTATCTTTAAAACCAACTAAATTCCGAGGCTCTACCAAACGGTATCCCACAAGATACAGAAACAAACTCTTGTTTGATGAGGTCCAACTTACACCTATTAAAAGAATATATTCCATAATTTATGACTATCGAACACTGTATTAAAAAATGGTTCAATCCTAAGTAACCTAGAATGATTCAAACATCGTTAAATCTTAGAACAAAAACTGATTCTACTTTTTCAAAGATATTAATCCCCCCAAAAAAATTCGCATAATTCTAAACTTAACTAATTAGAACCCAATAAAATTTCAAATTCACACCAATACCTAGATCAGTTTTTGTATTATAAATACATATTTCGACTACAAAGTAGACATCATCAGTATAAATTTGCTAGTCGTAATTTACTCTTTGACAATTAGAAATAGATAGTAAATCGAAATCAATAGACAAAAATAAAAATAAATTAAAAATTAAACAAATTAAATTAAAATATAATAAATTTTATTGAAATAACTCTTGTTAAAATTTTTTTCATTCAAGTCAACTCTTGTTAACCTCACTCTTATTAAAATTACTCTTATATTGTCTCAGGATAGGTTATTCGTTGCTAGTTTGGTGACAGTTTCACGACGTTGCTTGGTTTTACGTAGCTTGATTGGTGCTGAGTTATGCGTTGCGCAGTAAACAGGTTTTATATTTTGACATATTTAGAGAGAGAGAGAGAGAGATGGACATATTGACGATTAATTTTTCCGTAAAATTTTGATATTTTGATTAGATCTGAATTTGGAACCGGTCCATTGTCTAAATTCATAATATTTCTTTTGAATTTCTGAATGTAAATGCTTTCGTATGCATCCGTTGCAGAATTGACGAAACTGAAATTCATATTAGATGAATACCTCAATTTTTGGAAATAATCCCTGAAAGCAAGAATTAAAATGTTTAGATAAATCTTGGATATTCTTTTTAGTTGCCACTGATTTAATTTCAACTGATTTGAGTTGCTGTAATTGTATTGGACTTATATAGTTTGACAATACAAACATAATATATACAATAGTTTTTGAACTATCTAATGTGGTAATGATCAACACTTTAATACCCTCTTAATGCCCTAGGGATGCTAACTGAAACTGATTAGTTGATATTTCATTTAGGTATACCTTATTTATATTATGGTTGGTATGTAGTAGGGTGAAATTGATGTCAGATTCTGATTCGAATTTCAAATAGAAAACTTGTGTGATGTTCACAAATAAAATTTGTTGTATAAATCTCAATTTTATTGAAAACATTGGACATATTTGAAGTCTTCAATAAGAAAATCAAATGTTTTTAGTTTAATAAAATAATACAAATTCTGTATATTTTATAAACTAAACGGCGATCGAAATGGTATTATGAAATTCCGAACGAAAACAAAAGGCCTTTTTATCGTTTCCATTATTTTCAACTAAAAAAGTGTAACATGAAATTCGTAAAACGAGGGCATATCTTGGAACTTTAATTTGATATTTGAAAGGTAATTTACGCGATAAAAGAGGCCATATCTCTTAATCTATCCGTTGAATCGTCAAACCAACTGGATTTTTGTGTTTTTTGGACCCAAATTACTTTATAAACTAATTTCCATTCAAATAGATGATAAAAAAATTTTTCGAAATATTTCGATTTTTTCTAAGGGATGTACCTTAAAAAAATTGCATAAAATCGAAAAATAATTTTTGTTCACAATTTGGATGAAATGCTATGTATATGGTAAATTGGACCCAAAAAACATGAAAATCTTGTTAATTTGACGAATTGGTGAGTGGTTTACGCGATATTGTCTTAAATCGTATAAAAGAGGAAATCAAATCTATTCAAGAGACTATATCTTAGAATCTATCCGTTGAATGGTCAAACCAACTGGATTTTTGTGTTTTTTGGACCCAAATTACGTTATAAACTAATTTTCATTCAAATAGATGACAAAAAAAATTTGCGGAATATTTCGATTTTTTCTAGGGGTGTACCTAAAAAAAATTTCATAAAATCGAAAAATAATTTTTGTTCACAATTTCGATGAAATTCACTGTATATGGTAAATTGGACCCAAAAAACATGAAAACCTTGTTAATTTGACGATTTGGTTGGTGGTTTTCGCGATATTATCTTAAATCGTATAAAAGAGGATATAAAATCGATTAAACTGACGCTATCTCTGAATCTATCCGTTAAATTACGATTTTATCTGATTGTAATGTTTGATCACAACGGATTGCTTTGATCAAACGATTTAATTAAACTGCCCGGGATTGAATTTACCTTATATTTCCTACAATTGTACAATTGATTTAATTCCCCAAAAAATACCATTTTTTTCCAATATAACTATTATCAAACAATAAATCCAATTAATATTAACAATATAATAATTTTCTTTTTATATTCCCATAAATCAAAATCAAATCACCGAACAAAAAAAATAGTAGCTTCTGCCTACTGTCATTTAATTTCATATTTTTGATATCAATTATTATTTATTTATTTGTACTACTATAAGGTCACCGTATAGTAGAAAAAACCATTTATCCACAAAACTAAAACGCATCAGACATAGTGAACAACAACAACCCTCGAACTAACAGCATAAAAAAAAAATTATTATATAATGACAAATTTATTGATATTTCATTTCTTTCGTTTTTTTTTTCATTTTGTTTTAATTTCATTTTGATTATTTTTATTTGAAAAGAAAATTACATTTGTTGAGAGACGATGATGAAAATATTACAAAACAAAAAACAAAAACAAAAAAAGTAATTTCAATTTTGTGATATGAAATTATCGATAAATTAATCATGATTGAAAACATAATGAATCGATAATAACTCCGTACTGTGAATAAAAGAATAAATGCATTAAGTGTGTAGCAATAAATATCAATATAGATTCGTAGATTCGGTAGTTCATCAAGATAATAAGTAAAGACAAGCATATATAGGATGTCCTGTAATTTACGGACACAACTGAAGGTATGGATAGAAAATTGAATGATGAGACAAACAGTCATTTACCATTTTTAATCAGACGCATAGGTAATTAGTTATTAATTAAAATAAGTAACCAATCAGAAGCGCCCAAAAGCGTGTGTGAGTGTTTGTAAGTATGTTAGTTAGCTTTTGGGTGCCTCTGATTGGTTAATTATTTTAATTAATAACTAATTACCTATGTGTCTGATTAAAAAATGATAAAGGACTTTCTATCAATACCTTCAGTTACGTCCGTGACTTATGGGGCACCCTGTATATTTATTATTTGTGTATACTAAAGCTTCACAATGCAATACTTGTCAAATTCCATTTTGGTTACGTAAGACAAATACGAAAAAAATTCGTTACGCAGGAGCTGCTTCAACTTAGCGAATTTCCTTGGAATAAATAAATTACTCTCTAGCGGTCACAATGTTAGTCTGATCAAAATGAAATGTCGTATCTGATTTTAGTATTTGCATGGCCAATTTTATTAATAAATAACATACGTCAAGGGGAAAGGGGGGCATAAAGATAGAAGAAAACACAAAATATAAAATATCTCTCTTAATATTAGAACAGTCGAAAAATACGTAAGAAACAAAGTTGTAGAAAATCATGTTTGCTACAATTCATCACCTTATCATTTTTGCTCAAACTCTAATGCGTACAGAGATATTGAGGAATTTAATTTTCAATCTTAAACCGTCAATATTTTTGTAAATATTAAGGTAACAGAAAAAATGATAAGAAACAAAATTACAGTAAAACCTAATACCTACAACTTTACTTCTTATCAAATTTTCGATTTTTCGAATATTAAGGGAGATATGTCAAATTTTGTGTTTCCCCCTTCCTCTAAACCCCCCTTTCCCTTGGTCCGATTTTATCCACTAACGAACTTGACCTTTTGAATGCCAAAAGCGCTTCAAATACCAAATTTCATTCCGATAAAATGAAAACTGTGACCGCTAGAGTGATTACAGACACATATATATATATATATATATATATATATATATATATATATATATATATATGTCCATAGATATATATATACAAATTTTACAGATGGTGATTTTTGACATCTACAAGGTAGGATCGATGGACATTTGAAGAAATTTTTGCGAAATTTTGACTTCGGTACGGGACCAATAGCTCTATTTCCTTTCAGGAAATTCGCTAAAACTGGCGTATACTATACAGAAAAATGCCATTGAATTTTTAATTAAATATTGATAAGAAAAAATGTAACTCGTCAACCAGGAATCCAGTCTCGGCCCTCTGGATATCTAGCCCAGCATGCTTACTGCTACACCAAAGACGATTCTTTTTCTTATCAATATTTAAATAAAAATGCAATGAGATTTGTCTATAAAGTATACGCCAATTCTCTCGTATTTGTCTTACGTAACCTAAATGGAATTTGACAAGTAATATATTGTGGCGCTTAAGTATACACAAATAATAAATATATGAATAATAATGTTGATATTTGACAACAAAATTAATACTGTCAATGATTTGGCTCTTACGTCAAAGTCGTCTTTGATGTAGCGGTTAGCACGCTGTTAATTTTTTAACAGCGAGTTAATTTTTTCTTATCAATCTTTAAAAGAAGCATCTTATCAATACACATAAATCGCCAAAGAAGTAGCGCTCTTTTTTCAAAATTTTATAATTGATTTGTTGTTTATTTATATCGTCGTTTCGACCTTAGACAGACCAGAAAAGCTTTGACGTATAAAGTAAACACCGATTGAAAATAGTCTTTTGTATAAACTGGTTGTATTGAGCCGCAATTTCGATATATACAGAACGTCTCTCGTGGTCAAATCAATTTTTTCAGCCTCATACAATTCTAGGTCTAGTATTTCTAATATTCCAATCTTTGTCCATTATTTCCATACATTAGTTTATTAAAATTAGCACGGTTTCCTATGGAACGTTCATTCCCAATCTGGAAGCACTACTTTCTTTTAGCTTTGTAAGCTAAGCCTTCACCAAACGCAGAGCCCAAGGTGTTTATTTTTCTTGGAAATTAAACATAATTAACTCCAAATTAATTTAAAACAGAATCGTATTACAACAAAATTTCAACATCTTAACCATTACAGTGATAATTTCTCACCTACAGACCTCTTCACAAAAAGGCACTTTTACTCTGTAAAATAACCCAACAAAATGTTTGAGTTGTTATAGAACAGTAAAAAGTCACAGGAGCTTCACTGAGCAAGCACACAGTGGTGATACTGATGATGATCAACCCCCTCGTATTTGCACAGAGAGAATATGACCTCGGGAGAGTATACTGAGAGAAGAAAACTGTAGCTAATAGTGACAATTATTGAATGACTAGGGCACAATCATATAATTATTAAATCATTGGGGTACAATCAACTACATTGAGGGTTATTTGTTATAACAGCATAAGGGCAAACTCTTCATTATTCTTTTACATCCCTTATTTTATTTCATTTAGTTTTTTTTTTTTAGTCTTTTCTTTTATTGAAAAGTAAATCTTATAAAAAAAAAAATTATTCTTTTATTTCTTTTTTTTTTTATTTATGAAATAATTATTATTTAATAGCAATCTTTTTTTTTCCTTTCCGAATTTATCTTGACGGTGACAAAATACTTGTTAAGGTATAGTTGTCGTACTAATGGGCATAATTATTGAATGTTTCAGATTTGTGCACATTTATTAAGGGTATTATTATACATTCAGACTTAAAATTTGAAAACGATTGACCAATAATCTTAAAAAAGAAACGATAATTATTGACCGTCTCATTGTTTAGTTATAACAACGCAAAGTGAAGCATTTTATAAATAAACTAGCACTGCTCGTCGCAGCTTCGCCCACGAAAATTGTAATTTTACAGACCTTATATTACTTAGTATTTAAGTAAATATCCTTTCTTTGGACCAAAATAAATATTTGTTTAATCCAACAAATGAAACTTTTTAAAGAATGAATGATATACTTCTGTTTAGAAATATATTTCAGTTAAATGTATATACTTCAGTTAAAGAAGCTGCATAAACTTTCTCTTCTTGCATTTTTTATTTATTTTTTAATAATAATACTTTTTTTAACACGAATTTCATTTTCTTGAATAAAGAATCACAAGAGTATTTGGCCAAGAAAGACTCTCTTAGGCCAAGACTAACGAACTCTAGTTTAAAGAATTTTAAACACCGTTCAGGAATTTTAGTATCTTCGCTCAACTAAACACATGTTTTTGGTTCAACTGCGTAGTCGTGAATGAAAACAAGGGTTTCTTTATTGAAGCAAATATTTTGAAGAAAATATTTTCTCTTGAGGAAAGAAATTACTTCTATCAGTGTACGTATAGACAAGTGTCGTATGTGTAACGTGTCTGCCGGTACAGTCTTGGACAAAAATTGTGGCTTATTATGCTATATGTTCCTTCACTCTTACTAAACGCATACACTTCACAATATTTTGACAATATTTTATCAAGACTACCGTAAATATTTTTAAAACAGATGTTTGAAAACAGATGCTTTTTAGGACAACCAAAAAATCTGTTGAAATCTTTTCTTGTAGATTTCTTGAAAGAGCGGAGAGTTGAAGAAACTGCCTTCGCTCCTGGAGGCTAGCCCTGCCCAGAATAAAATCCACAAAAAAAATTTACCAGTGTCAACGATTTTACTCTGATAAAATTAGTAAGAGATTAAAAAAAAATGTAAAAACAAAAAATGTTCCTTTTTTAACAATAAACAACTTTTGTTATAAACTTTTTTACATAAATTCATGATTAGCTTTGTAATAGACTCTTGAAAATTTTACACAACCGAGGAGTATAATACCTATATAAGGTAATTAATTTTATGTTTATTATGAAATTCTGTCGGCTCTTTCTGAGAAACTTCGCTAAGTTTTACATGACAATTGCGTGTCATGTAAATTTTTGCATTATTTTCGATCAATCAAATAGGTCTCGAAACAAATTAATTAACACATAATTAACAACAACAACAACATCAAACAAAAGAATAATTGTTTTTTTTTTGTACAAATAATCCACAAATAAATTAGCATATTTAATAAAGTCATTAAATTTCATTAAAAATCATTTCTAGTATTATAATATATATAGATCCATTATATATTCAGTTTAGTTATATATTAGGGGTTGTTAATTTTTTTCATATTATTATTTAGTTATTAGTAATATAAAATTTATTTTAGTTTTTTTTGTACTAATTAACATAATACTCTAATAAACATCCCCCTAGACTAATAATAAAATGTGTATAAAATAAAATCCAGGCAGTTGATAATTAATATTACATGATTTTATTGTTTATTGCCTCCTGTTTTAAAATAACACTATTATGTGATATGTACAGGATGTTGCAGAATAATGATTCCAGGAGTTTGAAGAGTAATCAATTTTTGAAGTTTTATACTTCTTTTATTTAACGAATCGTTGGTATAACACTCAACTGATGTAGCACTCGATGTAACACTGATTTGAATCCTGCTCTATTGCCCAGTGTTAGGGAGAAATGTATGTCATATAGTATATAAACAAAATTTATGTATACATACATTATACGCTTAAGTGGAACAGACAGAAGTCTGTTTGTCACATAAGCAAGCAATGTGACTACGCTCTATAGTGGACAATACGTTTGTTTGTGTGTGATATGATTTTTGGATATTGAAAGAGGCAATATTATAGGTTATAAAGGATGGCGCATAAGTAACGTTATGATTTATTTAATGAATGCGTATTTGTGCATCCTTTGGTTTTAAATCGTGAACCAATTGAATCATATATGGGAAAAGATGTAACGTATGTAAAATTATTTGCAAAGACCGCCTAGACATCACCAACTGCTGAGAACGTCGCTTGGTGGAAGTTTTGGGGTTTTCCTCAACACTTGCTTGCACCCGAGCAATGTTCACATCATTTCGAATTGCACGAGGTTTTCCAGCACGCGGAAGATCACTGACAGATCCATGTTGCCGAAAACTCTGAACCAATTGGTAAATTGTCGGAACATGAAAGAAATTTCGATATGATCTGTGTGTCTGAATAATCGAATGCTGACTTTCAAAATAAAATTGAACAACTTTGGTTCTTTGTTCTGTCCTGCATCTTTCCATCATAAATTTTCATAAAGTTTTTCAAAGTTAATTCTGAAAAATGACAGAAAAATAAACGTAAACAAAAAATTTATTCACTAATTAAGTCATAACGTTACTTATGCGCCACCTTATAGAAAGATGAATGATCGTTATTATTTTGGTAAATAGCTACACCGCCAACTTTTACATTAGAACATTTGACGATATAGTTGAAATTAGGAACAGGAATGTCTTCATCATTATTACTTCATGTTTCTGATCAAAAAAGAATATTCGAATTACGATCCACATTATCAATGATATCATTTTTATGGACTCTAAACTTTGTATATTAAATGTATATTTTGATAAACCTGGTCTTAATAAATTTCACTAACTCTGATTCTAATGTAAATAATGGATTTAATGGCAGTCTTTCAAACTGTAATATTAATGGAAGAAGTGACGCTGGTTCTATTCTACCAAGATAAAACATAGAATCATTGGTTTTAGATACAATATAGTAGTTTATCACTACTATATATCATTTTATTAAACTTTTGTGTCTTAATAGTATTGTTGACCTTATTTAATATTATTGCGGGGTAATTTATAATAGTTTATTTATTTGAACAAGATTTATAACACCTAAAATTTACAAACATAGTTATTCTGAAACATTTTGTACTATACAATAATCATGGCTATGATAATAGCACCACAACCCCATCACTCGCCAGCCCCCCCCCCTTACCCCCACCCAATATGAACGTGTCCAAAAAGACATAATGATGAATTTTTCATTGAAATAATAAATATATTTGTATAAATTATTGTTGCAATATGTAAATGAGTTTATTTAAATTTTATTTGTATAACTCTCTCTATATATATATATATATATATATGATTGTAATAATATTATAATGATTTTAACTTATTCTATTTTGTTTTTAGATCCATATCAAATGTTTGGTCCGACCAGTAGTCGACTGGCTAGTTCCGGTAAGTACACAAAAACTATCACCATATAATATTTTACCACCCCGATTTTAGTTTCTGATTTATATAATAATAATAATAAGAATATATAGGTTATGTGTTTATTGTGTCTGAATTAATGATTTATTAATGATTCAATTTACCTCTGCAAATCGTATGCAAAAATAGTCTCACGGTTGAATTTTGAAAATTATTTTGCGTGGTACAAAGAGCTCTGTACTTTGATTGTTCAGAACTCGGATCACTCGTATAACTAAAACTATCCGTCAATAGGTTTCTGACATGTACTAACTTTTGATCAGAACCTCATAAAATGAATTTTCACCAACTGTAGTTTCTGATAATATTAAATGTCTGAATTAATTTATCAACGATTTAATTTTGAAGCATATCCCTCAAATTCTATAGAAAATGGTTATCGATTGAATAATCTCAATTTTGAATAGTTTCTTAACTTATACCTGAAACTAGGCAGTGGCGTATTTACCGGGAAGCAAAGAGAGCAATTGCTTGGGGCCCCGCTTGGATAGGAGCCCCAAAAAATGAAAAACTTTGGAAAATTTAGAAAGACTGATCAGAGACTATCCAAAGGATGTTAACATGAACATTGTGTGACTGAAATTCAAGATTTTCACATCTATGTAAAACAGGTATACGGGAGCAAGCCTCGTAAAACATTCGTTGAATTGTACCAAATCATTTTCAAGGATGAACTGTTTTCAGCGTTTCCAAATGTTGAATGCCTCATCAGGCTATTCCTTACACTACCGATAGCCAATAGTACAGGGGATTTACGCTCATCGATGTGCCAAGAAAAAGTAAGTGATTTAGGTTTACTGTTTATGAAAAAAGACAAGCTTCGAAAACTTGAATTTGATGATGTCATTCATCAATTTGCGACTGAGAAAAGTAGGAAAAAGTTGTAATTTAGTTAGTAAATTATAAGTAAACTGAATAATATATTGATTTTGCAAAATTAACTGGTTATTCATTATTTTGAAATATTGGGTGGGGGGGGGGTTTAATTTTACAATGAGAGCCCCAAAAACTTGAGGTTGCTTGGGGTCCCGTCATAGGTAAATCCGGCACTGAAACTACGCTGTAAATACTTGATTGTTAAGAGCTTTAGTTTACAAAAAAAATCTTCAAATTAGTTTTCTAATTACCACAAAATAGCGAATTTTTGTGTATAGGCTAGGAATTGGCAGGATATGCGGCTGCAGCCAACTATGATAGAAACTATGTCGTTATTCATCTGGAGTTTGTGAAGGAAACTGCAGAAAACCTTCTCACGCATAGCCGGTTACTTCGTTCTTGTCCATACGCCGACAGTTTAGTCAGTTAACCACCCCTTTTTTTTTCTTAATAATTGACAAACTGCCGATGTCGGAATTCGAACCCATAACTTCCCAGTTTCCAAGCAGGCATACTGCGCAAGTTGGACTGGTTACCATAACCACCATAACCACCCTAATCAAAAATATTAATAAATATAATAAAAAATGAATATTGACTCGCAGATTTCAAATTTAATTTAATACAAAAAAAAATAAATATATATGCATTAATCAAGAATCTAAATACTTATTAATACGTCAGACATAAAATAAAAGGGGTGAAAACTATAAATAAATATAAATTTAAAAAAACTAAATAATAATTTGAATTTATAAGGTCTAGCCAAAAGTTAATAGCGGTCAGGTGAAATAAAAAACATTACGTAATAACGGGTAAAAAACTCACAGAGATCACAGTGATCATAATGTTTAAATAATAATATAGTATTATTATTTACCTGTAAACCTATATTACATTAAATTTATTTACCAAAATATTATACAATATTTAAGTTTGTTTTTTTAAATAAATATATAGAAGAGGGTGCTGCTGCTACATCATATAGGGGTTGAAATAAATATATATACACGTGCTAATTTCTATTTATTTAAATTTATTATGTTAATTGTTTTGAATTATACGCTTACAACAACGAAAAAAAAAAAATCAAAATATACGAAAGGTGTGTTATACACCTTTTGATTTTATTATTATGCACCGTGCGAGCGAGGCGAGGCGCGGTTCGTGCTGGTCAAAAGTTAAGGGAATATATAAATATTTATTGAAAATAAAAAACAGGATGCATCAATGCAGGTAATATAATGTTGTAAACTAACCGTTAGTCACAGCTTTGATTAGAGAATTCATTCATATTTAATTGAATATGGTGATTCGAGATTACATTTTATGTTTTAAACATCCGACTATTCAAAACTATTTACTCTGAAACATTTGTGTTACGAATATATAAAAATTAAAACTTTGCGGCTTGCAACATACCAGTCCAAGTGGCCGAGCGGTCTAAGGTGTTATGTCTGCGCAGTATGCCTACTAGGAAACTGGCAGGTTATGGGTTCGAATCCCGACATCGGCAGTTTGTCAATTATTTTAAAAAAAAGAGACGGTTAATTGACTAAAATGTCGGCGTATGGACAAGAACGAAGTAAACGGCTATGCTTGAGAATTTCGTTCTGTTTGGGTCAAGAGTACCCTAGAAAATGATTGTTATTAAAAACGAGAACAAAAATTTTCTTCACTGTTTTCGCATTTATTCCAAGGGGTACCCCTTAAAAAAATCGCAAAAATTGAATAAAATTTGTTTGTCCCTGAATTTGATATAAACTTCGTTTTAAGCTAATTTGGACCTAGCAAAATCGATGGCGTAGGTTAAAATACGATATGATTAACGGTTTTTAAGATATCAGATCCACAGTGCTAAAATTCAAAACTGTTTGAATTGAGAAGGGAAAATTTTGAAATGTGTTGGTCAGACGTTAAAATGAACCTGATTTTCGTTCTGTTTGGGTCAGAATTACCCTAGAAAATGATTATTATTAAAAACGAGAACAAAAATTTTCTTCACTTTTTTCGTATTTATTCCAAGGGGTACCCCTTAAAAAAATCGCAAAAATTGAACAAAATTTTTTTGTCCCCGATTTTGATATAAACTTCTTTATAAGCTAATTTGGACCTAGCGAAATCGATGGCGTTGATTAAAATACAATACGATTAATAGTTTTCAAGAGATCAGACCCATCGTGCTAAAATTAAAAACTATATGAATTGAGAAGTGAAAATTTTGAGGTGTGTTGGTCAGGCGTTAAAATGAATCTGATTTTCGTTCAGTTTGGGTCAAAATTACCCTAGAAAATGATTATTATTAAAAACGAGAACAAAAATTTTCTTCACTTTTTTCGCATTTTTTCCAAGGCGTACCCCTTAAAAAAATCGCAAAAATTGAACAAAATTTTTTGTCCCCGATTTTGATATAAACTTTGCTCTAAGCTAATTTAGACCTAGCGAAACCGATGGCGTTGGTTAAAATACGATCAATTCCGTTACAAAACACTTATTACTTTTTTATCAAAAAAATCAAATTACAACAGAAAGTAAATTTTTTTAAATGGTAAATATTAATAATAAATCATTAATTCGCAGAGTTAATTGCCCAAATACCCGGTATATACTGAGTTTATGAAAATATGTTTCAAACCAGAGTTCTTTATTTGTTTTAAACGAACATTTTATTTCTTTTAATTTTTCTTTTACGGTTTCAAAAATGAGCATTTTTGCACATTTTGCTCAAACATAGTCAGATTTTGCCCATTCACGAACACAGTTCGTTATCTCTTTTCGTTTTTGAGATTTCATGTTCACAGACGGAGGGTAGACTAATTATCGTGAAAATCCCCATGTTACAAGTTTCTTGTTTGATCTATGAGCTTCTTATTGACTTAATAAATTCAATCCAATAATACCAACCATTTGTTCAACTAATCAGGTTCCAATAAATATGTATTTTTCTATTATTTGAAAACCGGTGACAATTTGAATTGTGTCGCCGGGCCCCATAAAATGTTAAATTTTAGTATACCAATAATATAATTAAAATACAATCAAAAAGAAAGTAAATTTTTATTGCGGATAATATTCGTGATTTAAAACAATTATCGTAACAAACAAAAATGGAACAAACGAAATGGCTTATTGAATTCTCAAATAATTCATAAATTTTTGTATAAGGTCATCATTGAGGTTAATAGAACCATTAAACAACTTTCTATTATTTAATCTTATTCAAATTTTCTAGTAACATGGAATTTTCTAACAAAAACTAATAGTTATCTTTTTTGTAAGGACGTTGTCCTATCTGTACAAGCATGTTCAGTTTTGATCGATCCTACCTAGTAGATATCGAAAATGACAATGGTTTAAATTTTAAAATTTATATATATATATATATATATATATATATATATATATATATATATATATATATATATATATATTATTTCATGCTTTTAAAAAAAAATCTAATACCTGAATATCAAGGTAGCTTCGATACCCTCACTTTAGTGACAAAAAAACGCCGCATTTTCACGAAAGGATACAGTCAATAAATAGGTGGGTCTCTTCACACACCTAATCCGTATGTCAGTCAACTCAAATAATCCTCAGGTCAGATCATACCCTCTGTCAAATCGTATAAAAGACAGAACTATTTTAATATAATTGTGAGACACGCACCAAATTAGCAACAAGCAACATATCTCTGAATCCATATCCCAGAGATAGTTACGCTTAGCTAATTCATACTGATGATGACTACATCGTAGTCGAAATCTGTATTTATAAAATACAAACAAATGTTCTAAGAATTGGGGCAAAATTTGAAATGTAATAACATTATTCTGTTTGCATGTTGTGGTATTATAATTATTACTCTTTATTACTAAAAAAATATTGATGTTTTTAATCAAAAGCTTTACAAAATGGTACCAATAGTTAATAAAAATTCGCCTATTTGGGAATATTTTGAGATTCGTAATGAAGAGAATAAGCTAGCTGCGTATTTGATGTGTAACAACAAAGTTAGCAAACGCAAAACAGTAACCAAGCCAGACAAAAATCGTTAAGATTTATCTATCGTCTGCTGGCAGTAATGTATACAGCTTGTATTTTAAAATACATCCAATCTGCAAACAATGTATAGTGCATCAATCACTGTCTATGCACACCATACCATGATACTTTACTACTCTACAGGCAGACGTCCCCACCAACGTATCAAACCCGCCTCCGATTTTAATGCAGAACAAAGTGAACCATATCATAGTACACTACATATAAACAACGATAGATGCACTATATACATTGTTTGCAGATTGAGTGTATTTTCAAATACAATCAGTATAGCGAGAGGCTCTTTTCGGAAGCAGGTATTCTATCTATGAGGAAACAAGCCTTCGTTAGCTACCAAATGCTGCAAACAAATGTGCTGAAACTCATAAAACTCATCACTAACAGAGCTTACGTATTAGAAGTATAATTGGTTATTGAAAGATACATTTTTAAGTAATATTGCTTTATTTACGATTAAGGATTCGGTATTCGACCGAACATCGAATATTAAAAAAGTGGTCGAATAGGCCGAATATTTGTGGCATCTCTACTATAAATCATGTCTGGTTTTTAATTTTTAGTTCGGGATAAAATGTAATGAATTAGTCATTTTTCTCCGAAATCAGCTATTGATGAGTCGCTAGAAATAAAACCAAATTTCGAAGATATTCTGCTATAAATTGTAATATCATTCAAAGTATGAAGTATGAAATTTTAATTGAGTTGCATGTTCATATAAAATTATTCATATAAAGTTTTCTAACAATAATTCTATACTTTTAGCTTAATATCTTAGCAACAATATAGGTAATATAATTAGATTGTAAGTCTGTTACAGTTTAATTTTGTTTTGTTCAAGTGATTACCGGTAATATGGTAATTTTAAAAACATATAAAAATGAACTTTTTTTTGTATTTTTTGTTTTGTTTTAAAAACAGGTGTTTTTTTTTCTTTGTAGAAAACATATTTTTACATATATTATTAAAATATAAATATTATAATTTTTTTAAATATTATATATTAAAAGGTGTCAGAGATATTCTCATATTTAATTACAAAGGAGTACAAATAAGTTTCCGCCGTTTTAAGAAAGATGGTGTTGCACAAGGTTTAGGTTAAAATTGTCAGATGAAAGGCGGCATAAAGTAAATTTGGTCATTTAGTAACAACATAACCTTAAGGTTGTTATGAAGAAAATTTAATTTAATGACAGGTTCTTCAAAATTTTACAGCTTATTATTTCAAAAATAATAAATATCCTGTCAAATTTTGAAGTTGATCCTATTTTTAGTTTTTGAGTAAAAAAATGTTATAATTACGGATTTTAAGAGATTTTTACATAGATCAAATGGACTCGTCGGTAAAACCATGAATACAAAAATCTATATCTCGACAACCAGATATGCCAGTGTTATGAAAAATAATTATCAAAGTCTTATAAATACCTGGACCAAAATTCAAATTAATCTTGTTTTTTGTTTCTGAGATAATTAAATTTGTAGATCGAAAAATGTTCTAAATCTAGTTTTATTTTTAGTTTTTTTTATTTTTACCTAGTTTTATTTTTAGTTATATTTATTTTTATCTAGTGTTATTTAGTTTTATCAAGTTTTATCACCATGTAACTTTTTTGAAATACATAAAAACATATTTTTAATTATTAAAACTCTTCGAAAAAATGAAATTTAGGATTTCATTTTTAAATAATATTTTTTTTTTACAAATATATATTTTTTTTTACAAAAATTAAATTATTTGAAACGATTTAATTGCAAAATTTTCACTTATTTAGAGTTGGCAATGGATGAGCTATCAATGCATTTAGTATAGGACAAACTCACCACCCTCTACTTACCCCTTCCAGTTTCACAACAACCTGAAAGTATTCTTGACTTCGTATCAGCATCATGTTATTTTTTTCGTCCGAAAATGTCTAAATTTGTGCCAAATAATCATCATTTGCGGGAACTTTTAATTTACTTCTTCAATTTAAAAAAATCTGCAGCTGAGGCGCATCGATTGCTTGTAGAAGCATACGATAAGGCTGCTTAAAAAGTGAGAGATTTCAAAAGTTTACAAAAATCACATAGAGCTTGAGTAAACACCTACTTTAAATAAAAACACGGTTTCTCCGTTACACGGTGTATATACTCATATATGTAATTATATATTCTTGTTCCAATCACGTTATCATTCGAGGCACGTGCGATAAAAGGTTAAAACATATTCATGGCTGGTAATATGTAGTTTTTGTATGCACGTTCAATCAATCAACGCGAGCGAACAAACGTAAGCATATCAATAGCGTATTCATCCACAATGGGGTAATGTAATCGAACGTACCGAACGTAATGCGCGTCCCTAGTGCCTTGTTATTGTTGTTCATTTGTTATTCAATACGTTTGTAATTGATCAAGTGTCGATGTTTAGTTTATTTAGTATTCACCGTACAATGTATGTTGTTATCAGTGGGTTGTTATCAGTTACATAATGTGTGTAACTTTATAACAAAAGAATCACATCAGCCACCCCCTTTAATATGTTGAGAGTTTGTTAAATATTCAAAGATGAATTTAGTATACTACTACTCACCGAAATTGTTTTGGATACTTAAGGTGTTACATGGGTTTTGAAGGCTAAAAAATAGCATATTTTCTCGAATTTTTTTCTAATATAATAAATGAAATATTTTATTCAATCTTAAAACATATCAAACATAAACATTTGACAAATATTTCGTTAAATTTTTATTTCAAAATTTTGAAAATTCAGCCATTTGGGACCTCATTTTCTGTGATCCCTCAGAATAAAGATCCTTTGGCGTAATCAGGATAACTCATGATAGATTCATCCGAAATTAAAAAATCAAATTATATCTGTTAGTAGATATATATAGCTCGTGTGAAGGACGAAGGGAAAAAAATGAAAATTTGAATTTTTGACAGAGTTTTGTACAAAAAGGTACTATTTCTGGTATAATTTACACCACGTATTGCCTTGTAAAATTAGTTGTAATAGAAAAAAAAATCCTTCGTTCGTGCACTAGTCAATCCTATCTTGAAGAAGCGTGCAAAATTAGAACAAGATCGAATCATTATTTTTTGAGAAATCATTTCAACGGACTTCAAAAATAAAGTTTTGAGAAAAATGGAATTAAAGACAGCCAAACAATAGCTATAAACAATTGTCTCAAAATGCTTCCCATGGCTCTATCTCCTAGAATTTTACTCTAATTGACTTAAAACTTTGGAAGAATATTCTAGACATATTGTACTATTTATATTTAATAAGACAATTTTAAATCGATTTTTTTTATTTTCCAAATCGATGTAACCCCTTAAAACAGTCTTAAGAAAACAAAGAGTTGAGAAATTAGATGTGTATGATTTTTTTATATCAAGCATTTGATATGAAAGAATAAGATATGCTTTTGATATTTAAAGTTCGTTAATGTGTTGAGTTTGTTAAGAGAAAAGGGGGGTTTAGAGGAAGCAGGAATCACAAAATATGATATATCCCTCATAATATCGAAAAATGTATAAGTAAAATTAAAATTGATAGATTAATTTGAATTTGACAATCTTTCAGTTTCATAATATCACCAAAATTATCGATGAACTCTTTATCGTGAACTACGTATATACCGGGTTTTTAAGCAATTACCTCAGTTACCAACTGTTTTCGCTTGTTTTTTAGTAGAGTGGCTATGATGTAAGTAATAAATAAAAAATAACATGTGATATAATTTCTTTGATGTCAACAGTCTGGCCCTTGATTAATAGCGATTAGTTCGTCCTATAGATGGATGGCTATTTCAAAGTATATTCAGACTCTAGTCTATAAACAGATTTTAATCAACATTATAATACAATAATAATTTTCTATTTTGTACAATAAATAAATAAAATATATTTAAAAAGTTCTTTCCTTACAAAATAACAACAATAATAAATTAAATAATTCCTAAAAGAAAAAAATAACATTTAAATTATTTATATATATATATATATTTAATGGTATGAATACTTTGTTAGGAAATAAAGTATATCTGACATGAAAACGTCAAGGAAAAACTTCATCAAAATCTCATTATTTTTAGTTAGTTTTTGTTTTAGTTAAGTTTGTTCATATTAATTTCAGTTATTTTAGTTTTTCTTTTTTTTTTTTGTATGTTCTTATTTTGATAAAATTGTTTTATAATATCATTGTGGGTAATATATAGTTGAATATTTATAAGAATAGAATATCTATTCAGAAACAATTCAAATTCTGTTAAAATTGATTGTCAATCAATGAAAGTCATTGTTAATATGCTCAAAATTTGTCATATGCATAAGAAATATATATCATTGGATGTGTTTAGCGAATCAAAGCGCCAGTACTTGCCAGTACTTGTGAGCGCTTCGTGACTTATCGGCCAGGACACGACTGAGAGTTTTAGTTAGCGTGGAACATGTTTTTGAAGGATTTAATCAAATATCCTTTTATTTTAGCAAAATTTGAATTTTGCTAAAGATAAAATTTTGAACCGATAAAGATAAAAGTTATGAGTATGTTCCAATCAGACTCTTATTTCGATGAATAATAAATATAATTACATTGGAATATTTTATTTATAAAAATTGGATTTTAATTTAGAAATAAAATAAATACTAATTTAAAAATAAATCTAGGTTCAACTTATCATTTCAATGATTAACTGGGGTGTATGACCATCATGTAAATACAGATCTTACATCTTTTTAAATCGAAAATATTTGACCGATCGACAGCTTTACTTATCCCGATCCCTTAATTACAATTCGTAAAAACAAATCCTAATACAGTATTGAGACAGGTTTTTAATAAAATATATTGAATGTTGGCGCTGGGAAGTTTATAAATTGAACACAGAAGAATTTCAATTATCCGAACCCTCTTTCACGACAATGGGTTTGTATTTTTTGAAATATTCAATAGTATATTAAACTGGATAATAAACCATACGGATTGGGTCCTGTCCTAATTAATGCCGATAATAAAATTCTACTGTATGTAATTTCGAGAGTATGTAATTTACCTTTATTCGTTCCAAGAGCCGTTCAAAATATTTCGAAAACGGCGCACTAATTACATAGATAGATAGATTGTAACGGCTGCCCTGGACGGGCTACACTTCGACCATAAGGTCCATTGTGATTCCGACGGATGTGAGGATGTGAGTGGAGTGGAAGGAATTTTTGTGTATAGACTAGAAATCAGTAGGATGTGCGATTGCAGTCGACTCTAATAGAAATTATGCCGATATTCATCTGGAGTTCGTGAAGGAAACTGCAAAAAACCTTCACAAGCATAGCCGGTTACTTGGTTCTTGTTCTTACACCGACAGTTTAGTCAATTAACCGCCCCTTTGTTTTTTTCTTAATAATTGACAAACTGCCGATGTCGGGATTCGAACCCATAACCTCCGAGTTCCAAGTTGACATAACGCCTCAGATATATGCCTTAGACCGCTCGGCTACTTGGCTGGTCACTAATTACATAAGCTAAGACATTAAACGAACTATAACATTAACATTCGAACAGTCTAATTTATTCGAGTTAAACAGCTTGTTGTACAACAAAGCATTGTTCAACAGTTTTATGCCAAAGCACATATAGCTCGGTAAACACGGTGAAAATTCAAACATTTTCGACACTTTTTAGAATAATTTAAATGCACATAGAAGTCGTGTGAGAAATTCTATTCAATTATAATTATTATTATATGATTTCGGAAGAACAAAAAAAAACCATAGTATTGCATGCTATTATAAAATCAAATCAGAAAACTACAACTTTACCTTCAAATAACAACAATAATAACAATCAAATCGGACGGCTAATTATATGATCAGAATGCCGCGTGCGAACATAACGTAGACATTATGGTCACGTGACCGCCGCTATCGGTAAGGTAGGTAGAACAACCTTACATAATATATAGACAGAACTCAATTGAAATAATATTTTTCGAAAACAAAAACAAATCTTTAGTCAACACGAAACCTATTGGCAGCAGCAACGAGGAAAATGAAAACGACATTCCATTTATAGTTTGTTTATTTTTATTTTAACATTTCCTATTTCCCACATAAATTTTTCCATATTTTTAATTAATTTAAAATAATAATAATAATCTTTATTAGTTAGTTCATTCTTTAAGGTTGTGTGTTCTAGGAGTAATCGTGTTACAAAGTTTTGGCTCGCATAACCCACATTATATATAGGAATAGACTGGTTTTTTTTACATTTCAAATTTTGCCCCAATTCCTAGATTATTTTTTTGTATTTTATAAATACGTATTTCGACTACAATTTAGTCATCATCAGTATGAATTAGCTAATCGTAACGATCTCTGGGATATGAATTCAGAGATATGTTGCTTGTTGCTAATTTGGTGCGTGTCTCACCGATTAGCTAGTTACGATTAGCTAATTCATACTGATGATGACATACATTGTAGTCGAAATATACGTATTTATAAAGTACAGACAAATGTTCTAGGAATTGGGTCAAAATTTGAAATGTAATTTCAAAAAACCTAGAGTTCTTTTTGATTATTTTAATAATCTTTATGTTTTTTTTCTTATTTGAATGTCTCTCATAATTCAGTCAAGATATATATTATTCCTACTTACTCATATTTCAAATAGATTCTTACTCAATCATATTTATTCGCATAGATTCGTATAATTCTTGTTATTTACATTAAAAAAATATTTCCTCATTTCACATATTATTATTTGTGTATACTTAAGGATGTACGAGCACTAGATATAGTCCATTTATAAAATTCTTCAAAATATTTTTTGTCGTTAAATTGAAAGTGAAACTGTCACCAAATTAGGAACGAATAACATATCCTGAGACAATATAAGAGTAATTTTTATAAGAGTGATGTTAACAAGAGTTAATTGAATGAAAGTAATTTTAACAAGAGTAACTTCAATAAAGTTTATTATATTTTAATTTATTTTGTTTAATTTTATTTATTTTTTATTTTTATCTATTGATTTCGATTTACTATCTGTTTCTAATTGTCAAAGAGTAAATTACGACTGGTTAATTTATACTGATGATGACTACTTTGTAGTTGAAATACGTATTTAAAATATAAAAACTGATCTAGGTATTGGGGCGAATTTGAAATTTTATTTCAAAAACCTAGAGTTCTCATTAATTATCATTTGATAATCTAAAACTTATCCAAATGACCAAATATTCAGTAAATGTTTTTTAATTGTTTACCGTTAAAGCTGTATATATTTTCTTTTCTTTATATGTTTTTATTCAATTTTAATAATATTTTCTAGGTTCTGGACAAATTCAATTATGGCAATTTCTACTTGAATTATTAAGTGATTCATCGAATGCGGCATGTATCACGTGGGAGGGTACAAATGGTGAATTCAAATTAACCGATCCAGATGAGGTGGCACGTCGATGGGGTGAACGTAAATCAAAACCAAATATGAACTATGATAAACTCAGTAGAGCTTTAAGGTAAATATATATTGGTATTAAATTTCGAAATATTTCCTAAATATGGATTACATACTCTGCCGCAATACTATTTAATCTGTCACATTGATTATTAAATGGCGGAATGTGCAAAGCTATAATTCCTACTTGAAGGGAGTTCCAGCATGAAATCACTTTTATACAGATTTTGCTCTTTTTTTCACAGGCTAAAAATAACGTTTTTTAATAAATCCCGAAGTTTCAGATTTTTTGACCGTTTAGAACGTAAGATAATTAATAACAAAGTAATCACTCTCTCTCATTAGAAGCATGTCAACTTCATGTCCGTCCCACTATTATCTGTTGTTTCAAAAATATACTCGACAGAATTTAAAAAAAAAACTAGGAGAGTAAAGATAAATATTTATAAAATAATTTTTTTTTAAATTGCGTTTTATCGTCTTGTTTTTGAAATATAATAGTTTTTAAAAAAATTTTCTTTCAAAATTACATTAATTTATATATAAATATGTGTAGGTGTTTATATGTATTTGTTCCATAATAAAAGCAAACCGGGGTTTTGTCCTGATTATACAAGATAGTGCTGGAACTACCTTACGCCAAATAAAGATGCACTTCATAGAAACCTACCAACGTATGAATAGCCACTTTCTTGAGTGTTAATCATGTGATATGTATCTATGGAAGCCTACAAACATACCAGATACAAGCCATCCTTTACTCGTCCTTTGAGATTCTGAAAGAAATCGCCGGAGAGAAGGTGGTTTTTCGTGGCTGCTAATCTCGATAAGATTCTGTAGTTTCAATTACTTTCAACTGAATATGCCACACAAAAAGTAGTATTTCTTACAGTTAGTGGCGGGGCAAGACCAAAATTTGATGTGGACAAGGTACATTTTGCGATGCCCTCTAGTGGCGCAAGAAACAATGTTATAAATTAAAAAACAGCTGAAATATAGCTTTTTACTTTATATAGTATAGATAACTAAACTATATTCTTAGACTAACATTAAAGAAACAGAAATTTCCTGCTTTTAGCCTTACTAAACTTCTTAATGATTGTGCCGTAATTCAGCTTAGATGCTATATCTGCTTCAATAGATAAAACTGCCAAAGCTGAAAGTCTTTCCTGACCCATCGTACTTCTCAGATAATTTTTTATTAGTTTTAATTTTGAGAAGCTGCTCCTTTAAGCGGAGGCTGTACTTATCGGTATTGTTAAGAAAATTCAATAGACAATGTAAATATTTGGGTAAATCTCTTTCAAGTTATTTTCTAATTATGTATTGAAACAGTTCTTTTACATCTTTCATTAAGTCTGGTACATTTAGGATCATTGTTTGTAATTCTTCATACAGTTCCTGCAAGGTTGGAAGTCACTACTTTCACCCATTCGCAGGACAACGCAACGCCAACAAATGTTGCTAGACTAAATAAAACAAATTTGATATGTCAATATGTTTATCGATTTATGACGAGTCTATTTTCACGTTGCGCCGGAGTTATGCGTAATCCACTGAGGCGCGAGGCTGTGGACGGTGGCCCACGTCACCCACGCCTAACGCCGCCTTTCCTTACAGTGGACAGGTTGCACTGAAAGAGAGACTCCAATTTAGCCAAACAACACAGATATCTCAGAAATAAAACAGAATCTAACATTTTGTAAAATAAATAAATGCATGATGGCGACATCTATGATAAGTCTACTGTGAAAGTTTCACACAAACCTCGTTATCTAAAATTTCCGCAAAAATACTTTAAATTATCCTGAATCACTTTCAATGCTAAAACATACATTCCCTATAATACCAAACTTCTCTTACAATGAATGTGTCTCTTATGAACTGGGTCGTTTTTAAAAAAAAAGACATAATAATAATTTTCACCATTATGTTCCGTTTGAACACACAGAAAGTTTTCCACAAGCATTTATTTACCTACCACACAATAATAATATGTGACACAACCAATGTTATGTGTAGTAGTGATAATTTCCGCAGGTATTTTCACGAAAAGTCTGTTAAGGATAACTTAATAATAATAAAATATAAACATAAAAATTGTGTACATAGGTTTGTGTTTGGTGGTTTTGATATGTAGAAAAACAATTTATATAAAATTTTGCAAAATAATTCAAAAACTACTTAAAATGAATTAGTAACATATCCTCCGGAGACGGAGGTTTTCCTGAATGTCATTTCATCAGATTCCGGTTGGAAATAGAAGTTATATCTATAGAGTTTTCATGTGTTTATCAAAACGATTTAATGTAATTGTTATATGATGACAATATTTATAAACACTTTTCAACAGTTTACATTTGTTTATTTGTTTATGTGTTTGATGTTAGAATTTTCTTTTTTTTTAATTTGTGTATTTTTAAGTGTTATTTTATTAAAATGGTTTAAAAAACCTGAACTGAAATATCATATTGTTGAAAGTTTTAAAAATATTACTGGAGTAGAATAATCTCTATTTTTAATGCCGACAGTACACACTCGTCGAGAGCACTCGGCGAATGTCTTGGCGAGATATTCGTAAGGCGAAGAGCCGCGAGTGGAGCTATGTATACGTTCGCTGAGTGTTTAGCCGGTAATACAGTTCTCGTCAGTTAGTCAATGTACCTTAGCCGGAAATTACGTTGGTATACCTGAAAAGTTACATTTTATGCTATTCTAAGTGAATAGCATTCAATTTACTGTATTTTGTCCTGTAAATAAATGTACCATTGAGTAATTATTAGAGATAAATAGTTATTATTTAGATAAAACTGCGTAAAATAAGCTAAAGTAAATCGTAACTTGAAAGTCAATACGATAAATAAAATAAATATTTTATTGAAGTTGTTATCGAAGTAGGTCACTTTAATGACTGACCATAAAGACGTATTATTGTCAATAAGTTTTTATGATTCAAAAATATTTGACCGCATACAAAATTTGCATAATTTAGTAGCATGACAATTCAAAAATATTTTTTTAAATGAATAATTGAAATTTTTGTCAATTATATCAATTACTTCTATTAGTATTGGATGTTATCCTCTAAATGAGTCCTTCAATCTACTAGGATTAAAGACTAAACTGAGTAGAAGTTTTAATATCCAAAAACTATGGTTTTTAATTCCTAAGAGGAAACAAGGCGTTCTAAAAAAACACCACCAAGGTACTTGAATCATCCAGTAAAGAACTGTGACGGAAGTCGATCATAATGTTTATATATTTAGCCGCCAGAAGACCAATAAAACTGACCAATAATATTTATTTTAAACCTACTTCTTTCTCGAATAGTTTATATGTTATAATTTGGCTACCAGAGAATTCACATAAAACTGACCAATAATATTTATTATAAACCTAGAAAATCTCCTTTTAAAAATTTATCGGTACCAATGAAATATATAACAAATATTTTACTATTATATCCATGACACAAACCGCTGTATAATATATATATAGGGTAGCGAGATACTTTGATTTACGCCAATTTTGCTAAACAAGCATGGAATATCTCTTAATGAAAGCTCTCATTTTTAGGGCTCGCTGGTCAGATAATAATAATACTAATAATAAAGTACCCCAATTAACAGCCCACCTGTTTGGCAAAGGCCTCCTCCAGAGATGCCTAAAAAGTGCTCGTTCTTAAAAAATGCTTTCGGAGACCAACGACCATCAGCATGGTTAACCAGTTCATCATGCCATCTGGTCGCTTGCGTTCCTATTTTCCTGAGCGCATGGTAAAACATCCAGGCTGTAGCTAGATATGTCCAACGCTTGTTCAATAAGCGTGCTACGTGGTCAGCCCATCGCTATTTCAATTTTTTAACATCAACCGTGGCATCTCTAGTTTTAGTTCTGGATCTAATCACGGGACAGCGCACTCTGTCCCTACGATTGATGCTGAGCATACGTCTTTCTTAAATTTTTTGGCACACCTTTAGCACACATAGTTCTTTTTTGTGAAAGCCACACGTAAGTCAGATATAACCCTTTAAATGTCGATTTTTTTGGGATATCCAACGTTAAGGACAAAAAAAGATGTCCTTTATAACTTCAGTCCTATTTAACGTCAATGATTAAGCTTTTCACTTTCTGCAGTCCCATTTTTTAAAACTTAATACTATCAACTTATTTCAGAAAAGTTTTGTCTAAAATACATTTGCTCTTTAATTTCAAAATTTTCCCCATTTCCTATATCAATTATTTATATTTTATAAATACGTATTTCGACTACAAAGTAGTCATCATTAGTGTGAATTCGGTAATCCTAACTATCTCCGGGATATGAAATCGAAGATATACTGATCCTCGCACCAATTACGAGTAAAATTACGAGCTACGAGTAAAATCTTTTCGATTTCATATCCCGGAGATAGTTACGCTTAGCTAATTCATACTGATGATGACTATTTTGTAGTCGAAATACGTATTTATAAGATATACAAATAACTGATATTAGGAAAAACCTTGAGTTCTGTAATCTTTATCCATCCCATCGAAGTAATTTACGATGGTCAAATAAAATTAACTACCCTGTATATTCAATATGTATTTTATCGATATTTCAGATTTTTCTTTTCCTGTCTATCTCCGGGATATGGAATCGAAGATATGCTGATCCACGCACCAATTGGCAACAACGAGTAACATTTTGTCGATTCCATATCCCGGAGATAGTTACGCTTAGCAAATTCATACTGATGATGACTATTTTGTAGTCGAAATACGTATTTATAAGATATACAAATAACTGATATTAGGATAAACCTTGAGTTCTGTAATCTTTATCTATCCCTTCGAAGTAATTTACGACGGTCAAATAAAATTAACCACTCCGTATATTCAATATGTATTTTATCGATATTTCAGATTTTTCTTTTCCTGTCATATGTATTCAGAAACCATTATTATTGTGTACACAGTCATCATCATATAGTTGTAATATTATATAAAGAATTGTCGTTCGGTATTCGCTGTTAACCACATAATATGTGTCGTCTGGGTACAAACTCTCTTGCTATCAAACTTTATCAATTTATTTATTTATTTATTTTATATAACAAAATAATATGGAAAAAAATGAGAAAAAACAATAATAATAACAATAATATTGTTTATTCATTGACCTACTAAGAATAGATAAGTTTTTTTATTCATTGAAATATAAAGTGTTTATCTATTATTATTAATATATTTCAATAGCCTGGCAGACTGTATTTAAATACTGCAGTATTGCAAAAAAAAAAATTTATTTTTAATTAAATTAGTTTATTTTATTTTTATCTGATTCTTTTCCAGTGTAAGAAAAATATAAATATTAAATATAATATTATAGATAGTATGAAATTATATAGCAGATATTCTCGGGAATATTTTTATTTGTGTCTGGATTATATCCGGCAAAAACTTGAATTGAGGGATTAATAGGAGTGCATTTTGACCGTATGGTCGATTGTGCTCCACTTCTACTTCCGTCCGACGAGATACGCTTCTCATATATGTTGGCCATTGCCAGGAGCTTGCTTATCAGGTGTTCCTGAAGGTTCATATATTCGGGGTGAGATGCACCGAATATCCTGTATCTGCTGTAACCCAGAGGTTCGCAGTCAAAGATAATGTGGCTGAAGGTTTCTTCCTCCTCGCCACACAATCTGCACTCAATGGACCCGTTACGGAGTCCCATTGTGTGCAGATGCTTTCGTAGAGGATAATGCCCGGTAATGAATCCGGGAACCCTCCGCAGTTTCATCCTGTTCAGGTTCAGTGCATCGAGAGATAGCCTCTTCGTTGCACTCTAAATCAGTATTTTCCCGAGCTCCTGCCGCGGTTTTTTCCCCAGTAATCACGGTATTAAGCATTTGCGCACTCGTTGATCACCTATTTACATGCAGTCCTTGGAATTCCTAAAATAGGCTCTGGGCTTATGAAGGGTATTTCGACTCCTTTCTTTGCTAAGGCATCTGCTTTCGAAACCACTGTGACCCGGCACCCAGATCAATTTAACATTATTCTGTTTTGCCAGCTGCAGCAGTTCCTCCAGACAATTCTTGACTACCATTGAGGTGACCTCAGTTCCAGGTAAGGCTTTTAGAGTAGCTTGACTGTACGAGAAAATACATACGTTCTGGTTTATATGTCTGAACTGGCATACCCTTGTCAGCGGAAAATAAACTTTAAAATGTCACTCGCCAGACTTTTGCTTCAGCAAATATTTTTATGACTGCATCAGGGTCATGTCTGAAAACATTAGCAGTTTTGTGTTCTATGGAGCTTGCAAGCTTCTTAAAATTTTCGTACTAATCATTATCTGACATCAAGCTACAAGCTGCTACAGTAGTTGACCCGAAAATTTGGAGACCTCTGAGTTTGGGGTAACCAGTGATTGCTGCCTGTCACACCCCCGGTAATAAATGAACACAGAAGGCAGGTACACAGGATATAAAAACAAACGAATGAAGTTATATACATATACCTTCAAATTGATATAGTAAAATAGAGGAAGTCATTTTATTTTCAAATTTTCATTATAATTATTGTTTCGAATAAACGAATATTTCATTTCAGTAAAAAAAAAAACTAGAAACAGTTTCATTTAATATTCATTTCACATCAAATTTTGATTTATGAAACATCATACCACACGTATTTCTACCAAAAATATGTATAGTTTTCTGTAATCGTGTTAATTCTAGTTGTGTTTTTATACAAAATCAAATTGATTTCGAGTCTTCCATTTTATTATTAAAAGTATTCACTCAAACAAAATTTCTCAAATACTGTGAGATGACCAAATATTCTACTTTCAGAAAGACTGGGTATAGTGCAAACTTTTGTAATAAACAGTGTACACTTGGCCACAAGTTGATATGATTTTATTAATTTTATAGTTGTTTTGTATCTTATTCATTCGGTTTTCGAAGATAATTTTCGAATAAAAATTTTTTTGCTATATTTCTAATGAACAACTTTTATAAGAAGCATTTTTTCGAAAACCAAATCAATGAAGCACTAATCAATTATAAAATTTTAAAAATGACATCCACTTTTTTGGTCCATGAATATTTGTTATCAAATAAGTTTCTATTAAACAAAAACATTTTTTAAAATAAACTTTTTATAGTAAAACTAATTTTCTAACTAACTTTACGTCTTATGTGTTTTTCGATTTGTTCAATATTAAGAGAGATATACCAAATTTTGTGTCTCCCCTTCCCTCTGACCCACCCCCCTTTTCCCCTTGTCGATTCTTGTCATGCTTACCATAAAAATACATAGTCATCGGAACTGAATCAACATATAAAAATTAAACTTCGTAGGATTAGAGGAAGTGGTTCTAATTCAGCTTGCAAGATTTGACCCGAACATACATACATACATACATACATATATACATACATACATACATACATTGCAAGTTAAATAAAAGCTTGTAAAATAACAAAATTCAAAAAACAAATAATTCTCCTAGAAATATACAAAAAAATCGACCAATCGAATTTTGATGGAAAATGAAATTGCACAATTAAAAAAAACCAACTACACAGTTTGTGTTTTAACTTAATGTGTATTTCATATCTATAGTCTGTTTAGAAATACCCGAAAAGTTTTTACAATAAATTCATAGTATAAAGTGAGTACTTTCATACATGACAAAACAACGATAAAATTTACGTTAATATTTCAATTTTTCTATGTGATCATTTCTAAAATATGAAGACTTTTTTTGTCTCCAAATTTAAAATCTTTAACATCGGACCGCAAAAGTGTTTTAAAGAAGAACATTTTTGATTCTACACTCGTGTGTAGGTTTGCCTATCAATATTTCTACGAATCTTCTATTCTATTGGTTTACCAAATGAATAAGGTTAAATCTACTAAATAATGAGGTAATAACAATAATCGGAATTTACCTCCATTTCTGAGACTCCATCGTCTATAACAGACGCCACCCACATTATTATTTTCCAACCTTTATAAGTTCTTTTTTTACACGACACATTAACGATGTGAGTGGAGGACAAGTAATTTCTATGCAAACTTGGAATTCGTAGGTTATGTGAAACTGTAGAAGACCTTTACAAATATAGCCGGTTACTTCGTTCGTGTCCATATGCTGTAGTCAATTAATCGCCCCATTCATTTTAATTGACAAACTGCCAACGCCAGGAATTGAACCCGTAACCTTCCAGTTATAAGCAAGCAGAGCACGTTATACCGCTACGCTACTTTGGACAGCGCTACTTTTATGGCCCATAGTACCATATAATTGTATAGCCAAGAGAATTGCAAACATTTTCAAAATTTCAATTCGATCGGATTATGGGATAGGTGGGTAATAATTTGTTAGGTTAGGTAGCACTAGCTGCCCGGGTGAGACACACTTAGGTCACAGGTCCATTGTGATACCTGAAAAGGGGAGCTATTGTTTCTAAGACCATTTGCAGCTACTCACGAACAGCAAAAGAGAATAAAAAGAGAAGTAAAAGATAATTAAAAAGATAATGTCTTGAAAGAATGATAGACCCAAGTTTGTCAGTCTTCCTGTAGCAAGAGCTGGACAGCTCCTGTTGTAACAGCTCCTGCAATAGTCCTGGTGCACTGATAGATCCATGCGCTCAGCATGTTTGCATTTATCGAGTTTAGTCAAGTTAAATAAAAGCTTTTAAAAAACCCAAACCATAATTTTTCTTACTGCATACCTATGCCCATAACCTCTTTTTATTGAAAAAATTCAATTGTTGGTATTTCTGAAAGATATATAGTTAAAATTGACTGGGATTTGAACGTTATACCACCGCCAATAATGATAACAGTTAACGATGATCAATTTGGAAATACTAAATAACTAAATGGTTGTTAGTTTTATGTTATAGAGAAGATAATTGAATAAAAAAAAATCAAAACAACAAAACAACCCAGAACTACATACATACACACACATACACACACACACATTGATTACAATTGTATTTAGCAGTGGTTCAGTTCAATTCAGTTGTTGGATTCGTTCTACACAACATCATCACAAAAATTCAATTTTATTTGCAATTATTTATACGAATTGGAATGGTATAGAGCCAATTGAGTTTTATATATTGTTATTATTATTTATTCTATCGTGTTGTTTCCTCTTCTTTTTTTTTTACTCGTAACTCGTAACTATGTGCTGCTGCTGTAGTGATGGTTGCATAACGTAAAAATATAAAATACTATATATACACTGCACAGCAGAAAAAGTGGCGCACTTTGTAAAATTCATTTAAATTATTTCTCTGGAAGTTTTTCGCATATTAACTACATTTTTATAAATTTGTTTACGTTTTTTTTGTTGATATGGGGGTAAAATTGGCTACCCAAAGGCTTCCTATAGATTCTAATCTTGCTACTAGTTTCAAAAAATGTTACAAATGTTGCTGAAATAAATTTACTTCCCAGAGAGTCAGCCGTAGTATCAAAGCTCACTGTAAATCATCGAAGAACCCACACAGAACAATCCCCAACACTGGGCCACCTCCAAATTACACACTTTCAGTAATCTTACATTTAGAATAACGTTCACGTGACCTTCAGGAGCTTCTAACATATTTATCTGACAGATACAGTGCATATCGAGAATTATCTGCAAAGAAAAAGACCTTTCATTTATTTCCATTCCATATTATGAGCTTTCGACCGGCTCTTGGATGATCTACAGTGAGCTTTGGAGCTACAACAGACCTCCTAGGTCGTAAGTTCATTTCAACAAGTTTTTTCTAACATTTTTTGCACTAGTAGCAACATTAGGATTTATACGGAGCTTTTGGGCAGCCTCTGAAGTCGTAGAAACACTCCAAAGAGTATACAATAAAATTAAACGATCGAAATTCTTATTTTAAAATGGCTACCACGTAATTCAGAGTGAAATCCAATAGAACATCACTGGAATGAACTGGTCCGATGTATATGAGGAAGCATTAACCCTTCTGATAGCTCACAGGAGCTCATAACAGCTTTAATGCCAGAATGGGAGGTAATCACTCAAAATGCCGTAGCGAACCTAATCAAAAGTGTGATTACAAGACTTGAGACAGCCATTAGAGCCAGACGAGGTAATATCTACTGTTAAAAGTTTAATTCCATTCAAAAATCTCGAAGAAGTGCTTGTTTTTTATTATATAATTTATGAAATTTTTTTTATTAGGATTATAGTTTTTCTATAACAATTTTACCCCCATATCAACAAAAAAATATACAAATTTATAAAAATATAATTTATATGCAAAAATATTCAAAAGAAAATAATTTAAATGAATTTTTTATGGTGTGCCACTTTTTTTGCTGTGCATTGTATATAATATATATGACGTAGTACTAACTAGCTATGAGTTTTGGACACACGGACACATAAAAAAAATCTATCTATGGTTTATTTGTTTGGGAAATTGGTATATTATGTTGTTTTAATGAACTTCCATATACAATTTGTACTCTATTTTTTTTTTGTTCATTTGTGTAATCCTCAATATACAGACCGTTTTCAAAAGCATTTCTATTAGAGAATCAATGTTAAATAAATAAAATATTTACTATAAAACCATACACATACATACATACATCTGGCTATAGCTTGTGGTGTATGGTGTTTGATATCATTTAAGAGTAGGGGTGTTGCGATGCACATTATAATTGATAATATTTATCATTCCGTATGTGAATGCATGGGAAATATTTGTTTGTGTGTTTTATTGGTATTACCGTATTTCAACAATGGGTTATTACACAATAATAACGCATAACATAACGCATAACGCGAAAGCAAAGCGTTCATTAGCGCGATATACATACTTAGAAAGGTAAAGAGGCATTGTAACGCATACAGCTAGTAGCTTATAAAAAGCTTGAAACTTTAGAAATTTGTATGTGTGCAAAATTATTACAATAAATTATATGTTTCGTAATTCTTTTTACAGGTATTACTACGATAAGAACATAATGACCAAAGTACATGGTAAACGATATGCATATAAATTCGACTTCCAAGGATTAGCTGCGGCTACACAACCAGCATCCAGTGATCCAACAGGGTACAAATATCAAAGTGATCTATTTATGAGTTCATATCATCACAGTGCGAAATTAACATCGTTCATGTCACCACATGCTGCCATACCGTCATCATCAGGTTTGTTTCTTATCTATTTTATTTTATCATCTTATATCCGCTGCATTTTTTTCAACAGCTCTATGCTTTATAAACATTTTGGAGCTTTGAAATTGTCTCCAATCCTATGAATTTCAAAGATTAGACTATACAATTTAAAAGAAAAAAAACTTCCGTAGCCCATAGAACCACAAGATCGTTTAACTTAAAAATTATTTTACTCATTTGTTTTAAGAGTAAAAAATCGATACATAACTTTTCTCAACGCTCCCACCAAAATTTCTGATCTTTGTTTCATACCGATTTCGAATTCCATCATTAGATCATCTCTATGGTTCCATATAATCGTCAGACCCGGATCTACGATTTTTGCGCCCCGGGGCAGAAACTTGATAGTGGCGCCCCCTCTCTCCAGCGTTTGAGATAAATTGTCTAAAAAAACTCACAAATATATAATGGGTGGCATTTTTTGCGACCGGGAGAATAATAACCCTTTGTACTCTTTATATATATATATATATATATATATATATATATATATATATATATATATATATATATATATATATATATATATTTAAGTTTCCTATATTTAATTTTATGTTACACAAATGAAAAAGTTGAAACCAGGAAAGACGACAGACAATCAAGACATTTCTTCAACCTTTAGGTCTCAGCATTATTTTCTCTCTAATCTTGCTACAGCTTTACATGGCGTGCTTTCTTTTCTGCAAAAGAATCTATTATCTCATCAAAGTCCGCCTCAAAGGCAGTTTTATTTTCAATGGCTAAGATTGCGAGACCAGAAAGACGTTCCTGACGCATTGTTGAACGCAGATAACTTTTAATTATTTTCAGTTAGCTGAAGCTTCGCCACAGCTTGCAGATGTCGTAGGTAATGTGCAGTATATTCTTAAAGCTATACTTACATTAGGAAACGTTTCTTGCAAGTCATACTTGTACAGATGTTGTAACATGTCGAATGCACTCGCATGCACGGGAATTTGAGTTTAAATAATTTATTAATTTTATGAATAATTAAAGTTTTAAAATCAAATGAATAATTGATAAAACAACGTGCGCTGCGCTGGAAGCTAGTCTCTTTGTGAAACAAGTTTTTTTTTAACATTAAATTAAGATTTTGGCGCCTCCTAAAAATGCCGTCCAGGGCAGGTGACCCGGTTTATACCCCCCCCACCCCCCCCCCCCGCCTAGATACGGGGCTGATAATCGTATTGTCATCGGTCGTCGCTTTCAAGATTTGAATCAAGTATACG
Source organism: Nineta flava (assembly GCA_963920215.1). Lineage (NCBI taxonomy): Eukaryota > Metazoa > Arthropoda > Insecta > Neuroptera > Chrysopidae > Nineta > Nineta flava. Next base: position 126,602,548 of record OY986041.1, read on the forward strand.
AATTAAAACTAAATAAATCCTTTTAATAAAAAAATTCCTTTTGTAAATTGGAATAGCTTTCTTTTATCCAGATCGGAATTGTAGTTGAATTCTTCAACAGGATTATCTTAAATCGTAATTATTATTTAAAATTTAGAGTTTACATCTCTATATAATATATACTTGAAGGTTGCGATTTTTTGCGATAATAGACAAATTAATTTGATTTATATCTAGATACAAAAAGATATATTAATTGAATAACCACTGCCTTAAAACGACTGCTGGTTTTTTATAGAAAAAAAAGAAGGTTATACGAATTTAAAAAAATTTGTAATATTTAACTCTACATAATATAATACAAATAATTGTCCGATAGTAAGCAAGTTTTTTATGTACTAAAGATACCGGATGATTTAGGAACTGTGACTTATAAATACTCTTCAATAATGGAGACTTTATGAGATCACTCTTAGACGCTTAGACGCTTAGACGTTTCTTTCAAAAATGATTAGACGGTAGAATTTGAAATTTGGTATATTATTAAATCTATTTGCGGGAACGTATTTCAACAGTCAGATATTATGAAATTTTTTTATGGAGGTAAGTTAATACTTCTCTCACGATTACAGCAGATACAATATATTCGGTTCATCTCATCCCGAATATATTTACCTTCAAGAAAACCTGATAAGCAGGCACCTGGTTATTGCCAAGATATGAGAAAAGCAACCCTCGTCATACTGAAGTAGAAACGAGAATACAGTGGACCATAAGGTCGAAGTGGAATACTTTTCATACCCCCAGATTTATCCATCTATCTAGGACTCCTCTGGTTATCATGTAGAGTGAGGGATATCATTTGGAGAGGCTACTATTATGGATTCCAAAAAAAAATGTTTTCTAAATTTTTGGTGGCTTGAAACTAAAAAGATATAATTCGAAACGTGTGAAAAAGTACCGTTTCCCTCTCCAATCTTAATACCATGGATACTACACAAGGATACCGAACTCCATGTAAACAAATAATTGGCAAAAAAAAGATGTCAGTAGTGTCGCTTCTATGCCGGAAACAGTGGTGAGAGTATAAGGCGCGAGTTTTAATTGAAAAACATTACGCACTTATAGCATTATAAAAATTATTTGCAGCCAAAGTGTTTTTTCAATAAAATACTTTTTTTAATAAACGATAAATAATTTCAATTTTTCAATAAGGAATTAGTTGAAACAAATTGCATACTTCTAAATAATCACTACGAAATAAAACTGGTTACTTGCTTACTTCACTCCTTACTTATTATACTATATTCACTTCGGTACGGATTGCAGTACGGATGAACAACTAGCAACGTTAGTGGCATAAAAAGTAAATATTACTATTATCATTTCATTGCCATATTTTGCAAGTCTCCCGTTTGAGTTCAGTATCCTTGTGTAGTATCCATGCTTAATACAATCATAAATAGTGTTCAAAATGGCCTCCAGTATTGTATTGTATGTATCCACGTCTCAAATATTGCATGTATCCGTAATTCCTTGAACACATTGTACCGTTCAAAAATTGTAATATTTTAAGTATCAGTGAAGTATTTTTACATTTTAATAACTGTTGTACAAATGGAGTGCACTCAACACTTGGTGTGGGTTACGTCACACACATAATGACGTAATGGGCATGACGTTGATTGTGTGTATTGTTTTGGAGAGCGGACTCGAGGAAATAATACAACCTTCTCGAGTAGTAGTGGTATATATATATATATATACATATATATATATATATATATATATATATATATATATATATATATATATATATATATATATATATATGAATTTTCTATACAATACCTACCTACCTACATAATATATGTGCAATAAGTCTGTTCGTCACTGGATCTACTTGTGAGTTAGTCCGTTTACTTGTGAGCTAGTCCATTGCAACAACCATTTCAACAAAATATAACAACAGTGAGAGACTTGAACAATAATCATCATACCTAGAATTGAATGTGGAACAAAAACGAAACCCTCTGCCAAGTCAGAGAATTATTTATTTTGATGCTCAGTTTATACCATTCTAACTTAAAACTACAATTTTGTGGCTTGATAGTCTTACAACGCTTTAGTTAGATTACTCAGGGGCAGCAGTAGAACCGAGCAGGGTGGTGAGTAGGCCCCATCTCAGAATCTACGACGAAGGAGCAAAAGCTATCAAAAACCTTGCGACCCAGAAGACCGAGTTTCAAATTCAAACATTTAGTTTGAAGATAACCTAAGGTGGCCTAATTTTCTTGGGTTTCTAAATATAAATCGGCCTGTTAGACCTATTGCCGTCTTACCAGCCAAGTAGTCGTGCGATCTAACGCGATATATCTACTTGGGGACTGGAAGGTTATAGGTTCGAATCCCGACATCAGCAATTTGTCAATTATTAATACAAAAAAAAGGCGGTTAATTGACTAAACTGTCGGCGTATGGACAAGAACGAAGTAACCGGCTATGATTGTGAAGGTTTTCTGCAGTTTCCTTCACGAACTCTAGATGAATATCGGCATAGTTCCTACCAAAGTCGGCTGCAGCCGCACAACCTACCGATTCCTAGTATACACACAAAATTCCTTTCACTACGCTCACATCGTCACATCCTTAAGCATCACAATGGACCTTATGGTCGAAGTATGTCGGAAGACATTCGCCGAGTGCTCTCGCCGAGTGTGTACTGCCAGCATAAAAAGTATTGACAATTCGAACTCAAGCTGTATATTTACTACCGATACTAATGTTATTAATACAATAAAAAGGCGGTTAATTGACTAAACTGTCGGCGTATGGACAAGGACGAAGTAACCGGCTATGCTTGTGAAGGTTTTCTGCAGTTTCCTTCACGAACTCCAGATGAATATCGGCATAGTTCCTACCAAAGTCGGCTGCAGCCGCACAACCTACTAATTCCTAGTATACACACAAAATTCCTTCCACTTCGCTCACATCCTCACATCCTTAAGCATCACACTGGACCTTATGGTCGAAGTATGTCGCCGAGTGCTCTCGCCGATTGTGTACTACCAGCATGAAAAGTATTGACAATTCGAGGCCAAGCTGTTTATTTACTACCAATACTATTGTTCTAAAAACCTTTCTGGTGCTAAGATCTTATTTTGAATCTGCTACCATATGTTTTTTTTCATTATAAAAGTATATGTTTTAAACTTGACATTATAAAAGTTGTATTTAAAATAATTTAACATTTTTAAATGAAAAGTTTCTAAACATTTCAAATATGAACGAACGAACAGTGGTTAGTAGAATACAATAGGTATTACAAAACAATAATAATTATTAAGAATATTAAGTATGTTTTTTGGGGTGGATTATTGTTACAAATTCATATATATATATATATATATATATATATATATATATATATATATATATAAAATATATAATATAATACATTTTATTATATTATACATTTAATATTATAATATATATATATATATATAATATATTATTATTTATATATATAATATTTAACTTATTTATTAAAGAAAAGAAATAGATTTATTCAATTATATTGAAATTACTTTATACATCTCACTTTTTTAAATGTACCTAAACTATTTTTATCAAATTTTTAAAAGGTTTTTATTTAACTTCACTTTCGTATTTCGTCTGCTTCAAATCTTACAACCCACTTTTCACATACTGCTGCTTAACCGCACGTTTCTCATAAAACTTTGCACGCGTTTCCTCATGATAATAAAACAATATGGTTCTATTGGCCACAAAAATAGAGCTTATTTTTCAAACTTTTTTAATTGATTTTATGACCTAATTCATTCCGTTTTTGGGAAAATGTTTCTAATAAAATATTGTTAGTATTAAAATTTCAAATTCGCCCCAATACCTAGATCAGTTTTTGTATTATAAATACGTATTTCGACTACAAAGTAGTCATCATCAGTATAAATTAGCTAGTCGTAATTTACTCTTTGACAATTAGAAATAGATAGAAAATAGAGATCAATTGACAAAAATAAAAATAAAAAAATTAAACAAAATTAATTAAAATAAAATAAATTTTATTGAAATTACTCTTGTTAAAATTCAATTCGATTTACTCTTGTTAACATCGCTCTTATTAAAATTACTCTTATATTGTCTCAGGATATGTTATTCGTTGCTAATTTGGTGATAGTTTCACGATTATATATTTTGAAATTTTATTTCAAAAACCTAGAGTTCTCATTAAGTATCATTTGATAATCTAATATTTATTGTTAGTATATTTATAATGAACAACATATATTCGAAGCACTTCTTCGAAAACCGAATGCATAAGGCGCAAATAAATCATAAGGATGGAATTCAAAAATATGGCATGAGACAGAAATTTTAAATTTTGGTGGTGGCGTCATGATAATTATGGGAAGTGGGTCTATAAAGTATAGGCTAGTTCTCTCATACTATGTCTTAGCTAACTTTAATGGAATTTGACCATAAGTATTGTATTGTGACGCTTAAGTAATACTGCCAATGATATGTAAAAATTTACCCATACGTCAGATCATCTTTGGTGTAGTGTTAAGCACGCTGGGATAGAAATCCAGAAGTCCGAGGTTCGTTTCCTAGTTGACGAGTAAAATTTTTTCATATCCTATAATTTGTAGTGATTATAGCTAAAAGTTTTCCGAATGAAAAATGTTTCATATCCGACGGTTCACTATTATTAAATGTAATTTTCAACGTTACCCATAGATAGATAAATAGATGGTAGAGGCTGCCCTGGACGGGCTACACTTCGACCATAAGGTCCATTATGATGCCTAAGAATGTCAGGATGTGCATGTAGTGGAAGAAATTGTTGTGAATAGAATAGGAATTAGGAGAATGTACCGCTGCAGGCGACTATGATAGGAACTATGCTGATATTCATCTGGAGTTCGTGAAGGAAACTGCAGAAAACCTTCTCAAGTATAGCCGGTTACTTCGTTCTTGTCCATACGCCGACAGTTTAGTCAATTAACCGCGCCTTTTTTTCCTTAATAATTAGTGTTTCACCGAGGCTACGAGGTAACCTCGCCTCGCCTCGGCCCTCGGTTACGAGGCACGAGGCGAGGCGAGGCGAGGTTTAAAATTTTAATCCTCGTTACTAACCGAGGCGAGGCGAGGTATATTGTCCCAAAAACCTCACCTCGGTCGAGGCAAATTTACAAAAAGTAAATTTAAAAAAAAAATAATATAGTGATACATGAAGCAATAGATAGATTATTTGGCAAATATTTTTCAAATGTCCAGCGATCCTACCTAGTAGATGTCAAAAGTCATCGTCTCTAAAATTTATATACATATATATATATAAATTTTTTTTACCATATTATGTACATTCATGAAAATATGTCAAAGTTAGTAAAAATTTTCCCTCGCCTCGGCCGAGGCGAGGCGAGGTTGATTACTGGCCCAACCGAGGCGCGGCGAGGCTAGCCAACGTTCTGCCTCGGCCGAGGCGAGGCGAGGCGAGGTTGATATTTAAAAAAGCGAGGCGAGGCGAGGTGATACCAAAACCTCGTCTCGCCTCGTGCCTCGTGAAACACTATTAATAATTAACTGCCGATGTCGGGATTCGAACCCATAACCTCCCAGTTTCCAAGTGGGCATACTGCTAATAACGTTACCCATTTTTAAATTTAAATTTTTATTGAAAATACTCAAATATTTTGGTGACTAAAAATTAATAATAAAATTCATGAATTTCTAAAAGCAAAATACACTATCAATAATAATAATAATAATCCCCTTCTGTTATCATAACCAAACTATATTGCATTTTGCTTGATTTCATAAAGCTGTATAAATATTTATTATTTAATATTAAAATATATATTTGATGTCACGTGTCAATTGCATAACATATTAGATCACTTCAAATCACTGTACATATATTTGTTAAACACTTCAAATTATGATGAAATATATTTATCGAATTTTTGAATTAAATATACCAATTATAGGGTGTTTCTATGAATTCAATAGTCTTTGTTAAACTTCGTGAAACTTTCTTGATATTAGTGATGCCACGATACGAGAGTAGCGTATCTCTTGTATTGTATTGACTTGTAAAAGTTTTCTATCGTCTTGGCTGGTCTCGTTTTTACAGTTGAAGATTTTCTTGGATTAATTATTTATCGAATTAATTATTTATTAAATATTTATCGAAAAACGGGATTCTAAATTACGTCTCGTCTCTCGCTGACTTATTCTCGCCTTGTTTGCCAACCAACTGGATTTTTTTTCAGTGAATTATTTTCAGAATGAAAAAAAAAACATTAAATACACTATAAATAATATTAAAAAGAACACAAGGATTTTTCGAAATAAATTTCGATTTTTTGCGCCAATTTCCTAGATTAAATATTATTTTATAAATACGTATTTCGACTACCAAGTAGTCATCATCAGTATGAATCAGCTAATTGTAAGTATTCTCCGAGGAGATGTTACTTGTTGCTAATTTGGTGACGGTCTATCTAGGAAATTGCGGCAAAAAATCGAAATTTATTAAATACACTGTCTGGGAAATCGAACAAGCTTTCTCGTGTTTGATACAAAGACAAGAATTCCTTGTGAGCAGTTTACAAAAATCTACAAAACTAATTTAAATATAAACTGATCTTAATTTGTTCTAAATTTGATTTAAAAAAAGTAAAATAGGTACTAGAAAATATTTTATACTCATTAGATATAAATTTTAAGTTGGATTGTTCGATTATTTTATACTTAGGGTCAAATACCGACACTTACCCATGAGCTTAATGTGTTTTTTAGAGTTTATAACGAGTCTTTCAGTCAAGTTTGAGATTAAAAACTATAAATATTTTTCCACGACGGAAAGTTTGATGTTCGGCTAGAATATTTCAAAAATAGTAAATAACCAACGAACATAATCTCAGTTTTAAAGAATTCAATTCAATTAATCTTCTCTTTTTTTTTAAGTTAAAAGTTTTCTATTTATAGATTGGCTAAAATGCTTAAAATTAAACAAAAAACAATTTCGTAACGATTCAAATTAAATTATTTGAGGTTAGCTCGTTTGTCTTCCTGATATACCGTCGCGCGGTACGATTGTATACAAATGCACTCGTTTATGGAGTTAGTCGTAGCCGTCTTACGTTCGTGATTGTCACTACGTACCGTCTCAATGGATTTCTAGTTTAGGTCTCAACAGGTCCATCTTAAGTCATAAAGGAGCCCAAGGAAATACAGAGTTTGGGAGACTTTTTAGAAAGTGTATTCAAATACTGCCTATTTAGAAAAACGTGGTCAAAATGTACTTTTGTTTAATCACGATCAGAACGTTGTTTGCACCTAAGCATTATCTGTCATAATTTTTCTCAATTTTTCAAAGAAAATAAGAAGTATTGGTACTACTTTTGAGGCATGTTCATAGTCTGCACATGGGACAAAAATAGCAAATTCGTGTAGTTTTTTTTCTTCATCTTTTATTCGTGCCTGAAAACTGCATCATTATAACTCTGCCCAAACCTATATCGGAAAATCAAGGATTTCTAAATAACTAAAAACCGTATTTACTATACAGCCCGTATTTTAAAATACACCCAATCTGGAAATAATGTATAGTGTATCTATCCCTGTCTATATGCAGCGGCTATGATATGGTGTCTTTGTTACATATACATGTAGACACACTCTCGTGAAGGCCGACGGACAATAACGACGATGTATACATGCACGAGTAAGATGCAACAAAAAAAAAAAAGGGGGCGGTTGATTGACTAAACTGTCGGCGTATGGACAAGAACGAAGTAACCGGCTATGCTTGAGAAGGTTTTCTGCAGTTTCCTTCACGAACTCCAGATGAATATCGGCATAGTTCCTATCATAGTCGGCTGCGGCCGCATATCCTACCGATTCCTAGTCTACTCACAAATTCCTTCCACTCCACTCACATTCTCACATCCTAAGGTATCACAATGGACCTCATGGTCGAAGTGTAGCCCGTCCAGGGCAGCCTTTACAATCTACCTCTATCTAAGATGCAACTATATACAAAAGATTGTAGTTAGAGAGAGATAAGTATAATAGTTATATGTTATACAATACTGATTTTAATATAGTTTAAGTGTCACAAAGTAAACCATATCATAGTACACTACATATAGACAGGAATAGATACAATACACATTGTTTGCATATTGGGTGTATTTTAAAATACGGCCTGTATACTGATGTTCCTCCTAAACGATTCTCCTTTATGCTCTTCCATAGGCAAAAATTTATCAACAGCCTCTCCGTTTTTACGAACCGAGCAAAGAAAGAAAAAATATTCAAATCTTTGTAAATTATAAGTCTTTATAAATCATCATTATTGTAAAGATGACACTGAGTCTCAAACTACCACGGCACTCTGGAGCTGAGGTTTATAGTCGTATACTCCGATAATTATATTACTCATCTATGATACTTGATGTTCGAATTAGTAAAGATTCTGATCAAAATCGAACCATATAGATTTGTTTTATCAACTGAATTTATGTGTTTCATTAACTCTCTATAATACTTTTATTTATATTGTTATACGTAATGTAATGTAATATATATTTTGTTGTAAATTATTTATATTATTAAAAGCAATAAACATAAATCTATGTTACAAAATTGATTCACCTCAAAAGAAACTATAATGTGAAATTTATTGCTTGAAAAACTATTCTTATTCTATCCCTTTTATAGTTATATAATAACGCCCTTATTTACTATTACTTTACTATACATAATACAATATATAATAATACTATCATTAATACTGCCGTCATAATAGTTATCATAAAAATAAAAATAATGTTATAAAAATTAATTGTACTTACAGCCGAAGATCTCATATACAAACTAGGAAAAACCGCATGAACTTACTATCGAATCCAAAAGTGACGTTCTTTTTTTCAAAATTTCATAGTTGATTTGTGGCGAATCCATTCGGATTTTCGAAAAAATGATGAAAAAAAGTTTTTAGTATTTTTAAAATGGAATAACTTTTAATCAAAGCATTTTTTCGAAAACTAAATGGATACGATACAAATCTTTTGCAAACATTTAATAAAAAGACGCTATTTTTGGAGTCGATAGTATTATGGGCGTTATTGTTGAATAAGACACAATTCAGCAATAATATTTTTTTAAATGAGCTCTACTTTTGAGACCCATACTGTCGTGCTGAGGTAAAAAGCAGTAAATTTTTGATATTTCTAAACTAATTAATAATATTACATTCGAAACCGGATATAACGGCATTGAAGGGACCCCATAATTAGGACGCTATGCCCGATAGTTGTTGTGAGCAATATACAGTCAAAACGCGCAAGAAGCACGGGTGGAGTTAGAGGAACTGCGCACCTAACAATTAGACAAAAAAATTTCAATATAATGTTTTGTTTTACTAAAAAAGTATGACGGTTGGTCGTTATAGCCGATGAATTTCGATAAAAGTTCGCCACTTTATGCGATTTATGCCTTTATCCGATGTTGTTATAGGCGATATGTTAACATTTATATAGGATTTCGGTCGGGACCTTGCCATTTAGTCGTAATAACCGATCCGTCGTTGTAAACGATGTCGGTATAAGCGGTTTCGACTGTATTTACTATAACAATTATTGAACGACTAATAATATGATACATGGCTAGGCATGTTACAAAATTCCTAAAATAAGATGCCATCTGTCTTTAATTGATGAATATCGAAAAGAAGTAACACGTGATTTCCTGCGTTTATACTCTGTAAAACATGATTTACTGCTTTTTTTTCACTGTTTCTATTATTTCAATATATTATTTTGTCAAAGGTAAAAGGCAGTAATGCAGAAAAAAATTTGTGAGGTTAGAAATATGTAAATAATTCAAATTTCCGAAAAATATAGTCTAGTCTCTATGACATGAACATTTCATTTCCCAAAATATATATACCTATTCAATAAGTCAAGCTTTTCAAAACAAAACTCATTTTCTCTTTTATTACAGCATCAATATTTCAATCACCAACATCATATTGGAGTAATCCTGGTGCAAACTTATATTCAAATATTGCCGCATCAGCAGCAAGTCATTCTATGAGCCATCATCCAGGTGGTCCACATTTAGGAGCACCACCGTTAAGTTCATATCCACACTATGCTTGACCGGTAGGTACGTCACCCTCATCAACGGTATCGACTACACCACATCATACACCACAAGATTGGGGTGCTGCAACCGGCGTAACTGCACCAACGGCAGCCAGTTACCGGCGTATTCATATGTAAAAAAAATATATAAAACAAGGAATCAAAATCATTTTCATATATAAGTGCAAGTGAAGTGAATTAGCATTTACAAGATGTCTCAGAAAAACTATTCTTAAATTTTAGAGGGGGAGAAGGACATCATTTGGTGATCCTGTTTTTCACCTTGAACTTGGCCTTTAAGGTTATTTGAAGGTCAACTTGTGTTTTTCAAATGGGAACCCATATTTTTTGACAGAATCGAATAGTCAAGGAAAAAACACATAAATACTGAGGAATAAAGTCAAGTAAAGAGGAATTAAGAACATTTTTCTCAATCTATTGTGCATAATTAATAAATAATATTTTCATATTATTTTCTATCTCGATACGAAAACACTTCTTGGACACGAGTTTAAGGGCTGAAGTTTAAGAACAGTTATTCTGAGACACGCTGTATCGATTAATTAATATGTGAAACAAAGATGTAAAAAAAACATTTGATAAATCTTTCTCTCTCTTTCCCATTTAAAAAAACCATTTTCCTTTCATTGATGAATAATAATATGATGGAGAAAATTCTCGATTGTGTATAATTATCGCGTTATTACTTATCGACGGTACGATAATACACACTTTATTTTGATTTTGTTCTATTTGCTAAATGCCCCCTAATGTGATTTTAGAAATTATTTATTCTATATGCGAGTGTGCAACATATATACACTTTTTTAAATTCTCCACTTCATTATACTTAGTTCCCGTTCTGAAAGTGGTTTTCTTTTGTTTTTTTAGTTATCCACCCTATACATATTTTTAACAGGTTTGTTTTAAAATTATTTTTTTACTTTACAACAAAATGAAATTGTACTAACGACTCCACAAGCTAGCGTACCGTTTTCAAAATTTCACAGTTGATTTAATATGCTGAATTCATTCGGTTTTCGGTTCAGAACATAAGTTATAAGCCGAGCAACCATTATTCGAAAGATTTTTTGGAAAACCAAATGGATTTGGTACAAATCAATTGCTTAATTTCAAAATAGAACGCAATTTTGTAGTTGATAGAACGTGTATGTTGGGTCTAAAGTTGTGAAAAAGTGTCAGAAATTTCGAGATATAAGATTTGAAAAGTGGTACTAACAACTTCTTTGGTAGATATATTTCTTAATAATAAGAAAGAATGCTTGAGAACGTTGGGTCTTTAAATATGACCTTGCTTAGTTCTATTTAAAGAGCACGCTTTCATACTTTGTAGCTCCAAATTTTCAGATTCTGTGGATCGAAAACTATTAATTTACGAGCGTCATCAGAATAACAATTTGACTCGAATCTAAAATTCAAAACATCCAATTTAAGAATCTTAAAACAGCCTGTAAAAATATTTTTCTCAATTTTCAAATTTTAATTTACAAATAAAATTTCTAATTATGCAATTTCAATTAAAGAACAAAGAAACGTTTTCTAGTCACAAAATACCAAAAAAGAGAAAAATAAAGAAAATGTAAATTAATTTATTTATTAAATTATTATTATTTATTTGTCTATTTATTAATATTTAATTTATTTGAAAAGAAATAAATAAATAATTAATATGTGTAAAATATATATATTTAAAAATATTCAATAATATTATATAAGATTTAAAAAAATAAATAATTTTAAAATAATCATCGTTTGGCATTTATAATTATTTTTGTAAATATGTACATTTAATTTTATCAGTTAATTAAATTTCTTCAAAATCGTCATATCTATGGATACCTTGCGTAGCTGAAGTGCTGCACTCTCTAGAATATATGGGCAAAGCTCAAGATAGTTTGACAGGTTTGAGTCTTTGATAATAATCACATTTATTTTAAAATTAAATAAAAAGTGTCATATATAATTTTATTTGGTTGATTAAATGTCAATATAAATTCTCAATACTGTAAACTATTTATCCCTTTTAACATCTTTACATCCCAGAGAGTACGCAATGTGCCCATATTTTGAAAACGTAAAGTTTCTATTGATTTGATCTTTTATTTTCGAAGAAAAAATTAGTAGTACGAATGGGCACGAGTACGCAATGTGCCCATATTTTGAAAACGTAAAGTTTCTATTGATTTGATCTTTTATTTTCGAAGAAAAAATTACCGACCTACAAACACAAATTGTAAATAATTTTCATTAATTTTAAATACTAATTAAATTTACTAGACTTTTAATTAAAAAGTACCTTTTAAAAATTTTTATTAAAGGATTGATCTTAATTCAAAATATTTAAAAAAAAAACAAAAGCTACAATATTTTGAACAAAGATTTTATAAAAAAATAGTGCTTTGTATTTTTTAACGCATCATACAATTGGGAACTGGGAACTGATTACACCATCATACAGAACTTTATAGGGGAAATCCTTATACGTTGGCACAATATTTCACATTAGTTTGACGTCATATTGTCTCATTTTCAAAACGCAAAATAATGTATGAAGCTATGTTGACACGGAAGAGGCTGTCATTTTTCCACCTTTTGCTGTTAACAACCTTAAAAGATCAACAAAGTGGACAGTTTAATCGCATCAACTTGGATTCTGTAGCCCTTGCTGAATTATGTTGCTTGGTAACTGAAAATTGCGGATATCAAAAAACGTAGGGAAATTGCGGATATCAAAAAACCTATCCAAAATCTTATAGTAATCTAAGGTACTTCTGTAGGAAAATTACTTTAACATAATGATGAACCTATCGGTAGTTTCGGGTTTAAGCTTGCTTGTGTTTTAAACTTAGGTCGACCAGCTGAATCTAATTCCGTCTTACGACTTCAGTGTTATACGATCATTGGGTTTTTTAAGTTAGTTGTCTGTGGTTTACGCTTCCCCTCCTCTCTGCAACGCTCTCGGGAAATTCCCCCAGCTAACCTAAGTGCTTCTATCTTAACTTTATACAGATTTTAATCACATGGATGGAAAGTTAGAGAAACTAGGTGAGACGTGGATCTAGTACAGTGCGTCATACACCGTGCCAACATAGCTTTAATCGAAAAAATAACAGTTAAACGTGTATATTCACTGCCTATACGGTTAGACTATTTTTGAATAAATTAATTCTAATTTGTTGATTGAGACAAATCTCCCCACCTTAATGCCCCCCTTTTTATGATGCAAGTTAAATTTATCAACCACTATGGATGACTGTGATAACAGTACACTCAAAACCTATTATTAAATGTATGTATAAATTTTAAAACAAATAATATTAATATCTATATCTAAATTTTGATGTCCATAAATAAACTATACCTATAGTGTCTAAGTTTTAGTCCTTAGAGTCATACAATTAAAATTAATATATTATATATGTATGATAAAATAAGTATCAACCGATCCCACCGCACCCCTTTCCTAATGTCCTTTGTTCTCGAAACATATTCACCCAAAGTTCCAATATCCCACAATAATTCGATAATAAAACGTTAAATGTATATAAATTTTACTAATCGAAATTGGAAATTATAAATAATTATAAATCGTATCGAATAATGAAAACGACATTTTAATTGAATTTGTCACAAAATCTTTGTTGAAAAATCACCAGTATATACTGGGAGCAATGAATGGTCAACATTCTCATGTTGTAAGAAATTGAAACAGATGGAAAATAATAACACGTCCAAGAAGTAGTAGTGAAGGGATCAATTTTTCGTAAATAAGTTCGAAGGTAATAGGTTCCAAAGTGGGTTTGTCTGAGCAGTAGGTTTTTATCTGGTCGGGTAGCGAAGCTGCATTCAAATCAATCAGCTCTGCTATAGTAACATCTCCTTTGGTTCTTGAATGCGCAGAATTACTAGAAAACCTAGCAAGGACAAAAGAGGTCACCTTGATTGGGTACCTGGACACTACAGAGTTGATGGCAATGAAACCGTCGACCAACTGCCGTTGAAGGCGCCGTACTCTCATGTTCTCATGTCAGGGGCCGGAACCATATCTCGAGATATCTAGAAGACAAACTACCTCTGCCCTAAACGCATGAGTCGGTAGATCTATGAATTGGAAATGGGAAGCTACATATAGCTGGTTACAACGCCGCGAGGTCAGCCTGGATTATTGGCAAGAACCGGGAAGAGATAACCTTCCGGTTGGGGTAGATACTGGTCACTGCATGCTCGAAAGGCATCTATCTCTTATGAGTTTGGAGGACAATGCGATCTGCCCAGACTGCAACGGGGTGGATGATACGCCCTTCCACCATGTGGTATAATGTTTTTTCAAAGCTAAAATGAGGCACTTAGCTATTGGCTCAACCGAAATGGGGGGATGAGGTAGAGTGGAGCTCTGTCCTGTCATTTGCCAAGAGAGTAGGCCTGACAACGAACACAGGACTAGAGGAAACAAACCAGGTGAGGTATAGGACAGAAGTGATTGTGGGTATGGGTTCCTTAGGGGCCGATAAAAAAGGCTAGAAAGGCCTACTTGCCAGACTTTGGCCTCCCTTTCAGTACTATTAATAGGTTCCAAAACACTTCATGTACGAGATAAATAATATTGTTACCTATAAAAATAATTTTTTTATAAAAGCTTGTATCTTGTAAGCAAAGTTGCTGTGATAAATACTATCGACTGTAGATGTTTAATGCCCTATTATTTACGAAAGAAAGGATTATGCTACTCAAAATCAAGTCATTTTCGATTCAAAATTTGTGCAATTATACCTGAAACTTCTTAGCATTCTACATATTTCCATCTATTGGTAGTGGCCACCATCCATTTCTCTCAGTATAGATTTTTTTTTAAACTATTATGAAAAGTTACAGATTTTCATAAGTGTATCCATACATATTTCCTATGAGCATATAATTTTTTCCCCGAAAATCTGTCAAATATTTCCAACTTTTTAATATATTACTACAAAAATTTTAATCATACAATTTTTGCAGTTAAAGATTAGGATAAAAACACAATGAAAATTGAAAATCGACTAAATCCGATTGAAAAAAATTCAATCGGAATTAATCATTAATGTACGTCGTAATTTTCTTTCTCAGATCAAAATTTTCTATTTTTATAATTATCCGCTAATTTACCGGTTTATACCGAAGAATTCCGGTTATTAACCGATTAATTCCCACGAAATTATTTCAATGAAAATTTATTTCTTTTAAAGATAAAATTATGTAATCCAATAATTGTGTTTAATTTTGTTCCATTTATTGGGATTTCGGTTTTCTAAGCAGGTTAAATTAAAATATGTTAAATGATGGATTTTACAAAAATTAATTTTTATATAATCATCTGACAAATTACAGTTAAGGAATAAATATTCCAGACTTTTATCGTTCCATTTCATTAAATTATATCTCGAATATTATCGATCAATTACATAATTCGAATTTCGATGTGTTTTTATTCTAAATTACTTAAAAAAAAAAAACAAAAACTAGATTCATATCAACTTACTACTACGGTATTTTGTAAATAATGAAGAAGAAAAAACCTATAAACATTTTAGTACCTAAACGTATACTTTTTAATTTATTTATTTATTTTATTTCATTATTTTTGAAATGTACTGTACCTTGTTGTTGATTGTTGTAAATGCTTTTCAACTAGTCATTAAAAAGAAAAAAGTATTAAAAATAAAAACAAATAATATTAAATGAGTATCAAATTTACATTTTATATAAATAATTTTAAATTTTTAACTAACAGAAATCTGTACGAACAAAATAAATATTGTACAATATGGCCGACACGAAACAAAATATGTAAATATATTTCTATAATTCGATCAAACAATGAAGAACAAACAGAAAATATCATTGTCGAAAAAATAACAATTTATTATTTTTGAAAGATCAAAAGCAACTACGGTCTAACTTACTGTACGGTGAAACTTCATAAAGTTCAAAGAGTAGTATTTCTATATTCCATGATACAAACATAGAGAGTCAAATTTAGTACGTCAATAGCGGCGCTGCTATCGAGCAGTATATATTTCGATTAGAGATGGAAATATATATCTAAAAATAGTAAAGAGAATAAGATGGAGAGAAATATTCGAGATTAATCCACAATTTACAAATTTCAACGCCTCCTAGTGAGTCAGATTCGTTACTATAAAACACTTCGTCATTTCTTCTCTATCTTATCCGCTTTAATTAATAAGCCTAGCTTACATTAATCGAGAATTTTAGCGAGTTAGAAAAAGTTGTCATTCATAAGTACGTTCTTGTCGATCAACCATCATGATCGACAAGGCGAAGTCAGTGAATACGTGTTGATCAGCTCTAGCGTCAAACTGGGTTGACATGCTTATCCAATCGATGGCGTTCAGATCAAAGAAAGCCAATCGGTTGATGTAAATAGTGTGCTGACTGAAATTATACTTTAAGAGTAAATTGAGCTACTGGATCCAGTAACTAGACCAAGTTACTCGACTAATACATACTGACCTTCATAACTGTTGCTCAGCCGTCACTAATCAAAAATAATTTATAGAAAAACCAAATATTTGGCATGAAAAACATAAAAAATTATGTTGTACTTAAATTGTAAAAATTTTGGGAAAGCATTTTATTTGATTTTCTCCAATTTTCCAGTGAATATTGTCATCAATCATTCATCAAATGTGTAACTTAATTCAAGGTTATAATTTGAAATAAGAAGGTATCGTAGATCAGTTTAAAATGATCCGATAACCGCTTTTAACATGATATTTGTAAATATTTCTGTCTGCTAACATATAGATACATATTATTTTGACCAAAATTACAAAAGTGTTTTTCCCCGAATTTTCGAATGTTCAAAACTACCAAAAACAAAAACAAAATATATTTATATCAAATGTAATAATATTTATAATGCAATTATATTTAGAATGATTGTAAAATTGTATGTTTATCGAAATTCAGAAAAAATTTAAAAATACAAAGAAAAATGAAGTATGGAGGATTAAACTTGTATAAATGTTTCTGTAAATTAATTTTTAATGAACAAACAAAACAAACAAAAAAATTAAATAGTTGTGCGACAAATTATGTTATGTAATTTTATTATATAAAAATATGTAGAAAATTTGTTTGAGTATTATTTAAAATGAAACACCCAACACGACCAGTATCCATTTATATTTATCCAGTCAGTAAGCCGCACGTGTTCAGGCATTCTACTTGGAACTGAGTGGTTGCGAGTTCAAATCCCGGTGGTCTCAGTTTGTGAATTATAATTAATGGGACGGATAATTGACCAAACTGTCGGCGTATGGACAATAACGAAGTAATTGGCTATAATTGTGAAGATTCTCAGCAGTTTCCCTTCACGAACTCAAGAAAATATCGGCGTAATTCTTATCAAAGTTAGCTGCAGTCGCACAACCTACCAAATTCCTAGTCTGCATACAAATTCCTTCTCCTTGTCCTACTGTTCGTTAAAAAAGGCCTTTATTCCTTTAGTAGGTATTTGCTACTTGTTAGTTAGTAGGGCCAGAAAATTTCTTTTTATCATATTTATGAAGAACTTCTACCAAAGTATGTTGTCTGTGGGGTTATATCTTTTATGAACATCACTTCCAGGCTCGATACAAATCTGGCAAAACCTCATTTCTCAAAATCGGTGCAACAGCTTAATAATATGGAGGTATGCACACACATACACATACATCCTAATCAGATTGTCCTCCATTCTATAGTCGAGTAAAAACAGGAACACACAAATATTTCTACGACTATCATTCATTTCTAAGGTAAGTAAATGCACATTTTTCACTAGATACTCATATTATGACCGCTTTCTCTCGTTACGCCTATGATCATGCATGAAGCAAGATGATCCTGATGAAAAGCATCTACAAACACTAAAATAATCGATGCCTAGTGTTTAAGCTACAGAGTCTCGGAAATTATTTCAGACAAATGGAAACCCAAAGTCACTCTATCGCTAGTCATATCATTCTAAAACTAAAACATATCTCGACCGAGGTATATATATTCCAAAACATTCATTAAAAGGGGGGGGGGGGTAGATCAATTTAACAATATTATCAACATATACACAAGGTATAAATATACAAAATGATACCAAGGACTGTATCATTTTTTGCCTTGACTGAGTTGTCAACGAAATCTTAAGAAGTATCTTGAGAAGTTGATAACGCGTTTATTTTCTGTAAAACGATAATTCCCACCATCATTTCATTGTTGGTGGGCATGGAGCAGTCCAAAGCCATAATACCATGTTGATTTGAATCCGAGAAGAACAATCTACACGCAGTCTTTTTTTTAAGACTCTTTGGAACTCCTCCATGTCCACCAACGTGACGTTCAAATAATGACTAGGTAATCAGTGAGCCCCCATTTCGCGTATACTTGATCTTCGTGATTATACGATGTCAAATATCGTCGGCAGTAAAAGGTAAAGCCTAAAAACCTATCTAATACACCTATTTAATAACCTATTTTATACTACAAAAGTCTATCTCGACTTCAAAATGTCAAATTAAAAATAGGTACTTTTCTAACGCTCCCGAAAAGCAGAACATGTTACGTAATGTCATGGACCAGTGAGTTGTCAGCCAATGCTAACACAAGTGTCAACGATAAACATAGAAAAGACACGAAACTCATGAACAAAGACTAAACACTGTGCTAAAAGAGGAAACCAATTTAAACCAAGAGGAAACAGAATTTTTTAAACTCGTTACAAATACCTCTAAACATTTCTTCCGTTTAAAAAAAATCTTGGGGCGATTCTGTTATGCCTACATTTAAGGGGAGGCTTCTGTAAGTTGGCAACATTGTAATTATGACAGGTCTAACCATGGATACTACACAAGGATACCGAACTCAAATGGAAGAATTGACAAAGTATGGCAACGAAATGGTAATAGTAATATTTACTTTTTATGCCATTACGTCGCTAGTTGTTCATCCGTACTACAATCCGTACCGAAGTGAATATAGTTAATAAATAGGAGTGAAGTAAGCAAGTATGCGATTTGTTTCAACTAATTCCTTATTGAAAAATTGAAATTACTTATCATTTATTAAAAAAAGTATTTTATTGGAAAAATACTTTGGCTGCAAATAATTTTTATAATACTATAAATGCGTAATGTTTTTCAATAAAAACTCGCGCCTTATACTCTCACCACTGTTTCCGGCATAGAAGCGACACTACTGACATCTTTTTTTGCTAATTATTTGTTTATATGGAGTTCGGTATCCTTGTGTAGTATCCATGGGTCTAATCTTAAAAAACGATAAAATTGCCCTTCCAACCGCCCCACTGCATGCCAATTGATTGCCTAGTACAACCAGTACAAACAAGTACACTTAAATGCATTTCAAAAATATGAAATATTTTTAAATAAAACTCTCTCGAATCTTTTAAACTCTTTGAAACTACCAGTAACAACAACAACAAAAAGTGAGAAAAAAGAGCATTATTTATGATAATATCTAGTTAAGTAGGTTCGTCATCACCATCATTCACAATTCACATTATTCATTGAAAATCGTCGTCATCTTCTTCACAAGTTCATCATCAGTCACTTGTCTGCCCTCTTCTTCTTTTTTCTTCTTCACTACAATATACATATATATATACAGGGTGGATGGGAAAGTATATACCAAATTTCATAGGTTTATAAGGCATAACAAAACTGGTATTGTACATGATGTATACACTACTTTCAACTGTGTCACAGAACTTAATAGTTCAATAATTACTCAGTAGATGGAAGACCAATAACAAATGAAAGTTATATTTCTTTTAAAAATCATATATTAAAATAATATTACCCAAGATCAACACTACTATCAAGACACAAAAGTTTAATAAAATAAAAAAGTTTAATAATATAGTAGTGAAGTTTTTTGTAAAATTTTTGTATGGACGAAAATTTTTTTAATGAAAATTGCTTCGACACGGCAAGGGGAAAAAAAATTTTGGAGTCAAAATTAAATTAAAAATAATAAATTGTAAATAAAATGAATATTTTACAAAATATACAATATTTTATCGTTATTTTTACCATAGGCAACTTGTTAACAAAATATAGAATTTTTATAATTTTGTTTAGATAGAAAACTTGTTATACATTTAAGCAAATTTCTATATATGATTTCTAATACTTATATCATATATATATATAAATTTGAAAATTTTGCTAGTTTGAGCTATCGTCATACGCGCTGTTTCGGAGGTATTTCTCTTTTTACGTAAAATTTATCGTTAACTTGTCAGGCCAATAAACTTTGTAAGACCTCACAAAATTATTATGAGATGTGGTACAAAAGTTCTATAGTCTATTTTTACTTAAAAACTAATGTTACTTCTTTACAATGTATGCGAGGATATTAAAGGATACTAATACATCGTCTAGGATACTAAACACACTACATAAAAGATTTTTTAATTTACCGGCCATTGGTTTCGCAATGAAAATCTTAAATATGTCTGAAAATATTGAATTTTTGAAATTTTTCCATAATGCATGTCCGCTTAGTTTTCTCATAGCCTATTATCTAGTATAATTTGGTACATACTATCCCTACCATCCTGTATATACGTATACTTACTTATTGCTACTACTTTACCCATTTTACATCACATCATATCGTAATGTCGTTTATATTCAATATGTGTATATAAAAATGTTTAACAATACAAATATTATTGTACACATTTAGATAAAATGGTTTTACATCATGAAGACGTATGGATTTTACTTAATATATCAGATTAACTTTTATAGCGTAGTATGTACCTATGTTCCACAACAATGTCTGGGATAAGAATATTTTCATTTCTACTTGTGTATGTTAAAATCAATAATAAATAAAACCAAGTTTTCCAACTCGAACGATTTCGAAGAAATTGATTTTGAGAATCCATGTGTACTTTTATCAACAACTTTTTTTTTACAATATTTGAAAAGTCGATTATGTTTTATAATATTTGACGATTCTATATTTAATATCGACGATTCTTTTACAAATTTTGTTATTTTTTATTAACATTTATTTAAAGAATAATTTTCGAGATTAAAAGATATCTGAAATCCCAAACATCTGGTTTTTTGGTACAAAAAATTCGATCTAGCTAGGTTTCATCTCTGGGAAAATATGTTTTTTTCCGGTTTGTCACAAAGGAATAGCGTAAAACTATTTGTAGGTAGGCAACTTGTAAGGCATTGATGTAATGATCTAAACTAGACAAAAAGGTAACATCGTTGGTTGTTTTTTCCGGCCTTCAGGGTGCGGCCAATTCATCTCGATTTCATTTTTTTAATTATTTCATGTATGAAATAATTCTTTGGTACTTAGGGGTTGGAATCATCATACACAAAGTACTATACGGAGGCATTTGTTTACAAAGACTTGTAGTTTTTTAATGGTGCTGTTCGTACTTTTACAAGTCTCACATGCGTAGATAAAAGTTGAGATACTATTCGACATAGAAATTCTCAGTCTAGTTTGAGTTAGTCGATGCCCAAATATTTCGTAATCTGTTAAGGGCCTTTATCATATGGATAGTTTCCAAGATATTACCTCTTAATAAAAAAAAAGTTTCGAGTGAGGGACTCAATTATAATGTAAAAACATAAACGTTAATGTCATATTTATTGTGAGCAATGTGATTAGTCAAGCTCTCCATGAGTCAAGCAATGATATTGGTTGACAAACACGAATGGATATCTCCTATCTTAACAATACCGATGATTGCCGACTGTCACATAGCCGATCGTCACAACAAAATGTGACATTGTATAATCTGAAATTTCATTTCACTTCCCATATAAATTATTGTATAGTCTCGCTATTGATATTTTCACATCAAAAATAATATTTAAATCTATGACTAGCCCGTATATAAGCTTGATCGAAGTTGAAAATTTGATGTATATTATAACGTAAATCCATTGAATAATCAAATGACAATAATCGAACAAAATATTATAAGTGCTAATACAAGAATAGCATGTTGTTATTCGGTTGAACAACGCTAGGGGCGCTGCCACACGTATCAATACATTATTACGTCATTATCTGACGCGTGTCGGACGACAGGCATATGTTTTCCACACCATTTAATCTTAACTTTACATCAGAATGAAGTATAATACATAAATATATATCTACTACACCAGAATAAGTAACATGAAAAAATTTACCATAAACGAAATGGGGGCCATTTTATTTACACTGATTTTATATTTCTTAAAATCTATTAGATTGCCAGTTGACACGTGAAAAATTTGTGTATACTAATAGGTTCTTCGTAAAGTATATGTATATACAGAGGCATTGCACTAGATCCGATACGAAATGTGTCATGATAAAGCCCATTTGGATTTTTGATTTGCCATTATTTAACACCGATAGATGTTTTGTTACATTTGTTGCATTTGTTATATTTTTTGTTAGCGCTCCGTGGCAAAATTAGCAAAACGTAACACTTTGACCGACTCTCTGTCACAAGCGGTTTTCTCTAGAACTATTCGCAGTGATGGATTTAACCCTAGGCCCGTGAGGCCCGGGGGTGGCATAATTTTCGGGATGACAAAATTTTATAGACGAAAAAATATAATAGCAGTTCAAATTTAAAAATTGATTTGGTATAAATTTGCCATGAATGTATACAAAATTTCTAGTAAAATGTATTAAATATTCTAATTATCGAATTTACTTTTTAATTTGTCAGTGCAATGATAATTTTTCAATAGACAATTATAGCCATTATCAAATAATGTTATATATTTATTTAACAAAAAAAAAAAAGAAATAATCAAATTGAAAAGCTTCTCAAAAAAATTTTTTCAACACATTTATGTTTCGAAAACTTTTTTAATTTTTGTATTCTTAATAAGATCAATCTCACTATATACAGAGCACCCTGAAACGACTTCTAAATTTGTTTTCAGTCTTAAGTAGGAATAAAGTAAATTAATATAAATTAAACATCTTTTTAGTAATCGTTAAAAAGTCCGAGCTTTTTTTGTTTATAAAAGCAATTTTTCATTAAAAATTTTAAATTATATATTTTTTTACATCCAATTCGTTGTATCATCAAAATAATTTTAAAAAAATAAATCAAAATCCTTATCCGAAATCACATCCAAAAACGGCATCATATCAAACGATGCCATCAAAAGGGCGGCAAATCAGACGGGGCCTAGGGCGGCAGCAAATCAAAATCCGCCACTGACTATTCGACACATTCATTTAAATTTTGACGTCTGGAACATAATTTCAAGGAGTAAATTAAGATACGGAAAAAAACCTTTCTAGAGCGTCGTGTAGGAATATATTATCTCCCTTTGAAAGCCTCCATAAGCAATATAGTAGCAGCCATTATGGAGCACTGGCTAGGAGACAAACATGCTGAACGCATGGACCTACCAGTACACCATGATTATTGCAGGAGCTGTCACAATGAGGAGGAAAAGAAAACAATGGCCCACCTTCTCGGTCACTGCCCAGCTCTTACTATGAGAAGACATTAAGGTCACTCATTCTTTAACGCCTTCTCCGAAATAGAATCAGTCGATGTCAAATATCTTCTACTGTTCTTGAACAGCTCCAAATGGTTCAATGAGTAGTGGTTCCTTGTGGGACCGTCTCCTTATTCAGGTATCACAATGAGCCTCATGACCTACATGTGTCTCAACCGGACAGCCAGTGCAACCTAACCTAACATATCGTGTAGGAGGTTAAATGCAAGCTGAATCAAGAACGAATTCAACAATATATATCAAACAATATCAAAATAATATAACAATATAAAAATTTTAGCGAAATAAATTATAAAGAATTTAATTGTTTTTAAGTACACATTTATTTCATTTATACACAAAACAACACATTAATATTATGAGAGTTGCCTATTTCAAAAAAAAATCAAAAATCATGTTACAACAACAATATGTAATCTTTACTACACATAAATAATTTTTTTTATATCTATTTCTTTTTACGAACATTGTGCTATATAGTTTGTATTTAACCGATTTTTGTTTGCGACACGAAATGAAATACACCTGTATATAACGAGCAATAAATTTATGCAAAACACGGAAGTTCCCTGATATTTTTATAGCTCGCTATTTTTAGGCTTTCCAAGTAAAATAGTCCTCACGTAGATATCGCTAATCTCTTTCAGATAATATTTGAAAGTGAAACTTTTGGCATTTATATTTTTGATGGGATTAAAATATTCCTTAATGGTTGTACAATTAAAACACTCAGTGCTTTTATATGCTAGAGATATTGGAGGTTTGTATAATAAGTTGCCTAGGTACCTAAATGTTTTGTTCACTGGCGCATCGATTTCTATAAAGTATAAGCCAATCAGAAAAGCTCTATCAATTCATCTATCCATTAATATCATTAACATGGTATATTATCTTTAGACAACCACCTGATACTATACGTAGTATCAGGTGGTATCGAACAGTATATATATATATACTATTCGTAGTTAATAGCTAATATAAGATGGTCAGCACTTGTCTATGGTGAGTCAAATCGATCATATATCACAAGTCAATTACTGAGAAATAGATAAAACTAAGGATAGTTTAAACGATGTTAAACATCCTAATTCATACATGCAGTTTGAACATTATATAGCAGCCACTTTTGCTTTTAATTGCAAATCCAAAGACATTACAGTACCGAATAATGTGAAATTTAGGCCAGTTTTAATAAAACTATAACATTTGACGCGATATAAAATAATATTATATGTATTCTAGCATTACCCGTTGTGGCTTCGTAAAAATTAAAAACATTATATATCTCCCTGTCTAGGAAAATTCCTATGTCCCAAATTTTAAAATACTGAACTTCCATACAAACACTCACCTAGTGTTTCGCCCCCTTGAGGGTCCATTTTCCAGAAACTCGGAAACATATATTTTATGATGTATAATTGAAATAGAAACTTTTTTGTCTTCAAAAAAATGGAAAATCTGACTGCCTATTTTACCTGCATAAGGATTGATTATAGAAAAACGCTGAAACGTGTATTTCTTAATTTATTAGAGATGATCCACACGCTGAACCCAGGCAGACTTTGTACTGAAATTGTGTCTTAACCATTGGTTGCATGAAAAAATGTTTCATACAAAAGGTGTTTGTTTTAATTAGATAAACAGTTTTTTGTATTTAAAGATTTTTTCGCACTGTTTAAAAGTTAGATTTTTATCGTAGCTGCCACACGGGTACGGATGCATAAAACGCAAGCCTATGTCACAGGGAATAATGTAGCATGTAGCTTTCTGTCACGGATTACCTGTTACATACTATATATATATATATATATATATATATATATATATATATATATATATATATATATATATATATAATATTATATATATATATATATATATAATATTATATATATATATATATATATATATATAAAGAGGCTCTTGATTAGAATCCGCAAGACGACCCGAAACAACCTGGCGAAGAACAGTCCAGAAAGAAGGAGAGACCTTTCAGACAAAAGCTGGGGAGAACTTAAATTAATAGCCCGCAATCGAGTCAGATAGAGAAATATAGTGGTGGCCTATACATATACATGTGTATTTTAGTTTCTGAAGCAAATTCAGCTATTGCGACTTTTTGTATTGAATGAGAATCGTAACTTGACATAAGGCGATTATAATTATTAAATTAAACAAATATTTGAAATTTTCTTAAAAAATTTATGTTATTTATTGCCCAAAATAAATATAAACGGTCAGTCCATTTGTTCTTTTTCGATTAGATTGCTACTCTATGCATGTACGTTAGTTCTATGGTCCTTAATTCATTTATATTTAAAACGTCACTCGTTGTTATTCTCTTTCCGTTGTGGTAACTCCATCTATCAACTATAGAATGAACTTGTTTGTATTTGACAGTCAAAATTACAAATATTTGAATTCTATAAGAATAATATAATACTGAAAGCACATTTTAAATACTTTTCAAAGCTTTTTTAACTTTCGTAAATAATCAGCTATGATAAAGTTAATATGATGTTTATTAATAAATTATTGAAACAACGATTGTTTCGAATTAATTTAAATAGAAATGTGCATTCGAAAAGAAAATTTCCATTGAATCCAAATATAGAAGAGGAATTACCAACATTTGAGTATGCATCAAAGAATCCTAAACACAATCGAGTATATGTATTTGGACGAGCAGAAACTGGAGCTTTAGGTATAAAAGTTAATGGATTAAAAGGATGCCAATTTATAAAAAATCCTAAACGTTCTACGTTTGCGGAGCTTAATGATATTGAAGACATCACATGTGGTTACGGTTTCACAGCTTTCGCTGTTGGCTCAAAAGGTAACGAATCAATCTTATATGGATGTGGAATCAATACAGATTCTCAAATTGGATATCATACACTTCGGAATAACAAATTATTAGATTATATTCTAATACCTCAACCGATCCCTTTGCCATTAGAATCCTCTGGAAGTGCAAAAGTATTGAGTTTATCCGCAGGACGGGCTCATCTTGTAATTTTGACGAATGAAGGATTATTCACGTTAGGAAATAATGCTTATGGGCAGTGTGGTCGGCCAATTATCGAAGATGAAAAGTATTCAGGAAACGCTACCATTTATCGAGTACCCCAATTTAATCCAAATGAATTATTAAGCGTACAATGTGGACAGGATCATACTCATATTTTGACCAAAAATGGGGAAGTGTACTCATGTGGTTGGGGTGCTGATGGCCAAACTGGATTAGGTCATTATAAAAATCAATCGACATTTTCAGCGGTACATGGCGATATTTTTGGGGAACGTATAATTAAAATTGCGTGTACCGCTGATTGTGTGTTAGCGTTAAGTGAAACGGGTGAAGTGTTTGGATGGGGTAACTCTGAATATGGTCAATTACCCGCCAGTGAAACGCAACAAATTAATACCCCAATTCATTTGAATGAAAGTAAAATGTGGGGTAAAATTGTGGATATTGCATCAGGTGGATCTTTTTGTATGGTTTTAAATGAAAATGGTGAAGTATTTGTATGGGGATATGGATTATTAGGACTTGGTCCGGAGGTAATGCAATCAAATAGTCCAACTCGAATACCGGGTACGTTATTCGGATCAAATAGTTTTGATACCGATTGTGTAGTCCGAAAAATTAATTGTGGAATAAATTTTATGACAGCAATTAATACAAATGGTGATTTGTATACATGGGGTCGAAATATGGCGGGAAATTTAGGTTTAGGTCATTTAAATAATCAATATTTTCCACTAAAAGTGGCAGTTGGTGGGTATGTTACGAAAGTTACATGTAGTTTTGATCATACCGTTATTTTGTGCGACGCATTTGCGTGAAACGATAAATGTACTTTTTTATTATAATTTACGATGTAAATATCCGACAAAAAAAAAAGAATAAAAAAAAAGAAAACTTTTATATAGCAGAACAGTGATGTAACTTGGTACTTTTCACCGCCTAGCAAACTATTGTAATGAGGACCGATTAAGGACGTTCATGCATGACGCTAGATAGTACATACACAAATTTTTTAGTTAATTGAATAGCTCAATTATGTAGTTATCCTCCCTAAAAAATTTAATTATCGATTAAAAATCAAACTGTGAACACAGCGTCTTATGGAGAACAGCATTTTTTTTGTACTTAAAATAACTATATTATTAAAGTAGTCACTATAATAAATAATGTTTATAAATATTCTTTGAAATATACAGTTATTTGCATTAAAAAAAAGGTGTTGACGAACATTTGAATTAATTAAAACGGTTTTGTTAGGTTTGTTTTTGCCACCATATTTTGAAAACTGACGACAGTGTACAGTAAAAAATATAAACATACACACAAATATACACAACATAGTTTATTGTCAGATCTGTCAAATCAATTTCTAATTCACATTTCCTGATATTTTACAATAAATACTTTTAAAATATTTAGGACAAATAAAAAAAGGTTATAAATCGTTGTGAGATTATTGATATACTTTACAACTTTTTGTAAATCTTAATAAATTTTATTAAAGATAGTACTTTTTGACCCTAGCGTTGCGTATGAACGTCCTTAAATTGACTTAATTAAAAATTGATCAAAACGATAGTTGATTTGTCTCATTTTGTTTGGCTTTCAGTGTATAAATAAAACTGTAATTTAAAGTTATTCAAATAAAAATGTATTCTGTTTCTTTATCTTAAATTTTGTTTTTCTCAAATTATCTTTCACAAAACAGTTTAAGGCGAAAACATTCAAGATTGAAAAAAATAAAAATGTGATAATTTATATACAATAACCTTTTTTTCAAATAATTTGTTTGTCTGTGTTTGGGGCCATCCATATAAAATGTCACGCAAAATTATCCAAATTTTTAATTCTTTCTCCCTTCGTCACATATTTGCCAACTCCTTACCTAATTGGATTGGAAGTAAATAGTGAAAAAAATCAAATACATGATAAACATCACTAGATTCAGATATTGTCACAGAAACTAAGAAAGGAAGACTACGTTGGTTCGGGCACCTCGAAAGAATGCGAAGTGTAAGAGGTGCGAAAATGGTATACGGTAGCAACCCAAAAGGTTCAAGGCGAGTAGAAAGACCAATCAGGGAATATGCATGAAAATTTTTTTTCAGAATATGAAAATACTGTTAATACTGTAATAATATTTAAAAACGAAATTAAAATCCGACAAATATCAAGGAAGCTATAAGCTTTTAAAAATTATTATCTGTCTCTTTCTTGCAAAAATACTAAAAACAGAGTTTTACGGTGTATTTTAAATGGTGAAAGTTTAATATGACGTCACATAACATATCAAGAGGGCTATCACCCTCTTTGTCTAATCGAGAATTTCAATCATTCATATCTCGCTTATTTTTAAAGTTATTTAAAAAGTAATTTTACCTTGATATTTGTCAAGTAAACATGCTTCAATTCAAGTGAAAAAAAATTTTCATGCATATTCCCTATTGTAGACGATGTTGCACTAGATCTACGCCAAATTGGAGCCGGGGAACTGGAAGATCCTTTTAACTTAGGCCAAAGTTCTTCATGGACCGTTGAGCCAAGGAGTAATAGTAGATGATGGCTACTTTATAGTCGAAATATATATTTATACAATACATATAATTGATATAGGAATTATGGCAAATTTTGAAATTTAATTTCAAAAAACTATTTACTATTATTGAGTTTTCTGTGATGATTGTCTTTGATAAACTTTATATTCGCAATTAAAAGCAAATGTAGATGTCAGCATTGAGAAAACGAAGACTAGATAGAAGGAGAATGATCGGGATAGGGGTTTCTGCTGTTTTCGCGCACTAAAAAAAGGGTACAGATTATAGTTTATTAATGCCCAACAAACGGCACTTGTGTTGCAGAGATCCCCTTTTGCTCCTTACTGGTCATGACAATTTCAAATCCTTATAAATAAATATTTATTATGGAGGTTGTAATAAAAAATAAAATTTGTTAATTTAATTAAATTTGTAATATTATTAATAAAATACATTTTTTAAACAATATTAAGTGGTTTATGAATTCGTATTGAGTTATTTAACACAAAAAAATGGTGAAGTGTTGTGCAGTTATAGGTTGTAAGAGTGGTAGAAAACGAATAAAATTAATAATAATAATAATTTTTATTTGTTTAAGACCAATTACAGGTATACAAAACGTCATTATTTACATTTACCTAAACTACAATAATACAATAAAATTTCAAATTCGCCCCCTTTACCTAGATCAGTTTTTTGTATTATAAATACGTATTTCGACTACAATGTAGTCATCATCAGTATACATTAGCTCAGGGTCGGACTGGGCCGAAAGGGCCCGGGTGGCTCCCTACAACCCCGGGGCCCGGAACGGGATAATGAAAGATGGGATACTATCGAAAAATAATGAAATATACAAATTATTATCAACTTTATATATATTACTCGCTCTGCTCGACCCCGTGGCTCCATGTCACAGAATATAACATTATATGAAGAAAAAAGTACTCACCATTAGAAAATTAATGGAGGGGTGGGGTAATTTTTTGGGAAGAATTTAGAGGGTCTTTTCGGGGGGGGGGGAATTTTTTGGGGGAAGTGGGTTAAGGGTGGGGGTTTGGGTGGACTGCGCATAGATAGGTCTCACATTACCATTTTCAAGAGATAGCGACGAAAAAAATTACGTTTTTCGAATCAACCGATTAATTTGCAGTTATTCTGCACGCATTGAACGCAAAAAACCGCATCTTTCTAGCATGTATAGAAGAAATGGGGTAGTTTTAGAGTTGTTTATCAAATTTGCGAAGGGTTTCGATGGAAAAATTTGTGTTTCTTAAGAATCCTGTTATTTTAAACCTGTTCCACGTCGAATGGAAAAAACTGATCTTTCTAACATGATAAGAAGTGAAAAGGGCAGTTTTAGGGATGTTTTTCACTTTTCGGAAGATTGCGATGTAGGTAATGAAATTTTTCAAAATTTTTTGTTAATTTGACTTTATTTCGGGTCGATTGGTGAAAATCCTATCATTCTAGCATGTATAGAACTGAAAAACGTAATTTTGGGGTGTGTTTTTTCGATTTTCCGGGAGGTTGCACTAAAAAATATTAAGTTTTTCGAATTAACTTCCTAATTTGTAGCTATTTAGCGTCGATTGCAAAAAACTGCATCTTTCTAGCATGTATAGAAGGAAAGGGGTAGTTTTACGGGTGTATTTCTCAACTGCGAAGGGTTGTGATGGAAAAATATACTTTTTTCTAATAACTCTGTTATCTTGAACCTGTTCCACGTCGAATGGAAAAAACCCGATCTTTCTATCATAAATAGAAGTGAAAAGGTCAGTTTTAGGTATGTTTTTCCCATTTTCGGTGGGGTTGCGATGTAGGTAAAGAAATTTTTCAAAATATTCTGTAAATTTGACGTTATTTCGGGTCGATTAGTGAAAATACCATTTTTCTAACATGTATATAACAGAAAAACGTAATTTTAGAGGATATTTTTCAGATTTTCCGGGGGGGTTGCACTGAAAAAATTGAAGTTTACCGATTTTTCTCGTCGGTTTGAAGCAATTTCGCGTCGAATGCAAAAAACCGCATCATTCTAGCATGTCTAGAAGTGGGTTAGGTTTTATATAGATGAGTGTGTCAGTCAGTCAGTCAGCTTCACTTTTAGCATTATAGTATATTAGATTAGGTAAATATAGTTCCAATTACTTTATAACAAATCGAAAGCTAACCAATCAAGATTTTTTTTTAAAGGGGAGAAGTTTCAGCTAAGCTGTCGATAACTCGATCGTAAAAGCTGCTATTCTCGACATCCTTGATATGATCCGATTCTGTGTTTAATATAATCAACGAATCCAACAGTTCTTGTCCGACCATTTCCCTTTTTATTTCCCTTTTTTATTATTATTACTATTATTAATAGAGAGCAAAGACTCGTTTTAATGCGCTTCAGCGCTGAAAATCGTATCTATATAATGCATCTCTTAAACAATGTCAAATATCGTGTATTGTGAAACACGTCAAAATCGTTTGATTGGTTCAAAAGTTATCGCCGTTCAGAAATTTCTAAAACAGTTTTAATTTTTCTGTTTCATTTCTATGTATGTATAAACTATCTACTTTACATGTAGATCGCAAGAGCCGGGCCCTAGGCTACCGTACCTACCGCTTGGCTTGTGGCAAACCTCGCAAGCCAGGCCCGTGGGGGGCCCGCGCACGCTAGGGCCCGGCTGGCAAACGCCACCTCGACTATATGGCCAGTCCGACGCTGCATTAGCTAGTCGTACTTTACTCTTTGACAATTAGAGATAGATATAAAGTCGAGATCAACCGACAAAAATAAAAATAAATAGAAAATTAACTAGATTAAAATATACTAGATTTAAAATATAATAAATTTTAAATTGTATTGAAATTGCTCTTGCTAAAATTTCCTTCATTCACATTTGTTCCTGTTAATTTTACTCTTATTAAAATTACTCTTATATTGTCGCAGGATATGTTACTTGTTACTAATTTGGTGACAGTTTCGTGAAACTGAGAGGCCCTAATATATCCCTTTTTCAAATCAAAAACTTTTATTATTTTTTTCTGGACAAAAGTCGATATGCAGCCCATTTTACCGAAGAATTAAGTAAACAATAAAATTCCAACACTACTTTGAGTCATAAGTTCCGATCGAACCACCTTAAAATATAATAGATTATACACCTTTTTTTTATAATTAAGGATTCAAATTTGTTTTCTAGTATGAATTCGTTTATGACGACTGAAATTCCTTGGATCAGTGAATTTTTTTTCACAAACATCACACGAAAATGGTTTTTCCCCATTATGAAGTTGTCTATGTGTAGTTAAACTACTGTGTTGGGTAAATAATTTATCACAAATATCACATGAATATGGTTTTTCTCCAGTATGAACTCGTTTATGTATGACTAAATGATTGTGTTGATAAAATTTTTTATCACAAAAATCACACGAAAATGGTTTTTCTCCAGTATGAAACCGCTTGTGTATGATTAAATGACTTCGTGTGATAAACTTTCTATCACACATATCACATGCGAATGGTTTTTCTCCAGTATGAATCCGTTTATGTGTATTTAAATGATTTCGTTGTGTAAATGTTTTATTACAAATATCACAAGAGTATGGTTTTTCACCAGTATGAACTCGTTTATGTTGTATTAAACTATGAGAATATGTAAATGTTTTCTCACATAGATCACATGAAAACAACTTTTCTTCAACATAACTTCCGTCACATAAAAATGGTCTATGAATTCGTTTATGTACACCTAAACTGCTTTGTGTGGTAAATGCTTTATCACAAACATCACATGGAAATGGTTTTTCTCCTGTATGAATTCGATTATGTTGAATTAAATCACAGGATCGATAAAATTTTTTATCACAAACCTCACAAGAATACGGTTTGTCGTCAGTATGTATTCGTTTATGTTTACCTAAATAACTGGAGCATGTAAATGTTTTATCACATAGATCACATGAAAATGGTTTTTCACCAGTATGACTTCGTTTATGTATAACTAAAACATTTCGAGTGATAAATTTACTATCACAAACATCACAAGAAAATGGCCTTTCGCCAGTATGATGTCGTTTGTGTGTTATTACACATCGTTGTGTAGAAAATGTTTTCAGACAAATATCACATGAAAAACGTTTTTCTCGTGAACGTGACTCTTCGTGAGTTCGTTGATGTGCTTTCAAATGGCTGCGCTGGTTAAATGTATTATTACAAATATTACATGAAAATGGTTTTTCACCGGTATGAATTCGTTTATGCACAACTAAACTGGCGTTCTGAGTAAATGTGTTACCACAAACATCACATGAATAGGACTTTTTCTTCTGGTCTTCTGGTTGTCTGGTATGAAGCAGATTGTGTCTGAATAAACTTTCTTTTCTAGTAAATGCTTTATAACAAATACTACAGTGGAAAGGTTTTTCTTTTAATTCTTTTGAATGATCGACATTCGAATTAGGTTCTTCTCCTTCATCAATAGGTTCTTCTTTTATTATTAATTCCGAATGGACATGTTCAATTTTAATATTTTCTTCTTTGATAAACACTGCTTCAGGAAACGACATAGTTGACACGAAGTTTCAAGAAATAAAGCCTTTGAAGTTTTATATTTTACTTTACATAACTTGAAAACAAAATTGGGTTATAACCATGGTTGTATATTTTATATTGAACTGCGTATATCACTGACCTCTATATAATTATACAAATTATCCCATGTTACGCCTACTGACCTCTATATAAATGGCCAGAGTTGCTTAGTCTTTACCATAGAGTTATGTATGAACGTGATATAACGACTCTATAAGAATGATAGTTAGCGCCGCTTCAGCTAGCCAAGGTACTAAAACTTTATGTGTATAGTGTAAATACATGTGACAGCCACACAAATATTAACACATAATCTTATTACACATACAAGTCGCGCAGGCGTGCTGAACCAAAACTGAGTTGGGGTTAATGGCGTAACATAGGATAATCTATCCGTCTTGGTACGTTTTTAGTAATAAGGAATTTTGGTTTGGTTTTCTTTATGTTCACGATTTTTTTAAAGATTTTTCTGAACGATTCTTATGGTGATAAGAGTGAGGGGCAGCAATTTTTAAACGTTTTTCCTGAAAAATGTATTCAAATCTACATCATATTCGAATTCGTGTTTCAATACGAGCTTTCATTTGATACCCTACACACTAGATCTCTTTGCTAAATTTTAAATTATTAAAAAAATTACTTGTAACAGATGAACGGACACCTAATTCCAATACCCAACCACGAATCCAACTATATTTGATAAAATGGTCGAATATTACACGGAAACTATAGTAGAACCTACGACAGTAACTAGAACCAAGCCATTTATTTGAGAATATTACTAAGAACTGTATTATTTTATTTAACAATACAAATCTATTCTTATCAACTCCATGAATAATTAATTACTTCATAAGTTGAGTGTACCACTTTGAGAAATAATTGTCAAGGATTTGAAGAATTTGATAAAAATAAAATAAAATTACATCGTTAACAAAATTTATTCATCTATATTTACAATAAACACTTTAAAAAAATCATTTACATTCAGTATGAATTCATTTGTCGAATTAAATTACTTTGATTGGCCAATGTTTTCCACGAGTCACAAAAAAAAGCTTGTTCTCACGTATGAAGTCGTTTATGTGTAGATAAACTGCTGGACTGCGTAAACGATTTATCACAGACATCACAAGAATATGGTCTTTCTCCAGTATGAATTCGTTTGTGTATAACTAAATTGTTTTGTGAGGTAAATGCTTTATCACAAACATCACAAGAAAATGGTTTTTCGCCGGTATGAATGAGTTCGTGTTGACCTAAACTATTGGAGTGTCTAAATGTCTCATTACAAACATTACACGCAAATGGTTTTTCTCCAGTATGAATCCGTTTATGTGTAACAAAATTACTTTGTGTAGAAAATGTTTTATCACAAACATCACAAGAAAATGGTTTTTCTCCCGTATGAATCCGTTTATGTATAACTAAAACGCCTTGGCTGATGAATTTATTATTGCAAATATCACATGAAAATGGTTTTTCACCGGTATGAAGTCGTTTATGTCTACGTAAACTGCCATATTGCGTAAATGTTTTATTACAAACATTACATGAAAACAGTTTTTTGCCAGTATGAATTCGTTTGTGTTCAATTAAATGGTCTTGTCGAGAAAATGTCTTATCACAAACATCACATGAATATGGTTTCTCTCCGGTGTGAATACGATTATGTCGAACTAAATGGCCACGCTGATTAAATGTTTTATCACAAAAATTACATGAAAATTGTGTTTCCCCGGTATGAAATAATTTGTGCCTAACCAAACTGATTTGGTCAATAAATGTTTGATCGCAAATATCACATGCAAATTTGTTTTCTTCAGTATGAATTCGACTATGAGTCGCTAAACTGCTGGACTGCGTAAATGTTTTAAAACAAACGACACATAAAAATGGTTTTTCTCCAGTATGAATGCGTTTATGCTTAGCTAAACTGCTAGACTGCGTAAATGTTTGATCACAAACATCACATGAAAATGATTTTTCCCCTGTATGAATTCGTTTATGCGTATCTAAATTGCTTTGTTTGATAAATGTTTTATCACAAATATCACATGAAAAAGATTTTTCGTAAATGTGACTTTGTTTATGTCTACGTAAACTGTCTTGACGAGAAAATCTTTTAAAACAAACATCACATGAATATGGTTTTATGTCGGTATGAATTTGAACATGTCGATTTAAATGACTTTGTGTGAGAAATATTTTATCACAAACATCACATGAAAAATAGTTTTTTCCTTTATCAATTCGTTCATGTTTCTGTGAATTATTTTTCAGCATATATGTTTTATCATGTATATCAACTAAAATTGATTCTTCTAATACTTCTTCAAAAGGTTCTTCTTTAATTAGAATTAATTCCGAATGTAATTGATCAACTTTAATACTTCTTTGATTAACGGTGGATTAAGAAATGACATAGTGGGCACAAAAATTTTATAAATTTAATTCTCGAATTTGTATAAAACTCACAGTAATACAATACACGTTTAAGGTTATATCGAAAAAGGATCAATTTTTTTCGTTATATCAACACCATGAAAATAATATTTTCTATGGGATAATGGAATGAATTGAATAGATTGCGTATTCAGTATTTTAAACGTTACTATCATGAAGAATAGATATATTAGGAGATTGAACGACATAGCATGAAGAATAGATATATTAGGAGATTGAACGACATAGGCAATTCGTCTGTTTTTGTGTCCTCAAAAACGTGTAGAGATCATAGTTATTATTTTCGCCACTAGCGGCAGTGCGAATCTGCCCGTACGGAATTATTATTATTATTACAGATTAAAATCAACGGTTATCACATCTTACAAATAAAAATTGTAAGTATAAAAATTGTTTTATTTATAAATGTGAAAAAATGGGACGATGTTGTACAGGGAAAGCATAGATATACTGTTATATATCTAAATTTTTTAAGGTTAGGAATGCGTGTCTGCATTTATGAAAGGAATATGGTCTGTAATTACTGGTTTTGTCATCTTCTTTCTTTATCTAATATATGTCAGTTATTGTAAACATATATGTTATGTATTATTATTATTAATTGCAAAATTATCACTATGATTCTTCATCTTTTTATTTATTGCAGATTATTTAGAATTCTCTATTATTAATATTTATTTAATTATTACTTGATAATCGAAAACAGTTTTTTATTATATATAAAACTATGATTTCTTATAAACTGAATGTGAAAGTGATTTCTTGGCGCCTACATTTAAACATTTAAATTCCGTACGGCACTGAGACCAGTGACCCCTACTGATAAAAGATAGTTACACCAATTCTTGACCGTTTTTTTAACATTGCGTTCGATCTCCTAATATATCTATTCTTCATGGACATAGGCAATTCGTCTGTTTTTGTGTCCTCAAAAACGTGTAGAGATCATAGTTATTATTTTCGCCACTAGCGGCAGTGCGAATCTGCCCGTACGGAATTATTATTATTATTACATATTAAAATCAACGGTTATCGCATCTTACAAATAAAAATTGTAAGTTTAAAAATTGTTTAATTTTATAAATGTGAAAAAATGGGACGATGTTGTACAGGGAAAGCATAGATATACTGTTATATATCTATGAGTGGAAGGTTGTTTAAGGTTAGGAATGCGTGTCTGCATTTACGAAAGGAATATGGTCTGTAATTACCGGTTGTCATATTCTTTCTTTATCTAATATATGTTAGTATTGTAAACATATATTTGTAATTATTAATTGCAATTATCACTATGATTCTTCATCTTTTAATTTATTGCAGATTATTAAGAATTCTCTATTATTAATATTTATTTAATTATTACTTGATAATCGAAAACAATTTTTTATTATCTATAAAACTAAGACTTCTTATTAACTGAATGAAAGTGATTTCTTGGCGCCTACATTTAAACATTTAAATTCCGTACGGCACTGAGACCAGTGACCCCTACTGATAAAAGATAGTTACACCAATTCTTGGCCGTTTTTTTAACATTACGTTCGCTCTCCTAATATATCTATTCTTCATGGTTACTATTTACAAATTATGTAAACGCATGTCTCTTATTCGATTATATTCATATGGGTTGCGTTCACAAAAGCGGACCCAAATACTCACCTATTATCTATGAACCTGTATTGTACTCGATTCTAAATCTTACGATTTCTTAAACATTTAGAGATCTAGCCTATATCTTGTACTATAGACGTTTTAAAAAAAGAAGAAAAAATAGGAAACAACGTGTTCATCCGATGCTTA
This sequence comes from Nineta flava, assembly GCA_963920215.1. Classification (NCBI taxonomy): domain Eukaryota; kingdom Metazoa; phylum Arthropoda; class Insecta; order Neuroptera; family Chrysopidae; genus Nineta; species Nineta flava. Next base: position 126,640,716 of record OY986041.1, read on the forward strand.
TGAGAAGAGATAGGTTGGGGACATTCAATGTTCCTTTTGAGGAGTTGAGAAAATATGAAGATACATTTTTTAACTATTTTCGTATGAGTGTTGGAAGTTTCGACGACCATCTCGCACGAATTTAAAATATTATTCAACGCCAGAACACATCATTCAGGGAATGTATCCCGCCTAAAAATATGCTGCACTGGAAGATGGCAAAGTACAGACTACTGTACGAACATACCGGTTTCGGGTAGATTTGAGTATAGCCCGGCTATACTCAAACGACACGACAGTCGGCACAGCACTGGGAGTTATCGGACTCTCTAGCGGCTATCAGACTGTCGTCTGTCGGTTAAACGGCTATGCAACAATGTCGGTCTAATGTGAAACATCTCATTACTTTTAAAACCCTTGTGTTGTGTACTCGGAGTCGTTTACACAATTCTCGAGTTGGTATGAAATAAGCCTAACAATCAATTTGTTAAGATTTTATCCGCGGGAAAAATCGTTTTTAGATGTTTTACTTTTATTACGTTTTTTATTATTTGCAGCTATCGGTTATTATTTATACTTTATTCAGTTGGTTTAAAACTCGACTAGTAGTTTGTGTAATCACTAAAAGGTGGCGCAGCCTTCTTATCGAAATTTTTAATCACTAACATCACATGTGAGTTGTAACTGGTTGTAATATACCTTTCTGAAATATGATTAAGGATTTGAAAAATTTGCCAAGAATAAAATTAAATTGCATCGTTAACAAAATTTATTCTTCTATATTTACAATAAGCACTTAAAACTTCATTTTCATTCAGTATGAATTCATTTACCGAATTACATTACTTTGATCGGCATTTGTTTTTCACGAATGTCATACAAAAAAACTTGTTCTCACGTATGAAGTCGTTTATGTGTAGATAAACTACTGGACTGTGTAAATGATTTATCACAAACATCACAAGAATAGGGTCTCTCTCCAGTATGAATTCTTTTATGTTTAACTAAATTATTTCGTGAGGTGAATGTTTTATCACAAACTTCACATGAAAACGGTTTTTCACGAGTATGACTTCGTTTATGTACAGCTAAAACATCTTGGCTGATGAATTTATTATTGCAAATATCACATGAAAATGGTTTTTCACCGGTATGAAGTAATTTATGTCTACATAAACTGCCATATTGCGTAAAAGTTTTATTACAATCATTACATGAAAATATTTTTTCTTCAGTATGAATTCGCCTATGAGTCGCTAAACTGCTGGATTGCGTAAAAGATTTATCACAAACTTCACAAGAATATGGTCTTTCTCCGGTATGAATTCTTTTATGCTTAGCTAAGCTGCTGGCCTGCGTAAATGATTTGTCACAAACAACACAAGAAAATGGCCTTTCTCCAGTATGAATTCGTTTGTGTGTAACTAAATTGTTTCGTGATGTAAATACTGTATCACAAACATCACAAGAAAATGCTTTTTCGCCAGTATGAATGAGTTTGTGTTGACCTAAACTATTGGAGTGTCTAAATGTCTCATTACAAACATTACACACAAATGGTTTTTCTCCAGTATGTATCCGTTTATGTTGAACAAAATTACTTTGTGTAGAAAATTTTTTATTACAAACATCACAAGAAAATGGTTTTTCGCCAGTATGAATGAGTTTGTGTTGAGTTAAACCATTGGAGTGCCTAAATTTTTCGTTGCAAACATTACACGCGAATGGTTTTTCACCAGTATGGATCCGTTTATGTGTAACGAAATTACTTTGTGTAGAAAATGTTTTATGACAAACATCACATGAAAAATATTTTTTTTCTGTAGCAATTCGTTCTTGTTTCAGTGAATTGTTGAAATGCGTATATGTGTTGTCATTAATTTCAACTGAATTAGATTCTTCTAATACTTCTTCGGTAAGTTCTTCTTTAATTAGTATTAATTCTGTATGTAATTGTTCAACTTTAATACTTTCTTCTTTGATTAACGGTGGATCAAGAATGGACATGGTGTGCACAAATATTGTATAAATTTAATTTTCGAAGTTGTTTAAAACCCACAGTAATGCAATAAACGTTTAAGGTTATATACTAGAAAAAGGATCAATTTTTACCGTTAAATCAACACTATGAATATAATATTTTTTATGAGATGATGAAATGAATTATTAATAGATTGCGTATTCAGTATTTTAAACGTTACAGTTTACAAATTATGTAAATGCATGCTCTTGTTCGATTATATTCATATGGGTTGCGTTCACAAATGCGGACCAAAACACTCAACGTATTGTAAATCTTAGATTTCTGCAATATATTTAGACATCTATATATGAGTACAGTAAATATATTCCTGAGTTACCTTGTAACTACCAATAAACTCATATGATATTTTATAAGTCTATAAATTCGATTTTATTTAATATTTTTCTCAGATTAGGTTTGAGATCGGATATACTAGGATATCTTGGTATATTCCGATACCGGGAATCGAACCCGATTCTGTCAACTAGCAATATGAACACTTGATGAATACATTAAAAGTTCTTATTTCGGATTTTGACGTCATATAATAACTCTTTTAGAAATCCTTAAGGAGTCCAACGTGCTGTGCTACTCAAAGATCACATTAAGACCTTTTAAAAAAGAACTTTTTAGGAATTTTCCTTTCTTACTTTATAAATAAGAATTTTTTAATGCCGGCAGTACAAACTGGACGAGACATTCGTAATGCGAGGAGCCACGAGTGGAGCTGTGTACACTCTCGCCGAGTGTTCGGCCGGCAATACAGTTCTCTTGGTATATCCAAAGAATACATATATCATAGTGATAATATATAATATCTGATAATATACAGTATACCTGAAAAGTTAAATTTTTAAATTAAACAAATTTTTTTTATTAAACTATTAAAAATAATTATTCAAATGAGTAATGACACTATAAGAATTAAAAAAGTATTCATAAATTTATAGTTTTTTATTTATTTTCGTGTTATACTATTAAGATTAATGGGAACAAAAAGCTGTTGATAGTTGAATATTTAAAAATGGCATTTGAAAGTTGAATCGAATGTAAACGAGAATGGAGCAGTGAGCACACTCTCGTACTTGTTATGTTTCGCCTTGCCTCGACGAGTGTGTACTACCGGAATAAGAGTTTTTGTTCTCGGCTATAGTTTGTCATGTTGTTAAAAGATGGCTTCTATAATTATTCAATATTTGTGAGACGATTACGATCTCAGTTGTACCTTTCAACATAGTTATAAAAAAAAAATACAGACGAATTGAGAACCATCCTTCTTTTTGAAGTCGGGTTAAAAAGATGGATTTTATAAAAAAATAGAATATTTATAGAAGCCATCTTTTAACCACATGACATACCATAGCCGAGCTTTGAATCCATCCCATAGTATTTTGTATTTTTATCATATTGTCGATAATCTCGACAACTGTGCACCCAGCCAACACCTTTCTGTAACATGATTGTTAAGGTCTTAAGGATTTGACAAATTTGACAAAAATAATGTTTACAGGAAAATATTTCGAGTAAAAGTTACTTACTATTTTTATAAAGATCAACTTTAAAATTTTGCTCTACCTCTTAACGTTTTTGAAACAAACTTTGGACAACTTCGCCCGCTGAATAAATAAACGTACGAAAAACAGTTAATTTCGTTATAATTTAATGAGATTTAGCATTTTTATAATGGATTGCAGCAGAAAATGATGCGGTGCGTTAATTTTGATTGCGATAAACGCAGTAGTTTTCATGATACTTGGAAAAAAATACTTTTATTAGCGTATACATACTATAATGGCCGCAAATATATGATAGTGCATATACATTTAAATATTAATTTAAAAAACTGTATACGTGATTTTGATGGCGTTTGGAACATGTCACAACTCCCGTTACCTCTATATATAAGTAAAATTTGGTAATTTTCTGATCGCTATATCAATAATAAAAAATAATTATTCATTACTATTTGATATATCTACATTTAAGCCCATGTTAAGGCCGTTCATGCATGAGGCTTGACAGATAACAACTTTTTTAAATAGTAAATTGGATAGCTCAATTATGTAGTTATCTTCCCTCAAAAATTTAAAACCTGTTGACGATCATTTCAAAGAGTAATTATCGATTAAAAATCAAACTTTTAACACAGCATCTTATGAGCGAACAATTTTTTTTTTTACTTAAAATTATGATAACTATATTATTAAAGTAGCCACCATAATAAATTATGTTTATAAATATTCTTTGAAATATGCAGTTTATATATTTGCATTAAAAATACTGTTTATATATTTGCATTATAGGTGTTGACGAACGTTTGAATTAATTATTTAATAAAATTAAAACTGTTTTGTTAGGTTTGTTTTTGCCACCATATTTTGAAAACATTTATACGCATATATATACAAATATACACGTGAACAACAGTCAAATAAAGTCAACTCAATTTCTAATTTGCATTTACTGATATTTTACAATACTTTTAAAATATTTAGGACAAATAAAAAAGGTTATAAACCGTTCAAGATTATTGATATACTTTACAACTTTTTTAAAACTCTAAATAAATTTTATTAAAGATAGTACTCATTTGACTCTAGCGTAGCAAATGAACGTCCTTAAAAGTGCTAGTGCTAAATTTTTTTTTCGCGATAACTGTATTTTGTTGTAACTCTGCACGTGTATTACTTAAGTGTTTGTTTCCATCATATAATTTTTTTCGAAATTTTCTGATAATGAATCATGCTCCAACTTCCTTAAGGTGTTTTTTTTTTTAATGAAATACAACTATATAAAATTAATGAAAATCATGTGAAAACTTATTTTATTTTATGAATTCGTTTCATATGTGTAGATAAACTGGTCTGTGCAGTAAATAATTTATCACAAATATCACAAGAGAATGGTCTTTCTCCAGTATGACTACGTTGATGTATAACTACAGAGGCTTGCCGAGAAAATGTTTTATCACAAAAGTCACATGAATATGGTTTTTCACCAGTATGACTTCGTTTGTGTCTAACTAAAGTACCATGCAGCGAAAATGTTTTATCACACACATCACATGCATATGGTTTTTCTCCAGTATGACTCCGTATATGTTGAATTAGATGATTGTGTTGGAAAAATTTTTTATCACAAATATGACATGAAAATGGCTTTTCGCCGGTATGAACCCGTTCATGTCGAGCTAAATCGCTTCGTGTGACAAAAGTTTTATCACACACATTACATAAAAAGGGTCTTTCTCCCGAATGAATTCGTTTATGTTGAGCTAAATTACTTTGATTAGTCGATGTTTTAAAACAAACATCACATGAAAAAATCTTTTCTCCAGTGCAGTTTTGTTTTAGATCATCTGATACATTTTCTTCTTCCATTTCTGTTTTAATCATTACCTCGTCTTCGTCTTGAACTAACATTTCTGTACACGACTGTTGTTCAACTTCAACGTTTTTACCTTTTGAGACGACAGCATTATTTTCAATGTAAGATGAATTTAAGTTCAATGAAAGAGGTTTTCCTCTCGTATGAGTTAAGTTATGTCTATTTAAACTGCTTCGCTGGGAAAACCTTTTATCACAAACATCACATGAATAAGGTTTTTCCCCAGAATGAATTCGTTTGTGTAAATTTAAATTATTACGATGTCTAAAGGTTTTTTCACAAACATCGCATGCAAAACGTTTTTCTCCAGTACGTATTTGTAGTATTTGTGGTTCTGTTTGTACATCTTCGTCTAGAAATATAGGATCTATACATGAGAATTGCTCAGCTTCAACCTCTTCAACTTTGACAAAGACAGTATTATTTTCAATGCCAGATAAATCAAAATCCAATGAAGTAGATGTTTCTTCCGCATGAGTTTGTTTATGATTATCTAAATTTTCTTGTGTAGTTGATGTTTTAAAACAAACATCGTATAAAAAATCATTTTCTCCACAACTTTTTAGTTTATATTCAATCGGTGCATTTTCTTCTACTTTTATATTTCCATCTTGAAATAAAAGTTCTGTACACGATTGTTGCTCAGCTTCAACGTCTTCAATTTTGATGAAGACAGTATTATTTTCAATGCAAGATGAATCAAAATCCAATGAAGTTGATGTTTCCTCTGTATGAGTTCGTTTATGTGTATTGAAAACATCTCGATGGGTAAATGTTTTATTGCAAACATTACATGTAAAAGGTTTTTGCCCAGAATGGGTTCGTGTGTGTAATTGTAAATTATGTCGATTTCTGAAAGTTTTATCACATACATTGCATGAAAATGGTTTTTCTCCGGTATGAACCCGTTCATGCCTAACTAAATCGCATCGTGTGGGAAATGTTTTATCACACATATTACATGAAAATGGCCTTTCTCCTGTATGAATTCGTTTATGTTTAACTAAATTGTTTTGTGAGGTAAATGTTTTATCACAAACATCACAAGAAAATGGTTTTTCGCCGGTATGAATGAGTTTGTGTTGAGTTAAACTATTTGAATGTCTAAATGTTTCGTTACAAACATTACACGAGAATGGTTTTTCTCCAGTATGAATCCGTTTATGTGTAACTAAATGACTTTGTGTGGTAAATGCTTTATTACAAATATTACACATATAGGATTTTTCTCCTTTATGACTTCGTTTATGTCTATCCAAATTGAATTGCCGAGAAAATGTTTTATCACAAACATCACAAATAAAAATTTTTCCACAAGTATTAAGTCGTTCTTGTTTCTGTGAATTGTTTTTCAGCGTAAATGTTTTATCATGAACATCGTCTGAATTAGATTCTTCTAATATTTCTTCTTTAATTATTAACTCCGTATGTAATTGTTCAGGTTTAATATTTTCTTCTTTGATTAACACTGGATCGAAAAATGCCATGATTGCTCCAATTTTTCAAGAGATTAAATATTTTAAATAAATCGTAAGATCTCTTTTAAGAAAATTTCCCGTTTCTATATTTTATGACATTTATTTATCTCTTTCTTTATGTCAAAAAGATGATACTTTTAACCATAGACAGACTTCTTTTGTATATGCTTTTACCAGAGATTTAGTAGACTTTTACCATCTTTTACCGTTCTCACAAGTCACAACTCAATTCACTAACCTCTATATAAACTGGATAGATTATCCTATGTTCTGCCTATGGAGGTTAGAGTATTAACCTCCATAGCTATGCCCAAGAATACATATTGTATTCTTTGGTTATGCTCAGGAAGATATTACGGAAGCCCGGTAGGTAGAGGTAGATTGTAAAGGCTGCCCTGGATGGGCAACACTTCGACCATAAGGTCCATTGTGATTCCTTAGGATGTGAGGATATGAGTGGAGTGGAAGGAATTTGTGAGTTGACTAGGAATTGGTAGGATATGCGGCTGCAGCCGACTATGATAGGGACTATGCCGATATTCATCTGGAGTTCGTGAAGGAAACTGCAGAAAACCTTCTCAAGCATAGCCGGTTACTTCTTTCTTGTCCATACGCCGACAGTTTAGTCAATTAACCGTCCCTTTTTTTTTATAATTGACAAACTGCCGATGTTGGGATTCGAACCCATAACCTCCCAGTTTCCAAGTACTGCATACTGCACAGATATAACGCCTTAGACCGCTCGGCTACTTGGTCTGGGCGGAAGCCCGGTAGTGACATGTGTGCCGCTATGGGGTAGTCCTCTTTATTGCTGACATACATAGTATGTATACCTAACACTGACCTCTATATAACTGGACAGAGTATGCTAATGGGTATAAACGGGAAATAATGGACCCTAAAATAATAAATAACAGCCTGTCTAACCGCCGCAACTAGCCAAGGCACTAAATCTTTATGTGTGTGTGGAAATACATATGACATCCTCACATACACTAAGTTTTGCTTCAGCGTGCTTGCGCGGCATGTATGTATGATAAGAATGTGTGTATGTGGGGTTGTCACATGTAATTCCATGTGACCCATGTGCCCATACAAGGTATATTAAGTTTAGTCCCGACTTTGTAACGCTTAAAATTTTGGCCATTCTCGAACTTGACTTGACTTTTTAGCTCAAGAACACATACAAAATTTCAGCTCGTTATCTCTTTTCGTTTTTAAGTTACCGTGTTCACAGACAGACACCTATGAACACCTATGCCAAAAATTTATGTCAGCGATCAATATTTTTAAGCGTTACAAAGTCCGGACTAAGCTTAATATACCTTGTATTGGCACATGGCTCACATGGAATTACATGTGGCAATCCCACATACACTAACACCCATTCTTATCATACATACATGCCGCGCAGGCACGCTGAAGCAAAACTTAGTGTATGTGAGGATGTCATATGTATTTCCACACACACATCAAGATTTAGTACCTTGGCTAGTTGCGGCAGTTAGGCAGGCTGTTATTTATTATTTTAGGGTCCATTATTTCACGTTTATACCAGATTATACCCATAAGCATACTTTGTCTAGTTATATAGAGGTCAGTGTCAGGAATACATACTAGTATGTCAGCAATAAAGAGGACTAATCCCATCGCAGCACACATGTCATTACCGGGCTTCATAATAGATAAGGGTGAGTTGATAGATGATCCACCTTGTTTGTGACAAGCATATATTTAATACTTTACATATGTGGTGAAAAATTGATAATTAAATAAAATAAAAATGTCGAATTATTTATTTCATAATGACAATAATGTTGTGTCCATCAAAGTTGAAAATACAGAAAGTGAACAACTATCACAGGCAGAATTAATAATTCAGGAAGAAATGATGGAAGAAAGTGTTTTTATTAAAAGAAAACGGAAAAAATATACTGGAAAGAAGTCTCTAGGAAAGAAGGCTTTAACATGTGACATTTGTAGAAGAACATTTTCTAAAAAATATAATTTAAATAGACATAAACAAAATCATAATAAAGAAAAACAATTTTCGTGTGATATGTGTGATAGGGCCTTTACTCACAAACGACTTTTAGTTGGACATAAACGAACTCATACACAAGAAAATGTTATTTCATGTGATGATTGTGATAAAACATTTACCCGGAAAAAGAGTTTAATTGAACATGTACGAATTCATACCGGAGTAAAACCTTTTCAATGTAATGTGTGTTATAAAACTTTTAGACTTCAATATTATTTAACTGTACATCTACGAATCCATTTTGGAGAAAAACCTTATTCATGTAACGTTTGCGGTAAAATGTTTACCCGGAAAATAAGTTTAATTAATCATAAACGGTTTTATACCGGAGAAAAACCTTTTCGATGTGATATTTGTAATAAAACATTTAGAAATCGAAATTATTTAAATGTACACCAACGAATCCATTCTGGAAATAAATCTTTTTCGTGTAATTTTTGCAAAGAGACATTTTCTCGTCGAAGTGTTTTAAAAACACATAAACTAACTCATGATGAAGTAGAACCTTTTTCATGCGGTTTTGATTCTCTTTATACTGAAAATAATGCCAAAGCTACCAGCACAGTTGGAGACGTTTTAGCTGAACAACAGTCATGTACAGAAATGCTATTTCAAGATGACATTATAAAAACAGAGACACAAATAATACCAGAGGCTATGCTTAAAACAGAAATGGAAGAAGAAAATTTTTCAATTGATCATAAACAAAACAGCCCTAAACACAAACAAATTCTTACGGGTGAACAACCTTTTTGGTGTGATGTTTGCGGTAAAATGTTTACCCGGAAAATAAATTTAATTGATCATAAACGAATTCATACCGGAGAAAAACCATTTCCATGTCATGTTTGTGATAAAACATTTAGAAATCGAAATTATTTACATAAACACCAACGAATTCATACTGGCGAAAAACGTTTCTCATGTGATGTTTGTGATAGCAGGTTTTCCCAGCGAAGCAGTTTAAGTAGACATAAACTAACTCATACGAGAGGAAAATCTTTTTCATTGAATTCATCTTGTATTGAAAAGAATACTATATTCGTAAAAGTGGAAGAGATTGACACTGAGCAGCAGTCATGTACAGAATTTGTATTTCAAAACGAAGATAAACAGACAAACCCTCAAATACAAACTGGAGATAAACGTTTCCTTTGCGATATTTGTGATAAAACTTTTAGAAATCGACAAAATTTAAAAATACATAAACGAATTCATTCTGGGGAAAAACCTTTTTCATGTGATGTTTGTGATAAAATGTTTTCCCAGCGAAGCAGTTTAAATAGGCATAAACTAACTCATACGAGAGGAAAACCTCTTTCATTGAACTTTGATTCATCTTGCATTGAAAAGAATACTGTATTCGTAAAAGTGGAAGAGATTGACACTGAGCAAAATTTTTCAGGGATTAATGATTCACTTTTGATTGATAATATATTTTCATGTGATATTTGCAATAAAAAATTTACCTCTCAAAGTTATTTGGTGATACATAAACGAATTCATACGGGGGAGAAACCTTTTTTATGTAATGTTTGTAATAAAACTTTTTCGCGTCAAGATGTTTTAAATATCCATAAACGAAGTCATATTATCGAACAATATTTTTCAGGGATTAATGACTCACTTTTGATTGATAATAATATATTGTCATGTGATATTTGCAATAAAAAATTTACCTCTCAAAGTTATTTGGTGATACATAAACGAATTCATACGGGGGAGAAACCTTTTGAATGTGATGTTTGTAATAAAACATTTTCGCGTCAAGATGTTTTAAATACGCATAAACGAATTCATAAAGGAGAAAAAAGTTTTGCATGTGATGTTTGTAATAAAAGATTTATCCAACGAAGTAATTTACACAGTCATGTACAAATTCATAAGGGCAAGAAACCTTATTCTTGTGATGTTTGTGATAAAACCTTTTTACATCGTTATACTTTAAATTTGCACAAACGAATTCATTCTGGGGAAAAACCTTTTAAATGTACTGTTTGTGATAAATGGTTTTCTCAGAGAAGTAGTTTAAATAAACATAAACTAATTCATACGAGAGGAAAACCTCTGTCATTGTGATAGTTGTAGTAAAAAATTTAGTTTAAAAAAAGTTTACTTTATCAACTAATTCATTCGGGAGAAAAATCTTTTTCATGCAAAGTTTGCGAAAAAACATTCAGGTATCGAAATCAATTACATGGATGTATTCATTCGGGAAAATAGTAGTAGTGTAATAGCGGAGGGGAGGTCGAAGTTTGGTAAGTAGGCCTTTTTTACAGGCGCCTAAAGGACAAGGAATTTGTATGCAGACTAGGAATTTGATTCCGATATTGATCTAGAGTTTGTGAAAGTAAACTACAAAAAACCTTCACATGCGTAGCCGGTTACTTTCGTTCTTGACCATACGCCGACAATTTAGTCCATTAACGAATTCAGTCTGTAGTAATGACTGTTCCATGCTGTATTTTATAAAACCCTTAACGAGACAAATAGTTTGTACACAAACGAATTCATTCTGGAGAAGATCATCTTTCATGTAATGTTTGGAATAAAATATTTCCAGATGTCATAAATACATATAAATTAATTTAATTTTGAAGAGGTGAAATCTCAGCAACAATCAATTTCATAATAGATTTTGAAGAACACAAAGGATTTCCAATTTACTATCATTATCTGTAATTAAAACAAAACTGTAATTTTGCTTTTGTTATCAGTGGTTTCATAATATTATCAACCGTGTAGAATTGTAATTAATAAAAATATAAGAAATTATTATTACGTTTTCTTTCATCAGTTAGTGCTAAGTAATATTTCGATACATTTAGTAGAAAAATTTTGAGCTAAATTTAATATATGTACAGACTAAGTATATTAAAATCGGATTAAATTACGCTCCAGTTTTTTAAATCTATAGACGAAACTTACTAAGCTTTACGCTTCTTTATATAACTAACAGAAAATTAAAACAAGAAATAAATTTACATTTAATTTTTAGCAAATTTTTCTATTTTGTTCAGTTTCTTATAATACACACATTTTGTGGGTAATTTTATTCTATATAAAAATGGTCCTGACAAATTTTCACTAATATTAATAATGTTGGGAACTCTAGCACTTGGATTGGCTCTATGGTGGGTAAATTATAAACTAGAAGCAGATCGATGTTCGTTGCACCAACCTCCCCTACCGCAATACCCTTCCGCTAATAAGTTTTGTGGTCACAATCTGGTGAATAACTTAGAAACTACTGCTAGTAGATTGAAATATTAAACTCCGCCCCTGCCAGAAATCCCAATACGTGTTACTTGTAAAAAAGAATATGATGACCAAATTCCAAGGGGTGGTATCCTGCCTTTTCTGTGTACTATTGATAGCAAAAGTGGCGATCTCAAAATTTTATATTTGATCTGTGTTATCCATTCGGTAAATAAAAATGTCATTCTTTTCGTTAATCTATTACAAAAATTAAACGGTCAATAAATTTTTTTCTCTAAATATAACATCATTTTATATTGGCCTAATATTTTTTAGCCAAATCGCTCGACACATTTTTTAAATAAAATTAAAAGTAGTGAAATCACTACTTTTGTTTAGACCTGTAATGTTAATCGTACAATTTTTGAGAGTGATTTTTATGAAAACTAAACAGTTAATAATTTTGAAATTTTAAACGAACTTAGATACTTTGATTTTGAATAATTGATTAAAAATTCAATCAATTTCATCGACAACGCGTTTCACACGAAAACTACCTTAATGATGCTGTAAACGACGCATAAGTGTAAACAATCCATAATGTATGTTATCTATGGTTATTAATAGAGCGAGATAGATAGTAAATAGTATACATAATAGATAAGGACAAGTAAATAGATAGACGATCTATCGTTTTTAACCCGACTTCAAAAAAGGAGGATGGTTCTCAATTCGTCTGTATTTTTTTTTTTTTTTTTTTTTTTTTTTTTTTTTATGTTTGTTACCTCAGAACTCCGGCATTTATGAACCGATTTTGAATTTTTTTTTTTTGTTTTAAAGGGTTTGATTCCCGATTGGTCCCATTGTCACCAAATCGCATTCTGATGAGGGGATCTCCGGAAAATCGAGGAAAATCCTCATTTTATATGTGATAACCGATTTCTGCGAAATTTTTTTTTTTTTTTGAAAAAGTATACTCATTCATAATGGGAAAATAAAAAAATTTTTTTAAAAACGACTTCAAAAAAAATTTTTCCTTAAAAAAAAACCGACCCCAAAAAAAAAAAATTTTACAAAAAAAAACCAAATTCCTTGTAAAGAAAACTGAAAATCTGTTATAAAAAAATGCATTAAAAATTTAAAAAAAAAAAAAAAACGGGTAAAAAAAAAGTGTTATAAAAAAATTCACTTAAAATTAGTTGGTCGTTTAGTAGGTCGACCCCAAAAAAAAAAAATTTTACAAAAAAAAACCAAATTCCTTGTAAAGAAAACTGAAAATCTGTTATAAAAAAATGCATTAAAAATTTAAAAAAAAAAAAAAAAACGGGTAAAAAAAAAGTGTTATAAAAAAATTCACTAAAAATTAGTTAGTCGTTTAGTAGGTCTACCCATATTTAGACGAATAAAATCAGTTATAGAGCTTCAAAGTCACTAAAAAGCGAGAAATAAAACTTATTTTGACAAAATGGAAACCCGACTTAACAAAAGAAGCACTAAAAAGTAAAAAAATAATTGCATATTCTTGTGCCAATTTTAGTTCACCAAAGCAAAAATTTTTAAATATATATGTACAATTATTGTTACTTTTGGAGGCGGTGTCCAAAAGTTATGTGAATTTATCTATGTTGACACCGCCTCCAAAAATAACAATAATTGTACATATATATTTAAAAATTTTTGCTTTGGTGAACTAAAATTGGCACAAGAATATGCAATTATTTTTTTACTTTTTAGTGCTTCTTTTGTTAAGTCGGGTTTCCATTTTGTCAAAATAAGTTTTATTGACAAGCAAATATTTAATATAATACACTTGACATAGGTGTTGGTGACAAACTGCGAATTGAAATAAATAAAAATGTCAAATTACTCAATTCGTAATGACAAGCATGCTACTGAGTCCATCAAAGATGAAAATACAGAAAGTGAACAACTATCACATATAGAATTGACATCCCAAGTTGAAAACGAAGAAATAATAGAAGAAAGTGTTGCAGTTGTACATGGACAAAACCATAGTGAATTAAAACCTTTTTCCTGTGATGTGTGTGATAAGGCATTTACCCAAAAACATTATTTAGTTGGACATAAACGAACGCACACGCGAGAAAATGTTATTTCATGTGATGATTGTGACAAAACATTTACCCGGAAAAGCAGTTTAATTGAGCACACGCGAATTCATACCGGAGAAAGACCTTTCGAATGTAATATTTGTTATAAAACTTTTAGACATCAAAATTATTTAACTGTACATCTCCGAATCCATTCTGGTGAAAAACCTTATTCATGTAACGTTTGCGGTAAAATGTTTACCCGGAAAATAAGTTTAATTGATCATAAACGAATTCATACCGGAGAAAAACCATTTCCATGTCATGTTTGTGATAAAACCTTTAGAAATCGAAATTATTTACATGTACACCAACGAATTCATACTGGTGAAAAACGTTTTTCATGTGATGTTTGTGATAAAAGATTTACCCATCGAAACACTTTAAATATACATAAGCGAACTCATACTGAAGAACAACCTTTATCATGGGATCTTGATAAGAATTGTCATCAGATCAAAGTTGACAACATTGAAGCTGAGCAACAGTTATGTACAGAAGTTGCAATTCAAGACGAAGATATAGATACAAATGAACCTGAAATACAAATCCTACCAGAAGTAATGATGCAAACAGAAATGATCGAAGAGAATGTATCATTTGAATATATTCAAAACAGTATCGGAGATAAGTATTTCACATGTGATATCTGTTTTAAAACATCGACTACACAAGGGAATTTAGTTAAACACAAACGAATTCATTCGGGAGAACGACCTTGTTCGTGTAACATTTGTGGAAAATCATTTACCCAGAAGAGCAGTTTAAATGTACATAATCGAATTCATACGGGAGAAAAGCCATTTCCATGTGACGTTTGTGATAAAACTTTTAGAAATCGACATAATTTAAATTTACACAAACGAACCCATTCTGGAGAAAAACCTTATTCATGTGATGTTTGTGATAAAAGTTTTACCCAGCGAAGCAGTTTAAATAAACATAGACAAATTCATATTGGAGAAATACCTTTTTCATTCGATTTTGATGCACATTATATAGAAAATGGTACTGTTTTCGTCAAAATAGAAAACGTGGAAGCGGAGCAACAATCATATACAGAAATGGAATTTCAAGATGAAGATATAGAAACAGAACCACAAATTCTGCCAGAGGTTATGATTAAAACAGAAATGAAAGAAGAAATTGTATTGATTGATCATGAACAAAACAGTACTGGAGGAAAGTCTTTTCCATGTGATATTTGTTTTAAAACATCGACTACACAAGGAAATTTAGCTAAACATAGACGAATTCATACGGGAGAAAAACCATTTTTGTGTGATGTTTGTGATAAAACATTTACCCAAAAAAGTAGTTTAGTGATACATAAACGAATTCATACTGGAGAAATGCCATTTCCATGTGATGTTTGTGATAAAACCTTTAGACATCGCCATCACTTACATTTACATCAACGAATTCATTCTGGAGAGAAACCTTTCCCATGTAATGTTTGCCATAAAAGATTCACTCAAAAAAGTAGTTTAACTGTACATAAACGAATTCATACCTGACAGAAACCTTTTCCATGTGATTCTTAGGATAAAACCTTTTTTATGTGATGTTTGTAATAAAATATTTTCCCAACGGGATGTTAAATACACACGAAATAAAATAATATTGAAAATAATCATTTTTATGTGACTTTCATTTATGCCTGATCTTTTCAGCTATACATAGTCCGCCTGTTTGATGAAAGTTGATATAACAAAAATTACATTGTTGTGTACACGATGAAATGCACTTGAAAGTTATCAATCGCATGTTTTTAACAGCTGTAATTCCCGTTTAATATTTCCTTGTCAATCACGTTAGTCACATGGTTAAAGTATACCAATCACAAGAAAAGAGGTATCAACACGCCCACATATAACTTGAAAAGTTGCATCAAATACAATTCTTTTCTATTTTAATATAACTAAAAACTTAGTATTTATTTTTAATCCTGAAAAATTTTGTATATAATATTTTTTTTAAATAAACTATATTTTTAAAAAAGAATCAATTAGCTGCACCCCCACTTCAATATGATTCAGCTTGCCAGCGACTGCGACGAAATTATGGTGTTACCAGATTAAGTACATACTATGAGAAATGCAATATTAAATATTTATATTATTGGCCTCTGGTTAGTCGCGGTACTAACTACCATATTGTGAGGACGGAAAAAGTCGACTTATGAGCTATGTAGAGAGGTAGAATAAGACTGTCCTGGACGGGCTACACTTCGACCATAAGGTACATTGTGATGCCTCAGGATGTGAGTGAAGTGGAAGGAATTTGTGAGTAGACTAGGAATTGGTAGGATATGCGGCTGCAGCCGACTATGATAGGAACTATGCCGATATTCATCTGGAGTTCGTGAAGGAAACTGCAGAAATCTTTCTCAAGCATAGTCGGTTACTTCGTTCTTGTCCATACGCCGACAGTTTAGTCAATTAACCGCCCCTATTTTTATGTCGGGATTTGAACCCATAACCTCCCAGTTTCCAAGTACTGCACATACATAACGCCTTTAGACCGCTCGGCTAGTGATTGTTGGGTTTTAATAAAACATAATGACTTTGCAAAAAACGCGATTTGAATCGTACAAAAATTGATAATTAAATAAGTCTCTATTAAAAAAGCATTTTTAAAAACAAGCTTTTTATAGTAAAACTAATTTTCTACAACTTTACTTCTTATGTGTTTTTTTATTTTTTCAATATTAAGATAGATATACCTAATTGTTTGTTTCCCCCACACCCTTTTCGATTCTTGTCATGCTTACCATAAAAATGCATTGTCATCAGAACTAAACCAACATGTAAAAAGTCAACTCCGTAGGATAAGAGGAAATGGTTCTAATTCAGCTTGCAATAATTTGATCCGAACATACATACATACATTGCAAGTTAAATAAAAGCTTGTAAAAATAAAAACCTCAGGTTGACTGTTATGTCCATAAGTTGTGTTATACACATGGGTTACCATGAGTTAGGTCGCTCTACCCTGAATATGCGCTGGCAGTGTATAATAGAGGTCATTGATGGCGCATTACGAACACGTCGTGTTCATTGATTATGTATGTCATGGAGACTATATAATGTTTAGTGTCTATGATGTATGTAGTCGAATATGAATGGAATAACCATGAAGAATAGATATATAGGAGAGCGAACGTAATGTTAAAAAAACGGTCAAAAATTGGTGTAACTATCTTTTATCAGTAGGGGTCACTGGTCTCAGTACCGTACGGAATTTAAATGTTTAAATGTAGGCGCCAAGAAATCACTTCCATTCAGTTAATAAGAAGTCTTAGTTTTATAGATAATAAAAAATTGTTTTCGATTATCAAGTAATAATTAAATAAATATTAATAATAGAGAATTCTTAGTAATTGCAATAAATTAAAAGATGAAGAATCATAGTGATAATTTTGCAATTAATAATAATAATATACAATATATGTTTACAATAACTGACATATATTAGATAAAGAAAGAAGATAACAAAACCGGTAATTACAGACCATATTCCTTTCGTAAATGCAGACACGCATTCCTAACCTTAAACAACCTTTCACTCATAGATATATAGCAGTATATCTATGCTTTCCCTGTACATCATCGTCCCATTTTTTCACATTTATAGAATTAAACAATTTTTATACTTACAATTTTTATTTGTAAGATGTGATAACCGTTGATTTTAATATGTAATAATAATAATAATTCCGTACGGGCAGATTCGCACTGCCGCTAGTGGCGAAAATAATAACTATCTCTACACGTTTTTGAGGACACAAAAACAGACGAATTGCCTATGTCGTTCAATCTCCTAATATATCTATTCTTCATGGGAATAACCATGGAGACAACAATTAAATAAAGACACAAATATAAAGTACAAATATTTATTATCCACTCAAAATACAAACAAAACAATTTTTATAATTCATTTATGCGATCTTCTCATATGTTGAATTAAACTGCTTTTCCGATTAAATGTTTTGTCACAAACATCACATGAATATGGTTTTTCTCCAGTGTGAAGTAGTTTATGTTTAGTTAAACTGTCTTTCCGTTTAAATGTTTTGTCACAAACATCACACGAAAATGGTTTTTCTGCAGTGTGTATGAGTTGATGGATATTTAAATAGCTTTTCTGATTAAATGTTTTGTCACAAATATTACATGAAAATGGTTTTTCTCCAGTGTGAATTAGTTTATGTTGAATTAAATGGCCTTTCCTATTAAATGTTTTAGAGCATACATCACATGAAAATGGTTTCTCTCCAGTGTGAATTAGTTTATGTTGAGTTAAACTGCTTTTATGATTAAATTCTTTGTCACAAACGTCACACGAAAATGGTTTTTCTTGGGTGTGAATTAGTTGATGTTGAGTTAAATTTTTACGTGTATAAAATGTTTTGTCACAAACTTCACATGAAAATGGTTTTTCTCCAGTGTGTATACGTTTATGACTAGTTAAACAGTCTTTCCGTTTAAATGCTATGTCACAAACATCACATGAAAATGGTTTTTCTGCAGTGTGTATGCGTTTATGAATATTTAAATGGCTTTTCTGATTAAATTTTTTGTCACAAACATCACACGAAAATAATTCTCCAGTGTGTATGCGTTTATGAGTAGTTAAACTGCTTTTCTGACAAAATGTTTTGTCACAAACTTCACATGAAAATGATTTTTCTCCAGTGTGTATGCGTTTATGAATAGTTAAATGGCCATTCTGAGTAAATGTTTTGTCACAATAATCACACGAAAATGGTTTTTGTCCAGTGTGTATTAGTGTATGTTTAGTTAAACTGCCTTTCTGAGTAAATGTTTTGTCACAAACATCGCATGTAAAACGATTCTTCCCAGTATGAATTTGTTGATGTTCCGAAATATTTTCATCGAATATCTCATCCTTAATTATTAGTTCTGTATTTAATTCATTTTCAAGTTTAATGTGTACATTTTTATAGACTTTTTCATGTTCTATTTTAACAATTCCATTAGATATTTCTTCTGTCATTTGTTCTGTTTCGTTTATAAAACTTTCATCTAATATTTCATCTTTAATTATTAGTTCTGTATTTAATTCTTGTTCAAGTTTAATATTTTCCTCATTGATATGATTATTTTCCATTTTATATAAATTTTTTGTTGATTTAATTCAGTCACTAGTTCTCCAAACTATGAAGGTTATGTTAGAGTTGTAAATGTCCTCAGTCCATAGATAAAATATATGCCTCAGTCCTATACTCTTATGTCCAATCCATGAAGACTACACAATTAGTCCGAACTCAAACGGGAGAAATGACAAAATATGGCAACGTAATAGTAGAAGCAAAGAATACATATATTACTTTAACCTCCATAACATGAAGAATAGATATATTATCATAGACATAGTATAATACTATATTATCTATTTATCTATTCTTCATGCTCCATAATATATACATGTATTTATTCTACTAATCTCTGATACTACTAAATATATGCATATACAGACTGTGCTGGAATGCTTTTCCAATAGAGAATCAACGTTTAATATTATTTATTACTGACAGGCCGTGTGGTTACTGTGCGGAGTCAGTCAGTACACATGTAATGAGAGTCATCTCATATGCATATGGTAGTTTGTTTGTCATTTAAGAGTGTGTACTGACTCATTGACTGTGTGTACTGTGTGTACTGACTCATTTAAGAGTGTGTACTTATTACATGTGTACTGACTGACTCCGCACAGTAACCACATGGCCTGCCAGTAATAAATAATATTTAACATTGATTCTCTATTGGAAAAGCATTCCAACACAGTCTGTATACAGTTTCGAGTTTAAAATGATTACAAAATCTGAAAATAGATGTCGATATAGTTAGTTTGAGCGCATTTCTTTGAATTTGACAAATACTTCCTTACTCTGAAAATCTTTCTAATTAATAAAATAAAAACTATTATTCAACATTAATTAAACTTGGTGCGAATTCAATAAAAATTTGTCAAAATCTTGCTATAATGTAATTTTTGCATATGTAATTTTGCTATTTATCAGTTAAGTGTGACCACTTGTTAACTGTCAAATCATCTAATATAAAAATTTTCATATTTGTATATCATAGTTTTCTATATTAAATAAAAAATTTAGTAAAATTTAGTTTAGAGAATGTCAACACCTTCGCCAAAATCTCCGGAGCCGTCTGAAAAAAGTAAAAAATATGACCGGCAATTAAGGTTATTTCTATTTTCTATTTGCTAAAATAATTTAATATTGCATAATTCATCTTCTAATTCCAATGTTTTAGATTATGGGGTGATCATGGACAGAGTTCTTTAGAATCAGCTCGTGTCTGTTTAATAAATGCAACCGCTCTTGGAACGGAAATTCTCAAATCACTCGTTCTTCCCGGTATTGGTATTTTTACAATAGTCGATAGTGCGACCATCCAAGAAGAAGACATTGGTTGCAAGTAAATGTTGTAATATTTCATATTTGTGGATCGTTTTTTTTTATAAATATTTTCTGTAGTTTTTTTGTAGAAGTGGAAAATTTAGGTGAATCTCGTGCTCAAGTTACAACTCAGTATTTATTAGAATTAAATTCAGATGTTCATGGCGATTATATTGATACATCGTTAGATAAATTGTTAATTGATACTCCTGAATATTTTAATTCGTTCTCTTTGGTCATAGCAACTGATGTTTCTGAAAAGTAATTATATTTATTTCACAGTACCGGATTAACATTACTTGATCCTGTATGTATGGATAGTGTTATGAAAAAAAGAATTAACCCGCGGGTGGCTGGTTTTGAGATAATTGGCTTCAAAATCAGTAATATGATAGCTGATAAATGTAATACTACCATATAATTTTTATTTTATTAGGTTTTGCACAGCTGATTAGGCTTGGGTCATTTTTATATATTGTAGGGAACAGCGGTTTCGCCCACTTGGTTGGGATAACTCTAATTTTCATGTTTTGTGGGTTGAACGCTTTTTGCATAACACCATCCATATATTCCTCATATCAAATACACTTTTGCTATCAAATACGAATTTCTCGTATTTTTAATGACACTTTCGTGTACATCTCGAAAATTCTGTAAGGGAACATCCAAATTTTATCGAACTCTCTACAAAACTAGCTTTCAGTCGAATTGGGTCAATTTGAAATAGATTGTAGTCTATTACTTGATGATTGAAAACTACCACAAGCACAAAGCTCGGCTATGACTGATTTCAGAAACCTAAAGCTCTATTATTTGTTATTCCGAATTTGAAGTATGTTATGACCTCCTAGGTCCTTTAAAACCATTTTATGTTGATAATTCAAGATAATTTTGGGTCTCTATACTCCTGAAACTATTCGCATAGCCTTGTTTCGTCTCTATGATAACTTGATCTATATTCAACAATGTACTTCAAAAGACCTTGCAAATTTAGCGAACTCCATTGATTTTTTTCACAATATTTGTGAAAGGTAATTTCCTTTTTGTAGAGATTTCCACCAGAAACTGAACCATTCTGATTATTTAAATTAGAATCGGTAAACAACTCTACACTAAAATCAAACAAATTTTTTTTAGACATTCTATTTTGTTATCGAAAAAATTATGGGAAATGGATATTCCATTATTAATATGTCGTAGTATAGGATTTGTTGGATATTATCGAATTCAAGTGAAGGAACATACAATTGTCGAAGCACATCCCGATAATGAAATATCCGATTTACGTTTAGATAAACCATTCCCAAGTTTAATTGAATATATGGATGGAATTGATTTAGATGCCATGCCCTTAAAGGAGCATAGTCATACGCCTTATTTAATTGTTTTATATAAATATTTACAAAAATGGCAAAAGGATAGTGGAAAACTTTTGCCTGGCAACTTTAAAGAAAAACAACAGTTGCGTGATTTAATTCGAAGTGGTAAATTTTTCAATTTTTTAAGTGAGTTCGCATCAATAAACATTTGCATTTTACATTGTATGTATAACTTTTTGTTGTGCGCTTACGTTTTTAGTCCCAGGATGTTCGTATTTATCACTCGTTTTCTTTAACTCGTGTCAAAAAACCAACTTTTAATTGACAGGGTGTCTAGTTGTCTGGAAAACCTGGAAATGTCAGGGAATTTTGAGTTTCTGGAATAGTCATGGAATTGTCCGGGAATTTCGCACAATCGTATTTAAAATAACTTATTTCTAAAAAATAATTACTAATATTTATCTGTTTTGAGGTTTTTGAAAATTTTTTATGTATGTTACTGATCAAAATGAATGTATAGGTTTTATCATATTATCTATAAAAAATGAATATAAATGAACAAATCTATACTTTTCTTAATTTTCCTATCAATAACTAAATATTATATGAAAAAATGGTCTGGAAACCCTGGAAAAATCAGGGAATTTTTTGCCAAAATATTACTAGACACCCTGATGGAGTATTGACGAGGCGAGGCGAGTTGACACGAGGCAGACCAAGCGTTGTGAGTTCACTCTCGTCTCGTTATGTCTCGCCGTGTGTAATGCCGGCATAACGTTCGACAGCGATCGAAGCATTCACGAAAATTGATGTGCCAACGCAAATAGTTTGGACAAAATATTTTTATTGATGTGGATCCAGGTTTATTGACCCTCGTCCGAATAGCCAATTTGGTTAACATGACCTTTTTTGTTCAATCGTTCGTGACTGTGACATTTTCGATTTCGTTTGTGACTCAATTGTTATTGAGTAAATTTAATTTTAAAAACGGATTAAACATAGACTTGTGGGTATTCAATCGATCGGAAATCGTTTGTAAATTCCAAATATATTCATATAAACGTGTGTGACTCCGTATATTTCGAGAAATATTGAAAATTCTATCGAATTTTTCCTGTTTTTGCGGTCACTAAATCGTGCTTTCTTTTTAATGTCCTCTAGTGTTGTAATAGGTAACTTTGCGTATGCAGTGCCATCTAATTACAGCAAAAAGCAATCCAAAAATGAATCGAATATTCAATTTTTTCGAGAAATACGGCGTCACAAACGTTTTTATGTACTTATTTGGAATTTACAAACGATTTCCGATCGATTAAATCCTCCAAACCTCTGTTCAGTCAATTTTTTTAAAAATATTTCCTAAACGGATGCCCTATATTAAACACTAAATTTACTCAATAACTATTGAGTCCCAAACGTTTGGAACAAAAAATCACGTTGGTTATTCGACCGAGGATAGTTTATAGTATAAAACATTTTATTCAAAAATTTTCTGCTATTAAGGTATCCGAATCGATGAACAAGGATTAACAATTGATGAAGAAAATTTTGAAGAAGCAATTCGTGCGGTAAATTCAAATGTGAGCTCAACTCGGATCCCATCAAACGTTCAAGAAATTTTAAACGATAATAGCTGTATAAACCTAACACAAAAAGTATTATATTGAGCTTCCAAAGTAAAATTGTGTTTTAGATTTAAAGATTTTAACTTTTTTTCTAGAGCAAACCATTTTGGATAATGGCAAAAGCTTTAAATGATTTTGTAAATAATGAGGGAAATGGATGTCTTCCTGTACGTGGTTCAATTCCTGATATGACTGCCGATACAGCCAGTTATATTAATCTTCAGCAAATGTAAGAATTTTTTGATTGCTAAATCTTTAAGGAAGTTGGGTTATATAGAGTGTTTAAACTCTGCACGTGCATTACTAAAGTGTTTATATTGTAGCGGTATCGCTACTAAAATCAAATATACTTTAGTTTATTCGATACCTTTGCATTTCAACTACATTCTCCCGGTATCTCCATTATCACGGTAATTATTTATGTTCATTACTTTGGTAACAATCAACAAAGTCATTTAGACATTTTGATAAATTTCATTTTGATAAAGATCATCTATATCTTATTCGTGTCTTTTAATTTATTATTTGTAGGATTATTAATTATTGGATTCTCTTATATTTTTCCAACCTCTTACAATATCCATCATAATTTTTAATCATAAACGAATTGCGCCCCAACTCCCTTAAGGATAATGTCCAAAAGTTTAACTGTTTGCAGAACTACTTAGAAAAAAATAATGCCTCCGGGTTATCTTAAAAAGTCAACTATTATTTTTTTAAATTCTAGTTATCACAAACAAGCAAACGCAGATTCTGACATAATTTATCGAAGAACTCAACAATTATTTCATGAATTAGGACAATCGCCGGATATTATTTCAGAACAAGATGTTAAATTATTTTGTAAACATTCACACGAGTTAACAGTCGTGCGTGGAACGTGTATCGCCGATGAATACTCAACTCATCCATCAATTTTGAAAAATTATACAGGTACCAATTGAACATCAATATTTTAACACGTTTTTCATCAAGTTTTAAAGAAAATAATTAATCTTCCAATTTTCTTTTTAAAAATACAAATTTTTTATGAAATTTTTGTTTGATCAACTTACAACTAGAGCCCCAAAAAAATCTAGATCCGATCGTGATTGATTTTTCAGACCTTAATTTAGAGAATTATAAGAATCCAACATGTTAGTTGGATGGCTTAGAACGAGGGAGAAACACAAAATGCAGAATTCCTCTTTTCGAGTCAAAAGTTTTGCCATTCGTGGAATTATCCTCCAAATTTGTTTAGAAATATGCCGAAATAAGTATTTTACAATTAATGTTTTGTCGTATTTAAATTTCCAAAACCATAAGGACGTTCGTGCGCTATGCTAGATTGAAATGAGTACTATCTTTAAAAAAATTTAGTTAGGATTTTTTAAAAGTTGTAAAGTATATCATCAATAATTTTACAACGATTTAAACCCCTTTTTTACCTGTCCTAAATATTTTAAAAGTATTTATTGGAAAATATCAGTAAATGTAAATTAGAAATTGATTTAACTTTATTTGACAGATCTGATAATAAACTATATTTTGCTATGACGTTCACGTGTATATGTATATTTTTTTACTGTGCGATGTCGCCAGTTTCAAAATATGGTGGTAAAAACGAACCTAACAAAACAGTTTTAATTTTATTAAATACTTTAATAAAATAGTTATTATAATTTTAAGTAGAAAAAATTCTGTTCTCCATAAGACGCTGTGTTCAAAGTTTGATTTTTAATCGATAATTAATTACTCTTTGAAGGGAGATTTTAAATTTGTGAGGGAGGATAACTACATAATTGAGCTATTCAATTCACTAAAAAAAGTATTTTTGCTACTATCAAGCCTCGTGGTGAACATCCTTAAAAGACTTTAAAACCCCCTGAATATTTATTTTTGGTAATTAACAAAAGAAATATTAATTTTAGTGAACAGTTTAGAGGCTCCAGATAGTTTATTAATATATTACGTTATGATACGTGGAATAGATCGTTTTCGTAGCGAATATAACGCTTATCCAGGTGAATTCGATGATCAAGTAGAACCAGATATTGTTAAATTAAAGGTTAGTGTTTATTAAAAATTTGGTTTACAAGCATTAATGGTTAAAAAAACACATTTTTCAGGCATGTCTATCAAAATTACTAAATGAATGGGGCTGGTCAATTTCAAAAGATGATTATGTACATGAATTTTGTCGATATGGTGGAGCTGAATTACATACAGTATCTGCATTTTTAGGTAAAATACCGGGGAAAAAACGATGTCCGCTATAATGTGACGACACAGTACTATCGATAGGAAAAGTGGTGTACTTTTTAAAAATTTTACAGTTGATTCGTGCCGAATCCATTCGATTTTCAAAAATATGTTTCGAATTAAAATATTTTACTATTTTTTTAATGAACTTTTCTTTTGATGGAAAATAATGCAAGTTTCCGTATTTAATGAAAAAGATAAAACCCTCATTTGTATTGCTTGATTTCAGATAGATTTTATCTAAAACATTTTTGCTACCAACCATTTCTTCGGAGTAATGAAGGACACTATAATAAAAAAAGTATTCATAAATTTATACAGTTTTTATTCATTTTCGTGTTCTACTATTCAGATTAATGGGTACAAAAAGTGATTAATAGTTGAATATTTAAAAATGGCGGTTGAAAGTTGAATCGAATGTAGACGAGAGTATACTGAGGGTGCTTGTACTAACCACTCGCTTCCTTTGACTCGTGTCAAAAAACCAATTTTTAAGAAACGTTGACGAAGCGAGTCGACCCGAGAAAAAAATTCTAAATAAAACGGTTTCAGTTATCAAAAAAAAAAAAAGATTTAAACGAAATTTAAAGGAGACGATTCTCCCTCAGACTGACTCACTCAAAGTGAACGCCGAACGACGTTGTTACACATGAAAGTTTTAAATCACATTAAAAATAGTTGATATAACTGCAGTTACATTGCTATGCATACGTTGAAATTCAATTAAAATATATCAATCGCATGTTTGTTGACAGCTACAACTCTCGTCTTGTTTATTATTTCTTTCTTTGTCAGTTACTTCAGTCACATGATCAGAGTATACCAATCACAAGGAAGTAGGATGGATATAAACATGTCGTACACACTATTCTTACCAATTACGTTACATATAAAATTTCATGAAATAAATCATCAAAATATAATTCTTCTCTATTTCATCAAACTAAAAACATGCATAAAAAAAATACTACTGCGCTTGCTCACCAAATCAATCGCATGAATACTTACATCTGAAGTTACATGTGTAAAAACGGGCTTAGTAGTTTTCCTATCCCAAATTGCATCTATCTATTCGACAAATGCAAACAAGTATTATAGATATGCCACTTGATACGTCACATTATTGCAAGCAGCGTTTTAAAGGCTAAAAGAATTTTTAAATAAAAATAACATTTCAAAACTTTTCTTTTGATTTTTTTTGTAGGTTCTTGCGTAGCTCAAGAAGCAATTAAATTTATCACACATCAATACAAGCCTTGTCACAATACTTTTGTATACGATGCCATGTCCTCGAATACCGCTACCTTCATTTTATAAGAAAAGAAAAACAAATGGAAATAAAAAAACACAAATGTAATTTGTTTTTGTAATTTGTATTATTAATTAACACATCATGCATCAGATAGGAATGTCGTTTTTTAATAACATTTCGATATTTAATTACAATTTTTGTTTGTTTTTTTTTTTTTTTATAATAATTTTATTTTCTAAGTAGTGCAGAGCAAAGACACAACACTGTAGAAGGATAATTTCGATGGAATTTGTTTGTTCCGTGTCAGTATTTCCGCATTTATTCTCAAATTGTAATTAATAGATACTAGTCCAACAGTCCACGGTAAGATTGTCTCACTCATCGAACATCATGTGTAGTAAATTTATAAGTATCCATAATCACCTTTCAAAGGCAAAGTTCAAAGCCTGTTCAAATTAATGTAATTAAGCTAATTACATAAAACATCCGAAATAAATTAACATAGAATGATAGGGATATCCTATCTGGTGCAAAACAACCCCGGCAACCGGTTTGAAAGAGTGGCCGCCGTATGTTCGATTGTTTTTTTTTTGTTCAAAACTCTACATGATTGACCCCCACCCACACTCTCCGCCTCAAAGAGATGCAAAATGCGGCTCTTGCTTTGACGATATCATTGGAAACTTATGAGAAAAAATCACGACTATGTTCGACCAGTTCGCTTTTATGTAGACCAATTCACTATCAAATTGATAGTTTCCAAGATAGATAATTTCCAAGCTCATACTTTCTATTTTTTTCAAACCTTAAATATCTGAGTTACTAGTGATAGAGAAATAGTGGCCAGATGAAATTATCCTTTTTTTCCTGGTTAGAAAATGTGATTACTTTTTTTCGACAAGATAAACGAATAAAAATTCCCTCGAAATAATATTCTATACGTTTATTTATTGCAAGCCTATGCTCTACACTAAAATGAATAAATAGTTTAAAAAATATGTTCATATATTTAACAAACTGATTGAATAAAATTTATTAAGAAATACAAGTTAATATTTTTTTTCTTTATCTTGAACAATTTATTTACGAAGTGTGTGAGAGAGAGAGAGAAATTATTATAGTTTTTTTTTTTGTTTTTAAGTATAAAAATAAAAATATATAAATCAAATTTTTTTATTAAATAAATTTGATTATATTTTATTTGTTTTGTTTTTTTTTAGTTAATTTATTTTTTGTCTTGAATATAAATTTGTGATTTCAAATCTTTGGCAAATTCTTAAAAATTAATAAATTTATGTTTTACCATACATCGAATTTTGTTTTATTTTTTTATTTTTGGCACATTGACGTTTAATAAACATTGATACAAAATATAATTTAAATTTTTATAACATGATTTTTTTTGGGGGAGGGAGATAATGTGAGGAAAATATTTTTCGAATGGGTTTTTACAATTGTTAAGAATACCATCATTTTACATATTTAAAAATTTGGGGATAATGTTTATAGGTGCAACAAATACATAAGACTGGAAGTCTGTGACACATGAAATATTTCTCGATATCGTGGATTTAAAAAAGTTATATGAGAAGATATTTTGTCAATAGTATTTAACGGGTCAATACACTATAACTGTAATTTTCACCTATCCCCTCCTTGCGGAAGGTATGGATGGCATGCCTATTTTTTTTCAAAAAGTGTAAAATTCAGGGTAGCAATCGGAACTATAAAAGTCAGGGAATGTAAAATTTCTGGAATAGTCAGGGAATTTGGATGGCTTTGAAATTCAAATATTATATTGGAAATCTGGGTTCTTATCAAGGAAATTCGACATTTTTATCGAAAATTATTTTCCCGTTAGAAATTTTAAGTTTTTCGATCTGAAACATGAAAACGTCGACTTGATGAAAATACGATTTTCAGAAATCGGATTGAAAAAAACTAATAAATTTTGCAAAATTTAAAAATAATTTCGATAGACTTTGCCCCGCTATACCGCGCTTAGTTGTTTAATGTTTGTATCCGTCAATTCTCACACAACTTTTTTTAAATCCGCACATTTGATGTGGCGGACTTCCTGTCTGTTGCATTCCTGCAAGGCCAAGAGCACACGAGTCGACTATTTAGTAACAAAGGTTGCAAACCAGTGGAACTTTCAATCGTTTGGTGACTAGGATTTTGATGAACTTATCCAACATATAAAACATCCAACCACAAAACATACAACTTCATAGCACTTTTGTTATATTGTTCGGCCAAATTATGATACTTTCTAAACTTGGAAGGTTAAAATTATGTTCGTAAAATTTCAATGGAATAGACAAATATTTAACACACAATCGAAAATATTGATTTGATTTCCACTTAACATTTTTTGTGGGATTACATTTTTTTTCTTCTTCTATTCTGGATTAATTAAATAACCATTGAAAGTTACGATTCATGATGAATCGTAGAATTTTAATTTGATAAGATTTATAAAACTTTTTGTTTGTTAATAAATTTGAAATTATTAAGGACGTTCATGCATGAGACTTGATAGTAGATAAAAATTACTTTTTTAGTGAATTGGATAGCTCAATTATGTAGTTATCCTCCCTCAAAAATTTAAAACCTGTTGACGATCATTTCAAAGAGTAATTATCGATTAAAAATCAAATTTTAAACACAGCATCTTATGAGCGAATAGATTTTTTTGGTATTTAAAATTATAATAATTATATTATTAAAGTAGCCACCATAATAAATAATGTTTATAAATACTATTTGAAATATGCAGTTTATATATTTGCATTAAACAAATGGTGTTGACGAACGTTTGAATTATTTAATAAAATTAAAACTGTTTTGTTAGGTTCGTTTTTACCACCATATTTTGAAAACTGGCGACAGCGCACAGTAAAAAAATATGCACATACATATACACGTGAACGTCATAGCAAAACATAGTTTATTGTCAGATCTGTCAAATAAAGTCAAATCAATTTCTAATTTACATTTACTCTGTAAGATTATTGATATACTTTACAACTTTTTTTAAATCCTAAATAAATTTTTGTAAAGGCAGTACTCATTTGACTCTAGCGTAGCGCATGAACGTCCTTAAACTTCACAAAATTGTTTTCAACCTCATTTTAAAAATTTATCAAAATCAATAATAGATAGATAGGAATTTTTAAGCATCAAATATATTTATTTATCTAAATTTGTTTACCCTTTTATCAGTGTTAAAAACATTTAACAATTTATTCAATATGACAGTCATAAAATTATAATCTTTTTTTTTTTGGGCCGTTTTATTTCAAGAAATCTTATTAAAACTGTCGCTATACACAGACTCTAGCGTTGAAGCTCTTGGAACCGAAGCTCTGTACAAAAAACATACACAAAGATTATTTCGACAAAAAATTTCGTGACGCAGCATCTGCGCCAACTTAGCGAATTTCCTCAGATTGAATAGACCAATTCTCTTTTGGATCTATGCTATTTTGATACAGTATTTCAAAATTTTAAACTGATTTACGTCATTCTTTCCAGAAAATACATTTAAATACATTATAAAAAAAATTAAGTAACCATGGTGATACATTTGTAATATTCATTATTATGGCTATTGTATTTAAATTGCAAATATTTCTGTAAATAATAGATTAGATTTACTTCAGTCTGACGAGATTCGCTTCGATAGCCAGGAGCTTGCTGATCAGGTCTTCCTGAAGGTTCATATATTCCGATTCTTGTATCTGCTGTAACCTAGAGGTTCGCAGTTAAAGATAATACAGCTGGATATTTCCTCCAACTCGCCACACTTGAGCCTATGCACTGCACAACGAGGTCTTGGCTAGTGAGGGTTAGCAGCATCGAGAGTTGCACCTTTTCAGATTGTTCCTGAGTTATTTTTAACCTCAGGATACCCCGGCAGTGCAATGCACATCTTTGTTGTTGAGAGAACAAATACCACTCAATGATTGTAATTTTATGAAACTTATAATGAAAAATTTGTTATTTTAAGGCATTTACATGAAAAACTTGTACTTGAAGAGCGTACATCACTTTTAATTTGTGGCTCATAATTTCTTTTTCTTCGGAACGTCAGAATAACCGAGAACTTATTGAGCCGTTTTTATACGTTTTCAAACACTCGCTTATTTTCTCTATACGATAATTATATATATATATATATATATATATTTTTAATTCGTGAATATACTTTAATTCGTTTCAATGCTAACACTTTAAACAACTCTGAATCCGGTTTAATTCTGACCCATACCGCATCCATTTCAATTTGTTTTAACGAATTCAACTGAAGTTTTTCCCAATTCGATGATGATTTAAAAACCGTATTAACTTGTCAGTTCGATTTAATTTGTTCTCTGTTATTGGGAAGTGATGTAATCTCATGAATTAATAACAATGAAATCTTATCAAATAGGAATTAATTGGAAGGAAACATTCAATAACATATTTCATTAAAATATAATTCTAAGAAGTTAATAATAATAATAATTTTTATTACATAAATTAGATATATATACTATATTGGAAGTATATTTGGGAGTTTTTTTTTATACTTAAATCTAAGTTGTTTTTTTTTAAATTTATTAAAAACATTTGTTTTTAGAAACTACTGCAGTCGAAAATTACTAAAAATAAGAAGAAAAAACTCTTTGAGGTTGATATACATCCTTTTTTTTTTTCTTGTTTGGAAGGGGAAATTTCTAATTTCTTTTTTTAATTATAAAATTTGAGAAGAGAGATAGATCTATGGAAGTTAGAGATAAGGAATACTATCGCATATCTTCAGTGGTAAGTGTCTAATTAAAATCGTTAAATAGTAGTTCAATATGAAATCACAATGGCGCTAATAGGAATACAGGTTAGATATGGCGTCCATAAATCACATGGGTCCTATTTCAGCCTTTCTGTAACCCCTCCCTGCATGTAGCCTTTCCTGTAATCCCGAAATCTGACGAAGGGTTTTCATGTAATTAATCATTAAAAATTGGAATTTTAACATGTGAATAGCAAATGTTGAATGAACGCATACATTTTCGATAATGTTGCTCCACCTTCTATAGATTAAAAGGTAAAAAACTTCTACTTTTATAAATTAATTCTCGTACATTACGTTAAAATTTAAAAAAAAATAGTCTGACGAAGAGTTTTGTAAATATCTTAATTAAAAAGATATAAAATTCACGAAAATTTTCGTCCGCCATACTTGAATAGAGTCAAAAGACGATTATTTATTATTTTTAGTAATTAAATAATTACATAAATTCAATTACTAGTGATGTTCTAGATGCTATCTAAATTTAAATAATTAATTTACAGATAAAAATTTTTAATTTCTGTTAAAAAGTGTTTCTGTGTATTATGATTTGCTGGATACTGTCCGTTCAACCTTAAAATTAGTACAGATAGTCAGTTATTAGAATTAGAAACTTACTTCATTTACTTAATTTTTATGTTTTATTATTTAAAGGATATTTAAACTAGTCCACAGACTTTCTCCGTTTCCTACTCTACCAATTTGGGTAATTTTGCTACAGCAAAATCTTAAGGGACACATTGGATCACAGATTTAGTATCCCTTACCTCTATCTTCCATAGAGAGATCCTAAATTATGTTATCAGCCTTGAATAAAAATGCGTGGAAAACTTTTTATGAAAAAAAGCTTCATTAAAGTTCAATAAACTTATTATTTTTGATGACTTAGAAAGGTGAGTTTATAATTGCAGCTTTATTGTATCTTTTGAATATCTAAAGAAAATAAACGTACATTCGTTTTTAGTTTATCTTTTTTCTGGATGCCAATTATCAAAAATTAAGGAATAATCAAGTTATTTGTACAAAATATATTAAGAATCCACCAGCCTTGATTAAATTATAAGTTAAGTAGATTAAAGATTTAACTACAACCATACTACCAATTTATCCGGCCAGAGACGCCATTGTAATACAGACCTACAGATTCGACCTATTTGGAACAAACTTTGTTATTTTATTCTTTTTTTTTGGTTTTGTTCGTGGTGATAACTCTCTGTCGGTTAGCAATCTTATCATTATCTAATCTGATACTCCTACCGATACGGCAGCTCTAAGGTTCGGATTATAATCCGACCACTAGTGCTGGTATTTTTTAGGTTATTTAGCAGCGTTTTGTTTGCACACATGTTTTTTAAAGGTTGGAGTACAGTTCTGCTATCAACTATCCGATATCAATTATTCAATAATCAAAGATAGTGTTGGTTCTTAAAATTAAGATTGTCAGTTGATTTTTAAAAGGTTGTATCTAATTCACTCGTGAATCTTTGTAGTGTTGTCATGGAAACAGATATATAACAAGAAATAGACTTTTTTATTTTAAATTATGATTGGTAATCCGTAAGAAAACGCACTTGGTGGTCCAACTATCTTAAGGACTTAAAAAAACTGTCCAACTCTAGATAACCACCTGGTTCGAACGGAGAAAAATCATTTTTACTTATATCCATAATAGCAAAACAAACATTCAGGCAGGTAGACACTTGGTTTTTTTTTAGAAAGGCGAGCAAACAGCAGGTCTTGTTTGGAATAAAAATATTAACAAATATTTTTTTAAATAAACCGTACATAAAAGTAGAATATATAAGGGTGTATTCGTTTTGGGTGCTTCCACGCTTTCAACGCCACCAAGCGTTGTTTTTAGTGTTCATATTAGCGTTTGTTCATTTATCTGTCATGTGCACCGTATGGTTTTAGTGTATTCCATTGGAATTTTTAAGTTTTTGAATCGTTTTTTTTCTGGATAAACAAAAAAAACCATAACATACAAAATCTTATTGGAAAAAAACCTACATTACCGACATACTTTATCAAATTGTCAGTTTAGGGGATTTTGTTTTGATTTTAGGGGCTTTTAAAGTCACTCAAACAAACATTATATTGCTTGAAAAACAGCTAAACTGTTTTTATCCGCCATATTGCATATTGATAGCAACTAACGTTTACACGAAGTTATAATGCCGAAATGAATGTAATTTTCTAGAGTAGATTAAGCGTTCATAAGCCAACACGAACGCCAATAATGTGCGCTTAACAGCGTGAGCGTTGAAAGCGTTTAAGCGCCCAAAACAAATTCACCCTATGTATTTATATAATTTTACTAAAAATTATGATGTACATATGGCCTTCTTTCTTCGTCATCTGCTTCATATATTATGGCAGTTAAATATTGAAACTAACAAAAAATTGATTTGTGTGTATGTACAATTAACGTGAAACTTCTTTAGCGACCATGTACAGTGAAACCTTAGTATAACATAACGAACCACAATATAACGATTTCCTCGATTTAACAAATTCTTAGAAATCCCCTAGAACTGGCCGTAAGAGTTAATGCAAAATATTCCTTTACATTACGAATAACTTTTGTAAAAACCTCTTTATAACGATTTTTCAATCATTGCAAAACATAAATAGAAAGTATAATCAACCTCTGCATAAAGTATTCTACTAATCCATCTAACTAAGAATTCTTAGCTTTTTCTTTAATCAAGGCAAACAAAATGAAAATTAGGTTACCATGACCACAATGTTGATTATTTAATAAATTTTGATTATTTTGTGCCAATTTTTCATATTGTTTTTTTAAATAAATACTCGCAAGGAGGCTCCCCCCCTTGACCCCCGAGGCGGCCTTCGGCCTTGGTACCGCGTCACAGAAAATAACATTATATGAATTGTAAAAAAGGGGTTGCAATGAAAAAATTGAAGTTTTCCGATTTTTCCCGTCGGCCTCAAGCAATTTCGCGTTGAATACAAAAAACCGCATCTTTCTAGCATGCCTAGAAGTGCCTTAGAATTTGTATAAATGAGTGAGTGTGTCAAGTCAGCTTCACTTAGGGCTATATATTATATGTAGATTAAAGTACATTCATTACAATGTGTTTTACTTTTTTTTAAGTTTGCTTACCTTGCTAAAACGAATCTTGGTCCAACCTAGCCTCTATATAACAAACCTCATTGTAACAAATTACTTGGTATAACGAATATTTTGTAATCTCCTTCAGATTTTTTATATCAAGGTTTCACTGTATTTAAATTATTTTAAGATCCAATCAGCAACATTTAGAGCAGCGGTCACAAAACTACACCCACGCGGGCAGGATTCGACCCACGAATACATATTACATATGTATTTTTATTCGCTTGCGAAGTCACGACGATTCATCTATTGTTCTATTTGGATTCGTTTAAAGACTTTCCGGTACTGGGCTTGTAATGTAGAGATTTCAATGCTTTTCATTTATTGACATTCTAAGAAAGTTCCCAGAAATATTTAAAGGTTTCTGCGAAAAAATTGAAAAACTGTAGAAATTATGGAAAATTTTAATTCTGTTCATTTATCAAAAAGTTTGGTGACCCCGGATCTAGTTAACTTTTTGTTTCGAAAAAATTATTGATAATTATTTTTCTTAACTTATTTTCATGATAATTTTTGGCTACTAAAGAAGTTTCACTAAAAAAAAAAATGAAAGTTTAAAAATACACTAAATATCCTTAACAAACTTCATCTATCCGTCAAACTGCATAAGACGCGTGTACGTATATAAATATTTCGTATACCTTTTCTCCAAAGGGGAAAAAACTGAAATTCAGTTGATTGTTTCTAACTGAAAAAAAAACTGTTTATATAAATTTTCCTTTGATAAAGTTTGTTGAGAATCATAACTTTTTTTTTGTAATATAAAAGATATGTGAAAATTTTATTTATTTCCTGTTCTTTCCACTTGTTGATGATGATCCACCACCATTTACATCATTATTTTGTCTAAGAATAGAGAAAAACAAAAAATATTCATATCAAATCATCTGTGAAATTTTGTTCGATTCTTAAAAGCACGAAGACTATATAAAAGGAGAACGATCGTAATGTTAAACTCGTAGCATTAAAACTGGATACAGACTGTAGACGGCGTCATTGTCGGTCGCGGAGGGCCCCTCGAATTCAAAAATATAAATAAAACATAAAGTAGATCTTTTAAAATTTGAAACATATTAAATTATTATTAATAATTACTAATTTTTTTCGTTCTGATTTTCGACCACTCTTACAATTACAACCTATAACTGCATAACTCACTTAATATTGTTTAAAAAATGTATTTTATTAAAAATATTATTAATTTAAGTATAAATTAATTGAATTTTTTATTATGACCTCCAAAATAAATATTTATTTATTAGGATTTGAAATTGTCATGTGCAGTAAGGAACAAATGGGATCTCCGCAACACAACTGCCGTCTGTTGGACATTAATAAACTATAATCTGTACGCTTTTTTAAATCCCTATCCCGATCGGTCTCCTTTTATATAGTCTTCGTGCCTAAAAGTTTCAATAGAAAGCTAACAAACCCACGCCATATTGAATATCTTGTGATATTATTTACCATTTACCATTATTTACCTTAGCAAAGAAAGAATACCTTTCATGGGCCCAGAACCTTTTTTAAGAAGTCCAAAGACAGTATGTAAACAAGTGATCAACAAGTGGGTAGACTTTAAACACCGTGATCACTGGGAAAATATACCGCAACAAAAACTCGGGAAAATAGTATTTCGAAATGCATCCAAGAGGCTGTCCCTCGATTCACTCAACCTGAACAGGATACAACTTCGAAAGGTTACCGGTTTCATCACCTACGAAAGCATCTACACACACAATAGGACTCCACAATGAATCCATTATGTGCAGACTGTGCGGCGAGGAGGAAGAAAAATCTTACCATATCATTTTTAACTACGAATCTCTCGATTACAGCAGACACAATATATTCGGTGAATCTCACCCCGAATATATTGTATCTAGCCTCCTGAAATATCCCGCCCGTAACCGTAGACTATTTTAGCTCAACCAAGCATATGGTCTGAATAGTTTCGATTATTGCTCGAAAAGATTTATGTTTTTACTTCCTGAATCCTAGAAAATTCCTTGAGAGCGTGGTCCTGTTGTTGTCTACCTCTTTTCTAAGCTGATATCCACGGCAGAACTAATCTCCGCAATAAGCCGCAGAAAAAGGAGTGTTTATCCGCTTTTTCTTGACAAACTGCCTGTTGTTTGAAATTCCGTCTAGTTCAACATATCCTGGTACCCAGAGGAGAGTGACTTTATTATTCTTGACTAGTCTATTGACTTTACCTAGGCTTTGAGAGCTGATGGCGTCAGAATTCAGCGCTTAAATAACGGTTTGATTATCATAGAAGATCGCTATGTCCCGGTGTTAATAATTTCTATTCAGAAATTAGATGCATCTAGCAATAAATAGACAATATTTTGATTTGAAACAACGAAAAGTTTTGCCTAGAAATTTTAGTAACGAATAAAATTTTCAAATTTCTAAGATTTCCAGAGTGCATCTAGAAGGATTTATCTACAGACTATATCTTTCTACTCTTTATAAAATAAAAAGTTAACTTACTTAGGTTCAGGTTTGGGAACAGTAGCTCTTTGATCTTCCATACGTCCCGATTGAAAACGCATAATAAGTGAAAAGAAATCCTCATCAGGTACTGTAGCACCACGTATACTTGGTGTACCATGCGGTTGATGTTCACTCTCTGTATCAACCACTTCAGGTAATGTCGATCGTTGTTCCTCTAAACGTGATCCTTGACACCGCATAATCATTTCTAGGAACGCGTCGTCAGGTGTATTTGGTGCGGGTTCAACAACAGCGGTTAATCGTTGTAATGAACTCGGTTGTAGACCAGGTAAATGTGACAATTCGACACGTTGTTCGTCCATACGTTTTGATTGCATACCAACAATCATTTCCATTAAATCGTCTCGGCCGTCATTCACCACCACCCCATTTGTTTCGTTATTGTTGTGATTGGTTTTTTTCAACGCTGGTGGAGCGGCAGTTGTTGGATGTACTAAATTAATGCCGTTACGATTTTCTTTATTGTCGTTGAGCTGTAACGAACAACGTTGATCATCCATTCGTTTCGATTGAAATCGTGATAGCAAATCGAAAAAGGATTCTTCGTCGTCGACTTTTGTGGCTTTTGTAGTTGTGACTGTTGAAGAAGATTGTGTTGTGGTTGAGGGTATTGTTGGCAATGCTGATGTGGATGATAATTGTGGTCGTTGTTTTCCATCGGGTGTCAACTGTTCAAAATTTCGAATTATTATTATTTTTTTAAAATAAATATTTGCTTATAATCCATTCACTGAGAGAACTAGTAGGAATAGGTGATTTGACCTCTTTATCAAACGAACCCTTCAGCTGGTTAGGTCTAAACGTTTAAGGTCATTCTCTCTGTGAAAAATGAATATTGTGCAATTCATGAATGCATTATACACTTTTTGAACCGTTTGTCACTTGGGACGTTTGTATTTGGAGCCTAAGGGCTTTTTTTTCCGCATGCAATGTAATAAAATGGAAACGGGAAAAATACCGGATCGCACTGCGTGTGAAAGGCAACATTTGCTTAATTGAAGATTTATCAGATTCAAATTATCTTGGAAAATATCAAATAGTTATTGGAATTTTGTTTTTTTTGGAAATTAGAACCATTTGACTACAGGGCGTCAAAAAACAAGCTTAAATTCTAGAAATTTTTAATGTTCCTTTTTCAGAAATATTCACTTCTCCGTGCTCAAAAAGTGCAGTATCAAGTCTACTAAACTCCTAATCTGCTGAACTGAAAACTAAACTTCTATTAAGGTAGTTGTCTTGCAATAATCGTGTTAAAAAGTTTCAGCTCAGAACACACATCAATTATATGAACAGGCTGAGATTGTAGACTATACTTTTAGACTTAAATGTACCTCGTAAACAGTCAAGAGTCGTATTATTGGGTAGTTGTCTTGCAGTAATCGTGTTAAAAAGTTTCAGCTCAGAACACACATCAATTATATGAACAGGCTGAGATTGTAGACTATACTTTTAGACTTAAATGTACCTCGTAAACAGTCAAGAGTCGTATTATTGGGTAGTTGTCTTGCAGTAATCGTGTTAAAAAGTTTCAGCTCAGAACACACATCAATTATATGAACAGACTGAGATTGTAGACTATACTTTTTTGACTTGAATGTACCTCGTATACTTGGTTCGTATAGTGAAATCACTACTTTTGTAAATTCCTGTAACGTTAATCGTGCAATTTTTACCAAAACTAAACGGTAAATAATTTTGAAATTTTAAACGAGTTTGATGAATTTATCAAAAATTCAGCTAATTTTGTCGACAACGCGTTTTGAAATTTTCGTGTTTTTTGGGTTCAATTAGCAATTTACAGTGACTTTCATCCAAATCAGGACCAAAAAATATTTTTCGATTTTTTTGCATTTTTTTAAGGTATACGCCTTAGAAAATTTCGTAAAATTCACAAAAATTTTTTAGTCGTCGATTTGAATAAAAATTAGTTTATAAGGTAATTGGGACACAAAAAATACAAAAATCTAGTTAGTTTGACGATTTGACAGATAGTTTCAGAGATAATACCCTATTTACTCAATTCGATACCCCCTTTTTACAATTTTT
Organism: Nineta flava; assembly: GCA_963920215.1. Lineage (NCBI taxonomy): Eukaryota > Metazoa > Arthropoda > Insecta > Neuroptera > Chrysopidae > Nineta > Nineta flava. Next base: position 126,680,357 of record OY986041.1, read on the forward strand.
GACAGTATCTTGTAAACTGCTCACTAAATCGTCAAATTAATACGATTTTCGTGTTTTTAGGGTTCAATTAGCTATACAAAGTGACTTTCATCCAAATCAGGACCAAAAAATATTTTTTACATTTTTTTTTTAGGGTCCGACAACTACCTTAACAAATGTGCAAATATGGAAATAAAATTTGCATGCACAATTATAATCATTCCCAAAGTAAAAAAGAATTTTTAAGAAGCAATTGAAAAACAAGATTGCAAAAAATGCATACACAAGTTGTTGGAAAAAAAATTTTATGAAAAAAAGTATTGATGTATTTTTCTCGAAATTATTGAGAATTAAAGTTATGCGCGATAAAATATCTGCGGGTAAAACCCCCTATCGGATCAGATTCTCACAGGGTTGCCTAGGCAAGTAATTGAAGTCACTATATGTAGTAAGTTTCATCCCATAATGAAATGGGCACCGTTTTTTACGGCCCCCGCTTGGACTATTTTAATATTAAATTATTTGAATGTAAAGGTTTATGCGCCATTGCAAATGATTCGATCGTCATTCATTCTAAAGTTTTGCTGTTCCTCTTAGAACTAGAACTGGTAAACTTTTGGTGACATAAAAAATCAAATTTTGTTTTGACGTGAATACGTCTTTAAATTTGCTTCCACAGTGGGAAGCAACTCAGAAAACTGATGATAACAAAATCGGAGGATACAGTTTGGTGTTGCAACTATACATCTATCATCTACATCCAAAATTTAATAGGGAATATGCATGAAAATTTTTTTTCAGAACATGAAAATACTGTTAATACTGTAATATTTAAAAACGAAATTAAAATCCGACAAATATCAAGGAAGCTATAAGTTTTTAAAGAATATTATCTGTCTCTTTCTTGCTAAAATACTAAAAACGGAGTTTTACGTGTATTTTAAATGGTGAAAGTGTAATATGACGTCACATAACATATCAAGAGGGCTATCACCCTCTTTGTCTAATCGGGAATTTCAATCATTCATATCTCGCTTATTTTTAAAGTTATTTAAAAAGTAATTTTACCTTGATATTTGTCAAGAAAACATGCTTCAATTCAAGTGAAAAAAAATTTTCATGCATATTCCCTATTACACTAGTCGATAGCTAAAGGATCAAATAATTCATTACGTTGAGTTGAGGACTGTGACGCATCTCGCACGGCGGAGAAGGAAGCGCCGCCATTTTGAAGTCATTTTGCTGCGTCATATAAAATCCGTTTATTATAACTTTTGACTCAGAGAAGCTAGGACGTTCGTTTTAGTTTCAATCGCCAGTTATCGTCAAGATCTATGGTATATGGTCGGAAAGAGCTTCTCGAGACTAATCCAGTGATACCCCGTTACGTATTTACGTAAAACATACGGCCGTGTCTACGACACAGCCACACCCATTTTTTTCACACCTTTTAGAAATAAAATAAAAAATGCATAATTTTCATGCAACTATAAAAAATAAGCCTACTATCATTTATCTTACCATAAAAATAAATGCCCATCGTAAAATTTAAGAGAAAGATTTATAGAAAAAACAAATAATAAAATCAAATCCAAAATAAAAAAAGCTACCTTAATTAAATTAAGCTGTTCCATGCTTTCGCGTCTCACCCTATGTAATCTATGGTTTTGTAACGAAGACGACTCGGATGATGATGCATTTGATGTCGCTACTTCCATACCATTAAATGATATATTTACTTTGTGATCACTAGCAAAATCATCACTGGCAGCACCATCGATTGGTTCATCTTGTGGCAGACCTAACACTTTACGTAAATCGGCTATGTTCATTTTAGCTGTTGCTTGACCCATTGAATCACCGAGCTAAAAACAAACAAAGAAGCTTTAAAATTTAAAGACGGATTTAAATCATCGGTATCGTGGCACCCTGATTTGATTTCGATTTGGCACTTCGGTATCTGGAGGACAGGAAAGGGATCACAACACAGTTGCCGGCAACATCCAGTTGTGTTTTGTTATTTGAGGTCTCACGTTTTTGGGATAACACTTTTTCAATTTTGTTTTCATAAGTTCAGACTATTGAATATATATTTCAAATGATGGGGCACTGGAGTAATTTTGACGTGAATACGTCTTTAAATTTGCTTCCATAGTGGGAGGTAATTCAGAAAACTGATGATAACAAAATCGGGGGATACAGTTTGATGTTGCAACTACATATCTATCATCTACATCCAAAATTTGATTACACCCTCTCGATAGCTAAAGGATCAAAGAATTTGTTACGTTGAGTGAGGATTGTGACGCATCGCGCGCGGCAGAAGGTGAAGCGCCGCCATTTTGAAGTCGTTTTGCTGCGTCACATAATTTCCGTTTGATATAACTTTTGACTTGGGGGAGCTAGGACGTTCGTTTTAGTTTCAATCGTCAGCTCTCGTCAAGATCTATCGATTGCGTATATAAAACATTAGATTAGGAATTGGTAGGTGTGCGGCTGCAGCCGACTCTGATAGGAACTATGTCGATATTCATCTGGAGTTCGTGAAGGAAAACTGCAGAAAACCTTCAAAAGCATAGCCGGTTACTTCTTTCTAGTCCATACACCGACAATTTAGTCAATCAACCGCCCCATTAATTTTTTTTTTTAATTGACAAACTGCCGATGTCGGGATGCGAACTCATAGCCACCCAGGTCCAAGTAGAAACAGCGCCTTAACAAGTGCAGCTACTTTGCCGCACACCTACCAATTCCTAATCTACATACGAATTCCTGATCCTCCACTCACATCATAAAAATGTAATGTAAAAATTAATAAATAAAGGTTAAAGATAATGATGCGGGTGGCCTCTGTTATAGACCGTCGTGTCTCGGAAACGGAAGTTAAACCCCATTATTATTATTATTATATATAAAACATTAGCGTGAATTAGTTATAATGAATATACATGGTGTTAGAATTAAAATAAATAATGTAATGTCGGCCTATACTCGTCGAAAAGCCAAATCAAAATATGGAGATCGTATATGGTTGAAAAGGGCTTCTCAAGAGCATTCATTGATACCCCGTTACGTACAAATAATCCCTTAAAACACACGGCCGTGTCCACGACACACCCCTTTTTATCTCGAAATAGTATCTTAATTTATAAGTGAAGCTTTTTGATCCTGGGTCGAGGGGCCCATCGTAACTGTGGAATCTGGTGCCTTGTTACGAGACTTATAACCATAACAAACTAAACGCTAACGAGATAAAGATAACAAAAACTTACCTCATCACTGATTTCCAAATGTTTCGTAGCAAAATAAAGCGCCTTTTCATGATTCTGTAACGCAGCGTGTGCATTACCTAAACTCCAACAGGCTCGACCTTCGCCAACACGATCTTGTAAATGTTGTGCAATTAATAAATGCCGTAGATGATATTCAATTGCAGCTTGATAATCACGTAACAATGTATACGTATTGCCCAAACTATAACACGCCTGTGCCTCAACCGCTTTATCACCCAACTCTTGAGCTAATATTAAGGTTCGTTTATAATGTTGTGCCGCTGATTCAAATTGTCCTAGAAAAATGTGTGAATTGCCTAAATTACTATTTGCACGTCGTTCGGCAGCTTTGTCACCAAATTGTCGAGCTATTGTTAAACGTTTCTCATGATAATGTATTGCTTTCTCAAAATCGCCCAACAGATAATGTGTATTGCCTAAGTTACCACAAGCGCGTCCTTGCGCAGCCACGTCATTTAATTCACACATTAACGCCAAATTTTCCCTAAAATTAATCTTATTTTGTATTATCACAAATTTCTATGGATCATTCTACATAAAAAAATATTTCTAGTTTTATGGGAAAAAATAATACTCAAGGTATCCAGATTTTTTTGAACATCAAATTTTTTTGAACAACCTCTAAATACATTAAAACAAGTACTCACTCATAATATGTAACAGCTTGTTGTAAACAACTCTTAACATCTTCGGGAAATTCACCAGGATCTTGTTGCCCAACACGCCCAATATGTTTTCCTTTAGCATGGTACACGTTACCCAAATTATACAGAGCACGACCTTCACTTAAACGATCACCCAATTCTCGTGATATTTCTAAATGTCGTTTACAGCATATCATAGCTTCATCAAATTTTCCCATAACCTTTAATGTATTTCCTAAATTTCCGGAAGATTTTGCTTCGCCTAATTTATCACCCATTGTTCTAAAGAATGAATTAATAAAAATTCAGATTAAAAGCGTTTTCCAAAATTATTGTGGTAAAATCAAATTAGTGATAAGGGCCATTAGTCGTAGGTACAATTGAATCTGATTTTCATCATTTTTTGGATCAAAATTACTTTAAAAAGTGATTTCGATCAAAACAAAAAAAAATAGGTTCATGCAGTCAAGAAAAAATTCCCCGATTGTCTTCGAATTTTGTATAAATACTCTTTGAAAAGTAAAAAAACTAATTTTTGATTTATTTGTCATCAAATATCACCCTAATTGGAGCTGTCAAGTAATAAAATTAACAAACAAATATTTTTTAGATTTCGATACCTCGAAAACAACCAAATACGCCAAATTTTTGCTACGCACTTTTACTTCATATCATATTGATTACATATACAAAATTTAAAGTTGGATGAGATGATGATTTTTATTACGCCCTAACTTTCGTCAAGTGCCTTTTTTTACGAAAATCATTAATAAAATCGGCCTTTTTGAGGTTTTCTATGTTCTAAAAAAAGTTTTCTCAAAAAGAGTACGTTGATTTTGCAAAATAACACCGAAACTTTTAAAGTTAATTTTCAACAAATGTAGAAAAGATAATTAATACCTCTACAGCCAAGCGAGATAGAAATAAGGTTCTAACAGTTCTAATTCATAGTAAGTTGGAACTCAAAGATTCGTAATCTCCCCTAAATCGACTACGTGCTATTGCAACCTTATTTTAACAGCCCAACTCATATTGATTTGTAAACCACAGTTTAGAAAACACTAGATTAAAGCGATAAATACCTAGCTAACGTTAGATCATGTTTATGATATTGCATAGCTTTAACATAATCTCCAAGATAAAAGTATGCATTTCCAAGCTGTGAATAAATTGCACTTAAAGTTCTTAAATCATCAGTTCCGGCTTGAATAGCAGCTTGTAAAAATGCAACACCAGCCCGACAATCGCCTGATTTACATAGTCGTTCACCTTCTAACGCCAATTCTAAACACATACTACTGGCCCCACCATCAAAATTCTAAAAAAAAAAACAAAAGCAAAAACAATCAAATAATCAAAATAGTTTAAAAAAATTTTCAATTGTTTTTGTACAAAAGAAAACACTCAAACACAAACCTGTGTCTCACTCGTCAGATTTTCTGCACTAGCACTGAGTGACATTTTCAAATGATATATGTAATTTATTTAATTAAATGAATAATTTTTATAAGACACTTGAAAGAATGGAATAAATTACACTTTAAATTCGTCATAAACACAAAATTCTTTGAATACTTTTAATATTAATCAATTATGAAAAGTATAGCAATAAAAGCTACACTGTATTTTTGATATGTTAACTTCTGCACGCTTCTGCCAACTGAGGAATAATTAAAACTAAACACGGAGTAGACGGACCATGGAGACTACACAAGGTGATCGAACTCAAACGGGAGAATTGACAAAATATGGCAACGAAATGGTAGAAATTATATTTACTTTTTGTGCCACTAGAGTCGCTAGTTGTTCATCCGTACCAGAGATTAGTGGATCCGTACCGAAGTGAATATAGTATAATAAATAGGATTAAAGTAAGCAAGTAACCAGTTTTATTTCGAAGTGATTATTTTATTTTATTTATTATTAATAAATAAAAGTTTAATTTAATATCTGATTCAATAATTTATTTGCATTTTAACAATTCCAACTTTACAGGTTACTATTTAATTATTAGATGTTTTATAATTATTTTGTTTTTTATTGTTATTTTGCGAATTTTTAACTATCACTTCAACTTCAACTAATTCCATATTGAAAAATTAAAATTACTTATCATTTATTAAAAAAAGTATTTTAACTCACGCCTTATACTTTCCACTGTTTTCGGCATAGAAGCGACTCTAATGACATCTTATTTTTGCCAATTATTTGTTTACATGGAGTTCGATCTCCTTGTGTAGTCTCCATGGAATAGTCAATAAAATATTTAAAGAAAATGGCGAATAATCATCTCAATGAGGAAAATATTAAATTTGAAAAAGAATCAAATACAGAATTTATAATTAAAGATGAAATATTAGATGAAAGTTTTATAATGGAACATGAAGTAATGACAGACGAAATATTTAATCAAAATGTTAAAATGGAACGTGAACAAACTACAGAAGAAATATTTATTGAAAATGTGGAACATGAACGACTCTATGAAAATGAAAAAATTAAACTTGAAAAAGTATTGAACACAGAAGTAATAATTAAGGATGAAACATTCGATGAAAATGTTTCAGAAAATCAACAAATTTATACTGAAAAAATACATTTTAAATGTCATGTTTGTAATAAAACATTTAACAATCGAAGCAGTTTAACTAAACATAAACGAATCCACACTGGAGAAAAACCATTTTCATGTGATATTTGTGATCAAACATTTATTTGGCAAAGCCGTTTAACTAAACATAAACTAATCCACACTGGAGAAAAACCATTTTCATGTGATATTTGTGATCAAACATTTGTGTGGCGAAGCCATTTAACTCGGCATATTCGAATCCACACTGGAGAAAAACCATTTTCATGTGATGTTTGTGGTCGAACATTTAATCAACAAAGCATTTTAACTAAACATAAACGAAACCACACTGGAGAAAAACCATTTTCATGCGATGTTTGTGAGCAAACATTTGTGTGCCGAAGCCATTTAACTCAGCATATTCGAATCCACACTGGAGAAAAACCATTTTCATGTGATGTTTGTGGTCGAACATTTAATCTGCAAGGCAGTTTAACTATACATAAACGAAACCACACTGGAGAAAAACCATTTTCATGTGATGTTTGTGAGCAAACATTTGTGTCCCGAAGCCATTTAACTCAGCATATTCGAATCCACACTGGAGAAAAACTATTTTCATGTGATGTTTGTGGTCGAACATTTAATCGACAAGGCAGTTTAACTATACATAAACGAAACCACACTGGAGAAAAACCATTTTCATGTGATGTTTGTAATCAAAAATTTAATCAACAAGGCAGTTTAACTGAACATAAACGAATCCATACTGGAAAAAAACCATTTTCATGTGATGTTTGTGGTCAAACATTTAACAATCGAAGCAGTTTAACTAAACATCAACGAATCCACACTGGAGAAAAACCATTTTCATGTGATGTTTGTAATCAAAAATTTAATCAACAAGGCAGTTTAACTGAACATAAACGAATCCATACTGGAAAAAAACCATTTTCATGTGATGATTGTGGTCAAACATTTAACAATCGAAGCAGTTTAACTAAACATCAACGAATCCACACTGGAGAAAAACCATTTTCATGTGATGATTGTGACCAAACATTTAATGTTCGATGGAATTTAACTCGACATATAAGAAGAACGCATTAAAAGAAATAATGAATAGAAAAGGAACGATAATGGTCTGATATTTGTTTTCAATATATATCAGTTAATTACTAGAAAAGCTGAGCTTATTGGAAAATAAATTCTGTAAACAAATTGTAAATAAAATAATTAAAATGTAAAGTTGATGATGGTTTATTGAGTCCTCATGTTTAATAATCTATTATACTCGTGTCCAAAAAAAACCGACTTTAATGGTGTGTAGACGAGGCGAGGCAAGTCGACACAAGGCAGATCTAGCGTTGTGAGTACGCTCTCGTGCTCGTTATATCTCGCCGAGTGTGTACTGCTGGCATTACGATTCAAATAAAACTTAAAAAACGTTTTTCTTTAAATTATTATTTTAATTTTTAAAACCACTTGGCAGTGTCAAAGTGTGTATTAGTTTTTGACGCTGTGTGTATGTATGGCCCATGGAGACTACACACGGACACTCGTTTAACTCGCTCTGCTAAAACCACCGTTTTTTTTGCCTTATTCAAAACCACAGATTATGCTTAAGATATATTTTTAGATATTTTATAATCTACGTTCAAAACTCATAATAATATCTTTAAAATATAAACAAAGTTTATGTTGATGGAGAATTCTATTTTTCGAGAAATTCGGACCTTCTTTGACCCATGAACTTTTTTGATTTTGAATTCTCTTGTTTAACTGCACGCGTATAACGAACATTTTTTATAATAAATAGGAAGTAATTTTCATAATTACATTACATACATAATATGTAGACAATTTTCAGTTCTATTTGTTAGGAATACGTTTATGTATATTATTTGTAGTTTGTCTTTTGGTGAAAAAATAACAATATAATCCAATATATAATACCCCCTATAACTTAAAAAAGTGTTATTTTATCTGATTACCAGGAAGTGTTGGTGCATAATTCCCTCCAGGGATTCTAACCGAACCGAAATTCGGTTAAAACCCTTTAATTTGCGATACCGTTATCAAAACCAGTAGTTAACCGTTATATTTTTTTGTGTGAGATAAAAAGTAAATTTGAATTTTTTGCGTGAATACTACTAATTACCAAAGTAACAAAACTGTAGTGAAAGGGTGCGTGTGATAAATTAAATACTTGAAATGTATATTCTTGTAAACTTTATTTTACTACTTTTTGGATAACAATTACAACATTTAGATTAAACTTTTGAATAGTATTAACTTTTTGATTTCAACGAATGTTACATTGTTACTGAACTAATGTTAAATTGTTACTGGTGCTGTGAGCTGTTGTTGTCCTGCTTTATACATCTGAAATGCATTCGTTCTAAGAAGGTGAGAGAATCGCATCGAATATTCTTTACACTACGAGAACATACCTATAAAGTCGATCCGCCTCCATACGTGCATATATATGCATACGTAAGCATATAAAAAGAGACAAAGATGTGCGTGTATACGAGGGGGACTCTTTCGTGGAACTCAACCTTTAGCTCGCTTTGGTTAAATAAAAATTATTTGGCTTAAATAAAAACATATTGCATTACTCTTGTTATTAGAAAACAGCCATGTTTTCTAATCCCCAACCCTTGGGTCGGTCAGCTTTCAATACCTAAAAGAAGCCAAATCAAAACTCCTTGGACTGAGAGACGAAGATTTAACAACATTTGATTATGATTCAAAATGATAAGAGGATTGCGGAGGCTAGAAATAAAAAAATTTTTGAAAATTAACTGTACAAAATTATTTTTTATTGAAATTTTACAATATATTACAATCGTCAATCTTATAACAATTAATAATTTTTGTTTTTATTAACACATTAAAAAATTTACAATCGAAAATAGTTATCAATAATAACGTAGGCAAATATTATCATTAATATTATTAAACAATTAATTATTTATTTTATTCATCATTTAGGAGGTGGGGGGAGGAATAGTAGTACAAAAAGCTCAAAAAAAAAACAACAAAAATAATGAAAAACAAAAATTTGACTAAATTTAAAAAAGTGAACAATTATTAATTAATTAAATAATTCTAAAATAGTACTTCATTGATTATTGATTCAGTCTCATTCGCATAATTAATTACTAATATATATTAATAATAACAAGAGGTAATCTTTTTTTGTTTTGTTTTTTTTCGTACAGGAAACTTCCATTATAAACTAATTATAAAAAGAAAAGTTCTAAAAGAAATCTAAAAATCGCACTAACACAAACAAAAAATATCACTTGGGAGAAATCGAATTATTATTTATTTTTTTTTACACAAATGCTGAAAAATACAAAAAAAAAATTGAATTATTTGTGTCACTAACTTAAATGAGTTATTTAATATACCGAGTGTTTCAAGAATAATCAACTATTTATTACTTCCAAAAGAAGTTCACACTTTGTAGCCTTTTTAAATTAAAAAAAAAATGGTCTCACGTTGGAGAACCAATTTTTGTTGTATTTGGATTTCTTTATGTCATTCCCAAAATGCAAAGTTTGGCTAAAAAATTGTAACATTTCAACAAGGTATGGAGAGGAATTCTACTAACATGAGAAAAATTTTATGAGTTTATTCCTTACGGACGTTCATTTGCTACGCTAGAGTCAAATGAGAACGATCTTTAATAAAATTTATTTAGGATTTTAAAAAACTTGTCAAGTATATCAATAATCTTACAACGATTAATAACCTTTTTTTATTTGTCCTAAATATTTTTAAAGTATTTATTGTAAAATATCAGGAAATGTAAATTAGAAATTGATTTGACAGATCTGACAATAAACTATGTTGTATATTTTTTAACTGTGCGCTGTCGCCAGTTCAAAATATAGTGGTAAAAACAAACCTAACAAAACAGTTTTTATTTTATAAATAATTAATTCAAACGTTCGTCAACACCCTTTTTTTAATGCAAATATATAAACTGCATATTTCAAAGAATATTTATAAACATTATTTATTATGGTGGCTTATTGTAATAATAAATTTATTAAAATTTAAAGTACAAACAAATTATGTTCTCCATAAGACGCTGTGTTCAAAGTTTGATTTTTAATCGATAATTAAGTCTTCGAAATGTTCGTCAACAGGTTTTAAATTTTTGATGGAGGATAACTACATAATTGAGCTATTCAATTCACTAAACAATTGTTATCTACTAGCAGGCCTTATGTATGAACGTCCTTAATAATAAATTAACATCAAATGTGTCGTTATCGCCGGACGGGACAAAACTTTCTCGGAATTATTAAGAAAAATATTTTACAATTTTTAAAACTTATTCAGAAATTTTTCTCATATAGATATTATTTAGAATCACGTGTATAACATATTATGTTCACTCTCCTATCATTTTTTTGAGCATTCTTTTATGGAATTTACAAATTATTTTGTCCAATTAAAAATATAATATTATCGAAAATTTATATTTACTTGTAAATCCAATTCCATCATTTTTGATTAATTGTAATCATTGATTAATATTTCTGACCAAGGTAAAAACGCCATTTTCAATATTTTATTTAACTTCTATACATATAAAATTATACGTATAAAAGATAACTGACTGACTGATTTATCATCGCCAAGCCCCAAAGTTAATAAAGTTAGAAACATGAAATTTGGAAGATATGTTCCTTAGACAGCGTAGAGATGCCCTAAGAAAAGATTTTTAGGTAATAAATTCACCCTTAGGGGGCGAAATAGGCAAATTATTATTTTCTAAATTTTGACAGCTCGAAACGTCAATTTAAAAAAAATTTATTACACTATAAGGTACTCCGCACACGAAGCAGTATAAAAGTGATAGAATCTATCACCAATATCGGTGATATCGCAACTCTATCCGCTCGAGATATAAGATAGATATCGAGAAACTGCTCGAGATATCGAAAAAACAATCGCAGATTCTTTCGTTATAAGTCAAAATAAACATATCTCAAGGAGTGTAAACACGAGGTGAGCGGGTGAATGGAATTTCGATATTTTTAAATTAGAGACATGGAAATTGATATTTAGCCTATAAATTACGAACATTAACAAATAAATACGTGTAACAGCGTTTTAAGAAAATCAGTCTTTGACGGGTAGAAATATTATGTTACCTAAGGTCTTTACACAATTTTTGCGGGCGAAGCCACAATGGGTAATAATGCTAGTAGGTTATAAAAGATAATCAACGATTTAAATTAACCAAAGTAGTGAAATCCGAACCTTTTAAAATTGAATTGTACACAATAATTTATCTAAGATTTAGATTCATTTACACAATGAACACATGTATAAAAAAAGTTTATTATTTATGTCTAGGCAGTTACCTTTAATTTTTGTTTTTATAAAAAAGAGGCACCAAAGTTTATATTTATTATTAAAAGCCAATAAAATGGTTGTAAAAATTTATTATCCAAAAAGACATTTTCAATCTAGAATTTTGTTTTACTCAAATGATCCTTAATTGACACTATTTTAAATGCTCATTAATCGAATTTGGACTCGTTAGTTGTCACTTGAAATTTAAATAATAATGACAACGTTTCGAATCCATTTTTTATAGATCACAATTTCTTGACTAAATCGAATATCTGTTGAGAATCACAAATCACTAGCCCGTTTAGGTAGAGTAAAAAATTCTACGAGATCAATTTTCGCCTCTTTGGCTCTCTTTTAATTTGAAAAATTTTATGCCTATAAATTTATGTGAATTTCTAAATTTTGACAAAAAAAAAATTATTAAGTCTAATTACTTTTACTGGCAAAGTTGGTTTCTATGAAATTAAAAGCGAGCTTAAAATTAGTTAAAAGCGATGAATTCAATTCCAATTAATCGGTTTCTTTTGTTCACAGTAAAAAACACGATTGAAATGAAACTTTCAATAGTTTAATTCAGACTTGGTAAAGAGTTCATTCAGATTAAGCCATACTAAGCTAAGCTTTTATAAATGCATATTTAATTAAAGTTAATTGAGGGAACGGAATGGAAAAAGGTTATAATTCGAAAAAAAATTGACAGCTTTAAGTACAAACCGAGTAAACATAGACACTCAAAATTTTTATAACATGAGCGTTAGCTTTTACATTACTTTCCATCTAAAAACTATTTTTTTTTTACGTTTTACGGCCTTTACACCCATTTCCATTACACAATTAGTTTCTGGCCTCACGAAATCTCAAGTCAGCACAAACAACGTTGTCGCTTGTACAATTTACTTCTGGAATAGCCTTAATATTTGTCAAAAAGTAATCCTTGTTTGTTTTTTCGTAAACGACACGGTAAATTACATTTTATTTAGACTCAAAGCATACCTAATTTATTTATTTACATATATCCAGTTTTGTTTGCAAAGTTACTTTCTATAGCAAAAACGCGAAACAAAAATGTTTTCTAAACAGTAGGATGGGTTCTTATCCTTTATGTGTTAAATATTGAACATTTATTGCAGCTGACAGAGACAGACGATTAATACTTGTACAATATTTTTTACAACTTTATATCATTGAAAACTATCTCTTTGCAAAATTATGTGCAAAACTACTTTTACTTGCATGTCGTTAGAAATACCTTAGCAGAAATAGATTACAAATTTGTACCACATTTACGAAATTTCTTTCCCCTTCCAGATTACTCAACAAAATCCTTTATTTTCACACCCTCCTATTGATTCTCTTATAGACTGTTGACGTGTATATTTTATAAATCATATACCTGAGTGCGATTTAGCTGGATCAAATGGTGGACGCTAGTCAAGAATCAACAGTCGTTATCTTAACTTTAACTAGGAATTTTACATTGGAAAAAATCATTCTAAATGTTGGGAACAAGTGTTCGTGCAGTGTTGTGCAGCATAGTGCCGCGAATGGTAAGCGGACATTTTAATGATGGGACATGCGCATCGTAGATATATGGTATATATGAAAGGCATAACAAGTGGGAGAACGGATATATGATAATGAACAACGTGCTTCCTTCTATTCTCTTTACCGTTTACAATCAGAATAAAAGTTTCTATAATACATGGTTTCTCAGTTCATTTCAAAACCCACGATTACAACACTAAACTATTAAAAGTTTCACTTCATACAACATAAAATAGAAGAAATAAAAACACAAAAAAAAGAAAACTAAATAAAAAAAGTATTAAACAAAAGTATAATTATTATTGAATGTAATGTATTGTTTTGTTTGTTTATTTCTTTAATTAACATTAGAATTTTAGGTACACTGCCCTGCAAAAAAATTTGAACCAGTTGAGAAACATTCTAAGAGTTACTTATGCAATATATTGAGTTATATTTACATTTAGAATGTGACTTTGTTTGTACAACACTCAAATTCAATATATTTGAAACAGTAAGTCACATTCTACAAGTATATGTATATTACATACCAGTAACATTTAGAATGTTTCAACTGGTTCAATTTGTTTGAACGGGAGTGTACATGTGTATATGTTTAAAAAAAGGCAAAATATGGTTTGAAGATAAAGGACAAATTAATAATTATAATAATAATAATTAATAATAATAATAAATGTAAAAAGACAATTAGGTTTCTTTTTAAAAACAAGTACAATAAATATATAGAAAAATATATTTAAAAAACAGTAGAAGCAGCAGCTTGGCGTACATCACGATCTTTATCTGATTGTAGCCGTCGTAGCACCTTTATTAACGGTTCGTTGTGTGAACAATTTGGATCAGCAAAATATTCTGTGAACAAATAAATATTTGGAAACTTTAATATACATTTATTCAAAGAGTTCATATTGTCGCCATCAGTCTCAAACCTCGTACATCCATAAAAAATCCTTGTACTTACGAGGTTTGGGACTGTGATGGCGACGATTTTATTTTTCGTAGGGAAGTCATAATTGGGAAATTACCATAACATGGATATTAGTTTAATAATATCCATGTTTTTAATAAGAATTCGTTCTACATTTCGGAAAAAAGGAAGGTCTATATTTATCTTACGTCTTTGAATCACAATGAGACTATTTATCAGCTTATATGCACTTTAAGGACGTTCATGCGCTACGCTAGAGTCAAATGAGTACTATCTTTAATTAAATTTACTTAGGATTTAAAAAAAGTTTTTACATCAATAATCTTACAACGATTTATAACCTTTTTTATTTGTCCTAAATATTTTAAACTTATTTATTGTAAAATATCAGTAAATGTAAATTAGAAATTGATTTGACAGATCCGACAATAAACTATGTTTTGTTATGACATTCACAGTGTATGTGTATATTTTTTTACTGTGCGCTATCGCCAGTTTCCAAAATATGGTGACAAAAACAAACAAAAACAGTTTTAATTTTATTAAATCATTAAATCAAACGTTCGTCAACACCATTTTTTAATGCAATTATAAAACTGCATATTTCAAAGAATATTTATAAACATTATTTATTATGGTGTCTACTTTAATAATATAATTATTATAATTTTAAATACCAAAAATATCTATTCGCTCATAATAAGATGCTGTGTTTAAAATTTGGTTTTTAATCGATAATTACTCTTTGAAATGATCGTCAACAGGTTTTAAATTTTTAAGGGAGGATAACTACATAATTGAGCTATTCAATTCCCTAAATAAAAAATTTTCATCTACTATCAAGCCTTATGTATGAACGTCCTTAATTCGGGTTACTTTTTTTTTTTAACGATTCCTTGAATGAAATTTTCAAGTACATTGTTTAAAATGGGACACATGGGACATGCAGCCAAAAAGAAAGAAATTAACATACAAGTTAAAAAATCCGAAAATTTTGAAATTGCACAAACTTTAATTTAATATTTAAAGACGGTGTTGCACTTGAAATATTTGAAACAGTTTTAAAAATGTAAAAATATTTGATAATCGTAAAATTATTTAAAAATTATTACTTTTAACAGATCAAATATTTTCATAATTAATTTTGTCCTACGCGAAACCAAAAATATTTTAGACAATAATTGGTATTAGATAGGACCTAAATAATCTAATAACTGTAATCACTGAGGCGACAAAATTGAGAACGCTTTCTTATTAATACGATTATTGATAAAAGAAAATAGGAAGAAAAATACACTGCTAATGGGCGTACAAACCTTAAGAATGTCCAGCGTGAAACCACTTTTTGACAGATTTTGCTCATTTTTTTCACAGGGTAAAAATAATGTTTTCTAAAAATCCTGAAGTTTCAAGAGTTTTTGTGTGTTTAGAAAGCGAGATAATTTATAGCATAGTAATCATTCCCTCTCATTAAAAGCATGGAAAACTTCATAGCCGTTTCGGAATATAAAAGTTTAAAATCATTTTTTATTTCAAAACTACATTAATTTGTATATATGAAGAGTGAATTTTATGTGTTGTGTATTTGTTCTAAAATAAAAGCAAACCGGTTTTTTGTCCTAATTATATAAGACAGTGCTGGAACTACCTTAAGGTAAATTGCTAGTGTTTATATACTCTGGACTGTGGAGCTATTTTAAAAACAGCTAAGTTAAAATTAATTGAAGTAAAATTTTGTACTTACCATTTTTTAAAATGTTATTCGCTAATGTTTTAGCAACAGCTAATCGTACATTGGCTACTGGATCCCAACTAAGGTCTAGAAAATGTGGCATAACATCTCTGGCAAATGTTTCAGGCGGCAAAACATATTGTGTGACTAATTTTGCACATAATGTAGCGAACGTTTGTCGGCGTACCCAACTTTTAGAATGTGCAAAATGTACGTTAAATATTTGTGCAACATTCGGAAATGCTCGATTATTTAACGATTCTGATTCCACGTGATGTATTAAATCAGAAACCTAGACACAAAGTTTGTATAATTAATATTGATTTATCCAAATCAAGCGGATAAATTCGTAAAACTTACTAATAATACAGCGGCTGCCCGAACTGCAGCTACTTTATCTTGTAATAATTCTTTAGCTAATGGTAAAATATGTCGAAACACATCACGACCCGTCCATAATGGTAATGAATGTAACAATTGATTTGCTAATTCACAACGATATCGCCAATTTAGTGCTGAATCCGTAACCAGAAATTCAGCTAAACGTGGTAAATATGTATTTCGTCTTTGCGGTGCAATAATCTGAAAATTAAAATTTAAACTTAGCCTTAATTCCAATTTGTTTGGATAATTAGTTTCGAAGAAAGTTTCAAATTTCAAGTAAAGTGTTGACAGTGGTTTCAAATATATTTTAGAGTCTTGTATATCGTTATAAAAATTTGAAATCATTTTTTGTCTTGGAACAGATAAAATTTAGCTCGGACAATTTTTATTATAAAGAAAAATTTGGATATTCAAACTGCCTCAAGACTTTGGGATCAAAAAATTAATTTAAGGGGAACTTTATAGTCTATTTAAAATAATTTAGCTTAAGGCCGATCATGCGCTACTCTAAAGTCAAATGAGTACTATCTTTAGTAAAATTTAATTAGATTTATAACCTTTTTTATTTGTCCTAAATATTTTTAAAGTATTTATTGTAAAATATCAGTAAATGTAAATTAGAAATTGATTTGACTTGATGTGACACATTTGACAATAAACTGTGTTGTATATTTTTTTTACTGTGCGTTGTCGCAAGATTTCAAAATATGGTGGCAAAAAAAAACCTAACAAAACAGTTTTAGTTTTATTAAATAATTAATTCAAACGTTTGTCAACACCATTTTTTTTAATGCAAATATATAAACTGCATATATTTCAAGGAATATTTATAAACATTATTTATTATGGTGTCTACTTTAATAATGTAGTTATTATAGTTTTAAGTACAAACAAATTCTGTTCTCCATAAGACGCTGTGTTCAAAGTTTGATTTTTAATCTATAATTACTCTTTGAAACGATTGTCAACAGGTTTTTAATTTTTGAGGGAGGATAACTACTGAATTGAACTATAAAAATTCACTAAAAAAATTTTTTTATCTACTATCAAACCTCATGTATGAACTGATTTAACACTTTGGGACCAAAAATTAAATTTAGGCGGAGCTCTTATAAATTTAAAATAATTTAAGTTATTAAACAATTAATTTTTGACAAATGTTAGTAACGGAAAATTAAACTCCTATCGAAAATTGAACTTACTTTAAAAAAGTACGCCATATGTTTCAATGCACCAATTCGTACAACATCAACATCTTTGATTAAATCATCAAATATTGGTGCTAAGTGTTCAGTTGCTAATTTTTCACCCAAAATTGTAGCGACTTCATGTAAGGAGCCAGCCACTGCACGCCGTACTTTCCATTGTATATCCGCTGCTAATATAATATATGTTTTATGTAATAGATCCCAATGATCTTTACCTAATGTTAATGCCACTGCTGGGAAACTAAATGCACAATGATAACTTAATTCAGCATCAGTTAACGATGCTAATACTGGATCAATCATTGATGTGTAATGTTCGATTAACAATTGTGGTACAATATGTTGTTTTGGTGATTCTAAATGACGTATGGTTGGTATGCTTGTATTGTGTTTTAACATTTCTGAATACAGTTTCACTGTAAAGAAAATTTCATTTATTAATAATACACATTTTCAATTTATCAATATACTTGGGATCGTTTTTGTGTTTAAGGACGTTCATGTGCTACGTTAGAGTCAAATGAGTACTATCTTTAATAAAATTTATTTAGGATTTTAAAAAAGGTGTAAAGTATGTCAATAATCCTACAACGATTTAAAACCTTTTTTTATTTGTCCAGAATATTTTAAAAGTATTTATTGTAAAATATCACGAAATGTAAATTAAAAATTGATTTGACAGATCTGACAATAAACTATGTTGTATATTTTTTTACTGTGCGCTGTCGCCCATTTTCAAAATATAGTGACAAAAACAAACCTAACAAAACAGTTTTAATTTTATTAAATAATTAATTCAAACGTTCGTCAACGCCATTTTTTTAATGCAAATATATAAACTGAATATTTCAAAGAATATTTATAAACATTATTTATTATGGTGGCTACATTAATAATATAGTTATTATAATTTTAAGCACAAAAAATTCTGTTCTCCATAATACGCTGTGTTAACAGTTTGATTTTTAATGGATAATTTTGGTTTTAAATTTTTGAGGGAGGATAACTACATAATTGAGCTAATCAATTGACTAAAACAAAAATTTTTTATCTACTATCAAGCCTGATGCATGAACGTCCTTAATTAAAAGTCTTCTTCGGTACTATGATTCACACAAGTTGATATAATTGATTTTTGCCTTATTGATTCGATTTTTGAAAAATTGCTTCGGATAAAGGTTGTTTATTATAAGCATAATAACAACTTTTATTCGAAAACCGAATGAATAAGAATACAAATCAATTTTTGACGCCAAGTGTACATTTTGTATACTGTTGCGCTCACCCACGGCCCAGAGCTCTGATATATCGTGAAAAGACTCAATTTTTTTGGGTCAATCATTCTTTGACGACCACTCTGAAGTTTACTAGCGTCAAAGCCCTATTGCTGTACTGAAACAGCTCGAATTGATTTAAGGAATAGTAGCGAGTATGGGCCAATCCCTTTCGGTATCACAACGTGGGTTACCTTACCTAACCCATCTAACTGAAGTTGTAATATATTTTAATCGAAGTTGGAATAAAAGTGGCGAAGCTCTTTTATAAAAAAAAAAAAAAAACTCAACTAACCTCCTCGATCAGCATTTTCATAATCAGACGATGATGACGTTATTGTCGTAGGTATTGTCGATGGTATGATCGCATTATGATCATCTAAAACACTTGTTGTACATTCTTGAGAAGATACCGAAGACTTTCGTCCAGCCTCCACGATATCCATATCTAATGGTAATTCAGGACTAATATACCAATATTGATGTGAATTAAATTTTTCTAAATCATCATTCGAATTATTACTAGAATCATCATTCTCGATATTTAAATGATTAGAACAATTAATTAATTTTTCATGACTATCACCACTAGATGATTCTAAAGATTGTTGTTCACTAGATACGTTCGTAGATGATTCACTAGGTGGTGGTGGTGGAGGCGGTGGCGATTCACTCTTATTATTATCATCATCATCATCTTGACTATTTATATTAGGTACTAATTCTGTTACATTTGTTGTGGTCTCACTTATATTTAACGTAGATAATTCATTCGTTAAAGCATTAACAGTGCTGCTACATTCGTTAACATCATTCGTTAAAACGTTAACAGTGCTGCTGCTGCATTCGTTAACATCATTCGTTAAAGCGTTAACAGTGCTGCTGCATTCGTTAACGTCATTCGCTAAAACGTTAACAGTGCTGCTGCTTTCGTTAACGTCATTTGTTAACACATTCTCGCTATCTAAATTAATTTGAACTAATTTTTTTTGAGCAATTATTTCTTTATTCGTTTGATCCCGAATTTTTTTATTACGTCGACGCTCCTTATTTTTATTACGTGGTTTTAACCATTCCTCCGATTCGATTTTCGTCTCTGGTTCTTGATTTATGACTATTGATGGCACCAATTGAGGTTGATCCTCTGTTGTATTATTCGTTTGATCATCAGCACCATTCACTAGAATCATTGTTGGACCCGGTGCTGTTGGTTTTTCCGTATTTTCGATTATAACTATTTCGGAGACTTCTTCATCAATATCCATTGGTGATGATTTATCACCCCCACCGCTACTGTGATTTGTTGATAATTCATTTTCCCTATTAATCAATGTAAAATTTTCTTTCAAGATAGTTTTCATAAAATTATCGGATGAAGGAATGGAGGATTCATCGGAACTGGTTTTTAATGGAGACGAAGGTGTTGTTTCTATGGTAGTAATATATTTTTGGATATCATCTTCAGAGCTTTGTGTTGTATTAAGGGATTCACTTAGATTGGATAAAAAATCTATTTTATCGCATGGAGATGATGTTGTGAATGTCTTAAGGAATTCACTTAGTTTGGATAAAAAAGCTATTTTATCGCATGGAGATGATGTCGATGGTGAAATTGTCAATAACGGAACGGAAATTGAATTGGTTATATCTGGTATATTTTGGACATCATCTCCAGTGGGCCTTGGTTTATCGATTGTGTTGAAGAATTCACGCAATATTGATGGGGATGAGGATGAAGTGGAATTGGTTGTTGTAGTAGTTGTAGGAGGATTGATATCTTGCATTTGTGATTGGACATCAGTGTCATGCCTTGATTTATCGATTGTGTTGAAGAATTCACGCAGTATTGACGGGGAGGGGGTTGAAATGATTGTGGATGTGGTTGTAGCAGTAGTAGTAGGATTGTTATCTTGTGTTTGGACATCAGTGTCATCATCAACAGATACATCTGTGTCTTGATTATAACATAGTTTCAGATCGCTTGTGTTATTATTTGTATCATCAAAATAACGTATGTTATCTTCAAAATAATTCTGATTACGTATTGATGTACTACACGATTGAGAGGCTGAGGATGATTGTGGTGTATTATAATTATTATTAAAATAATAATCTGTATATTTATTATTATTATCCAAATTTAATAAATCTGTAAATGCAGGTGAATTTAATCTATAACAATAGAGAAAATAAACGATATTCTATTTAAAAAATAACAAATTTAATAAAATTATTTAAAAAAGATTAAAAAAAAAAAAAAAAAAACAGAACAAAGGTGGTCACCACTTTTGATGGTCAAGGTGCGCGCCACGAAATTTTTTTTAATCGAAAAAAGTAATATTAAAAAAAACCTTTTAAAAACAAACTTTTATTTCATGAACTTAAAAAGTAGAAAATACAATTTTTTCACTGATATGTGTTGAGTTTTTAAGGACGTTCATTTGCTACGCTAGAGTCAAATAAGTATAGTAAGTTCAAACCTAAATGAGACAGTCGCAGAAACACATTTTTTTTGGACCTAGTCTATATGATATTTAAGGTGAAGTAGTATATCATTATCATTCTACACTTCTGTGTGTTAACAACTAATCCAGTGAATCTCAAACAGTTTCGTGTGTGTGGTATTTTGGAAGTTTTTATATTTTTTTAAATATTTAAATACAATGGAATGTACGGCATCTACTTCTTTCAAACATTTGTTTTTACTTATACTCCGCTTCAAAAAAAAAAAATTATTTTTCTTTAATTCAGGTAAAATTTGTAGTCATAATTTTTAGGTTAAATTATGATTGTCGGCTTTATTCAATAAAAATCGCCTAACCAAAATTATTCTTTAATAAATTTTAATTATTTTATTAAGAATTTTTGAATCCTGTTATAATAATAATATTTTTAATCCTGTCATATAATATAATATAATTATATTTCCTTGTTACAAAAACATAGGCAGACCTCAGGTCAATAAGCAACCATATATTTCGGTTTTATGTTTTATTACAAGTAATTAAAATTCTATTATATTACAACAGGATTAACAAATTCTTAATAAAAGAATTGAAATTTATCAAAGAATAATTTTGGCTAGCCGATTTTTATTTAATATAGCCGACAATCATAATGGGTTAAAGCCCGGTAAATTATGATAATAATTTAAAGGTCATGTAATAGAATTTTAAGTACTTGTACTTAAACGTAGGCCTGAGGTCTGCACAGTTAGTATTAATTTAATTGCTTGTTCAAAAACATTTTATTTAATAACAAATCCGAAAATTTTATTGAATATCAATTCTATAATTTATTTTCATACTATTTACATCATTGATTCACTTGCATTTTGTTTGATGTCCACTGGTATATAAATAAATATAATCTTTTATTGATAATAGCCATCTCGTTCTTACTATGATGGTTGCATATGTGAATATCTTTGTCGATGGCCATAGCCAATAGAAATAAAATATAAGATAAGTTTATTATAATGGCATTTCTTTTTATATAATTGATAAAGTGTATCTTTTCCCTTTATTGAATTATTATATTAAATTCCCCTTTTTCATATATTAAATAGCATTAGTGTATTTTTACCCATTCCAATTTTTTATTTCTGCGCAAAAGGGGAATGGTGTCTCATTTAAGTTTGAACTTACTATACTATCTTTAATAAAATTTATTTAGGATTTTAAAAAAGTTGTAAAGTATATCAATTTTTTTATTTGTCCTAAATATATAATAGCTATTATATGTTTTTATAGAGAATTTTATTGCGATAAATTTTTTCATATTCCCAATTTTATTGATTTTAAAAGTATTTAAGTCACTGCAAAAGGTTATCAGGGGTAAAAAGTGGATCTAGCTAGTTTCATCTCTGAGAAAATTAATTTTTCCCGATAAATGAAATATTTTAAAAGTTTTTTAATGGCAGGCAACTCGTAAGACATTGGTGTGATGGTGTTGTGTTAACTCGACAAAAAGTAACTACTTACTGGATCGTTTTGAGATTCAATATATAAATTTTGGGTCAAAAGATAAATCTAACTGAACGTTTCACATCTGCCCTGATCAAAAATCAGTCGCCCATGTACTTTATATATTTTCCACCTATAAATATGAATGCTCGAAGATGAATCGGGTAACGTAACAGGAAAAAGGGAAAAGGAAATCTACAGCTAGAAGCCATTTATTACACAAGGTATTACTGTAACTGTTTAAGTTAATGAAAATAATGTTTACCTAAATTCAGTTCCTTTTGGATTAATTATCACTAATTCACCAGTTTGACTGTATGCAAGACCAGTGATACGTGGATTAGCGAATGTTGATATAAATGGTCCTAAATTTTGAAATGCAGATATTCGAACCCAACGTGATGTATCATCCAATAATCGTTCAAATGCTGGTGCTAGGGCAGATCGTCGCAGATCTGGTGGACAGGCACATGATACTGACATTATAACTTCAGCACAATATTTTCGTACACCCCAAATATCGTCATCACATAATCCAATAAATCTTGGTAGCTAAAATAAAAATAAAAAAGTCATAAGAAAGTTGGGAGATGCAATTTAGGGGAGAAGTAAAAGTACTTTAAGGAGGTTCCAGCAGTGTCTTATAAAAAAAGGAAAAACCGGTTTGCTTTTATTATAGAACAAATACATGTATATACACACACAACAAATAATAAAATAATTTTAAAGTAATTAAATAATTTTAAACTTTTGTATTTCGAAAACAAAACGGTAAAACGCGTTTTTTTTTTAAATTTTAATTTAATTAATAAACATTTATCTATACTCTCCTAGGTTTTTTTTAAATTCTGCCGAGAATTTTTTTTAAAACAACAGATAATTGTTGGGCGGGCATAAAGTTTTACATGGTTCTAATGAGAGAGAATGATTACTTTGCTATTAATTATCTCGCGTTCTAAACGGTCAAAATTTCTGAAACTTCGAGATTTATTAGAAAACGTTATTTTTAGCCTGTAAAAAAATGAGCAAAATCTGTCGAAAAGTGGTTTCATGCTGGAACATCCTTAAATAAGAAATAACGTATTAAAAACTTTTGGCAGTGAAAAGACTTTTTTTTCTTCTATTTATAATTTTTTTTCTCAACAACCATTTAGTGAATGTTAATAAAATTGTACTAAATTGTTTCTATGGAATTCAAGTTATATAATTTGAAAACTTGGGATGCTTCGTAGCTTATTTTAAGGGTAATTGAAATAAATTTAATCTATTGAGTGAATAAATCTCCGTAAGAACACCTCCATGTTAAATTGCGATTTTTTTAAATTGCAAAACTTTTAAACGGCTTAGTAAATAGTTTTGAAATTTTCACAGTAACTTTAGCATTAAGTGAGGAATATTCTACTAAATTTTCGTACATTTCGTAGTATTTTAGATGCACCTCCCTAACATCCTTAAGCAAAAATACAATAAAAAAGTATTTTCTTTCATTTTGGTCGAGTATGACCATCCGAGTTGGGCTAAAATGATAACGGAGATGAATAATTTCCAAAGTTATACTTACAAGTATTCTTTCGTATGCTTCGCTACCAACAACCGCACAGAATTCACCAATACTGGCCGCACACATTTTTCTTACAGAGAACCGATCATACGAACATAATTCCGAAAATCGATTTAAAAATAAACGTTCTGTAGCATCTTTGCCTAATAATGGTGCCAATTTTGACATAAACTAAAAAAATAAACAGAAATTTTGAAAAAATAAATAATTTTAATTTTTTAAATTTATAATGAAAGATTTTAATCAAATTTAATTAAAGAAAATGTAATTAGAAGATTTGTGGATCTTTACGCTCATCAAAGCTGGCTGTGATATGATAAACAAATGAAACATTTCACATCCAGTTGATGACCATAACTAACCAGGTTCAGTTTTCCAATTTTCTCCAGTTTGTGGATTGAGATGATTTCACATTATTTATCGCTCATCAAAGCTGGCTGTGATATGAGGGTAAAAAACATTTCACATCCAGTTGATGAGAGATATAAAATGTCCCTTTCTGAAGATAATAACCAATAGCTCCCCGGTGCCTCAATCGTTCAAACACACCACTTAACTCGTCAAAATGGCTGTGATATGAACAGGAAATTTTAACATTTCACAACCATTTTGGCGATCAAGGAGTGCGAGCATGATGCTGAAAAAGCTGGAATGAAAAATATATTTTGTTGAAAGAAAAACACGTCAAGCTCATCAAAGTGGCTGTGATATGAATATCAAATAAAAACATTTCACAACCAAATTGATGAATTGAAATGATTTTTACATTTAGAGAAATTATTTTAGAAAATGTTTTGTTTTGGATGTAGATCATTTTCATAATTGTGCTCATCAAAGCTGGCTGTGATAGATTTGTTAAAATATATCTAAAACAACCAGGTTAGATGCCACAATCATGAAACTTGCTAAAGTTGATTTTCATTTACGATTGGTTTCTTGTTTTTACTTGAAGCCCAAATTTATTACAATTCCCAACATTGGTGTTGAATAAAAACTTAAATTTTTCAACACAGATTGCCAAAGTCTAAAGATTTTCATAAATTTGTTGTCTTTTGTTACAAATTCTTGTTTTTTCTGAGAGAATCTGCCATGCTACTAACTATGGAAGAAATACTCCCATCATATTCTTGACATGTACCCAAGATATGGGGTGATTAGGTTAGCTTGTAGCAGCCGTCCTGGATGGAACATACTTAGACCGTGAGGTACGTTGTGACACTGAAATGGGGTCAGTCCCATCCTTGCCACTACTTTTTAAACCGTTTGGAGCTGTTCAGATACAGCAATAGAGCTTTGACGCCGGTATACTTTAGTTAGGTCGTCAAAGAATGGTTGACCCAAAAGAGTGAGTCTCTTCAGTGATGTCTGCTATATGTTCGTAACGTCTTGAGCTGTACTCTGGTGTGCTAAACGTTTTTAGCGTTAACTTGTGGAAATACTCCATTATATTCTTAACATGCGGCCAAGAAAATTTAAATAGGCGATACATAAACTTCTACATTATCTTGAATATTTAATCTGCTCTAAAAGCCCTGTCTACCCATGGAATCAAATCAAGGATAGTCAGGAAAAAAAGTTTAGAGAAACTAATGGAGCTGAATGTCAAATAGATATGGAACTCAGAGATCAGTGGTTTCGAGGGCAACGAACAAGCAGCTATCCTAACACTAAAGAGATAATCTCTTATAGGCTCAGTCTTTCTTTAAAATCTATTTTTTGGAGAAAATCTGCCCACGACTCTGTCATCTTCAATTTAAAGGAATACTTTTAGAGTGAAAGTTCGAATTGTGTATCCATTGTTTGACTGGGTAGTATGGCCAAAATAAACATTGTTTTAACTATCATTATAAAAATTTAAGTAAAAATCAATTTATAATCGTTTCTTGGTCGATTTACACTGTAAAACATCAATTTTTCATATATTCGAATTTTAATACAAAGGATGCTGTGTGGTTTTGTCTAAATTGCTCCATGAAAGACAAGGTAGTGAGACGGGATAATAAAAATCGAACATCTCACTACCCATGTCTTTCATAAAGAAAATAGATTTTCACATTTGAATAAACAAATTTTTGAATAAAATTGAAAGAAATAGATTTGTTTGGCTACTTACATTTATAGCACCGGCAACATAATCCTCAGCATTCGTTAATTCTTCCGATGAATTGACATAATCTCGAGATATTTCCAAAACTGTAGGACATACTTTAAATTCTACCGTATGCTTCGATACGAGATTATGTTCCATTAATACTAATAGTGTGGCTTGTGATGTTTTTCGGACCTGCAAATACAGAGAAAAATAAATTTTTAATAAATTTGGAAATATAAATTTCAACAAATTGAGAAATTTCTTTTGGGGTTAATCATAGTCTGCCTTATACAAAAATGTCTTCACAATGAATTCGTATTGTATATGTTATAATCATATTTGTATTTTAAAAATACCATGCCTACTTACATGCTAGCGTACTAATATTATAAACAATTATTTACACGTTAAAATCCGGGTCACTCTGACGTTAAAGGGAACTAAGCAGCGGACTCGTTGGTACGAGAGGGGTCGCCTCAAATGCCCCTTTCACCTGAGTCTGTCATTCCCATAGCAAGATGCTCCGTAATTTACCGAATTAAGGAGTGGCTACGACAAGCCCATCTCGATTACTGGGACTTTGCGCAGTGCATGCAACAGGCCAAGCTGTGCATAACCACAGCCAGGGCTTTCTGTGTGCATCTGGCCTTTGGGTGACAGGTTGTTTTCAAGGAGGGCACAGAGGACCCCTTGATCTTGGTGTTAGGGACCCATTTACGGTACCCCCTCTTATGTATTATTATTATTACACGTTAAAATTGTTATTTGTACACGTTTACATTTTTATTGCATTGATTTGTAAGTACTATCGATTCGCGATACTTTTTCTAAATTGATCTGTCGAATCTATTCGCATTCCAAAAAATTGTTATAACAAAAAACTTCTATTTGAAAACGTTAAAAATTTGACGCTGATAATACTTACAATCGGTTTCATTTGTGTCGAATCTATTTAATTTTCGAAAATATGTTTCGAATCAAAGTTTTTCGTCATGAAAATACCAACAACTTTTGTTCTAAACTTTTTTTTCGAAGATCGAATGGATTCGGTTTTGAATCAACTGATTTCAATTACTCAAAAACATGAAACATTTTATAATTAACGTGAAAATAATCTTTGAAATCTTTTACACGTTAGCTTGTAAGTAGACATGACGTTGTTTTGTTTTTTTAAAAAAGAGAAATATATTTTTTAACGGTATAAAATAACTTAACTACTGACCTGAGTATCGGTATCTTTAAAACAATTGACTACTAATGGCAGTAAATATTTTTCAACAGCTTCAGTCATTTCAGGAATGTTTGATTCCATACATACTACAGCCAGTTGTGGTATTTGTTCGATTAAATCTGTTTTCACTGATGTTGCTGAAACAAAAAGAAAATGACAAATTAATTATCAATGAAATGAAAATTTTTATTTATTATTTTTATCTACTAGGAAAAACATTTAATAAATTTGTTATAAATTCGAAGTTTTGAAGTTTGTATGGATTTTTATTGCACAAAAATGTTGTAAACAAAAGTTACTAGACATTTGGAACTTAATATTTCGCTTTGTTTCAGAAAACGTGTGGAAAAATATCAATTGCGGGATAATCTACTAAACTTTACGCCATTCTATTGGGCTTGGGAACCAAATTGCGAGGCCATTTTTATTCAAAATTTAATGTTCTTTAATTTTACATACACTCCCCTGCAAAAAATTTGAACCAGTAGAAACATTATAAGTTGTTATTGAATATATTGCATTTGAGTGTACATAAAAACAAAAATATGTTTCTGATTTAAGGATGTTAAGGAGATACAATCGGAGACAAAAATCCTTTAAATAAAAAATAGCAAATACAGTAGTCTCACTAATCCAAACTTCAATATGAATTTTTCCATACAATCAAGTAATCCGAACATTCTAATAATCCGGCACCCTCTAGTTTTTAATAATGCCGGATTAATGAGACTCTACTGTATATGACAAACTTTTGGGAGTGGATGTACCTTTAATTTAAATCAACAAAAACATATATCCTTTATCTTTCTATACCATACACGTAAAAGTGACAAAGACATACTTTTTTTTATACTTCTATTTATATTTGTTCCCACAACAACCGCGTTAATTGAATGTTAATAAAATTGCGCAAAATTTTTTCTATAGAGTTCAAGTTATATAATTTGAAAATTTGGGACGCTTCGTAGCTTTTTGAATAGTAATTGAAATGAATTTAATCTATTTAGTAAACAAATCTCCACAAGAACACTCTCCATGTAAAATTACAGTTGTTTTAAATTGCAATAACTTTTAAACGGCTTAGTAAATCGTTTTGAAACTGTAGCTTTAGCCATTAAGTGAGGAACATTATACTAAATTTTCGTTCGTTTCTTAGCATTTTCAATATACCTCCCTAACCATCCTTAAAATTACTACTATTAGTAAAGTATCTGTGTCGAGATCGAAAAGGGGTCGAAAATTATTTTAAATTTATTTTGAATCCCATCACATTAAATGTTTTATTTTTATCCATCATAAAATATATTGAATAAAAGGAGTTCTAAAAATCTAATCGCAATCTGAAGGACACTGAAGAATAATATATTTGTACTAAACCGAGAGAAACTTAACTATATACCTTTATTTAAAATTATTCATTTATTTTCAAAAGCATCCTTATGAATTAGGTCACAGACAACGCCTTTCAAACTAATGATTTATACGAGATACTTGTTTGTATAAATATTTTAAAAAACAATTCAATGCTTTTACGACATATCGATAAGACAGATATCGAAGACACAACTAGATGATTTTTATTTATTAATTAGACAATGTCTTCAGATGAACAATTAAGAAGTTAGAAATAGTTCATGAAGCTCTGTTAATTCAAATTTTATATAACATTTTTGAAATTTCTGAAATACAATATATCAGAGAAAATAATCGATTTTTTTTTCTCGATAGAAATTAAAAATAGCGAAACTTTTTTTAATATAGGCATCTCGGTCACTGGAAGTCTTAGCGCATCATTTGCGAGAAACTGTGTTATTTGAATCAAGTTCAGTACTGAAATTTCTCTTCTACAATGAATACCTACGAGCTACTCCTCGCGGCAGTAGTTTTCGAGGACAGTGGTTTTAAAGACCTGTAAACTGACGAGTTTTTATTTTATTATCCATGATCTAGCGGGGGAAAATTATTCAAAATCAAAAACTAGAAAGTTAAAATATACTTGAAACGAATTCCTGTCTCAAAATAAATGTAACAACTGAGTGACTTATTTAAATACTCCGTATATACCGAGATTTTTATCAGTCTGTGTACTATTTTTACTTTTACAACGCATGGGTGTATAAAAACAAACCTCCTGTTTTATATATCATGGTAATTTAATGTATGTATATTTATAAGCATACTTCCGTAATCTACAAGTAATTAACTATTTGAAAGTTAAGTTACTTTTCAAGTTTGGAAAGAGGGACAATTTTTATGTTTAAATTGTTCCTCTAACTTTTACAGTCTAAAAGATGCAACTTTTGCGATGATGCATGGACTGATTTTGCCCATTTTAGCTCTAGAACAAGCTCCAAAAACTTCAACTCGTTATCTTTTTTCATGAGTGTGTTATCTTGAGTGTGTTCTTGGACATTTGATGAACATCTGTACCAAAATTTTTTTCTACAATGAATTTTTTATAACCGTTAGACAACTTGGGAATAAACTCATGTAGTACGCAGGGTATAAAAATAAGAAAAATAATAATTAGTACAAGTTTTTTTTTCTCTAAAATTAAAATCATAACACGAAGTCAACAGTACTTCACAACTCGAGTTGAATTCACATAACCTAACTAAATAAATACATTTACGAAACGCAGCACAAGTAGTAAAAAAAAATACTACTTTTGTAGTACAAGCGTAAAGTTTTCGCGTACAATCTAAAGAGCTAGGTTAACCTACTATTTTACTATATTTACTATATACAGAGCAGCAGAGTTGTATACAAATATTAATTATACAAAATAAAAACTATATAATACTTGTTAGGTTATGTAATAAAAACTGTCATTAATGAATATAAAAACATTCGTCATCTAATGATGGTTGTGTTTAGGTGTGGCGTCGTGTCGCTCGTGGTGATACAAGAGATATGTATGGTATTTTCAATACCAGTCTCTTAGCATAGCATAGCGTCGAAGTCGACGAGAAATATTATTTAAACGTGCACCACCATCACCACCACAGTACAGCATCTAACATAAGTATCCCGTCATTCGTGAGTTTCTCTATTTCATGTTTTCTGTACGTTTATTTTCTATGTTTTTTTATCGAGGAGTAACCGGTTAGTTAATTTATCAGTTATATTTTAAATAGATATTGGGATGTGACTTTTAAGGGTAGTTTTTCCTTAAAACTAACTGTAAGTTTGCTGTAGCCACAATTTTCCCCCAAAGCAAATATACAGGGGTCATTTGATTAGATCAATCTATGATCCTTGTATAATTTGAGAGGGCTTCGAATCATGTAGCTGAACTCGCTCTGCTCACAAGTGGGCTCCGTCCTCTTGACCCCTAGGGCGGCCTTCGGCTTTATTTTCACGTCTTAGAATACAAAAACCGCACCCTTCTAGCATGAATAGAAGTAAAAAAGGTAATTTTGAAGGGATCTTCCCATTGTGACTTTTAAGGGTAGTTTTTCCTTAAAACTAACTATAGATGAAGTTTGCTGTAGCCACAATTTACCCCTAAAGCAAATACAGAGGGCTCATTTGTTTAGATCAATCTATGATCCTTGTATAATTTGAGAGGGCTTCGAATCGTATGTATGTGAACTCGCATTGCTCACAAGTGGGCTCCGTCCCTTTGACCCCTAGAGCGGCCTTCGGCTTTGTCTTCTTTTTGAAGGGTTTTTCCCATTTCCGAAGAGGTAGCGTTGGGAAAATTAAAGTTTTCCGATTTTTTCCGTAAGTTTGAAGTTATTAGCAGCCCCTAAGGTGCAAGATTTCTTGGAACTCAAATCCTTCTTTCAACAAGTCTTTGAGCTACTATACCTTTCTTGATGGGGAATGAACATCTTAATGTCTTTATCTGGATACAGAAGCCTGAGGATTTTACTGAGAGTCATTTCTTCACCTTTAAAGTTGATTTACTCGAAAAATCTGAATAACAAAATATTCTGAACAAAATCCTTTTTGCTTCTACTTTCGGATAAAATAAAATCCCATTTTTAATGTATCCAAAAGTGAGGATAAAAGCTTCTAATATGAACGACACCCATCTTCTAAATTAAGGATCAAAATCTACACGGAATTTATTGGTATGAAATCATTCATAAACTTTTTTCTCGGCTTATATCATCGTAGTGACTCGGAATTCAATTCGGCACTTATTTAATCGTTAGTGATTTAAGTACAAATTCTTTTTATATTTCCTGGACGATACTCATTGGAAGGTGGTAATCGAAGGAAAGCTTTCAAAATGAACGCATCTTTTGTCTCTAAAGACACAAGAAATGAATAAAAACTCAAGAATGAAAATCGAATCTGAATATAATTGGAATTGAATATTAAAACAAAAAGTAAAAAATCATGAACAATTAAAATGGCGTAAACGATAATAGCAATTAACAGCATAGCTAGATAATTATTGTCAAATAAAGGGTAAATAAAATTGACATAAGTTGATTAGAAGAGCATTAGATGGTGATATAGAAGAGAGTAAAGTGCCTTCCATCCATCTATTTGATGATGGAAAACTTGGATAGATAGATGATAAGAGTACACACACACACACAGACAGACAGACAGACATACAGACGGAAGTGGCGACTATATTATATATACCACTATCAAGTTCACAACGATACGACACAAGCAGATGACAGCTCTAAAAAGGACGCGGTACGGCTACATCACATCATCATGATGCTAGTGTTGTGTTGTATAGTATAGTATAGTCGTCGACCTGCTTGCCTATGTTATGTTGGCTGATCGATGACTATGTTTTTATTATAAAATGTCTATAAGCGAGAATGAGATGAAACATATGTGCTTTGTTTAATAACATAGGCGACATCTGATAGAGTACCGTACAACGAGAGAAGAGTAGAGTAGCTCTCGTTTATACTGTGCTCATAGTAAAGGTTTGTATAGTAATACGAGACCCATTGAGTAGTCGTCATATAGTATTGTATAGTAGTATTCGAGTTTTGAGACATGTACTACTATACTTTATACTCTTGCTGTTGTGAATGTGTAAGAAACTATGCTTCGTTTACAATTGTTGTCATGTAATTAACGCGTTTGAACTAGTTCTTAAAACATTCATTATGTGTTAAGAATGTTATGTTAGGACTTTGAAAGAGATTGTCCTTCTTATTAATCTTTTCTCGTAAAACCTAGTAATAAAGCAGTCGAAACCAGGGCAGTAGGTCTATCAATCTCTATGCGCTTTTTAAGAACGTCTGGATTTTCTTATCTGTTCTAACACTGTTGAAGTTTGCAGCCATCGCTTTTTTTATCCGTTTTCCGGAGTATTCATATAGTTTCTTTTTTTATCAGTATAAGATCTCTTCCTAAAATTTCGGTAACGCCAGGGGATAGCACGTGATTTCCTCTTCGAAGCCCGAGCACATTGAGGAATGCTTTCTATTCCTGTGAAGGATAAAATTCTCTTGAGTTGAATGTCTAAGGTTGATCTTATCCAATATATTTTTATGACACAGTGAGGTTAAACCGCACTATCATTAATTTAGCTTGCCTACGAGGTGTCGTCCTTTTCAAAAAAAAAAAACTGTTTATAGATTTATCCACGCAATCCTTGCTAAGACCTCTTAATTACCAATAATAATTTTTGAAGTCTTCTGGACAATTTGGTCCAGATCAATTACTGAGCAATTGAATAAATCATAAAAGAAGGTATAAATTTGTGTACATAGATGAAGAATGAAGACAAACTGTCGATTCTAAAATTTTTCGCCTTGAAAAACGGTTTCCCAATGCTAGTTTTGCTGTAAAAATCTGAATATGCCCGTTTTTTTCCCTCAAAACGATCCCGACAGCTGGAGTTCAGATAATTCTACTGTATAAAATTTGTATTAGTGAAAAATATAATAGAATTAAATATGCAATTTTATGAGTAACTCTTTGTATTTATTATTTATAACAAAACATTCAATAATTTAGTTTGACATATTTTCGATATGTCGATAGCATAAAATTCGATATAATTGCAGTACATATCACACTTTTCATGAAGTATGAAAATAATATTATTTTATAATAAAATTCATTAACGATAAATTACTGTATTTTAATTGCTAATAAAAAAATTTCGATGTCATAGACGACAGAAGTTTCTAATTTAGAAAAAAAAAAACACATTATTATGACATATTGATGAGAATGCTTTTTTTAATTATCATGGTTGAAAATTGTCCAAAAAGTTCATTAACCCCTATTTTTCATTCAAACACATTTATTTGGCAAGAGGGACGCGCCAAAATGTTTTATATCATATTTGTCATGCCAAAATATATGAGTCAATTCATATTATGAATTTTTGAACTTTGACCCGAAGTTATGTATATAACAAGCTTTTACCGAAAACTTCTTTTGTGTCCAAATAAGTTACGATCGAATAATCTATCCAATTATGATTCTCCACCATGAGATAGCAAATAGAAAGTAAATTTTCCGCAATCTAAGTTCAAATTTGAGACATAGGTCTTCATATTTGTAATCTAATTCGTCACATCTTTTTATAAATTTGTTCATTGTGAGTTCTGTATTGATTTCCGAGATAATGACGAATTGAGAAGGTCAGTCAATCCTAATATGAACGGAAAACTCATCCAAAAATTTGGTTTTTACTATGTAGACACTTGAAACTTCAGTGAAGACATTAAACTCATGAAATAACACAACATTAGCATAGAGTTCTTCAGGAGCGAAACGTTTGTGCTTGTATATCCAACTCTGCATCTATGGCCTAGGCAATGGTCAAATTATTGCAAACAAGTGGGTGGGAGTTTAATTTCTTATCAAATTGCTTCTTTAATTTTGCTACTTCAAAAATTGATCATGCCAATAATAATATATTGTCAGTTTTATTTTACAAAAATACAATCATGAGACCAAATTTTTTGAGATAACTGAGAATTTTCCAATTTTACCCAACTTTTCTTCAGATTAATGATTTAAGTCTCGTAAAATTTGTTACCCAAAAAAGATATTGCTTAAGTGCGCAGATTTGGAGACACAATTCGCTAACAATTTCATGTGATTTTCATGGGGGGCCCCCAGCTCTCATTGATCTTAGCCAATAGAATTTCCTCAAAAATACAATAGCAAAGTAGCGTGTGAAATAGTCACCGCTCACCGATCAAAAAAGGTTCCAAATGCAAACAATGTGTCGCGTTATAAAACAAACGACTTATCTTTTCTTCAGTGTACACTTAACGTACATCTCCCGTTATTTACGATATACAAAAAGTCATAACGATGAATTTAACTACAATTTTACAAAATACTATCGTTAAAAAAAATTGAAAGAAACGGCAATATCTTACAAAAAAAAACTATAGTAAAAAAAATAGTAAAATAGTACTACATCATAATATTCTAGTGAAAATAATCGGGTAAGAGAAACATCATCACCAAGAACACCAAGTGCTTGCTTATGCTCTGTTAGGTGAGTGAGTGAATAAGGTGATGGCAGGCAGATTTTGTCCCGTACCTACATATGTACGCGTTTCTCGTTGTGAGTGGGAATGGTGGATCAATACCCTGCCTGTGAGGCACCGCCATTCTGAGCGCATCAACCCCGTATATACATTCACACACATACATACACATATACTGCTGTTCGTATAATATCGGTGTGTATGTAGTATTCGTTTAGTATGTGTGATCACTTTCACAAAAACCAAGAATAAAATCCTTTTATCAACAAATTATAATCGACCGTGCTCTCTTCATCATTCAATCTTTAATATTTATTTTCGATGTGTAACTAAACATTTATGCTTCTTGCCAAAGTTTTCTCGATGAATTCTTACTCTCCTCGATGAAGAAGGAAGGAAGAAGGATTAATACCAAAATATGGAGATTTGGAGAAAGACCAAGGACTTAAAGGTGCTTATTTAAAGCACCGATCAAGAATCAAAAATGTCGGCAGTATCATAAAATTTACCAATAAACCCAACTAAAATTGTAGCCCATATAACTTATAATCAAAAGCATAACCCGCGTAAATGTTCCATAGAGACATTTTGTACCTTTTTTACTCTATAGTTTTATGCCCTTAGGGTCTAATCGCTTACCCAATGTGTATCCTTTCGAGTCTATGTCTATTCCGCTGGACCAACAAGGAAATTTAACTATTGTAATTGAAACAAAACAATTCCACAAGATCTACCGATTTGTATCTATTAGATGTCGAAAATGAC
Organism: Nineta flava; assembly: GCA_963920215.1. Lineage (NCBI taxonomy): Eukaryota > Metazoa > Arthropoda > Insecta > Neuroptera > Chrysopidae > Nineta > Nineta flava. The sequence goes on from OY986041.1 coordinate 126,716,357, forward strand.
TATTGCGAAATCGCTCAAAAGGATTTAAAAGCGGAAAAACAAAGTTTGAAGCGAAAATAATGATCATTTTTTCTGTATCTCTAGTATTTGCGGAAATATTTACGATTTTAATGTTCTTAATACCCTAAAATAATGCAATATTATAGACGTCACCATGGTTACTTGATTAGATAATGTTTACGATTACTTCTTCAGCAGAGAAAATTATCTTAGGCTACGTGCCACTAACGTGAACGATTAGTTAATTAATCTTAGTTATTAATCCTCTCACAAGTGCTATGATCCTCTTATAGTATTAAAAGCGAGAAAATATGTTCAGATACTACAGATTTTTAATAATTTTTTTAGGGACTATTTTAGAAAGTTGCTAAAAATTTAAATAACAAATAGTGCTAAAGCTCCCGAAACCTTGAAATCATTTTTTTTAGTGAGAAACATTATGACGTATATAATTTTATTACAAATTTATGACGAAAAATTTTAGCTAAATTTACATGATTCATCGATTATTAGTAAAATTGTTTTTGTCTCCTTCGGAAAAGGGTTAGAGTTTTGTTTTACGAAAAGACATTAAAATATGTGATTCATGTCAAGTTTGTAGAAATATATTCAAATTAGAAATAGAATTACAAGGGTTGGTATTCGGAAAAACACCTACGCCTACATCAAAGGCCAACAGTCAACAGTAGTTTACCTTTAATAATATATTTAGAACACAGGTAAGTGGTGAGTGAATTCGCAGTAGTAATTTAAAAAATTGTAAATATGAGTCAGAATAAAAAATAGTTTCTTAAAAAAACTATATTCAAATAAAATCAATGAACAAATAAACAGCACACATTTATTTCAAATAAAAATGAATCATTCATTCTTATACATCATATTCCATTCATAAACGTAAAATAATTGACAAAATTAACAAGGAAAGAAAGAATCAAATGAACTTGAAACAGGAAATGATATTATTTATTTATAAATAACACATTTGATTAGTCACAAATACCAAACTCCAGGAAATGTGACATTTTAAAGAATTTTTAAATATCCTTTTATGAGGGTACTTCACTATCGCGATTTAAACAACACCAATGTGTATATTGTTCAAATTTTTGTACCCGGTATATAATATATACCAGGGTATATTAAGTTTAGTGCCGACTTTGTAACGACTGTCCCGCTGTCTGTGAACACGATCACTCAAAAGCGAAAAGAGATAGCGAGCTGAAATTCTGTATGTGTATTTTAGAGCTGAAAAGTAAGGTCAAGTTCGTGAATTAGTAAAATCGGACCATGTTTGGGGAAAATAGGGAAAACTGTCTATCTTTGAAACCGTAACAAATAGAACAAAAACAGAAAGAAAAAAAATGTTCCTTGTTTAAAAATAAACAACTTTTGTAATACATCTTTTTTTCCATAAATTCAGTATATACTGGGTATTTAAGCAATTAACTCAGTTATTTATTTTCACTAGTTTACTAGTTGATTTATGCCGAATTGTCCAGGTTTTCGAAACATATGTTTAGATAGATAGATTGTATAGGCTGCACGGGGACTACACTTCGACCATAAGGTCCAATATGATGCCTAAGATTGTGAAGATGTGAGTGCAGTGGAAGGAATTTTTGTGTATAGACTATGAATTGGTAGGATTTGTGAAGAAAACTGCAGAAAACCTTCTCAAGCATAACCGGTTACTTCGTTCTTGCCCATACGACGACAGTTTAGTCAATTAATCTCGCCCCCTTTTTTTTTTCTTAATAATTGACAAACTGCCGATGTCGGGATTCGAACCCATAACCTCCCAGTTTCCAAGTAGGCATACTGCGCAGACATAACGCCATATGTCTTATTTCTGACGTCTAAAATGAATAACAAATTCGATAAATAATTTCGTCTAAACCGTTAAATTTTTAAAATGTCCGTCAATAATATTTTTTTTGTCTAATTTTGTAATAGGACGACGGAAGTGATCAATAAAATAGACAATAATGATTGTTATAAAGTAATCAAAAACAAAATTCTTGTCTAAATTTGAAAACAAAATGATAGTTTGTGTACCTGGTGTGACGTGATTCATATGATAAATTGTCTAATTAAAATAATATTCAAATCGAATACAAACATACAGTTAGTTATACAAGAGAATATCATAATTACTTCAAACAATTTAAATTGTAATCAATTATAAATTTTATTGAATTCAATAACATAGAAACTTAATTCATTTTGATACCTGAGTAGAATACTATTCAAAATTTAATTATCATTAACAATTATTAGAATGAAATTGGGCTTCCTAAAACATCCGGCCCAATAAATTGTTTCTGCCATTGAATTTTCTGAAGTCAAGATAGATAGATATATTTTGGGGTATAAGAACTATTGCACTTCGACCTTATAGCCCAATGTGCTCCCACTTCTACTTCAATCTAGCGGGATTCGATTCTCCCATATCTTGGCAAAGGCCAGGAGCTTGCTTATCTGGTTTTCCTGAAGCTTTATATGCTTGGGGGTGAGTTGCACCGAATATCCTTTATCTACTGTAATCGAGAGATCCCCAGTAAAAGATATTGTAAAGTCCTATGTAATGTCCGGTGATGAATCCGGTAACCTGTCGAAGTTGTATCCTATTCAGGTCGTGAGACGGTCTCTTGGATGCATCCCGTAACAGTATTTTCCCAGAGTTTTGTTGCAGTATATTTTCCCAGTGATCAGGATCTTGCATTCACTTGTTTACATGCTGTCCTGAAATAGGCTTTGGGTATATGAAAGGTATTCCGACTTCCTTCTTTGTTGAGGTATCTGCTTTTTTGTTTCCTTCGAAACCACTGTGATCTAGTATCTAGAACATGATTCCGTTTTGCCAGGTCCAGTAGTTCCTCTAGAAAATCCCAGAAGTGACTTCAGTATTACAGAAGAAAAGTTATGCGTGATAAACAGTCTGGGGGTGGTTGCCCCGCTTCAGATCAAGATCTTGCAGAATTGCCTAGACAAGTGATTGAAGTACGATCTATTCTGAAAATTTTATCCTCTAATAAAATGGGCATCGTTTTAACGGTCCCCGCTTGCACTAATGTCACAGACAGGCAAAGACTTATTAAATAATTGAAATACAATTATTGATTATTACTTAAAGTATTTATGCCGAGCGGTCTAAGGCGTATGTCTGAGTCATTATGTCTACCTGGAACTGGGAGGTTATGGGTTCGATTCCCGACAAATTGACTAAACTGTCGGCGTATGACAAGAACGACGAAGTAACCGGCTATGCTTGTAAAGGTTTGCTGCCGTTTTCTTCACGAACTCTAAATGAATATCGGTATAGTTCCTAACAGAGTTTGCTGCAGCCGCACATCCTACCAATTCCTAGTCTACACACAAAAATTCCTTCCACTCCACTCACATTCTTAGGCATCACAATGGACCTTATGGTCGACGTGTAGCCCCCGTTCAGGGCAGCCGCTACAATCTATGTATCTTACTTTAAGAAGACATTCAGTAGAAAAACATTTAGTTTCGATGAATATTCGATGCAATTCCAAAAAATCAACCTAACACAATTCTTTTAAAAATAGCATTTTTCAATTAATCAATATTTGAAATTATTTTTCTACAAAACAAGTGAAAATAACAACTAACTGACTCAAATACCCGGTATATACTCAAATGAAAAAGTTTTTTATTTTAAAAAAAGAACATCTTTAAATTTTTGTTCTATCTCTTACGGTTTCAAAGATAGACAGTTTGGCCCATTTTACCCAAACATGGTCCGATTTTGCCCATTCACGAGCTTGACCTTACTTTTAATGCTCTAGAATACACATATAAAATTCTCGCTATCTTTTTTCGTTTTTGAGTTATCGTGTTGACGGGCGGACGGACAGACATTTTAGAAGAAATGGACTAATTAGATCACTTTATGAACACCTATACCAAATTTTTTTACCCTGGTGTATAATATATATCGGATATAAAAAGCAGCCAAAAAAATGTTACTCAATATATCAAAAATAGAAAGTACTAATCCACAGTTTCAGGGTTCGATTTCAGGTAAATAAGAATTTATCAGTATACGGGGTATAAAAACCGAATAAATTGTATGAATGAAAATAGACATAGAAAACAAAATCGATCTATAAATGAACAAAATAATTATGTATTTCAGAGTTTGGCAAAATGAGACACATTATTTATGTTTATTTAGATGACTATGATATCTATTAATAAATTCATTACAACGTAGAAAACAATTCAACAAACGCTAAAAATAAACAAGTAAACTTTAATTCCTGTCTAACTCACATATACATACACACACATGTAAACTTGGCCACAAAAGTTGATGTCAGTTTTGAAAATTTTATAATAAGATTTGTGCCTTATTAATTCGGTTTTCGAAAAAATGCGTCGGATAAAAGTTGTTTATTATAAATATAGTAACAACTTTTATTAGAAAATTTTTTTCGAAAACTGTATGAATAAGGCCACAAATCAACTAAAACATGTTTGTAACTGACATCAACTTTAGTGGCCAAGTGTACATAGATATATACATACATATTATAATACACACTCAAAAGTTCAATAATCTTGTTTGTGTGTTCGTTTGTCTAATAAAAAAATTCCTTAATACATCTAAACTAAACAACAATAACAAATACAATAGGAGATGGTTTTTTTTTATAAAGAAATTGTTTATATTCTTTTTCATACCCAAATCGAAAATATTTTTGTTTTTTTAAATTTAATAAACTTTTGTAAATTTGAACAAAACAAAGTTTTTTTTTATAGCGTGTCCACATAATATTCGAGGTGTTTCAAAATATTTTGAAAACAAGCGGTATCACACTCTGGTGGAACTCAGGCAGGCCCCAAAAGTCGAATTTTTCGATCAGGCCAATGCATGTTTTGAATCTTTTGCGGTTATAGATGATTCAAAACCTGCATTGTTTTGAATCTTCTATAACCGCAAAAGATTCAAAACTTACATTGTCCTGAGCGAAAAAAAGACTGCGGCGGCTTCTGACGAGATTTCTTACGGAGCATTGTAGACTCAGGAGACACCTTAGGAAGCTAAAGCGAGCTTTGCCGAGCGGATGAAGAAATTTCATTACTTTTTTGCATTTTCATTGAATAAAATTCCGAAGAAAAGATTCCTTTAATTATACGTCCCTCTTTTAAGCTTTTACGTATACCAGATTTGTCTTTTTATCAGTTTGGGATAGTATTTTAACCTAAACTTGCCTTCCTGTGTTTTATCCCTGATTTTTCCACATAAGAGTAATTGAACCTAAATTTTTAAATACCTTCAATACTCAATGCTGGAGGAAAACAATCCTTCGGGATTAACTGTCATCTATTTGATTGTTAAACTGCCAAAGCTTTCAATTAGAAATAAATCCATGAAAAATTTTTATTACCCACATTATTTTCAAATAAAAGTTTTTTGATTTTTTTTTGTATTCCTGTGAAATTGTTTCTTTAATTAGGGAAAATCCTCGTTAGTGTACCTGTGTGTTTCATGGAAATTGATTTAACCAGTGTTAAAAAACAAACATCCGGAGATTTTCCCTTTTCATAACATATTAATCAGAATTCAAAAATAGGTTTTAGATTGAGGAGGTGGGCAGTGAGTGGGTAGACGGTAGATTTTATACACGATATACACGGTGTCTCAAAATCTAACAACACGATAACTGTAGACGAGCGACTTTTTTTAAAACTTCAAATTCGTGAATAGAAAACGGTCATTTTTATTCTTATGATTCATCGTTTTATTAAGTAGTTTTGCATTCCTTGTACCGGAATAAAGAACAAATTCCTTATCACTTTGAATTAGTCACATCTCTCTACACTATCTCTGCCAGAGTTCAGTTTCAGTATTAGCTCTGAATACATGATGTTCACATACATTCACTTCATATACTTACAATAAAGTCTTAACTACATACTTTGGGTTTGATAACAATATATACCTATCGCAATAGAACATGTCACAGGCGAGAGTAAATAAATAGTAACATACAATCTCAACTATTTTGCGTAATTTGTTCAACAAAATCAGTTTCATTAGTTCAATTTAAAGGGGATTTTTTTCTAAATCTAAATTTTGGCTGAGTTTTGTACCAAAGGTACTATTTTTGGTATAATTTGCACCACGTATTGCCTTGTAAAATTAGTTGTGGTAAAAAAATAATTCTTCGTTCAAGCACTAGTCACAATCTAATCTTGAAGAAGTGTACAAAATTTGAAAAAGATCATTATTTTTTGAGAAATCATGCCTCAATCGACTTCAAAAACAGAGTTTTGAGAAAAACGTGATTAAAGACAGACAAACAATAGCTAAGCAGTTGTCTCTATATACTTCCCAAGGCTCTATCTCTTAGAGTTTTACTCTATTTGACTTAAAACTTAGCGAGAATATTTTAGACATACTGTATTAACCCCGTAAGATATTTAGATTCACTCTTGATACTCTTATTTTGAGATACCCGGTGTAAATAGGTAGGTATGTAATATATACATATATGTAATTCAACAATTAAAAATATAACCGCGTAAAATATTCTCACTGTATATCGGAATGGATTGATGTATGGTTTCGTGTTTGTTGTAAATTGGTGTATAATAATTATATTTCATCGTTAAAAATCGTTTCCGCTATTCAAATAATAAATGAATACATAAATTTAAAAAAAAAAAAACATATATTTTTTTATAAAAATCATTAATTTCTGTTATATTTCTCATATTTTTGTAAAGGCTTGCTTGCTTGCTTGTATCGCGTAAACTCTCAAGAGAATATTCTCACTGTCAATAAAAATTATTTAAAATTTTATTTGAATTGCCCTCGTCAATTTATTTTGAGTATTTTTTATTGAAATAATTCAGAGATAAATTTTAGGTGAATAAAGTGATTTATTCTAAGTGTACTACTAGATATATTTTATTCAAAGATATATAATTTGATTCAATTATATTTTTTATTAAATATAGGATATTTTAAGTTTGGATTTAAATAAATCGTCCCTAGCCAGATAATCAAGGCCCCTTATTGTATGCAAAAATAGTAAAAGTAACACTTTATTCTATAACCCTAAATGATAGCTAGGTAAAATGCCGCAAGATTAACTTGGCGTATTGGCAAAAACACCTTCTGGTTGGAGTGTGTTTGTCGGGCACTGCTGGCTTAAAAGACATCCATCTCTCATGAGCTTGTAGGAGTGCGGATGATATGCCCTTCCACCTTCCTGGCATAGTGCCCTTAGGTAACTAACCTTCGACTTAACCGAAATGGAGGAAACAGCGGTAAAACAACTAAATTGGAACTCTACCCTGTCATTCGCAAAGACGGTTAGATGTGGTAGAGGATAAAGGAGATTGAAGAGATGAGTTTATTAGGGGTCGGTAAAAAAGGTCTACAAACGCCTGCTTATTAGAGTTAGACCTCCCCTCCACTACAACATCATCTGGCCTAAATTAGTTCTTTATGGTATCTGCTTGGGACTAGGTGTTCATAAAAAAAAAACCTAAGTAGTCCATATTTTCAAGACCGCCTGTAAACAAGATAACGAGTTGAAACTGTAACCATTAGTAACTGAGAATAGTTAGCCCAAAATCTCAAAATAAAAAAAATTAAGAGCATCTTGAGACCACATATACACAATTACAAATATAGCAATAATATAATAAAGCGAAAAAAGACTAAGAATGTTCACTTCCGGCAGACATATAAACACGCGACAAACACGTGGCTAATGGTCGATCTCTGTACGACCGGAAGTGTCTATACATATAACAACAGCAGCACCCTAGAGACGACATTCAGTTACCAGAAATAGAACTGAGCATTTCCGGCGCATACTTCTCTACATATAAAATAACAATATTTATTTAAAAATGTTTCATTTTAAAAACTTGAAAAAAACATTGTCAAATATAGAATTTAAAATCGTATTTTTTTTTGTGAAGTGTGTAACAAGAATGTAATGTAAATGGTTCAGTTAATTAAAAATTGTAATTCTTGTACAAAATGATTGAAATCAAATACCAGCATTTTGTGTTTAGTTACTATGGAAATAAACCGATAATTTGAGTTTAAATTTTTAGACCGAGTAAATATCTATTACATGCTAGATTTCAGAAAATAGTGAGTGTCCAAAATGGTATTGGATATTCTTCAGAATGGTATCCTCCTTTTCACGTTGTAAATTAAGCAAATATGATTTATAGAACCCTTTGGAAGTATCATGAAATTGACCAGTCGATGAAACTTTCCACTGCTTTGATAAAAGCTCTTCTGTAACTAATATAAAGTAGTCAGTCGAAATTGGTCTAGAGATAGAAGAGAGGTACCGTTTTACCCAAAAATGGTCATTTCATAACTTGTGACAGGGAAAAAACAAACATAAAGAACAACTATAAAGGATTGTTATTTGAACACTTACACAGAATTTCCAATTACGAATTAGCACGGAGCAGATCGCCCTAGATACTAATATAAAGCTTTGATCAGCTCACTTGCAGGCAACAGCCTTCTCTAAAAGATTCCAGTTTTAAGATTATCCCTCCGAAGATTTACTAGACGTCCTCTGTTTTTTTTCTGATGGTAAGGCTCACATAAAGGCTATAATATTTTGACAGCAACCACAGGTCGCCCCATAAAGGTTAAAGAAAATGCAAAACCATTTTGAACGTCTATTTTTTGAGAAAACCTGGTACTTAAGTTTTTTACGTATCATTTTACTAGACTTAATTTCCTAGACATTTTTGGAGAATCTATGAGTTCCCTAACATTCGAAATTTTTTTCCAGTTCGATTAACTCTTCTCATATATGAATATCAGATTGTATGAATTCTTATACAGCAAATTTTACGCATAGATAATTTACTGCAATATATACTGTGTATAGACTGCCTTTTTATTCGCTACTCTCAAAACAATATGAAAAAAATCATAATTTTTCATATGAATTGATTTGTGAATAGAAATCAAATGTGATTTGAATAAATAAATTAATAAAATATTTCTAATTGATTAGCGAGCGATCAAACCTTTTGTGGCATGTAACATAAAATGTGTAAATAATGTAATTTCAAATTTACTCATTAGGAAATTTTATCTATTATTATTTTATTAGAATATTGTATCATACTGCGTACACAACGGACACACAAAAAGGTAACCAACGTATAGTGTTGCAGGTACCAGAGATTTTGTTCTACGTGTGCATTTAAATAAGAATATTGACGTGAAAACTCTTATAAGAAAATTGACGTCTATTTTCTCGTTACATTAGTGGTCGATCGAACATTCTTGTGTAACGAAAGAAATACTGTAATTCCGGCAGTACACACTCGGCGAGAGTTATCGTGTCCACAGGCGGACGGGCATGTGAAAATGAAAGAATTAGGCAATTTTATGAACACCTGTAACAGTAATTTTTTTCTACGATCTATATTTTCAACCGTTACAAAGTCGGAACTAAACTTAATATGAAACCGCATTTCAAATTTTGCCCCAATTCCTAGAACATTTTTTTGTATTTTATAAATACGTATTTCGACTACAATGTAGTCATCATCAGTATGAATTAGTTAATCGTAACTATCTCTGGGATACGGATTCAGAGATATGTTGCTTGTTGCTAATTTGGTGCGTGTCTCACAATGACATTAAAAAAGGTTATGTCCTTTTATACGATTTGACTGAGAATTATTTAAGTTGACTGACTAACGGATTAGGTGTGTGAAGAGCGCCACCCATTTATTGACGGTATTCTTTGGTGACTATGCGGCGTTTGTTTTGTCACTAAAGTGAGGGTATCGAAGCTATCCTTGACATTCAGGTATTAGATTTTTTTTTGAAAAAAAATTTATTAAATCAGAATTTGGAATTTGGCCATTGTCTAAATTCATTATCTGTTTTCTCAATTTGTATATGTAGATACTTTCGTATGCATCTAATTCTATGGGGTTTTGTACCGATTTCAGTAGTTTTAGATTCGATTTATCAATTTTGTGATTGTTCTCAATAACGTGTGCAGCTATACACGCGCCATTCGAATGTCTCGAACACAACAACTTAATCATAGAAATACTAACAACTTCTGTTCTAAAGCATAGAATGTCATAGAAAGCACTTTTACTGTCGACTTTATCTCCAGTTAACAGAAACTTAATTATTTTAACACCCTTGGATTTCATAGTAGCTCAATTTTTTCTGAAATAAAGTACTTCCCTATATTCCCTATTTAATTAACGCATCGTACTGTTTTGCTATTTATTATGATCTAGTCAATATGTGTGTGAAATATTGGCCGTAGGTGTTACAATGCAGTGCGGTGAGGTGGGCTGGTGGTTTGATTGGTATTTTTCATATTATCTGTTGCTATTATTATTTATTTACTATTATTATCTATGCGTGTAGTAAATGACTACACTACTAACTCTGTCTGCTATTTAATACTTGTGCTACCTAGTTTAGTTCTACCTAACGTAACATGCGTAGGTTTTATTTGAAAAACATTGAATGTAATCATTCAATAAATCAAAAAGTATCTAATAATACGTCAATCTCAATTTACAGAGTGTCTCAGCATTAGAGGAATCAAAAGTTTTACGAATATTCCCTCCATCATTTTTCCTACCATATCAACTTACTAGCTACCCAAAATCGTAATTAGACAGTCCTGAATGGGAGACACTTAGACCATAATGTCTGTTGTGTTACCGAAAGCGGCTGTCCAATCTTTGCTACTTTTGGAGCTGTTCCAAGTACTGCAACCAATGGTTGGCCCAAAAGGTTGAGTCTTTTCATGTTAAGAGCTGGGCATGGACAGTGTAGGTGAGTAATCATTTTTTTCCCTTCTTCACTGTGACAAGTCCTGGAATAGTCGTGACGCACTGGTAGTTCCAGATATTCCGAAAGTCTGACGCCTTACCAGTGTTTCTGTTATGGCTGTTATAACGTTGCCTTATAGATAATCTTCCCAATTACACTTGGTAATTGGCAAAAACAATTTTGCCAGACATTCTAATAGAAAATAGAGGGTAAAAGTTGGTTCCATAAAAAACTGAATATTGGAGAATTTTTTGGCATCAATTCTGTATATGAAAAATCAAACAAATCTTTGTGGACATCGAAGCAACAACTTTTGGTTTTCCGGGTCAATGCTTTACCAAACAAGCTACAAAGATGCTACATGGAATGTTTCTAAAGCTTTCTATACCCAGCGTACATAATATATAACCATGGTATATTAAATTTAGTCCTGACTTTTTAACGGTTGAAAATACTGATAAAAATACGTAGAAAAAAAATCGTTGGTATAGGTGTTCATAAACTGACCTAATCAGACCATTTCCGCATGATCACCCGTTCTTCTGTATATCTGTAAACACGACAACTCAAAAACGAAAAGAAATAACGAGCTGAAAACATCTATTTTTGAAACCGGAAGAGATAGAACAAAATTTTTGTAGACAATGTTCCTTTTTTTAAAATAGAAACTTTTTGCATAAACTCAGTATATATAAAGTATTTAACCAATTAACTCAGTTAGTTATTTTCACTTGTTTTATTTAATTTGTGATTTCAGAGGAGAGAGGGGGAATACTAAGCTTGTCAATGCTGATGACATCAGTAGGAAAAAACAAGCGTCTTCTAGGGTTAAAAGTACAGTGTTTTTAAGAATAAAATAATTAGCTTTGTCCAGCTTTAAAAAGAGAGTATTTTCTTTAAAAAATACGTGAACATGATTAAATACACGCACTTGAGAAAAAAGTTGTGTATATTCAATCGAAAATCTTTCGTGCGTAGAAAATTTCATGGTAAATATTATAATTGAATAATTTTTTTATAAAAAAATATATATATAAATGTAATAAATAAAAAAAGTTCAACACTTACTATCAGCATTTAATATGCCTTCAACCAAATTCATAATGGCAGGTAATTCTTTCAAATAGGCGCCACCATTGGCAGTAAAGTCGCGCATCACCTGCAACAGTACGCTGCCCACCATAGGTCTGTAAATAAATTAAAAAAATACAATTAAAAAAATTTAATAATAATTTGTCAAATTCGATACATTTAATTTAAAAAAAAGAAGTGTGAAATGTTATAAAATTTTATACATTTCATTTCCAGGGTTCCGTTTCTTAAACTAAACTTTAATTCAGAGGCGCCTCAACAGATGATATTAACTGTCGTCAATTCCCCTCGCAAGATACCTCACCAAGAGTTCAGATTACAGCGAGAGAATACGAGCGATTGATGTAAATTTTTAGCCTACCTTGATTTCATTTTTTTTGATTTGCAGTTAAAAACTTGAATTCAGAGGCACGTCAATACTCGCTATAATCTGTCTGCAAGTTCTCTCGTCAAGAATTCAGATACAGCGAGATAATGCGAGTAAATTTTTTGTCTGCCTTGATTTCACTTATTTGACTTGAGGCTACAAACTTAAGCGAAGTATAACGAATCATGTATTACTCGATTAAGCGCATCCATTAAATACAGTTTAATCACAATTTTTGTAAAATTTGATTCACTTGGGTCATCGAAAGTTTCAAGCGTTGATACAATCACTAATGATCTTACATCAAAATTCCCTCAAAAAATGTTTAAATCTACATTAAATTTAATTGATTTAAAAAAAATATTTTTAAGGCATTCGACTGAAAACATTTCTCTCTAAGCCCAAAAGGTATTTCTCTTCTTTATATCAAAAAAAATAATATTATTTCATTTCAATATAAACAAAAAAAAAATGAATACTGGGAAAAAAACATCTATTGGTTCGTTACTGTGAACATTAAAAAGAAGTTGAGGGCAGATATTTTTGTTTCCTTTTATAAATTTTAATCTCTTTTCTATATAATTAAAAAAAAAAAGGAATCCTTTTGAAATGTAACTAAGAACTACCTGCGAAGAGTATATATACCGCTCACAACATTTAAACCAATAGCAAGAAGACCCATTTTACAGAAATAAGTACACCACTCTCATGTGTATAACATGAACATAGAGATGATTATTTCTCAATTATAAGAACTTTTTTTTATACATGTGTGTCTTATTTTTAAATTATGGCGCGTAAATACATTTATTTTGTTCTTTGGTAAAGCGGATTTTTGTGGATTAGAATTAAATTAAATTATCAAAATGAATTCAGTTTTTGCTTCATATAAAAATATGCATTTTAAGAATTCCCGCCTTTTATCCCACTTGCAATGACAAGTTTGAATTCAGAACATTACAAAGCCAATCCTTATGTAATCCTATTTGTATGTCCTGGTCGAATTATATTTTAGTAGAAATTTGATCCAGTGATGCCAATGGACTCCTTCCTGACTGTTCTACATAATCATAAATCTAGGTAAATCGTTAACTTCACCTTTGACCTCGAAAACTTCATTATTCCGAATAATTTTGTATAAAACCTTATTGAAGTGTGTTGTATTTCCACCACCCCAATCGAAAGTTATCAAGGATACAAAGCTCGATTATGAATGTTTTCACAATTTACTTTTTGATTAGGTTCCACACCGAAGGCATCCACAATTTTATCCCTCTATCCCACTAGTTTTTTAGTGATTAGCTTGAAAAGAAACTCTTCAGAAATGCTAATTTTTGTATGTGACGTTATTCTGGACTTATTTTGGCTAACGTCCTTCTATTAAGGTGATTTTTACTCAAGAAAAGCCGTTGCAATCAATTTTATGCACTATAAAATAAGTTTGTGAAACCTGAGCTAAAAAATATTAAATAAAAAGACTATGGACATTAAACCAAACTTTATTTTTGACTATATATTTAATAATAAATATAAAGTTTATTGGTGATTACGAAGAGTAATCTGGCAACGTATTTGTTGCCAAAATCTAGTGCACTTAAGTTAAATAACAGGAATCGGATATGCGAAAACATGTGAAGCAAGCTCCTGTCCATTGCCAAGATATGGGGAGAAGCGAGCCCCACCAGACTGAAGTAGAAGGGCCATAACGTTGAAGTGCAATACTTTTTTATACCCCAAGATATATCTATCTATTTATCTACCCTGTGTTATTAATACACAATATTTTCCACACAGGGTATAACAAAAAAAAAAAGGATCGATATGGTAGTATATTTTTGTTGATTGTTAGTAATTTGTATTTAGAGAAAGAAGGTTTTTGAACTTGTGAACAAACTCGTACTCAAATAGTAAACAACATAAATAAATTGTATTGAGTGGTTTAACTTATGCTGCTCATTTATTAACAATTTATTGTATAATTTTTCATTGTTTCTCTCTAGTACTTAGAGTACACCAACCAATACCAACAAACAATAGGTACTACACGTATCTACCTCTAACCTATGTAATCGAATGTTTACATAGTAAATGAACAAATAAATATTTACTAAAATAGGATGAAAAATTGATGCTTTTTAATTAGGTATTTACTATGCCATGGATGCATTCATTTATTATTTATATTTACTTTTTTTTTTTAAATACTTTGTATTACTGTGTGTGTGCTTAAGTTTGAAAAGAGCGTTCATAAATTTGTTACACGTGCATAGTGATGTAATGTCAAGGAATTATTGAAGAACTTTTTCTCATTCTTGCATCTTTTATCGCTCAAAATACTTAGGCTAAACCAGAGGGTCGACTCCGATCTGCAAGGGTTCCACATTAGCGAAATAAATTTAGGGTACACGAGATTTAGGTAGGCCCCATCACCAAAATTTAGGTGAACACATATTTTACTTAAATATTTACATAATAATTACTTAAGGCATAGAAATTACATAAAATTGAGCAAGTAGATACCTGATCGCTTTGTGGGCACACTGCTTGTATTTTGTCAAAACTTGCTAATTTGATACCAGTAGCAACGGTTATTCAGACTTGTATGTACCAGAACTTTGTATGACGGTGCAGACTTGTACAAACTACTTGTGTTTGTAAGGACTTGTTTAATTCTCAATTAAAAATACGAGTATCAAAAACATTGTTGGAAGTAAAATTATAATACATTTCAATAAATTGTAGTACATTAACTAAAATTTCAAATTTTCAAATAAAAACCACTGACATACAAAAAAAGGGGTCTAAAAGATAAAAAAAAAGTCGAGGTATCTCTGGGTTAGACCTTCTTAAAATCTCCAAACATTAAACTGTTTCGACTGCCAAAACAAAACTGGTATATAGGCATATACAACTTTTTAAATAGAAATCAGTAACGTTTCGGAATGGGAAAAAAGGGATCCTACTCTATCAAGTAATAATGAGCTTTGAACTCTGAGCAATAAATATTAAGATATTATGTTTTAACTGTAAGAATTAGACATAATAAGAGCATAAACTGTTTATTACCGAATTTAGTTTTAATAACCTTAATTCTGATCGCTGTTATCTTATTTTTCATTTCGAAATAAGATGAGAAAATCTATCAGAGAATTCTCTGATCGAAAAATCGTAACCTGTTGAAATATCCGTGGATGTATAAAATTATTGAACAATCAGATTGGAATTAGCAAAACTTCGACTAAATAAAGAATGAACCGGCATTATCAAACAAATTTTATTGAAAAATTACTCTTTGGTGTGAGTGAGATAGATATATATGTATATATATATATACGAAAATTTATCGCATCTTTACCGCGCGGACAAAATTATCTCTTCCCACCAGTTAACGTGATCGTACTATTTTAGATACGTTTACATGGATCGTTTATTTTAGCAAATTAATAAACCAATATAATTAAGTATTTAAAATAACTTCGTAAAATTTTTCGCTACTTTCTATATTAACGTAGAAATTCTAATAAATTGTTCTTTCTTAACTTAATATAGAAAGTTTATTCAAAATTTTGAATATTTTCTATTGTATAATTTTTATTTGTACAACTTGAACAAGTTCGAACCCTTATTGTACAAACTAAAATTCTAAAACGAAAAAAACATTATGTAATTTCAAAGGATTTAAACCATCTTAGACACATTAAAATCAGTTGGAATTTTTTTCCTAGAAATATTCTATTATACAACTATTTAAGTTTACGTAATTTTCCCCACATTCAAAACTTCTCGGTATAAATCGAATTTTTATGTTAACAATTTAGTTCAGATAAGAATTAATTTTTAAAACAAAACACAAAAGTAAATATTTTTCGATTCGAAAAAGATATATTTAAATAAAATGTAAATGAATATAATTTAAAATCAACAGGACCGTTATTTCAACAATTAATTTGAAAGAAGAAAAAAAACTAACTACTTTAAATATAAATAGGCGTGGGAACGGGAAAAAAATTTTAAAATAAAAAAAAATTTCAAAAACAAAAAAAAATTCAACCATTTAAAACACTATATACAAGCTACTGGCGAGATGTCTGAGATGATTTAATCAATGAGAAACAGAGAATATTGTCGACACACCAACAATGCTACAAAAAAAAACCACGTGGTGATTTCAAAACTTACCAATATTAAATTTTAACATTGCACTTCAATTCAAGAACTCATATCACTCAATAAAATGTAATTTCCCGCAAAAATCACACGAATTTATCCAACACTATCAATAAAATTTCCGAAAAAATACACACAAAATTCCACAACGAAAAAAAATGTTGTATATATACACAAGGTATAATGACATCCTGAATCCATGTTGGCGCGTCATCGACGCGGCAGCCATAATGTGGTGAGTGATGCGGTATGCGCACGCATTTAAACGCGGGCGCGGCATTTTAAAACGTACCGTTAGAATGAGATACAACTAAATACGATAACAAATGTAATAAAATGAATAAACAATATTTTAAGTATTCTAGTGTGATCTCACTTAGTTTTAGGTAGTCAGACAAGTGGCGACAATCAACAAAAACATTTCTCATGATGTGATCACAGAGCCTACTGCTAGTTTAGACTGTGTATGAGCCAGTAAAACATACAATAGCAGTATAGTCAGCACATGTTTGTGTATCCTTATAATATGAGGAAATGGCCATTCTGAGGAACACAGTGTACTTAGTTTTACTTCCAGAGAAGAGTGCAATGCACTCAACAATATCATAATAATAATAATATTATATTAGAACATCACATAAAATAAGTAATATTGTTATTTATTATGAATATATTTTTATGTGATGGCTTAGCTCATAGCTGACTAGCATAGCGCGTTTAAAAAAACTTATTGCGTGCTACTTTTTGTACCCTGAGTAATTAATACAGAAAACGGTGGAAAGACACCACTAAATCTATGGTACAAAAACAAATTAAGACATGTTAAGACAATATATATTTAAATATCTGACATGCACCTTAAAATAAGAATTTTACTGGTATATGCTCGAAATACTTTAGGTGGCAAGACATCACAAGTGTTAAGCAGAAAGAAACTTGAAACCAAATAGTATCAGGATACGACAAGAACGTAGTATCGGAGATTTTAAATGCTGCCTTTTGTCTCATAGATATTTTTGAGTTTTTGGTCTCGTTCACGACCCTGTTGCACACCTTTTTAAAAGTTAATTACACATCTGATGCATGAACTCTGATAGAGACAGTCAAAAATTAAACTGAGAATCATATTTCCATAACTGTGGTGGAACATAATGTTATTAAAAGTAATGAAAAAAAAATACAGACGAATTGAGAACCATCCTCCTTTTTGAAGTCGGGTTTTAAAAATAGTCAAAAATTGACGATCAAAGGCAGAAATTCTGAATAAATTACGCTAAAATTTTGATGAATCTCGAGTTACGAGAAGTAAAAGAACTATTCTAAGTCAAAGAATGTCATATAATCATGATAATGAGAGAGATCTTTCCATAAGAAATTAAGAGCGAATATTCAACAGCTCTGAAAAGAATTGACCTAATAAATGAACGATCACAAATTGACCTAATTAGTAGACAAATCTGCTCATCTGACAACATAAATAAAATTAATAATAATTTCGATTTATAATTAAAATTCAATTTATTTTAAAACCCAAATTTCTTGAATCTTTTTCTAAACAGGTAAAAATAGACCCTTATTTTTTATTTAGTCCCCCTGATTCTTACATCAAAATGCCGATCTACATTCACTACATATAATCAAAATTATGAATATTTCGTAGCCCAAATACATAGAAAAATAGAAGCTCTGCGTCCTAAAATTTATAAAGAATCTCAAATATTTACTACATTTTATTTAATTATTTTATAATTTCCTAAAATTTCAAGGAATAACAAATCTAGACTTGTTTCATATTCTTCCTTAGTTAAATTACTTTGTATAATGGAACACAAAAATAGCATTCTATTTTTTTATAGCATATTGTTTGTTCCTAAAATGTTTGGAATAATAGTTATTAGTCTGTATATAATTATCAACTTTTATTTGAAGTTTCAAACACCCAGGTACAAATCCATATTAAATATATAAAAACCTTTAAAATCGGTAGCCTAACCAATTTGAAACTGAATTAATCTATCGTGTATAAAATAAAGTCACTTAAGGATGACTTAAATAGCAATTGGTACTGAATCCTACAACCAAACTTCTATACATTTTCTGTAAACAGATAATATTTGGTAGATATAGATACACCTTATTCCTGTCTTATCTTGGATGTCTCCACCATACAATAAAGATCCTTTTAAAATGATACACGTTGAGTAAATATTTAAAAAAAAGTACACAAATGACGTATTGTTTGCTTTAGAAAAAAATATTAGGATTATCGCAAAAAAACATCAAAACAAACTTGAAAATTGTTAAAAAATATATAAAAAATACGATTAAAATTCGATCAATAGTGTTTTTTTAAAGAAGGTAGAAGGTTGCCAAGAAAAATAACTTGTGGCGTACAATTTGTTAAAATTTTTAAAGACTCTCAAATGCAGATTTACTCATATAATTGCCTTCGTTTTAGTAGACTAAATCTTTTGCAGGAAAATTGAAATATATGATTTTTAAGTCCATTTTTAAGGAAAGGGAATATTTCTGAATTTAATTTATAGCTTTATTTCTCATCCATCGTTTGGGGAAAGAATTTAGGTGCAATTTATCTGAATAAATCTCCGAAAAGGAGTTGTTAGCCATCGTTCTACCTATAAAAATTTGTAGTGATGGCTACTTTGAAAATATTTCGAATAAAAGTTGTTAGTTTATTTAT
This sequence comes from Nineta flava, assembly GCA_963920215.1. Lineage (NCBI taxonomy): Eukaryota > Metazoa > Arthropoda > Insecta > Neuroptera > Chrysopidae > Nineta > Nineta flava. Next base: position 126,735,527 of record OY986041.1, read on the forward strand.
AATGATCAACTTTTATCCGAAGTATTTTTTCAAAAACCGTATGAATAAGGTACAAATTTTGAATTTATATTTGTGGTTATGTGTACTTAATTTCGTTATTTACATGGAATTTTTTTTTTTTGATTTGTTCAAGAACAGAATCATTTTTATTGTCTTGCTATTGGAAAACAGTTACAAGTTGTATAGTTATTTATTTTGTGGTGAACTCTTAAACTGATAAATATTCAATTTTATATTATTTTTTTGTAGATTATAATTTTTATTCATAATATTAAAATGTTGAATTTATCAATGGGAGCGAATGAAAGCTAAGCTAGCTATAGCAGCAGCACTGGTAAATGCTTATCAATGATTTTAAAAACTAACATAACTTTATTCTGTATAAATAAAAATACGAGTAACATTTTATTTCATTAATATATATATATATTTTTATCTTTATAAAAACGTCAATTCCGGATCTTCTGGTATCTCAAACATATTTATTTTATATAAATAATTCCAAGGCGATTTTATTCATGACTACTACGATTTACTTTTATTCATGATTTTTTATTTAACACAATGTTAAATCAATTAGAAATTTTTTTAAGTTAAAATTAGAGTTAATAGAATAACCGTTTGAAAAGATAATTAGGAGATAAGATAATTATTCGCGACGACTTTTGGGTGTCGACTAAAATCGATTCACTTTAAATACAATATTTTGTCAATCAATCGATTGTGTTCAGTAAATCCTTAGTAAAGTAATTAAGTCAGCCTAGTCTAAAAAAATTTACTTCTAAGCATTTAAATTCGATGTGTTTTTTCTCTGGACATACTAATTTGCCAGCAGTGTTGCCAGGATTGCGAGGATTTTCCCATAAATTTATATATAAACATTTTGCATTCAACTTAAAATCAATATTGGACAATCCCACGAATATATCACGTAAATTTTTTACTAGACTTTATTAAATCCACTAAATTTAGGGGAAAATTCCACATGCTGACAGTACTTACTAAACAAAATGGTGGAACAATCTAAGTTGGTTAGTATCTGTCAAGTGTCCTGGCTAACTAAGATGGATATGCTTAGTAACTTGCAATTATGCGCGATCAATTACGTAATTGAATCAATATTTATCAGTTCCTCGACAACAGTGAGAACAATTTTTATCTTTCGTCCTCGACAACAGTGAGAACAAATTTTTATCTTTCGAAATACGAGACGCCATATTTGAACAAATTTTATGAAAGCTTCCGATTTATATGTTGAAAAAGATATTTCAAATAATAGAATTCGAACTAAAAAAAAAGGTCGATTATACGGATTAACGCTTTTACCAGCCAAAGTATGTTCACGTTGTTCGCTTTTATGGGTAATCAAACAATTTTATTATGTTCACTAGTTAAATTTATCCATTTATATTATAAAATATGATCAGGTTTATGAAACCACTAGAATTCGAACTTCTATATCGTTTTAAATAAGATACTGCTGTTTGTAAATCCGAAAATACCGAAAATCAAACTTAGAAAGTGTCCGAATGGGGGTATATGGCTAAAAGTTTCCGACAAAATTAATCGACATTCTAAATAAAGGATTGTTTTTATTAAACTATAAATTTTAAAACAAAATAATTTTCAATTAACAAAAAAACCATAAATAGATATCTTCTAAATAATTTCCGTTTAGTGTTTGATGACGCTTTGGTTGTTGGTTCAACGTATTAAATTTAAACAAACGTATTTCATTTAAAAACGCCACAGTAGATGGAAGCACATACCAAGTCGTTGTGTTTAGATTTCATTAAATTTGATGCGTACATATGCGTACGTGCGTGTTTATATATATATATATATATATATATATATATACATATATATATATATATATGAGTTACGTCATCAAACATAATAATTTAAAATTCAGTTTATTTCAGAGATATGAGAGACAAAATGGACTTTGGATATCCATTTTATATTTTATAACAAAAACAAAAAATTCCAAGATGCTACACAACAAGTGAAATAAAATTTATTTAACAAATTTTTATCATAAATTAGACCAATCAGTTTAGGTGGAAAAAAGGTGGAGCTTCTGAATAGATACTTGATTTTCTGGTGGTGTTCTTTTTTAAAATTTTATGTATTATTTGTGTCGAATCTATAAAGTTAAGAATAAAAGTTGGCAAAGATTTTTATAACGAACAATTTTTATTACAGACAGTTTTTCGAAAATCAAATAGATTCGCTAGAAATTAATTCACTTTTTGAGTCAACAGAAATAGTGGCGTTCTATTTTCGAAATTTTAAAGTTAAATTATGCCGAATCTGTTTAAAAAAAAAATTTTATTAGTAGTTTTATAAGGAACAACTTTTATTGGAAAGAGTTTTTCGAAATCCAAATAAATTGAGTCGCATTGTTAAAATTCTATGGGTCAATTTATTGACCATTTTGTGGGAAGTGTAGCCACTTGGTCGGTATTACTCATATTGAGCCTTTTCGACAACTATTTGCGATCAAATCAGCCATTTTTGACCTAACAAGAAAAAAAAACTATGTAAAAAAACGCATCTTCAGTCCTCGAAAATGACGAATAAATTGATTAGTAGTATCTCGAAAACTGTTTTTTTGTATAATTGAAATTAGTGTACAACCAATAAAAAGCGAGATACTCATAAAATTCGGTCTTCGACCTTGAATAATTCGCTTTTTAAGGAAAAAAGAAAATCAAATTATTTAGCTGGTGATAACGAAACAAATCCATCAGTTACTCTCTCGAAAATACTAACCGCCTGCATAAAGTAGCGGCTTATTCACTCGATTTTCCGAAAAATGCTTCGACACAAAGTAGGTCATTACAAATATACTTAACAACTTTTATTCGAAACAATTTCTCAAAAACCGAATAAAAATCAACTAAAGAATTTTCGTAAAATAAGCACAACATTTTACTACCCATAATACTCGATATAGAAAAACGAATGCCAAGTATTTTTCGAACACCTACAATTCCATGTACAACCAACCAATACGAAAAAACATTATATTTGGATTAAAATGAACGTTGACCTTGAACAATTCGTTGAAACATATTTTGGAAAACATGAAAATTAAAGTATGTGTAAAAAAAAAAAAAAATTTGATTCAGACGTGTATAAAAGCCAAAAAATGATTGGACTAAAAAACAGCGATTATTATGATTATTATAATGAAAAAAAAAAAAATCGCCAACCAATAGACCAATGTGACTGACTGATGAAGACGGTGGTGATCTCTGGCACAACTAAAAATGTTTAATGGAAAATCAACCTTATGCTCTCGTACAATACAAGTGAAACACATGTATCTGTAGACACGACTATACATGTATAATAAAATTCGCAAGTTAAAATGTGTATGTATTTAATATATACTTGTCCGCGATGTATGTTTCATTGGTGAGATACGCGCAAGACCGGCCCACCGTGGGCGCGCGCAAATATGGCTGACCGAGAACATCATCAAAAATAATGCTTGTTGTTCGTATTTAATATGTGTCGTTGTTGTATTATTTTGAAATCTCCTTGGAAACTCGACGAAATTTTTATTTTTCTTTAACATGATTTTTCCGACATTAACACATTTGTTTTTTTTTTTTTGGTATTTAATATTTTGTTTGTAATATTAAATATAGTACTGTTGTCATCCATTGTGCGTTTCTAAATTTTAATTTTGTTTATTGCGTAGTTTAATTTTTGTGACGCATTTTAACAAAAATTTCAATATTTCTGAATACTTTTAAAAGTAATTTTTATTGAATTTTCGTTTAGTTTTTCATCTGGAATAATCTTTATATTATCTGGTTCGCTTACGAAAGTTTTTTCTGCTGTTTTTCGACGAAGTTTTGCTTGTTTTAAAATTTATCTTCAAAAGAGAATCCACAAATTTATTGGGAAAATTCTGTTTTCATATTTTTCGATTCATTACTTGGTTCTATTAAATTTTTCGGTTCTTTTTGCATGGTTTCGTTAAAACTAACTGAAGAACAAATTCTAGACATTAAAGAAATGGAAAATATTAAGTGAAAAGGTTCAAAGTTTCTATGACAGAAACAAATTACGCAATTATCCTTAAATGCCATTGCACTGGTCCAGAGCATCTTCTGACCATTGTGCAAAGCCCTTAGAAATTTCGTATGCATATGGTTTCGTTTAAAATAACTAAAGAACAGATTCTAGACACTAAAAAAATGAAAAATATAAAGTGAAAACGCAAGTTTCGATTACAGAAACAAACTAGGCAATTATCCCCTTAAACGCCTTAGCATTGGTCATCTTCGACCACAGTGCAAAGATGCAAAGACCTTAATAAAAGGAGTAAGTTAGTCAGTCTTAAAAAAAGGTTACATCTGAGCATCAAGTACAGCATGTTTCTCTCAGGACCTAGATACTTGCTACTAACTTGTCATCTGTATTGCCAAATCAGGGGGATTTTCCCCAAATTTAACTGGTATTGAGTACATTTTCAACTTGAATAAAAATATTTAAAAATACGACAATCCCAAGAATATATCACCTAGATTTTCTACTATAGGCTTATTAAATCCATTAAATTTAGAGGAAAATCCCTCTATCGAGGAACATTTACTAAGCAAAATGGTGTCACAACCTAAGTTGCTTAGTAGCTGTCCTGGCAAAAAACTAAGTTATAAATACTTTACTTGCTTAGTTTACTAAGGACTTATCTGCTCTGAAGATATGTTCGTCGTTCAGATTTGTCGGTAAAACAGAACTCTTAATATTAATCATTTTTATTCGACATTTTCACTCAAAATGAAATTAAAATAGCTATAATTAGAAAGAGGTGTACCGCAAATGATCCTAGATCCTAGACCAAGGGGGTCCTCTGTGCCCTAAAATAGCTATACTTTAAAGGCAAACTCAAGACTCCACATAATGATGATTTTCGGCTATTTTATCATTATGAGACAGCGCGATTTGGCGCTGCACAATATTTTGACACTCAGCTATGTCCTTAGCTCTGCTGCTCCAATTCCTCACGCTCATTGTCCCCGGGAACTGGGCGACACTGTCAAGTCATCACAGACGTGATGTTTCTCTTCTCCTAGTAACGTAGATTATGGCATTGAGAATGTATTTTTGGCAAGCGAGTTTCATCCCTCCGAACTATATGGTCTAATTTAAATATTTCCCCGAATAAATTTAACACGATCACTAATAATAAGATATTTAATACAACTATGAAATAAAAATTCGATGAAAATTCGTTATAGAGAAAAGAAAATGAAGAAAAATGAGAATGACAACATTTCTACTAAACTTTATAGTAAAGTCATGTTTGAACGCACTCTTATTTTCTCCTTAAGTTTTGAAATACGTTTTTGATAGCTTGGAATATTTGTAATACTTGAAATATATAAAACCACCCTATAAATGCTATATACGGTCGAAAATCTTCTGCATAATCAGTTGATCACCGCCCATATAACAACGCAAGGAAATAGAACAAGATTTACTTTAGCGAAAGACGACATTTTATACTTAACTTTAATACCAGGTGATTCGATATAAATGCGAAAAGATGTTAACAATTGTGCTAGTGACAAAACTGTAAAATTTTGCAATAATTTGGGAAAGATTTATGTATCAGTTAGAATGGTTTATGCCTCAGAAGTAGATGAATTATGTGTTCTTAAGGGATCTTTAGGAGTAAATAACTAAATAACCAAAACTTAAGAAAAATAAGGAAGGGCCATCACACAAGAGCGATTATTCTAAGATGTTATCCTGAAATTAATTCGTTAACTGTTCAATTTTGTGCCAAAAAAAATTTTGCTATTCTTATTAAGGTAGTTCGGCCGATCTTTGAGTATAGATAGATAGAAAGACAGCTTGATAGATAAACCTTAAGATCCATTGTGCCCTCTTCTACTTCTGATGAGGCTCGTTTCTCCCATATATTGGCAATAGCCAGGAACATTATTCTAATGTTTTCCTGAAGGTTTATATATTCGGGGTGAGATGCACCGAATATTTATCTGCTGTAACCGAGAGATTCGCAATTAAAGATAAGGTTGCTGGATGTTCCTTCCTTCTCGTCTGCCCATAAATAATTTATTGTGGATTCCTATTGGGCGTAGACGCTTTTTTCTTAGGCGAGAATGTCCGAGTAAGATCCGGTAACCTTTCGAATTTGTATCATGTTAAAGTGGAGTGTATCGAGGGACAGCTTCTTGAATACATTCCGAAACAATGTTTTTCCGAGTTTTGTTACGGTATTTTTTTCCTTGTCTAAAGTTTATCCACTCGTTGATCCCTTTCGATTATACCCAATATTCCAATTATTGATCTTTATTACCAATATAAATGTTCGAAGTATTGATTACCATAAAATCTATTATCATTTAATCTGTAGGTACTGAAATGCGAAACAATGCTTTAAGAATTACCCTGTATATACGAAATATATATCTTTATAACTTAGAAGCTTTCGAAGAAATCCTTCTAAATCCTACATATTTAAAGGGGTGAATGATTTAAACTCGGTATACGTCTTGTATGAATAGAACATAAATCAAACATTTCACAAATTTTTATTACATTTAAAAAGTTTTCTACAAAAAGAAAACAAATTTTCTTTCAGATATAATACAGGGCAGGGACTTAAATACAAACATGACACTGTCTTTTCATATTTTTATTGACCGAATAATTGAGTAGTTATCAATATCTTTTCAAAAATACCAGAGATTTGTTTTTAAATTGTAACAAAAATCATTACAATTATGCTGATTAAACAATAATTAATAATTTAATAGTTATCACAGTGTCTAATTTATTAACATAGTTATTACAAGTTTAAATATAAACAAATTATATTTAATAAAAGGATTTGATTTTTAATCGTTGCTAACTTTTTCAATAAAATGTTTTAAATTTTTCAGGAACATGTCAAAGTCTTACGCATGAACGGTAGTAAATACCGTACATAATCTTTTCCTTAATGGTTTAGATACACACTTGGCGGTAATTTTGAATATCTTTTTACGATACTGTTAAAAACTTTTCGAGAATAAATTAAATATTAGAATTTTTAAGTTGATAAAAACGATGAAAATTTAACAATATAATCATATTATCTTGTGAAAATACATAAGAAAATTTACATAATAACATAAATAAAATATATATCAAAGCTATAAAAACCGACAAAGATTTTTCAAAAATGATTTGATTAAAAATGGAAAAATTTTCTTGTCAAGTCAAGATGTACTTGACTTGGTTGATGGAATTGTGTGTTCCAGTGTGTCTAGAAAGATGTTCATGATTGAAAATCTATAGTGAAGTCCACAAATTAATTGACGCCACTATGTAGCTTAATATTTCGCAAAGCAAGACTCATAAAAATTAAAAGTGGTATTTGAAATCTCCAAATTCTTTTCACGATAAAAATTGAGGGTAAAGGTTACGACTGTTGGAGTGAACGGATTTTCCAAATTATTGGGAAGTTTTTTTTAAAAATATTTTCATCACTACTTCTTTTTGAAGTTTCTTTTTTCGTGTGACAACTTTTATGAATAAGACCTCGCCATATATTTTGATAAAAAATGTTAAACCAACTGCGATATTTTATTTAAAAAATTTAGATAGATATATTTTGGGGATATGAAAAGTGCTGCGTTTCAACCATATTGTGCTCCCCGCTTGCCACTTCAGTCTGACGAGATTTGCTTATTCAGGTTCATATATTCGGGGTGAGCATTAACCGAGAGATTCGCAGTTAAAGATGTCCAATTCAAGTTGAGTTCATCGAGGGACAGCCTTCTAGGATGCATTCCGAAACAGTATTATTCCGAGTTTTTCTGGGGTATATTTTCCTAGTGATCACGGTATTAAAGATCTATACAATCGTTGATCACTTGTTTACATGCTATCTTTGGAATTCCTAAAACAGGTTGTGGGCCCACGAATGGTATTCCCATCCCTTCTTCTTTGCTAAGATAACTGCTTTTTCGTTTCCTTCGGAAATATTACATAGTTTTCCAAGCATTTCAAATTGAAAATCGTGGTTTTTTTCTTGAATATGCGTCCTCTTGCGTAGTAAGGCCATTTATTTGAACACACAGTTGCTGAGGTATAAATACCCCGTAAAATAATATATAAAGGCGCCTGTTTTTTTTTTTTTTAATAAAACTTTATCAATAAAATTTATTATTGTTATGATGTTTTGGAAAAACAGAGCCAACGTTGACCAAGTAAAAATTTCCATGATTCGATATAATATTTACATAAAGCATGATGATGAATCAACATTATTTTAATAAAATATGCGACCTAAATTTGTCTATATAATATTTTAATAATAAAATTAATAATATATTTATAAAATTAGATTAAGTGCATCGCCAGCCAACGCTACGCTACCTACTGCCATTATGATCGCATACCAATCACGCTTAATACATAAGTACCTACCAAAACATCCACGAATATAAAATACAAATTTTTGTTGCGTAATTTATTTTTTTGATGTAAATAAAATGTTACAAAATCAATATCAAAACCATTGATTGGTATTTGTGTGTTCGAGGTAATTGAAAATATTGGTTTTATATATATATATATATATATATATATATATATATGTATATAAGAGCTTTAAAATGATATATATATATATAAATGTGTATATATATATATAACATATATATACATATATATATATAAAGCTCTTATCTTGTATGTAGTTAATTATAAATTTATACAGGTTGTTCTATTTATAATTGGTTGAATTACTACACTGATAGAAGTAATTCCTTGCAGTAAGAAAAATTTTCTCTCATATATAGGGAAAATATACGAAAATGAGTATCTTGGCATCTATAGTTTTGACTTGAGAACATAACTAAAGATAAACTGACTCAAGAATCACGAAATTCTTAAACTGGAATGATGATTTCTTTGGACCAAGATGCTAATTCCGGACCAAAATAAACATTTGTTTAATCCAAACAAATGAAAATTTTTAAAGAGATAATGATATACTTCAGTTAAAGTAGCTGCATAAACTCTTCTCTTCTAGAGTTTTTCATTTTTTTTAATAAGAAAAATACTTTACAAGGGTTTCATTTTCTTGACTAAAGAATCACAAGAGTATTTGGCCAAGGAAGACTCTCTTAGACCAAGACTAACGAACTTTATTTAAACAAAATTTTAAACACAGTTCAAGAATTTTAGTTTCTTTGTTCAACTAAATATAGATTTTTGGTTCGACTGCGTAGTCTTGAATGAAAACAGGGTGTCTTTACTGAAGCAAATATATTTTCTTGGGTTAAGAAATTCCTTCTATCAGTGTACAAGTTGGTTTTATTAAAAAGAACGTCCTTAGAAAGAAAGAAGCCTTAGTTTTATACTAAATAACAAGAATACTCCAAACAAAACAAGTATTGAAATGGCCATTGTGTGGTCCTCACTCAATTGTTTTCGCTATTTCTGCCCTAAACTATTGACGTTATGAATATTTACAGTTGCTCTAAACAACCTCCAATAAACTGAACGGTTGGGAAGACATCAAGGATACATAAATGCGGCAGGGGACGATTGTTTCAAAGTGGTTTTCGCAGTTGAAGGTCTTCACCCCTCTTACGATCCCGCAGGGTCCTATCGACGTTGAAAATGACTTATATTTCATTCTTAGTAGCTTATATTAAAATTGTACTAATCATCGTTTGATATCATGTAGTTTTTCTTCTTTGTACCGGAATACGAACAAATTTTATTTTATTTTGGGTTGCGACTTTAATTAACTTCATATCTCTCAGTTCAGAGTTCAGTATTAACTCTGAATACATGATGTGCTCACTTACACTTACTATATATACTTACAATAAGATCATAACTACATTTTTTGATTTGATAAAAATATATACCTATGACAATCTCGGAGACAGCCTTCGTGTGACAGATTGTTCTCAAGGAGGGCACAGAGGACCCCTTGGTCTGGGTGCTAGGGATCCATTTGCAGTATCCCTCTTTCTAATTATTATTATTATTACCTATCACAATGGATCTTGTCTCTGATCTTAATTCGGTAATCATAACATACAATCTCAATTACGTCGTGTAGTTCGATTCATTTGCCTGTATGTAGTATTGGTCAACTACCTGGCGTAGTTGGATCAACTAGTTTATTTTATATTAAAATTCATACTCTGAATTAAATCACCCGGTACACATTCCTAAAGGTAGAGTGTATATAAAGGTATTATTATCGAGGTTTTCGTATTAATTCCATTTATTATGGTAATAACCACTTCTTAGGTTAGGCAAATTCACTTACTCAGGTCGCTATTGTGGTCATAATAATTGTCAACGATACCATCTCATCAACGTATACCACCCTCCTCTGATGATTCGGTTTGATGCGCGGTTGTATTATATTATAATTAATTAAATTTTCGACAACGGTCAAGAATCCATCCCTTTTATAATACGAAATATTTCTTTAATGGATCATTAAATATGTTTTACCGCACTGGCGCAGGCATACAAACAGAACAGGGCACTAAAACATTCCGTAATTATTTTATTATTACAAAATAATTACAAAATTTTGTTTTTAAATCAATAAAAAACTTATTTTCATCCCCTTTGTCGTTAATTAAAGGGGGTTGATTTAATTATTTATTTTGGAAGGTAATTTACAAAATATGTGCAAAATTAAACTTTTTTTAATGTTGTATAATTAGTATATTAAGGACGTTCCAGCACGGTGTTATGCAATCAGGACAACAAACCGGTTTGATTTTATTATAGCACAAATACATAAACACACATATACAACACATAGACAAAAACACTGTTCACATATACAAAATAATGTTATTTTGAAGAAAATAAATAAATTTAAACTATTATATTTCGAAAACAAAACGTTAATACACGAATTATTTTAAATTTATGTAATAAATATTTATCTTTACTCTCCTAGTTTTTTTTTAAATCGTGTCGAGTATTTTTTCGAATACAACAGATAATAGTTGGACGGGCATGAAGTTTTACATACTTCTAATGAGAGAGAGAATGATAACTTTGATATTAATTATCTCGCGTTCTAAACGGTAAAAATTCTGAAACTTAGTCTGTGAAAAAAAATGAGCAAAATCTGTCGAAAAGTGATAGTATGCTGGGGAACATCCTTAATGAGACTGAAGTAATACAATCATATTCATAAAAAAATGTTCTAGTTTCGTCAAACATTTTTTCTAAAATTCTAAGATTTTTGTGTCATTTCATCAATTTTAAAATGTTTTGAATTTTTCGATCAATTTGAAGGAAACTCGAGTTTTTCTAATATAATAAATGAAATATTTGATTCAACCTTTAAACATATACAAAGATAAACCATTTGACAAACATTTTGTGAAATTTTCATTTCAAAATTTAGCAATTGGGACCTCATTTCCTGTGACCCTTCAGAATAAAGTTCCCTTGACGTAGCCAGAATGACTCATGATAGATTCATCCGAAATTAAAAAACCAAATTATTTCTGTTAGTAAATATAGCTCGTGATTGGACGTAAGAAAAAGATGAAAATTTTTGGCACAAATTTGTACAAAAAGGACATATTTTTGGTATAATTTCCACCACGTAAATTGCCTTGTAAAATTAGTTATGATAAAAAAAATCCTACGTTCAAGCACTGGTCAATCTTATCTTGAAGAAGTGTGCAAAATTTGAAGAAAATCGGTTCATTTATCTTTTGAGAAATCATGTCTCAACCGACTTAAAAAATATAATTTTGAGAAAAATGCGATTAAAGACAGACAAACAATAGCTAAGCAGCCAGCCTCAATATACTTCCCAAGGCTTCTTCTCGTAGACTTATACTCTAATTGACTTAAAACTTTGCGAGAATATTCTAGACATATTTAATAAGACGATAATCGATTTTTTTTAAATATTCAAACCCATGTGTAACCCCTTTAAAAACACAAAATTGGCGTTAATTTTCGCCAGAATTTATAGAAAATCTCGATAAGACGATAATTATTCAAACCCATGTGAACCCCCCCCCCTAAAAACATGAAAAGTATTACAAAAACTCCATATTTTTGGAGGCGTTAATTTTCGTCAGAATTTATATAAAAATCTCGTAAATAATAAATAAATCATTTTCCAAGGATATATAAAACAATTTTCAATAAACTTCCCAAGGCTCTATTATCTCCTAGTACTCTAATTCGACTTAAAACTTTGGGAGAATATAACCCCTTAAAAACATGAAAAGTATTACAAAATTGGCGTTAATTTTCGCCAGAATTTATACAAAATCTCGTAAATAATAAATAAATAATTTTCCAAGGATATATAAAATAATTCTCAATATACTTCCCAAGGCTTTATTATATCCTAGACTTGTACTCTAATTCGACTTAAAACTTTGGGAGAATATAATGTGTATAACCCCTTAAAAACATGAAAAGTATTACAAAATTAGCGTTAATTTCGGCCAGAACTTATACAAAATCATAACTAAATAATTTTCCGCAAATATATAAAACAATTTCGATAAAATATTCGACAAAAATTTAGACATTGTATAAATAAAAATACATGAATGAATCTTATCCGACATTATATAAAATATCCGACAAGATGGCTGTCGCACATCAAATTCCATGTAAGACTATTACACACACACATATATGATGATGATTGCTATTAAAAAAACATTAAAAACCAGTTTAAAAGTATGCTTTTTAATTTTAAAAAACATAAAATTATCATCATCAACAGTCATAAAAATATTTTTACAAACCCTCTTATAAATATATTTTAACAACAAAAAATAAAACACCCTCTCACACGCCCTGAAACTGTCGTCATGTAAAGATAACTCTCTGGTTGGTGTCGTCGACCATATTGAATTTATAAAAACAAAAAATTCCTAATTATAATTACTAATTAAATTTAATCAGTTAAACAGTTGTCAAAACATTTAATATATGTCCGAAATTTTTTTGTTTTATTGAAAAGAATAATGACTTCCCATTTCTCGTATCTCGCATATATATATATATTGTTTGTAATTGATTTTCCTGTTCGAATAAATTTTATTATCCGGGATGTATATACTATGTGCCACAAAAGTAGCGTTCATTTTGCAAAACTTTACTCGTTGATTTTCACGTTATTCATTTAGTTTTAGGGGAAAATGTTACGAATCAAAGTTGTTCGTATATTTATAATGAACAACTTTTACCCGAAGTATTTTTTCGAAAACCGAATGAATAGGGGTACAATTGAATTATAAAATTTTCGAAAAACGGGCGATACTTTTGGGTAGATGATTTTTATACCTGGCATATGGTAAATATACAAGGGTATATTAAGTTTAGTCCCGACTTAGATAGATTGTAGATAGGCAGCCTTGGACAGACTACACTTCGACCATAAGGTTCATTATGATGCCAAAGGATGTGAGTGAAAGGAATTTTTGTGTATAGACTAGGAATTGGTAGGATATGCGGCTGCAGCCGACTATAATAGGAACTATGCCGATATTAATCTGGAGTTCGTCAAGGAAATTGCAGAAAACCTTCTCAAGCATAGCCGGTTACTTCGTTCTTGTCCATACGCCGACAGTTTAGTCAATTAACCACCCCTTTTTTTTTCTAATGATTGACAAACTGTCGATGCCGGGATTCGAACCCATAATTTATCAGTTTCCAAGTAGGCATACTGCGCAGACATAATGCCAAAGACCGCTCGGCCATTTAGACTGGTTAGTCCCGACTTTTTAACGCTTGAAAATATTGATCGCAGGCATAAATGCTTGGCATAGGTGTTCATAAAACTCGACCTAATTCGGTCATTTCCGCATGTCTGTGGACACGATAACTCAAGAACGAAAAGAAGTAGCGAGTTTGAAATTTTATGTATGTTCTAGGGTAAAAAGTAAGGTCAAGTTCGTGAATGGGCAAAATCGGACAATGTTTGGGCCGAATGGACAATACTGCCCAACTTTAAAACCGTACCCATTGGGATACGAAATTTGCAACAGCGTATAAATAAATAAGGTTAACAAATACATACATTTAATAAGGACCTTCCGGATGACCTTATCCGTATTTAAGTGCAGTTTGCAATGGGAAAGATTGTAGCAAAGAGCAATGGGAAATATTCAGTGGACCTACTATTTGCGAGAAAGCAAAACTTTACGCCAAGAAAATCGACAGTTAGCTTCGTTCCATACACAAATTTTGCTATTTTTAGATAATTTTCGAAGAAAATATAAATCTAAGAGGTACAATTTTAGTCTGATGGGAATGAAATTTGGTATCTATAGAACGGTAGGGCGCAGGCCGAGTTTAAGGGGATGTGGCCTTGCATATATTTCATACTCTTTGTATTTGAAGGGCCAAGTTTATTAATGCATAAAATCGGACAAGGAAAAAGTGGAAGGGGCAATATATAGTTTTGAATTTCTCTCTTAAAATTAATAATATAAAAAAATTGATTGAAAGTAAAGTTGTAGTAAATACATTCGGATGATTTTCAACAACTTTACTCTTTATGCATTTTTCGAAAAATATTAAGAGAAATACAATTTTGCACATACAGTGTTGAAGAACTCGATATACACACGTATTTAAACAATTTATTCAGTTAGTTGTTACATTTACTAGTTTCTAATAAGATATAAAATTTGTATTTGTTCATTTTAGGTTCAACCAAACAAGGGCTGAAAAACTCCTGTAGGAATACTAACTAATCGGAATAACTATTTATCAAATTTCCAATAAGATTTGTAGAATTAGGGATCTGTACAAATACCCAACAGAATTATATATGTTTAGATATATAACTCTAAAATCGAGAATGTCCCGTAGGAATATCAACCAATTTCTACACCTATTGAATTATCAGACTTTGTTCAAAATTATTTAACAAGGATTTATTCTTTAAAAAAAAGTTTTTGGTAAATTTTTTTTACAAAGAGAATCAAACTCGAACCGATGTTGCAGTCTTCCATTCGACTAGATTTTAAACAAATGGATACGAATAATTGATGAAATAATTCACAGGCGTCGTTTTATTGGAACAACAGTTTTATATGTACCGCTACCGTTAAAATGGAATGACTACCGTTAAAATACGTTAATCTATCGATCAATTTAACAACTCACTAGACTCTAGAGGCAAGTCTTGTACCTTGGAATGTTTTTTTTTTTTTTCGTTTTATTGCACTCAAAAATTGTGTCATGTATACTCCAGTTCATGAAAATTGGTTCAGTTGACACACTCTAAGTGTTATTGTATGTAAAATACATATATTTAGTAATATACGCTTAGAATCTGACTTACTGATTGTTCAATTTTTCTGAACGAGAGTGTACTTGTAGCAATATATCAAGATATCTTGGTATATTCGATCTAAAACCTATTCAAGCTATAGAATTTAATAAAAGCCAATAATTTGGGATTTCACCTAGCTTAGTTTATTTTGCCTGAATATTTAATAACCAATACATGAGTTTGTTGGTAGTTACCAGATAACTCAAGGAAACTGATGTACTGTATGCACTTGCAGGGTGTCAGGTATGGAATGTTTGGGTCCGAAACTTTGGATCCATCAATCCTGGGAGCAATTCCAGCAGAGAAGTTGTCGTTCTTCTGTGTGGCGTCTGGCTTCGACAGAATCCTATAGCTTTATCTGCTTAAAATAGCACCTCTTACCCGGAAACGTCTAGCCTTCGGGTGACAGGTTGGTCCAGATGCTAGGGACCCATTTACGGTACCCCTCTTTCCAATTATTATTATTATTATTAGTATTTCAATACTGTTTAAATCATCAATATTCAAAAAAATTTAACACCTGCCATACAGATTGATTAATTCTTGAATAATTAATTATAACCATGGCATGGTAATTTCTATTAAAAATATTCACAAAAATTTCGTTGGAACACAGTGAAAGAATATAGAATCCAAAAATCATTCAAATAAACAAAATAACTCTAAAACGAATTATGTGACATTTTATTTAAAAAAAAAAAAATACACAGCGGGTTATCTATGAGAAATTTTTGTAAAAGAACACCACAACACAAACTTGATTTACAGCATACCATCATTAGATTCTTCGATGGTATTCTTCTCCTTCTCCGGTCTCCTCTCTTTCTATCAATGTGTTGTGCAGTTAAAAATTTAGTGTTTTTCAATCAAAGCGATGAAGAGGTAATTCATACATTCAACAGATGTTATTTTTTTTAAAGGTATGCGCGCAAGAAGAAATGACCTTGATGATAGGTCAGTCTGGTTCTCGTTAATGGAATGCAACTATATACTACATATATATATATATATATATATATATATATATATATATATATTGCCCATTAACCGGACACTATATGGTGATCTAACAGTACTTTCCATCAATAGAATTATTATTAAATGCTAGGCTATAATATGCGATGATTGGCTGAATATTATTAAACCGACATTGCAACTATTTAATAATCATGTTTTTGTTGGATTTAAAGTTGTCTATATACACATTTACACACAGTAACAAATCTCATAAATGTGTGAGGTTTTAAATAATGTGGGGAGTAGTGATGATTTCATTCAGGGAATTTAAAACGTTTAAATATGTAAAATATTAGGGTTTTCAAGGTTATTTTTATGTAGTTGTGAACATGATAGCAACTAAAATCGGAATTATATCAAATATCAAAATACACAACTTAGATTAAAACATTTGTTTGTAATCTTCCCTAACTGAGGCTAAAATTTCATGACTATTTCCTGGGTTTTTGAGATAGCTCGGCTCTCTTGTACGGTCCTCGTGAATCATACTGTATTTCTAGTGGAACGTTTTATATACAAAATTATTTTCTTCCAAAAATTTGTGAGATATTGGCCTTATAAATGCACACGTTTTCAAGATTTTGGAGCCCCAAAAACACAAAAATTGTGCTAATTATATTTGGGGAGCAGTTTACGAGATATCATCTGAAATCTTATAATAATGGACGAAAATAATTTTGAGGGAAAAAACGAGGACCCCATTTCATCATCATCATTGCGCCTATATGTATACACGTTGGTAATCATGGTGGTACTCCAACCATCTCCAACGTCTGCAAGATGACGAAATTTGCAAATTGCCGAAGTTTAAATTCAAGTTTCGTAAAAAATTGATCTGTCCAGTTTAACCGGTAAGAGTATTATATTCTAGCCCTTTATTACGGACAGGGACCTAAGAAATTATGTTATCAATGTCTTATTAATCTTGAAAATTGTTTTCTTGTGTCTCCACTTTTTAAAATACGTTCATTCGTTAAGATTCCCTATTTTCCTTAGGCGAATTCCAAGATGCACACGGGAAGACCAAGATTGACGACATATAGACATAGATAGATTGTAGATAGCCTTGGACGGGACACACTTCGACCATAAGGTCCATTATGATGCCTAAGGATGTTGAGTCTACACACAAGAAATTTTGTGTGTAGACTAAAAATTGGTAGGATATGCGGCTGCAGCCGACTTCGATAGGAACTATGCCGATACTCATCTGGAGTTCGTGAAAAAAACTGCAGAAAACCTTCACAAGCATAGCCGGTTACTTCGTTCTTGTCCATATGCCGACCGTTTAGTCTAGTCAATTAACCGCCCCATTTTTTTAAATAATTGACAGACTGCCGATGTCGGGATTCGAACCCATAACCTCCCAGTTCTAACTACACACAACGCCTTTACAAACGCTGCTATTTGGCTGGTACATATAGACATAACCTCCTAATCAATTCAATTATTCCCAAATCATTTTCTGATTTTTTCATTAACCCAAAACTTTGAAGGTTTTTCAGGTAGCTCGCTACCCAGGACATAAAAAATAATATGAGAATCCAACTCATTAGTAAAACGATTTGTCAAAATACGAGTAGTGAATGGACAGCTTTAAATACAATATTAAATACGCGACGACTATATAATATGTTTGTTTAATTCATTCGCTTGAACGTATGTATGTATGTATGTATGTATGTATGTATGTATGTCTGTCTGTTCGTTAACTATATCTAAACTATGTTGTTTTGTTTGTTGTTGTTATTCCAGTTACTTTCCGGATGTTGTTTTAGAAAGAAAGAAGAAAAAACAAACAACCGTCACATTATCAAGAATAGAATGTTTTTATCAGAATTCATCAATTAATTTATAAATCTAATCATCAGCAATGATTTATAGATTCACAATCATTCTACCTATCTAATCTGTATTTGAATTCGAAGAAATTAGGAAAAAAAAGTTCGAAATTATTTCCACGGATGTATTCAAGTATCGCCATAAGCAACAAAAGTAACGCTTTTGTTTTTATTTAAATTTTTAGTTAATTTATAGCGAATTTATACGGTTTTTCGAAAATGTTTCTAATAAAAATTGGTAGAATATTTATAATGAGCAATTTTTATTCGAAAGATTTTTTCGAAAACCGAATGAATCGGGTACAAATCAATTTTGATAAATGAGCGCTAATTTTGTGGCTATGTGTTCCAAATGAACTCGGAAGTGTTCTCCGAAATCTAAAAGTACTTGAAAATATTCCCCGAAATAAAAAGAACGCGCGGTTCTGCACATACCCATTCTGTATACCCAATTTGGGCAGCAACGTAATTGCTTTGCGTGATTTCTCATTTCCATTAAGCTAATGTAGCTTTCGCATTCATACGGCACTTTTTAGACTCGTTGGATTCCTTTCGACGCGAGCTTTCCTCTGAGTTTCGAGCATATTTGTGAGTCATATAAGATGAAATCCTCAATTTAATTTTTACTGATATTTCGACGAATATTTGTATGGTCCCATTTTGCCTCCTAGTAATGCTCCGGTAATTCTTCACAATGACATCAGAATCAATGTTCTAACTAAACAAGTTTACACGCTACTCAAATCTAGTTCATAACCATTCAAGCGCATGCGCCTACACTGGTAGGATGAAGTCACAGGCATGACAAATACAGCAGCTTAGATAGGTTAAGATATGATCTATCTGTTTTGGGCTTAACCATTATAAACGCAATAATGTTCGACTGACCACTAGCGAATAGACGTTTTCACGTCAAAATTTAATAAAGGTGTCAGTAATTGTGGCAGACGTTGAAAATTTAAATTGATTTTTTTAAGTCTTAAAAAAGTGTTAAGTCGAAAAACTAAATGTTTTATTAAAAGAAAACGGACTAAAAGAAAAAAATAAATAGTTAAATTATAGCATAAGGACGGACGTTTTGTATCGAAATTTGAACCATCCATAACTTTCTCAAAGAAATTTTTAACACAAAGTGCGCTCCAAGATTTTTCTATGGATTATCTTGATTGCTTTTTTTAGTGCGATACCCAATAAAAAGTATATATTTTTTATTATACCAGCTTGAAAATATTTTTATAAATGCTTGGCATAGGTGTTCATAAAATGGCCAAATTTGACCATGTCCGCATGTACGTCTGTGGACACGATAACTCAAAAACGAAAAGAAACAACGAGCTGAAATTTTGTGTGTGTGTTCTAGACCTAAAAAGTCAAGTCAAGTTTGTAAATGGGCAAAATCGGTTCATGTTTGGGCATATTGGGTAAACCTGACCATCTTTGAAACCGTAAGAGATAGAACAAAAATGGTACGGCAAAAAATGTTCGTTTTTTAAAAATAAACAACTTTTTTTATAAACTTTTTTACATAAATTCAGGATACACGGAGTATTTAAGCAATTAACTCAGTTATTTGATATTTTCACTTGTTTTTTTTTTTTTTTTTTTTAAATTCAGTTTTATAAATAAAATAATTCGAATAATAGTTAGTAAATGTTTTTATTTTATTTTCTAAATTCATTTAATATTACATATCGTTCATTAATGTGAATACGATTTTAAATTTTTAATAAGTGTACAACAATATTGATTACATAGTTAATACATGTTGTGGATTATCTACGTATAAACTAATTACCTAGAACTATTCCACATATTTTATTATGTGAGTTGCGTTATCAATAGATATTTTATTGTTGATGGTATAAATTTTTAACCACAAAAGATTATTTTCAAACCACAATTTTGTATTTGGTTTTGTTTTATTCACTTCCGAATTAATATAATAATAATATCGTTATGATTTATTTTTAATCAAATTATTATTTCAAATGTTATAACACAAAACTTTGAAAATCAATTTTCCCACAGAGCAAAAAAAAAACACACAAAAGTTATGACTAATAATAAAATAACAGCGATAACATTTGGCCTATTTTGTTGATTGGTTAACAAAAAATTTGTATAACTGTCGTCGATTAGTTATTTAACGGTTTCTGGTTTACCTTATATACACTCCCGTTCATAAAAATTGAACTAGTAAGTCATATTCTAAGCGTATATATTACAAAAGATATGTATAATATTAGAATGTTTCAACAGAGTCGATTTTTATGAACAGAAGTGTACATTTAGCTTCTACGAAAAAAGTTATTTGCTGGAGAATCAACGATATACGAAAGAGAAAAACTAAAAACAGCTACTTTACCCTACAAATAGGGCAAATATATTTTCTTAATGTATCCATAGAAATAAATGTATAACCACATTAATAAAAGAGTATATTAGGGGTCTTTAAGGGTTAATTTTCCTAAAATAGTGCATGAAACAGTTCTCTTCTAATGGGATATATCTTATGCATCCCCTAATTTGACAAAAGATCTATCTTCAAGCAAAATTTATAATTCTTAAAGTTTTTGTGCTATCTTTCGCCATGGGACATTCAGCAAATTTTATTCATTTACAAGATGGCGATCGAAATGGTACAACGGATTTCCTGACTTTTCTTTGACTGGGCGAAAAAATCCGCTAATATTTTGAAGAAAGAAAAAGGTGGCTTTCTAATCAATTCAATTATTTTCAAGAAATCAAAACTATTCAAAGACGGCATATCTCGGAAAGTGAATTTTTTCTAGGTCAATCGTACCCCGATATAATTGATGATTGGAATATTACTCTGTATTTCCGACATAAAATAATTCCCCCAAAAAACTATTATAAGTGAAAATTGTCATAAAACTATCCACGAAATCCACCCATTAAATTATTTTCATATCATCAAATATTCTCGTACAATTAACAAAAAAAACCAAACGCATAATCGAAAAAACCCGTAATGAAAATAACCCCGTCTCCCAACTTCACCCCCCCCCCCTACAATCAATAATAATAATAATAAACATATAAAGAATTCGTCAAATAGTCACCCTGATCTATTTAACAATCAGGTATTCATTTTGTGACATTACTCGGTGTGTACAGCATAAAAACATTCTAAAACAAGTGAAAATAACAAATAACTGAGTTATTTGCTTAATTAAGTATCCGGTATATATTCAATTTATCGAGAAAAAAATTCCAACAAAAGTTGTTTAATTAAATATTGATATGAAGAAATTAACTCGCCAACCAGGAATCGAACCTCTTGTTTATTTATTTTATAAAATCTCTAACAAGGTTTCAAAGATTGGTATTCTCGGCCCGATTTTGTCCAATCACAATAAATTGACTAAGTAAGGTCAAGTGTTAGACAAATGGTCAGATGGATATGTTGAAATAAACTAATTAGGTCATTTTATGAACACCTATACCAAAATATTTTGTATATTTAATGTATATATTATACAGGATGGCGCAAAAATATCTTCACGATTTTTAATTTCAATAATTCTTTCTGAAATTAATATTTATTGATCTTTCCTTTTCAGATTATAGAGCGATACCTGCAGAAAGGATAAATATCGTAACTTTTTATTTGGAAAACAGAAGCTTTATTTCTACTCAAAGAAACTATTGACGATATTTTAATGGCAGATATGCTCCTTCTAACCATACGATATTGCAGATTATTTTCTTTGGGGTTATCTGAAAGAAAGGGTTAATTTAAACAAGACACAATGCTTGGAACAACTTAGAATATTAGGCGAGAGATTTTGGGGATATCTCAAGAAACTTTACGAAAGGTCATGGAAGATGTGCTGAAAAGAGCTCATAGTTTTCAGCGCAAAAGGGAACATCATTTTTCAAGAAACACACTTTATGATTTTCAAAATACAAATTTGAGAAGGTACTTTTGCGCCACCTTGTATATAACGGGTATAATCATCTAAGAAATCACCCTCAGAAAATGTTCTTCATATCAAACATCCTGTTCAGTTAACAAAAAAAAAACCCAATAGCATAATATAAAAAAAAAACACAGTAATGAAAATAATCCCCCCTCTCCTAACCCCACCCACACCCTCTACACTAAATAATAATAAACAGAAAGAATTCGTATAAAATAGTTTAAAAAAAAAAAAAAACTGTTACACATACAATTTTTGTATAAAATATATCAATATAAAGGTTTGTATGTTAAATCTATGAACTGTAGCAGTTAGTAGTAGTATCTATATGTTGTTTGTGATGACTGAACTGAGAACTAACTGAACAGTGAACAGTGTTACTGTACACTACACTGTGTATCCTCCTCATACATGAAGAACGGTGGTCTCTGATCGTTGCACTGCTCTTGCTATATGAACGGTGAATAACACATTATTAACATTTTGCTACTAGTGCTAGAGAGACTAGACACTGCAAATACATTACATATAGTAATGTTTTTTTTTTTTTTTAACTACAAAAATTACTAAGAATCCGATCCGTAATGTCCACGTGTGTTGTTCTTCGTATATATAATATTCAATTATTATTATTATTACTATTCAATTCGTATTTGAGTATGATAGAGATATGTATGATAGATAAGGAGAGATTGATAATTGTTATGTTTATGACATTGGTAGCAGAGCATAGTATAGCAGCTGCTTTTATTACTGTATTTGCAGCATTTGTCAATAAAATATGTTGTTATTAACACTCTTTACCAACAACTACTAAACTCAACTACTAGGGATGTTCAAATTATTCACCGAATTTTTTGGTATAGAAATTATATCAACGGAGCCAAAAACGAATCCAATTGCGAAAACTGACTAAAAAGAATTTATATTTAAAAAAATCAAAACAAAGTAAAATAGAAGCTTTTATTAGTTAGTAGTGTGATAAGAAAAAAATTAAATAAGTGTGGAGATGCTTTGTATTAAAATAAAATCATTGTCATTAGTCTTCCAGAATCAGACGAATTCTTCTCTCTGAGGATTACAAAGATGATCACAAGGGCAAATCATGATCCTTGTCAACTTAGCAGAGGAAAGTCTGCAAAATGAATTTACATAGTACCATAATTAGGTACTAGATTTGTAATATTAGTGCTTTTTGGATGTAGTCCAGAATCCTTCTCTCTGAGGATTACAAACATGGTCACAAAGGCAAATCATGATCCTTGTCAACTTAGCAGAGGAAAGAAAGTCTGCAAAATGAATTTACGTAATACCATAACTAGGTACTAGATTTGTAATTTTACTGCTTTTTGGATGTAGCCAAGAATCCAATCTCAAAAGTTCTCTGCTGACTTGATATCAAGCAAGCAGAGCTTACCTAGAATAGTCAACAAAATAGATTTATATTGTACCATAATATTAGGTGCTTAGTTTTTATTGATTTTTGGATCTAGCCGAGCTTACTTCCACTAAGCAGCAGAGAAAAGGCACCAAAATGGATTTGTAACGGTTAAAAATGTATAGGAATTCATAAAATAATATAATTACAGTAGAACTCCAATAATTCGAATCACTTGGAGGAGGAAAAACCGTATTGTGCATCATGTTTAGTGCATCATCGATCATGGAGAAACTATCTTTCAGGGCTAACAATTTTAAATTATGAAAAACCATTTCCAGTCCACGGAAATTGAAAGAAACAATATTGTGAGTATTTAAAAGGAAGAAGCAAATTTATCAAGCTGCTTATTTAAAACTCACGTGGCAAAACCGTGAAATCCCAGCAGCTAGTAATTTAAATGAAATTTCTCTATAAAATCAGTGACATTTAAAAAACAAAATGCGTTTAGAAGTTCCCACACACATAAATGAAAGCAATTTACGACGTAATAAATATCTGAAATACATTTTCTTCTATGTTTTTTTTTTGTTCATCCATTTTATTGTGAAATTTATGTAATAGCGAACGTCAACAGAAATGAATACATATGACGACCCTGATAAGCACACAGCAAGCATTCTGACAGACTGACAGACGGACAGATATACGAACGGACTGGACTGATGTATATGTATGTGTGTCCTTATACAACAAATGATGAATTTGATGATCCGTCAAGTATTACTTATAAATACGTCATCGAATATCATTTGTATGTTGGTGAAGTAGTAGTAGTAGTTGGATATGATCGTTGTCTGTCTCTGATAATTATTATGTATATTCTGTCCATCTTTGTCTAACACAATAATATCAATAACATACAACACACAAATATGTTGAATAATCATCATTTTTTTATATCACATTCTTTTATTCGAATCATTATTATTTTGTGGTTTGTATTCCGAAATGTAAACGTACTGGGGGTCACAAAAGTAGCGCTCATTTTGTCAAAACTCTACAGTTGATTTGTGCTGCATACTTTCGGTTTTCGAAGAAAAAAAACGTCTAATGCATAAAGCGACTACAAAAATTTGAAAAAAAGATCGTTATTTTTGGATACGATAGTACTTTTCAATACTCCTTAAAAAATTAAATAAGATTTTCATAAATTCTTGATCTATTACATGAAAGAAGTTAAAACTCTTTGGAGGGAGGAAACTGAAGGCGAAGAAATAGCCATCTACGCCTCTTCTTCTTGGGCATAAAGGGAGCCTTTGACAACGCCTCAAATCGGACCGGAGCCATTCTGTAGACTCGGTGATCACTTCGATCGAGAGATCAGAAAGGAAGAAGACACTAAGAGAGCCACACTCTGGAAGAAGACTTCCGGGGCTCAAGCAGGCCACGAACCTTTTCGGTAACTGTAATCACCAAACCCAGAATTGGCCTGAGCAAAAATGGGACAGGGGACATTTTAGGAAGCTAGCCTGAGGTTAACTGCAGGTTTTGAGAAGAAATGGAGGAAACTTCGGAACACCTCCTCCTAATAGACTGTAACGCCTCCATACATGTAGGAATATAATGCTTGGGTCCCTAGACCCAATCCCGATTATACACTTCAAAAATGGATCAGGTGCTTTAAGACGAGACCACTCCTCGTCAAGCATCAGGTGGGGGAGCACAATAGATCTTATAGGTCGCAGTGCACCAAATCCCGTTATCATTCATTTATTGGAGAAAAGAGGAATTTCTAGTAATATTTGGGGAAAAGATTAAAGATAAGCAGGAGCTAACGTGCACATCGGATGTCATTGGTCTACTGTTAGGATAATGCCCTGGCGATCACTGAGGAAGAGACTTTAGAATATAATGGGTATTATAGGTCCTTTAAGAAGACTCTAGAGTTGGCTTTATCTCTGACTTTTAGAGTTGGCTAAGATTGCATTAATTTCTGCCGAATTAAATCTTCCACAAATGAAATATTTCTTTTTGTATTAACAAAATGGGAGAAATCTCAACAATTATTTCAAAAAAACTAACGATATCTCTCTCATATTACATTTAAAAACAAAATAAATAGAGAATTGGTGTTAACCATAAATGGAATGGCGCCTGAACATAATCATTTGACCATCTAAGGTACTTATAAATTTTTGAATGCTGTTACAAGTATAACAAATAATATTATAATAATCACCTACCGAACACAAAACAACAAACTTCTACACACAGGTTAAACACACGATAGTAGAGTAGCCTGTAAGGAAATTCTTAGCATACTTTCAATATCAAATTGCCAAATATTTTTATATTATTCGTTGAACAGAAGTATGTGGCACATACATAGACGTGCACAGCACAATTAATCACCATTCAGATACTTGATGGTTTTGTTCTTTTAGAGCTATTTTACGTTGTACTTCCTCATATTTTGTTATGTATAATACCTTATATAGAAGGAGTATTCCATATTTGTTGAATTTATATTAATATTCATTCGTACGTAGTTTTTTTTTTTTTTTTGAAAAAGAAGATTTAAAGCCGGATCGTAGTTTGTTGAATTTTCACATTATATCAAATTTGTAACATTTTTTCGGTTTAAAAAAAAAATCAGAATAAAAGAATTTAGCAAGATCATTTTTATTCGAAATTTGAAAATACCAATGTTTACGATAAATCTTGATAGTTTTGAAGTTGTTTAAAGAGGATAAAGGCCTTTTTACCATGAATAAACTCGCTTAACGGACCTTCCTGTCATTGGTAAAGTTATTCATGAGATGATATTCCAAGATGGCGGCTTTAGTCAGGCTACATTTCAACAAAAAAACTAAAGAAATACATTAGGAACTCTAGTACTTGGATGAGCACCAGAGAGCATTCTGTTGGGTAAATTATGAAATAGAATCAACAGGTCGATGTTTTCTGCCCTGCCCCCGTGGCAACATACATATTTCATGGTCACACTTTGGTAAATAACTTAGCAACCACTGTTAGTGGGTTGAAATATTGAGCACCACCCCTTGCCAGAGAGATCCCAATGCAATTTCGATGATTATTTTTTTATTTACAGTCGAATTGAATCCATTTGGTTTCCGGAAAAAAGGTTTCGAATAAATGTTGATATATTTATAATGAACAACTTTTATACGAAACATTTACCCAAAAATTGAATAAATAAGGAACAATTTACAAAATTTTAAAGGCAATAAAGGACTGTTTGTAAAACAAATTTTGTTAAATTGTACTTGTAGAGGTCTTTTGAGTACTGTATTTTTTTTCTTAATGATCTTTTCCAAAAATTATATTCAAACTAATAAAAAAAATTCCTAGTATTACCGATTTGTAATTATTGGATATTTATGATGAATATGCTTGCTTACAAACTTAAATAATTTGATTGACTGAATTAATTTGTTAATGCCAAATCATCAGAATTTTTGTTGAATATGGTGTTTAATCGGAAATTCTTTACCAGATATTCGTAGAATTACCTATGATTCGACGACACGTACTTAGAATATTTATATTCAAATGAAAATATTAATTATACTTTTAATAGGTATTCTTGTAATTAAGTTTTAAAGATGTGTGAATAATAAAATGAGTCATAATAAAAATTCGTCACACTGGAGAAGGAACTGCGGACACTAAACGAATTTTCTTTAAGTACGCAGAAACTACTAGAACACATTATTAGTCATATCGTAAAAATAATTTTAAAATTACCATGACTAAAATCGTAAATATTTTTGTAAATATTAGGCCACGCATAAATGATTTTACATGGTAGTCACTACTTAGAACATTAATTGTTAGAAAATTAGGTTTTTGAAACGGAACATTTATCGAATAACTTTTGGTCGTAGATACTAATGAAGTTTGACGGTGAACAACATTACTCAATAAATTGGAACATTAACGGTTTGAAATATATTATTTTACAAGTATTTTTGTACTTTGCCGGTTTACTTCGGATTTTATAAGTATTTTGATTCTTTTGTGGTTGATTTGCGCATGCTCAATAACTTCACTAATCAAATAAAAGTATATGTTATGTGATTAAACTGTTTTTACTAAATTTATTGTAAATTAATATTATTAAAATTTTCTTTTAAGAATTTTAAAATGTTTTATAGATTTTATTTAATTGAGGAGTGTCAAGATAAAATAAGTGTATCCAACTTTAAAAAAAAAACACCAAGTGATAATAGCATTATTTTTAAGATTCATTTTTTTTATGAACTTTAATAAGTGTGTGTACGCTGATTTCACGTACGTTTCCTGTGAGAATGGGAAAATTCTATTTTTCCAATTTGTAAAATTAAAACAATTTCATCAATACTACTAAAAAGTCATGAACTATTCGCACTATAAACATTTGTTTTTTTTTTATTGTTCTTTTTCGAATTAAAATTCTAAACAACTTGTTCAACAAGTTTTCTGTGTAAAAACATGTTACAATGTTGCTAATTTATTTTACTACAGTATGTGTAATGAATCGTAAGGCATACATAATCACATTCTCTACAATATTTCACACACTATGGACCACAAAGTTGATGTCATTTTTCTAAATCTTATAATTGATTTGAGCTTTATTGATTCGGTTTTCGAAAAAGTTCTTCGGGTAAAAGTTCATTACAACTTCTATTCAAAACCGAATAAGGGCAAAAATCAACTATAAAATTTTAAAAAAAATCAACTTTTGTGACCAAGTAAACACTAAGTAAAATTGTATACAAGATCAATTTTGTGCTATGGATAACAAAAAGTAGCGTTGATTTCGCCGTATTCATTCAGTTTTTGAAAAATGTTTCGAAAAGCTATAGAACTACAATTATATGGTTCGTTTTGAGGAAAACAAAACCGTCTTTCCGGGGCTATAATTTGCGAAATCTCTTAGCTGAAAAAACATAAATTAAGCCTTTTTTTTAAAGAAATGATAGGATGGGAATCGAACCCACGACCTCTCTTGCATTCCAGACCAACGCTCTGCGCTACCTGAAATGTTATGGTAGTGTGGAATCCATATAATCTCTTATTTACTATTTACGTATATTTTGTAAACTAGCGTCTATGTATCCAATCTTATGAATAGGTTACTTTTAGGTTATACAAATTTGGCGTTCCATGCAGCGGTGCTCGTGTGGCGACACTCGAGAAAAACTGTTGAAAGACAAACAACTTTAATCCTCGGCAGTTTATCAATTATTAAAAAAAAAAAAAAGGGGCGGTTAATTGACTAAACTGTCGGCGTATGGACAAGAACGAAATAACCGGCTATGCTTGAGAAGGTTTTCTGCAGTTTCCTTCACGAACTCCAGATGAGTATCGAAATAGTTCCTATCAAACACGGCTGCAGCCGCACATCCTACCATTTCCAAGTCTATACACAAAATTCCTTGTCTTCCACGCACATCCTTACGCATCACAATGGACCTTATGGTCGAAGTGTGTCCCGTCCAGGGCAGGCTCCACAATCTATCTATCAACTTTTATATGAATGTTCTTACGCTGAATAATTCTAGCTTAAATACGGGAAAAGACGCCGGAGGAGCTAATATTAAATATGATCGTAATTTCAATATACACACCCGGTAACAAAATACATACATATTTTGACCTTTAATTTCCACAGGTATTTAAAATAATACAATTCAACACGATCAGATTAAATTTTTTACTACTTCAGTTACACAGTTAATGTTATGAAGAAAGTTTTATTTTTTTGTAATACATTCGGAAAAAAAAAAGCAATACAACTAAAATTACAGACATTCCAAACATTTAATTAATGTTATCAAATGCATAAATAAATTCTTAGAACAATTTAAATCACTTATGTTTTGAATTTAATATTGTAAACATTCCATTGGTTTGTTCAATGTTAACAGGGATGTCCAGTGTTAACGGACGCACTCACTGTTGTCGATCGTTTCGTAGAAATTCAATGCGATAATACATCTTTGGCGGGGCAAATAATCTAATTAAGGACGTTCCAGCACTGTGTTATATAATCAGGACAAAAAACCGGTTTGATTTTATTATAGAACAAATACATAAACACACATAGACAAATTCCACTGTTCATATATACAAAATAATGTTATTTTGAAAAAAAAAAATTTTAAACTTTTATACTTCGAAAATAAAACGGTAAAATGCGATTTAAAAAAAAAATTATTTAATAAATATTAATCTTTATTATTCTAGTTTTTTTTTCTGTCGAGTATTTTTTTACATGCTTCTAATGAGAGAGAGTGAGAGAGAATGATAAGAATTATTAGAAAACGTTATTTTTAGCCGTGAAAAAAATGAGCAAATCTGTCGAAAAGTGGTTTCATGCTGGAACATCCTTAACCGGATGGACTTGTATACAATATGAATTTATTTTTGTTATCATAGTTCATGGTAGTGAACATGGCCACCAAGTTTAAGGGTACAATATAAATTTAATTTATGTTATTTATTAGATAAGAAATATCCAAAAAATAATACGTCTAGCCGAGCTTTTTCGTTTGTAAAGAGATATTTATAAAGAGAAACATCGATTAGTACTGTTGGCTCCATAAGTAGCGTTCAACATTTTACAGTTGATCTTCGACTGTGCGAGGCTCTTGACTACAGCAGGTGTAGCACATCCGGAGCATGTCATATCCCGAATATATGAACCTTTAGAAACCTGATAAACAAGCTTCTGGCAATTGCCAAAATATGGAAGAAGCGAATCACGTCTGAAGTAGCAGAAGAAGCAAAATGGGCCATAGTGTCGAAATTCAATACTTTTACAATCCCCAAGTTGTATCTGCCCGAAACACGAAAACTTCGTGAATGGGCAAAATCAGCCCGTGCATCTCCCGACAGGGGGAGGGGTTGTATCCAAAGTTCTTTTTTTTTAAATAGACAACTTTTGTTTGAAACTTTTTTTCATAAACTTAATAGTTTTGCCA
Organism: Nineta flava; assembly: GCA_963920215.1. Taxonomy (NCBI): domain Eukaryota; kingdom Metazoa; phylum Arthropoda; class Insecta; order Neuroptera; family Chrysopidae; genus Nineta; species Nineta flava. The sequence continues at coordinate 126,766,051 of OY986041.1, forward strand.
CAATTTCAATTCAAAAACTAAAATAAATAATGGAACTCAGTATATATCGGGTATGTAAGCAATGAGCTCAGTTATTGATATGAAAAATCATATATATCCAGGATGAGAATCGAACCCTACGACCACCGGGTTTCTATATCAGTGCTCTAAGCCATCAAGTGGAATGTTTTTGTTTTTTCACTATTTACATATTGTTTTTTGTAAACTTGCGTCTATCCAGAGACAGATAAGACACCAAGTTTCTATAACTATTTTCTCAACACAATCTATTTTTCCTAATTCCTAAAGTCTAGCTCTATTCCTGTAGGATGTATCTTCATAATAAGAAAACTTCATGTAACAAAATTTATCTGCCTTTCAAAAACGCATTCGAAGCTGCACATATAAATATTTCATTAACCTTTACGAATAATATAAATACAATAAATATATATATAATTACTTTTAATAGTTTCAATTCTATGAAATATATTTTTCAAAACAAATCGTACATTTTATATAATTTTCTAGAATGATATTAAATATTGAAAACTAACTCCCTTTTCAATACAACAAAAACACACACACAAACAACATATTTGAAATAATTTCAAAACTAATAATATTTATTATTATTTTTAATATTTACACACAAGCCATGAATATATTGCCACGGGACAAATACATTTATATGTAATATTTGTATTCGATTATTGATTAAAGTACAATAATTGGAAATTAATTTTAAATATTTTCATTAGTTTAATGGCACCTGTTTTTAGGGTTCTGTACCAAAACATAAGTACATATATTTATTACAATTTTAACTCCGTGGCGCGGGTTATTATCAAGTATAGCTTAAAGTTATCCGTATTGAACCAGGTTTCAAAGAAACAAAAATCCATATTGAAATCGGTGCATCTGTTTGGGAGACACCAAATCATTGACAGGCGGAGACATCACACTAGCTCTTTTTAAATAGGTTTGCAGAACACAGGGGCCGTTTTAAAACTACATTGTGAAGACGGAATGTTTTTTTGCTTCTGTCAACGTTTTTCATAAATAGTAATAAATTGTATTGATTTTCAGAATTTCTTGCTTTAAATAAGTATGACTAGCAGCGCTCGCCTCGGCTCCGGAACGATCGAGCGCTCGTTTCGAGTCGAGTTTTTGACCATGAGTCAAAGGACAGTTTCACCTACGCTCGTGACATCAAGTGGATTTTAACAGTCATTTAAATTTTGTTTAAATATTGTCGGCAATGGCTGATTGGAGCAATGCATTTCTCTGAATAAGAATTGTATTGCCGACAGAACACTTTCGATGAGAGTTTCTCTACTTGCGGCTCCTCGCCTTACGAATGTCGAATGTGACTGAAGTATTGCATTTCTCTGAACGAATCGCTTTACGAATGTCGAATATGATTAGCGCAATGCATTTCTCTGAACGAAAACTGTTTTGCCGGAGGAACACTTTCGGCGATAGTGTAGACAGCTCCACTTGCGGCTACTCGCCTAACGAATGTCGAATGTGATTGGAGCAATACATTTCTCTAAACGAAATCGCCTTACGAATGCTGACTATGATTGGTGCGAATGTGATTGGAACTGTATTGCGAACATAACACTTTCGGCGAGAGTGTAGATAGCTCCACTTGCGGCTCCTCGCTGTACGAATATCTCAGCGAGACATCCGTAAAATGAAAAAAATTTCCATAATATTGAATTTATAGCGTGGTCTATTGTTCCGAAACCGAGTTAACCTCGTACTTGATCGACTTTTTTGATCATCCATGAAATTATGTAAAATTTTATTAAATTTAATTTTCATTATAACTAAATAAATTACGAAGTTTTAATTTAACGAAAAACCAATATTCCCAACCACTCGTTTCATTTATTATTCAATGTTTGTTAATAATTAGGGCATACATTTTTCATTTAAAAAATGTTCTCCCTCTAATTTAAAAATATTTTCACGAATTTTTTTCTGATACATCATCGATTATGATTTAAAAAAATATTATCAAATAAATTTTGCTAATAAACGTAATTAATAATGAAAGAAAAACAAAAATTGATTGTTAAATAATTTTTCAAAAATATTCCATTCGGTTAAGCATGAGAATGTTGGAGTAAGTTTAGAATTCTGTAGGATTTTTGCTCTAATCTAATATACAAAATGTTAAGTCTTCTTTGACTTTTAAAATTTTCTAACGCTCAGTAAGTATCGTTACGAGTACATTCGTACTACGGTACGGAACCTCAAATTTAAATGAATTGAATTAAATAAATTCCTTTAAAATTAAAAATATAAAATCGGAGACAATGTAGATTATATTTCTAAAAAAAAAAGGTGATTAAAGTGTCTATTAATCTAACTAAACCAAAAAATTTTGTATTTATTAAGTTCATTGACTTTAAAAGAAAGAAAACCCCAACTGCCTTACATTGTTCGGTAAAATTGTTTTCAATCTAAGTGGGAACCGGCTATTAAAATGTGCCCGTTATAAATTCCGCGGATTTAGGTGTTTTACACTATAATCTTTTTCAATTAACTGTTTTTCACTGGTACCAAAGTAGACCCTCATTTTCAGGCATGGAAAGTTTCGATGAAATAGTTTGCAACACCTTATATCCCACAAGAAAAGGAAAAAGTAATCTCGGTTTTCTAGCCAAAATATTTTATATAGCCAAAAACTATGGATGAAGCATTGAACATCTTAGCTACAAAACGGACAAAGGTCAGTCAGTAAACTTTTCATGATGTCCATAGCTAGTATTTGTTGGATTAGCTTTTCGAGTTCACCCGAATGAGCGTTTCAATTCTATGCATATCTCAGCAAAAATTGTATAAAAAGTTTTCACTTTAGGAAGTTTTGATAAAAAGAATACCGTTAGATTTTTCACCAGATTTTCTGCTTCGTTTGGAATCCTCAACCACTGTACAACACAATGTTAAATCGAAAAAAATTAAAATAACCGTAAATTAAAAAAGTGTATGAAGTTAATCTACAATTATAAAAGAAATTAATTAATTAATTAGCAAACATTATAAAGATTATTTTACCTAGTAATAATTTGTTTAATTCAATGATTTTGATAGCGTGACATGCACACTAATAATAAACTCTATATAATATACAATTTTTAATTGGGTTACAAATTAATCAGGTAATTACATTTTTATATACTATATACTAGGTCCTGCTAGAGTACACTACACACACAACTACTACAATTTTTAAGGACGTTCATGCATGAGGCTTGACAGTAGATTTTAATAAATTTTTAGTGAATTGAATACCTTAATTATGTAGTTATCCTCCCTCAAAAATTTTAAACCTGTTGACGATCATTTCAAAGAGTAATTATCGATTAAAAATCAAACTTTTAACACAGCGTCTTATGCAGAACAGAATTTTTTTTTACTTAAAATTGTAATAACTATTATTAAAGTAGCCACCATAATAAATAATGTTTGTAAATATTCTTTGAAATATACAGTTTATATATTTGCATTAAAAAAATATTGACGAACGTTTTAATTATTTAATAAAATTAAAACTGTTAGGTTTGTTCATGCCACCATATTTTTAAAACTGGCGACAGCGCACAGTAAAAAAAATATACATATACACACTGAGAACATCATAACAAAACATAGTTTATTGTCAGATCTGTTGAATCAAGTCAAATCAACTTCTAATTTACATTTACTGATATTTTAGAATAAATACTTTTAAAATATTTAGGACAAATAAAAAACGGTTATAAATCGTTGTAAGATTATTGATATATTTTACAACTTTTTTTTAAATCCTAAATAAAGATAGTACTCATTTGAGTTTAGCGTAGCGCATGAACGTCCTTAATTGAGTTACAAATGAATCAGGTAATTACATTTTTACATAGTAATGTGGTCCTGCTAGAGTACACTACACACACAATTACTACAAACATGTAAATAAAAGTCTGTGTGTGTGGATTAAAGAACGCATGAATTTTATTATTTCGTGGAAATATTATTTTTTTTTTATTTAATATTTTTTATTAGAGGGTAAAGACTTTTAAATAATTTTATGTGTTATATAAATACCTGTTTTGATTTGTTAATAAGATTCGTTTTTTTTTTTGTTTGTGTTCGAAAAATAAATTCTTTGAAGTATACTGGATAAAATAATAATCGTCATTAAGTCTCTTGTTTTACGCGCCTTTTTTTAAAATTGGTTTAAATGAGTGCGTCATCAATTTTAAAATAACATATATTTATTTCAATTTCGTGAAAGGTGAATAATTTATCAAACCGAGAATTAAGGTAGTATTGGGAACTCTAGCACTTGGATATGCTGTTTGGTGGATAAATTATAAACTAGAGTTAGTAGGTCGATATTTCTTGGCTTAACCATCGAGACATACCCTTGGTGATCGCATCTGGTGAATTACAACTATTGGTAGTAAATATTAAGCTCCGCTCACTGCTAGGGATACCAATAAGATTAAGACATGAATCGGTGTTTAGGGTGATAGGTTCACAGAGTTTTATTATTAGCAATTCATTATTTAATTTTGAATAGACTATAGAAAACAAGTGAAAATAACACCGTTAATTGCTTAATTACCCGGTATATACGGAATTAATGAAAAAAATTTCATACTAAAGTTGTTTATTTTTAAAAAAGGAACATATTTTATGTTTAATATTTTATTCTATTTATTACGGTTTCAAAGATAGGCAGTTTTCTTTCCTCATTTTGGCCAAACATGGTCCGATTTTACTCATTTGTCCGAACTTGATCTTACTTTTTAGGTCTAGAACACACAATATTTTCAGCTCAAATTCTCTTTTCGTTTCCGAGTTATCGTGTTGACGGACGGACAGAAACATTTGCGGAAATGGACTAATGAATGAAAGCACACTATCGATTTTCTCGGCCTAAAGTTTTACTTTTACGCAAATAAATTTACCCTGAAAGAGGGTTCCAAAGGCTGACTGCCACACAACTACTTAAATACGTCTTTAAAACTACTTTTTTCCCCCAAAGCGACCAGGAGATAGTTGAAGTTAGGATATTTAGACTTTAACTGTAGGGCATAATATTACATTCCTGTAAAAAATTCTACTTTCAAGCGATGATTAAATATGGTTGGCATGAAAAAGAGAGTGCAACGCGATTGACGATTTAGTGCAACGATTATTAAACCCGCATAAACAGTAGTCCATGTACAGGAACCCGCGGAACAGTTTATTCTAGAAGATTTTATGATCAGTTCCTATTTGTAGATCTTACTTAATCTAACATCGTCAAGAAGAAAGACTACAATTAGGATATTTTTATTGATGCAAGGAATAAATTTTGAAGCCCATTCAAGGACAGAACCATCTATCTGTTTATTACGTCTTACCTTCTTCCAAACTATGAGTTGGAATAGTTCTCAATAATATTTGCTTAGATATATCCCCACTCTTTCTCCCACTACAAAAATTTATTTGAAAAACCATTTCAGTGAGAAAAAAATTTAAATAACAAAATTATCCTTTTAAAAAATTATTTAACTATATTTGTTTTGATACTTTTTTTCTAGTATGTTTAAAAAAAACATGAATTCATTAAAGGAGAACGAACGGTTCTTGTAATTTTATTCTATATAGTTTGTTTTTTTTGATGGAATCGACAAAACTTAAAATAAAATATGAATCATATTTATGATATGAATAAAAATAAAAATGATATTATGTCTAATTATTTGAACGAATAATTTTTAAATTATATATACATTTTGTTATTATAAATTAAAAATATAATTTTTTCAAGTATAGAAAATATAATTACTTTAGTGTTTATTTAATTTTGTTATATATTCAGTCACAAAATGTTAATTAAACAATTTTTGACAATAGTCCAACTGTTATTATTATCATTAGTATCATCATTATCATTTTAGTGCAGACATCAAGCAACAAGCATCGCACACAGTTAGTGATAATCATTTAATTTGTTTGAATTGTTATAATTTATATTTAAATAAAATTTCACACACGTGCTTTGAATTTAAAATATTTTATCCACTACTCAAAAAATTCATAAAACATTAGTCATTGAAATTCACTAAATATTGGTGCATTATGTTTTCCTGAAACATTAACTCAGAGAGTAAAGCTTGTAGCGGTGGAAGTATGTAGCGGTGTCGCTTCATCATTAACGTATTATTATAATTTTGTTCTTCATTTTTTATTTGTTGCATTTCAACTATAACTTCCCTCTATTATCACGGTTGCTGTGAATGTTAACAACCTTGGTAATCTACATATAAAAATAATAACATTTCATAAATCAAATTAATAAAGATCAATTATATCTTTTTCATCTATTTATTATTTATTTAAATAATAATTATTTAATATAAACAACATCTACCTTACCAGCTCAACAAAGTGTTTAAATGAGCGAAGGAATAAAAATTATAATTATTCCCTTGGGCCTTGAGATATATTGTCAAAGTTTCCTTCCCCAACCCCCGTGACACACCCTTAAGTCTGTAAGTTTCGTGTTAACACTCCGATGAACAATATATATATTCAGCCCTTGCCCGAGATTCCAAAATAATACTCTCGGCGAGGCACGGCAAGACGTAACGACAGCGAGAATGTATTCGCAGCGCTTGGTTTTGCTCGTGCCGACTAGTTAAAGAAAGCGAGCGACAATTGCGAGCGCGATGAGTACTATCTCGTTTACGCTCGCAAAACAACGTGGATTTTAACCAATCAATAACGTCTACAACTATCGCATTATCGCAACTATCGCAGAACTGTATTACTGACAGAACACTCTCGACAAGACACGGTCAGAGTGTACACGGTTCCAATCGCGGCTCCTCGCCGAGCGTACTACCGACATGAGAGTCAGAAGTTCTTGATTTAATGAATTACCTCTATCAGTGTATAACAAAGCAACCACTGGAGTATTTCTTCTTAAACAAATCGCTAAGAACATAAACAAGTCAAATACCCCAAAATCGGAAAGTTTTCCTAGTCTTTGATTTCGAAAAAATTGTATTGATTAAAATAGAGATGATATATATATATTTATCTATTGTTGCAGAGCTTAAAATTGACTACTAAAAACTCTCGGAATGTTTTCTGATTCGTCAATTAGATTGTCTAGTAGGTAATTTTTTAATTACTTCAATTAAAACACCTTCAAAAATTAGTCTAGTTTTTTACCAGTTATGGATATTTTCTCTTTACTAACCAAAATAACCAACGTTTCATTTTTGAAGGAAATTTGATACTCAAAAACTTTCAAGATTTAATTTTGTAGAATCATGTCTCCGTAAAACAAGAAATTGGCCAAGAAACTGCTATTGAGAGTGTGCGATTCTCGTAAGAGAAAACCTCAGAATGTAGTAAAAACCGGGATCTATTTATTCCGAATTCATTAGTTTTTCCAAAAATGTTTAGAATAAAAGTTGTTTATTATAAAAACGCCGAAAACTTCAGTAAACTACTCTATCGACGCTCTTGTAGTGCCGATAGAGTACACCAGTTTTGATCATAAGAGTACAATCAAAAATATTAATTAAAGAATCTAAAATGATGACACGAGCTCTCTTAAATGAAAAAATACCAATTTTGTTGTTGTTGTTTATGAAATGACTAATGAAATTCAATAAATAATTTTTGATTGTTCATATGAATGGAATCTTACGACGAGAAGTCACGGCGAGTACCTATATAATACTTTACATAGTGTATTTTTATTAGTTGAGAGTGGAAGGAGAAAAGAATTGATGGTCAGGTGTGTACAAGTAACAGTTCTATTGGTGGGAAGGGTCAGTGGCGCGCCCGAACCAACGGATATTGCCGCATACCATCATCAGAAAATATTGTTGGAATGTGGTCTTCTAAATACATACATACATATTATACACACACATATTTATATATAAACATATACTGCAAGGCATCACCATAAGAAGATGGTCAACAACGTCGATATATACAAATTCTTCTGCTCTGGGTAGAGACTTGGTGAATGAACATTACTGGGAGGTGAAATTTCCAATCAAATACATTTTAGTATAATATAAACATTAAAAGTGTGGGAAAATTTTCTCACACATAATCTCCTCACCCTCTAAATGAGAGTATGCTATGCTATGAAGAAGTTCACTTTGTATCGGAAAACGATAAAAATTTCCACGATTGGAATTTATTGGGTAACAAACATCTCGTTTCCGTGCATCTTTTTCGAATGATTGAAGTTTTGAATTATTAACTTGTTGAGTAATGAAAACTACAAGCCAAAAAAAATGTTGAAATGTGATTTTCGTTACCCAACAATTCATACCCATAAGGAGCAAATTGAATCACTAAACCTTTTACCAATCTATGATACCCAAAAATGATAATTTTAGTCGTTACTGATGCGCTCTATAGGGAAGTCTCTTCCGTTGAACAACAGTAATTTTGCTTTTACGAGTGTAAAACTAAAATATAACGAGACCAAAATGAAATAAAAAGATTTTACCTTCAAACTTCCATTGGAAAATCTGCCTACATAGCAGGTTTTTCAAGTGCAAATGTATCAGGAAATCTTAGTAGAAGTTTAATTTCTCAATTATTTCATTTCGATGCTCCAAAAACTAACATGGAGGTTGAAAAATCCCCTAAAAAAAGTAACATTTGTGCAGTTATATTAGGCGATATTCTATTTAGCTATTAAGTATGCAGAACACAAATTCTTCCATGCCATAAACGCAGGAAATTTCTGATATTTATTGGAATATCCCGAGTATATTTCAACGTTTTTCAACTAAAAATATCTATTTTGCAAAATGTTTCCAACGTAAAGTGCAATAACACTGTCTAAAAAGAATATATATTTTGTATTTTTAGGGGGTAATGGCCGCATTATTGGGTTACATGACCTATCTTTTACTAATCTATACTTTAATAGAACATGAGACAACATAAAAATAGTTTTGCTATTCGAAAATTAGCAACTTTATCTCAATCATCCCAAACATTTTTTTAAAATAATCTTTGGCCACGTAATTAAGTAGGTCAGTCATTAACCATTAAATAATATGTTGAAAACTTATTTTTGGATAAAAAAAACATCATGATAAATAAATAAAAATATTTGAGATATTTTTGAAATATCTGTACACAGAAACGATATTATTTCTCTACAGGTAAAAATATCTTAGCTATTGTTAAAATTTCTTGATCTAAATATATATTTAAAAAGAATAAAAAATAAAATAAAATAAAAGAAGCTATTTTAAACCACAAACGGAAATGAAAGTACAAAGTACAAAAATATTTATAAAATAAATAATTTATTTTATTTTTTGCTTTCGTATTTTTCAAACATAAAAAAAAACGGTTATTGATCTTTTTTTTTTTTATCAAAATAATATTATTGAATTTTTTTAAATTAGGCATTTTATTATGCCATCCTCCATAATTTTATACAATTTAGCTGAAAAAAAAGTATTTGTAAGTAAATATTATTGAAACTTGATAAATTCTTTGGTGAGAAAATTTGAAAGATTTTTTATGATAATGCGTATTAAATAAATTACTTAGAACTATTTTCATAATTAAACCCAACAAAATTATATATGTATATAAGATTGTTAAATGTCCGGTGTGCTCTACCGAAAGTATTTGAACAGCTATAGGCATAAGGAACGGTAAGATTTCCATGAATTCATAACTAAAAATCATTAGTTAGTATAGAAACCACAAAAAAACACAAAATTTAAAGGAGTTTTCCAAGTTTTTAATATTCGAATAAAACGTATTGATTAAAACTTTAAAAGCATAAAATTTTCCATTTAAAACACTTCGAAAAAAAACTATAAAAAGATTTATATTTCGGAATACTTCCAGGTTTTCCAACCTAATTTATCATACTATTTCTCGATTTTCTTTTAATTCTAAGACCTGTAGCTCTTTCCGTTCAAAAGATACAGCACCCAAAAAATGAGCCTAAATTAACGATAAGATATAGCACTGTAGTGAAAAGTCCGAAAGTCTCCCTTAAATCTCGGCCTTGCGCACTACCGTGCTCTAGATAAGTAATTACTGTTGAAGATCTGGAAATAATTGAAATAAAACAAGTATATACAACTATTTTTATTCAAATTTTGGAACTGATGCAGATGAAATTTAACCAATTTTAAAATTCCCTGATTATCAGTGATTCTTATATTTTCTGGCCCAGTAATATTCCTTGATAATTCCCAATTCGTAGCCACCGTCTTGTAACTGTTACGAATTAGTGGAAATCTCGAAGCTAGCTCCTTGCTCGGGCTGTGAACTTTATTTCAAAGCGATACATGATACGTTTTTTAATATGATAATATATTTTACAAGAGCTCACTATAGAAACTTGAGTCTCAGATCAAAATTCAGAGGAATAGTTTTAGAAAACAGTTGTTTGAAACAAAATTAAAGAAAAAATGCGAGAAATATAACGTAAAGTTAGCGATCATTTTTCAAAACTTTATAGTTGATTTGTGCCTTATTCATTCGGTTTCCGAGAAAATGTTTCAAATAAAAGATGTCAGTTTATAAGAAACAACTTTTATCCAAATCATTTTTTCGAAAGTTGAATGAATAAGGCACAAATCAATTATAGTACAATTTTGAAAAATGAGCGCTACTTTTGTACCCATAGTACAAAAACATTGGAATTAATATGAAGTTAATCTTTTTTAAATAGTTATTTTAGGATAGTCGAAAATCTGTGATTATTCTGTTGATGTTTCAACGGTTTTCGCCTAGTTATAATAAATAAATAATAATTACTTAGCTTGTTAAAAAAAACATCGCAATTAACATACCTAAGACAATAATAAAAAGATACGCAATATATTCTTCACTCTAAAATTACTCAAATACAAGGCCATTTTATATTAAAAACATAATTTTAAAGAGAAAAAAACAAAAATATTCTAATAAAAACAAGCCTAATATTTCATACTAATATATAAAATGAAAATCCTACGCGCCAAAAGTTGTATTTGTCTACACTTCTGTTGAATGTTCCATGTTCAAAAACATATCAGACCTCGAGGCTGAAATTATAGCAGGATCCAATTGTTTTCAGATTTGATCTATATAAAAACCAAATTTGTTTTTAAGGCATACGAAATTTTTATATTTTGTCAAAAAATCATAAATTTATTCGCCTTGCATATGAAATATTATATTCAAAATGAAACGTGTAGAAAGCTTGTATCGAAAAATGTATACCGTTGTTTTTTTCAACGGGTTTTCCATCCATATACAAATAAATTCATAGAAAATTGTAACAAATATTTTAGAAATTTTATTTACAGAAAACATTCAAGAAAACAGAAAGTACTTGAAACTGAATTATTGGTAACCTTGGATGAACGATATGAAATGGCGCAGTTGAAAAGAATGATAAATATTTAGCCTACTTTTTTTTTGTTACCGTTTTGTTGTTTTTTTTTATCAAACCATGCATTAGAAAAAAAATAATATAATTAAATTTTTTAACAACACACGAATATTAATATTTTCCCACAAGATAATAAATAATTCGCGCTTTTTCTTAAAAAAAAATATATATATATATATATATATATATATAAAAACAACAAAAATTGAATTCTTACCAAAAAAAAAAAAATGTAACGGAAAATAATCTTTAATTATTTCCGGAATAAAACTTCAGACTTAGTTACTAAGAATTTAAATTAGTTATAAGTATTAATGAATTCCGATGAATCATAAAAATATATAAAAAAAATTTTAATTAAAAAATAATTAAGGCACGCACATGTTTATTTTTTATTACTAAAAAATCTTCACAAAACTGTTTGAAAAAACACAAACAAGCATGCGCATTTGTAACCTACTATTAGAAGAGAGAAAAAACAGGCTTAAAAAACTAGTATTTGAAAAGTGACATCATGGGAAAAAATTAGAACGTGGGATTCATGAGCAAGACTAATTCATAAATGAAATTATTTTTAACAAATAATTAAAAGGAATGTAATTATATTTAATTCGTGTTAAGTTCATCAATCTTTCGAAAATTTCATGAGACAAACAAGTTATTCAAAGGCGGAGGATGATATGACGCGCTGTTGGTAGTAAATAACTAAGCAGTGCTAATTTATTTTTGTATCATAGACATACACAACAATTCTCTAAAGGGCTTTGAACTTTTCAACAAATAGACAACAAGCTTTATAAACATAAACAACATATGCGCTTCAATTTTTTTTTTTTGAGCGATGGGATAGAATTAATAGTTTTAACACAACTACGCAAAATAGGTAAAAATAAACTTCGCTAATTCTAAATTTAACTGAGTTTTGAGTGAACAACAAAAAAAAATAAAAAAATATCTTACTTAATAAATGATTTCCGGTTAGGAGATATCCTGTCAATGGTTGTGTTGTCTGGGATTCAGCCATGTGGAGATGTGTCGATCAAAAGTAGAGAGAGGCGAACACGTGTGTAGCACAACTATACATATAAGCAAAGCACACACAAAATACGAAGGCTAGCCGACTTCCTGTTCTCAGAAAAAATAAACTGTGTTTATTCACAAAAACTTCCAACTACGGGTATAACGGATATCAAAATGTCGAAAGTAGTTTGATGCACCAAAAAATATTACCAAAACGCACAGTCTCAAAAAATATGAAGCTTTTTCAGGGAAAAATCCACACACAAAATTTTTGCTTTCCACAAAAATAAATCACAATATCCAAAAAAAAAAAAAATTATAAAAATTTATTCCACACTACACAACCATCACGTAATGTTTGCGCCATTTTCGAGACGAAAAAATTCCATTTTTTTTCTCTTCATAAAAATTCCACAATTTATTTTCACACAAAAATATTCAAAAATAACAACTACACAAATAATATAATAATCGTCTAATAATATAATATTACTTTGGTTATTAACACAGATAAATGCTCGCCGTCTAGCCAGAGATATGTCGTTCCACACTAAAACATGACTGAACGCATACACACAAAGGAGTGAGACGCAGAACGGAAACTCACCATAGTCTCCCTCCTCTTTACAAAAGAGAATAAAAAAAAAATCGTCATATACACTCTACAATTTTACCTCAATGTGTACCCCTCCATGTATATATATGTACTACTACAAAACATATACACTGTCTCCGACCTCACCTAATCCACATATAGACTCGACCAGAAATGCGCATGTGTATACAATTTCCATTCTCAGTGTTCATCATAATATCATACAGTTTTTGTATATTTATAAAATTCTACTATTTTAGAATAGTTAGTTCGTTGTCACCACATATGTATTTTAATTTTAAGTGCGCGCGTTTTTTTGTCTCTTTTTTTTATAGTTAGTTCATTATGAATTTTGTCTAGTCACATGGTTTGTAGTTGTATCTTCATTAAAAAAAAACAATGCCGTTAAGTAAATTTTACTAATCAAGTTAATTGGCGATAAATATATTGAAGACGATGATAGTTCGATAATGTATTAACCCGGAAGACAACACATCTTTTCACAATTTAATATGGTTACTGATACGTTTTTTTTCCCGCGTCTTTTAGTAAACAAACCAACAGCACTAGAGTCGTCGACTACTTAGAATATGATGATGAGTGGTGTGTAAAGTCATGATTATGTGTGCGGTAGAATCACTATAAAACCAGTATAGATAATAATAATATAATAATGGGTATATTATATTGTAAGAAATATTTTTGTTGACAAAACCTGTACGCAGTCTCCAATATATGTGTGGTATAAGCTACCATATATTCATATTATTATATAGAAAGCATTGATCCAGAGTTAAGTTTTTCACTTCATACATACGAAATATCTACACACACATATTTTGTGCGTTTATTGTTTACTAAATATATTTTGGGATTTTATTTTAAACTCTGACATAATCAGTAGAAAATTGAGACATAAATTTGTTGAACTTTAATTTACAGAAAAAAATAATAGGGAAGTTTTATTCTGGTAAGCATTTTTGTATTGCGAGTTGCACACTAATTTCCTGTAGGTTATAAGATTACGGTATAATCGTATTATTTTTGAATGTTCAATTATTAATTAATACGGATAAAAAGTTCACAATTTACGATGGAGAAATAGTTCAATTGGAACATTCGCTATAGGTACGGTTAATATTCCTCTATCAATAGTAAGCTAAGGACAGCTCACAGCTGCAAAGCTTTTAAAAGAAACACTTAGAGGCCCTAAAGATTTCCAGCCAACGATTTCAACGAATTTAATATATGTTGTAGGACTTGAGTACATAAAATAAATTTCTCCATCCGGACAGGATTCAAGATAAAGATAGTTCAAAAAGTTTCACGAGAATGGGAGCAAACTTAGATTTTAATTTAAAACCGATGTCTACTTTTCAAGGTATAGATTAGATTCGAATCAAGAGCAAGTCTTATAAAGAGCTTTTGTACCGCGATCTATTTGATCTATTTATTGTACCTCCTTTCCTCCAAAAAAGTTACAGAAGTCCTATAGTCTTGATAAACGTAAGGGTATCTCTTGATGACACTTCATTGATTTCACTTGGCTGGAGATCTGTCCATCCCAAAGGCGTCTTTTAAGAAAGAAGATTTCGAATTGACGTAGAATGTGAATTCCGACAAAATCAAATCTCTTCATGACAAAATCTGCAGAAATCATTCCCTGTGAGATTGCTCAAGTTACTGAACATAAAAAGCAAACAAACGGTTCTACAGCCCGATGTATGCCATGACCTCCTCCACTATGGTTCTCCTATTGACTTGCTTATCCATCCAACCAATCATGCCCATTGTCTTGGTGTGACACAGTAGTCTCATCGCAATCATGGTCTTCCTCTTCTTCGTGTAGCATAGATTTTGGGGTTCTGGATTCTTATCGGCATGCGTGTCTCGTCAATCTGTACTATATGATCGAACCACTGGATCCGTTGTGCCTTAATAAGTTACTGAACATAGTAGCACCAAAAGTTACATCTAAGACATAGTTTTTCTCGATAGATAAACTAACAGCTAATAACATCAACGTATTGGACACGATTTAAAGAATCCAAAGAGAAAAAAACAAGTTGTACCACTCACGTTACGTCACCAGGTGTGTGTGCGACGACTAGTGTAATACCGGACACTTAAGACATGATCGAAAAAAACAAACCTGTGTGAACCTGAATTGACATACAGATTACCATTTTATGTGATTTGTAGTATATACATAGTATAGTATGTTGTGTTGTGTTGTGTGTGTATGGATGGAACGAAAGTTTTTTGCACTCAACAGAAAATTTGCATAAACACAATAACTAACTCTCTATGTGAATGTGAACGAGAGAAAACAAACAATCATCATACAACAAGAACATTTGGTCGGTCGAAAATGGTATAATAATATAGCTAAGATATTTTATTCACCCAAGCTGGTTTTATAGCAATGATGTCTAGTCAAATTATTATTATATACAAACTCTCAAATCCAAAGAAGAAGAAAACTACTATATATATATATATGTGTGTGTATGTAATACAATAATATAGGGTTGAAAAACCGACCTTGAACGATGGTGGTAGTAAATTCAAGGGAGCAGTTAGCGTTCATTGCACGCAGAAATATCGATTTAGAGTATAGCGCGCGCAAAGCCAAAATATTAACCAAATATATATGTATATATAGATATATATTTTTGTACTACCTATATATAGTAGGTTTGTGTGATGATTATGATTGTTATTATTTTGTTTGAATTTCAAAAGAATTTTTATTCCCCAATCCATATATCAATGCTTACACACACACACATTCATGCATACAAGCAAGGACAGTCAGTCAGTCAGTCAGTCTGTCTGGGTGAACATATAGAGAAAAAAAAATCACAAATTTAATTTAATTGAAATTGATCAAGTTTGTTCTTGGTAATTTGTTGTTACATCTAGAGAGAAATTGTCTTTCTTTTTAAAAATGTTTTATTTAGTTAGTCATTTTCGTATCTTGTTTGCTTCAAATCTTTTGCAACCGACTCTTTTCCACCTACTTCTCTACTGAACCGATTTTCATGAAATTTTGCATACGTATTTAATTCTTTTAGCAATAAAATAATATGGTAGCATTGAGATGATCTTCTAATGATGTAATTCGGAAATCTATACATATAAAATGCTTTGTCCTGAATAACTGACTGGCGGATCAACGCACAGACTAAACCGCTGATCGTAGAGACCTGAAACTTGGAGGGTGTGTTCTTTGTATGACCTAGGCATCCGATAAGAAAGGATTTTCCGAAATTCTACCCCTAAGGGGGTGAAAAACGGGGTAAAGTTTGTATGGAACAACGTGATTCCTTGGTCCAATCTACTTCAAATTTTGCATAAACATTCAGTACTTAAATACTAAGTAATATAAGGTCTGTAAAATTACAATTTTCGTGGGCGAAGCTGCGACGGGCAGTGCTAGTATGGTATAAAATAGAAATTAGAAATTTTAGTGGAAAAACGTTGTGAAAGATTATCGGACGTCTTCAGCCTTAAAAAATTAGGTAAAAACAAGGGAGAATAACAAGTAACTGAGTTAATTGCTTAAATATCCGGTATTATATCCTGAATTTATGTAAAAAAGTTTACAACAAGGAACATTTTTTGTCCATACGCTAATCTCTGAGAAACTAAAAGTCTGATTTAAGAAATTTTTTTTGCGTTACATAGCCCGTTTATTTAGAAAGATTATAGACTATAAAAAGTTCGCATTTCATGCATCTGGGTCACGTGTCAGCTACCCTAAAAACCTAACTTTTAAACGTTGCTACATAGAGGAAATCTTTAAAAAAAAATGTTTATCTAATAAAAACCAATAACTTTGTAACATTTTTTCGTATAACAAATAATTTAGGACCATTTTCAAAGCCTGTGCGGGCATCTAGTATTCTATGTATAGGGTGCGGCATTCGGCTTTGTTCAAAAAACCGCACCCTTCTAGCATGAATAGAAGTAAAATTGAGGTAATTTTTGTTTTTCCCATTTTCGGGGGGTTGTGTTTGAAAAATTAATGTTTTCCGATTCTTCTAGCATGCCTAGAAGTAGGTTAGAATTTGTATACGTAAGTGAGTGAGTGAGTGAGTTACACAAAGGGCTCTATATATTATAGGATATCGGGTACAATAATTTTGAACTCTATATACATCTCTATAACAATCTTCAAGAATATTCATCAATAATTCTCTTCATCGTATTATCTAAAATAGTTATATTATAATATTCTTTATAATACCAATTGGGTGCTTTAAATTACTCAAAGTCATAAATCAAATATCCATCCAAGAAATAGTTAATTTATAAATAAATTTCAATTATGTAGTTTATATTATCGACATTGAACCGTTATTCCTCCCATATAAAAGCATAAATAAGGGTAATTATTTCACTTATTTCAATTATTTCAACAAAACATAGACAATTATATTTTATTCTTATCTATATACACTCCCATTCATAAAAAATGAACCAGTTAAAACATTCTTAGTGTTATTGTATGTAATATATATATATTTACTAATATATACGATTAGAATGTACTGACTTACTGGTGGTTCAATTTTTATGAACGCGAGTGTATATATTTTACGACTAGTGTGTACTCTCATATCATCATATATGTGTGTATTTACAGCTATTGTTTGTACTCGTATTATTATTTAGATGACAAAACGAAATAATAATTGAAGGAAGGTCAATTTCTAAAGTCTTCAAATTAATTATAATTTCGAAGAAAAGCCGATTTCGATCAAAGATGGCACAATAGAATAGATCTTCTACAACTGCAGAAGCCTGCAGGGTGTCAGATATAGAATGTTTGGGTCCGAAACTTTGGATCCATCAATCCTGAGAGCATTCCCGGCGGAGAAGTTGTGGGCCTTCTGTGTGACGTCTGGCCTCGACAGAATACTATAGCTTCATCTGCTTAAAATAGCACCTCTTACCCGGACGTCTCGCCTTCGGATGACAGGTTGTTCTCAAGGAGGGCACGGAGGACCCCCAGGTGCTAGGGACCCGTTTGCGGTACCCCTCTTTCTGATTATTATTATTATAATCTTTTAAAATTTATACTCCACATGTTTCTAATATCACGTTGTATCCAAGCATTTTGTTCTTTCCAGGCGCGGATCTAGAGTTAAAGTTTGGAGGGGGTCAGAGATTGAAGTTTCAAGACTCAACATTGAACATATAAAAAATAAAAAATTAATAGAATTTTCTACGAAAATTGAAAAGTAATGGCAGGGTTAAATAAATTGAAAGACAATTATAAACCTAAGAAAAGCAAAAAAGTTATATTATAAATTTTATTTCATGTTTAACGACAAATTCTAATCTTTGATTTTGCAACTGACGTGATAATGTCATCGACATCAAAGGTCTCGATGGATATTCAGTAACGCGAAACCTGTATTTAGTAAATCTAAACTGTGTGTCTAATCTTCTAGTGTACGTTTGAAACATCGCTCTATCTATTGAAAAGTTTTTTTCTTGAGGTCAAGTTTGCAGATTTTTCTCAAACCATTATTTTCCGGTGTTATTGTACAAAGATATTCATAAGAGCTCATGTATTTTTGCATAACTTTAATTAATTATATCTCTTAAACAATGTGGTAAAAAAATCTGATTTATCTACCTTAAATACTTTTCTGTCATAAAATTCTTCCTTTTTGGATGGTTTATCGCTAACAGCTTTTAAACGTGGTCGTGTACATCGATAGAAAATGATCCACGGAAAGAGGATCAAAAACTGCAACTACCGAAGAAAATATCGAGAAGACACAATATGGTTCTAGATGATTGACGATTAGAGGTGTATGAGATAGCTAAAGCTGAAGGCATCTCAGAAGAAAAGGTATGAAAAACCTTTGTTTGTGCAAGATGGATGCCGCATTTTGTTAAATCACAAACAAATGAGAAATCGATTTTCTCAGCAATGTTTGTGCCGTTTAAAGAATAATCCAACCGATTTTGTGCTCGAAAACAGCCAAAATTTCAGCTCGTTCAACAAACGTACGGGCTGACATGCGGAAATGAAGTCTAGGTGATTTTATAGCAATATTTTAAACCGATACAAAGTTGGTACTAAACTTCTAATACTCATAAATTTTATATACTATATAAAGAATATAAAAACATGAGCTTTTGATTAAAATAAACACTTTTTTAACATATGTTAAATACGTTATACAGTATATGAGATTAAGTTTACTATAAATTAAAAAAAAACTACCATTAATTACTCGAAAATGTTGTAATGAAAATGAATTTAAAAAAAAAAGTTTATTATACGTAATTTAAAATACCGGAAACTTAATTACTAAACCATTATTATACATTTTTTTTTCTTCTAATATTTATTATAAATACAATTTATTTTCAAGATTAAATCAAATAACAATTTAAAGGATTTCAACAGTTTTTTGGACACTAGTATAGTGTAAAATATATGTACAGAGAGTTCATTAAGTACTGACTATGGAAATACCTTTAAGTTTTAAAGGAGAGAGTTCATTTGAAATCAAATTAGTCTCATAAACTAGTGTCGAGAGTATCTTGTCTCGAAAACATATAAGTGTTCTTTTAAAACCAAAAGTACTAACATATACTTTCAGGGCTATCAAGCGTTATTTTTGGTGTCTTGGCGTTGTGTATGCTGACAAAGCACGCTAATAGCTGAGTTCCAGGATAGACACCACACTCACAGACGGTTTCTCTATCGAGGGAAGACAGCAGAGCGTCAGCACTAAATCTTACTAAATTCAAAAGCGAACACTGTATACGCGTCTGTTTATTTATCTGTCATGTGAACCGGAGTTTTTTAGAGTGTTCTATTGCTTTTTTAATTATTTGAATGTTTTAAATCTTCTTTTTTACATACATAATCTTATTAGAACAAACCTACATTATCGACATACTTTATCAAATTGTCAGGAGATTTTTTATCCAACCATTTTTTGTTGGTTATAGTTCTGAAAGATCTTTACATACCTTGATTGTATGAGAACTCTAGGTGAAAAAGATTTTATACTTTGAAAGTGGAGCAAATGAATATCAATAAATGAAAATAGACAACTTAGATGAAACTTACCACACAAAAAATATGAGGAAAAAGGGAAACAACACTCACCTGAAACAGAAAAATTTATTGTTAATAAAATAAATAAATAAACTTGGATTAAGATTAAATTTTAAAATTTTCCCCAATTAGCAACGAGTATGAATGTACACGAATGTACACGCACCATATTAGCAACGAGTCATTATTAGCTAATTCATACAATGATGACTACTTTGTAGTCGAAATACGTATTTATAAAATACAAATAATTAATCTAGGAATTGAGACCAATTTTCCAATTTTATGTCAAAAAACGTAGAGTGTCTCTTTGATAAACTTTATATTGGATCAAGATATTCGCTTATAAGCACTAATGAATGGCCTTCAACAGATGGCTTTTTCGTCCAGTTTTATGAATATGTAAAACGGGGTATAGTTCATGATATTTTTATCAAATAGCACCGCGTACTCGATAGCTCGATTATAAATAGATTTTAATGGTATAAAGGTTCAAAAATCTCGATAGTTGAGACAACAAATGTTATAATTTGAATTCGAAATACAAAATTTTCATACCGGAAATACAGGGAATTCGACATTCGACTGTGAGATTTATTTTGATGTGAAACATCTAATGAGGCGGATTAGACCGGCTGTTGGCCTGGGGACGCGTGACATTACATATAACATATCAGTTTTAAAAAGTTGCTGATGGATGGCAGTACATATACAAGTTAAAAAACTCACTATACAAAATAGTTTCGATAGTTTACATTTTCCAGTCGTCCCATGACGGCTCAATTTTTTATTTTTTTAGAAATTAATAAAGCAACTTTAATATTGCGAAAATTTAAAAGGTGATTCGACCTTCAATAATTTACAAATTTTCTGTATCGTAAAGCATATTTATAATATATATAAAACACATATTATTGATTTATTATAACATGGAGAGTGTCGTTCGCTACTATATTTTACTTATATACAATTTATACAACCCAAAAGCCAAAGTTCAAAAATATTCACATACAAAATATTAAAGTTCAATAAACTCGAGAAAACTCTGTTGTTTTTTTTTCTATTTTAATGTGAAAATTTGTATTTTCCGGAGGTTTTACCAAATACAGAATAAAAAATTATCACTTAATTATAGTACAATGAATGGACATTATTATTATTTGAAAAGTGTTTTTTCTGTTAACAAACTCATTAATTCAAGACATCAAATTAGAATATTTTTAGCGGGGCAATTCTTATTACTCCTTCTCTCACTTCTTATTTTCGATTAAAAATCATAATAATGCTCTGATAACCTTAACTCCTCACCCTTTTTTAGCGAATTTCCTCTAATGGAAATGCAGAAATTGTTTTTGTACCGATGATAGGTTTCTTCAAATCCAATGATCCTACCTGCTAGACGTTAAAAATGACCATCGTTAAAATTTATATATATATATATATATATATATACAGTTTTATTCCGATTGGAATGAAATTTGGTATTTGAAACACTTTTTTCCCCCTTAATATTCGAAGAATCGAAAAAGTTATAAGTAGTAAAGTTGTAGGTAATTACTTTTACTATAATTTTCTTTCCAATCATTTTTTCTGTTACACTAATATTTACAGAAATATTTATCATTTAATATTGAAAGTTAAAATTGTAAATATTTCCGTACACATTAGAGTTTGAGAAAAAATAAGGAAATGAATTGTAGCAAACATCATTTTCTACAACTTTACTACTTATACATTTTTCGATTGTTCTAATATTAAGAGAGATATTTTATATTTTGTGTTTTCTTCTTTCTCTATGCCCCCCCCCCCTTTCACCCTTTCCCCTTGACTTATGCCATTTATTAATAAAATTTGCCTTACAAATACTAAAATCATATCAGATACGACATTTCATTTTGATCAAACTAAAATTGTGACTACTAAAGAGTATTTTATGTATTCTAAGGAAATTCGCTAAGTTGACACAGCTCCTGCGTAACGAATTTTTTGATTAGGGAAGGTAACACAAATGATACCAGTCCAAGTGGTCGAGCAGTCTAAGACGTTATGTCTGCGCAGTATGCCTACTTGGAAACTACTTGGAGGTTATGGGTTCGAATCCCGACATCGGCAGTTTGTTAATGTTAAAAAAAAGGGGAGGTTAATTAACTAAACTGTCGGCGTATGGATAAGAACGAAGTAACCGGCTATGTTTGAGAAGGTTTTCTGCAGTTTCCTTCACGAACTCCAGATGAATATCGGCATAGTTCCTATCATAGTCGGCTGCAGCCGCATATCCTATTCTATAAACAAAAATTCCTTCCACTCCACTCACATCTTTAGGCATCACAATGGACCTTATGGTCGAAGTGTAGCCCGTCCATGGTAGCCGCTCCAACCTATCTATCTAACACAAGTGATATGATGATAATGCTCTTTGACCATCACAGCGAGTAAGACTTGAATGGCTACACGCACATGTAAAACTAATAAGCAAACTACCTTGTTCTTAAATGTAAATAGTAGGATGGGATGGTTGCTTGGTAGATATTGGATGGATGATGGAATGATTCTAGCCGCCGCGCCGTGCCGACTAACTGACTGAGCGCGCGGCCAGAGGCATCACACATTCCATTGTCGCAATCAAAGCACAAAGCAACACTACACACAAATCTCTGAACAAAACCAAAAATGAATTATTGTATTTTTTTTTTATATCTAGTTATTATTGTTCATTTTTATACAACAGTAGAATCAAATAAATTCCGTCCTCCCTTCTTCGCTCGTCTTTTGATAAAGGGTGTCCCAATAAAAAATGTATCCACAACTTATTTTCTGATAACTTGTATTGGGTTCGTTTTCGGATTAAACTTTGAATTTGACAATGTAGATAAAGCAGCGAGTTACGAACATTTATTCTAAAATGGTGGTATAAAAAACGTGGTATAAATTCAGAATTGAAACAGATGTCCGTAAGTGCAACTATTGAGATTCTGTCAAGATATGGCGGAGTAGCTAATTTATTTTCAAAGAATGCAAGGGTTATTGTTGTCACTCTCAGGGTTTTTAGGAGGACTATAGGTGTCACTAATCAGGAAAGCGATTAATTGAAGAGTTCGTCGATTTTCTGTAGGAGTGAGTGATCTTACTTATTCAAGAGTTTAACCACTATTTTTTTATCTAATGTGCAAACCAGCTTGATGAAACTCTGTCTGAAAGATGTGTTGAAGATGGTCAGCTTTGGCTTTTAAGGCCAAACTTGATAAAGCTTTAAAAAAAATTAGCTTAGACGTATGAAACCAAGACTTGTGTATTATAAGGTACTATGTATCCATGAATATTCAAATGTTTGCTTCTGTACTGATTAACTAAAGATCTCTTGACTCAAGAATCTCGAAATTCTTAAACTGAAATGATGATTTCTTTGGTCCAAATGAAACTTTTTAAAGAAGTAATGATATATTTCAGTTAAATATATATACTTCAATTAAAGAAGCTGCATAAACTTTCTCTTCTTGAGTTTTTTATTTATTTTTTAATAAGAAAAATACTTTTTTTTTACAAAAATTTCATTTTCTTGACTAAAGAATCACAAGAGTATTTGGCCAAGAAAGACTCTCTTACGCCAAGACTAACGAACTCTAGAACTTTAAACACCGTTCAAGAATTACAGTTTCTTCGCTCAACTAAACATATGTTTTTGGTTCGACTGCGTAGTCTTGAATGAAAACAAGGGTCTCTTTATTGAAGCAAATATTTTGAAGAAAATATATTTTCTGGAGGAAAGAAATTCCTTCTTTCAGTGTGCAGTATATAAGTAATTAAAGATGTCCTAGCTGCAATTCTGACTAAATAATTGATATTATAATGAAATGTGTCAAACGTGAGTTGTTTGTTTTTGTAAAAAAACGAACATTGTATATCTTGGGGGAGGGACTTCATAGAACGATGATTACGCTTGTAGCGGTAACGCTCCTAAAAACAATTATGCTTTCTTTTAGAAACCATTGCTTCTCAACTATATCCTCCCCAAGTTACCACGGTAATTGTTATTGTAAATTATCTTGGTAACTATCAACAAATATAATCATTTAATATTTTCAATAAAAATAATTTATATCTTTCTCACACGCTCATTGCCGAACTGGAAATCACTTTTTAGAATATGGTCAAAAAATTTCAGTTCGTTATCTCTTTTAAGACAATTCCTTCACCTTTATCTAAAGAAAATAGATGTGGATTTGATGGTCATTTAAAATGTGTGCATACATTTGTTTTGGGACAAACTGTACTTAAAATAGATGGTCAATATTATTACCTACTGATATGAAAATTGGTTTGGGATCGTATATAATTTAAAGATCAATAATTTTTGTTTTTAATTTACATTCTTTTAGTTTTTATTATTATAGACATTAGATCTAATCGGGGCATGGCGTTACAATACATGTTTAGATCTTGATATGCTTTTTAAAGTATCTTACACGTCTGCCTAGGCGCATTCACAAAACTGTTAATTTGTTTATGTAAATGGAAAGCTGACTATGTTTTAAGTACCACCAAGATATTTCTTCATGAATTATTGAAACGACCTTGTTCTGTTTTCAAGTAGGATAGGTAGATAAATAGGGAATATGCATGAAAATTTTTTTTCACTTCAATTGAAGCATGTTTACTTGACAAATATCAAGGTAAAATTACTTTTTAAATAACTTTAAAAATAAGCGAGATATGAATGATTGAAATTCCCGATTAGACAAAGAGGTTGATAGCCCTCTTGATATGTTATGTGACGTCATATTACACTTTCGCCATTTAAAATACACGTAAAACTCCGTTTTTAGTTTTTTTGCAAGAAAGAGACAGATAATAATCTTTAAAAGCTTATAGCTTCCTTGATATTTGTCGGATTTTAATTTCGTTTTTAAATATTATTACAGTATTAACAGTATTTTCATATTCTGAAAATAAATATGAAAAAAAATTTTCATGCATATTCCCTATTGTAGAGGCTGCCCAGGATGGGCTACACTTCGATACATAAAGTTCATTGTGATGCCTAAGGATGTGAGTGGAGTGGAAGGAATTTTTGTGTATAGACTATGAATTGGTAGGATATGCGGCTGTATCCGACTATGATAGAAACTATGCTGATATTCATCTAGAGTTCGTGAAGGAAACTGCAGAAAACCTTCTCAAGCATAGCCGGTTACTTCGTTCTTATCCATACGCTGACAGTTTAGTCAATTAACCGCCCCTTTTATTTCAATAATTGACAAACTGCCGATGTCGGGATTCGAATCCATAACCTCCCAGTTTCCAAATAGGCATACTGCGCAGATATAACGCCTTAGACCGCTCGGCAACTTGGACTGGTAAAGTAAGATTGTAAAAAGTTAAATCATGTTCAGGCTCACATTAGATTAGATTAGACGAAAAATGCTCCTTTTTGAAAACACAACAACTTTTGTATGAAACTTATTTTCATACATTGAGTATATACGGGGTATTTAAGCAATTAAATCATATTCTACACAATCACCCATTATACAGACGACGTTAACTATTGAATCATCATGTATAATCGGGGGTTAAAAATGTTTTAAAATGTTTACTTTGATTAGTGATAAGAACATTAACTGATTACATAATCGATCGTTTATTTATATAAATCACAATATATAAATATGTCGCAGATGGATAGTCGAAACTGCTATTTTACAAAACCGCTAGTTATTTTACATAACAACTCCGTTATGTAAAACAACTGAACGACGTTTAGCGGTTTTACATAATTACTGAACTTTAACACGTAATATTGCTTAAACGTTTTGCATTTATCAATGCAGCGGGTCAACGATTAGACGTTATGTCAAACAGTTTGAAATGAAACGTCAGATTGTAGATTTTAGTTTATATCATTATTATTATTATTAATACTACTATTTATATTACCTAGCAGTCTATATTGTTTAAGTCTTAAATTCATAGCTTAGAATTATTGTAAACGGGCTAATGGAATTCCCACTACTAAAGATCCTTTTTCCTAACAAGTTTTATATATTTTAGATACATTGTCAAAAATTATTGAAATTAAATAAGGTAACTATTACAACCGAGTATTACAATCTTTCACTGCATCGGTCATACCTCAAGTTGGTCAGGTTTGCATGGCTTTGGGCCCCACACTAAAAGGCGTTCTATATATCTGAGTTATAGTGTCAAAAATTATTGATATTAAATAAGGTAATAGGGAATATGCATGAAAATTTTTTGACTGTGTTTACTTGACAAATATCAAGGTAAAATTACTTTTTAAATAACTTTAAAAATAAGCGAGATATGAATGATTGAAATTCCCGATTAGACAAAGAGGTTGATAGCCCTCTTGATATGTTATGTGACGTCATATTACACTTTCACCGTTTAAAATACACGTAAAACTCCGTTTTTAGTATTTTTGCAAGAAAGAGACAGATAATAATCTTTAAAAGCTTATAGCTTCCGTGATATTTGTCGGATTTTAATTTCGGTTTTAAATATTATTACAGTATTAACAGTATTATCATATTCTGAAAATAAATGTGAAAAAAAATTTTCATGCATATTTCACTGCATCGGTCATACCCCAAGTTGGTCAGGTTTGCGTGTTTTTGGGCCCCACATTAAAAGGTGTTCTATATATTTTCCTATATCAAAACGCTCTTTGTGCCTACAGATAAGCTATTCTACATTACATCTAAACGTGGGTAGTAGTTATGTAAAACGTATCGCAATGACAATCCAGCTGAACGTAGTTCAGTTGTTTTACATAACGGAGTTGTTATGTAAAACAACTAGCGGTTTTGTAAAACAGCAGATTCGACAATCCATCTGCGATATATACATACAAAACAATAAATAACATCAACAACAATATATACATACTAAGGAACATGAATGATAATAAAAGAGGTAATTTTAATGGAAAAATATGGATGGAAAATTGCATGTCTCGTCTCGTGAATCGACGACCAACTCTTACTAAATACATTATTTCCATTAACTTAATACACATAATTTTATTATGATTATATAATAATTGAATGACGTCTTTTTTAAATGGTAATGTTATGGTATAGTCAATAGTGTATGTATGCATGTATGTAATATATGTAATGTATATATATATATATATATATATATATATATATATATATATATACATACAACACTCATACATATAAGTAACAATTATATAATAAATATTATTACATAATTAAATAAATGTTGAGTGGTGTTGACGTCATGTCGTCATTTCATTCATTGATTACAATCATATATACAGACCGTTTTCAAAAGCATTTCTAATAGAGAATCAATGTTAAATATTATTTACTATAATAACTATACACAATATGCTTAATAAAGATATAAAAATAGTGGGGGTACTCTTTAGTGTGTGTGTTATGTATGCTTGGACTGTTTTGTACTGCATTAACATGTAATGAGAGTGGATTAAATATGTTCATTGTTGTGTTCTTAAGTTTAGCCATTACTTCTAACAATTGAAAATTCTTTTTTGAATATCCCTTATTATTTATTTGTATGTGGAATGTTTGAAAATAAATGATAGTATTCTATTAACGGTATAACGTAAAGCAATAATCCACACAAATTAAAAGAAAAATAAAACCCGAAAAAGAAAAAAAAATAGAATTCCGACAAAAAAAAAATGTTACACCAACGGTTCGAATATTCCTCCAATATCCGAGTCGATTGTAGAAATCTACCCGGGTATTTACTATAGCACTCGAGGAGAAATATTCGCACAATTGTCAACAATTCTTTGCCTTAATTGTTGCAAATTTTCCGGCCTATTCCGCGAATAGATCTGTGTTTTGAGAAAACCTAAAAAAAAAAAAGTCGTTAGGAGATAGATCTGGTGATCTGGCTGGCCACTTGAAGGTTCCAAAACCAGTCATAAGACGTTCCTGGAAAGTTTGTCCAGGAACAGCCTTACTATCATGGCATTGTGTGCAGGGCAACAATCTACAGAACCATACAGATTCCAAGTCTAAATTAGGAAGAGCTCTAACAGTTGGCAAAATATTATTTCGTAAAAAACTCAAATATTTTTGAGTATCGAAAGATTCGTCAATGAAGAATGGTCCTATAATATGGTCACCCAATATTCCAGTCCAGACATTCAGTTTCAGTATGTATGTGTATGTATGGTTTTATAGTAAATATTTTATGTATTTAACATTGATTCTCTATGAGAAATGCTTTTGAAAACGGTCTGTATATTGGATTGGTGTGGCCGGGCCTGGCCTGTCTCTAACAAACATGCTTGTGTAATTTTATTTATAAAAAAATAATATATATGTATATTGTTTGTGTCGCGTTGTAGGTGTATCGTACGTTTATAGTGCACATGCACATAAAGTTACTATAATTGATTCAGAAATATCAACAAATTACTCATAGTGTTTTCTTTTGAACCATGAGAGAGCATGCTCGCAACTCTGTGATAACACCATGCTCCATCTCAGTTCTTGCTCAAGAATTGTGCGGACATTTTTTTTCAATCGAACGTGTTTATAATCATTTATTATTCGGTTGAATGTCAGTGTCAAATAATTAAGTAAATTTGGCTGTTGTTTTGGATTACATATCAGACTGTAGTTTTAGGACTGTACATATAATATATCCTTCATCTATATTTATTTGTGTATACTTAAGCGTTAACATTACGATGTTTGTCCAAATTCCTTTCTGTTACGTATGACAAACTGTAGAAGACTTTAGTGTATACTATTTAGACAAATTTCATTGTCATTGAATTTTTAATTAAATACTGATATGAAAAAATTAACTCGTCAACCAGGAATCGAACCTCGGGCCTCTGGATATCTAGTCCAGTATGCTTCCGCTACACCAAAGACGACTGTGACGTAACAGCCAACCTTTTCATACCATTCTTATTTTTATTTACTTAGTATACTTTTTACTAAGGCACTTTGTATTATTATTAATGAAGCAGCTAATAAATAATATACGAATGCAATGTACTTGTAATTATATTAAAAGCGTCTTCATCATCAGAACTTTCTAACGATGATAATAGTTCCAACAATGTCAACATTCGTCGGTTTTTCGACGCCTTATTGCACTGCACTATTGCTCTGACCTTACTAATCAGAGCAAGACGGAGCCCACTAGGAGTGCTGTCTATCGTCAATCGAAAACGAAAAACTTAGTGCGAACAATCTTTAATAGTCAATCGAACATACATTTTATACTTAGAGTGTTCAAAGTGCGCACGACAGCAGTCAAAAGCAAACGCTATCAGTCCAACAAATTCGAGGAGTTTCTCTATCGAGTTATTGTTATTGGATGAAATAATATATTGGTGGTACGAAATCAAGGACTCTCACATTTTATATATTTATAAGATTAGTTTAGAATGTAGCACAGCTGCCATATTTAGACCATTAAGTATGTTGCTGGTGATGGAAAAGGAATTTTTATGCAGACTAGTAGGTTGTGCGACTGCAGCCGACTTTGATAGTGGAACGAAACTGCCGAAAACCTTCACAAGTATAGCCGGCTACTTTATTTCTTGTCCATACGCTTAGTTAATTAACCGCCAGTTAATTTTTTAGACAGTTTAGTTAATTAACCGCCGCCATTAATTTAAAAAAAATTTAATTGACAAACTGCCACCGTTGGGAATCAATCCAACACACTTCCAGTTCCAAGCAGAGCGTCTTTGACCAAACGGCCACTCGGACTAATGGTTTATATTGATATTAGATTCTGGTTAAATTGACTGAAGAATATTTCAGAGAGCTGAGCCTGGCAAAAGAAAGTGATTGTAAATTTTGTGGAGAATTTAAAATCGGCCTGGGTATGGTGCTCAAGACCAAGACAGCTCCTCAGGTAATATCAGACGATGGAACAGTGTCCTAAATCACTGATATATTCATTATACCTTCCTGATCAAAAGCCCTAATGGTTTCAAAGCTCTATTAATAGTTTTGGGCTTATTAAGCACAAAAAGGATAAAAACTGCAACATATCAAGATCTCACCCAATTTGACCGAGATCTGATTTCGACATAAAACTATTTTAACCAAGATTTTCATTGACTCCACACTGTTATTCTTGGAGTGAATCTCCCTAAAAGAGATCTTAATTGAGGGCCAATCTCAATTTGTCTGCGAATAAATTACTTGTCCAATTCAAGCCCACTGTTCTTCAGTTGCATGTTCATTGTTATGATATTTGAGGCCTATTTTGGTACACTCTAGTAACGAGTTCTGGAAGCTAAAACGGCTTTATTTAACCTTATTTTTAACGTCCTACTGGAAATGAAAAAAAAGGTTTACACTTAAAATATATTGGGAAATAATTTGTAGGTATTTTTGAAAACACTATAAATACATAAATGTTAATACGTATGATTGTAATTGATAATTGTTTTTTAAAACGTGGAAGCATTTGTTTATGAATATTTATTAATCATGGATTGAAGAACCACATCCTGGAATAATAGAAAACAAATTTCGTAGTACAATAAATCAATCCTAGTTATGTGCCTAGTTTATTTGTCATAAAATTATTCATTAAACTTTTGGCTTTCTTAACTGGATTGATGTGTTTGTTTCCTTGGAAATCTCGTAAATTTGAACAAAACTACGCTTTGTATGCGTTTAAGCGCCCAAAACGAATAACATTAGTATCTTATGTTGTTTCAAGATTCCAATCGAGGAAACTCCAAGAATGCTTCGAGGAGCTGAACCACCTGGCACTGAGTAACACAGTCAGACTGATCTGGGTACCGGGTCACTCTGTCGTTAAGGGGAACGAAGTAGCGGACTCGTTGGCACGAGAGGGGTTATCTCAAACGCCCCTTTCACCTGAGCCTATCATTTCGACAGCATGATGCTCTGTAATTTACCGAATCAAGGGGTGGCTGCGACAAGCTCATCTCGATTACTGGGACTATGCGCAGGGCATGTGACAGGTCAACTTGTGCATAAGCATAGGTAGGCAATTCGGCTGTGCTCGGTTGAGGCTCAATAGAATGCAGTTGAGAAGAGTGGTGAGGCTCTTGACAGGACACTGTTGATTGAACTACCACCTTCTTAACTTGGTGATCTCTGATGTCCCACTTGTAGGGCCTGTATGGAGGACGATGAAACCTCCATACATGTTATATGCACCTGCAGAAGCCTGCAGGGTGTCAGATATAGAAGGTTTGGGTCCGAAACATTGGATCCATCAATCCTGGGAGCAATCCCGGCGGAGAAGCTGTGGGCCTTTTGCGTGGCGTCTGGCCTCGACAGAATCCTTCATCTGCTTAAAATATCACCTCTTACCCGGAGGCGTCTCGCCTTTGGGTGACGGGTTGTTCACAAGGAGTCTTGGCTAGGTGCTATTATTATCTTATACTGATTACTAAGGACTGAACACGACCATTTCTTGAACCAAAAACACAAAGATTCAATTGAATTTATCGCTTAGCCTTCATATTCTTCAAGGCTCCGTTATATCACTATAAATTATATGTTTATAACGAGGGTGGAATTTTTTGGTTCATTAACAATAGGGAATATGCATGAAAATTTTTTTTCACATTTATTTTCAGAATATGAAAATACTGTTAATACTGTAATAATATTTAAAAACGAAATTAAAATCCGACATATATCAAGGAAGCTATAAGCTTTTAAAGATTATTATCTGTCTCTTTCTTGCAAAAATACTAAAAACGGAGTTTTACGAGTATTTTAAATGGTGAAAGTGTAATATGACGTCACATAACATATCAAGAGGGTTATCACCCTCTTTGTCTAATCAGGAATTTCAATCATTCATATCTCGCTTATTTTTAAAGTTATTTAAAAAGTAATTTCATCTTGATATTTGTCAAGTAAACATGCTTCAATTCAAGTGAAAAAAAATGTTCATGCATATTCCCTATTGAATGGTAGGCAAAAGTAGATAGTATTAGGTATCCTACAATATGTGATGATAATTGGCACACATATGCTTCTGCAATAGTTGTGGTTGGTGAATCAAGTATTACAATTGATTTGTATGGATGCTGGAGGTGTTTGTGCGCCTATCATCCATTGCATTGCATTGAATTGAATTCAGTAAGATGAAGGTATTTATTTTATCATTCTTATTAAAATATTATAGCACAACATTTGCATACATGGAATTTGTACAAGGTTTACAACTTATGTGTGAGCTGCAATTCTGATTCATCGTCAAGGTGTTTTTATACCCAGTATATGTAAATATACAAGGTATATTGATCGCAACTTTGTAACGCTGAAAAATTCTCGATTACTGGGACTTTGCGCAGGACAAGTTGTGCATAAACATAGCTAGGCCATTCGACTGTGCTCCAGTGCAGTTGAGAAGGTTGGTGGGGCTTTTGACAGTACACTGTTGATTGGACTACCACCTACATAACTTGGGGATCTCTGATGATCCCGCTTGTAGGGCCTGTATGTAGGACGATGAGACCTCCATACATGTTATATGTACCTGCAGAAGCCTACAGGGTGTCAGATATAGAATGTTTGGGTCCGAAACTTTGGATCCATCAATCCTGGCAGCAATCCCGGCGGGCCTTCTGTAAGCTTCATCTGCTTAAAATGGCACCTCTTACCCGGAAGCGTCTCGCCTTCGGGTGGCAGGTTGTTTTCAAGGAGGGCACGGAGGGCCCCTTGGTCTAGGTGCTAGGGACCCGTATGCGGTACACCTCTTTCTGTTTATTATTATAATTATTAACGCTGAAAAATATTGATCGTAGGCATTAATGTTTGGCATATGTGTTCATAAAATGACCTAATTCGGCCATTTCCGCATGTCCGTCCGAATGTCTGTCTGTCTGTCCGTGGACACGATAACTCAAGAACGAAAAGAGATAACGAACTGAAATTTTTGTGTGTATTCTAGAGCAAAACAGTAAGGTCAAGTTCGTTAGTGAGCAAAATCGGAACTATGTTTGAGAAAAATGGGCAAAACTGCCATCTTTGAAACCGTAAGAGATATAACAAAAAATCTTTTTTTTTAAATAAACATCTTTTGTTTGAAAAATTTTTCCATAAACTCAATAGTTGTCTCATAATTTGTGCTCAAAGGTTCCTCAGAAAGCGAAAAATATGCCCATCTTTAAAACCATAAGAGAAACCATTTTTTTTAAATTGTGGGACAATTCAAAAATTGTTAACAATTCAAACATTGATATACAACTCCGTATATACTGGGTATTCAAACAATTAACTCACGTTAGTTAATGAACTGGACTGTTTAAGTGATTTGAAAACGTGGAAATATCAGGGAATTCTTAGATTCTGTAAAAATCAGGGAATAGTCGGGAAAATTTTAGTCTGGATCAAAGAAAATGAGAAAAATATCTTCATATGTAAGGCTTTATGACTTGGAAAACAATTGAATTGATAAGCCTATATCTACTTTTCTTTCAGAATAGTTATTTTTGCCCTCTTTCGTACGATTTCAGGCAATATCTCAGAACCGGTCATGAAATCCGCAATTGTAAATAATTTTCGTATTTTTTGGGTCCAATTTTTAGTGAGTTTTTATGTTGTTGTGTATTTTTGAGCCCAATTTGCATAATAAATTAAATCGATGATTTGGTAGGCAGCTTATGAGATCTGAATATTATGAATGATACCATAAAATAGTATAACTCGAAAACTATACGTCATATCGTCAAACCAACTGGATTTTTGTGTTTTTTGGGTCCAATTTACTATAAACAACTGATTTTCATTTAAATCGATGGCTAAAACTTTTTCGTGTTTTTTTCGATTTTTACTAAGGGGTACCACTTAAAAAAAATGTAGAAAATCGAAAAATTATGTTTGTTCCCGATTTGGATAAAATTCATTAACTAAGATAAATTGAACCTAAAAAACACGAAAATCATGTTCATTTAATGATTT
Organism: Nineta flava; assembly: GCA_963920215.1. Classification (NCBI taxonomy): domain Eukaryota; kingdom Metazoa; phylum Arthropoda; class Insecta; order Neuroptera; family Chrysopidae; genus Nineta; species Nineta flava. The sequence goes on from OY986041.1 coordinate 126,800,127, forward strand.
GAAAATTGATTTACGAAATATTCTCTAAAATGGTATAAAAGGGAACATAAAATCGTGTAAAGAACGCATATCTCGAAAACTATTATACAAATTGTTGAACCAACCGGATTTTTGTATTTTTTGGGTCCAATTAACTTTATAAACGCATTTTCAACCAAATCGGTAACAACAAATTTGTATGTTTTTTTCAGATTTTTCCTAAGGGTGTACCTTAAAAAAATCGCAGAAATTCGAAAAAAAAATTTTGTTCTCGATTTGGATGAAATTTACTAAATAAGGTAAATGGCACGCAAAAAACACGAAAATCATGTACAATTGCGGATTTCATGAACGATTTACAAGATATTGCCTGAAATCGTACAAAAGGAGCCAAAAACAGTTAAAAACAACTTTTCTGAAATATAAAGTCGATTGCTTGAAGTCAACATATTTTTAGACCATCATTTTTAGACCAAAACTTTCCCGATTATTCCCTTATTTTCACAGAATCTAAAAATTCCCTAACAATGCTAGGTTTTAAGGATCATTCGCCCTATGTACATAAAGAAATACCACCATAAAGAAATTTCAGTAAAAAAATTTTTCTTTAATAACATTCCAATTTTCTAATACTCTTGAAAGAGCCCAAAATACTTCAGTTTCATTATAAATATTATCTTGGATAAAACGCTGAATCCTTTTACAATCTACTTAATTCTCGATTGAAATATGGTTTTAAACAAAACAAAAATAAATAAGTGCACTATATTAGGCTTAAAAAACATACGCACTTATAAAACTAACATACATACATACATACATACATACATACATACATACATACATACACATACAGAGAAAATATCACAGACATTGATGGTATGTTTAAGAGCAGTGTCCTCATCATCACAAAACAGCATCCAAACAAACACCACACCATCATCTCGCTACAGAGAGTAATGTATCTCAGAAGAATAGTAAGAAAACAACACACACTCACATACATACATAAGAGATGGCCAAGAATGAAGAATAGGTTCCCCATTTCCAGGAAAGCAGTCGGGGCTCTCAAAGGCCACATTCCAATCTTCAGTTTACAACATCAACACACATAATAATACGATAATGCGCTATGATATTTAATAAACAAAGATAGTTGATATTTAATCATATGGATTTGTAATAGTTACCTTTCTGTTCAATAAAAATCAACCATCGTTAGAGCGCGCAGTGCACCGTATACATAGTATGTTGCAATGATTTTTAACACAGATCAACTCACAACTACTCAGTAGTGTATAGTGCTACCATAGACTAGACGCTAACACGGGAACGATAGCCCAATCAATCTGTTGTAAAAAAGAGAGCGAAATCTACATGAGATAGCGTAATTTTCGTAGTAGACAGATTTGTTAAAGGGGTGTATTCTGAGCATAATGACGGATTTAAGTGGCGCCACTATCGCGAAAAACGCGTATCGTTCAATATATCGAGAATGGTTAACTTTATGCAAAAAAACTATAGAAACCTTTTCTTTTATAAATTAAATTTCCTAACTTTTTTATTCGAAACTTTTTTTTCTAGCATCAATATTTTTCGAGTTATTTTGTTCGAAAGGCACAAAACTTCCCTATTTTCGTCTGTTATTCGCCTTTATCTCACTAACCGTTCAATTTTATTGAATTTTATTCATTATCAAACTTACACATAATTTAATTATCTATAACTTTTGTCTGAAACTTTTTTCTCTACTGACAATACTTTTGTAGTTATTGCTTAGTTTATTGAGACGGTTAATTGACTAAACTGTCGGCGTATGGACAAGGAAGTAATCGGCTATGCTTGAGAAGGTTTTCTGCAGTTTCCTTCACGCACACCAGATGAATATCGGCATAGTTCCTATCATAGTTGGCTGCAGCCGCACATCCTACCAATTCCTAGTCTACACACAAAAATTCCACAAAACTTCCACTCCACTCACATCCTCACATCCTTAGGCATCACAATGGACTTATGGTCGAAGTGTAGCCCGTTCAGGGCAGCCTCTACAATCTATCTATCCATCTAGTATACACAATTCAGGGCTTAGCTGCCGGTCTATTTAGTGCTATAGTTTTAGTTAGTGTTTTCTTAGAGATTGTGTATGTATGTGTCTGTTTGTGTTTGTGTAGTTAGTATTTGTGGCTGTATGTAGCCTAACAGCTCTCTATACTAGAGAGATGTGAACAAACGAGGACTTGTGTTGAGCTTCAGGAGATCTTAACATCTATGGGGCCACCATACAAGAGATTCTTCTGAGGGCAATATTCATTTTACCTTTTTGTACCGCCACACGATTCATATATGTTGTTATAAATACCTTATGACTATATATAAATATATATATATATATATATATATATATATATTTTACAGGGTGTACAAAAAGTGTACACGAAAAATTTTATGTTTGACATCACAAAATATTATCTCAATTCGATTTTATTATATACTCTCACCCACTTTACGACCCCCAACTAAATACTAAGCCATTTTTTGAAACTGGCCTTACAAAGATATTGAGAGCAGTATCAAAGATCTCTTAGCGTCCTTCTTCAGTTGCCAGTAGAATCGCAAGTTAGGTTCAATAGGCTAGAAAATATTTTGTCTCAGTGGACACCACTAAGACTACAGGTTTTGATTTCATTAATTATGTATATGAAAAATAAAATTGCGTATGTCAAAATTTTCCTCAAAACAAGAAAATCGGTTGTATTAAATATGAGAGATGGATCAAGCTGTCCAAGGATATCTGATATTCCAAGAATATTGTCCTTACAATCTTTCTTTTCAGAGAGGAAAAAAAATTAAATTTTAAGTCTTAAATCTTCAACGGACAACCAAGGTTACGCTAGGTGTTAGAGGCTCTTCGGGTGGGACACACTAAGGCCATAAGACTTATTGTGATACCTGAACAGGGGAACGTCTCACCTCACAGGAAGTCATTATTTCTTAAACCATTTGGAGCTGTTCATAAACAGCAAGAAAGATTTGACGTCGACCGACTTTAGTTCGGAGAGGTCGTCAAAGAATGGCTGACCCAAGTGTGTCAGTCTCCTCCTGGCAATAACTGGACAACGACGAGAAGGTGGATCATCTTGCCTCATCTTCGTCATGGTGACAGCTTCTGTAATAGTCGTGGGGTACTGGTAGGCGTATTTCGTATCATACATCCTGATAAAGATTAAATAGCTCCATTCCGCGAAAAATGCCCCCTCTCTCAAAGTCGTTACAAGTTGAGAATATCAAAAGAGAAAGTTACCAAAAATTTTGACATAAAAACAATAAACTGTGACACATACTCTATGTGATCCTTACGGGCATCAGGAGAGTTTGAAGAAAGTGTCACAATGATTTATACTCCCTGTGAGTGCTGAAGCTTTTCACTTCCCCTGTACATTTATTTATCTATTAAGTCTTTTGGACACTGAAAACCGTATGTGAACAAGAACCAGAAATCTATACTATTTTTGTAATTAAGGCATTAATTGAGCCCTTCTAAAGCGATCAAATTTATCTGAACCTTTTGGTAAACCTTGTAATTATATTTAAATAGACTTATTTCAAATCACTTATTCTTCAAACCATTAACACACAAATAATATATATATATAAGAATTGTGGTATGTAGTATTCAAATTTTAATAGCCATTAAATATTAAAATCTCTAAATTATTACATTCAAATATTTCTTGAAAAAAAAAAAAAGAAGAATAAATACTTTCCCAAAAAGAATTACAACTACACTACGCGGCTGGCTGCTATTGTCGGCCACAAATATTACTTACAATATTTTTAAAGAAACATGATAGAAAAAGGTAATAAATAAAATTCCTACTTAACTTATTCAATAATTATTTTTATAGAATTATTTTACATAACCTTGATCACAAAGATTAGAGTACTCAAATTTTGAATGAGACTTTGTCCCGATTTATTAAAACTGATATTAAGTGCCATAAATTGTTTTTGGATAGTTTTGGAAAATCAGTTTTTATGGGGAAGTACACAATAGGACACCACAATGGATCCATATGTGGAGACTGTGCAGCGAGGAAGAAACAAGGAAGACACATCCAGCCATATCAGATACCAGAAACAAGATATTCGGTGCATCTCACTCCGAGTATATGAACCTTCAGAAAAAGGTAATAATCAAACTCCTGGCTATTGCCAAGATATAAAGCGAATCTCGTCAGACTAAAGTAGAAGGGGAGTACAATGGACCATAAGGACGAAATGCGATACCTTCTATACCTCCAGATTCATCTATCGATCAATATATCTATCTGTCTTTTAAGGATGAAATGTATATAGATCTGTTTATTTCTATTACAAGTAAGGAAGCAGAAAGTAGTTTTAGTGTATTCTCAATTATTTGGGCTAATGATGGGAAAGACAGGTCCGGATAATTGAAATCCTCGAATAATTCGCACCCAGATAATCAACAGCACACTATACAACTTTTAACACCAATATTTTGTATATCAACCATAGAGTGGATAGGATGATAGGGAAAAGCCTAACACCAATATTTTGTATATCAAACATAGAGTGGATAGGATAGGGAAAAGCCTGGATATGTCCGAGAATTTTGAAATCAACGATTAGTTAGGGAATTTTAATCTTAGGATATCGAGAAAAAATATCTTCAGAATCTAAAGGTAAATTCTTCTATATCTCTGTCAGAATGATTAAAACTATTTTGTACGATTTTAGATGATATCTCATCAGCTGCTAACCAAATCGTCAGCCTAGCATGATTTTCTTGGTTTACTTAATTATATCCAAATGGGGAACAAAAAAAACACATCAGTTTGTGTGAAAATTAGTTTATAAGGTGAAATTGAACTCGAAAATACCAAAATCTCAGCAAATGTGCTGTTTTATTTTATATCTTAAACTTCAATACCTAAAACAAACCAAGGGCTTTTGGTTCGCATTTGCTACAGGTCCCGCGCTGTCCTAATCCAGCCTGATGAAGAGTAGGTCTTTTAAGTCAAATTAAGCGCAAATCACACAAAAATGGTGTTAATTTGTTGATTTGACGTAACCTATCCGAAATATATCCTCTTTTTACGATTTTAGAACCCCTTTTATGCGATTTCAGACGCATTATACAGATATTATTTATTTTCATGTTTTTTAGACTCGTGAAGAAAGGATTTTTTATTAAAAAGTAGACTTCAATAAAATGTCCAACATTAATTTCAAATCCATATTCCATAATACACACAATCTCCAATAAACAACGATAATAAAACCGAGGGAAAAGACCCAATAAATTCTACATGATTAGAATAATTTCACCAAATACAAAAAAAAAATCATTCAAAGGAATTTTTAATATACAAAAAAAAAACAGAAGATATGTCTCGGTAGTGTGATACTAAGTGAAGAAGTTAGTGAACTTTCGATAATTTTTTAGACTCTTTATCGTTTGTTGAGTCATCATTTAGAGGTACAATTTGGGTGCATGGCGACGACTTATAATAATATAGCGAATTTTAAAAATATACTATTCGTTACGAAAAAACGAGTTTAGAAATGTGTGTAATGCATGTTTTAATAATATTTAAAAAATATATATATATATATTTTCTTAGTATTCCGTAGCAAAAACAATTTTCTTTCATTTTTCAATCCAAATTGAATAGTTATCTTTTTAACGCTATATAACCAAGCGAAAACGAACGCCAATAAATTGTGTATATAAGCATAAGTGCTGACAGCATGTAAGCGCCCAAAACGAATCCACCAATAGATTATACATGCATCTTGGGATCTAAAAAGTATAGCACTTCGACCTTATGCTCCATTGTGCTACCCCTTTTGCCTCGGTCCGACGAAATTCGGTTCTCCCATTTTTGACAATAGCCAGGAGCTTGCTTATAAGTTATAGGAATTACAAGTTATAGGAATTGTGCTTGTAAGCGGCACTGAAAGCGTGTAAGCGCCCATTCTATAAAAAAAAGATGTAATACAGTACACTGATTGCATGAGTAGTGATTCACAACTAACCTTTTTTGTTAACATTTTTATACCGTATGTGTTGGAAAGCATTGCTAATAGGAATCAATGTTAAATATTATTTACTATAATAACTATACACAATATGCTTAATAAAGATATAAAAATAGTGGGGGTACTCTTTAGTGTATCTGTTGTATATGCTTGTTGGACTGTTTTGTACTGCATTAACATGTAATGAGAGTGGATTAAATATGTTTATTGTTGTCTTCTTAAGCTTAGCATTTCTTCTAACAATTGAAAAAAGCAACAATCCACACAAATTAAAAGAAAAATAAAACCCCAAAAAGAAAATAAAAATAGAAATCCGTAAAAAAAAAAAGTTAAACCAACGGTTCGAATATTCCTCTATTATTTGCTAAACAATATCCGAGGCGATTGTAGAAATATACCCGGGTATTCTGTAGCACTTGAGGAGAAATATTCGCACAATTGTCAACAATTCTTTGCCTTAATTATTGCAAATTTTCAGAACTATTCCGCGAATATATCTGTATTTTGAGAAAACCCCACAAAAAAAGTCGTTAGGAGATAGATCTGGCGACCTGGCTGGCCACTTGAAGGTTCCAAAACCACTCATAAGACATTCCTGGAAAGTTTGTTCCAGGAACAGCCTTACTATCATGGCAGGGCAACCATCTTGTTGGAACCATACAGATTCCAGGTCTAAATTAGGAAGAGCTCTAACAGTTGGCAAAATATTATTTCGTAACAAACTCAAATATTTTTGAGAATCTAAAGATCCGTCAATAAAGAATGGTCCTATAAAATGGCCACCCAATATTCCAATCCAGACATTCAGTTTCAGTATGTATATGTATGTATGGTTTTATAGTAAATATGCTATTTTTTATGTAACATTGATTCTCTATTAGAAATGCTTTTGAAAACGGTCTGTATTTTTTTTTTTGGTGTGTACTTCTAAAATGAATACTGACTTGCCTCTGCCTGTGCCTGCTAACCATCTTCGTCGTTTGAATAAAATAAATAATAATAAAAATAATTCATTTGAATGCTTTACTACTTTCTGTCACGATGATAAAAATGTTTGTTGTTTTTTTCAATGAAATCTTGTGTCTACACAAAATAAAAACATTTAAATAATGGGAGTAAATTCGTATACATTTATTTTGTTTGTTTGGTTTTTTTTTATCTGAAATATTCATTCACTAATAATTAGTTTTTTTTTCTTTCATATATATATAAACAAATCTTGTCTGGTGTTCTAAATTCTTTTTATTTATTTTCGAAATTTCAATCATTAGCTCAGTAGCTATGTAAACAATGGCGCAAAAGTACCTTCACGATTTTTAATTTCAATAATTCTTTCTGGAATTAATATTGTTTTTGAGTTTCTCTTTTTCAGATTAATGGAAATACTTGGGAGTTTCGATATGGAGCGATACACGCCCGCAGAAAGGATATAGATCGTAAGTTTTTGGAGTTTATTCCTTAAGAATCGATTTTACATATAAGCGCCGATTTTGAAAAATATGCAGACTAAAATATAGTGATAGAATGACCTCATTACGATATTTCAGTCAGTCAGTCAGGTTCATGTGTCGGTGTATAAGAGTCTTTCACTGCACTCAGTCAGTCAGTATTAATATGGTATATATTGTGTATATAATATAACATGCGCTTTCTATTTATTAGACATTTAATTATTAGTGTAGTTTATTCATATAAATATTTTAAAGTTTCGATAATTAATGTTATTATTGTGGATTATTAATATTTGATAATTGTATTCACATAAAGTGAAGTGAAAATTATATAAACTATGGAAGAAACTGGTGTAAATAATAGTGCCGGAACATCCGATAAAAACGTGGGTCCTAGGTAGTTTACAATTCATGTATTTATATGATATCTATTGTGCAAATGAACATGTACGCTTTCTATTTATTGGACATTTAATTATTAGTGTAGTTTATATAAATTTGTATGAGCTATACCTATGACAATATATATGGGGCAAAGATAATCGTTCTTAAGGAGTAAACTCCATCGTGCGTCGGAGCTGACATACACACTTTTTTTTATTTGGAAAACGGAAGAAGCATTATTTCTAGTCAGAGAAAATTTCGACGATTTTTTAATGTCAGATATGCTCCTTTTAACCATGCGATATTGTAAGTTGTAGTCAAATTTGAAGAGACAGGATCAGTAAGAGACGGAAGGAGGAAAGGATGCCAAGAACAGCAAGATCCGTTAAAAATATTCAACGCGTGCAGAAAGTATTAATGAAGGACCAACAATTCTTCAACACGAAGACGTTCTTTGCAGCTAGGAATTAAACGACGATTACTGCAGCGCATTTTGAAACAAGATCTCCATATGCATCCGTATAAAATTGAAATTGAGTCCACAAGACGTTTATATGCGTCTAGAATATAGCCGAGCCATATTAAATCTTGCAGACATAGAGGTTTTGTAAACAAATTGTGGATGTGTATGGCTTTGTATGTAAACAAGTAAAATTCGCGATATTGGGATACACAGAATCCGTAAAAAATTCACCAAAGGCCTCTCCATGAAAAAGCCTCTTTCATATGTAAAAAAAGCCTCTTTCATATGTTATTTCTCTGATATATCATCGTTTTTTACGAAAATATCCTAAATATTATGAAAATATGATTGAATGATTTTTTTTCATTGGTTTTAAAGAATTTTTATCATTTTCGATGAAGTGACTCAGCATTAAAGTGACTCAGCTTTAAAAGAGATACGTGATTTTCGTAGAACTCTCAAATATTGGACTGATTTAAATAAACAAATTGGGCTGTATTTATTAAGGTTGGAAATTTTTATATATAAAAATAATTAATCAACGGTGGTGGCAAATTTCTGAGAAAATAAAATCAGCTTCGAGGCAAAACCGACTGATTAATGAATTAAAATTATATTTAAGTTTTGTTTTATTTTATGGAATGTTTTATTTAATCATAAAATTTAAATGAATGAAATAAATGATTATATCATTGAAATATACAAAACCAAAAACAAAAATTGTAGTTTTTTTTGTTGTTGTTGTTGTAGTTGATAAGTAAAAATATAAGCCACTAAAAACGTATGTAATAGTTTGCTCCGTGTGATAACAGAGTCGAAAGTAATATCATGGATTAAATGTCAAGTTAAATTTTGATAACATTCCTTTGAGTGCATCTCGCTCGTTTAATATAATATATAAACATACTTTTACATATACTCTTTTCAAAAATACCTACAAGGAACCAATGCTATTATAAAAATACAGTATGTTAAAAATATATATGAACTTTGGAGGGCGGAGATAAGGAGAAATATTTTAAATGGGACTTCAGTTGCAAATGCATCCAACTAAAAACGTTGGAAGAAGTTCAATAAATACCCAAAATGGCGTTATAATAATAATTAGAAAGAGGGGTACTGCAAATGGGTCCCTAGCACCTAGACTAAGGAGTCCTCTGTCCCCTCCTTGAGAACAACCTGTCGCCCGAAGTCGAGACGTCTCCGGGTAATCAGATGAATCTATATGATCCTGTCGAGGCCAGACGCCACACAGAAGGCCCACAAATTCTCCGCTGGGATTACTCTCAGGAATGATGGATCCAAGGTTTCGGACCCAAACATTCTTTACCTGACACTCCTACAGGCTTCTGCAGGTGCATATAACATGTATGGAGGTTTCATCGTCTTATATACAGGCCCTAAAAGTGGGTTCATCAAAGATCCCCAAGTTATGAAGGTGGTAGTTCAATCAACAGTGTGCTGTTAAGAGCCCCACCACCCTTTTCAACTGCATTCTATTGAGTTTCACCTCGAATGGCCAAGCTGTGCATATGTATAACTTGGCCCGTAGCATGCCCTGCGCAAAGTCTCAGCATTCGAGATGAGCTTGTCGCAGCCACTCCTTGATTCGGTAAATTACGGAGAATCTTGCTATGGGAATGATAGGCTCAGGTGAAAGGGGCGTTTGAAATGACCCCTGTCGTGCCAACGAGTCCGCTGCATGGAACAAATAAATAAGCCTATTCACTCTTGATATTGAGACGAATCCAACGATACCTCACTTATCAAAACCGGTCTACTAATTTGGTCTTCGGGCGAGAACATTTAAGGTTTACAAATATAATAGACTGCTAAAACCGTAATCCTTTTTTTCCGTATTCGATTTGGCCTCCTGGAGGGAACATCCAGTGTTTACATACATAATAGACTGCTAAACTCTTCCTTCCGTAGTCGGAAAGACGATTTTACCTTAAACACCTTAATTTATATTAGTCGGCTGCAGCCGCATATGCTACGAGTTCATAGTCGATACACAAAAATGCCTTCCACTTCACTCACATCCTCACATTCTTAGGCATCACAATGGACCTTATGGTCGAAGTGTATGGTCGAAGTATATGAATGTAAAGAGTTCTGATAACAAAAATAGGGAATATGCATGAAAATTTTTTTTCACATTTATTTTCAGAATATGAAAATACTGTAATAATATTTAAAAACAAAATTAAAATCCGACAAATATCAAGGAAGCTATTAGCTTTTAAAGATTATTATCTGTCTCTTTCTTGCAAAAATACTAAAAACGGAGTTTTACGTGTATTTTAAATGGTGAAAGTGTAATATGACGTCACATAACATATTAAGAGGGCTGTCAGCCTCTTTGTCTAATCGGGAATTTCAATCATTCATATCTCGCTTATTTTTAAAGTTATTTAAAAAGTAATTTTACCTTGATATTTGTCAAGTAGACATGCTTCAATTCAAGTGATAAAAAATTTTCATACATATTCCCTATTGAATAGCAAAAGAATCTGTAGGTATTTTTAAAAGGACTATACTTAGATATACATAGTTCGTCATTATGTTTTGTTAAATGGATAATAATAATACTCTCGAAAATAAATGTTTTTTTTTTTATGTTTGAAATAAAATAAAAAAAAAGAATATTTAGAAATTCTTGGAAATTAACAAATTAAATGGTTCTTGTTAAATTGATATCTTAAAATTTTAAATTAAAAAGATGTATATCAATGAGATCACAAAACAACTAACTAAACTAAAAACTTGAAGCTGAGAGATGTTGGTCATTTGATCACGATGTTTTTGTTTTTGAACTTTGTTTTATATCTACAAAATAAATAGGTTTTATGCTGATTTTGTATTTTTACCCAGTATAAATAAATTGTATGTACTCTAAAGGTATTAAGGTGCGAGGAAAACCCTTTTGTCCGACGTTCGTGTATCATAGACACATTTGTTTTGAAAATGACATAGGCATTGGAAATTTACCATAATTTTAGGCCTGGTAAAGATTGGCGAAGGTTAACGGCTAAAACGAGCTTTTTTTCGCTCGACCGATGTTTGTAATGTACAACCTTTCAGTGTTTTCGCAAACTATGAAACGAATTTTTCATTACAATCCTCAAAGTTAGTTACCATCAGACAGTTACCATCTTAGCGTAACGAGAATTATTTATTTTATTTTGAAAATTCTATTGCAAGGAGCAAAACTTAAGAATACTAAATTGGGTCTTAACTTTGTTCCAAGTATTTCTTCGGAAATCGAACGTATTTGGTATATATCGATTGCATTAGTTAATGTATTTTTACAGTCTATTTCTGCGCCGAAACTAGAGTTTTGCCAAAATTTTTTTAATATTATTATAAGAAACAATTTTACATTATAAGATTTTGCTCTTATCGTTTCTACCAGTCCAAGTAGCCGAGCGGTCTAAGGCGTTATGTCTGCGCAGTATGCCTACTTGGAAACTGGGAGGTTATGGGTTCGAATCACGACATCGGCAGTTTGTCAATTATTAGGAAAAAAAGGGGCGGTAAATTGAGTAAACTGTCGGCGTATGGACAAGAACGAAGTAACCGGCTATGCTTGAGAAGGTTTTCTGCGGTTTCCTTCACGAACTCCAGATGAATATCGGCAAAGTTCCTATCAGAGTTGGCTGCAGCCGCACATCCTACCAATTCCTAGTCTATGCACAAAAACCTTCCACTCCACTCACATCCTCACATCCTTAGGGATCACAATGGACCTTATGGTCGAAGTGTAACCCGTCCAGGGCAGCCTGTACAATCTATCTATCGTTTTTAAATAAAATTTAGAAGTGGATGGCTGACGTTAGCAATGATAGCCAAAAAAACCGTTGGCATCATGGTTCAACTGGAATTTTTTTGGAATTAGAAACCTTAAATAAATAATAATAATATTAATGGAGGTTTTCTTCTTTTTAAGACAGTCTATTACAAGAGGCCACCCACACCATTACATCTTTTATTAATATCAATTACATAACATTTATGATGTTAGTGGAGGACGTAGAATAAAATGCAGACTAGGAATTGGTACGCTGATATTTATGAAGGAAAACTACATAAATCCTTCCCAAGTAGAGCTGGTTATTTCGTTGTTGTCCATACGTCGACAGACAGTTTACCCAATTAACCGCCGCATTAATAATAATAAATAAACGCCGTCGAACCCGCAACATTTGACTGATTAATTCTAAATCTTAGAATCGACTTAGATTAGATTCGACTCAGGAGCAACTCTTATAAAAAGCTTTTGTATCGCGACCATTTTGATCTATTGTACATCTTTGTCCTTAAATGTGTTCCAGGAGTCCTATGGACTTGATTAACTTTATTCCTCGGCGACACCTCTTTGATTTCATCTCGTTGGAGAACTGTCCATCCCAAATGATGTGTGAAAGTGTCATTTGAGATAGAGAGACTTGATTGATTGATTTTATATTTGTGTCTAAAACTATTGCACTTCGACCTTATGGTCCATTGTGCTCTCCCTTCTACTTCAGCCCAACTTTAGCTTCAGATTCTCTTCTCCCATCTGTTGGCAATAGCCAGGAGCTTGCTTATCAGGTCTTTCTGTTCATATATTCGGGGTGAGATGCACCAATATCCTGTATCTGCTGTAACCTAGAGGTTCGCAGTCAAAGATAATGCAATCGCCACACAATCTACACACAATAGACCCGTCATGGAGTCCTATTGTGTGTGAGAGAGACTTTCGCATTCCCACAAAATATGAATTCCGGTCTCCTCTTCTTCAGGACAAAATTTGCAAAGATTCCCCAGTAAGATTGATTCGAAACCTTGCATAAATATTAATGGGAGCTCTTACGAGTCTTATTGAATCATATTGAATTCATTCATTAACATTATAAACCTCATATTGTGGAAAACAAAACAAAACAAAAGAAATTCAAATACACAAATATGCGAATAATAGATGGAAAGGCAAGGGTGTGGAGATAAAGGGGTTAAAATAATAAAAGAAAATAGGCAAACTATATATATATAATAATGATTGTATATTGTGTATACATTTTCCAACACACCTGTTGAATACTGCAATCGTTGGCATATTAAGGATAGTTAGTAGGGAGTAGCAAGCATAGAGCTACTAGGCAGCAGGAATACACACTGAAATCAACATCACCAAGCGCAATGATAATCATAATAATGATAATGCATCATCATCATCATCACTAGTAATAATCTATGATGCTACACAAACTATTTACTATACAACTTTACTATCTATATATGCTAGAGCTACATATATAGCACATGCTAAAGTTACACTCTGCTACCATAACCACACACCGCCCCACAAACATCAAACCAACATCCATGGATATGGATAATGAGCTTGTACAACAAAGTCAACGTACGATGACTTTAATTACATAGAACACAGAGAGAGCTATAGACTGGCTTGGCTTGGCTTTGCTGCTTGCTAGCATAGCTCGAGTGTGATAGGTGTGAGCGATAGAGATAGATGATATGCACACACATATTACATAGACTGTAATTCAATTCTATCCATAGAATAATTTAAAACTTCATCTAATATTAATCAGAAAAAAAAGAACGGAGAAAATTCTTTATGAAGTTATGTGATATCTTTTACTTTTAGCTCTCGCGTCGAACTGAAACGAGTATTGGGAGTATGTGTGTGTGGGTGCGGAGATGAAAAGTGATTGATTAAAATTTAAAATATAGGATGATTCGATTCGTACAAATTTGTTTCGAGTCTAATCTTTAATATTAAATGCAACTCAGATCCCAAAAGCAATGGAAATGGGATGTTGCTAACGTGGGGAGAAATGGGGTAGTGGTGTTGTATGACAGAAAATTAAATGGATATCTCAATAACTGTGAGATTTATCTCAAAAGGAAAGGAAATCGAATTTTGAATAAAAATGACCTTAATATGACATTTTAAAGTAACCGAATAATTGAATAAATTATAAAAAAATTTCTTCAAACTGTTTATATTTATGAAGAATGAAAATTCAAACTGTTTTTTTTTTTGACTAAAAGTTGTTTTTTCGAAAATGTTGGCCCTAAATAAGGGTTTCCCATTGCAACGAAAACTATTTGAATAAGTTTTTTTAGCGAATTTACTGAAAGGAAATAGAGCTATTGGTCCCGTACCGAAGTCAAAATTTCGCAAAAATTTCTTCAAATGCCCATCGATCCTACCTAGTAGATGTCAAAAATCACCATCTGTAAAATTTATATATATATATATATATATATATATATATATATATATATATATATCTATGGACATATATATATATATATATATATATATATATATATATATATATATATATATATATATATATATGTGTCTGTAATCACTCTAGCGGTCAGTTTTCATTTTATCGGAATGAAATTTGGTATTTGAGGCGCTTTTGGTATTCAAAAGGTCAAGTTCGTTAATGGGTAAAATCGGACAAGGGGAAAGGGGGGTTTAAAGGGAGGGGTAAACACAAAATTTCACATATCTCTCTTAATATTCGAAAAATCGAAAAATTTATAAGAAATAAAGTTGTAGGTACTAAGTTTTACTGTAATTTTGTTTCTTATCATTTTTTCTGTTACGCTAATATTTCCAGAAATATTGACGGTTTAAGATTGAAAATTAAATTCCTGACTATCTCTGTACACATTAGAGTTTGAGCAAAAATGATAAGGTGATGAATTGTAGCAAACATGATTTTCTACAACTTTATTCCTTACACATTTTTTGATTGTTCTAATATTAAGAGAGATATTTTGTATTTTGTGTTTTCTTCTTTCTTTATGCCTCCATTTCCCCTTGACGTATGTCATTTATTAAAAAATTGGCCTTGCAAATACTAAAATCATATACATACATTTCATTTTGATCAGACTAACAGTGTGATCGCTAGAAAATGATTTATGTATTTTAAGAAAATTCGCTTAGTTGAAGCAGCTCCTGCGTAACGAATTTTTTTTTCTTCTGAGCGGTGTGAATAATTATTATGCTGACAGTATACTCTCAGTGAGAGCTCTCGCGAGTGGAACTCTGTATACTCTCTACATGTCTCGCCCAGAGTGTTTTGCCGACAATACAGTACTTGTTCAGTTAATGGATAAAATAGTTGTAGACGTTGCTGGTTAAAATAAACATTATGTCGCCAGCGTAGACGTGTACTCAGCGCGTTCTCACTCGCCGCTCAATTCCTTTAACTAGCGGCCAAATACCAACTTGAAATGGTGCGCATCCGAGGCGAGGCGAGTCGATACGAGATAGTCTGGCCGCTGTGAGAACACTCTGACGCTCGTTACGTCTTGACGAAAGTGTACTACCGGCATAAGAGTTATACTGTATTGTTGATTTGTGTTAATAAATAATAGTTTAAAAAAACTAAAAAAACACGCTTTTATAGAAAATCCAACTAAAAAATAGAAAATAAAATTTAATAAATTTGGATTAAGAAAAGTGTAAATAAGAAACAAATGTATATTAATGGAATAAAGAAAAGTGGAATAATGGAAAAAAGCATGGGGTGCATAGTGTCAATAGTTATTCCATTAATATATTAATATACATTTGTTTCTTATTTACACTTTTCTTAATCCATATTTATTAAATTTTATTTTCTATTTTTAAGTTGGATTTTCTATAAAAGCGTGTTTTTTTAGTTTTTTTAAACTATTATTTATTTTTCATTTTTTAGTTGAAGTTCGCGCACTAGCTCTATCTCTCTTACTCTCATGCAAAGGATGCGGAAAGAAATTGATGAATCCTGGCAAATCTAATCAGGATAATCGGATATTTTAATCGAATTATTTCATTGTCATCGGTCTTTGACAGGTGTGCAAAATTTGAATTAAATCTGATTGTTCAAAGTAGGAGAAAATCGAGCCCAAAAGGGTCGGTTACATACATACATACATACAGGTGAAACTAATAAAAAGCGTATAAAAATAATGATTTTGTTGCATTAATTTCCAATAAAAAGCTAAATTAATTTCCAATGAAAAGCCTACGTTCATGTTAATAAACTGATGAATTTTGTAACACATTGTATTAGTATAAGAAATCAATATTATTATATTCAAAAGAATTATAATAAAAATGCAGACAAGAATTTAATTTCGACTGAAAATTGATTTTTTAGCACAAATTCCTCCTGATGTTTAAAACAAAATCTTATATATTCTAATTTTTTGTATTTCAAAAGATCCATTCAGACATCACAGACGTCACGAAAGTTGTTGTTGTATTTTTGTTGTTTTTTTTTTTTGCAAAACATGCATACATTAATTTTTTCCTAAGAAATCTAAGTATGATGTCATGATTTGTGAATAAATTTTTGGATTTCGATGGTTGTGTGTGATGTGATTTTCATAATCTGTATACCACGATTTTTTATCTGTTGTTTAATCGTGTTTTTAAGGATTAAAATAGTTCGAAGCTATTGTTCAGAACTTTACATTTGATAAAGGTTTGACAAACATTATTTTTTAAATTTTTTAGAATTTAATTCTGTTTTGGAAGATTGTAATTCTATCTGATTTCTCGGTATCGTAGAAGATTTTTTAGTATAAATATTCTTAATAAACCACACCAATATATATACATAGTAGTAATCAATTCGATCGAATAGGGAATATGCATGAAAATTTTTTTTCACTTGAATTGAAGCATGTTTACTTGACAAATATCAAGGTAAAATTACTTTTTAAATAACTTTAAAAATAAGCGAGATATGAATGATTGAAATTCCCGATTAGACAAAGAGGATGATAGTCCTCTCTTGATATGTTATGTGACGTCATATTACACTTTCACCATTTAAAAGACACGTAAAACTCTGTTTTTAGTATTTCTGCAAGAAAGAGACAGATAATAATCTTTAAAAGCTTATAGCTTCCTTGATATTTGTCGGATTTTAATTTCGTTTTTAAATATTAATACACTATTAACAGTATTTTCATATTCTGAAAATAAATGTGAACAAAAATTTTCATGCATATTCCCTCCCTTTGCACACTATATCAGTAGTAGAGTTCGCACTGCAATCAAACCACCCCGAATGTATTCAGGAAAACCTTAGGAGCGCAAGCTCCTGACTATTCCAAGATATGGGAGAAGCGAACCTTATCAGACTGAAGTAGAGAGCACAATGGGCTAGAGAATCGAAGTGCAATACTTTTCATATCAGCAGTTTGTCAATTATAGAAATTAAAAAAAATTGGCGGTTAATTGCCTAAACTGTCGGCGTATGGACAAGAACGAAGTAACCGGCTATGCTTGAGAAGGTTTTCTGCAGTTTCCTTCACGAACTCCAGATGAATATCGGCATAGTTCCTATCATAGTTGGCTGCAGCCGCATATCCTACCAATTCTTAGTCTATACACAAAAATTCCATCCACGTCACTCACATCCTCACATCCTAAGGCATCACAATGGACCTTATGGTCGAAGTGTAGCCTGTCCAGGGCAGCCTCTACAATCTATCATCTCATGACGTCTTTTAAAATTAAAATTAAACCATCAAAGTCTTGTCAACGAAAATTTTGGAAGGGTCTCCTGGCAAAATTTTGAGAAACACTATACTTCTTTTCTATACATGCTAATAAAATTTTAAATGAAAATTATACACTAAAAGGGCGTTTCTATATCGGAAATTGACTTTTAATCGTTACTGTGTTTTTTTTTACAAAACACAAACAGCAAAAAAAAAAAAAAAGAATTCCATTTGATTCATTTGCTGGAAGGTGGTAAGGGGTTGGTTATGGTTGGTTCATAATACATAGATGTGTTGTAATACGTAGTGTTGTAATGATTTCAAGAAAATATCAATGAAATAACTGTCGTAGCGCTGCGGTGGTGGTCGAACTATGATGCGTAGTAAATGACTGCTTCTAGACACGCTAACGCAACATGGATCGAACACAAGAAAAGCAGCAGGCAGTAAGCAGTGCGCCGCCCCGCATGGCCGCTCCCACGACACCGCCCGGGGGCAATGTCCTGATTCTAGTAGTATAGTACACCAGTGATACTCAATAAATATACAACTTCTCTTACTATTCAATTATTATATTCATTCATATATTATTTAATATTTGTTTATCAAATTATACACATCCACTGATTTTTTACAATCGGTTATCATTTGTACCATCGGTGCCCACCGATGTGTTCGAATTATTTTATTCCACAAAAATTCTCATTTCGGAAACTGAAAAAAGCAACATTTAAATCATTTAGGTACGAATTTTAAGTGAAATTTCAAATTTTGCCGCAATAGGGAATATGCATGAAAATTTTTTTTTACATTTACTTTCAGAATATGAAAATACTGTTAATACTGTAATAATATTTAAAAACGAAATTAAAATTCGACAAATATCAAGGAAGCTATAAGCTTTTAAAGATTATTATCTGTCTCTTTCTTGCAAAAATACTAAAAACGAAGTTTTACGTGTATTTTAATGGTGAAAGTGTAATATGACGTCACATAACATATCTAGAGGGCTATTACCCTCTTTATCTAATCGGTAATTTCAATCATTCATATCTCACTTATTTTTAAAGTTATTTAAAAAGTAATTTTACCTTAATATTTGTCAAGTAAACATGTTTCAATTCAAGTGAAAAAAAATTTTCATGCATATTCCCTATTCCTAGAACAATTATTTTGGAGGTGAGACACGCACCAAATTAACAACGAGCAACATATCTCTGACTCCATATTCCAGACATAGTTACGATTAGCAAATTCGTACTGATGATGACTACCTTGTAGTCGAAATACATATTTATAAAATACAAATATTTGTTCTAGTTAATTTGTTAATTTCAAAAAACCTAGAGTTCTTTTTGATTATTTTAATAATCTTTATATGAATTTTAAGGCTATCAAAGTTTTCCCACAATAAATCAATATAAAATAAAGTTTTAATATAGCGCCCAAGAACTACAGAATGATCCAGGGAACAAAGAAATATTTATAAAAAAAACATCATTTTGGTTTATCATTTTGGTATGAAATTTAGGGCTTTCAAACCAGTCCTAGTAGCTGAGCGGTCTAAGGCGTTATGTCTGCGCAGTATGTATACTGACACTAGGAAGTTGTGGGGTTCAAATCCCGGCATTGGCAGTTTGTCAATTATAAAAAAAAAAGTTGCGGTTAATTGACTAAACTGTCGGCGTATGGACAAGAACCAAGTAAGCGGCTATGCTTGAGAAGGTTTTCTGCAGTTTCCTTCACGAACTCCAGATGAATATCGGCATAGTTCCTATCAGAGTCGGCTGCAGCCGCATATCCTACCAATTTCTAGCCTACTCACAAATTCCTTCCACTCCACTCACATCCTCACATCCTTAGGCATCACCTTATGGTCGAAGTGTAGCACGTCCAGGGAGCCTCTACAATCTTCTATCTATCTAAGGCTATCAATTTTTCCCACAATAAATGAATATAAAATAAAGTTTTAATATAGCGCCCAAGAACTACAGAATGATCCAGGGAACAAAGAAATATTTTCAAAAAAACACCATTTTGGTATGGATTTTTGGGTTTCCAAAGTTTTCCCACTTTAAGCGATCCAAAGTAAAATCTTGAGACGTACTACAGGATGGTCCACGTTACTAATGGTTGATATAAACTGATATTTCACGGGTTTCCGTGAAGTATTAACGATACTAACTTTACGCCCATTTTTTCGAACTCAACTATCTGCTAAGAGGGTTAATATGTATTGAAAGCTGACATCAAGGGGGAAAGTTTTTCATGCCTTTTCTTCAGTATTCATCCCCTAAAGATAAAAAGTTATCAAGAATGTACAATTCACGAAGACATGTCACGGAGTATGAATAGTATTTTAGACAAGATGTTTTAGAACAAACTGTGAGTGATAATCTGATAAAACGATAGATACAGAATGATTCAAAAGGCATGCACCAAACTCTTGGTGAACGTCCTTCACATAAAAGCTTAAGGATATTAGAGATAGACAATGCGAGGCAAAAGTATTTTAAATAAGAAATAACAAATAGTGACAAAGACAGACGTGTTTTTTATACTTTTATTTATAATTTTTCCGCAACAACCGTTTAGTGAATGTTATTATGTATTATCTATGATTATAATGAACTAATTTTTATTAACATAGTAGAAAGAAGGCCTAGAGATTTATTATTGTCGGTATTTGAAAAATTCGGCAGCGAATATGAACTCATTTCGTATCACCGATTTTCTATATCTTTATACCCCTGATAAGGAACCATTTTCCGACATAACTAATAGTCTTAATCACCCCAGAAATTAATTAGAAATAATTCTGTTGCCCCTTGTATATAATGGAACGCATGACATCAATTAATATCAAAAATCGTAATCACATTGACAAAAACAAACTTTGTAAGCATCCTAATACGAAATTAAATAGATTGGAATGTGTTAATATTTTAGCAGTCGCGATCGTTGTTTGTGAAATGAAGTTTTGAAAATGCAATCAACCAACAGTACATAGCGGAATTTAAAGCAATCCATAGACAAACACGGTTTAAACAAATAACACGAAGAACCAGAGTTTTTAAAATAAAACACAATTAAGTGCATTCAAGGGATCGGAATTAATTCGAAGCGACACCATCGGGTCACAACGTAAATCCGATAGTGAGTATACTAGCTCCGCGAAGGATACACTCGAGACACTGATCCGGACTTATTTTCCGGATTCGGTAGCAATGGACAGTGAAAATTCATCTCAAGAGCACTTTAACCAAGGCCTTCTACTGACAAGTGAGGACTGGAGAAGAGCGGCGATTACCATTAACCGCTCAAAGATCGAATGGGCAATAAACTCATTCGACCCCTATGAAGCACCGGGACCAGATGGGATATACCCAGTGCTTTTAAATAAAGGAGCAGAGCATCTTTTAAATCTGCTTGGTCATATATTGAGGGCAAGCCTCGCTTCGGGTTGTATCTCAGCAGTATGGAAGCCAGTAAGAGTGACCTTCTTACCAAAACCGGCGAGGCTTAACCACACCACGAGAAAGAACTTTAGACCAATTAGTCTGTCATCGTTTCTACTGAAAACAATGGAAAGACTAATAGAATTTTATTTGGCTCAGGGGACGTTGTCGAGAAATCCGCTTCATGCCAATCAGCACGCGTATCAGGTGGGAAAATTCTGTAAATCAGTCCTCCACAACCTAATATACAAGATTGAGGAGGGATTCGCAAGGAAACAACCCACCTTGTGCGTTTTTCTTCACATAGAGGGGGCATTTGACAATGCCTCTTACAATTCCATGGTTGATTCTCCAAGTCGGCACGGAGTAGAAGACACCTTTTGCAGGTGCATAAACTCTATGCTGATAGAAGAATACAAACTTCCCTTCTTGGTGAGTCTGTCACTGTGAGAGCCACAAAAGTATGTCCGCAGGGTGGTGTTTTATCCCCACTCCTGTGGAGCCTGACAGTGAACAGCTTACTGACGAACCTCAACCGAAAAAGATACTACACACAGGGATATTAATTTACATTTACTGATATTTTACAATAAATACTTTTAAAATATTTAGGACAAATAAAAAAAGGTTATAAATCGTTGTAAGATTATTGATATACTTTAGAAATTTATTAAAATCCTAAATAAATTTTATTAATGATAGTATTCACTTGACTCTAGCGTAGCACATGAACGTCCTTAAACAAACCGTATAGAATCTACGAGCTATAATTTGGTGTTAAGTTTTCAAGAAATAGAAGACAAACAAATTGAACGTCTACGAACCGCTTACATCCACGGTATGTTATTCACGACGAGACGCAATTCACTACTACACCACTATGGTTTAGTGATGCTAACGGTTTCTACATAAGCGATATATGTTTGTATGTATCTGATAGTATTTTATATAGACTTTTAGAATTTACGTGCAATTATTTGACGTAATAAAATTATTTCGTGATCAACAAATCAATTTTAAAATATTCGATCAGGTCCGTATCTACAAAGAAGAAAATCCCCCTTCTTCCTAAGAATAAGAAATGATAAATATATATAGGATGGCACGTAAGTAACGTTATGATTTAATTAGTGAATAAATTTTTTTGTTTACGTATTTTTTTTTTCAGAATTAATTTTGAAAAACTTTATAATGGAAAGACTCAGAACTAAGAACCAAAGTTGTTCAATTTTATTTTGAAAGTCAGCATTCGATTATTCAGACACAAAGATCATATCGAAATTTCTTTCATGTTCCGACAATTTACTAATTGGTTCAGCGTTTTCGGCAACATGGGGCTGTCTGTGATCTTTTGCGTGCTGGAAGACCTCGTGCAGTTCGAAATGATGTATCCCGAAACATTGCTCGGATGCAAGCAAGTGTTGAGGAATACCCCGAAACTTCCACCAGGGGACGTTCTCAGCAGTCGGTAATGTCTAGGCGGTCTTTGCAAAGAATTTTACATACGTTACACCTTTTCCCATATAAGATTCAATTGGTTCACGAGTTAAAACAAAAAACGCAGTCATTAAATAAATCATTACGTTACTTATTCACCTTTCTCCTCTCTTACATTTTTTTTTTGAGCTACGGTCGTGAATTTAAACATATTATAATAAATATTTTTTTACATTTTCTGTTACTTATTTTAAATATCAATACGAATAGGAGAGAATCGAATGAATTAGTAATGAATAGAATAAATTTCTAACATATTAACTAAATTGTATAAGTAAAATATCTTTATACAGACACTAAGGCTTTGGTTAGACGAGCACAAAATATCCTCGGCGGTAAGTAGTCTAATCACTCGTTTAGGTTGTGTATAAGGGATATAGTTAATCTGAGTAGGAATAGAAAATGTCACAGCTCTGATCCCCCTATGTTAATCTCAATTCGAAGAACTATTTAACTAATATACTTCGTTCAGAAATATCGACAGTATATTTGTTAAAATTGATAACAGATCAATCTAGACTGGCTAATATGTTGGGTACCATAAATCGGATCGTATTTATATCAATGGCATCGTTTTTATTGAGTCAAAATTAGCTTTGTTGAAATTGGAGATTAAAATTTTGTTAAATTTCAGTAATTTATACACCCTTTTGAAAAAATGCGAAAAAAATGCACCCGATTTTAATGAAAATCGTTGTCGAAGATAATCTTGAATTAAAAATTACAAATATCGGGTTTATTTGAATGTTCGACCTATATGGAATTCAGAATATTGTACCTTTTTTATTTGACTCGAGTTAATCTAAAACACGTGCTTGATTAGCTTAAAATGAAATATACTTGTTACAAATGAAAAATTTTTACTGCAAAACTTACCACAAGAAAATGTATGAAAAAGTGTAAAACTCACCTGAAACAGAAAAATCATTGTAAGTAAATAAATAAAAGAAATACTTTTGAGGTAAATAGCGGTTAGGATATTATTTGGCGGTAGACGGTTTGAAAGCCATTTTTGATTTATATCTTCCTTAGCGATTTTCCTCAAAGCGCTAAAACCGTATAACTTAAAAAAATAGGACCGTAATAAAAAATTTTAATTCCCCTAATCCCCTACTATTCTAATTCCCCTACTTAGGGGTTGGTTTTCGAAAAAACCTTTCTTAGAGCACTTCTATACTCTCTAAGCAACATATCCTCCAAATTTCATGTTTTTAGCTCCAATAGGTTTGTTTGGGTGTTGAATCAGTTATTAAAATCATTAATGTAGGACATGTTAGGTATAAATGTATTCCACCAAGACATCTCAACTAGTGGATAAATGCTAAAGACCGTGATCACTGGGAAAATGAACCGTAGCAAAGCTCGGGAAAATACTGGTTCGGAATGCAACCAAGAAGCTGGCTCAGAGCCTATCTTAGGAATTCAAAGGACTGCATGTAAACAGGTGATCAACGAGTGGCCAAATGCTTAAAACCGTGATCACTGGGAAAAAGTACCGCGGCAAGAGCTCAGGAAGGTACTGCTTCAGAATGCAACAAAGAGGCTATCTCTCGATGCACTGAAGCTGAACAGAATGCAACTGCGGAAGGTTCCCGGGTTCATTACCGGGCATTATCCCCTGCGGAAGCATCTATACACAATGGGATTCCATAACGGGTCCATTATGTGCAGATTGTGTGGCGAAGAGGAAGAAACATCCAGCCACGTTATCTTTGACTGCGAACCTGTAGGTTAAAGCAGATACAACATTCGGTGCATCTCACCCCGAATATATGAACCTCCAGAAAGACCTGAGAAGCAAGCTCCTGGCCATTTCCAACATATGGGAGAAGCGAATTTCACCAGACTGAAGTAGAAGGGAGAACACAATGGACCATAAGGTCGAAGTGCAATTCTTTTTAGATCTCAAGATATATCTATCTATCAAAAAACAGAAATGTGAAAGGGTCCAAGTTGCTTCATTAGATTCATCGATGTAAACATATTATATGCTTTCAGATTTCCGATTACTACTTTGATTCAAATCTAAACCATAGCATTCAATTTGATGTGACCCATTTTCAGGAGATGGGGTTGAGTGTAGTCAAAATTAAAAAAAAAAGCCAACGAAGGAAAATAGATCAATATAAAAGCGATTATCAAAGTGAAAATAAAATGTATCTATAGATTATAAATATAAATAGCATACAAAAACAAATATGGTGATATTTCTATGTCTGATTTATGAATGAAATTGTTGTGAAGACTCAGCCACAAACGAACTGGCTTGGGGAACCACTTGCATTGCTAAAACACAGAATGTTATACGGTTCATTTACCTTCTACATACAGAATTTCAATGACGTCCGTGTATGTGTGACTGTGTATAAATATGTTTTGTTTATTGTGGTGTTGTCTATCTCTATCTTTAAATATATTTAAAAAAGTAGAGGTATGTTTGGCTAATAATGTTATTAATAATAACTTTTTAGCAAAGAAAATAGAATCAACGTAAAAAAAATAGGTTCTTTCACACTATCTTTACAAAATCTTCACTATTTTGTCTGGAACTGAGGTCACCTCAAGGATAGCCAAGGATTGTCTGGAGGAAACTGGCAAAACGGAAAAATGTTAAATTGATCTGGGTGCCGGGTCACAGTGGTTTCGAAGAAAACAAAAGAGCAGATACCTTAGTAAAGAAGGGACTTGGAATTCCGTTCACTGGCTCAGAGCCTATCTTAGGAACTCCAAGGACTGCATGTAAACAGGTGATCAACGAGTAGTCAAATGCTTAAAACCGTGATCACTGGGAAAAAGTACCGCGGCAAGAGTTCGGGAAGGTACTGCTTCAGAGTGCAACCAAGAGGCTACCTCTCGGTGCACTGAGGCTGAACAGGATGCAACTGCGGGAGTTACCGGACATTATCCCATGCGGAAGCATTTGCACACAATGGGACTCCATTATGGGTCCATTATTTATCAAGACCAGGCCAGATTCAACAATATAACAGATGTAATATACAAAGTTTGCGAGCCCATAAAAATGATATCATTGATAATGTGGCTTGTAATTCGAATAGTCTTCTTTTATCAGAAACATGCAGTTATAATGATGAGGACATTCCTGTACCTAATTTCAAATGTAAGATCTAACGATGTAGCTATTTACCATGGTAATTAATATTAACTAGTCTTTCCAAATCCAAAAATCATATCATACATACACAAAATTATTGTCCACTAAAGAGTGGGGGGGATAGCGACATTATATCTGTTTCACTTAAGCATATAATGTATGTATATATACATTTTGTCTGTATACTGTATGATACACATTGATTACTGATTGTCGGAAGCACACATTCGTTAATGCGAAAAAATGGAAAAGGGGGGTTCTTATCTTACATTCTTCAAACATACACAACCTATATTAAAAGCACACTTTTGATGTCGATAAAAAAGTTATATTTGATTACTATTCATAGAAATGAAAAAAAAATTCCAAAATCAATTATTTCTTAATATATTTGTAAAAAAGAATTTAAATATTTTTATTAGGTACTATTAGTACAGACAGACAGACAGACAGACAGACAGACACAATCTTGATAGTGTAGTTTTTTTTCTACCAATTTTGTTCTTAATTACTGTACAAACAAAAACATTTTTTTTAAAACAGTTAATGAAATATTGACGTCCAATAACAAACACAAAATTATTCAAAAAAAATGTACATATATATATATATATATATATATATATATGTATATATATATATATATATATATATATATATATGTATATATATATATATATATATATGTATATATATATATATATGTATATATATATAAATGTACTGTTATTTACAAAAATATATTGTTCATGAATGTTATTGATTTAAATAAATATGATCATTAATAAGTTGAACTGTACTTTCTTATTTTGGGTAAAGGAATTTCTATTTAATAATGCAGCTCAAACACGTGGTTTTAAATTACTAGACACACAAAAATTGTAGTATGTCAACAATAGTTTCGATGTCTATATTATCGTTTTAAATGGTCTTCTAGGATCAGGGTATCGATCGACTATGAAATTAACTGACTTTTTCTTGATTATTTGTCTGACTACGGGAACAAAATGGTCCCTGATCATTTTAAACAATCACACGCTTATATGTGTATCATTATTCATTGTCTTTAGTGCTGTGTCGGACTGGCCAAAAGGTCAAGGTAGCGTTTGCCATCCGAGTCCTAGCTAGGGCTCCCGAGGCTAACAACCTACACTCAAAACAGTTTATACATGAAGAAGGAATATTCTGACTACGGGAAAGTTTCCCAGACCATACATGCTTATATTCATATATATTTATTTGTGTATACATACTTAAGCGTTAACAATAGAATGTTTGTCCAAATTCCATTTAGGATACGTAAGACAAATTCTAGATGACTAGCGTATACTATATAGACAAATGTCTTTGAATTTTAATCAAATACTGATATGAAAAAATTAACTCGTCAACCAATTAAATCGAACCTCGGGTCTTGGATATCTAGTCCTGCGTGCTTACCGCTACACCAAAGACGACTGTGACGTAAGAGCCAACCTTTTCATATCATATCGTGCATAATTATTTACAAGGTCAGGGTGGCGTGCGCTACCCGGTCCTAGCAAGGGCTCTCGAGGCTTACAACCAACACTCAAAACAGTTTATAGACGAAAAAGGAGGACGGACGAAGAGCAGGAATCGAATAGGGAATATGCATGAAAATTTTTTTTCACATTTATTTTCAGAATATGAAAATACTGTTAATACTGTAATAATATTTAAAAACGAAATTAAAATCCGACAAATATCAAGGAAGCTATAAGCTTTTAAAGATTATTATCTGTCTCTTTCAGGCAAAAATACTAAAAACGAAGTTTTACGTGTATTTTAAATGGTGAAAGTGTAATATGACGTCACATAACATATCAAGAGGGCTATCACCCTCTTTGTCTAATCTGGAATTTCAATCATTCATATCTCACTTATTTTTAAAGTTATTTAAAAAGTAATTTTACCTTGATATTTGTCAAGTAAACATGCTTCAATTCAAGTGAAAAAAAATTTTCATGCATATTCCCTATTGGCGAAGATGGTTTACATAAAACAGCAAAGAACGCTATTTGTATTTGGTAAATTGGATCTAAGACATGAAAATTTTCTTAATTAGAAGATTTGGTGAGTGGTTTATCGCGATATTATCTTAAATCGTATAAAAAGGGAAATCAAATCTATTCAAGAGCACAGAACTCTCCGCCCAATCGCCTCACCAACTGGATTTTTGTGTTTTCGGGGTCCAGTTTACTTTATAAACTAATTTTCATTCAAATCAAAAATTTTTGGTGATTTTTCCTTAAAAATTCATTAATTAAGGTAAATTAAACCTAAAAAACACGAAAATCACGTTAATTTGACGATTTAGAAAGTGATTTACGAGATATCCTCTGAAATCCTATAACAGGGAACACATAAAGTTGTATAAAGAAAGCATATCTCGAAAACTATTCGACAAATTATTCAACCAACTTCATTTTTAAGAGGTGTGCCTCAAAAAAGAGAGTTTGGAAAAGTATTTTTTGTCCCCGATTTAAGATAAATTGCACCCAAAAAAAGCAGCACCATAAATTGCAGCTAAAATCTATAGATATAAATGATTACAACTTGCTCCAAATAACTTGTAAAATAATCATAACGTACTGAATAATATATTCAGCGGTCTAAAAACATTCAGAAATAAGTAAACTCTCCACTTTGGTTTTTAGGGTGCCACTTAAGAACTGTATACACACAATAACTAATTCTAAGAATTTGTTGGTGTTCAAAATACTTATTGCAGATGATTTATCTTTTTCTTTTAAAAAGATAACTTTTTTAAATTTGTTTAAACATATTAAATATTATGGTTTGTTGTACTTATCATGTTTTTAAGAAATACGATAAACCAAAAATTAACGATTAACTTACAACATTTTTTTTAAATTTATAATTTTAAGTAAATAATTATTATTTAACTGAAAAAAAAGGTTATATTTCAATAAATTATTTTACTAATATGGTTAGTAAATAAATGTTTAAAAACTATAAACCGAAAAAAACATATATATATAGGCTGCTAAAATCATGTCCTTCTGTAGTTGAGTAATAATAATAATAATAATTAGAAAGAGGGGTGCCGCAAACGTGTCCCTAGCACCAAGACCAAGGGGTCCTCTGTGCCCTCCTTGAGAACAACCTGCCAACCGAAGGCGAGACGTCTTCGGATAAGAGGTGCTATTTTAAGCAGATGAAGCTTTAGGATTTTGTCGAGGTCAGACACCACACAGAAGGCCTACAACTTCTCCGCCGGAATTGCTCCCAGGATTGATGGATCCAAAGTTTCGGACCCAAACATTCTATATCTGACACCCTTCAGGCTTCTGCAGGGGCATATAACATGTATGGAGGTCTCATCGTCCTCCATACAGACCCTACAAGTGGGATCATCAGAGATCGCCAAGTTATGAGGGTGGTAGTTCAATCGGCAGTGTCCTGTCAAGAGCCCCACCACCCTTCTTAACTGCATTCTATTGAGCCTCAACCGAGCACACAGTCGAATGGCCAAGCTGTGCTTATGCCCAACTTTGCCTGTCGCATGCCCTGCGCAAAGTCCCAGTAATCGAGATGAGCTTATCGCAGCCAGCTCTTGATTCGGTAAATTACGGTAAATTATGGGAATGATAGACTTAGGTCAAAAGGGCGTTTGAGATGACCCCTCTCGTACCAATGAATCCGCTACTTTGTTCCCTTTAACGTCAGAGTGCCCCGGTACCCAGATCAGTCTGACTGTGTTATTCAGTGCCAGGTGGTTCAGTTCCTCGTAGCATTCATACAGAGACTATCCTCGATTAGAATCTTGACGCCTCAAGGGCCCGAAGTGCTGCCCTTCTATCTGAGAAGATGCTGACATGTGCCCCACTGTAACCTTTCGTGTTACAAATCTGGACACCCCTCAGCATGGCGAAGATTTCTAATTGAAAAACTGTCGCATATTGAACAAGAGGAATCGATTCCTTTATTCTTGGTCCATATACCCCAGCACCAGATAAATCTCCGATCCTTGACCCATCCGTATAAAGATATCATCCGGGAGGGGTGAAAAGTTAGGTACATCTCGATCCCATTCCTCACAAGGACTGACTGCTAAAATAATATCCTACTGTAGTCGGGTAAAAAAATAAATTACACATTTTCGGAATCTGTGAATTAAAACCTTTCATTTGATACCAAACTCGATACATTTGTGATATATTTGTCGTTTTTTTTTACCAAGCGTATTTTGCAATTTATATCCAACACGTTAGATTTAATATGACATCACATAATCATATGACTCGCGGAACACTAAGACAAGAATTTTTAGTGCATTTTTTTAACAGATTTTCAGTTTTTTTTACATGCATTTTGTTTTTTTTTTGTAAAAATTTTTTTTTGCGTCGGTTTTTTTTGTAAAAAATTGAAACTGAAAATCTGTTATAAAAAATGCGGTTTTTTTTTGTAAAAAATTTTTTTGAAGTTCGTTTTTAAAAAAATTTTCTTATTTTCCCATTATGAATGAGTACACCCTTTCAAAAATAAAAATTCGCAAAAATCCGTTATCACATATAAAATGAGGATTTTCCTCGATTTCCCGGGGCCCCCTCATCAGAATGCGATTTGGTGCCAATGGGACCAATGGGAAACCAAACCCTTTAAAACAAAAAAAATTCAAAATCGGTTCATAAATAACGGAGTTCTAAGGTGACACATAAAAATAAATAAAAATAAAATACAGACGAATTGAGAAGCATCCTCCTTTTTGAAGTCGGGTTAAAAATGAATATTTTGTAAACAAAAACAAAATAAATGTAAGCTAGCGAGAGTCAACAGTAAAGGGAATTCAAACTATAAATATATTTTTGAAAATGTTTAGTTGATTTGATTATAAGTTCAAGAGCCAGCCCAACCATCATCATACATATACCATGTATGTGATACTGCCTGAGGCCAACAGAGTTAACTTGTCATTTCCGGTGGTTGAAACGATTGCCTTCGAATAGGGTGAAATATAGTCTACTAGTATTTCATTCCATCACAAGCATATCATCATTATATTCATATAGGCTATTTATAACAGGGTGGTCTTTTATGTAAGCAAATTTATGACACAAACCTATCATATAGATGCTCAATTTTCAAGAGTTTTTCCATTGAAATGAAAACTACCATAGATATGTCATTTTATTTCAAAAATAGAACTAAGAAATTATTGGAACTGTATAAAAATTCGCTGTATAGCAATTTTTTTTTTTTTATTGTGTGTCACCTCAGAACTCCGTCATTTATGAACCGATTTTGAATTTTTTGTTTTAAAGGGTTTGATTTCCGATCGATCCCATTGTCACTAAATCGCATTCTGATGAAGTGATCCCCTGGAAATCGAGGAAAACCCTCATTTTATATACGATCAGCGATTTCTGCGAAAATTTTTGTTTGTTTGAAAGGGTTATACTCATTCATAATGGAAAAATAAGAAACTTTTTTAAAAACCGACTTCAAATAAAAAAATTTTTTACAAAAAAAAACCGAACCCAAAAAAAAAAATTTTTACAAAAAAAAAAACAAAATGCTTGTATAAAAAACTGAAAATCTGTTATAAAAAATGCACTAAAAATTATAAAAAAAAAAAACGGATAAAAAAAAAGTGATAAAAAATGCACTAAAAATAGTAGGTCGTTTAGTAGGTCTACCCATATTTAGATAAATAAAATCAGTTATAGAACTTCAAAGTCACTAAAAAGGGAGAAATAAAAAAAATTTTGACAAAATGGAAACCCGACTTCAAAAATCAAATATTCTAAAACAAAAAATG
This sequence comes from Nineta flava, assembly GCA_963920215.1. Lineage (NCBI taxonomy): Eukaryota > Metazoa > Arthropoda > Insecta > Neuroptera > Chrysopidae > Nineta > Nineta flava. The sequence goes on from OY986041.1 coordinate 126,831,871, forward strand.
CACTAAGAAGTAAAAAAATAATTGCATATTTCTTGTGCCAGTTTTAGTTCACATAGGCAAAAATTTTTAAATATATATGTACAATTATTGTTATTTTTGGAGGCGGTGTCCAAATTTTATGTGAATTTCTCTATGCTGCCACCGCCTCCAAAAATAACAATAATTGTACATATATATTAAATTTTTTTGCCTATGTGAGCTAAAATTGGCACAAGAAAATATTTTTTTTTACTTTTTAGTGCATTTTTTGTTATTGAATATTTGATTTTTGAAGTCGGGTTTCCATTTTGTCAAAGTTTTTTTAATTTTTCTTTGAGAATGACTTGTTACTATTATAACCATTGAATATTAAGCATATTCCGTACCATATATTATTATTACCATTATTAATATTACTATTATTAGCGTTCTTCGAATTCCACTTTCTTAAAAAAGTGTCAAGTTATTTAATTGGGAATAATCAAACAATTATTAGTGAAGCTGTTTCAAACTATTTTCGAAATCAATTGAAGTTAAAAATCACATATATTTATGGATCAATAAATAAATACCAGAATACTTTTCAAGATCAGTCCTTAACATAACAAAAAGGCACCTTTTCTCTCAGTAACATAACACTAAATAAGAAATGTTTAACATCTTTATAGAAAAAAATATACATTCTTATTATTTTGATTTTGAAATAATATATTTTATTAGCATTCCGTATCATAAATAGGTAGTTCAACGTTATTTAAATGTTTCAGTTAGAAACTTTCAATTTCTAAATGACTTTCTACTTAAATCTACTTAAAGGTATCAGATAATCATAATATCTTCAGGGCAGTATAGTCTTCTTCTTCGTCAGTGACCAACCTACTATAACCTTCCGCAACCTATTGAGCAACCTAGTGTGGTTTTCCCACTTGATAGATTCGAAACAAATAATTTCAAACTATTTATATTTTGTCATTGCACGTGCATAGTGTGTGCTTGATGTTATTAGTCAGGGGAAACCCAGCCCCGGATCTACGATTTTTAGATTCTTTCGCAGAAAAGAAAGCACGCCGTGTAAAAGATTAGAGAGAAAAAAATGCTGAGACCTAAAGATTGAAGAAATGTCTTGATTGTCTGTTGTCTTTCCTGGTTATATGTAAATATGCTTCCTATATTTAATTTTATGTTACACAAATGAACAAGTTATTAGTTAATAGATACTAAAGAGTGAAAATTTATATAAAGAGTACAAAGGGTTCTTATTCTCCCGGTCACAAAAAATGCCACCCATTATATATTTGTGAGTATTTTTAAACAATTTATCTCAAACGCTAGAAAGAGGGGGCGCCACTATCAAGTTTCTGCCCCGAGGCGAAAAAATCGTAGATCCGGGGCTGGTTTATTCAATTATGCGACCCATTAATTATAATTGACAAACTTGAATTCCTGCTAATTCCAAACAGAGCTCCTTAATAAACGCGGCTTCATGGCTGGGTATCCGTTGAATTATAATGGATCTTTCACGAAACGACTAGACACCACATGTAACTTTTCATGTTTACACAAAACACTGATGTTTCATGAAATGCCTACGATCTTCGTGAAAAAACCACGAGTTTACAATCAGACCACGACATATATATGACGTAATCCAATTCGCACTTAATCGATATGTGAGAGTTTGACCACACACACCAATGGATAAAAATATGGTGTTCAATGTACGATACGTCTTGTGTGTGATTTTTAAGAATTGTATTTAGGTATTTAGGACCCCATATTGTGAGAATTTTTATAAATGTGTATGTATGTATGTATGTATGTATGCATGTTTGTTAGAAGTATGTTTTGTGTAGGCGGTAAAAGTTTTTAACAAATTTCATAAGAACTGTCAATTGAACAACATGTTTTCAGAAGATTTTTTAGAACAGATTAATAAATTTCAAAAAGTCGTTTAGTTTTTTTCTTTTTCAAACTTTATTAAATTTGTTTTTATTTCTATAATGGTTTTTTTTTTGGGTTTGGGTTATCCAAAAATAAATGTTTACTATCAATAATTCTTTAGGTCATAGCTACATTTTTTTTTTGAGAGCAATTACTTGGAAAATCAATACAGGATGTACTAAAATAGATATGATATGATATGAACATATTTTTTAAGTTCTCCATGTCGAGATCTAACTAAACCTTTCGAAAAAAATTATCTACATGATGGTGAAAACTGTTTCAAAATCCGTTGCGTGGTTTAGAAGGAGTTAGCGGATAAACGCGGATAGCGACTTCCTTTTATACTATGTACAGATTATCCTTTAGATTGAGAAATATGTCTCTAGTTCCTGAATCTGTTTTTGAATATAAGTTTATAATTTTCGGAACAACATCAATTTCATCATCTAGCGATCAAGCTGTAAATGAACCTTTGTCTACATGTACACCCCCGTTCAATAAAATTGAACAGATCTGAAATGTTAATTTTCTTACATTTCATAAAACTCATCACTTTTGTAACTCTCTGTATAATTATTCATTTATAAACAAAGATAACTAGTATATATTTTAAGTGTGAAAAAAGAAATGGAAATATTGTAAACAACATTTACTACAAGAATAATCAAAATTGTGAAAGACTGATTCGATTCAGATCTGTTCAGTTTTATTGAACGGGAGTATACAATCAGTTTATTTATTTTTTGGAGGGCACTTTAATGAAATGTAGCCAATGAGTTGATAATAAGGTGTGCAATTAGGTAAGCAATAAAATACATAAACTATATTATTAATATTACTTGAATTTCAATTATTTGTCAAATACTCACACCTTACTATCAACTCATTGCTTAATTCGAATTGATAGGACAACCAAAAACATAAAACCATAGGCGGCAATTTTCTACGGAACTTTAGACAGTCGAATGTAAACATTCGAATTTTAAACCTCATGTCCCTATTTGGATATTACAACCTTGCGAAATTTTTTCGTGAAATAGAGTCTGAGAAAAACTTTTATGATAGATAGACAGATAAATGAATTACGCATCCGATTGGGGTTGGTCTACCTGTATATTGATAATAATATTGAATTTATAAATGTGCGGCTCACATCACCCCACTAAACACAATTTGCACAGTAAATTAATTAGAAAATTTGTTATATGGAATTGTAAGTAAAATAATAAATGAAATTAACAAGCATCATCAACTGAATTATTTTATTAAATACTGTTGTTGTGTTATGTTTTTAAACAAACTGTAGTACTATGGACTACAAAAGTAGCGCTCATTTTTAGCGAATTTTATATGATGATTTGTGTCTTATTCATTTAGGTTTTTGGGAAAATGTTTCGAATTTTAACAGAAACATTGGACATGTGGAAGTTGAACCAGACAGCTCCAAAACAGGGGAAGGTACCGAGGCTGTAATTTACGGTGAAAGACCCAAGACACAGCAGCCTCAACTTGGAGAAATATGCTATAGTCTTTCAGGCAGAAGTCTACGCCATACTAGCTTGCGGTCGTGAGAACCTACGTAGAAGCTACATAAACCAGAACGTATATATTCTCTCGAACAGTCAAGCTGCTCTAAAAACCTTGTCTGCAACTGAAGCCACCTCAGAGCTAGTCAAGAAGAACTACTGGAGATGTCAATACGGAAAAATGTTAAATTGATCTGGATATCAGGTCTCAGAGGTTTCGAAGGGAACGAAAAAAGGAGATACCTTAGTAAAGAAGGGAATCGGAATACCCTTCATAGGCCCGAAGCCTATTTTAGGAATTCTACAGACAACATGTAAACAGGTAATGAACAAATGGTTTAATATCCACCGTGACCACTGGGAAAATATACCACAGCAAAAGCTCGGGAAAATACTGTTTCGTAATGCATCCCAAAGGCTATCCCTCGATGTACTGAACCTGAACAGGATACAACTTCGGAAGTTTACCGGATTTATCACCGGTCACTATCACCTACAAAAGCATCTGCACAGATAAGGACTACATAACGGAGCCATTATGTGCAAACTGTTCGGCGAGGAGACAGCAGATACAAAATATTCGGTGCATCTCACCCTGAATACATGAACCTTCAGGAAAACCTAAGAAGCAAGCTCCTGGCCATCGCCAACATATGGGAGAAACGAATCTCGTGAGACTGAAGTAGATGGTGGAGCACAATGGACCATAAGGTCGAAGTTGATTACATTTATATACCCCAAGATATATCTATCTATCTATCAGAAGCATTTTTTCGAAAATCGAATGAATAAGGCACAAATCAATAATTAAATTTTTGCTCGACTTTTGGCGTTGACTGTACATATATTACATAGTATATATATATATATATATATTTCTGTCTATGAGTACAATACTAAATATAAAACATATTTACTACTACACTAAACAATAATAAGTTATAAAATAAAATGATAAAAGTTAACGATCCGTTTAAAATACGATTCAAAAACAATCATTTATATTTTATAAATACAACAACAACACATTGTTATATGTTATATGTAATACTCATATAACATATATTATAATAATTATTTTAACGATGTACACAAAACTATTCATCTTTATTAATAATTTAACATTGTAAAGATCTTATAAAACCATATTTTTAATCAAATTATTTCAAACATAATTACTTAAGCCTCTTTTTTACACGTGTAAGAAGATTGATGAGAGCCTTCAATCGGATTGTTTTACTGAGCAAGCGTAGTATTATTTTTATACCCGGTATGTATAATATATACCAGGGTTTAGTTTTGTTTTTGTAATGGTTGAAAATATTGATCGCAGAAAAAAAATTTTGGTATATGTGTGCATAAATGACCTAATTAGTCCATTTCTGCAAATATGTCTGTCCGTCCGTCAACACGATAACTCAAAAACAAACAAAATTTTGTATGCGTGTTCTAGAGCTAAGAAGTAAGGTCAAGTTCCTGAATGGGCAAAATCGGATTATGTTTGGGCAAAATGGGGAAAACTGTCTATCTTCGAAACCGTAAGAGATAGAACAAAAGTTTAAAGATAAAAAATGTTTCTTTTTAAAAATAAACAACTTTTGTAAGAAATTTTTTTTCATAAATTCAGTATATACCGGGTATTTACGCAACTAACTCAGTTGTAAAAACCATGTGATTGTTCACTTCCATGTGAATTTCATCGTGTGAATAGCTATGTAATTTTGTGTATGGGTAAGACATGTAATTAAGTTAGTTCTTTCAGACCTGGCCTAAGTGAACACCAGCAGTAGCCGGCGAGGAATCTAACTAAATGGATATTGGGACTGTCTATGATTTGTTGATTTCGATGTTAATATGTTTAGGACGTTACCAAAGAAAATGGATCTTCAATTGTAGGTTCAAGCAATGGAAATTTGACATGAACATTCGTTGAACCTCGCTCTTTAAAATATAAATTACCGCCGAAATTCAATTGCAAATGATGTATTGAATCTAGAGCCAACAATTATTTCGAGTTGTTACTTGATGTCATGCTATTGAACCTAACCGATAATGCGAGGATACCTTTAGATGACGATATTTTAAAATGAGGAATTCGTAACATGGGATTGGATTATATTTGGACTAAATTCATTCAGGCCAGCAGCAACACAAAACAATAATATAACAAGCACATAATAAACATTTTATTGTATCAGTTCAATGTATTATACGTCTGTCTATACGATATGGATACTCCGGCTAGGCTGGATAATAGTATGCATGCATTTGCATTACGGTCGGTATATTCACTGACTGATCTTTGATTGGTGAGGGAGCGAGTCAGAGGGAGATGAGGTCACTGATGTAGGTCAGTCATGACGTCATTTGTGTATTAAATATTTATTAATATATATATATCACACAAAAAGAACAAAATGTATTTTAATATTACGCAAAGTATTTTGATTATTTTGAAATAGTTGCCATCTATATAAATACTAAAAATGCAACACAAAACGTCTCGATTTGGAGAATTAAGTAATCAACTGTAAATGCTCGCTTGTAAAGACGTCATCTCTATGGCATTTTGATGTGAAATTTGAATCACTTTTAACACTGGATTTTCGGTGCAGTTCTTCACATATTTCGAATAATTGTCTCAAAGAACTTAAAATTATATTTGATGAATATCTTGTACGAAAAAAACTGTAGGAAAAGAAACATTTTTGTCCATGCATCTCAAAAATAATTCAGAGAGGCCATGGAGATTTCTATGTACCAATTGATTTGACGGACTTGTTTTGAAGATTGTAGATCTCTTAAACCTTTCGCTCAATCATCAAATGACCACGGTTCCATTCAAATCGAATTCCATTAAGTGAGTTCCATTCAAATCGATGACATACAATTATTTTTCATGGTTTTCCCTACAAAGACTAAAATTCCCTGACTTTTCCAGTATTTCCGAACTTCTCGGCATTTTCAGGTTTCAAAGGTTTTTCAGATAGCAGCTCATCTCGCTCCGAGACGAAAGCAGGAGGAAAATCATCTCACCAAGGCTTTTTGAAATCATCTCCCTATTGAACTATCATCGTATTTCAAGTCTACTATTTCCAGCCTGATAATACCAATTTACACTTTGATTTGCTAAATAATTCAGATGATTCTATGATATTTCTTTTTCAGTATTTTAAAATTATCCGACATTTCCAGGTTTTCCAGAAAGCTTTGAAATAATCTTACTATGGGACTACTAACGCACTTTTAAAGTTAAAGTATACCCTTGCCAATAGTCTGCTCTTCAAAAGGATCGCACTTTTCCATGCTTGTACGCAGTTGCAGCCTTATAATAATAGGGAATATGCATGAAAATTGTTTTTCACATTTATTTTCAGAATATGAAAATACTGTTAATACTGTAATAATATTTAAAAACGAAATTAAAATCCGACAAATATCAAGGAAGCTATAAGCTTTTAAAGATTATTATCTGTCTCTTTCTTGCAAAAATACTAAAAACGGAGTTTTACGTGTATTTTAAATGGTGAAAGTGTAATATGACGTCACATAACATATCAAGAGGGCTATCACCCTCTTTGTCTAATCGGGAATTTCAATCATTCATATCTCGCTTATTTTTAAAGTTATTTAAAAAGTAATTTTACCTTGATATTTGTCAAGTAAACATGCTTCAATTCAAGTGAAAAAAAATTTTCATGCATATTCCCTATTTGCACTTTGAGATTTACCTAAATAATTCAGATCTATGATGAACATACTTGAAGCAACCCAATACCGATCGTGTATTGAAATCAAACTGTTTAATGAAATCCCAGTAGAGTAGAAGTAAGTGGTGTATGGTGGTTTCACTTACACACAAATTTCAACAAATATTCAAGTCAATATACTACCCATATAATTATTATACTGTACAATACATGACGCGACAGATAGAGAAATGCATATTCATGCATATTTGATTGGGAGAAAAGCAGCAACAGTAGAAGTGGGAGGGGGTACGGGGGGGTTCACAAACAAACAAACACATACACACATAGTGAACGCGATGTAGTGATGTATAATAATAATAATAATGTTTCTTTTAGTTGCCTTACATCTCAAATCAAACTTTACTACAACGCAATTTCTCAATGAATTTTATAAAATACAACTATTACATTCACTCACATACAAAATAATGACGGACAGACACAAATACAAACACGACACAACAGACGAACAGACAAACAGACAAATAAAAACATAGTCTCACACAAATCGTTGATACTGTATGTATGTATATATAGGAGATGTTTGTTGGTGGTGTAGCTATGATGGGTAAGGAGAATGGAGACGTAATGAAGAAGAATTAAACAAAATAACATGCTCTCCTTTTTCATAACAACGGAAGTTGTAACGTTCAACTGAATACAAGCACTCAACATATGTAATATACAATCTAAAGATTATCGTATCCATATGTCAGACAAAGATGCAAATAGAAATTTCTTTAAATACATACATATCAGCAATATAATAATAATAATATATATAAAACCATATTTTGACAAAATGGAAACCCGACTTCTAAAATCAAATATTCTATAACAAGAAATGCACTAAAAGTAAAAAAATAATTGCATATTCTTGTGCCAATTTTAGTTCACCTAAGCAAAAACTTTTAAATATATATGTACAATTATTGTTATTTTTGGAGGCGGTGTCCAAAAGTTATGTGAATTTCTCTATACTGACACCGACTCCAAAAATAACAATAATTGTACATATATATTTAAAATTTTTTGCTTAGGTGAACTAAAATTGGCACAAGAATATGCAATTATTTTTTTACTTTTTAGTGCATTTTTTGTTATAGAATATTTGATTTTAGAAGTCGGGTTTCCATTTTGTCAACATAGGTTTCATTTCTCGCTTTTTAGTGAAGTTCTATAACTGATTTTGTCTAAATATGGGCAGACCTACTAAACGACCAACTAATTTGTAGTGAATTTTGTTATAACACTTTTTTTTTTACCCGTTTTTTTTTTTAATAATTTTTAGTGCATTTTTTTATAACAGATTTTCAGTTTTTTGTACAAGCATTTTGTTTTTTTTTTTTTTGGGTTCGGTTTTTAAAAAAATTTTCTTATTTTCCCATTATGAATGAGTATACCCTTTCAAAAAAAAAAAAAAAAAATTTCGCAGAAATCGGTTATCACATATAAAATGAGGATTTTCCTCGATTTCCCGAGATCCCCTCATCAGAATGCGATTTGGTGACAATGGGACCAATGGGAAACCAAACCCTTTAAAACAAAAAAAATATTCAAAATCGGTTCATAAATGACGGAGTTCTGAGGTGACACACAAAAAAAAAAAAATATACAGACGAATTGAGAACCATCCTCCTTTTTGAAGTCGGGTTAAAAATGTGTATGTATGGCTAAGTTGGAAGGAATGAACGGGGGCTCTGCATGTCACTATTGTAAATATTATTGCCCTATACGTTCATTTACTTAAGTTGAGTCTTACTTACTTACTATACACAAGCAGCAACCCAACCAAACAATAACAATTTCAATATAAAAATCTTTTTTAGAAAATAATAATCATACATAATACATTCTTGTTTGTTTCGTGTGGAATCTGTACAGTTATGAAATTCTTTCGTCTAATCGTGAGTGTAAAGAAACGAGATTAGTATTTTTAGAAATATCTATTTATTATAACAGAAGTCTGATCAGAGTTCAAGAATTTTCTACTTTGAAATATTTCTTTAAAAATTCCTATGTAGGGTGAGTGTTCATTTGAGACTGAGGGTGTATTCGTTTTGAGAGCTTACATGCTTATTAGCGCAATTTATTGTCGTTCCTATTGGCTTATGAACGCTTACACTGTGGCGGCACATGACAAATAAATAAACAAAAGCTATACAGTATTCGTTTTGGGAGTCACTACGATTTGGCGTTTACGCTTTTGCTGCCCTACCTCAATGGATCTAGCGTCTATCAGCATGGTGTCTATCGTTTGGACTCAACCATTTGCGCCGAGAACAAGCGTCAAGTTGAACACTTAAAATAACGCTTGATGGCGATGAAAGCGTGTAAGTGCCCAAAACGAATAAATCTCCCTAAATAGTCTCAAGTTTAGCTTTTAAGACCTCTATTAATAGCGCCAAAACATTAAGAGCAGTTGAGTCTGTTATATACTGCTTTCAATATCGTAAACAATTCTTAACAATACATAAATTGAAAACAATATTTTCGCGTAAATCAAGGTTTTTATAAAAATTGCATAATTCGATCAATTTTCATAGAAAAGACGTTTGCGTGGTCTCATTCGACGAGTTTTTAAATACTCTCATTCATCCGATGCTTAATCTCAACGAAAAAGTACCTCAAAATATATTAACACCTATTGATATGACAAGCTTAAGATATATTTAGAATGAACAAATGAAAATTTTGGACCCTGGTCTGTTTGGTATAACATCTAGTAGCTTAGAGGTGGAGCACAGTCCCGGTGAAGTTAAAGCTTATAATTACCTAATTAAATTTGATTTTGAATTTCCAAAATAATAAAATTAAAGTTACCCAAAAACAACAACGCAAAGAGTGCTTTCAGCCGAATCTAAGCGATTATAGTCTACTCAAACTATGTAACTAGAAAGCTCCATGCTTTGATTAATAAAGTCTTAATTAATAAGTCATCAAAATTGAATACATTTGCAAAATTTCGGATGAATACGATAATTAAAAATGACAATTGACTTGTGAAAGTCCACCTAATAAAAAAAGTGTGATAGAAATGTAGCAGTGTCAAAAATTGGGAAAATATGCATTCTTAATGAAAACTCTACGGTATCCTAAAATATTTTGATGAAAAAAAAATTCCAAAATGATCGGCATTTCTTTAAAAAAAAAAAACAAACCTACTTAACTTATGTAATACCAACACCATTCTTGTTAAATTTTAAACTAAAAATATTGACACTTCCAATAAAATATAATTAGCCATGAACCGATAAATATTTGAAAAAGAAGCCCAGAGAGTTTGTATTAATGACCTCCATGTATACGGACTGACTGTCCTACAGTTTAGAAAATAGGACAATTTATGCATACACTAGCGTCTTCAACCCGATGGCGGTCTTTTTAAAAGAAAAAGCAATCGTATCTTTGAAAATCCATTTATTATATTTGTTTTTCCTCAGCTATCCAATTGGTTCTCATTTGAAACACAAATATATCCTCAAAAAAATGTTAAAGTCGAAGGTCAAGATCACAATAAGATGCTCCTCTCCGAAAAAACATCTTTTATTCGAGCTATTCTTTCCATTAAGGCTTCCTTGAAGAAAGTGTAAGGCACCGTTGTGTATAAGGTCCAGCCCGGGATCTAGGGGGGGGGAACCGGGGCATCTGCCGCGGGCGCCACTTTCAGGGGGCGCCAAAATCATAATATGTTTGAAGAAAAAAAACTTCTTTCACAAAGAGGCTAGCATCCATCGCACGTTGTTTTATCAATTATTCATTTTCATTTGTGCAAGTATGACTTGCAAGAAGCGTTTCCTAATGTAAGTATAGTTTTAAGAATATACTGCACATTACCTACGACATCTGCAAGCTGTGAGCGAAGCTTCAGCAAACTGAAAATAATTAAAAGTTAACTGCGTTCAACAATGAGTCAGGAACGTCTATCTGGCCTCACGATCCTAGCCATTGAAAATAAAACTGCCTTTGAGGCGGACTTTGTTGAAATAATAGAATCTATTAATTCTTTCGCAGAAAAGAAAGCACGCCGTGTAAAGCTGTAGCAAGATTAGAGAGAAAAGAATGGAGAGACCTAAAGGTTGAATAAATGTCTTGATTGTCTGTCGTCTTTCTTGATCATATGTTTCCTATATTTTATTTTATTTTACACAAATGAAAAAGTTATTAGTTAATAGATAATAAAGAGTGCAAATTTATATAAAGGGTTCGTATTCGCCCTGCCACAAAAAATGGCACCCGTTATATATTTGTGAGTTTTTTTTTAAACAATTTATCTCAAACGCTGGAGAGAGGGGCGCCACTATCAAGTTTCTGCCCCGGGGCGCAAAAATCGTAGATCCGGGGCTGATAAAGTCTACATAACATCCAATAATTGATCATTGATGGATGTTCATGGTGTAATCATCATTCATCAGTCTTGATTAGCAATCAAGGTAATTTCGTTCAAAAGACACTATGACTCTATGTTTAGTTCTCGTCACTTGGTTGTTGATGACCTCAAGAGTTTGTTTCAATTTGGGACACATTTTTTGTTTTATTGTTTTACACTCATTTTTGAACTACAGTCCATATATATATATATATTTATATAGAGGTCAGTGGCTTGTATATACACAATGGAAGACACTACAGACCTAGGTGTCATACATACATACACACATAGAGAGCAGAGCAGCGCGGAGTACTTTTAGTATTGGGGGTAAGTAAGAAGTATTAGTTTGTGATACAAAGAATACTGGCGCCATACCAGGGTAGCAGTAGTGTTACATGTGTATGCAAGGATTTCTTGGAACTGTAAAATTGTTCAACTTGTTGGTTTGTGTGTTGTGCCTGGAGGTGATGAGCAAGTTTTTACTTTTTTTGTGGGAAATAATGATTTTGTTGTTGTTGTTGTTTAGAATGGAATGTATATTTTATATAAAAACACACGCAGGTACACACACACAATAAGGTCTGCTGCTCATTTTTTGTTTACTGATCTTACTTTCTTTTCAATAATCACGTATATATATTTTGAATCTATTGAAATTATTTAATTTATTGGCTTTGGGATAATTCACATTGAGTTTACTGCACTTCCAAAGTGATGTCCTCAAACATTAATTTATGGTGGCAATTAAACGCGGTAGTTACTTCTCAAAGTCAATTGTAAATGTTAACCTAGGTTTAAGTATCCTGCCTGCTAAATTATTCATTTTAGTTCTTTTATACAGACTTGTCTTTAAATACTCCATGATAAGGATTGTCCATAGAAAAATTCAGCTTTTTTCGAGTTCCCCGTTCTTTTCTTTCTCGCTTTTATTCGAGACAGCTTTTTTCGATCATGCTCGGCATATTTTTGCAGGCTTCCATACTCTAACTCACGATACTGAATCGCTTCATTTCTCACGTAGGTTCTGGATCCCTGCTTCGACACACATAGTACGCTGTCATCCAACTTGTAACAAGATTCTTTGATACAAGTTGGATGAAAATAACCTTTGATTTGCTATTTAATGACAATATTTTAATATCGGACAATTTTATTCAAGACAGTACAGTCTAGGGCTTTTGAAAACCCGATTGAATATAAAATACGTTATCACGAAGATGAAGGATGAAATAAGACCTAAATTTAACACAGTAGGAAGTGGTATTGGGAAATAAATTAAAACACGTAAATATTCGACAATGACATAAGACCTATAATGTTCAAAATTTTCTGGATAAATAAATAATTATAGCTTTAAAATTAATTTACAAGAGCCAGTAATTGATATTTACATCGAAACAAACAAATTCTTTGAAAAGTAGAGAAATATATGCAAAAGAAATACGACGAGAATAAACAGAAAGAAGATACGTTTATCAGTACTTCTCCACATTGGCAATCACAATTTCTTACATCAAGCAGAGGACAGACTTCTGCAGACTTCTTCATCAAGCAGAGGACGGACGCTTTTGTGCTCACAAAAAAGAGGAAAGGCAGAAGACAAATCTGTGTTCAGTGTGCAAAGTCACAAAACAAACAAACTGACAGCTTCTTCTTGAAAAGTTTGCGAAAAAATCCGTGAAAACGTAAAATTGAAGGAAGAGTTTGAAGAGTTATTTTTGGTTTCTAACATATTTATGAAAATCCCAGAGTTTTGGGTCTTAACACTCTTTATACACGCAATACAGAAATATAAACACAATGCTATCAGTTACTTGAAATATATTTTAATAAACGAATATAAAATACTGTGATAAGTACCCCTTACCCCACTCACCACACAACGGACGACATATACTAATAACAATAATCGAGTCACTAAACGTAAACAACAACAAACCTAAGGCATATCATTTATATGCAACAGCAATTTAATCAAAATGGCGGGAAAATACAAACAACGTGTTTGTTTGTTTATTTGTTATTGTTATTGGTGGAGTACAAATAAACAGAGTTCTTTTTTGTTTAAATAAATATGATGAGATATCAACAAAAAAAAAGTATATAAAAGCAATTATGGCGCGAAGGGATTGATGCACCTTAGGGTGGAGGAGAGCCAAGTGGAGAAGTGCGGGTGGGGGAATGAAGACGTAGAGTGAAGGACTCCTCTACAATGATGTGAGAATGTCTATAAAATAAAACACATTTGGATCCTTTATAACACACACTCACTCACACATATGTAACGCTCAAACATACCAAGAAGACCGTTCTTCGTGTGCATCAGAGATTGTCCGTCCGTCCGTTGTGCCGTCGTATCATTTACTTACTGCGCAGTTCTTTTTTCTGAGAGCTGAGAGTAAATATTATTGTACGGTTTTTAATATGTATGTGGATATGTGTGTAACGATAAACATATACAAATATAATCACGAATAGTTAATAAATATCAGTGGCTATCAAACAAGAAGCTATCGATCGATTAATTGGTTTCTTTTATCATAGTTTGTACGCTTTGTGGTGGCAAAGCCAAAATATATGAAAGAAGCTACAGCCGATGAACAAACATCACATTCCGTCGTGTGTGGTTCTGCTGAGCCCACGCGATTAACGATTAATGAGAGTTACAATACTAGCGAAGCAGGTAATGAATATACAAGCTTTTCAATAGACCTGTTTACGTTGAAGCCGTACAATGACTCTCTTTTTGGTCTCGACCACCGATGAGAGCTGTGATAATGACAATTTTCTTAGCTAGTGCCGAGGATGTTTTGATATTTTAATAAGTGAAGCTTTTTTTCACACCCCCATTGTAGGGTTAGTACGAAGTACCATAATAGATTCGTATTGGACAAATATTGCATACGAATACAAGTAGTAAAGTAGTACAAATCGTACTAGTTTTGCAGAAATGCTCGTAAATATATAATATCTAATAGAAGATTTCTATTTTCATTCTTATGAATTCTGCCAATGTTGTGAACATATTGCGCTAAATTTTTGTAAAGGTGATGGATAACCTTCCTTTCAGTATTGATAGGATGTGCACAATATTCGCGTTCTGAAAATTCCAATAATTATTTAGTAGCACACTTGAACATAATAGTAAGCCTTCCCCTTCGAAAATATTCGTTTTTAGCTAGTTTCTACGATACACTGGTTTTGCTAATATATCAGGCACTGTCCACTATATAATTAGACAGGAATGCTTATAGGTATAAACGTGCAACAACAGTTCCAACTTAAAATGATGATCACCGCCGCTTCAACTAGCCAAGGTACTAAAAACTTTATGTGTGTAGTGTAAATACATGTAAGAGTCATACAGACACTAAAATACATTGTTATCACACATACATGACACGCAGGCGCGCTGAAGCAAAACTTAAGTTTCTTGGCTAATTGAGGAGCGGATAATCTGTTCAGTTATTTGGAGGTTAGTTATATCAAGAGAGATGTGAATATAAGCGTATTAATTACATAGAGGGTCATGCCAAAACTATTTATATAGGTCTCATATTCTCTTACAAAATTATCGATAGAGGTCTGCTACGAGAGGTCTCCCCAGGGGAATGTACAGCTGGAAATATATTTTCAGGAGTTTTTTTGTATATGGTCTAAAATAGGAACATTTTCGAATCAGGATAAACTGCATACTCAGCAAACAAAGACTAACTGCGAGAGAGTATACAACGAAAGTTGTTACTAAGAATATGAGCCAAATAAAAATGTGAACTATCAGTTGCAAAGGGACAGCCGCCAACATTTATAAGCTCTAACTAAGCAAATCATTTTCATAATAAGCATATTAAATAGCAATATAACGGTGTGTTTATTACATTATTTGTTGTTTGGATACTGCTCATCGCTCATACATCGCTCGTTACACAGAACACACAGCTCAGTCAGTTCGCTTGCCTCTCTCTGCTTGCCTGATGTGCTGCTGCTGCTGATGATGATGAAGTTGAATGGTGCGTTGTTGTTGTTGTTGTTGTTATTATATAGCTTGTTATTTGTTTGTTATTATAGTAGTAGTAGTGCAAGACTCGCCAGGAATGCGACCGTCAGGGCCACGGTCGTCGAGCATTGACCAAGCATCAAGTCATATTACCTTTCCCACTGCATCCTTCATCTACAAAATGTACATTTATACACACATTTCTCAAAGTTACTTACTACTTATAGTACTATATAGACTTAATTCCATTCCTCCATAATATGCACTTTGTGTTCACAGATATTATCATGGTATTATAAAAAGATATACAAGACGTTTCAGAATAACTAACTACTCCTAAAGGTAAGTGTCCATCTAAGACAAAACAGTCTCGAGAGTAGTCACGAGACTCGACTCACAAATGGATAGGGGGCTGACAGCAGTATCGGAGATAAGTCCGAATAGATCTCCGATCGTATCGAGACTTAGTCTCCAGTCTTCCGTCCGAGTTGGAAGAGTTTGTGAGCTCTCGGAGACTTTAATATTGTTTATATTCATGTGGACTCTCAAGTGGAAACGAAATATCCTTGTCTCCAGACTGCAATTATTTTCGAGTCTCAGGAACTTGTCACGAGAGCAAAAGTGATGTCTTAAGGAGGGAGAACCTTCGAAAATGTTTTTTTTAACATTATTCAAACATGTGTAGCCTATCGCCCTAAAATTCACAGTCCTTTGGAAATTATAGGCACAATTGACATCCACCCGATTTGAGGGCACACAACATTTGTAAAAGAGCTGCTAAAATTCACAGTCCTTTCGAAGTTAATGACGCAAAGGACCTCCACCGGAGATGAGGTCGCACAACATGTACAAAAGAACGGCGCCGCTTGTATGGCACTCAACTAAACAAGGAATCTGAGTCTTTATGCTGCGGGAATAGGTACGAAATTTAATCTCTTATTGCATTATTCTTTGATTTTTTAACGTTCATATAGAGCCTGTGGGTGAAAAATCGAAATCTATTAAGCTTTGATGTTTCAGATCAATGGCAATATAAGCTAGTTCGTTCGCCGTGGAAGAACTTAAACGGATGACGCCTTTGAAACAAGTCTAGCAACTTCCGTTTTAATTTCGTAGAATATTAAAAAACCATTCTAATTGGTAGTACAAAAAATCTCTAAAGTTCGTTTATTTGGTTGCGAAAATTCTCACTGTTGAAATTCAGGAATAGTGATTCTGTGACACCCTGTATTTAAATTTAATATAAAAAAAACGAAAAGAAATTACTTATTCAAACTGGTATCAAAATAAAAAAACTTTTAACGGCAGTAATTGATCGAAGGTCAGTGTTATGGGAAAAAATTTGTTTTTGCTTCTTAACCAATAAGTTTTGGAGTTTATCGAATATTATTATCTCTTGTTCAAATCGACAAATCTACTCCAGAAGGAAGATCTGGCCACTTGGTGAATGTAATATGAAATAGAAATAATATCAGGGATCTTATGGTATAATAAAGACCTAATATGACCCGTCTTCTAATTATTTTCTAAGAAGTTTAGTGCTAAATCCGAAACAATATGCATCCTTCCTTGTTAAGCCTTCACTGACACAGAGTCCTCGCCATGAATGCGTACCATTTTGATGTTTATTAGCCTTCAATGCTCGCTCTCATTTGTTTTTTAAGGCGTTTCAATTGGATGTAACACTTACCATAGATAAAACTTTGAGATGTATTACAGTTGATGACGTCACTATGACGTATTACATGTATTCGTGAGCGCTTACAGAACCAAATAAAACAATGTTTGTAATGTTCTAATGCGTATGAGCGCTGAATGCGTGTAAGCGTCCAAATGGAACGTAGCGTGTCTCAAGTAAGAAGGGAGTGGAAATGATGAAAAGGAGTCATATTCCTTTGATAAGACGGACCCGTCTAGTCCAGATTAACGTGTTCCGTAATATAGATCACACTTTATATTTTTGTCGAATATTCAATGTTTGTTGTTTTCTGTCCATTATATGTTCATCTCAAATGATAGTTTAAGAGAGAGAGGATTTCCCATTCACACTGAGTATGAATTCCGGTTCCCTCCTCTTCCGACAGTTTAGTCAATTAACCGCCTTTTTTTTTCTTAATAATTGACAAACTGCCATGTCGGGATTCGTACCCATAAGACATAACGCCTTAGACCGCTCGGCTACTTGGCTGAAAAGTATTCTCATTTGGTGGTTTCCTAGTCATAAACGCTTGGAGGCCTTTTTCCATGAGAAGCTATTTATAAGAGTCTTTGCATGATTTTGGCCATGAGTATTTACTCAAGAAAAGTTAGGCTGGTTTACCGCCCATACCTTTATTTTATATTTTATTGTGCATTTCGGCAGTCTAAGAAACGGTTCTGAACCGTTTAGTGGAGCACGAGCACTAGCACCCATTCTGGCTAATTCATCAGACTTCTCGTTTCCATCGATTTCTGAATATCCAGGCACCCAGCCAACAGTGACTTTGTTATGTTTTATCTAAATTTTTCAGAGAGTCGACTTGTTTAGGTGAACTTATCGCTTTAAGCGTGGTCTGGCTATTGGACAAAATAAATATTATTCCAACTTTGAAGTTTTATTGAAGGTTCTCGATTGTACATCCTATATATGGCATACACTTCAGCCTGGAATACTGAGACTTATTTACCATTGACTGGCATAGATATTGGTATTTGGTCGCTTAGACTGTAGTCCTAATCCTACTCCAGCATCGGTTAATGTAATAGTAAAATGTGAAAATAGGGAATATGTATGAAAATTTTTTTTCACTTGAATTGAAGCATGTTTACTTGACAAATATCAAGGTAAAATTACTTTTTAAATTACTTTAAAAATAACCGAGATATGAATGATTGAAATTCCTGATTAGATAAAGAGAGTGATAGCCCTCTTGATATGTTATGTGACGTCATATTACACTTTCACCGTTTAAAATACACGTAAAACTCCGTTTTCAGTATTTTTGCAAGAAAGAGACAGATAATAATCTTTAAAAGCTTATAGCTTCCTTGATATTTGTCGGATGTTAATTTCGTTTTTAAATATTATTACAATATTAACAGTATTTTCATATTCTAAAAATAAGTTTTCATGCATATTCCCTATTATGAAACAATCAAAAATGTTAATTTCTGATATTTCAACTGGGTTTCCACAGTCTCAGTAAAAATAATAAAATGCATATTATTATTTTAATACATACAGAACACAACAATCGGAGATATTATAAAAGCAACCAATCCCTGAGACTATATTATTACAAAAGTATTTTTATCGTTCAGAGTTGTAAATACGATAAAGAAATTACGTCATTTAATATGATTATATTATTGTATATGTAATGTATGGTATGGTGGTGGACTACATACATTTATAATTTATATTTATTTACAAGTAAATAACATACACACAAACAGTTATTATCAGAAGAAGAACATGCATGTGAAGTTTTGATGAAAAATGTCTGTTGGTGTTCAATATAAATTAACCATCAACTAACTTCTTGCAATGTGTGATCAATTACAAATTTCCATGTTGTTTATTACTCCTGTTCAATATGTTCAGTAATTTTATAATTGTATTGAACTTTAAACGTTACATAAACAGATATATCGGAGGGAGTAGGAGTTTTACGGAACCTCAACCACTTTATGTACGACTACAAGACAGATAGATAGATTGTAGAGGCTGCCCTGGACGGGCTACACTTCGACCATAAGGTCTATTGTGATGCCTAAGAATGTGAGGATGTGAGTGGTGTGGAAGGAATTTGTGAGTAGACTAGGAATAGTAGACTAGGGTAGGATATGCGGCTGCAGCCGACTCTGATAGGAACTTTTCCCATGTTCATCTGGAGTTCGTGACGGAAACTGCAGAAAACCTTCTCAAGCATAGCCGGTTACTTCGTTCTTGTCCGGTTACTTCGCCATTTTTTATGATTGACAAACTGTATACTGCGCAGATATCACGCCTTAGACCGCTCGGCTACTTGGACTGGTACGACTACAAAACTCTACAGGCTACAAGGAAATAAGAGCTATTAATAAGCAAGGAAATAAGAGGGGTTGTGCTGATGGCAAAATTTCTTCAAAAACTTCTTCAAATGTTCATGGATGTATAAAAAAGTTAGTGTTTTGCTTTAAAACAATTTTAACGTCTATCATCTATCTAGGAATATCTAGGAGACAGAGTACCTCTACTTCTGCCCTAAACGAATGGATGGATTAGTCTATTAACAGGAAATGCAAAGACACATCAGGCCACGAGGTTTACCTGACCTAGTGGTAAAAACCGGAAAGAGATAAACCTTCTGGTTGGGGATCCTTACTGGTCACTGCAGGTTCAAGAGGTCAAGAGGACAGTGCGATCTGCCTGGACTGTAACGGGACGGATGATACGGCATTCCACCTTCTAGCGGAATGTCCTTGCAGAGCCAGAATGAGGTATCTAGCCTTCGGCTCGACCAAACTGGGGGAATCTTGAGTAAAAGAACTAAAACTGAACTCTGGTCCTGTCATTCGAACAGAAGGGTAGGTTCTACAACGAACACAGGACTAGATGAAACGAACAAGGTGTGATAGAGGATAGAGGTAGTTGAGAGGATGGGTTAGGAGTCGCAAAAAATGACCTAGGACAACCTACTCGGCCTCTCAATTTTACTAACGATCTTGTTCTTCTAAATACTAAAATCGTCTCAGATACTAATAAATTTTATTTGGATCAAACTAAAAGTGTGACCGCTAGAGAGTATACAAATAAGTGAAAAATATATACATCTATATATATGTATCTGCAGCCACTCTAGCGGTCACAGTTTTAATTTGATGGGAATTAAATTCATGCTGTATTCTGTATTTATTTGAAAGTTCACTTAATTGACGCAGCTCCTGCGTAACGAATTCCATTCCCACCTCAGCTCTCTGTATAAGTTAGACACTTGATTAACTAATCAACAATCATGGGAAGAAATCTTTTTCTACAAATCGGTATGTATCGTTGCATTTTTGAGATGAAGAACCAACTGTTAAATAATATTAATTATTTGTTAGTTATTATTATTATTATTATCATAAGTTAGAGTTGCATGTGAATTGTCGTTTTGTATACAATAAACGACTAGGCAGACTCTAGCTAACAGCCCCGCTTCGCTAATTCTAGCTTAGTAAGTATTAAGTACAGTACAACGACACTACCTTACTATATAATAAGCGACCTCAGAATCAAAACAAACCCCCCTCTTACCCTGCTGCCCGTGTTCAGAGTTCGATCGCACTATTACAATGTATTACGTCGCTTGTCGTAGCCATATAGTATGTTTCACACACAATAAACATACCTACGTACATACATACTCACATACAAGCATGAACTCATGCTAATGCTAAATATATAATATGTATAAACATTTAATTATCAATAAACCATATTTTGACAAAATGGAAACCCGACTTCAAAAATCAAATATTCTATAACACGAAATGCACTAAAAAGTAAAAAAATAATTGCATATTCTTGTGCCAATTTTAGTTCACCTAAGCAAAATTTTTTAAATATATATGTACAATTATTGTTATTTTTGGAGTCGGTATTAGTATAGAGAAATTCACATAACTTTAAAAAAAAAAAAAAACAGACGAATTGAGAACCATCCTCCTTTTTGAAGTCGGGTTAATAATAGAAATTAAATATTCTTTATATACCCTGTGCAAATGGAATACCCAATCATGTATATCACATTTGGTAGTGTCTTCGCCCGCACAGTTTAATGCCAATTTTTTCAGAAGAGGCAACAAACGTTATAACATTCCCCATTCTCCCAATATTTTTTGTATTTTTAACCCGACTTCAAAAAGGAAGATGGTTCTCAATTCGTCTGTATTTTTTTTTTAGAAAATAAAGAGTTATACCAACTGAAACGAAAGCATCTAACACAATAGGACTCCACAATGGATCCATTATGAGCAAATTGTGCGGCGAGGAGGAAAAAACATCCAACCACATCATCTTTAACAGCGGATTTCTCGATTAAGGTAGTTCCAGCACTGTCTTATATAATAATAATCAGAAAGAGGGGTACCGCATACGAGTCCCTAGCACCTAGACCAAGGGGTCCTCTGTGCCCTCCTTGAGAACAACTTGTCACCCGAAGGCGAGACGCCTCCGGGCAAGAGGTGCTATTTTAAGCAGATGAAGCTATAGGATTCTGTCGAAGCCAGACGCCACACAGAAGGCCCAAAACTTCTCCGCCGGGAGATTGCTTTGGGATTGTTTTTGAGATTGCTTTTGCTCGCAGGATTGATCCAAAGTTTCGCAGTCTACATGTAAAGATTAAGGAGATAATGGCTATTGTCAAGGTTAAGGAGAATCTCGCCAGATTAAAAAAAAAAGGGGAGCAACATAATGAGCCAGAAGGTCGAAGTGCGATACTTTTCATATCCCAAGATTTATCTATCTATATCAACTGATAACCATTCAAATTCTCTAACTATTCCCGGACACTTTCGGAATCTCAATATTCCCTGACATTTCAAAGTTTTCCAAAGGTCGCGTTTGGTATACATGTCCCGCATGTTCGTCTGTCAAATCCATGAATGGGCAAAATTGGACCGTGCATGCCCCTGCCAAAGAGGAAAATATCCAGAAGAAAAGTTTCAAGACAAAAAATATTTCTTTTTTTTTGTTCCAATTACAGCTCTGAAGTTCATATACCGGGTTTTTATGCAATTAACTCAAATTAGTCGTTATTTTCATTTATTTAGTAATAAATATTAAATTTTAATGTTCGATAAATTGAATTCTAGAAAATAATTTAAAATCTATTTATATTCGAATCAATTCTAAAATACGTAGAACTATAATTATAAAATAATATTGAATATATTTATTTAATTTCAAATGTTTATTATTTGTTAATGATTTTAAATAATTGGAATTGATTTATATTATTTGGAATAATAATACAACGAAATATGGTTGAATTTCGATAAGCCCAATCGCAAAGGAAGCGATAAACAACATTTTAAGATATGGAATATTACCTTTATATTGATATTTGGTTTTCGAGTTGTATAATATTTTATATAAATCAATGGAGTATAAATACTTACAGCGGATCTCTCGATTAAGGTAGTTCCAGCACTGTCTTATATAATAATAATCAGAAAGAGGGGTACCGCAAACGGGTCCCTAGTCAACCAGGAATCGAACCTCGGGCCTCTGGATATCTAGTAGTAGTATACGCTAAAGTCTTCTACAGTTTGTCATACGTAACCGAAAGGAATTTGGACAAACATCGTTATGTTGACGCTTAAGTATACACAAATAAACAAATATTAATAATAACTTCGACAGAAGTAATACTGTCTAAATAAATAAAAAATAAGAATGATATGAAAAAGTTGGCTATTACGTCACAGTCGTCTTTGGTGCAGCGGAAGTGTATGGATGTATTTGGTGTAGCGGATACTGGACTAGATATCCAGAGGCCCGAGGTTCGATTCCTGGTTGACGAGTTAATGTTTTCATATCAGTATTTAATTTAATTAAAAATGTTGCTCGTTGCTAATTTGTGGTACTTTATATACTTTATTATTTTTATACTTTATTTTTATGAGCAAAAAATGTCACACAATAAACTTGAAGAAGCTGTTCAGATACATACACTCCCGTTCAATAAAATTGAACAACAGACCTGAAATGTTAATTTTCTTATATTTCATAAAACTACTCACTTTTGTAACTCTCTGTATAATTATTCATTTATAAACAAAGATAAGTAGTATATATTTTAAGTATCAAAAAAGAAATGGAAGTATAGTAAAACATAGTTACTACAAGAATAATCAAAATTGTGAGAGACTACATACAAAAAATGTCACACAACAAACTTGAAAAAACTGTAGAGATACATACAAATAAACTAGTAGATAAATAAACTACAAATTAAATGAGATAGATAGAGACAAGTCACAAGTGATTGAATTTTTAAGATAGAATAATAAAGTAATAAAGTAATGTTCCCAATTCTGGTTGCATAGCGGAGTTCAATGTTGCTGCACAATGTTCCGCGTTTTGTAGCATACTTAAGGGATTATTTGAGTTAACTGACGACTTAAAAGGTTAAGTGTGTGATGAAGCCTTCAACTGCGTCGATTGGCGGTAATCCTTTTTTGACCTTCTAGTCTTGATTGTGTCTAGCAACTAGCAACGAGTAACATATCTTTGACTCCATATCCTGGAGATAGTTATGCAAAGCGAAAATCATACTGACGATGACTATTTTGTAATCGAAATACGTATTTATCAAATACAAATAATTATTCTAGGAATTGAGGCAATACTTAAAATTTAATTTATATGCCAATTATAAGAACCGGAGATACCGTTAATAGTTTTATAGGTTTTCAGTTTTGTGTAACTTGCAAGTTCTGATTAGCAAGTGAACCGAAAACACATTTCACAATATATTTTTCACATATTTCTTGTAATGTTAAAAATATGTACAATTTTCTATATTACAAAAGGTAAGTAAGTTATAAACATATTAAATGTTTTTCCGGACAACAGGATATCCTAATTTATAATTGTATTTCCTTTATATCCTGTATACGTAATAAACAAATATTTTACTTTCACTTCAAATATAATCATGATAATTATATGTCACACAGGCGTCAATTTTATCACATATTCAATATTTATTTTACTCCAGAATTATATTTGTCAACATAATATGGTCTTAATCTTTTAACACCATGATCATTGGGAAAATATACCGAAACAAAAACTCCTCGGGAAAAATACTGTTTTGGAATGCATCTAATCCTCGATGCACTTAACCTGAACAGGATACAACTTCGAAAGGCTACCTCGGATTCATCACTGGACATTATCACCTAGGAAAGCATCTACAGACAAAAGAACTTCACAATCGATCCATTATGTGCAGACGGTGCGACGAGAAGGTAGAAACCTCCAGCCACTACATCTTTAACTGCGAATAACTCGATTACCACAGATACAATATATTCGGTGTATTTCGCAAGCGCCTGGGTATTGCCAAGATGTGAGGGAAGCGAACTTCGCCAGAGTGAAGTAGAGAGGGGAGCATAATGGGCCATAACGTCGTGCAACCCTTTTCATACTCCAATATTTATCCATCTATCTACGGTTTCAATAGTCTCTCGCGAAAATTTTCGATGATAGTGACTAACGAAGCGCGTAAGAGAGTAACTTGTTTGACGATAGCAGAAATTTTATCAGTAACAGTTAATTTTTTAGTTAAATTAAGAGATAATGTAATAAAGACTTCAAAAAAACTTTTGTCCTACAAAATGGATGGTGTGACAGGTAGGTCCCCCACCCCCAACATGTTCAAATAACGGGGTACACATAGTTATTAGTAACAAAGCTGATTTTTATGCTGTTAATTAATAATGGTATGTATTATTTGATTGCCACCTTGTCCTACAAATTCAGTGGTTCAAATTCCCAGCCCTACGCTCTGAACATGTCAATGTAAAATTTTCATTTATAAATTAGAAAACCGTTTATACATATTGCAGGTCTCATTTCTTCAACCTTTAGTTCATAAAAGAATTCTAATAATGTTTTTATCGTGAATACACTCAATTGCGCCAAGTAGTAACTATGTTTACCCCGTTATTTGAACATGTTGGGGGGGGGGCCTGCCTGTCACACCATCTATTTTGTAGGACACAAGTTTTTTTTGAAGGCTTTATTACATTATCACTCAATTTAACTAACAAATTAACTGTTACTGATAAAATTTTTGCTATCGTCAAACAAACAAGTTACTCTCTTACGTGCTTCATTAGTCACTATCATCGAGAATTTTCGCGAGAGAAAAGTTTGGCGTCTCGTCGAAAGGAAGCAACAATAGAGAATATGCATGAAAATTTTTTTTCACTTGAATTGAAGCATGTTTACTTGACAAATATCAAGGTAAAATTACTTTTTAAATAACTTTAAAAATAAGCGAGATATGAATGATTGAAATTCCCGATTAGACAAAGAGGGTGATAGCCCTCTTGATATGTTATGTGACGTCATATTACACTTTCACCATTTAAAATACACGTAAAACTCCGTTTTTAGTATTTTTGCAAGAAAGAGACAGATAATAATCTTTAAAAGCTAATAGCTTCCTTGATATTTGTCGGATTTTAATTTCGTTTTTAAATATTATTACAGTATTAACAGTATTTTCATATTTTGAAAATAAATGTGAAAAAAAATTTTCATGCATATTCCCTATTTAGCCTGTTACTAATCATTAAAAAAAACCGTTCTGTACTGTGGACTATTCTATAATCAGAAAAATGTCTTCAATACGATTTAAAAAAAATCATCAACTCTAAAATTTTCCCTAATAATTGATCCCCTTCGAACGAATTACACTAAAACATAAAATTGAAGTCCACAATATATATTCTGTGTAAGTACTATCATGTCAGAGGAGGATTGTATAAATAAAAATATTTATTTATGGGTGGTCGATTGAAATTAATCTCATAAATAATATATTATGTGTAAGAAGCAAGAAGCATTCAATTATGTTTAGTTAACAGTCTAAAACGCATCTCACAAACATTAGTACGCTATTACACTAGCTAATTCATAGTGTAACTCAATTGAGTAAACAACATATTATTTTATGTTGATAGTCAGCATTACGTATATTTTATTAGAAATTCAAGTGTGTTTCGAATATATGATGCAGTCGGTGTTGCCTAGTTTAAGATCGGACTCATAATCATAAATACAAAAACACAACAATACATCAACTTTACTACTAAAACTCAAGCACTTATGTGATAATGATAAATTCCTATTAACTGTTTCTTTTATCAAACAAACATTGAATACCCAGCCAGCGTACTCACAACAAAACAAGATGTAAAATGTAACCATTTATTATTTAATAATATTATCTATAGTTGCTTTAAAAATATCTACAAATTCTCTCTACAATAGGATGAGATGTTTTTATACCCAGTATATTTGTAAATAATACAAGGTATATTAAGTTTAGTTCCGACTTTGTAACGCTTGAAAATATTGATCGCAGAAAAAAAAATTTGTTATAAGTGTTCATAAAATTATCTAATTAGTTCATTTCCGCATGTCCGTCCGTCTGTCTGTCCGTGAACAAGATAACTCAAGAACGAAAAGAGATTAAGAACTGAAATTTTTTTTATGTGTTCTAGAACAAAAAAGTAATGTCAAGTTCGTTAATTGGCAAAATCGGACCATGTTTGGGAAAAATGGGTAAAACTGCCTGTCTTTGAAACCGTAAGAGATATAACAAAAATTAAATAACAAAAAGTCTTCTTCTTTTTAAATTAAACAACTTTTGTTTGATAAATTTTTTTATAAACTCAGTATATACTGGGCGTTCAAACAATTAACTCAGTTGGTTGTTACATTACTTGTTTTTTTCATAAATTATTAATATGCAACAGGCATTTTCATTTGAAGTTGCCATCAAAATTCAATCTAGAAATTTTTTAAATCGAGTTTTGCTTGTAATTGCTGTATAATTCGGTAAGGTTAATAGGTTTGAGTCGTTAAACGTTTCCCTGATTTTCAGAAAAACCCATAGTCTCTTTTCTAATTCTTTGTTTTGAAGCATTTCCAGCTTCGTGCAAATGTTATCTTTTTGACTTCTATCTGCCCCTTCCTTTAGGTCGCTTAGAAAACTGTATCGAATGATGGAGCGTTTATTTTCCAACGCTGGTTAGTGGTACAGCAGGTATATAATTGTCTCATACTCCTCGTTACACTCGCTGCAGTAGTTGTCGTTTGGATTATCCATTTCTGGAGGTTCATTACGACAAAGTGGCCGAGCGGTCTTAGGCGTTATGTCTGTGCAGTATGCCTACTTTATAACTGGGAGGTTATGGGTTTGGACCCCGACATCGGGAGTTTGCCAATTATAAAGAAAAAAAAAAAGGACGATTAATTGACTAAACTGTCGGCGTATGGACAAGAACGAAATAACCGGCTATGCTTGAGAAGGTTTTCTGTAGTTTCCTTCACGAACTCCAGATGAATATCGGCATAGTTCCTATCATAGTCGGCTGCAGCCGCATATCCTACAAATTCCTACTTTATACACAAAGATTTTTTCCACTCCACTCACATACACACATTCTAAGTCATCACAATGGACCTTATGGTCCACTCTCCACGTTTCTCCAACACACTCTCCAAGTTTGAGGTCTCTACGATCAGCGGTTTAGGCTTTGCGTTGATCCGTCAATCAGTCATACAGGACAAAGCATTTTATATGTATCGATTTAATAAGACAATAAAAACAATTTCGATTTTTTGAAATTTTCTAATCCATGGAACCCCTTAATGTTGCGTCACAATACCGAATATCCATAGTAATTACAATCCGATTTCTAAATAGCTTTTTAGACTTGTTTTAACCTTAAATGTATTATTTTTCCAGATGTTTATTAATACTCCAAATGATAATCGCTGACCTTATGATCCAATTTGGATTTAATTTGGATTATTTTTTTATTTATTCAATATAAATATTTAACAATAAATTAATTAATAAAAATAATTAATTATCACCATAATACGATACAATCTCGTTCATGAAAATTGAAACATTTTAAGTGATACTGTATATAATATTATACATATAATTAGGTACTTATACGCATAGAATATGAGTTATTGGTTCAGTTTTTATGAACGGGTGTGTAGTACAAACAAAGAAATTGTGCGTAATTGATATATTATTATAATTGATTAGCAATTTATAATTAATGAATATGTGTGTTCTTCACCCAAAACCAGATATTTCTCATCAATATATTTTTTTAATTTATTGCGTCTGACTTTAAGTCCAATTCGATAAATTTTATCAATAATTTCTGGAATGGAAAGCGTTAACCTTTTTGCAAACTATACAGATTACAAATATATATTGTTTAAAAAAATTGCAATCAATTTGACAGTTTTTACTTTTTAGTAATCGAAAAAAGAACCGATTTTGATGAGTAATCTTTAAAACTTCTATTGGTAAAGTTACTCATGACGTCATATTCCAAAATGGCTGCTTTAGTCAGGCTACATTTATACAATTAGATATATTTTTCACAAAGGATGATTTTCATTACGAGAAACATAGTTTTTACTGACGGGCCTCTGGTAACGCAAATCTAACTATCACAGCTGAGCCCGACTACTTTTGTTTCTAATTATTGCCACCAGATGTCATAGTCCTAAGGAACATACACCAACCGCAATGTTCTATAAATAGGAATAATATTTCTTAAAATATTTAAGTGGAAATTTAAACGAAAATCATGTTTGAATGACTTAAGGAACTTATACTATTTGACATCCGTCCTACGCTTTTCGATGCCAGAAATTCCAAATTCAATCAGATTATTATCATATTACAAATGAAAAATGTGTATTGGGGAACTTACCACTGATGAAAATGTAATAAAATGGGAAAACACTCACCTGAAACAGAAAAATTATTGTTACTAAATAAATAAAACAATTTCTTAAAAAACTTTTACGATAGTACTTGCAATATTAAAGTAACTAACTCTGATGAGGATAAATTATTTCGTGCGGAAGATATTAAGAATATCTAGATATGTATATCATTCCCACTCAAACAGCAAGATAATTTTTTAAGAAAATTTCAATTTATTATCAAATATTTCCTCAAATTCTTAGGTAACCACGTTTTTTTTTTGGGTATGGATATAATTAAATCCAAACAGTACATGAAAAAAAGGTCATGTTCACCAGATGAGATAATCATTTCTATACGTTTTTTGGGGTCACTGAATCTAAATCCGATGAATTTTTTGTCGTCTTGTTCTATTATTAATTATTAATGGTTCTATTTTTTTAAGTTAGTCCCTTTTGTTCATATTTTATACACTTGTGTACTCGGTATACATATACCAGAGTATATTAAGTTTAGTTCCGACTTTGTAACCAGCCAAATAGCCGAGCGGTCTAAGGCATCATGTTTGCGCAGTATGCAGTACTAGGAAACTGGGAGGTTATGGGTTCGAATCCCGACATCGGCATTTAGTCAATAATAATAAAAAAAAAGGATGGTTGATTGACTAAACTGTCGGCGTATGGACAAGAACGAAGTAACCGGCTCTACTTGAGAAGGCTTTCTGCAGTTTCCTTCACGAACTCCAGATGAATATCGGCATAGTTCCTATCATAGTCGGCTCCAGCCGCATATCCTACCAATTCCTAGTCTACTCGAAGTGTAGCCCCTCCAGGGCAGCCTTTACAATCTGCCTCTATCTCTCCGACTTTGTAACGGCTGTCCGTCTGTGAACACGATAACTCAAAAACGAAAAGCAGAAATTTCGTATGTATATTCTATAGCTAAAAAGTAAGGTCAACAATAGACAAAATCGGACCATGTTCGGGCAAGACAAAAATGTCCCTTTTATAAAAATAAACAACTTTTGCTTGAAACTTTTTTTCAAAAATTCAGTATATACCGTGTATTTAAGCAATTAGCTCCGTTAGTTGTTACTTTCACTTGTTTGTATTGAATCCAGAATCTTGTTGATCCGGAATCCATTCGGTTTTCGAAAAAAAGGTCCGAACAAAAGTCGCTCTCTTCGCAAATGCCAATAACTGGGGCCATAAACAATTTTTCGTAAATAGAATTGATTCAGCATAAATCGAATGTTAAAATTTTGGATAATGTACACAAACTATGAAAGGTGGACAACATGTCTGCCCGCCATAAGATCTGCACAGTCTTACTAACTAGATGTTCGCGCCATTATACGAATAAAACAACTGGAACTTTATTATTTTCCTTCTAGCCTTCATGAGAGTCCATTAATTTTCCCAAACACAAAACTATTTATGGGAAACACTCTCAAGTTATTTGCGGTTGATGACACATTCCACAAGAAGTTTTTAGAAAGAGTGTACTACAGATCTTGACGTGATTACGACCTTGTTATTATTATTGTTGTTGTTGTTGTTGTTCTACAATTGTCAATGACCCTCTTATCACATGAGAGAGGAGAGCCTCCTATATATAGATAGATAGATTGTAGAGTCTGCCCTGGACGGGTTACGCTTCGACGATAAGGTCCATTGTGATGCCTAAGGATGTGAGTATGTGAGTGGAGTGGAAGGAATTTTCGTGTGTAGACTAGGAATTGGTAGGAAATGCGGCTGCAGCCAATTGGAGTTCATGAAGAAAACTGCAGAAAACCTTCTCAAGTATAGCCGGTTACTTCGTTCTTGTCCATACTCCGATAGTTTAGACAATTAACCGTCCACTTTTTTTCCTTAATAATTGACAAACTGCCGATGTCGGGATTCGAACCCATAAACTCCCAGTTTCCAAGTAAGCATACTGCGCAAACATAACGCCTTACTGGTAACTAGCTAGATGTTCGCGCCATTATGCGAATAAAACAACTGGAACTTTATTATTTTCCTTCTAGCTTTCATGAAAGTCCATTCATTTTCCCAAACACAAAACTATTTATGGGAAACACTCTCGAGTGATTTGCGGTTGATGACACATTCCACAAAAAGTTTTTAGAAAGAGTGCACTACAGATCTTGACGTGATTACGACCTTGTTATTATTATTATTATTGTTGTTGTTCTACAATTGTCAATGACCCTCTCTCACATAGTTGTTGATGATGATGACGGTGCAATGGTCACAGAGAGGAGAGCCTCATATATCTATATATATATATATATATATATATATATATATATATATATATATATATATATATATATATATATATATATATATATATATATAAGCCTGTCCGCCTGTAGATGGAATGCAGTACTCAGTAGTCTGTGATCATTATTATATGCCATTTGCCAATAACTAAATAAGGAAAGTATATTAACAATATGCATAGCCATTGTATCTATCTATCTTTATTTATTAAAATCACTTCAGATTTGATTCTGTTTACCCAGAGAGTGTAGTCGTAGTGGGTAACCTACGCATCATCATCTCACTATTGCAGGCTAATGTCCATCCACACTACTCACACTAACTAACTTAAAGTGTATATTTTAGATCTGTAATTCTCTAATTTAGGCAAATTATGATTCGACCAGCCATGCAAAGGTTTAATATTTGTAAATAAAACGTTCCTGCACTGTGTTATGCAATCAGGACAAAAAACCCGTTTGATTTTATTGTAGCACAAATTACATAAACACACATATACAACACATAGACAAATACACTGTTTGAAAACATTTACAAAATAATGTTATTTAGAAGAAAAAAATTAATTTTAAACTTTTATATATCGAAAACAAAATGGTAACACACGATTAAAAAAAAAAATTTATATAATTAATATTTAACTCTCCTAGTTTTTTAAATTCTAGCCTTTAAATTCTAGTTGGGTGGGAATGAAGTTTTACATGCTTCTAATGCGAGAGAGTGAGAGAGAATGATTACTTTGATATTAATTATCTCGCGTTCTAAACGGTTAAAAATTCTGAAACTTCGGGAAATATTAGAAAACGTTAGTTTTAGCCTGTGAACAAAAAATGAGAAAAATCTTTCGAAAAGTGGTGGTATGCGGTAACATCCTTAAGAACGATCATGTGCTACGCTAGTGTAAAATGAGTACTATCTTTAACAAAATTTACTTAGGATGTTAAGAATTTATAATCTTTTTTTATTTTTCCTAAATATTTTAAAAGTATTTATTGTAAAAGATCAGTAAATATAAATTAGAAATTGATTGAACAGATTTGACAATAAACTATTTTGTATATTTTTGTGTATGTATATATTTTTTTACTGTGCGCTGTCGCCAGTTTTCAAAATATGGTGGCAAAAACAAACCTAACAAACCTAAATAGTTAATTTAAACGTTCGTCAACACCATTTTTTTTAATGGAATTTATATAAACTACATATTTTAAAGAATATTTAAAAACACTATTTATTATGGTGTCTACTTTAATAATATAGTTATTATAATTTTAAGTACAAAAAAAATCTGTTCTCCATAAGACGCTGTGTTAAAATATCGATTTTTAATCGATAATTACTCTTTGAAATGATCGACGACAGGTTTTAAATTTTTGAGGGAGGTGAATTAGTGATATTGTAATAACTATACTTTCAATCTGCCACAATCAAATTGTCAGACAATATAGGCCGGTTTTGTCAGTCTTCCTTTCTTAATCTCTAACTAACCTCTTTTCGATTTCCCTCCCGATGACATTTGATTTCTTCACCTATGCTAATGTGATAAGTAAATTCCGGACCAACAATAAGACTATTGAAGTCTTGTTGCTACTATTGTTCTTCCAATAAGAATCATGGTCTTACAATATATCTCAATTCTTCATTTTGGCCTTGCTATTATGCCCTATGCCTTGGCCTTAATTAAATTAGGTTTATTAATATATTCAAGATGTAATTAATAAGCTAGTAGTGGTGTT
Source organism: Nineta flava (assembly GCA_963920215.1). NCBI lineage: Eukaryota > Metazoa > Arthropoda > Insecta > Neuroptera > Chrysopidae > Nineta > Nineta flava. The sequence continues at coordinate 126,864,955 of OY986041.1, forward strand.
GGTTTTCGTCTTTTAAGAGTTGCAACATTGCAAGAGAAAGATTTATTTTGGGAATCACTGGTTCCCTAAAGGAAACTTTTACTATAGCTATTTAAATAGAATTCGGTAGAGAATAAACCTGGAAAAAAATTTTCATTGAGAACAAGTTAGGTTACCCAAAAGTGTCCTAGATGTGTTTTGTAGTCCCTGATGTCGACTCGAAAGGTTCGCATATTAGAGGAAGATTTGAAAGATTCAAATCTTGAGTAAAACGTATATACAGAAAATGGTTCGACTAAAGAAGTGCACTCTCGGTCTAGTTTGCTTTAGAAACAACGCCGATAGTGCACTTGGAAGGGCTCGTTCTCTCTTCCGAGTTTGCTGCAATGAAACTCGGCGAGAGGTTACAATCGGCATTAGTGCCAAATACAGTTGGACTAAGATTCTGTAGATAGAGATAGATTGTAGAGGTTGCCTTGGACGGGCTACACTTCGACCATAAGGTCCATTGTGATGTCTAAGGATGTGAGTGGCGTGGAAGGAATTTGTGTGTAGACTATGAATTGTTAGGAGAGGAACTATGTTTATATTAATCTGGAGTTCGTGAAGGAAACTGCAGAAAAACTTCTCAAGCATAGCTGGTTACTTCGTTCTCTTGTCCATACGCCGACAGTTTAGTCAATTAACCGCCCCCATTTGTTTTTTGTTTTTAATAATTGACAAACTGCCGATGTCGGGATTCGAACCCATAACGTCCCAGTTTCCAAGTAGACATACTGCGCAGACATAACACCTTAGACCGCGCTAGGCCACTTGAACTGGTAAATGGGGCTATCAAATCTCGTGGCTAGGTTATTCATCATTGGCTTGAATTCGCACCTGACTGCGATATTTGTATATAATTATATAGTTAGATAGTGAATTGCATCCAGCAGCAGCACTCCCCGTATGTAGTGTTGTATGTCTTACATTGGACAGTGGTCAACATAACAAATAAACAAGCTAAAAGAGTTAGTTTGTTTGTTGCTTTGCTTTGCTTACTGCGTTGTTGCATTCTTTTAAAATACTAAACAACGCCGATCTCTCGCTAGTTGTTGACCGCCATTGGTGTGTACTCCACAGACAGAAACAACATGTCAAAGGAATGTGAGTGTATATGTTGTTTGTGTTTTTTTTTTCCATCTATATCGCGCTGAACAAAACATGCTTACGCTCACTGTAGAGCAGCAGCAGTTCTCACCAACAGAGCAAGCATGAAGAGAGGAGTAAATTTAGAGTAAATAAGTATTTAAAAAAATGCTTTACGTTGTTTTGTTTTAACGACAATAACAACGAGCAGCAAACGGACAGACGAATGGACTTTCCTTCTATGTAACGGGTGTCTCAAAGAAGAATTTTTATTTTCTGAGAATGTACAAAATTACTACAATCATATTGGCCTTCCAGAAACGAAATGTTACGAAAGATCGAAAACGTGCTGGAAAATCAAAGGCAGATGAAATTTTTTAGGCTACCTTCAAGTTAAAAGATTGTCATAAACATAAACTGGATTACTGATAACCCTCACATTACGAAGAAGAGACGAATAGATAGATAAATTGTAGAGGCTGCCCTGGACGGGCTACGCTTCAACCATAAGGTCCATTGTGATTGTTGTTGATTAGGAATTGGTAGGGTATGCGCCTGCAGCCAACTATGTTAGGGACTATGCTGATTTTCATCTGGAGTTCGTGAAGGAAACTGCAGAAGACCATCTCAAGCATAGTCGGTTACTTTGTTCTTGTCCATACGCCGACAGTTTAGTCAATTAACCGCCCCTTTTTTTTCCTTAATAATTGACAAACTGCCGATGTCAGGATTCGAACCCATAACCTTCCAGTTTCCAATAAGGCATACTGCACAGACATAACGCCTTAGACCGCTCGGCCATTTGGACTGGTAATTTTCGACGGTACTCTTACAAGAATTTGTTGGCATCCGGAATCAACATCTTTTGTTTTTAATAGGATCTTCAACACACTGGCCAGCAGATGTGTTAGACAAAAACATTGGGCTGAAGACCTTTCCGTATTGGCTGACTTCAATCCAATCTACATATTTATGGGTCTATATTAAGGACAAAGTTTATAAAATAAAACCAGCAACAGCGGATGATTCAAGAAGAAAATTTGTTTTATTGTTCATCTTGTTGATAGAGCAATGTTTGGACCATAATTTCCAGCAGTTTACTGGTTCGTTAGCACATGAAAAGCTTATGCTTTCAGTTTCCTTTGCAAGTTTTAATAATCAATGAGAAAAATTAATTTTATAATCAATGAAAAAGATATGAATAAATAATTTGGGGGCTCCCTGTAGATATTTTATTATTCTAAAACGCAATGATTTCACAGAAAACAATAATATCGATATTATTGTATCGATATTATATACATACAAAGTATTTGATTGCGTTTTTTTTTTAATTGTTTGGTTCCGTACCCGCAGATTGATTTTCGAGACATTGAAAAGACTGTTGAAAACGTCATATGCTTCTAATATGTAAGATCCAATCAAAATCTGCTCCTTGCTTAAGGATAAAACTTTCCTGCTTAAAGAGATTCTTTGTGAGATTGGTTAAATTATTAGATACGGAATAAAATTAAGAAATTAATCTGTAATCTCTCTCATTGCTGGAAAAACTGAGGTTGACGATTTATTCGAATCCCCATATTTTGTAGTGATTTGAATTGAAATTCTTAGAATTTTAACTATTAAATATTAATTAGCAATAACTTCTAGTTAAGTAAACTATTTTTATCACCCTGTTCTGTATCAAGACACTTGGGAATACAGGAAACTCGAAAAGTTTACATTCTGGTAAAAACTATTAGTAGCAACGCTCATAGTAGGATCGAAGGTGCACTCTGGCTTATTGTTCATTTCACTCTGGAGTAGTCTAGGACAGAGAAACTATAATATTTGTCAAAGTAAAAGAAGCCAGAAACTCCGAACAGTCTGAGCTAAAATAAGGGATATCCTGTGAAGAACAGAAGAATCTGTCTCTATCAAAGGAAGTCCTCGTCAGATATTACGAGAGCATCATGAGAAATAATGTATCTCCAAAATTAGACTAATTGGGAGAGCTACCATCTCAAGATTCAATCCAAATCGTTTGTTATCTCAAGAAAAACACACGGATGAAACCGTTCAAGAGAGACCTGGCAGAAAAGAAAGGACCACAGACTTCAACTCGTATTTCGTTTGAGTTATTTAAGGGTACCAGTCCAAGTGGTCGAGCGGTCTAAGGCGTTATGTTTGCGCAATATGCCTACTTGGAAACTGGGAGATTATGGGTTCGAATCCCGACATCAGCAGTTTGTCAATTATTAAGAAAAAGAAAGAGGCGGTTAATTGACTAAACTGTCGGCGTTTGGACAAGAACAAAGTAACCGGCTATGCTTGAGAAGGTTTTAATATCGGCATAGTTCCTATCATAGTCGGCTGCAGCCGCATATCCTACAAATTCCTGGTCTATACACAAAAATTCCTTCCACTCCACTCACATCCTCACATCCTTAGGCATCACAATGGACCTTATGGTCAAAGTGTAGCCCGTCCAAGGAATCCTCCACATTCTATCTATCTATCTAGGATTTTTAAAAGTAATATTACAACGATTTATTGTAAAAAATCAGTAAATGTAAATTAGAAATTGATTTGACAGATCTGACAATAAATAATTTTTGTTATGACATTCACGTGTATATGTGTATATGTATGTGTATATTTTTTTACTGTGCGCTGTCGCTTGTTTTCAAAATCCTCACATCCTTGGACATCTACAATCTATTTAAGGGTGCTGTTTTACTATCGAAATCTACACACACGTGAGTCAAGTGTCTTAGCTTGCGGAAAATAAAGGACCACAGATTTCAACTCGTATTCCGTTTGAGTTATTTAAGGGTGCTGTTTTATTATCGAAATCTACACACACACGTGAGTAAAGTGTCTTAGCTCACACTTGATAGCTTTAGTTTTTTGTTAAATGTGATGTTTATGACAACTGGTTACATATTTATATGAGATCTAGTTTACAAAATAGGTTAGTTAATATAATGTGTATACTTTTTTTTTCATTGTAGTTGTCCGATATTAGTTTGGTATCGTTAGAAGAATCGGTCTCGATCCCTATATAAGTGATATTTTTATGAGTGCAAGAATTAATATTCAACACTTCATTTGAATTAAATGTGACTTTAATAATATAAATCTAAACGATTTAACCAGTTTTCTGTTTACAGTCAATATATGATGATGTATATAATCGATTAATTTAAGGAGATTCGAGACATATTTAGATAAAATGATTTTGAAGAATAATAATCAAATACATTAATCTTTATATATATATATATATCTTGATCATTTAGTGAAATTGTTCACTTCATGAAACTTATATCTAATTCGAGAAATGCATTCGCACAGGGCAATAGGGAATATGCATGCAAATTTTTTTTCACATTTATTTTCAGAATATGAAAATACTGTTAATACTGTAATAATATTTAGAAACGAAATTAAAATCCGACAAATATCAAGGAAGCTATAAGCTTTTAAAGATTATTATCTGTCTCTTTCTTGCAAAAATACTAAAAACGGAGTTTTACGTGTATTTTAAATGGTGAAAGTGTAATATGACGTCACATAACATATAAAGACGGCTATCACCCTCTTTGTCTAATCGGGAATTTCAATCATTCATATCTCGCTTATTTTTAAAGTTATTTAAAAAGTAATTTTACCTTGATATTTGTCAAGTAAACATGCTTCAATTCAAGTGAAAAAAAATTTTCATGCATATTCCCTATTGCTTTCAAATTTCCGCGGTTTGGCTAACTAAAACTTATGGATCCACATGTTTCTTGGTTATTGTTATACAAAGTGGACAATCGTGGCCATTTTAACTGTTTTTATTTTTAAGAATTGTTAATAATAAAAATTTCAACACAATTCAATTAAAAGAGGTTTAAGCTGAAATTGTAAACTTTTAAGTCTAAACAGTATATTTTATGAGCATTTTAAGCTTTAAAAAGTCTTAGAAATATAATTTTCAATAACATCGAAAACAAATTTTGACGTCCTCAGGGTAACTTTACTCCTTTAATAAAAAATCACGCACGACAAAATATTTGTCTACGATTATGTTCAAAATCGTGTTTCTGCGCAATTTTTATCCATAAAACAATAAGGAATATGCATGAAAATTTTTTTTCACTTGAATTGAAGCATGTTTATTACTTGACAAATATCAAGGTAAAATTACTTTTTAATAACTTTAAAAATAAGCGAGGTATGAATTATTGAAATTCCCGATTAGACAAAGAGGGTGATAGCCCTCTTGATATGTTATGTGACGTCATATTACACTTTTACTATTTAAAGTACACGTAAAACTCCGTTTTTAGTATTTTTGCAAGAAAGAGACAGATAATAATCTTTAAAAGCTTATAGCTTCCTTGATATTTGTCGGATTTTAATTTTGTTTTTAAATATTATTACAGTATTAACAGTATTTTCATATTCTGAAAATAAATGTGAAAAAAATTTTCATGCATATTCCCTATTAGATTTGTTTTTGAAACATTTTTAAATAATATTTTATTCATATTTTGATAAATCTTCAGTTTAGGTGAATTTCAAACCAAGAAGTACTATCGCGATCAGAAACGATGTACATTAATTAAATTTTTATGGGCAATTAGTATCTTAGATAGATAGATGATTGGATAGATAGATGATAGATGATTAGTATTTTAGATAGATGATAGATTGTAGAGGCTACCCTGGACGGGCTACACTTCGACCATATAAAGTCCATTGTGATGCCCAAGGATGTGAGTGGAGTGGAAGCAACTTTTGTGTGTAGACTAAGAATTGGTAGGATATACGGCTGCAGCCAAATATGATAGGAACTATGCCGATATTCATCTGGAGTTCGTGAAGGAAACTGCAGAAAACCTTCTCAAGCATAGCCGGTTACGTCTTTCTTATCCATACGCCGACAGTTTAGTCAATTAACCGCCCACTTTTTTTTCTTAATAATTGACAAACTGCCGATGTCGGGATTCGAACTCATAACCACCCAGTTTCCAAGTACTGCATACTGCGCAGACATAACGCCTTAGACCGCTCGCCCACTCGGACGGGTTGTATCTAGAGTTACTTTGCTAGTTTTAGAATCCGGGTATCAATTCTTGTTAAGAGATTTTACGTCCTAGTCGAGTCAAGTACTAAACTTAAGACTAATGCTGCTAGTACACCGAATTGAAAGAAATGGCTCATTTTGATAAATTCAATAAAATAAATCAATTCCTGAATCATATATAATTGCTTAGTCGAAGAATATCGGCTAAGCCGTACAATAGTAATGTTTGACGACACAATGCTGGCTGCTGTAGTAATAATTCAACAGAAGTAAGTGAAACTTGTTTATTACTGTTAATATTATAATAATACTTATATATTGTAAGTAATATGATATCCGGTGAATGACACGGTTTCCATATTGACTTATAACAAACATTATGTTTATGTCCAACATAGAATGGCAGCTCTTATATAAACCCGCCAGTCTTCATATTGTCTAGCCAATAAAAGGAGTAAACAGATTTGGAATATGAAGATTTATATATATGTCGCAGATGGATTCGAATCCGATGTTTTACCAAGCCGCTACTTGTTAACCCGACTTCAAAAAGGAGGATGGTTCTCAATTCGTCTGTATTTTTTTTAATGTGTGTCACCTCCGAACTCAGAATTTTTTTGTTTTAAACCGATTTTGAATTTTTATTGTTATTTTTGGAGGCGGTGTCCAAAAGTTATGTGAATTTCTGTATGCTGACACAGACTCCAAAATAACAATAATTGTACATATATATTAAATTTTTTTTGCTTAGGTGAACTAAAATTGGCACAAGAATATCCAATTATTTTTTACTTTTTAGTGCATTTTTTGTTATAGAATATTTGATTTTTGAAGTCGGGTTTCCATTTTGTCAAAATAGGGTTTATTTAACATAACAACTCCGTTATGTAAAACAACTTTCAGCTGGATTGTCATTGCGATACCTTTTACAAAACTGCTACCAACGTTTAGACGTAATGCAGAATAGCTTATTTGTAGTCATAAAGAGCGTTTTGATATAGGGAAATATATAGAACGATTTTTAGTTCGGGGCCCAAAAAACACGCAAACCCGACTAACTCGGGGTATGACCGATGAAGTGAAAGATTGTAGTACTCGGTTGTAATAGTTACCTAATTTAATTTCAATAATTTTTGATACTATATCTCAAATAAATAGAATTTGTTAGAAAACGTTCAGTAATCGAAATTCCATTAAAATTCCGTTTAAACTAAAATATACAATCTGACGTTTCATTTCACGCTGTTTTAGGAAACCTTCAGTAGTCGGAATTCCAGTAAAATTTCGGTTAAACTAAAATATACAATCTAACGTTTCATTTCACGCTGTTTTACATAACGTCTAATCGTTGACCCGCTGACGTTTAAGCAATATTACGTGTTAAAATTCAGTAATTAAGTAAAACCGCTAAACGTCGTTCAGTTGTCTTACATATCGGAGTTGTTATGTAAAACAACTAGCGATTTTGTAAAATATCTGATTTGACAATCCATCTGCGACATATATATATAAGAGTAATGCGTTAGTTGACTATACCTATATTATTCAACATTTTAATAATTGCGTAGTATATAACACTGCACAGTAACAAAAGTGGCGCACTTTGAAAAATTCATAAAAATTATTTTCTTTGGAGTTTTTTCCATATCAACTACTTTTTAAAAAAATTGTAGATATGGTAATACATTTCAGCAAGTCTACTTGTAACATTTTTTAAACTAGTAGCAAGAGCCTTTGGGCAGTCTCAGAAACCGTAGGAACACGATTCTAAAGAATGTACATTAAAATAAAAGGATCAAAATTCATATTTTAAGAAGGCCACCACGTTGCGCAGAATGAAATCCGATAGAACATAGCTGGGATGAACTGGTACGACCTATAAGAAGATGAATAATTAACCCTTCTAATAGCTCACAAGAGCTCATAATAGCTTTAGTTTCAAGAATGGTAGGTAATCACCCAATATGTCGTAGCCAACTTAATTAAAAGTATGTCTCGAAGGCTTAAGGCAGTCATTAGAGCATTAGGATGTAATATCCTCTGTTAAACAACGTTTATTTTCTTCTGAAAACCTTGAAATAATATACTTTTTTTTTCTATTGTATTGAAGGAGTCGTTACTTGACGAAAATCTATTATAATAGGGAATACGCATGATAATTTTTTTTCACTTGAATTGAAGCATGTTTACTTGACAAATATCAAGGTAAAATTACTTTTTAAATAACTTTAAAAATAAGCGAGATATGAATGATTGAAATTCCCGATTAGACAAAGAGGGTGATAGTCCTCTTGATATGTTATGTGACGTCATATTACACTTTCACCATTTAAAAGACACGTAAAACTCTGTTTTTAGTATTTTTGCAAGAAAGAGACAGATAATAATCTTTAAAAGCTTATAGCTTCCTTGATATTTGTCGGATTTTAATTTCGTTTTAAAATATTATTTCAGTATTAACAGTATTTTCATATTCTGAAAATAAATGTTTGAAAATAAAAAAATTTTCATGCATATTCCCTATTATTAAATAAAACAAATATTTGAAATTTTCGTAAAATCACTTTATTTGACTAAAAATGAAATAATATTTCATTTTTATTTCTGAAGAAGGAACGGTATTCCGAAACTAGTGAAATAAATAAATTTTACGAAAATTTCAAATATTTGTTTTATTTAATACCTATTTTTCCGTAAATTATAGACTTTTTGTTGCAATTTTATCCCCATATCAACTACACAAATAGAAATCTATAAAAAAGTTATAATATTTCAAATTCGCCCTAATACCTAGATTAGATAGTTTTTGTAATAGAAATACGTATTTCGACTACAAAGTAGTCATCATCAGTATAAAATAGCTAGTCGTAATTTACTCTTTGACAATTAGAAATAGATAGAAAATCGAAATCAATAGACAAAAATAAAAATAATTAAAAAATTCAACAAAATAAATTAAAATATAATAAATTTTATTGAAATTACTCTTTTTACAATTGCTTTCATTCCGATTTACTCTTGATAACATCACTCTTATTAAAATTACTCTTATATTGTCTCGGGATATGTTATTCGTTGCTAATTCGGTGACAGTTTCACGACGTTTCTTAGTTGTGCCTTGCTTATATATGTTTGACCGACGTTTAAGGTCGCTCTTGATTGGTGCTAAGTTATGCGTTGCGCAGTAAACGGGATTTCATATTTTGACATTTTTAGAAAGAGAGAGACGATACTGACGATTCATTTTTCCGTAAAATTTTGATTAGATCTGAATTTGGAAAATAGAATAGATATTTTTGTCTATTGATTTCGATTTTCTATCTATTTCTAATTTTCAAAGAGTAAATTACGACTAGCTAATTTATACTGATGATGACTACTTTGTAGTCGAAATACGTATATATAATAGAAAAACTGATCTAGGTATTGGGGCGAATTTGAATTTTATTTCAAAAACCTAGAGTTTTCATTAATATCATTTGATCTAATATCTAAAAAAGTTGTTGATATGAACAAAAATTTCAAAGAAAATAATTTAAATAAATTTTTAAAAAGTGTGCCACTTTTATTGCTGTGCAGTGTATGGTATATATTGAACATTGTGTCTCACAGGGGGATAATATTGTACATGATATTATAATATATGTTTGTTTCAATGATTGATTGATTTATTTATTTCTATATTATTTATAAATTATTATGTACTCACATATAACATTGACATCCGCTTACATTTTTTAAATCATATATATTATTATAAATAAATACTGTTTGTTTGTTTACAGCAAAAAAAAACCTCATGTTAATTGAGAGATTGAATCTCGCGATTGTCTTTTTGTTGAAAGTACTCTCTTTTTTAGTTTAATAGATTATATTGGGTCAGTTGATGAATTATTAGATTATATTTCAGTAAGTATAATGTCTTAAGAATATTTGCTCCAAGTTTTATCAAAATCGGATTAAAATTGATTGAGTTATGATAGTTTTAAGGTATTTCCAAACTATATCAGCTGATCGGGTACCCAAGCGAAAAGAACTATGCAAAAAATTATGTGCGTAAAAAAAATATGTTGGTACTTCTGAGCGTTGTTGAAATCGGCTGTCCGTTGTCGTCAGTGTTCCCATTCGTCATAAACATATAACATATCATTTCATATAACTAATCATACATATACTAGTATATAATTTCAAACGACTTTCATACAGCGCGCCGGTACTCATAATGCCAACTGAACCATAAAAAATAACCTTCTTATATATGCCGTTTATTACGCATATGTTATCAAAAAATTTAACACCCCGATGGTCATTCTCCCAAAGTTTTAAGGAAAAATATTTCTAAGGAATTGAGGAAAGTATGTGTCGAATTTCAGAACAACTGCTAGCTTCCTTTCGACGAGACGCCCAACTTTTTTCTCGCGAAAATTCTCGATGATAGTGACTAACGACGCGCGTAAGAGAGTAACTTGTTTGTTTGACGATAGCAAAAATTTTATCAGTAACAGTTAATTTGTTAGTTAAACATGTTCAAATAACGGGGTATACATAGTTATTACTTGGCGCTACTTAAATAACCGTTACTTGGCGTGATTGAGTGTATTCACGATAAAAACAATATTAGTAGTCTTTTATATACGAAAGGTTGAAGAAATGAGACCTACAATATGTATAAACGTTGTGTGTCATTGAAATAAGAAAACATTTTTTAATTTATAAATGAAAATTTTACATTGACATGTTCAGAGCGTAGGACTGGGAAATTGAACCACTGAATTTGTAGGACAAGGTGGCCATCAAATAATACATACCATTATTAATTAACAGCATAAAAATCAGCTTGTTACTAATAACTATGTATACCCCGTTATTTGAACATGTTGGGGTGAGGGACCTGCCTGTCAAACCATCCATTTTGTAGGACACAAGTTTTTTTGAAGTCTTTATTACATTATTTCTCAATTTAACTGTTACTGATAAAATTTTTACTATCGTGAAACAAACAAGTTACTCTCTTACGCGCTTTGTTAGTCACTATCATCGAGAATTTTCCCGAAACAAAACTTGGGTGTCTCGTCGAAAGGAAACTACTGACAAAAATTTAGCCTATTACTAATCATAAAAAACCGTGCTGTATTGTGGACTATTATGGTTACCATTTTTGTTGTTGTTGAATGAGAAATAATAAACGCAATAGAGATTCATTGATAATTAATTACTGAATGACCAATAATAATATATTGTAATGTGTTATTGATAAGAAATGACGCAAATCATAATACTTTCATGGAATTATCTTTATTTATTTTTAAATCGCGCCACAAATTGATAGCGTAATTCTTTGATTTGAAAGAAAAAAAAAATTATTTCATTCATGTTTATAAGATATGCTTAATCAATATTTTTTCATTCATATAATTATAATAAACTAGTCACGGTCGTAGCTATATAGCTTTCACATGGGAATGGTCCAACAATGTAGAAAGATAAACTAGTTTTTATCTGTGACTTCACGCCATACAAATCAGAGCTTTAAATGCCAATAAAACCAATCAATACACGCAGTAGAGCTATCAGCAAATGATAAGTGGATATTCGTGTTTTTTTGCGTCCGAACCTGGAAGGAAGGGGTCCGAACCTCTTAAACAACCCTCTTATATACGTCCGTGAAACTAGTAACCAAAGCTTCCAAATTGTGTCTAAGCTATGTTTGTATGAAAAAAATATTTCATACAAAAGTTGCTTGTTTTTATCAGATACAAATTTTTTCTCGTAAGGTAAATTTTGGGAAAAACTACAATGCTACAAGGATGCATGAAACAGCAAATTTTGATAGTCTATATCAAGATTTCTCAAACTGTAGGAAGTTAATAAATTCTCGGTGAAAAAATGTTTATAATAATGTATTTTTTTCGACATTTTAACAATATTAATTAATTGGTCATTCATTTCTACCTTTTCTAAAATTGTTTTATAAGTATAAATATGTAGAATGATTGTTTTAATGCGTGTTCCAAAATAATTCGAATATCTTCAATTTCTAGAACCTTTAGCGGTACGCTCCTAAGATCAATTATGCTTTCTTTTAGAAACCATTGCTCCTTAACTATATCCTCCCCAAGTTACCACGGTAATTGTTATTGTAAATTACCTTGGTAACTATCAACAAACATTGGGCACAGAGGACCCCTTGGTCTAGGTGCTAGGGACCCGTATGCGGTACCCCAAACGTTTACAATATTTCCATATTAATATTAAATAGAAAACTCGAAACTATAAAAGTACAAAAATATATCAGAATATGATTTACCTTTCATTTTGAGCAACGATAATTACACGTACACCAGCAAAAGCAAGCAACACAATCAAGTTTTTGCAGTCAAAAATTCCTCAACATTCTCAAAACTCAATTTTTAACAATGAACTCTATTATACTGTTTTTCAAAAACAAAACAAAAACAATCAACCACCAATAGTGTTATGATTATTAATATTTATTCCAGTAAATATTAATTAAATAAATCTAATCTCGTAACAAACACACATCATAAAGAATATAAAAAATTAAGGAGACTATAGAGAGAATTTATCATCTTATTCATTGTTAAGCGTACTGGTAATTAATTATACAAATTCAATATTGACAAATTAAATCGAATACGATCATATTAAGAATTATATTTGAAACAACGAGATGTTGACAATTTAGATTAAAATTGTCTTAAAAACAAGTAATGTAACAACTAACTGAGTTAATAGTTTGAATACCCAGTATATACTGAGTTGTATAACAATGATTGAATTGTTAACAATTCTGCGTATACGAATTGTTAACAATTCGCTCTCCGAGGAACATTTAATCACAAATTATGAGAAACTATTGAGTTTATGAAGAAAACTTTCAAACAAAAGTTGTTTATTAAGATTTTTTTTGTATTTGACTTGATTTGACAGATCAAACAATTAACAATTTTTGTTATGAGATTTACGTGTATATATATATATACATATATATATATATATATATATATATATATATATATATATATATATAATTTTATTTTTCTACTGTGCGCTGTCGCTTGATTTCAAAATATGGGGGAAAAACAAACCTAACAAAACAGTTTTATTTTATTTAAATAACTAATTCAAACGTTTGTCAACACCATTTTTTTAATACAATTTATATAAACTGCATATTTCAAAGAATATTTTTAAACATTATTTATTATGGTGTCTATTTGAATAATATAGTTATTATAATTTTAAGCACAAAAAATATAGTTCTCCATAAGACGCTGTGTTCAAAGTTTAGATTTTTAATCGATAATTACTCTTGGGAATGATCGTCGACAGGTTTTAAATTTGGAGGGAGGATAACTACATAATTGAGCTATTCAATTCACTAAAAAAAAGATGTTAATCTACTATCAGACCTCATGTATGAACGTCCTTAACCATTAGCCAATGTAAATAAAACATTCATGAACCGAGATATCAAAAATCAAAACACAAATTGTTATTATTTTTTTGCTATACTTAGAGAGAGGAGTATGTACACTCCCGTTCAAAAAAAAATGAACAGACCTGAACCAAATCAGTCTCTCATAATTTTGATTATTCTTGTAGTAACAGATACAACATTTTATTTAATTTTTATACGTGAGAGTAAGATATAACACTTAACATGTATGAAGAATACATATATTTTTTAAATTCTCACTCTGTCACTGACACCGTATATACAAATAAAAAATATAAATTCATTTTCAATACTTCCATTTCTTTTCTACACACTTAAAAAATATACTACTTATCTTTGTTTATAAATAAATAATATACAGAGAGTTACAAAAGTGAGGATTTTTATAAAATGTAAGATAATTAACTAACATTTCAGATCTGTTCATTTTTTTTTAACGGGAGTGTATATCACCAATGTTTTTATTAAAACAAGACGACGAGTATGATGCGAGATGAGATGCTTAGCTAGTTTATGTTTGACTCAATAACAACCAACACGACACACAACACAACACGACACGACCAACCGACATTGATGTGATAAAGAAGTTGTACAATACAACAAGCTCATGAGGTACAAGATAGAATACATTACCAACCTACAAATATCATCATCAGTTGGTAGTAAATATAAAATGCAGACTTATGGTATATGTAAGTGAGTCAGATGATGGATCTTACAAGAAGTTATTGCATGTATACAGAATGTGCTTCAATCAAAAAACAAATGGGGATGATATACAAATAAGGGTGAACTTTCGTTAATCCACTCGTTGTTACATAACGATATTTCAAAATATCGTAAACACTGATGTCTAGGAGATAAACTAGCCGTATCGCTTCAAATTACCAGTCCAAGTGGCCTAGCGCGGTCTAAGGTGTTATGTCTGCGCAGTATGCCTACTTGGAAACTGGGAGGTTATGGATTCGATTCCCGACATCGGCAGTTTGTCAATTATTAAGAAAAAAAAAGGGGCGGTTAATTGACTAAACTGTCGGCGTATGGACAACAACGAAGTAACCGGCTATGCTTGAGAAGGTTTTCTGCAGTTTCCTTCAGTCGTCTGCAGCCGCGTATCCTACCAATTCCTAGTCTATATACAAAAATTCCTTCCACTCCACTCACATCCTTAGGCATGGCAATGGACCTTATGGCCGAAGTGTAGTCCGTTCAGGGCAGCCTCTTCAATCTATCTATTAATACTTTAAAATTCGTCACGTTAGAGCTATATAGCTCAGCGAACGTTAATGAACATCAAATTAAGTTACCATGATCATATTACTACAACTGGCTTGGCTCTACTTGAGAAACATTGGAGTCACTTAAATTTGGCGTATCTCTTACCCGACCAACGTAGCCTCTCAATCTTAAATTTAGTGACAATGTCTGGATCCTTGAACTGGTTTTGAAGTTCGAGGTTCCCATGACCACATTGCTAATATCAATTATTAAAAGTATTAGAACGTAAAAAATTGTAATAAAATATATTTTCTACAACTTGACTTAATAAATGACTTAATAAATGTATTTTAACTAATACGAGATATCACAGCTGATTTTGTCCTTTGACGAAATTGGTCTTTCAAGTACCAAAAGCACGACATATACCAAACTTAATTCTGATCGTACTAAAATTGTGACCTCGCGGTATAGAGAGGTACAGATATGTTTTCCACCGGACGGTAGAGAATTCTGCTCAGTAACATACACACGTCCTGGGAGCAATGCCGACAGAGAAGTTGTGGGCCTTCTATGTAGCGTCTGGCCTCGACAGAATCCTATAGCTTCATCTGCTCAAAATAGCACCTCTTACCCGGAAACGTCACGCCTTCGGGTGATAGGTTGTTCTCAAGGAGGGCACAGAGGACCCATTGGTCTAGGTGCTAGGGACCTGTTTGCGGTACCCTCTTTCTAATTATTATTATAACATACACACGTCAAGTGTTCTGCGAATGGATAAATGTTAAACACTGTAATCACTGGTAAAATACAGAATACAACATCGGAAGGTTACCGGATTCATCACCGGACACTATTCCCTACAAAAGCATCTGCACACAATAGGACTCCATAACGGATCCATTATGTGCAGACTGTGCGACGAGGAGGAGGAAATTTCCAGCTACATAATGTTTTACTGCAGGTCTCTCGGTTACAGCAGATACAAGATATTCGCTGCATGTCACCCCGAATATATGAAATTTCAGGAAAATAAGCAAGCTCCTGGCTATTATAAAAATATGGGAGAAGCATATCTCGTCACACTGAAGTAGAAAGGGGAGCACAATGGTCGAAAAGGTCGAAATGTAAATATCTATCTATCTGTCAGCTGTGCCCAAAACAATAAAAGTTTTGTTTTTACATCCATTAGTTTTGGCTCAAAATAAATCCAGGTTTATCTATGCAAATTTTGTTGTTTATAAAGTAAAAATTTACGATCAGTTTGTACAATTTGAATAGGTCTGAAAACATCCGAATATCGAGAGAAATAGATGTCGAATCAAAAAATATAAAAAAAAACTGGACAACAATATGTTTAAAAAATCTATTGAATGGTGTTATAATGACATGGTATTTTTTGGAGCACTCCATATACTTTTCTTGACTATACAAAATGCAGATATGTCCTCTTATTATTGACAAGAACATAATGCTATCTATGATGGATACTACAAAGAACATATGTTACATTGAGTTGTAGGACGTAGGTAGCTGTACCATCATGATGGATATACGACATTATTAGTATTGTTCGGTTTTTTTTTTGGGATATCCACCACCACTTCATGTTGACTCATTTATAATACCCTGTGTAAAGGTACACATTGCGACATAAGTAGTATCCCAATAGTGTTCTAATTGATTTGTGCATGCGAAATTTTTGACATCCGCAGATGTGGATATTTTAAGGCTCACATCCGCGGACGCAGATTTATATATATCAAGTATTTAGAGACACTAAATTGGGTACATGAATACAGGAAAAAGATGGTAATAATTTTTAACAATCTTAGATAAAAAGATTGTATAAGGAAGGTGCATTGTGATGCCTAAGGATGTGAGTGAAGTGGAAGGAATTTTTGTGTATAGGATAGGAATATAGACTAGGATGCGCGGCTGCAGCCGACTATGATAGGAACTATGCCGATATTCATCTGGAGTTCGGAAGGAAACTGCTGAAAACCTTCCAAGCATAGCCGGTTATTTCGTTCTTGTCCATACGCCGACAGTTTAGTCAATTAACCGCCTCTTTTTTTTTCTTATTAATTGACAAACTGCCGATGTCGGGGTTCGAACCCATAATCTCCCAGTTTCTAAGTAGGCATACTGCGCCGACAACGCCTTAGACGCTCGGCCATTTGGACTGGTTTTAATAATCTTTATATTATAATTAAATTTCTAGTATGAAAATTTATAATTTGGTGCATAGTATTTAATACAGAGCGATGTCGCTGTCTTTTCAGGTTCCATCCTGTTTCGCAGAGGTTCATAGATTAATCCCGCGCTAAACAGGCTAATGAATGGGTAAAACTGTCCATCTTTTAAACCGTTAGAGGTAGAACAAATATGTTAGGTCAAAAAATGTTCCCTTTTCAAAAATAAACAACTTTTGTTAAAAACTATTTTACATAAATTCAGAATATACCGGGTATTTAAGAAATTAACTCAGTTAGTTGTTATTTTTACTTGTTTTTATTGTATTTTGACTTGTTTTAACAACGTTGACAAATGAACAGAACGTGGCTAATGACGTCATATATCACGTCTGAGTTTTACAACTTTTAATATGAAATAATTTAAAATTTACGCTTCATCTTCGGAGCGTAATAGCTTGCAGTGTAAGAGAGGTCATATGGTTTTTATGAGGTGTATTTTTATGATATCACATTTATAATAATGAAATGCATTCAAATCACCACCATATGGGTATGCATCGATAAAGGTTCTTTCATATTTTATAGTCTTTAATTAAGCAATTACAATGGGATGTTGTAATATTCAATTTTTTTTTTAAATGTAAAGAATCTAGTGTGATACACTCACACACGACTTCTATATACAGAATTTAACAAATGGCTTTAACAAGAATATCATAAAATTCAATATTGGAAAAGAAAACACATGTTGGTAATAATTGACTCTCAAAAAATTGAATTTGAACGAATGTATGTAAATTATTGAGCTTAATTTATTTCACTTACGGAAAAATGCTTTATACAAAAGTTGCACATATTTTTGTCAGGAATAATTTTGTAATTTAAATTTTTTGCTCCATATCGTACTGTTTTTAAGAAAATTTCCAAAAACAAAGAAAAAACCAAGAGTAAAGCGCCATTTATGGTTTGTGGATTCAAATTAAAACATGGATTTTGCATCCTCGAATGTTATAAAATCAAAGTTGAAAATTTTTGTAACTCGAGCTCAAAAATCACGGATGTGGAAATCTAGGTCTTAAGAAGTATAACCATGGTACAAAGTTGTTGGAATCGTTTTCGAGAAATTATCAAAAAAACTCCAATAATATTAAGAATAATAGGTGATTTTCGGTTAACCAATTTCCGCCAAAACATTGCAGTCGCTTGAGACGGCAATATCAAACTTACGTTTAAAGTTGTATACCTCACGCTATCTTCGTTCTTACGATACGCCATTTCACCTTCCGGCAAAATGTCCTTATAGAGTTAGAATGATGTATCTAGCCTTCGGCTCAATCGGAATGGGGGAATCTGAGGTAAAACAAATAAAGTTGAGCTCTGCCCTGAGAATAGACACAGAGCCGGAGGAAATGAACAAGACGGTAGAGGATATAAGGGGTTAAGGGGGAGGGTTAGGGTCCGGTAAAAACGACCCACTTGCCAGACTTCCCAGTACTACTACATCTTCCTTCTTGAGATATCATGTTAACAGACACACATCCATCCAGACACATATACACTCCTGTTCATAAAACTTGAACCAATAAGCCACATTATATTACTAAATATATGCATAATAATACATACAGTAACACTTAGAATGTTTGTAAACTGTTTCCATTTTAATGAACGAAACTGTACATACATACACACAACCCCACCAAGGATAGAATTGGAAGAATCGTGAATGACGCTCGAGAGTAGGAACAAGTTGTATTTTACATGTGATACCGGTACAATAAACATAACCAGCGATTCAAAACGATTGTTGTTCAATTATTATTCGTTATTATTAAATATTGTTTGCTACCATTATTTGATTGTTGTATTAAATATTGATTGTTATGAACAAGACTGTACATACATACACACAGCCCCACCAAGGATAGAATTGGAAGAATCGTGAATGATGCTCGATAGTAGAAACAAGTTGTATTTTACATGTGATACCGGTACGATAAAGATAACCGGTGATTCAAAACGAATTTTGTTCAATTATTATTAAATATTGATTGTTACGATTATTTGATTATTGTATTAAATATTGATTGTTATGACCAGGACTGTACATACATGCACACAGCCCATCGAGGACAAAAAAAATGAGTTTTTGGGTATCAGAGGACTTCAAAACGTACAGATTGGGTAAAATCTCAATATCGATTTTCAATGAATCGAAAACAATACCTCCATTATATTCTCTACGTATATAGAGGTAAAAAAGTATCCAATAAAAGTTGTTAAAAAAAAAAACAGCAAACTGATGATGATGATCATTTATGTAATAATATTTCAAGAATAACACAATAGTAGTCATTAGTGTTATAGGTTGTATTAAATACATTGTTAACATTTGTGTATGTTATATTGCTAGTAAACTGAAGCCGGGCACGTGACCGGAAGCAATAATTCTACGATTGCCCACAAGCACACCTGGCAAACGTTGTTGTATTTACACACATACATACATACATATATACACTGACTGCTGTTATGTACAGTCATGAGAGATATCATCATTGGAGAGTGTATTGGTGTTTGGCGTATAAGGTTTAAGTTGTTGCAAGGTATCAAAAAAGTGCAACAGACGAAAAAAAAAACAACAACTGTAAGCAAAAGTCAGTTGTATTTTGTATTCAATAATTGCTGTGAAATGTTTTGATAATTAAAAATTTAACAAACAATACCGACACAATGAAATGATTTTCATCAAGTGATTATCAATCATAGCTAGATTACCATCCCGATTTACCAGCCAGCTCGTGAAAAAAGAATCATTCGTTTGTGGCTTCAAACTTGTGCGAATATATTTTATTATATATTTATATATATATATATATATACAGACTGTGTTGGCAAGCTTTTCCAATACAGAATCAATGTTAAATATTATTTATTACTAACTGTCCGTGTGGTTACTGTATAAAGTCAGTCAGTACACATGTAATGGTTAAATATGTTCATTGAATTATTAACTATAGTATGTGAATCACAAAATCCCCACTCTTAAATGACAAACAAACAACCATACGCATACATGTGTATGGTTGATACATGTGTACTGATTGGCTTCATATAGTAACCAGACGGACAGTCAGTAATAAATAATATTTAACATTGATTCGCTATTGGAAAAGCTTGCCAAAACACACAGTATATATATATATATATATATATATATATATATATATATATATATATAATTTTATAAAGTATTTTAACACTACATTACACTTTCCGGCGATTCCACTTCTGTTCACGGCCCTTAATCAATCGAGGAAAAGCTGGTGATTTTGAAAAAACAGAACAAATTTTCATCAAACATAGCTAAAACAACGCCAATTAAACCAAACTTCAAATAAAACAGAAGAAAGGCGAAGTACGGGTCGGTGCCGTAGATTTTTCGTGAAAACGTCCTGCACATGACCCGTAGACATTTGAATTGTTGCTGGCCATGTATGCCCAATAGGCCATAATAGCTTTGAATCGTTTTTTCATTTGCATTTAGACGCTGCCCGTAATTCTTGCATTCGTTCGAATTTACTCTGATATGCGTTTTATATAATTTGATTATAATTTTGAATAAAAGAATAATTTGACTGTTTTGAGCAAAATTTTGATTCGATCTACCGAAACGAGATACGACAATTTATCGATTAAACATATAACTGAGAGGGTTTTATTTTTGTTTGATAGTTTGGTCATCGCTCCCGACAAATTTGTTTAATCTATATATTACCCGTTAAATTTTCTAATAGCAGATAGAAAATCGAAAATATTTTCAAAAATATTCATTTATTTTGAAAATATTTTCAAAATAATACAAATGACCCCCCATGTCTATAATTTTATTGTACGTACAGATTCCAAGAAATTTGTATATTTAAAAGACCTGTTTAACGTAGATAAAGATTAGGGCATTTTAGTAAACATCCTGTCTATATTTTTAATATAATAAATACACAATAATAATTATATCAAGGTTATTAGGGTTCGAAAATATTTATATAATGACTTTATATCGATAAGTTATCATTTTATTTAAAGACCTATTATTGAATGTTAAACATTCAGTCGATTTTCTAAATCGAAGTCAAATTGTTTTTTCAGAAATTTATTTAAAAAACTAATCAAATTCATTTTTAGAGAATAAGATTGATGGTATAGTATGGTCTACAGTTTATATTTGGTGTGATATTTGGAAGAATCGTGAATGATGCTTTAGAACAGAGGTGGGCGCAGACGGCTCGCCGTAGTCGAACGGACTCTCCATAAGCTGGGTGAGAGTAAGTAATAAAGGTATGTTTTGAAGTAAGACAGAACGATGTTTCAATACAGGTTGCCTACCGATTATTGCCCAATAATTTATTCAATTTAGAATTAGTTTTATAAAATATTTATTG
Source organism: Nineta flava (assembly GCA_963920215.1). Classification (NCBI taxonomy): domain Eukaryota; kingdom Metazoa; phylum Arthropoda; class Insecta; order Neuroptera; family Chrysopidae; genus Nineta; species Nineta flava. Next base: position 126,886,459 of record OY986041.1, read on the forward strand.
TTTAAAAAATATCTTCTCCAATATGGAGAGATACACCAAAAAACATAATAATAATAACAATAATAACAACAATAATGATGATAGCAATAACAATAATTACAACAACAACAACTATATGTATTCCCACTTTATGTAAAATTTAACCATTTAGAAATTAGTAACAAATTACCAACCCTCACCCCCACCCAGCTTTATCACTGGCATCTTTTTTGTATCCAGTGTCATCAAATTACCATGATACTAAGAAAAAATAATTAAATCAAGTAAATAATTGTTTATTAGTTCTCCGATATAAATTGTTTAGGCAAATTATTCGGAATTTCCTAAAATCTGATTCTAAAATCTAATCCAAAGCTAAATTATCAAAAAATTTACAAGCGGTAAATGTAAAGAATCAAAAGATTTATATTTTATAATTTATATAACATTTATATTTTATTCATACCCAAATATGTATATTAAAAAGGTACATTTCAGAAAATGTTTTAATTAAAAAAGAAAATAATAATAATTGGTAGGATACCCTATATTTAGTCTATCTCTCTTCCTACCTCTCACTCAAAGCTCAGTGCAGTCAAAGTCTGCCCACCTATGCTTTAGAACAAGTTGTATTTTACATGTGATACCGATACGATAAATATAACCAGCGATTCAAAACGATTTTTGCTCAATTATTATATTATCATCATTGTTGAAATGCATTAAATTGTAATTGTTATAATTGTTACACGTTCCTTACACACTTCCTTCTTCCGAAAATATATAATGTATTTATATATACCGTATGTGTTGGAAAGCATTGCTAATAGAAAATCAATGTTAAATATTATTTACTATATACTACACAATGCTTCATAAAGAACTAAAAATGGTGGGGGTACTCAAGTACTCAACTTGTGTACATGCTGGCTGCTGTGTGAAGTCAGTACTGCAGAAACATGTAATGGGAGTGGGTTAAATATATTCATTTTTGTCTTCTTAAGTTTAGCCATTACTTCTAACAATTGAAAATTCTTTTTTAAATATCCCATATTATTTGTATGTGGAATGTTTAAAACCAATAAGATCCTTGACTTTTTGCTAATCGATCGATGAACCTTAATAAAATGCATATTTTTAATTGGACAATGTGTTTTTTGAAAAATGAAATAGATATTTATTTTCAATAAAATATTCGGAACATTATTATTTTATATTTAAAAAAAAAATCATGTAAGGTAATAAAGAAGGTTAATGAAATACTAAATAATATTAAAATATAGACATAAATCTTAATTAAGTATTCAAAAAGCAGGTGTACACTGTACATAGTTCAATACAGTGACTCTATAGGAGTTGTGAATAGTGCTTTTTATATAATATAAACACTTGGATTTTTTTTTTTTAATTTAATATATATAAAATATAAAAAATTCATTAATTAAAGTAACAACAATGTGGTGTTGTGTGTAGTTTACATTTTAGAATATATAGATTCTGAATTCTGATCAATTATTCATATTATTCAAAATTATAAATTTATTCAAGTTTTTTTTTTTACGCATTACGTGTTAAATTCTAAAACTTATTAATTGTATATTTATTTTTCTCAATAGATAGAAAACCAATATTGAAATTACAATTTAAATTGAATTAAATGCAAATATCTTTGATCGAATAGGGAATATGCATGAAAATTTTTTTTCACTTGAATTGAAGCATGTTTACTTGACAAATCTCTAGGTAAAATTACTTTTTAAATAACTTTAAAAATAAGCGAGATATGAATGATTGAAATTCCCGATTAGACAAAGAGGGTGATAGCCCTCTTGATATGTTATGTGACGTCATATTACACTTTCACCATTTAAAATACACGTAAAACTTCGTTTTTAGTATTTTTGCAAGAAAGAGACAGATAATAATTTTTAAAAGCTTATAGCTTCCTTGATATTTGTCGGATTTAAATTTCGTTTTTAAATATTATTACAGTATTAACAGTATTTTCATATTCTGGAAATAAATGTGAAAAAAAATTTTCATGCATATTCCCTATTACGGTTGTCAGCACGTTAGAGTAGCCCAGGTTATCGAAGCTAAGAAAAAACGCTTTCTTATTTTCATTTTGCAAAGCCTTCATCTACTAACAAGATAAAGATTTTGCAAAATTTGAGGGTAGATCACTGAGATGTTTATAAAAAATATTTATGTTCAGGTCGGATACAAATTGACCTCGAGGTTTCACGTATGGAAAAAGAACTTGTATTAACTGCGCGCAGGGAAAGTGGCAAATAAGGCGGCAATTATATCGTCAATACATAGATAGATAGACACTTCGTACATAGGGCTACACTTCGACCATAAGGTCCATTGTGATGCCTAAGGATGTGAGTGGAGTGGAAGGAATTTTTGTGTATAGACTAGGAGGAATTGGTATGTTATGCGGCTGCAGCCGACTATGATAGGAACTATACCGATATTCATGTGGAAGTCTTGAAGGAAACTGCAGAAAACGCATACGCCAACAGTTTAGTCAATTAACCACCCTTTTTTTTCATTAATAATTGACGATCTGCCGATGTCGAAATTTGAACCCATAATCTCCCAGTCCCCAAGTAGACATAACGCCTTAAACCGCTCGGCTATTTGGCTGGTTCGTCAACACATAGTAGATCTTTACTTAGTTCAGAATTCGATTCAGATAATGATTTTGCAGATCCAATACTTGCCTCATTATTTAACGAAAAACTTCCGAAAAGCAGTTATTTTATAGAAAAGAAAGACCTACGAAGGGTGTAACCTGTGAAGAGTTTTCTGAATTGCAAGGATTCATCAAGGAGTGGATAGACTCTGAAGGATACATGACTTCTTCTAGAAACAATTTGTGAAAATAAAACTTTTCATTGCAAGTCGTTGTCACTAGTGAAAATTGTGGCACGAGCACATACCTCCACAGTTTACGGACCCGCTGATACTGAGTCACTTGACCTTGCGTGCGAACTATTGTTTCATTTTTGTGGTTCACAGAAACTCACGGTGATCTCACCAAGCTGCATCCCAACTTTAATCTGGCCTTAAAGTTTGTATTTTAACTCATTGAGATTGCTCTCATAAAAAGGGGAATTATATTAAAATTGGCATTTTTTGATTACTTTCCTTTAAATACAAACAAATAAAAATTAAACTTCAGGGATCACCGAACAATTTGAGGAAATATTTAGTTTTAAGTATTATTTAATGTTAAAGTTGTTATTCTTAATGTACTTAACTGACACTTATCAAAACAATTAAGTTCCGAGCGTTTCCGAAATGAGCCGAGAAAGTCGAAAGAATCAAAGAAAGTAAAACAAGTTGCCATTTTACAGGGGCAACGGACAAAATCACAATTCAGGTTTGTGTTTCTGATAAGAAAAGATGGCAACCGTGTTTAGAATCAATTGAAGTCAATCCCTTTATAAATAATAAAAACAAATCTATTAAAATTTGGATCGTTACTTGATGTAAATCCATTAAATATTCAAAAGTACTCACATTTAAGATGTTAAAACAAAATTACATACCTGAAACAAAAAGAAAATTAAATTAGAAAATTGTTAAATATTAGATTATCAAATGATAATTAATAAGAACTCTAGGTTTTTGAAATAAAATTTCAAATTCGCCCCAATACCCAATACAATAGATCAGTTTTTGTATTATAAATACGTATTTCGACTACAAAGTAGTCGTAATTTACAGAGTACAAAAATAAAATAATAATATGTGAAACAACATTAAGTTTCAATTTGTTTGTATTTTCATCAACATTAAGGACGTTCATGCATGAGACTTGACGTAGATAAACATTTTTTTTAGTGAATTGAATAATATAGCTCAATTATGTAGTTATCCTCCCACAAAAATTTAAAACTGCTGATCGATCATTTCAAAGAACTTTTAATACAGCGTCTTATGGAGAACATAATTGTTTTGTGCTTAAAATTATAATAACCATATTATTGAAGTAGACACCGTAATAAATAATGTTTAGAAATATTCTTTGAAATATGCAGTTTATATATTTGTTAGGTTTGATAAAATTAAAACTGTTTTTTAGGTTTGTTTTTGTCACTAAATTTTGAAAACTGGCGACAGAGTAAAAAAATATACACATACACACAAATATACAACATAGTTTATTGTCAGATCTGTCAAATCAATTTCTAATTTTACATTAAATGATTTACTTGATATTATTTACTGGTTCTGTATTGAAAATACAACATTTATACAAATGATTTGATTACCTCATGCATGGATGGTAAATAAATCTTGGAATAACAAATAAAAACGAACAAGACCATATATGAATAAACCTTTATATAGATTAAGATATTTATCTACTGCAGATATAATTAATCCTTTAGGTATCTAAATAAAACAAAACGATCATCTATCTAAACATCAATATAAAAAAAAACGCTTTGTTGCTTGTTGCCTCTCGCTTTATGCGATTTTTATCTCATGCTTTTTATTAATGGTTCCGCACTCAAAAATGACGTAAGATAACGTGGGACACTTCTTTTAAAAAAGCTTTACATGCAGCTTAAAAAAAACAAAGCATTCTGTTGAAAGATATTACGGGGTTTTTACTTGTAATTTGAAGATTGGCTTTAACCCCAACTAAAAACGAAAGGTTGTGTGTATTTTACTATCTTTCTAGAAATAAACTTCAGATTTGTTTGTAATGATTCAATTTTGGACTCTTAAAGTGGAAGAAGTAATAATTCAACCTTATGTTCGTGGAGACTTTTGATCAGAAAGCTTCAAAGAATAAGTTTTATATAAATTTCCATTTCTAGTATAAAGATGTTTTTTTTTCTTTCTACCCAAAACTGCATTAACACTAAATGAATTTTATGGACTCTTCGGATTTTTCATTCTTATGACTTATATCATGAGTTGCAGTATAGTCGACTAATCTGACTGCACGTCTCAATTTTAACGAAACGAGTAATCCGGGTCAAAAATGAAAACCCCGTAAAACACGTTTAATGTAATCTAGAGGTGACATTTTAACTTATAACAAAAAAACAATTTTTAAAATGTTTGTATGTCTGTCTGTTTGTTCCGGCTAATCTCCGAAACGGTTGGACCGATTTTGACGGGACTTTCACTGGCAGATAGCTGATGTTATAAGAAGTAACTTAGGATACTTTCATTTTAGAAAAAGAATTAAGGATAAAGAACTAAATCCCAATCTCCCGAATCTTCAGTGTCAGCGAAGCGGGCGGGGTACGGCTAGTATTGAATAATTTCAAATTGAGCATTAAATAAACAATTTAGTCAAAGCTTTTATTATTCATTTAGCCTAACCTGTGGAAATTTGCAATAAAAAAGGTAAAAACTTTGCGGATTATATCATTCAATCGATTTTGAATAAGCTTCTTCCAATATAGTTTAAATTATAAACTACATAACCTTTATATTTTGCACATTTCAATACACATTTGATGAATTTTTGTGTAACATTATAAATTGCAGGTTGAATGCTTGTTTATTTATTTTTTGTAAATGTTTATTAGTGAGCTTTTATTTTTTTGATAATGCAAACTCATTAATCTGACGTGTATTTTTGTGTGATATTACATGTGGTGTATAGATAGTTAGTGAGATAGACTTAACCTTACTCTATATAATAATATAATCTACCAATTTGATTATAATGAAAATTAATGATGGTTAATGATACAGTCATTTATGAGAGATTTTACAGTGAAAACTGTGATTAATATTTACACAGAGATTTAATGTTGTACATCACTCTTTTATGAGTAGAGCTTTTTGTATAGTTAAAAATATTTCAAATGAAAGTTATCATAAACAAGTGAAAATAACAACTAACTGAATGAATTGCATAAATACCCAGATATATTGTGCTTAAATTAAATATCAACATTATAGATAGATAGATTGTAGACGCTGTCCTGGACGAGCTACACTTCGACCATAAGGTCCATTGTGATGCCTAAGGATGTGAGTGGCAGGAATTTTTGTGTATAGACTAGGAATTGGTAGGATATGCGGCTGCAGCCGACTATGATAGGAACTATGCCGATATTAATCTGGAGTTCGTGAAAGAAACTGCAGAAAACTTTCTCAAGGATAGCCGGTTACTTCGTTCTTGTCCATACGCCAACAGTTAACCGGCCCTTTTTTCTTAATAATTGATAAACTGCCGATGTCCGAATTCGAACCCATAACATATTTTTTGATTTGACGTTGACCGATTTTAAATCGTAGAGGCCGTCAACGAATTTCTGATCCAAGTGTGTCAGTCTTCTCCTAGTAAGAACTGGACAATGACAGAGAAAAATGAGGTGGGTCATCGTTTTCTCTTCCTTCCAGTGTGACAGCTCCTGCAATATTACACTGGTAGGCCCTTGCGCTCAGCATGTTTGCCTCTTAGTCACCACCCCGTAATATAGCTGGTGCCGTATTGCTTATGGAGGCCCTTTGAAGGGAGATAATAGCTTCGGAACGCCTGCGATTGTACTGTGACTATAACTGTCTTGCCGTACCACAAGTACGTTCCTCACAAGTATGGTTTCATTCAGAAGTAGCATGCAGTTCGCAAAGGATACACCAGGATGTTTACAGATGCTTGTGTCCGACAGCTTTATGCCATTTCTAACGAACTCGGCGGCTTTGCAATTCCCTGGAGTGCGTCTTTGGTCCGGCACCCATATAAGGTTTACATTTGCCGATTGCTTATTCTGAAAACATCGTCAGTCCTGTGCCACAATATTTATCTATTTAGCACAGTGATTCTCAATCACTGTGCCGCGACACTTTTGTGTGCCGCCAAATTTTAGAAATGTATATAGTAAAGTATTAACCAACATAAAAACGAAAAAAACAGATCGAGACTGTTAAATGTAGAAGACGATATGAGAGTAGTATTGTCATTTTTACGACTAAATATAAATAAAATTATCAAAAAACATCAAGCTCGAATTTCTCATTAAAAGTATTCATATTATTAACTTGTAATTAATCCCTTAATAAACATACTGTTGTTTTTGTAGTACATATTATTTTATTTTACACAGTGTATTACAGAGTAAGTAAACAACTTTTAAACTTATCTTTTTCTTTGTGCGCCGTCAAATTTTGAAATGCCGCGACAAAAAAATGGTTGAGAATCACTGAATTTTAGCACAAGAACGCCCTTAAATAATTTCCTGGGTAACCACTTATACGAGAATTTTACGATAAAATCATAAAAATCGACGCGAACGAAGTCGCGGGTACAGCTTATAAGTACAGCGGGTAAGTTTATATAAAAAATAATAATGAAGAGAAATGAAATAGCATGTGTTCAGTAGTTGTGTGGGGCCCACCACTACAAAAACTACATACATACTGTTTGTGTGTTTGTGTAGCTCGTGCTCGTACAGTCCTAGTGGGCAGATGGTCGCTGTTACAGGTGCATACCAATCTGATTTACTTATTATGTACTATAATATATACAACATAATTATAATCATATACAAATAACCAAAAAATCAAGAATGATATCAAAATAATTATGTCTTTTTTTTTTCTTCTTTTGGTTACTTTTGTATATACACAGTTGTTTTTTCTTGTTGTTGTTGTTGTATTACGCTAGTCAGTATAGGTATTGTATGATGCAAAAGGTGGTGTAGTATTTTTTATTTTTTTAACTTGTATATATGGGTACAAACATGAAAATAACAAATAAAACCTATTTTGACAAAATGGAAACCCGACTTCAAAAATCAAATATTCTATAACAAAAAATGCACTAAAAAGTAAAAAAATAATAGGGAATATGCATGAAAATTTTTTTTCACTTGAATTGAAGCATGTTTACTTGACAAATATCAAGGTAAAATTACTTTTTAAATAACTTTAAAAATAAGCGACATATGAATGATTGAAATTCCCGATTAGACAAAGAGGGTGATAGCCCTCTTGATATGTTATGTGACGTCATATTATACTTTCACCATTTAAAATACACGTAAAACTCCGTTTTTAGTATTTTTGCAAGAAAGAGGCAGATAATAATCTTTAAAAGCTTATAGCTTCCTTGATATTTGTCGGATTTCAATTTCGTTTTTAAATATTATTACAGTATTAACAGTATTTTCATATTCTGAAAATAAATGTGAAAAAAAATTTTCATGCATATTCCCTATTGCATATTCTTGTGCCAATTTTGGTTCACCTAAGCAAAAATTTTTAAATATACATGTACAATTATTGTTATTTTTGGAGGCGGTGTCAGCATAGAGAAATTCACATAATTTTTGGACACCGTCGTTTTCTGATCTTAGTTTTCGACTATACTCCTTGACCAAATATGATTAAGTTGATATACTCATTCGACGCAGAATTCAATGTTCTTTAATTAGATATGCGATAACTTTTTGCTAGGATCATCCAGGGGTTATAGGCGCAAAACCAAAAAAAAAGTCCAACAACTCCGAGGTTTTTTTGGCTGCCAAAAGTTGTCCCGAGGTCGCTCGTGTTAGCATTTTTGTTATTTACATATGTGTACCAATATATATATAAGTTAAAAAAATAAAAAATACTACACCACCTTTTGCACTCCCTGTTTTGTTCCTCTACTGACTGGCGTATATTTTATATTCAAAAAAATTATCAATGATAACAATCTTTTATTATCCACTTTAATATAATTTTAATGTAATTAATTTTTATACTAAAAGAAGGTTAGTATAGTTTAGTTTTTTTTTTTTTTTTTTTTAATTTGTACCCTGTGTTTGTTCATGTTTTTGATATTAGATAATATTGTCGAGGTTATGTGCTTTGAGTAGTAATTGAGGATCATTCAAGTAAAACCATACTTATTTTTACAGAAATTTAATTTTTGGTATTTATATTTGAATATAAATAAATCGTTGGGAAAACCAAGAATGGTATACTAAATGCAATATATTAGTCTATGAATGCTTCGAGGAATTGATCCACCTGGCACTGAATAACATGGTCAGTCTGATCTGGGTGCCGAGTCACTCTGATGTTAAAGGAAACGAAGTAACGAACTCGTTGGCACGAGAGAGGTCATCTCAAACGCTCCTTTCATCTGAGTCTATCATTCCCATTGATGTTCCGTAATTTATGCGACAAGTTCATCTCGATTACTGGAACTTTGCGTAGGGCATGCGACAGGCCAAGTTGTGCATAAGCACAACTAGGCCACTCGACTGTGCCCGGTTGAAACTCAATAGAATGCAAGTTGAGAAGGGTGGTGGGGCTCTTGACAGGACACTGTCGATTGAACTACCACCTTCATAACTTGGGGGGGGGGGGATCTCTGATGATCCTACTTGTATGGAGGACTATGAAAACTTCATACATGTTATTTGCACCTGCAGAAACCTGCATGGTGTCAGATATAGAATTTTTGGGTCCGAAACCTTGGAACCATCAATCCTGGTAGCAATCCCGGCGGAGAAGTTGTTGGCTTTCTGTGTGGCGTCTGGCCTCAACGTAATCCTATAGCTTTTATCAGTTCACTCTTGGTCTATTATGGTAAAATAGCATATATTATGGTATAATAGCATAAATATTTTTATATTTAAATTTGTAACAACTATGTTAATAAATTAGATAATGTAATAAATATTGTTTAAAAATATTATTTGACTAATACAGTTTATTTAATTGAATTAAAAAAAAAATTGTATTGCAGAGAGCTTTACTTTGTGGAATTCCATTATAATGTTTTGAAGAAAAACTTCCGATATTATTTTGCTAAATCCGCTATATGTTTAAAATGATCCAATAATATATATAAATATATTAATATATCATTTATTATATCCTCGAACTGAGGATGGCTATTTTGACAGTTCGGGGATGGTTATATTAACCGAAACATTATTAATTAATACATTAAAAGTATTTTAAATAAAATATAAGGGTAATAGGGAATATGCATGAAAATTTTATTTCAAATTTATTTTCAGAATATGAAAATACGGTTAATACTATAATAATATTTAAAAACGAAATTAAAATCCGACAAATATCAAGGAAGCTATAAGCTTTTAAAGATTATCTGTCTCTATTTATCTGTCTCTTTCTTGCAAAAATACTAAAAACGGAGTTTTACGTGTATTTTAAATGGTGAAAGTGTAATATGACGTCACATAACATATCAAGAGTGCTATCACCCTCTTTGTCTAATCGGGAATTTCAATCATTCATATCTCGCTTATTTTTAAAGTTATTTAAAAAGTAATTTTACCTTGATATTTGTCAAGTAAACATGCTTCAATTCAAGTGAAAAAAAATTTTCATGCATATTCCCTATTAGCAAAGTAATATTGAAGTTTTTCGTCAAAACTTTAAAAAAATAGTGTTATCGAAGGTTAGAAATAATTTTTAAATATTTAAATCAGGATAATTGAAACTATTTTGAAACGAATTGTGACTACTTATATCGTATATCTCGGAAACTATCCATCTAATCGACTTTGATTTTCGTTTTTCTTTGGTTCAATTTATCCGGTAAACAATCGGTGACAAACTATAATTTGTGAATTTCTTGATTTTTTTTTTGGGATATATGCGACACCCTATTTGATCGAGTACTGTGTTTTGGTTAATAAATAATTGATAATAATGAATACCTTCGGTTAATAATACCATTCGGTTAATAAATAATACCCTTATAATATAATGCATGTAAGTAGTACCTATATAAAATAGTCATTATAATTCTAGATATTTTCTTACAATTATTATTTATTTAATAATATTGAACAGAAAATTTCTAATTAAAAATAGTTAAATAAAATAATTTACTAGAAAAATGATTATTATAATATGCAACAGCTTAATTAAACTTTAGAGTATAGAAAATGTTCTTCTCATGAGTCAAGAGTTAGAGGTAATATAACATACAAAGTGGTCTATATAAAATGTTACAAGCTTTTATCATCGAAAAATTTATTCTATGGTGGTGTGGGCTTTTGATAGGACACTGTCGATTGAACTACCACCTTCATAACTTGGCGATCTCGGATGATCCTACTTGTAGGGCCTGTATGGAGGACGTTGAAATCTCCATACAGTTATTTGCACCTGCAGAAACCTGCAGAGTGTCAGATATAGAATGTTTGGGTCCGAAACCTTGGATCCATCAATCCTGGGAGCAATCCCGCCGGAGAAGTTGTGGGCCTTCTGTGTGGCGTTTGGCCTCAACAGAATCCTATAGCTTAAAATAGCACCGCTTACCCGGAAACGTCTCGCCTTCGGGTGACTGGTTGTTCTCAAGGAGGGCACAGAGGACCCCTTGTTCTAGGTGCTAGGGACCCATTTGCGGTACCCCTCTTTCTAATTATTATTATTCTAAATTCCGACGAAAATATGTTTCTGATTTAATGCTTGAACTACTCATACAGATCTTAATCAGCCGAACAAAAGTTTGTTCCTTGTTAAAATGCAAACAACTTATGTTCTAAACACTTTTTCCAAAACCGAATGGATTCGGCAACAAATCGTTTAAAAAATTTGCTGCATTGGAGAATTTGGAAGCAACATTGCGTACTCAATTACAAATATGGCAAACTTTAATGTTAGGACTGCTTAAATTTGAGGTACTGAGAATTCATTTCAAAATATCCATTTCTACTATTACCATTAAGGTCTCTGCGGTATTGAAGATTCCATGTGGAAATAGAACAGGTCTGGCGAGGAAGAGAGCATCGACATCCCTTACAGAGCTGGAGCCATTCTGTGAGCTTAGTGATCACTTCTATCGAGAGGAGATCAGAAAGGAAGAAGATTATTTAGTATTTAGTTACTTCCCACTCTGGAAGAACCTTCCGGGGTTCAGATAAGCCGAGAACTCTTCTCGGGAACGTTAACCGCAAAAGATACAAAACCTGCATTTACGTGAGCAAGAGTAGACTGCGGCGTATGGCGAGGTTTCTTACGGGTCATTGTAGACACCTTAAGAAGCTAGGCTTAGAAAATGAGGGCAGCCGCAATACCTAGACCCAATCCGGATCCTGTACTTCCAGAATGAAACGGGGCTGGACGAGCTGCTTTAAGACGAGATCATTTCTCGTCAGACCCCAGATGGGGGAGCACACAGGATCTTATAGCTCGCAATGCACCAAATCCCCCCTCCCCATTATCATTCATTCATTAAGATTCGTTATTAAATTTCAAATTTTGCCTCAATTCCTAGAACAATTATTTGTATTTTATAAATACGTATTTCGACTACAAGGTAGTCATCATCAGTATGAATTAGCTAATCGTAACTATCTCTGGAATATGGTGTCAGAGATAGATATGTTGTTTGTTGCTAATTTGGTGCGAAAAATCTAAAGTTCTCTTTGATTATTTTAATAATCTTTATATGAGATTCGTTATGTTTAGTTACTCGCCACTTGATTGGTGGCGCTAGTGCATGCTTAACAATCCAGATACACAGAGATTAGTGTTATTCCTAACCGTATAATTTTTGAGAGACCACCGTGTACAGACGATAGATACGATGTAAGTATAAATTGCAGTGACTGACTCAAACTAATGTTGTACAAGGTTTCATATAGATAATAAATTACATTATTAAATTTCGATCATCCTTTTCTAACTCATAATGTTAGAAAATGTTGTAAAATAAATTTTATAAAGTTTATAATGCAATTGGATCTTATAAATAAATGACTTATATATACATTCCCGTTCAATAAAATTGTATCAACCTGAAATTTTAAATGTTTCTTACATTTCATAAAACTCCTCACTTTTGTAACTCTCTATATATTATTTATTTATAATCAAAGATAAGTAGCATATTTTTGAAATGTGAAAAAAGAAATGGAAGTTTTATATTTTATATTTTTGTAAACAAGTCAGTGATAGAATAAGAATATGTAATGTAAATACATGTTAAGTGTTATATCTCTCTTTTACGTATAAAAATTAAATAAAATGTTGTGTCCGTCAAAAACATTTACTATGTAGCGGTATCGCTTCTTCATTATTAAATTATTATTTTAATATTGTTTATCATTTTTATCTGTTGCTTAACAACTATAACTTCCCTCTATTATCACGGTTGCTTTGAATGTTAACAACTTTGATAATTTACATATAAATATATATAATATGTCATAAATCAATTTAATAAAGATCAATTATATCTTTAACATATATTTATTATTTATTTAAGTAATAATTATTTATTATATCAATCAATTACCTCTACAACTACAAGAATAATCAAAATTGTGAGAGATTGATTCGATTCAATTTTATTGAACAGGAGTGTACATCGACTAGTGAGTATAAGTACTACATGTAACTAACAACGTTCCTTCTCACATTAGTAGCTTTTCTACCTCTTCATCGTTAGTTGTTCAGCATGCAGTTCGTTCAGTGCTCTTACGCTCACAAGTATAATAAATGAAAAGTGAGAAAATTATATGATAATGTTTGTAATTAAAAGGCCTGTAAGTCGCGTCGCGTCGGTGGATGATAATATAATTTTATAGTGAAACTTTTATAATTATCATATACATTTTATGTAATAATGTTACAACTTTATTTTTAATTTTTTTTATTGCGTACTAATTATATTTAAGACGTTGTTGCAATTGATTATACAAAAGATTTATTATTTATGTATATCAATAATTTCTTGTTTATTTTTTTAAGCAAAACTGAATCGATACTTTTTTCAATAAAAATCCTCGTTGACAAAAAATTAAAATTGCTTCGTACATATATTTTTCTGTATTTTGATTAAAATAATAATATTTATGATATTAAATTGATGGTATATAGCGGGTATTTAAGTAATTAATCCAGTTGGTTGGTATCTTCACTTGTTTAAAAAGGTTTTGTATGCAACAATCTCTTTCCAAATAATTCAACATCCTTTTTGTTAGTTGTTTTTTTTTTTTAATGAGCGTCTATTTATTCATTGTTAGTATGGTTGCCTTTCGTTTATATTATACCAACGGAAGTGACTGGAATTTACTCAATTTTACATTTAAGTAATATGTCTGATTCTTGAGCTATGGATGTAAGTCCTTTCCAAAGATAGCCTCGCAATAAAAAGTATAAGGTTGACAGATTAGATTGAGCATAAGATTTTGAAATTCCATATACATCCATATATTTGTATGGTATAAGACTATTTCTTGTAAATCCATCCCTAGAAGCATGGATACTACACAAGGATACCGAACTCCATGTAAACAAATAATTGGGAAAAAAAAAATGTCAGCCAAATTATTTTTTCAATAAAATACTTTTTTTAATAAATGATAAGTAATTTCAATTTTTCAATAAGGAATAGGGAATATGCATGAAAATTTTTTTTCACATTTGTTTTCAGAATATGAAAATACTGTTAATACTGTAATAATATTTAAAAACGAAATTAAAATCCGTCAAATATGAAGGAAGCTATAAGCTTTTAAAGATTATTATCTGTCTCTTTCTTGCAAAAATACTAAAAACGGAGTTTTACGTGTATTTTAAATGGTGAAAGTGTAATATGACGTCACATAACATATCAAGAGGGCTATCACCCTCTTTGTCTAATCGGGAATTTCAATCATTCATATCTCGCTTATTTTTAAAGTTATTTACAAAGTAATTTTACCTTGATATTTTTCAAGTAAACATGCTTCAATTCAAGTGATAAAAAATGTTCATGTATATTCCCTATTAGTTGAAACAAATTGCATACTTCAAAATAATCACTACGAAATAAAACTGGTTACTTGCTTACTTCACTCTTATTTATTAAACTATATTCACTTCGGTACGGATTGTAGTACGGATGAACAACTAGTGACACTAGTGGTATAAAAAGTAAATATTACTATTACCATTTCGTTGCCATATTTTGTCAATTCTCCCATTTCAGTTCGGTATCCTTGTGTAGTATCCATGCTTAGAAGGTTAAAATGACGGTTTTCTGCAGCTTTCTTCACGAACTCCAGATGAGTATCGGCATAGTTCCTATCATAGTCGGCTGCAGTCGCACATCCTACCAATTCCTAGTCTACATACAAAATTCCTTGTCCTCCATTCACATCCTCACATCCTTAGACATCACAATGTACCTTATAGTCGAAGTGTGTCCAGGACAGCTTCTACAATCTATCTATCTACCATGTATATGTATATGTATTGTATTATATTGATTGTTTTATTATCAAATTAAACACCATTTAAGTTTGATTTGTGGCACCTCTGAATGTAAGTACAGTCAGTCCTTTCATTCCATAGAGACGTGCGAGTGTTTAGTGATTGAATTTCAAAGTAAATCATATCTATGGAACAAATCTTATAGTTAATAGAGCATTTAGAATCAAATTTAATTAGCACTTTGTTGTATATAATCTAAATGGATAGTTATATTGGATATTATTACTACTTGGTTTGTCCTATACCTTAACCCCTCTCTCCCACTCTTACCCTACCAAGCATTCTCCTGATAAATAATGTATGTTAACTGTCCTGTATAAATGGTCCTGTAATATATATATAATGTATTATGGTAAATGTGAATAATCGGTTATTATTAATAACTAACGAATTGCAAGCTTGAAACTTTCCGGATATATACACATAAACTTTCTGGAAGAAATTCTCTGCACCAGTGATGGCGAATCAATAGTAGGCGACAAAATAATTCGAGCACGAAATTGATTAAGGAATTTTGGTATCTGATCGAAACAATTTATTTTGACAAGCTTTTATTTTAACTTGCAGTGTATTTATGTTTGGGTCAAATCTTGCAAGCTGAATTAGAACCATTTCGTTTTATCCTACGGAGTTGAATTTTTACATGTTGGTTCAGTTCCGATGGCAATGCATTTTTATGGTGAGCAGGGCAAAAAACGACAAGGGGAAAGGGGGGTTTAGAGGGATGGGGAAACACAAAATTTGGTATATCTCTCTTAATATTGAAAAAATCGAAATAAGAAGTAAAGTTGTAGAAAATTAGTTTTGCTAGAAAAAGCTTGTTTTTTAAAAAGTTTTTTTAATAGAAACTTATTTCATCTATAGTCACAAAGTTCATTGTGAACAAGGTATCCATATAAATTTTTATGGCTTTGCCTTAAAAAATGATCCAATTTCTATTCAATTTTGGAAAAATTCCAAAAGATATCACGATCTTAAGTTATTTAAAGGAAAATTAACAGAAAAGCCACGCCAATCAATAAACCCCCCACTATATCACTCCATCTTCTTTTTCCATTCAAAATTATGACTTAAAACGAAACAAGTGAAAATATCAACTAACTGAGTTAACTGCTTCAATACACGGTATATACTGAATTTATGTAAAAAAATTTATAACAAATGTTGTTTATTTTAAAAAAGGGACATTTTTTGTCTTTATATTTTTGTTCTATCTAATACGGTTTCGAAAATGGTCAGTTTTGCCCCGATTTTGATATTCACGAACTTTAAATTATCAAATGATATTCGATTATCAAATGATAATTAAGGAGAACTCTAGGTTTTGAAATAAAATTTCAAATTCGCCCCAATACCTAGACCAGTTTTTGTATTATAAATACGTATTTCGACTACAAAGTAGTCATCATCAGTATAAATTAGCTAATCGTAATTTACTCTTTGACAATTAGAAATAGATAGAAAATCGAAATCAATAGACAAAAATAAAACTAAATAACAAAATTAAACAAAATAAATTAAAATGTAATAAATTTTATTGAAATTACTCTTGTTAAAATTGCTTTCATTCGATTTACTCTTGTTAACATATGACTCTTATTAAAATTACTCTTATATTGTCTCAGGATATGTTACTCGATGCTAATTTGGCGTAAATGGTCGAATTAGGCTATCAATATTTTCAAGCGTTACAAAGTCGGGACTAGACTTAATATACCCTGGTATATATTCATATATACCGGGTATAAAAATATGAAAATAATATTGTTACAACTTGCATAGAACGACAGACGCGCACGACGAAATATGCAAAGGAATTTTTTTGTGGTTTTAAAAATTACTTAATCCCCTAGATATTTTCGAGTTGAACAAACAAAAAAAAAAAAAGTGAAGTATCTCAAAGGGAGTGTAGTTTTATATTTCACAACATAAAGCCCTGAGCAATTTAAACAAATAAGCCCCCTCATATTGTCATTTGTGTACTAACTACATGTTCTTAGTTTTTCAACACGAAAGTTCTTCTTTTAATTTATACTGAAAATAGATTCAGTAGTGTAACTGCGATTATATTATGGGGAGAGATTTTGATAAAAATTACACCCTGAACGCATCATGGCTCAAATGTTTATTTATACTATTGCGTTCAAAAATGATGTTCAGTTGCCGAATCTATAAGATTTTATTAGTATTATTTTATTTGGAAAAATTGTATAAAATATTAAAATTCCAAGGGAAATACGGCTTACTTAAAAACAACGTTATGAAGGCAGGAACAATAGGGAATATGCATGAAAATTTTTTTTCACTTGAATTGAAGCATGTTTACTTGACAAATATCAAGGTAAAATTACTTTTTAAATAACTTTAAAAATAAGCGAGATATGAATGATTGAAATTCCCGATTAGACAAAGAGGGTGATAGCCCTCTTGATATGTTATGTGACGTCATATTACACTTTCACCAATTAAAATACACGTAAAACTCCGTTTTTAGTATTTTGCAAGAGACAGATAATAATCTTTAAAAGCTTATAGCTTCCTTGATATTTGTCGAATTTTAATTTCGTTTTAAAATATTATTACAGTATTAACAGTATTTTCATATTCTGAAAATAAATGTGAAAAAAAATTTTCATGCATATTCCCTATTACGATAAATTGCAAGCTTTTCGAGCAACAAAAAATTTTTATTCTTGAGTTTGCTACGCGTTAATGCTATAATTTTGACGGTATTCTCGTAACATAAGTAAGCTTAAGTCAAGTAAGAGCTTTTTATGAGGAATTCATAACTTATAATATATAGGACGGCGCATAAGTAACGTTATGATTTAATTAGTGAATAAATTCTTTGTTTACGTTTGTTTTTTTCAGAATTACTTTGAAAAACTTGGGAAATTTATGATGGAAAGACACAGAACAAAGAACCAAAGTTGTTCAACTTTATTTTGAAAGTCAGCATTCGATTATTCAGACACAAAGATCATATCGAAATTTCTTTCATGTTCCGAACAATTTACCGATTGGTTCAGGGTTTTCGGCAACATGGAGCTGTCTGTGATCTTCCTCGTGCTGGAAGACCTCGTATAGTTCGAAATGATGTGAACATAGATCCGGTGCAAGCAAGTGTTTAGGAAAACCCAGAAACTTTCACCAGCCGACCTTCTCAGCAGTTGGTGATGTCTAGGCGGTCTTTGCAAAGAATTTTACGTCCGTTAAACATTTTCCCATATAAGATTCAATTGGTTCACGAGTTAAAACCAACCGATGCACAAATACGCCATCCTTTATATATCAATTTCAACGAATTTCAACTTTCCTAAAACTATTCTTCGCTATATTCAATTATCAATTTTTGGTTATATGAGAAGCATAATTTGCCTGTTATATACTCCCGATGGTTACGCGGCTGAACTATGAGATGATAATGCCCCATCATTGAGTACAACAAGCATTCATATATCACATCTCGGGCGGTATGCCGTACCTTTATAGGGTGGTATCATCATCACATTATCATTTGCTTGCGTTTGTAGGTTATGGTGTACATCGAAAATGAGGTGACAAATTTTAAGTATCAACATAATAAAATACCTGCTCTTTGGCTTTCCCCTTCACCCACCTTCTTGCATAAAAATACAATCAAAAAATTTATTCATATTCCTTAAAATTTATACACAAAAGTTTTCCTGCCATTAACTTTTTACAAACAATATTATTAATTGGATTTTCTTTTTAAAAAAGAATAATTTATATATGTGCTTTTTATTAGGGTTCCCCGTCAGTGGACGGGAAATCCTAGAGGAATCATAGTGCTTATAGTTTTATAAGAGCATATAAAAATCGGTAAAAGTGTGTCAGTCAGTACATTGGACAAGGGTTCAGTATTAAAACGGAAATTGATATTTTTGTCATTTGACTGAAAATGATATTAGAGCAAAAAAAAAAGGTTTTTTTGGTAACAGGGGTCCTTAAAACGTAAAGATTCGGTAAAATCTCAATATCGATTTTTCATCATCGAAAACAGTACGTCTACATTCTACACTAAAATTCGAAGAAACTAAAATTATTGAACGGTTTTAAAAATTTTTTTTTTAAATACAGTTCTTTTGTCTCGGCCGAAGAGAGTCAGTCTTTCTTGGCCAAATACTCTTTGATTCTTTAGTCAAAAAAATGAAATTCTTGAAAAAAAAACAGTATTTTTTTATTAAAAAAAAAAAAACAAAAAAAAAAACGAAAGACAAAGTTTATGCAGCTTCTTTAACTGAATATATTTAACTGTAGTATATAATAGATAGATAGATTGTAAAGACTGCCCTGAGCAGGCTACACTTCGACCATAAGGTCCATTGTGATGCCTAAGGATGTGAGTGAAAGGAATTTTTGTATATAGACTAGGAATAGGGATTATGCATGAAAATTTTTTTTCACTTGAATTGAAGCATGTTTACTTGACAAATATCAAGGTAAAATTACTTTTTAACTAACTTTAAAAATAAGCGAGATATGAATGATTGAAATACCCGATTAGATAAAGAGAGTGATAGCCCTCTTGATATGTTATGTGACGTCATATTACACTTTCACCATTTAAAATACACGTAAAACTCCGTTTTTAGTATTTTTGCAAGAAAGAGACAGATAATAATTTTCAAAAGCTTATAGCTTCCTTGATATTTGTCGGATTTTAATTTCGTTTTTAAATATTATTCCAGTATTAACAGTATTATCATATTCTGAAAATAAATGTGAAAAAAAATTTTCATACATATTCCCTATTGGTAGGATATGCGGTTACAGCCGACTATAATAGGTACTAAGCCGATATTCATCTGGAGTTCGTGAAGGAAACTGCAGAAAATCTTCTCAAGCATAGCCGGTTACTTCGTTCTTGTCCATACGCCGACAGTTTAGTCAATTAACCGCCCCCTTTTTTTTTTCTTTAATAATTGACAAACTGCCGATGTCGGGATTTGAACCCATAACCTCCCAATTTCCAAATAGGCATATTGCACAGACATAACGCCTTAGACCGCTCGGCCATTTGGACTGGTAGTACTTACTACATGTACCCATCAACTGTTACAATTGTTCAACACAAATATTTCGAACCACCTTGTACTATAAAGCACAAATACGTTTTATAATTTCGCACAATGAACGAACGAACATAAGATTGTAGTTTTTAATTTATTGCTTCAACGAAGAATATAATATTTTTGCACAAAAAACTTTAGAGAACAAAACCGTTAAGATATTATATTATATGTTATTGATAAATTTTTAGATGAATTTCACGTCTATAAATAAATACACTAAATTTTGTTCAATAGATTTTTGTGTATCTAATAAATAAATTTTACTTTTAATATCAAAAACATAATATTTTTTTAAAAATGTTATTTATTATGTTTTTTTTTTTTGTATACAGATGCCCGTTTTCCAATACTGAAATCAATTCTTTCATATTTAATAGATAAAAGAAAAGAAAAAAAACACATATATTTTATATAGAAAACTATACCACATGCCTTAAATAAATCATTGAACTATTGCAATCATAATAATGAACAATATAGAATTGATTTTCTATTGAAAAGTCTTATTGTATAATTTATTGTAAAGCCTAACTCACATCGGTCACTTTTATGTGCTAACTTCATTCTCTTCATGCAAATCTCCTCTCGTTTTTTTTTATTTTAAGTTATGGTTCTGTCTAGACTCGTAAACATACGGATATACATGTAAAAAGGCAACTTTAATTTTAACTATAAAGAAATAATTACATATAATGCTTCCAAGAAGTGCAATTAAATAAATTTAGAAAAAAAAAGTATTTCTAAAGGTACAAAATTATGTACTACTTTTCATGTTTCTTATGTCAATGAAGAGATTGATGTCCATGATTCTCGGCAAATTTTTGATACAGTATACACACTACTAGCGTATACACACTTCTGCAATCTAAATGTCACAACTAATTTGAAATGTTCACATAAAACTGTTGTTATGATTAATAACATTGTTAATTACATCGAATTACAACAATAACTTCGTGACAAATGTTTTTGTGGCAAAGGTGTTTCTCTTAATACTGTACCAAAAATTGGCCGAGAATCATTGACATCAATCTCTTACATAATTAGTACATAATTTTGTACCTTTAGAAAATTTTTTTTTTCTAAAAATTTCTAATTATACTTCTTGGAAGCTGCTGCTCATCAATTTTATCACTGGCATTGTATGTGTGTATGCTAAAAAGTCTAAAGTAGCTAAAAATCTGAATAGTTTGAACTGTGCTTTAAAGTGGGATGTGATATCAGATATACACAACAAAATATATGCCTTCTAGATTATAGATTATAAATTTTATTGTCATATATAAATACAAATACGAGAAAAAAATCAAATAAAATAATGCCTAGGTAGGTATAAAGACAGTTCTTCCTTAAGGACATTAACCACCAATATGCAGCTGCTATTTCGTGCTGCTGATGTTGTCCTTCTTATAATATTTAATAGTACAAAGCTATGTGGCTTATTATCCTCTGATACACAGGTAAAATAATATAAAAATATGTAAGGAGCTATTTTTTTATTAAAAATATAATCGATTCAAGAATGCCATTGACGTTTTAGATAAGTTTAAAAAAAAAACATATATATATATATATATATATATATATATATATATATATATATATGTCTGTATTAGCTCTAAGGGTCACAGTACATGAAGTGCTTTTGGTTTGTGCAAAATCGGACGAGGGGAAGGGGGGGAAAACATAAAATTTGGCATATCTCTTAATATTTGAAAAATTAAAAATTTATAAGTAAAATTGTAGTAAATTAGTTTTACTATAATTTTGTTTCTTATCATTTTTTCTGTTCCACTAATATTTACAATTGAAAGTTTAAATTCTAAATATCTCTGTTCACATTAGAGTTTGAGAACAATGATCGGGAAGTGATTTGTAGCAAACATGATTTTCTACAACTTTACTCCTAATACATTTTTCGATTGTTCTAATATTAGGATAGATATTTTATATTTTGTTTTCTTCTTTCTCTTTGACCCCCTTTCCCCATGAGTTCTGCCATTTATTAATAAAATTGGCCATGCAAATACTAAAATCATATTAGATACGACATTTCATTTTGATCAGGCTAAAATTGTGACCACTAGAGAGTGATTTATGTATTCTATAGAAATTCGCTAAGTTGACGTAGCTCCTGCGTAACGAATTTTTTATTAACGGGAGTGGTTCATTCATACACACAGATCCACCAACTGCAAAATATGGGTTTTAGTGTATCAGAGGATCTTAAAACGGAAACGTTTTTTCGATTTAAAAAAAGTTGATTCTAATTTGACTTCTTATCGCGCTAACTAAATAAAACTGATAGTGTCATTTTAGTTAACCCCCCCCCCCCTGGTATCAGGTAGATCTTATCTCTAAAATTTTTGCTACCACATAATATAAAATGACCTACCTATAAATAATCTGTTGGTATTTCAGAATCGACTATAGTTAATAGTATTCAAGAAGCAATCTGCACACATAGGAAAGCTTATAAAAGAAATATATAATAAATTCATTTCTTATTATAAAAAGATTAAAATATTTCAATTTTCAAATCGATTTTAGTACTCGTAGTTTTATCAAGATGATTCGAACTATAATTTTAATGTCTACCCTAGACATTTGTTGAAGATTACCAATCCATCCCTCCAATACTATCTCCTCCCACTTTTTTTTAAAAGGTGTTTGTGCAAAGATATGATGATAGAAAACAAGACGAATGCTTTTATAGAAATAATAACAATTCAATTACTGCACGTATTATCTAAAATTTCGATAACTGTCTTGAGGTTTTTTTTTTTATTCAATCGAATATAAGAGGATGTTAATTTATAAAATATATTATTTATATAAAAATGAATTACTTTACTGGGCTTATCCATAAAAAAAACAACTAAAACCACAAATAAACAGGATGGTGATCAAAATGAGGTTATGAAATTCCCAGACTCGCTGGGAATTTCCCTGATATGTTTTGATAAATTTTTTGAAATTATAACCAAAAACAAAATTTACATAATATGGTATTTTTACCCGACGACGGCAAAGCCAAACGGAACGGTTATATTTTAGCAGTCTATGTACACTCCCGTTCAATGAAATTGAACAGACCTGAAACGTAAATTTTCTTACATTTCATAAAACTCCTCACTTTTGTGACTCATAATTATTCATTTATAAACAAAGATAAGATGTATATATTTTAAGTGTGAAAAAAGAAATGGAAGTATAGTAAAAACCATTTACTACAAGAATAATCAAAATTGCGAGAGACTGATTCGGTTCCGATCTGTTCAATTTTATTGAACGGGAGTGGATGTTTGTTTTTATGTATGCTCCATCGTAGCGCCTAAACTACTCATCCTATTTTAATGAATGAGGTATCGTTCGCTTCGCTTTAGTGTTCCGCATGTTATGTGACGTCATATTAAATCTAACATGGCGAATATAAATTGTATAATACTCTTGCCAAAAAAAAAATCACAAATGTATCGAGTTTGGTATCAAATGAAAGGTTTTAATTCACAGATTCCGAAAATGTGTAATTTATTTTTACCCGACCACAGAAGGATGATTTTAAGCCCTTTACACAATGAAAAAAATAAGGAATAAGAAATAGCGGAATCCAGCAGATGACAGAACCGTTGATCAATTCACAATTCAAAAATAAGGAATAAGAAATAGTAACAGAATTTCCGTGGCGTTGGATATCTGTTCCTTATTTCTTATTCCCAGCCAATTACATGTTTGGCTGCCAATGTTATGCGCAGGATGTTATTCGCAAACGATTCTTTGGATGTTTTTGACATTTGTGCACACACCAGCAGCTGACATTCAACCGCTGAGATTAGTTGAGTATTGTATCTTATCGCCCATTGTGTTTTGGCCGCTGTGCTATTTCTTATTCCTTATATCTTATTCCTTATTTTTTTCATTGTGTAATGGGCTTTAGTTGTCTATTTATGTATTTTAGAATATTTATATGTTCCCGTGTAGCCCCGAAGCTATTTATCACATGTCGTTAGCTGTGAGTAGTTGTTTCAGTGTTCCGCGTGTTATAGACTATGTGACACGCGGATTTTAAATCATTTTAAATCCAAAACGGCGGATAACAACTTGCATGATACGCTAAGCAACAACGAAAAATCTCACAAATGTATCGGGTTTGGTATCAAATGAATTGATTTAATTCAGAGATTCTTAATATTATCTTAATAAAATGTCTTTAATAAATAAGTTTAAAAAACTAAAACCAGACTACGAAAAAAGCACGACACAAGTTTGAAAAGCCTTGTAAATATTTCACGTAGTCGAAGGCCCAAATTCGATGCACAAAGCAAAACTGTAACAATTCCCGACCTTCGCCTACGAGAAATATTTACTTTTCAAAATTATGTCGTGCTTTTTTTTAGTAAACTTATTTATTAATCATTACCCCATCGATCCTATTAAAAAAGTTACACGCCGTTGTTCGCGTGTGTTTTTTTTTCGATTAAATTGACGAAGTAAATGACCCTTTATACATATATACATAGGTTCATTCTCACTCTTGACATGTTGAATCCACCTTCTTCTTGGCAAGTCAATCATCAAAGAACAATTGTGTCTGCAAGCTGCAAGATTTCTTATTCTTCTATGATAATAATATAGGTTTGGTTGATGCAATCGAGTCGGCGGCGGTAATGGTAGCCAGTCCCTATGTTCCTTTTATTATAAAATTACAGTAGTTACGAATATAATACCTTGCTATCAAATCAAGTGACTGTAGAATTGAATTTACAAAATAAAAAAAAACATTATATATGTATGTATATGTCTTGGGCACGTGTTATTGAGGTATTTCCGGAGCAGATGGTAAGTTAAGATTGAGTCTCTCTCTGCTGATGATGTCTTGTATGTATGCATGTATTTATAAATATCGTTTGGTACCCTTCTTGTGCTTGCTTTTTATTCTTCTTGAATAATGGAAGTGCTATTATTATCATTAACAAGAAGTCTAGATTTTTGGCGCTTTTTCTTTGGGTGGAATAAATCTTGAAAGCAGATTGATAGAAATGTATAGTCATTAATTAAGTATAACATAATCATTTTCAAGTTAAACGATTTTATTGCACACTGATAGAAAGCATTCAACAAATCAACTGTAAAATTTAGAAAAAGGAATGTCAATTTTGAAGTCGATCATATAAAACACACTGATAGAAGTAACTTCTTGCAGTAAGAAAAATGTTTTTAAACCAAGAATTTCTGACTCTAATTTATAGGGAAGATAAAATATATTTGGTATATAAGAAAATAAGTATCTTGATATCTATAGTTTTGAGTTGAGAAAATTATCTTAACTAAAGATAAACTGACTCTTGACTTGAGAATCTCGAAATTCTTAAACTGAAATGATGATTTCTTTGAACCAAGATGTTAAAATTTCGGACCAAAATAAATATTTGTTTAATCCAAAAAAATGAAACGTTTTAAAGAAGTAATTATATACTTCAGTTAAATATATTTCAGTTAAATATATATAATTCAGTAAAAGAAGCTAAATAAAATCTCTCTTGGGTTTTTTTTAATAGGAAAAATTTTTTGACTAAAGAATCACAAGAGTATTTGGCCAAGAAAGACTCTCTTAGGCCAAGACTAACGACTCTACATTAAAAAATTTTAATCACCGTTCAATAAATGTAAAAAATGTAAAATGTCTTGAATGTAAAAACAACAACACAAATATTTTTAAGGAAGTAAGTTTTACGTTACACGCACGCAATGTTTTGAAGAAATTATATTTTCTTGAGCAAAGAAATTCCTTCTATCAGTGTACAATTGATGAAGTCCTAAAAGCTTCTCCTAAAAGAGAACTAAAAGAGAAGCTTTTAGTTCTCTAGATCACAAATTTACTAAGACGTAACAAGACACCTTTTTGGTACAAAAAAAACAACAATTTTTTCATAATTCAGGTCAAAATGACCCAAAAATTATTTCCATGATAAAAATTTCGATACTAATTTGTTGGAGCACTCCTTGTACACTTAAAAATAAATTCGCGGATTCCATGAGGACAGGTAGTTGGTCGAGACTATATGCGGGTAAATTAATAGTATTGAAGCTCGCCTCTGACATGTTCTATTATGAATATATACAGTTATCAAACCATCATAACAAGTGGTTATGATCTAAGTACAAGTGCATGCGAACATCATGTAGTCAGACTTAATACCGAAACTAAACTCTGTAGACAGAGATAGTATAGAGATCAGTGATTAATTAATTAGTAATCAGTAATTAAATTTTCGTTATTTGGGATACAAGGATGCAAAATTACATGAAATAAATCCATCAAATGAAACATTGGATAGTTTTTTCAATTACATATATATTTTGATGAAAAGAACTGTAGCAAATATGCCGCATAGTTCATGACTCATTCGGTTCGCTGTATTTACACCTGCCGCGTAGTTTAGATAGATAGACGGAATGTAGCGGCTGCCCTAGACGGGTTACACTTCGACCATAAGGTCCATTGTGATGTTTAAGGATGTGAGAATTTTTGTGTATAGACTAGGAATTGGTATGATATACGGCTGTAGCCAACTCTGATAGGAACTATGCCGATATTCATCTGGAGTTCGTGAAGGAAACTGCAGAAAACCTTCTCAAGTATAGCCGGTTACTTCGTTCTTCGTACATACGCCGACAGTTTAGTCCATTAACCACCCTTTTTGTCTTTTTTTTATATAATTGACAAACTGCCGATGTCGGTATTCGAACCCATAACCTCCCAGTCCCCAAGTAGATATAACGCCTTAGACCCGCTCAGGCTACTTGGCTGGTTGCCGCGTAGTTTAATGAATTGCTGTGTACTGGCTTAAGTATTTTAATTTGCCCTAGGCGACAATAATCCTTTTTATTTGCGCATAATATGTGCATATATTTATGTTGATATCTCCAAAAGGAATACAAATATTCGGGAAAATAGATTGCCCTGTATCTCAGATACAAAACGATATAAGAAAAAATACTAAGGAACCTGATCTTCATAAAATGGCCGACGGAATCATTCCTTGGAGTTTCTCCACGTCTCTGAGTTACACCCCTGTATATTCTACTTTTTTAAAGCATTATTTACGATTCTAAAATAGATAAGATAGAATTTTTGAAAAATTCATAGTTTATTTGTGACTTATTCATTCGGTTTTACGGGAAAATGTTTCGAATAAAATTTGTTAGTATATTTATAAGGAGCAACTTTTACCCGCAGCATTTTTCCGTAAACCAAATGAATAATGGCACAAATCAATTAAAAAATTTTTGAAAAATAAGCGCTACTTTTGAAAATTCACATCTTTCTACTTAGTATTAATTATCATCAACCGTAAATTAGAATTTTTTTTGATATTCAAACATATCATATAACATAGCGCACAGTCAACGAACGTGCCCACGCACCTAAAAATACTACTTTGGGTGTCATTTAATTTTTTAACACTTTAAAAAAAAAAAACGACAAAATTTTCATATATTAAATTTACCATTACTTCAAACATAATTTATGATCTCCTCTATGTATAGAAAATAAATAAAAAAAGAATTTATCAATTTTAATTAAAAACATCACACATTTTCAGAAAACAGAAGAGGGTGCTGTTTGCTCCTCCTAAAGATGTTACAGACAAACAACAAAGTGTGTCGTCTTTCACCCTAAGTAACCTAAGTAAGACGAGACACAACAACAACATAAAGGTGCTAAAAATAGCAAACGTCAAAAAAAAAAAACAACAAAATTTCGGAAGCACCCATTGCATCTCATATTTTTTGGTGAAGGTATGTTAAACAGATGACTGTCATCATTTCCACATCGTAAATAATAGTGTGCGGGTGTAAATAGCTAGCTAGAGAGCTCACCCTTCTAAAAATGATGATACCACCGTAGTACGTCCGTGTGCCATCTGCTTAGTAAATGATCAAAGTCTATCTATCTTCTCTTCGCCAGTATACGATACAATCAGTCTACCAAAAATAAATTCTTAACACCTTCTGTTAATAATATTTTTAAATATTCTAAAGCTTCTTAAGCTTTTTTTTTTCCATTTAGTTTTATTTCAAGCATATGGAATTTAAAAACAACAACACAAACAGTTTTAAGGAAGTAAGTTTTACGTTACACGCACGCATCTTGAACGAAACAAAAAAATTCTGTTTAGATTGTTGGGTGCAGACGGATTTCATCATTATTAAATCGGAAAGATTACAAAAAAAAGTGTATTTTAGATTCAGGGGTTATATTTAGTCAGTTGGATCACATAAATATAGTTTTTTTTTGCATTTAATTCTTTTAGTTTAATGTGTCAATTTGATAGAATTAAAATAATATAAAAGTTTAAGAAACTAAAACCCGACTACGAAAAAAGTATACTACACATTTTCGGTATATTTCACATTTTTAAAACATTTCATTTGATATTAAACTCGATATATTTGTGAATGTTTTTTTTTTTTTTGGAAAGCGTATTTGCAATTTATATCCGCCACGTTGGATTTAATATGACGTCACATATCATATGGAACACACATGACACGTGGAACACTAAGACAAAACGAATGATACCTCATTCATCAAAATCGGATGATTAGTTTCGGCGCTACGGTGAAACATACAGAAATACAAACATACATCGACTGATAAAAACATAGCTCTTCCTTTTGGCTTTGCCGTAGTCGGGTACTAAAGCTTAGACTTTAAACGCGTTTTTTCAATCTTTTATTTAACTTGCAATGTATATATGTATGTGTGCATGTATGCATGTATGTTCGAATCAAATCTTGCAAGCGAGTTAGAACCACTTCCTCTTATCCTACGGATTTGAATTTTTACATGTTGGTTCAGTTCCGATGACAATGCATTTTTATGGTAAGCATGACAAGAATCGGCAAGGGGAAAGGGGGTTTTCGAGGGAGGGGGAAACACAAAATTTGATATATCTCTCTTAAAATTGAAAAAATCGAAAAACACATAAGAAGTAAAGTTGTAGAAAATTAGTTTTACTATAAAAAGCTTGTTTTAAAAAATGTTTTTTTAATACAAACTTATTAACATTTTTTTGACATCAAATGCTTGATATGAAAAATCATACACATCTAGGGATGGGGATCGAACCCACGACCTCTGGCATTCTAGACCAATGCTCTACCAACTGAGCTACCTTAGATGTTATGGTAGTGCTATGCATATGATCTTTCACTATCATTTTTGATGCCATTGTATTATTAATTTTGTTTATTTACTATTAACATATTTTTTATATTTGTTTTTTGTAAACTAGCGTCTATTTATTTCCATTGTTAGTATGGTTGCCTTTCGGTTATATTATACCAACGGAAGCGACTAGCGTTTACTTACTTTGACATTTAAGTAATATGTCTGAACATTGAGAACATTCTTTAAATCATTTCTTTTGTAAACAGCTTATAACAAATTTATCTTGAGATTCACTATATCGATTTGCATCAAATTTTCTACATATCCAAACTAAGATTAATAATACGACATCGAGATAGTGCAAAATTATATATATTCCATCCCCAATAGTATGTCGCAGCTCAGAGGCAGAGTGTTGGTCTAAACTTTAGAGGTCGTGGGTTCGTTCAAACATTTGATGTCAAAGAAGGTTTAAAAAAGAGAATACATTTTAAAATGATCTAGAGACTTTTGAGACACTCATACATGCCAATTTACGTAACGATTTAAAAAAAAAAAGTTTCATTTCGTGATAAATATATAGAACGTGTTTCGATTGATAAACGAATATTTATCATATGATAATCACGTTTTATAAAAAAAAAGATACCCTTATAGAAATCATATTATTATTATGATGATGATTGTTATTGTGGTTCCAATAATATATCTTTTGTTCATTTTTACAATAAATAATAATTTAAGAGCGGATTGGTTTTTTTATATATATGCAAAAATGTATCAAACAAAAATATTAGGTCATTCACATCATCTCGAAAACACTCGCTGCTATTGGGTTTGATGTCCTCTTCTCTCATATACAAATTGTATTTAAAATATATGGTTTTTAATTATTGGCATGGAAAAGGGTGAGGGATGGTTTTTGAATTTACAGTCCATTTTTGGGTAACAATTATCTGTCGTAATTTCAATGGAAGAGATTTGTGAAATTGTTCATTTAGTAATAAAAATTATCCGATTAATAAAAGGGCTTTTTATAGTCATAAGTCGTAACAGTCAATACGATTTTCTATAACTGATTTTAGGTGGAACTAACTGTTATAAACAATTTTTTTTAATAGCTTGGATGCAAAATTTATTGGCGTAAATGAAGACCATGCTGCTTAATGACATATAATTCTGAGATTTGTTTGCAGGTATCGATAAAAAAAATCACCTGTGATACATCCGACGCTAAGGCTGGGCGCTAGTTGAGAAGCAGTTCGGTGAGATCATGGATCCATTGTGGCGTCCTATTTTGTGTAGATGCTTTCGTAGGTAATAATGTCCGGTGATGAATCCGGTAATCTTCCGAACCTTTTGTCCGAAGCATTTTATTCGAAAACCAAATAAATATGACACATAAAATTTTGAAAAAAGAACGCTACTTTTGGGGGGGCTATGTATACTGTTAACTGCACATCATATATGTGACATATTTTCGAATTAATAATAAAAACACAATTTTTATTTGCTTAATTCCACTTATAATTATTTATTTAAAATAATTTTTGACGATCGTTTCATCTTCTTTAAGACATTATCAAAACAATTGTTTAAAAATTGTGTTTTTATTATTACAGGGTGCTAGTAATATTTTGGCAAAAAAATCCCTGACTTTTCCAGGGTTTCCAGACTTAAATTCGAATTTTTCCAGACCATTTTTTCATATTGATAGGAAAATTAAGAAAAGTATACATTTGTTCATTTAAATCCTTTTTATATGGATAATATGATAAAACCTATACATTCTTTTTCATCAGTAACATACATAAAACTTTTTCAAAATCTCAAAACAGATAATTATTAGTAATAATTTTTTAGAAATAAGTTATTATAAATACGATTATGCGAAATTCCATGAAACTCCCTGGAATTTTACGAAATTCCCTGACAATTCCATGAATTTTCCAGAAACTCAAAATTCCCTGACATTTCCAGGTTTTCCAGACACTAGAGGGGACACCCTGTATTAATCATTATGGAATTCCACAAATTAAAGCTCAATACAATTAATATTTTCGAATTCATAATGGAAGAATTCATGAATTCCATTATGAATTCGAAAATATGTCACGAAAACGTCAGAAGACGACTATACCTTTGGAACGGTTGAGAATAGGGAATATGCATGAAAATTTTTTTTCACTTGAATTGAAGCATGTTTACTTGACAAATATCAAGGTAAAATTACTTTTTAAATAACTTTAAAAATAAGCGAGATATGAATAATTGAAATTCCCGATTAGACAAAGAGGGTGGTTGCCCTCTTAATATGTTATGTGACGTCATATTACACTTTTACCATTTAAAGTACACGTAAAACTCCGTTTTTAGTATTTTTGCAAGAAAGAGACAGATAATAATCTTTAAAAGCTTATAGCTTCCTTGATATTTGTCGGATTTTAATTTCGTTTTTAAATATTATTACAGTATTAACAGTATATTCAAATTCTGAAAATAAATGTGAAAAAAAATTTTCATGCATATTCCCTATTGGTCCGTCAGAAGACGACTGACAATACCTTTGGAACGGTTGAGAATTGATTTTTCTGGTGTCGTAAGGAAAATTTATCTAAGGTTTTCTCTCAACAGTATTTCGCTATCTCTTAAAGTTTTCTCCAAACAATTCGGACAAACATACACACAAATATGAAATTACGATCATTTCGATTCAACTTTTTCGCGTCTTTGTATTTGAAATAAATTTTGTTCATCTAGTTTTTGGACAGAAATCATAGACATATTTAGAATCTAACCCTCTGCATTCAAATATTATAATTAAGGGTATATTGTCAAGTTACAGCCATGTTCATAAAATATAATAATTGGATTTATTGGTATTTGAATTGTAATAGAAAAATAGTTTGAAACCAAATTATTGTCTAGAAACAAACACAAATATTTTTATTAAATCATTGTCATTTTTCTGTCTATTCGATTCTCTAAAATTGTTTGTCTTTCACGTCTCTTTCACGTTTAGAATATTGGCACCACTTAAATTATTTCCACAAATGAAACATACATTTTCCGCTATCTTTGTACATTTCACCACAAAAGTAGCCCTCATTTTTTTAAATTTTATAATGGATTTGTGCCTTATTCATTATAATAATCATTGGAATTTATTCAATGAATTTTTGTTACAAAATATAGAATAAGTTATCACATATCAAATAATAAAATATTAAAAAAAAAAAAATACAGACGAATTGAGAACCATCCTCCTTTTTGAAGTCGGGTTAAAAATTATACATAAAAACAATGAACATAAACAAGTCTGTTTATATCGATTAATATAAATATACTTACAACTTTTATTCGAAACATTTTCCCAAAAACCGACGAAATAAGGTACAAATCACGTATAAAATTTTGAAAAATGAGCTCTCACTTTTGATCCCCATTGTACATGAATGCACAAATCTAAAAGGCTTTTGGATGCTTTTTGTACACTATTTTGTGATCTTTCATATTTAGTACTTACAGTTTATCCCATAAAATTAAAATAAAGCTGGTCAAGAAACAGAGTCTACATTCTAAAGAAGGGAAATTTAATCATGTAGTTGGAATTACTTCTATTTTATAATATTTAAGCCGGGTGCAAGTTGCAGGTTGCCGCTGGGAAACAGAATTTGAATCAATTTCGCGCGGCGAAAATTCAGGCGACAGTTTTATCATCAGCGTGTCTGAGATGTTGTGTTCATAATGTGCGCAAAAAAATGAATATCGAATCTTTACTTTTAAGTTCAGAATCTGATTCAGATGATTTTGAGGTTCCAATATTTTCAACATTATTTATCGAAAACTTCTTTATAAAAAGACCCATGGAGAATTAATTCATCGGACGAATTTTGTAATGAAAAATTTAAGACCTATTACCATCGTGCAACCCGTGAACAATTTTCTGAATTACATAGGATTCATCAAGGAGACAATAGATGCTGAAAGGTGCTTCAACACTCATGAAATCTATTGCATGAGCATCATTTTAAACTGCGAATATCTCGATTACAGCAGATACAATTTATTCGGAGCATATCACCCCGAATATATGAACCTTTAGGGAAACCGGATAAACAAACGTCGCCAGGCTTAAATAGTTGCTACAATATCGGCCATAGGGTCGAAATCAACACTTTTCATACCCCAAGATATCTATCTATCTAACGATCTTCAACTTTTCGCATCGTATGGTAACACCAAAATACATAACATCATAGAAACAATTATAAAAACATAAATAAAAGCTTTGGTAGATAAGAAGCGCATCCATTTATAAAATTGGCGCCAAAATACACATACATTCAAATGTGATTAGTACGTGGTCAAGTGAAAAAAATTTTACACTTAAAAATAAATTAACCGATTTATATTTATACGAAAATATAGTAGTTAAACACAAACACGTTTTAGCAGTTGTTTTTTTTTTTCGGGTACCTACACTAATTTTGTGGTGATAAAAACAAATTGAATAAAATGCATTTTGGATTTATAGTGCGTGTACTCTGTGTATATTTCATTGTATGGATTAATATTTTGGGTACTTCTATTTTATATTTTACCTTCATGTACAGAGATTATTATTAATACATAAAATATGTTTTATTGCAAATACTCTCTTGTATAATACATCAGATGATCTTTGTGTTATTTTGTAATGGGGGAATACATACATACATACATACGCACATACATACATACATATATTGAAGGGAGGGGGATAATAGGGCGCGTGCCCCAAATCTGACGGATGCACCGTGCAGCTGCTGTTGTTGACTGAATATTTATGCATCGTCGTTACACATCTGTTGTCAATGAAGGTGAGTGAATAAGTAATATAAAGGATAGAGATTCAATTTAAAGTAGTCTCAGCATCAAAACTTTTTTTTACATACTTTTGGAGTTGAGTTCACATGTTGCTTCCTACGTGTCCTATAAGGTATACAATACCTATGTGATACGTTTCCAAAAAAATCTTAAGCCTGAATTCCACAAAATAGGACGTAAATTCTGTATACACATGATCGAACGATACTTTCGACGGTATCCAACATTTTGATATATCCTTTAAAAGTAAAAGTTTGATCCGTCGGAAGTATATTTAAGTTACATTATGAGACTTTTTTGACATCAAAAATGGAATTTCATTACAATTCGGAGCACCTTTTCAGAGGGTTTTTGCTTATATGTTATATGGGGGAGAACTTATAGCAAAGTCACACTGGGAATAATGACATTATTTGCAGAGGTTTCTTCATACCGCCGAAAAACTTACAAGAAAAATCACATATACGAAATTTTCGACCGATTACGACGTTCTAAATCATAGACAAATATCGGATATTTACCAAACAGTTTAAAATTATGGTACATCAATGGCAAAATTTTATCTTCAGAAAAATGAAGATATTTGTATATGTATTTATCGTAATTGAAGTTCAAAAATTGGCAAAATTAACATATTTATAATGGATTATGATAAATGGGTTAACAATTTTTTTAGCGACCATAAGAACTTAAAATATAGGCTGTGATTTCTTTTATTAAAGTTGTAAATGTGTCTGTTAATATGTAGAGCACGGAAGTGCGTAAGGCCGACTTTAAGGGGTTTTTGGCCTTCGTTTAGAGTTACAGAAAATATGAAAAGGAGATAAATAGTGGTTATATGTATTTTCTAGAAACTTTACATATCATAAAAATTTCTATTTAGCTAATATTAGAAGAGATATTTCCCATTTTGTGTTTTCTGCCTCCCTAAAAGCCTTCTTTTCTCCATGACCGTTCAACAGTACAAAATGTGTTTGTACCGGGCTCTAAATGTCTCAATTTAAGTCCGAACAGGATGAAATTTGGTATGTGATGTGATTGTGGTATTTGAAAGATCAAAAATTCAGTTAATGGACCAATAACTGATTTTTGATCTTTCAAATACCAAAATTTCATCCTGTTCGGACTTAAATTGAGACATTTAGCGCCCCGTACAAACACATTTTGTACTGTTGAACGAATTTCGGTAACATTTCTTCAAATGCCCATCAAATCTACCTAGTAAAAAATGTTACCTAGTAAAATTAGTTCAACGGTACAAAACCAATAGCGAAAATTAGCTAATAACTCCACAGTTCGATTTTGAACTTTTCAGAGACCTGTTTCAGTCCGCCGGTGAAAAATGGACAAACGCTATTTTATTCTGTTGTGTCAATTAAT
Organism: Nineta flava; assembly: GCA_963920215.1. Taxonomy (NCBI): domain Eukaryota; kingdom Metazoa; phylum Arthropoda; class Insecta; order Neuroptera; family Chrysopidae; genus Nineta; species Nineta flava. Next base: position 126,922,177 of record OY986041.1, read on the forward strand.
ATTTAATTTGCCAAGGTAATGGTTTCGATTCATAAACTTTTATCAATTTATCAGTAGGTATCAACTATTATTATTTTATCAATTCAAAATTCCCAGTTCACGTTTCCGCGAACGCTGTAGATTATGATATAATCAAAACTGTAAATTAAATCCCCGAAGGCCACCAATACACATTTTTTTTCAAAGGAATATTTTGCTAATATATAGAGGCCTTTAATCTTTAGTAGCTATCGTGCTCGAACAACCTTAAAGCGTTTTCTTTTGACTGCCCACGTGTGCACTGAGAGCACTTTAAGCATTAAATGTATGTTCGATTGATTATTATACATTGTTCGCACTGAGGTTTTCGTTTTCGATTGACGATAGAGAGCACAGCTAGTGCGCTCCGTCTTGCTTTGACTAATAAGGTCAGAGCAATACTGCAGTGCAATAAGGAGTCGAAAAACCTACGAATGTTGACATTGTTGGAACTTTTATCATCGTTAGAAAAATTTGATGATGAAGACGCTTTCATTATAATTACAATTACAAATTGCATCACCTGCAGCTTCTTCGTTAATAATAATACAAAGTGATAATATTGCCATCAGATTCAATTTTATTACCATTTTTAGCAAATTTCCTCGAAAGGAAATGCAGCTATTTTATTGTTTTTGCACCAATATTGGAATTTCGTAAAAATTTCTTCAAAAGTCCATCGATCCTACCTACTAGATGTTAAAAATCACTATCGCTAAAATTTATATATATATATATATATATATATATATATACTCTAGCGGTCACAGTTTGATTCCGAAAATACTTAAATGATATCAGATACGGCATTTTATTTTGATCAGACTTAAATTGTGACTTGAGATATTTATGTATTCTAAGGAAATTCGCTAAGTTGACGCAGCTCCTGCGTAACAAATTATTTTACTTAATAATATTTCTTTTACGCACATGAACATGTTTAGAAATCAAAGAATGTATTTATATGTACAGTACTAAATAAAACTACAGTCTGATAGGTAATCCAAAACAACAGCTAAAATGTACTTAATTATTTTGACACTAACAGTCAATCAATGAATGATCATAAACACGTTCAATTGAAAAAAATGGCCGCATAACTCCCGAGCATGACGTCATAATACAGTAGCGAGCATGCTCCTCATACTTCAAATAAGACCTATTTTGACAAAATGGAAACCCGACTTCTAAAATCAAATATTCTATAAAAGATGCACTAGAAAGTAAAAAAATAATTGCATATTCTTGTGCCAATTTTAGTTCACCTAAGCAAAAATTTTTAAATATATATGTACAATTATTGTTATTTTTGGAGTCGGTGTCAGCATAGAGAAATTCACATAACTTTTGGACACCGCCTCCAAAAATAACAATAATTGTACATATATGTATATTTAAAAATTTTTGCTTTGGTGAACTAAAATTGGCACAAGAATATGCAATTATTTTTTTACTTTTTAGTGCATCTTTTGTTATAGAATATTTGATTTTAAAAGTCGGGTTTCCATTTTGTCAAAATAGGTTATATTTCTCGCTTTTTAGTGACTTTGAAGTTCTATAACTGATTTTATTTGTCTAAATATGGGTAGACCTACTAAACGACCTACTAATTTTTAATGCATTTTTTTTAACACATTTTTTTTTTTAAATCGGTTATCACATATAAAATGAGGATTTTCCACGATTTCCCGGGGATCCCCTCATCAGAATGCGATTTGGTGCCAATGGGTAACCAAACCCTTTAAAACAAAAAAAAAATTCAAAATCGGTTCATAAAGGACGGAGTTCTGAGGTAACACAAAAAAAAAACAGACGAATTGAGAACCATCCTCCTTTTTGAAGTCGGGTCGGAAAAAAGAAAACGCAATTAGTATTTAGGTAGCTATGAGTACATTCCTGAACAGTGTTTTATCTTATGCGTTGTGTTTTGTTGCATTTTTACTAAACTTCTTAGGTATATTATTTTTAACAAGAAATTAAACACCCTCTCTCGTTTGCTCTGAGTTTTTTTTTTTTTTTATAAAATGTGTTTTTATATTTAAATTAATTTTTACAACGACTAATAATTATGTTAATTATATTCAAAATCTTATTCACAAATTAATTAACATAAGAGTTTTTTTTTTTTTTTGTATTTTTAAATGTGAAAATGTTTATTCAACGACCTTACGTCACAATCGTTGATGTTAATCTTTTAAGCCGTATCACATCTATTTTGCATAAAACTATAATTAATCTACTTGATATATATAAATGATAACGTAATTGAATTTGTAAAACGTCCATCTAATTTCTGGCTTTATCGTTTCACAGGCATGCATTGATCTACACATACGGGGGATTCATACCCGGTATATAGTTTATAGTACCATGGTATATTAAGTTTAGTTCCGCCGTTGTACCGTCTGTCTGTCTGTGGACACGATAACTCAAAAACGAAAAGAGATAGGAAGTTGAAATTTTTTATGGGTGTTCTAGAGCTAAAAAGTAAAGCCAAGTTAAACTGCCTACCTTTGAAACCATAAGAGATAGAACAAAAAGTGAAAAAAATAACAACTAACTGTGTTAATTGCTTAAATACCCGTTGTATCCTGAATTTATGTAAAAAAGGTTATATTGCAAAAGTTGTTTATTATTAAACATTTTTTGTCTTTACATTTTTGTTACGGTTTCGTAGACGGGCCGTTTTGCCCATTTTGCCCAAACATGGTCCGATTTTGCCCATTCACGAACTTGACCTTATTTTTTAGCTCTAGAATACAAACACAAAATTTCAACCAGTTATCTCTTTTCATATTTGAGTTATCGTGTTCATAGACAGACGGAGAGACGGACGGACATGCGAAAATTGCCGAATTAGGCAATTTTGCGAACACCTATATAAACCATATATGTCTACGATAAATATTTTCAAGCGTAACAAAGTCGGGACTAAACTTAATATACCCTTGTATATTTACATATACCGGGTATAAAAACTTACAAGACAAAAAATGTTTAAAAAAAAAATAAATAAATTCAGTATATGCCGGGTTTTAACAAATTAACTCAGTTATTCGTTATTTCACTTGTTTTTTTGTAATTTTATTTTAGCTAACTAACGATTGACAATTTGATTTAGTTGTAGTATTAAATTTATAGTATGTGCCACAAAAGTAACCTTCATTTTCAAAATTGTATAGTTGGTTTGTGCCTTATTCATTCGGTTCTTGTGAAAATGTTTCGAATAAAAGTTGTTAGTATATTTATAATGAACAACTTTTATTCGAAGCATTTTTTCGAAAACCGATTGAATAAGGCACGTAAATCAATTGAATAATTTTGAAAAAAGAACACTACTTTTGTGGCCATTTGTTCTATCGACCCTAAAAGTGGCGGTTTTATTTTAACAGTTGATTTGTGTCGAAAACCGAATGAGTTTGTAGTGGGCTCGCTACTAAATCTCATTATACTTTCATATTTAGATACCTTTGCGGAATCACTATGTATGCCCCTTGTTATTTAGGTAACTGCATGTTGTTACCTCAGTAACTATCAACAATCGGTATTAGACATTTTTTATTAGGAAAAATAAAGTTTGGTTTGAATAACAAAAATTTTTCTATATAATCATTGTAGAAATTGGTTCCAGATAATTGGAATAATCTTTTTTCAACTCTTAACAAGTTCGACACTAGAAGTAAAACATTGTGAAAAGAAAATTATAAATCAAACAATAGGGAATATGCAAGACAATTTTTTTTCACTTGAATTGAAGCATGTTTACTTGACAAATATCAAGATAAAATTATTTTTTAAATAACTTTAAAAATAAGTGAGATATGAATGATTGAAATTCCCGATTAGACAAAGAGGGTGATAGCCCTCTTGATATGTTATGTGACGTCATATTACACTTTCATCATTTAAAATACACGTAAAACTCCGTTTTTAGTATTTTTGCAAGAAAGAGACAGATAATAATCTTTAAAAGCTTATAGCTTCCTTGATATTTGTCAGATTTTAATTTCGTTTTTAAATATCATTTCAGTATTAACAGTATTTTAATATTCTGAAAATAAATGTGAAAAAAAAGTTTCATGCATATTCCCTATTGTCTACAAAAATTATGCAGATACTTTTTTCCTACGAATCAACATTCCTGAGATATCGCGATTCCAAAAGTTGAAAAAGTCGTTTTCTGTATATTATGTACACATTTCCACACCACCTATGAGGTAGTGTACTTGGACTTGGTTTCCCCACTACCAGTAGGCATCTAGCAGTAGTAAAGGGGAAGCCGAAGCCTGGCAAGTAGGCCTTTCTGGGCTTTTTTTACCGACCCCTAAAGGGCAAGGAATTTGTGCGTAGACTAGGAATTGGTAGGTCTGGCAACTGCAGCCGACTTTGATAGGCACTATACCGATATTCATCAGTAGGAATACTCCATGATCTATTCCGTCCTCCTCCTTCAGTACCTCACCCCTCTCAGAAAAAATTCATCAGAACCGATGATTTTTAGCTTGGTTTCTCCGCTACCATTAGGCATGTAGTAGTAGTAAAGGCGAAGCCGAAGCCTGGCAAGTAGGCCTTTCTAGGACTATTTTACCGACCTCAAGGACCAGGAATTGGTAGATTGTCCAGTGAAAATTCATCAGAAACGATGGATAGAAAGATACGGAACCCTAATAAGTAAATCCATAGCAGAGTCCCGAAACAAAACAAGACCAAAGAGAGCTAAGCTAAGCGCAGTACTCACTCACTCACAACATTCTACACAAAAATTCTATAATTATCATTTTTATAAAAATGGGGAGCCAAGATAAAATAATGTGTCTTGAAGGTTGTTGACCTCTAAATACGTTTGATATTTTCCAAACAACAACATTGTGGTACATATTATAACAAACGCAGCAGCAGCAATAGCAAGGCAAACTCAACAAGCAAAGCAGCAAGCAACTTTATTTTGAACTGGAATGAGATTATGTTCTTAAACGGCTTTTTTTTTTGTATTTTATTACATTTAAATTTTTTATTAATGTTTAACTAATAACAATGTTTTTTTTTTTTTTTTTTACTTTTGTTACTCTGAAACAGGATTATGTTTCAAATGATTTTTGCTACCGTTGCGCGTGATGTATTGTTTGTGTGTGTGTCTGTTAGTATGTTGTCATTCGAATTGGTACTGTTCATTTTGTTTTTAATGTGATCTATTGGTTTTTGTTTTTTTGAACCAGACGCGTTCAATTTATTTACATGGCGATATTTTGGAAATATGTATTTCAAATCAAAGATTTTTGTGAAGCAAGGATGTAGAGGTAGGTAGATTGTAAAGGCTGCCCTGGACGGGGTACACTTCGACCATAAGGTCCATTGTGATGCCTTAGGATGTGAGGATGTGAATGGAGTGGAAGGAATTTGTGAGTAGACTAGGCATTGGTAGAATATGCGGCTGCAGCCGACTTTGATAGGAACTATGCCGATATTGATCTGGAGCTCGTGAAGGAAACTGCAGAAAACCTTCTCAAACATAGCAGCTTACTTCGTTCTTGTCCATACGCCGACAGTCAATCAACCGCCCCTTTTTTTTTTTTTAATTTTTATAATTGACAAACTGCCGATGTCGGGATTCGAACCCATAACCTCCCAGTTTCCAAGTACTGCATACTGCGCAGACATGACGCCTTAAGCAAGGATGTTATCTAGTATTGATCCTGAAGCGTTTAGCGATTTTTCGAAGAAAATATAGCTATTGGTTTTGTACCGATGAAGGAAATTCGGCAAAATTTCTTCATTAGTAGATAACGAATATATACATATATATATATATATATATATATATATATATATATATATATATATATATATATAAGTGTGTGTATGCATATCGCATATATAGCGCACTGGAGGCCGCAATTTTAGGTTGATAAGTAAATTATTATTTTGCCGGAATACCTTAACACATTAGATTACTATTGGATGATAAAAATCAGAGTCCTTTGTTACGGAACCAATATATGAGCATTAAAATTTTAATAAAACAAACACAAACTATACAAAAAAATGACCTTAGAGACTTGACATAAATGATGGAAATAAATTTTCTCCTATATACGTACACATGGCCACAAAAGTAACGTTTTTTTTTACAGAATTTGATAATTGATTTGTGCCTTTTTCATTGGATTTAAATGCAGCTATTGTTTTTGTATCGATTCGATGATAGAATTTCGTAAAAATTTCGTCAAATCAACATCACTAAATGTTAAAAATGAGCATCGTTAAAATTTATATATATATATATATATATATATATATATATATATATATATATATATATATATATATATATATATATATATACTGTGTTGGAATGCTTTTCCAATAGAGAATCAATGTTAAATATTATTTATTACCGGCAGGCCGTGTGGTTACTGTGCGGAGTTAGTCAGTACACATGTAATGAGAGTCATCTCATATGCGTATGGTAGTTTGTTTGTCATTTGAAAGGTCAAGTTCGTTAACGGGTAAAATCGGGCAAGAGAAACGGGGGGTTTATAGGGAAGGGTAAACACAAAGTTTGGCATATCTCCCATAATATTCAAAAAATCGAAAAATTTATAAGAAGTTAAGTTATAGAAAATTAGTTTTACTATAATTTTGTTTCTAATCATTTTTCTGTTATACTAATATTTACAACTTAAGATTGAAAGTTAAAATCCAAAATATCTCTGTACACATTAGAGCATGAGAAAAAATGATCAGGTAATGAATTGTAGCAAACATGATTTTCTACAACTTTATTCCTTACGCATTTTTCGATTGTTCTAATATTAAGAGAGATAATTTATATTTTATGTTTTCTTTTTTCTCTATACCCCCTTTTCTTTCCTCTTGACCTATGCCATTTAGTAATAAAATTAGCCTTGTAAATACTAAAATCATATCAGATACCATATTTTATTTTGATCTCACTAAAATTATAACCGCTAGAGAGTAATTTATATATAGTACGGAAATTCATTAAGTTGAAGCAGCTTCTGCGTAACGAATTTTCGATTTTTCTTATGCTTCGGATAAAAACTGTTCACTATAAATAACTCATTGACAACATTTTTGAATGAATAATGTGCACAAATCAACTATAAAATTTTGAAAAAGAGCGCTATTTTTATGGCCCATAGTACCATACATAGAATTTTATGACATGGCGTCAAATTCACAATATAATAAGTAATTTATTTATGATAAAAGCATAATAATAAAAACGTATATAATAAATTTAAGGTCAAAAGTAAATAAAAATAAAAAATATAGGTGATTATATGTGAATAGTTTTACTTCTCTTAGCTCTTTTTCTTTACTTCTATTTTTTTTTTTGAAGTAAGGTTTATGGCAAATAATAAATATTAATATATTGTTGCATTCGATAATAGAATAACAAAAGACTCATACATGATCGAATTCACAGATATAGTCTTACCATTCATGTGTGTATAGGTAGGTACCTCTCTCATACTCTTATGTATATAGGATGCGTTCAAAAATCAATATCACAAATATCTTTCAAAGATTACACGAATCTATGTTTGAATAGAATTTAATGAAATTTGTTACAACGTTTTAAATTTCTAGAAATAAAATCTTGTGTTTTATATTGTTATATTGAAGCATTTGATGTCAAAGAATGTTATCAATATTCAGACATATTACTTAAGGTAGGTCCAGCATTGTCTTATATAATCAGGACAAAGAAACCGGTTTGCTTTTATTATAGCAAATACATTTACACACATACACAACACATAGATATATTGACTATTCATATATACAAATTAATGTAATTTTGGAATTACAATTATAAATTAAATAATTCTGGAATTATAGCACTTAATTCTGGTACGTAGTTAATTTATTTTCGGGGCTTAGTAACCGATGTTCTGCTGTCTTGATGTTAAGCTAGCCGAGCACTTTTAATTTTCAATTTCCGTCGAATAAAAAGAAAAAGAAAAGAAAATGGTTTTAAGGATATGAATCAAGTTATTAAGGATATTAGGATAGCTCGTTGAACCGTTATGACGTCTAGAAAAATGTGCAAAAATTTCAAACCCGCACATAAAAAATTGCAAAAGTTATAAACAATTAAAGATTCCAAAGAAAAGGGGTCTACTTTTTGAAGGAAACCTATATTCAACATTATAAACCTATTTTCAACATTTAATAAAAAGTATTAACAATAGAATTAAAGTTCCGGGAGACGACATTTTTTTTCGGAAATTTCTTCCTCTTTAAGAATCTGTTTGTAAAATTCCTCTAGCACCAATAGCTTTTGGTAATTTTTTAAAAAGTAAGCCCCTTTTCTTTGGAATCTTTAATTGTTTATAACTTTTGCAAATGTTTATGTGCGGGTTTGAAATTTTTGCACTTTTTTCTAGACGTCATAACGAGTTCAACGAGCTATCGCACGTATTATAATTCGCAGTAGCAAGAATTAACACGTTTTTTAACTTTTTGACTAGACTATATTGTATTGTTCCATTCCGAAAATAATTTCTATCATCATTTTTGGTCAAAATCTACCGATTCCAGACTATATACTTTAAGTATAATAATCTTACACTTTTTTTTACACCATTACAACTTCCTGTGGATAGAATTTTTTTTTAAAAAAAGCTTTATTATTTATATTGTAGAGTATTAATCTACAGATTCATTAGATTAGTCTTCACGTCAACCACAAACTTTTACACCCTTCTATCGCTTTAGAAGTTAACTACTGTTCAAATTTTGCCCGTCCTGTCAAAGACGTTCTCCTTGGAACTGGGAGGTTTCAAATTTGAACCCCAGCGGTGGCAGTTTGTCAATTATGATTAAAGGAGCGGATAATTGACTTCAGTGAACTGTCGGCGTATGTACACTGATAGAAGTAATTCCTTGCAATAAAAAAAATTTTTTTAAACTAAGAATTAATTTGTGACTCTCATATATACGAAAGATAATATATATTTGGTATAAGAAAATGAGTATATTGATATCTGTAGTTTTGACTTGAGAAAATTATCTTCACTAAAGATAAACTGATTCTTGACTCAAGAATCTCGAAATTCTTAAACTGAAATGGTGATTTCTTTCAATCAAGATGCTAAAATTTCGGACTAAAATAAACATTTGTTTAATCCAAACAAATGAAACTTTTTAAAGAAGTAATGATATACTTCAATTAAATATATTTCAGCTAAATATATATACTTCAGTTAAAGAAGCTGCATAAACTTTCTCTTCTTGCGTTTTTTAATTTATTTTTAATAAGAAAAATACTTCTTTTTACAAGAATTTCATTTTCTTGACTAAAGAATCACAAGAGTAATTGGCCAAGAGATGGTTTCTTAGGCCAAGACTAACGAACTCTATTTTTAAAAAAAATTGTTAACACCGATCAAGAATTTTAGTTTTTTCGCTCAACTAAACACATGTTTTTGGTTCGACTGCGTAGTCTTGCATGAAAACAACGGTGTCTTTATTGAAGCAAATATTTTGAAGATATTTTATTTACTTGAAAGAAATTCCTTCTATCAATGTACAGGAACGAAATAACTGGCTATGCTTCTGTAGGTTTCCTATCACAAACTCCACCCGCACAACCTACCAATTTCTAGTCTGCATACAAATTCCTTAGCCTTTAGGGGTCAGTAAAAAAAAGGCTACTTCTTGCCAGGTTTTGACCTCTCCACCGCTGCTACCACTTCTACTAAATTAGTAGTCGTAAATTTAGTCGTAAAATTTCCCTTATCCAAAAAATATTTTTTTGGAAAGTCTATTATTTTCGAAACTCTTGGAGATAGCGAATTCGTTTCTAAAAGAATCAACCTATATATTTATATCTATCTATACAGCACAGTAACCTTCATTCCAAGAATTACAATCCAACACACATCTTTAACACACATGGATGCAGAAAAAGGCGAAACTTCATTTAATATATGTATTGGGTAAATGGAACGAAAAAAAAAAGTCTACAAAAAAAAAAGGAGACCTAATCTATTGAAACGTTGCTTACTAGGTAGAAAGAAAAAAAATTTATATATATCTTTTGACTGTTATTAGAGGCCGCCATTGAGCAGGTGTGAGACTCAATATATTATTACCCTTACTGCTTTGGTGCTTATAAGGGAGAAGACATTAAGTAACCCCGATCACATATGAAATGCATTTCCTTTACCTGATGTGATCTTACGACAATAATAATACAATTCCCTTCACTCATACTCTCAACGTCTGGACCACAAAATATAATTACGTTTATTTTTAAAATACTTTTTTTATTAAAAGTGCATTTTGAATATTTTGTGATGCAGTAGTTTCAATTTCAATAAATTCTATTTTTATTGAGAGGCGTTGTTTATTTTTATTCTGTTTAATTGAAAGTCAGTAAATTTATTGATAACAAGAGCTCTGTTTTTTTTTTTTTTAAATATCTAATTTGCTGAATTCCCTTTACTTTACGATTATGGGTCAATAGACAACAGACCCCTTCTGTCCAATAAAATATAATTAAGTTGAATGTAATCGATGAGGTTTCTGGCAATTTTTTAGCGAATTTCCTGAAAGGAAATAGAGCTATTGGTCCCGTACCGAAGTCAAAATTTCGCAAAAATTTCTTCAAATGTCCATCGATCCTGCCTAGTAGGTGTCAAAAGTTACCATGTGTAAAATGTATATATATATATATATATATATATATATATATATATATATATATATATGTCTGTAATCACTCTAGCGGTCACAGTTTTTATTTTATCGGAATGAAATTTGGTATTTGAGACGCTTTTGGTATTCAAAAGGTCAAGTTCGTTAATGGGTAAAAACGGACAAGGGGAAAGGGGGGTTTAGAGGGAGGGGGAAACAAAAAATTTGACATATCTCCCTTAATATTCGAAAAATGTATAAGAAGTAAAGTTTTAGGAAGTAGATTTTACTGTAGTTTTGTTTCTTATCATTTTTTCTGTTACTCTAATATTTACAGAAATATTGACGGTTTAAGATTGAAAACTAAATTCTTTAATATCACTGTACACATTAGAGTTGGAGCAAAAATGATAAGGTGATGAATTTGATTTGATTTTCAAATTTGATTTTCAACAACTTTATTCCTTACGCGTTTTTCGATTTTTCTAACATTAAGACAGATATTTTATATTTTGTGTTTTCTTCTTTCTTTATACCCCCCCCCCCCCATTCCCATCGACGTATGTCACTTATTATTAAAATTGGACATCCAAATACTAAAATCATATACGATACTTCATTTTGATCTACTCTCTTGACTAAAATTGTGACCACTAGAGAGTGATTTTTGTATTCTAAGGAAATTCGTTAAGTTGAAGCAGCTCCTGCGTAACGAATTTTCTATTTGGTTATTAATATTTGAACATTTCTATTAAGCGTCACAATACAATACTAATGTTAATTTCCATTATGGTTACGAAGACATAGTATGAAAGAACTAGCGTGTACTATATACAGTCAAACATATCATTGAATTTTTTTAATTAAATATTGATATGAAAAATTAATGGAGTATACACAAATAATAATTTGTTAATGTTGAATTCAAATTAATACTGTCAATGATATGAAAAAGTCGACTCATTCATCAGTATCATCTGTGGTGTGAGGATCGCACAGTGGACTAGAATTCCAGAGTCCCAGGTTTTGATACCTGGTGGATTAGTTAATTTTTTCATATCAATATTTAATTTCTATATTTTTTTTCTCACGTCAATGGCTGTAAATAGTAAAGTTGATGTTTCAATTCCAACTCTGTGCTAGATATAGTTCATTAAAGCATTGTGGTAAAATAAAATAAAAATTCATTATTTAACTAAACTTGCTTGTTTCAGTAGGAATATTTGTATAACCGTGAATATTTCTTTGGTTGGGGTAGTTTAGCGGGGAGTTATTTTATTGGAGAGTATTGGGTTGGGGTAGTTTAGCGGGTGGTTGGTTTACAATTTAATATTGTAAAAAAAAATTTTGTTCGGAAACATTATAAAATTTTTTTTTAAATTTCATGGACGAAAAGGACTTTTTACTCCTTGGAATCACTTTCTATGGTCCTAACAAGCCATTTTCAACCAATTTTACTAGGGGGGGGGGAGGGTAAAACGAATAAGATCCAAAAATTGTGAAGAGTAAAAAGTTTTGAATTGGTAATCAATAAATAGGAAGCGATCTGTTTTTTTTTTTGTAAAATGCCTTACCCAGTATATATCGGGTAATGAAAAAGTTTGGGAACCATAAATATAAAGTATACCGAGTCAAAATTGAGTGCATTATTAGAGCCTTCAAATCATTTGAAGACTTTTATGCTCTATTAATGATCTAAAAAGGCTACATTCAAGAAATAACAAAATAAATGATGATTTCCAGACTATAATGATGTTTTAAATTTCGACTCGGGTAAAGTTAAGTTATCTCTTCGATATAATAATTTGCAATTATTTTCAAACAAAAAAAGTAAAAACAAATTAAAATATTTCAAAAATAATTGTAAACTTTCTTTGTTTTAAAATCATAAAAAATATATTTAAAAAAAAAAAAAACAACAAATTATACACGAAATTGCAAAACATAATTTTATGCACAAAAAAAAAAAACGTTACAAAATGATGTATTTTGCCACAAAACTGTGTTGATGATGTCGTGTCAAAAACCAGTCCGTGTTTGTTAACTGGAAATTTGTTTCACGCCATATTTAATAAACGTCACAAATGCATCACAATAATACTCTACACACGAGAAAAAAAAAATGAACAACGCAGATGAAATCAAATATCAATCATCTCAGAGACACAATGATCAATATTTTATTGATTCATTATTTTTGTTATATTTTTATAATCGTGTTTACATGGAATAATAAACTATTCCCGTGGTTTTCCCGTACTTAAGGACGTCCCTCTCTTCGCTAGAGTCAAATGAGTGTTATCTTTAATAAAATTTATTAAGGATTTAAAAAAAGTTGAAAGTATATCAATAATCTTACAACGATTTATAACCTTTTTTTATTTGTCCTAAATATTTTAAAAGTATTTATTGTAAAATATCAGAAAATGTAAATTAGAAATTGATTTGACTTAATGTGACAGATCTGACAATAAACTATGTTGTATGTATTGTGTGTATTTGTTTACTGTGCGCTGTTGCCAGTTTTCATAATATGGCGGCAAAAACAAACCTAACAAAACAGTTTTAATTTTATTAAATAATTAGTTCAATCGTTCGTCAATTTATTTAATGCAAATATATAAACTGTATATTTTAAAGAATATTTATAAACATTATTTATTATTGTGTCTGCTTTAATAATGTAGTTATTATAATTTTAAGTAAAAAAAATTCTGTTCTCCATAAGACGCTGTGTTAAAAGTTTGATTTTTAATCGATAATTACTCTTTGAAATGATCGTCAACAGGTTTTAAATTTTTGAGGCAGGATAACTACATAAATGAACTATTCAATACAACATAAAAAAAACTATCAAGCCTCAAGCATGAACGTCCTTAAATCAAAACTCATGGGTGTACACATAACAAATATTTTAAACAAAAGTTGTTTGTTTTTATGAGATGAACAATTTTTCTATTCGAATCCATGAAACTTTAAATAATTATAGTCGAAATGTTACTAAACATTTCTTTAAATTCTTTACCGACACCGATGCCACATCAAAACCGACTTAGCCGTTTTAACGTGATACGGGAACATACTAACAGACAATAATAAACTTAGAAAAACTGTTTTTTAAGGACGATAAAAAAAATTCTCGACAGAATTTAAAAGAAAAACTAGGATAGTAAAGATAAATATTTAATAAAACAAATTTTTTTTTAAATCGTATTTTACCGTTTTGTTTTCGAAATATAAAAGTTTAAAATTATTTTTTATTACAAAAATTTGTATATATGAATAGTGAATATATCTATGTATTGTGTATGTGTGTATATGTATTTGTTCTATAATAAAAGCAAACTGGAACTACCTTAATGTAGTATGAATATATTCCCCACCGACCCATTTCAATTTGTAGACTTTAAGGCTTAAAGAATTAAGGCGTTTGTTTAATTTACCTAACAGTTAGTTTCTCTTATTTCTTCAAATGAATATAAAAATATTTAAATTTTAATCGTTTATATCCTGTTTCTCGATTTAATTAAAATGTAAATATTTAAACAGAAAAATAAAAAAGTTTTTTTGAATAAGGGACAGAAATTTCAAAATTCATTGATTTAATCTAGTCATTTACAGAGTGTCCAATATAATCGGGCATAAAATTACCGTATTGTATTAATTTTGTCTTAGTCGAAATTCTTTGAAATGAAACTGAAGCATTAAAATTAGCAAATATTAGGATTTACTTTTATCTGATAGTCAGACCGCGCTTAAATTGTTAAGTTCATCTGAAATAAACTCCAAAATTGTCATGGAATGTATCGATTCATTGAAAAATCTTGATACACATAACAAAGTCACTATTGGCTTGGTGCCTGGACAATCAGAAATCCATGGAAACGAGAAGGCTGATGAATTAGCCAGAATAGGCGTTAATTCGCCAGAAATCGTGCAGGAATAAATTATAGCTAATAGACTGTGGTGAACCATAATCATTTCCAATTGGTTTATGTTCCTTAGGGCTAAGACATGTAGTAGCCAAAATTTTTATTTTGTCGATAAAACTCAAGAAAATGAAAAAAAGAATTTTTCTTTTAAAAAATAAATAAAAAAAACTCAAGAAGAGAAAGTTTATGCAGCTTCTTTAACTGAAGTACTTCTTTAAAACTTCTTTAAAAAGTGCCATTTGTTTGGATTAAACAAATGTTTATTTTGGTCCGAAATTTTAGCATCTTGATCCAAAGAAATCATCATTTCAGTTTAAGAATTTCGAGATTCTTGAGTCAAGAGTCAGTTTATCTTTAGTTAAGATAATTTTCTCAAGTCAAAACTATAGATGTCAAGATAATTATTTTCTTATACCAAATATACAGGGTGCACATAAGTAGTCGAGTTCCATAAGAGGCTAGGTAGAGAGTACTATTTTGGAACGAAAAGTACTGAGACATTTTTTTATTAGACGCACCTTAATTAATTATTTATTAATTAAGGAAACTAATTAATAAATAAAATTAATTAAGTAATTCATTCATTCATTTTATCTGTCGCTCGTATCCACAGAAACAGGAAAGTAAAATTTAAGGGATGGGATCTTTATTTTATGGGGGTACATGTCTTGCGATTTTATAAAAATTGATAATTCCAAAAATTGAATTATTGCATTATTAAAAAAATTAACCAATAAAATAATTATATTAATGCACTTTTGAGAAAACTTTATAATTAAACGAGTTTAATTTGTGCATTTATTTTTAAATCTAGAGCACGGTAGTGCGAAAGGCCGAGTTTCAGGGACACATTCGGACTTTTCATTTATTATTTAAACAATTTATTTAATACATTTCTCGAAAAATAAAAAAATTTGATTAATGCACTTTTCAAGGAATTAATAAATTGAAAAATTTACACAATACATTTTTCCAAAAATTGATAATTAAATCAAAAATGAATTATCAAAAAAATGCACTTTTTGCAACTCTGGTTTCAACCTAGTTTCCTTAATTAATGAATAATTAATTAACGGTGCGTCTAATAAAAAAATGCCTCAGGACTTTTCGTTCCGAAATCGCACCTTCTACCTAGCATCTTATGGAACTCGACTACTTATTGGTTTGCAGCCTGTATATTATCTTCCCTATACATAAGTCAGAAATTCTTGGTGTAAAAAAATTTTTCTTACTGCAAGGAATAGGGAATATGCATGAAAAATTTTTTTCACTTGAATTGAAGCATGTTTACTTGACAAATATCAAGGTAAAATTTCTTTTTAGATAACTTTAAAAATAAGCGAGATATGAATGATTGAAATTCCCGATTAGACAAAGAGGGTGATAGCCCTCTTGATATGTTATGTGACGTCATATTACACTTTCACCATTTAAAATACACGTAAAACTCCGTTTTTAGTATTTTTGCAAAAAAGAGACAGATAATAATCTTTAAAAACTTATAGCTTCCTTGATATTTGTCAGATTTTATTTTGTTTTTAAATATTATTACACTATTAACAGTATTTTCATATTCTGAAAATAAATGTGAAAAAAAATTTTCATGCATATTCCCTATTACTTCTATCAGTGTACGCTGCCATCACTAACAAATAATATACAACCCTAGTGCACCCTGTACTCAGAACTTCTATATTTATATTTAAATAACGGGCACATCCATCTAAAAAGCTAATATTAAAAAGAAGCCTGTTTTTTTTTTTTGTCACAGTGAAACAGGTCGTCACCATTTTAAAATAAAACTAACTTTATAAATTGTATTTAAATTATCACACACACAAATGATAAAAAAAAAACAACCCCTTCACATCATCATAAACCCTTATTGGAATAAAAGTAGTAGCCACAATAAAAAATCGTAACTGTACTGTATTTTATTTTTTGTGTAATAAGTGTCCCGTTCTGGAAACGGGTCTGATATTTCACATATCACAGAAGAGGTCGTGTGAATATGAGCAGGTATAGTGTTTGGCCCATTAATAATAAATAGTGATCTATGGGAATCTTCGAATTAATGTAAGGTATATTCTTATATGGGACACAAAACATACTTTTGTACTACAAATTACAATTGAATCAAAACTTCGGAATTAATTGAATCCGATTAATAATCAAAATATATATTTAAAAAAAAAAAAAAAAAACTATCCCCCTAGTTATGAAGAATTATCCTGTTATGTCAATAGTCGAAAATTTACCGTTACATAAATTCCCATCGAAATGTTCTTTTTATTTAAATATTTTTTGGCCCAAACGAAATTAGTTCAGGTTTAAAATAGTTTTTTTTTTTGTATCTAAAAAGCAAATTTACGCCTGGAGCATTAGCAGAGACAGCTGTCTAGTAGACCCAATCGCGCAATGATAATCAATAAATTATAATAGTCATGACATTACTTCTTTAAAGAGATTATTCTTTTTAAATAAACAAGATATGTGTCAATTGACTGAGTTAATTGTATAGATAGATACATCTTGGGAAGTATTGCATGTCGACCTTATGGTCCATTGTTTGAGAAGGGTGGTGGGGCTCTTGACAGGACACTGTCGATTGAACTACCATCGTCATAACTTGGGGATCTCTGATGATACCACTTTTAGGGCCTGTATTGGAGGACGATTAAACCACCATACATGTTATATACACCTGCAGAATGTTGGATCAGAAACTTTGGATCCATCAATCCTGGAAGCAATCCCGGCGGAGAAGTTGTGGGTCTTCTGTATGGCGTCTTTCCTCGACAGAATCCTATAGCTTCATTTGCTTAAAATAGCACTTCTTGCCCGGAGGCGTCTCACCTTCGGGTGACAGGTTGGTCTCAAGGAGGGCACAGAGGACCCCATGGTCTACGTGCTAGGGACCCGTATGCGATACCCCTCTTTCTGATTATTATTATTATGGTCCATTGTGCTCTCCCTGCCAGTTCAGTCTGACGAGATTCGCTTCTCCCATATTTTGGCGACAGTCAGGAGCTTGCTAATCAGGTTTTCCTGAAGGGTCATATATTCGGTGTGATATGCGAAAAGTTGAAGATCGTTGGTATCTTTGTCACCATGTATCTTAGATAAATAGATAAATCTTGGAGTATGAAAAGTGTTAAACTTCTACCCTATGGTCGACATTGTGGCAACAACTTAAGCCTGGCGACGTTTGTTTGTCTGGTTTTTCTGAAGGTTCATATATTCGGGGTGAGATGCACCGAATATCTTGTAAATGCTTTAACCGAGAGATTCGCAGTTATGGATGATGTGGCTACATTTTTCCTCCTCCGCGCCGAACAGTCCCCCCACATAATGGTCCGTTATGGAGTCCTATTATGTGCAGACGCTTTCGTACGTGCTAATGTCCGATGATGCATCCGGAACCTTCCGCAATTGTATCCTGTTCAGGTGGAGTACATTGAGGGATAGACTCAGGGTGGTTAATTGGCTCAACTATCGGAGTATGGGCAAGAACGAAAGTAACCGGCTATGCTTGTGAAGGTTATTGCAATTTCCTTGCACAAACTCCAGATGAATATCGCCATAGTTCCTATCAAAGCCGACTGAAATCGCACAACCTACCAATTCCAAGTCTACATACAAATTCATTGCTCTTTAGGGGGTCGATAAAAAGGCCTAGAAAGACCTTCTTGCCAGGCTTCGACCTTCTTCCGCTACTACTACTTTCCTGGAGGTTTCGATTTTTTTTGTGCGATGTCAATAAAACAAAAACGAAAAATTTAAAGGTCAACCTATCGAGCCATGAAGTTGTTTACCTCAGTCTTTTTTTACCTTTCTATCAAGTATAAGACGTATCAAATCTGTTTAGTCCAATTAATATATAAGCAGCTACCCTAAAACTCCTACCCAAAAATAAAAAAACTGTCGTGTAGGAAAAAAAATTCTAAGAAAAGTTCCTGTATGGAGTAACTCGATCCGAAATGGCGAAGTTAACCTAAAAAATTCACGAAGTCCGAAAAACAGTTTTCTGTAAATTAAAAAAAAAACTACAACTCCAATTGAAAAAAAATCGAAAGTTGTAGGTAATAAAAAGAGCTTTCGATTAAAATTTGTTGAGTTCGAATCGATACATAATTTTTCGAGACCGTCGAATAATGCCATTTCTTGTTTTTACAATATCTTTTTAAAATTTGCGTATTTTTATATGGAATTTACCACAAAGATAGATCTCAAGAAACAGAATAAGTTAAAATATTTTTTCGTTTTTGAGAAATATCGATTTTTCGAAAAAATGGGTTGGCGGGGTAGCTTCTATTATGTTATCACAGAAATGGACAACAAGAACTTGATTAGACTATGCAGCAAAGATATAAAAATTGATAAATTCTAATAATAAGATTGCGTTCGACAACAAACATACACAAATTTACAATAAAATTAAATGTCTGAGTATGCGACACGACTACACGACGATACTGATGATGATGATGTTACTATATTTACAGGCGTCTCGACGCTATCCACACACATATTTATAAACTGAACTCACATCAGTAACAGTGAATAATAATGTACGACATTGGCTCGAATAATTACCGATTATATATCTGTGTGCATGTGTATGTGTGTATGTCTGTGGACTATTAACGACTGTTTAGTGTCCACAAAACACAATCTTTTGTAATTTACAAAAAAAAAAAAAAATATTCGTTATGTTTTTGACTTGATTACTTTTTGTACTTTGTGATTGTATCCGATGCTTTGGGTAGTTTCGAATTTTTTTCGTAGTATAAACCCAAAGATATCCCAAAATATATACAGCCCTTTGTGTAACTAACTGACTCATCTATACAAATTCGGAATAACTTCAAACGTAATTTTCCCAACGCAACCCCAAAATCACCTTCTTTACTTCTATACATGCTAGAAGGGTGCAGTTTTTTTGCATTACGACAGGACGCGAAGCCAAGGCCAAAGACCGCGAGTCGAATCAATACAACACAAGTCGAAGATTGTTTTAAATCGTCATGTGGGAGTTACATAGACTAAGCGAATTTGCTTAGAAGAAATTTCATTCTAATCGAACTAAAATAGAAGCCTGCAGAGCGCCTACAGACCATATATAGATGTATGTACAATATTAAGAATTTGAATGAAAATAAAAGTGCTTTATTAATTAAACGTAGGTTAGATTAGTTTGCAGTGGCTGGCCGGGTGGGACATACTTAGGCTATGAGATACATTGTGATACCTGAAAAGGGAACGTCTCACAGGGAGCCACTTAATCGTTAAACCATTTGGAGCTGTTCAAGAATAGGAAAAGAAATTTGACGACGACCGATTTAGGTTCGAAGCGGTCGTTTAAGAATGGCTGAATGGTGCACTGGTCGGCCCATCAGCATGTTTGCCTCCGAATTTAACATAACTTATATAAACTCTTGACACATATCTCCGCAACCATTGATCTCAGCGGAAAAAATATACAGAACTCTTTTCATTCCAAATGTAATGTTCTCTAATTTTGAAAATAAAAATGTTTTCGATAAACTTCATAGTTTCTGAGATATATGGAGAAAAAAATGTTTTTTAGTATGTTTCGCCATAGTACCTTCAAATGGTTTTGATCTATATTGTCTATCTTAAATCATATTACGTTCAATTAAGGTATTCCCAAACTATATCAGCTGATCGGGTACCCACGCGAAAAGAATTCCGCAATCAGGGAGATTCCGCAATAAAACATCATACATATACTAGTATATAAATTCAAACGACTTTCAAACAGCGCGCCAGTACTCAGGATGCCAACTGAACCATAACAAATAACCTTCTGCTGCGGACATGAAAAAAATGCACTTTTTTACGCATATTTTATCAAAAAACTTAGCAACCCGATGGTCATTCTCCCAAAGTTTTAAGGAAAAATATTTCTGAAGGAATTGAGGAAAGTATGTGTCGAATTTCAGAACAACCGTGACTATATTGAGAGAGTTCGAAATAAAAACAGTCGTGATCGTGCATTTTATTTCACGATGTTTACGAAGACGCATGTTAAATTTCTCCAACTTACGTAACGAATTTCTCAAAAACGCCATGGGTATAAATTCTCAAAAAAATTTAGCTGATTTCTGAGGATTAATTTTACTAATATTGTGAAGTTCTTGACAACCTAATAATAGTTTGGAAATATCTTAATATTAAATCCGATGAGTAAGGTCAATTTCTTGAAGGTCTTTAATGGGGTGAATTAGCAGTACTATAAGATCTTCTACCATTATGTGAAGTAGACAGTAAAAATAAAATAAGAGTAGGACGCCATGCCATTTGAATAGTTTGTTGTGATTGCTTGTTTAGCTTCCAGGATGTTTCTATTTTGATTTTTATTTTTGCCATTTGTTTGCTGACTTCGTTCTCCGTTGTTTGTATAAATATTTTGTATATTTTTTTTTCTGTTTTGATCCATCAAACTGAACATCATGACTTCCTGTCTCGGATAAGTACACTGACGTAGGATGTTATTTATACACTATGTTTAATTTACATCTTCGTATCATAGATCCCACGAATATGAGAGAGTACATATGTACATATACATTAAGCAATATGTATGAGAAGGAGGCCTTATATGTTTGATATACAAGCATATTTTTCATAACTGTTCGAGTGGTCACCAACCACTCAAACCTATAAGACCTCCTTCTCATACGCATTGCTAAATGTATCTCTCATACTCGTTATGAATATTATTCACTATTTTTAACCCGACTTCAAAAAAGGAGGATGGTTCTCAATTCGTCTGTATTTTTTTTTTTTTTTTTTAACGTGTGTCCCCTCAGAACTCCGTCATTTATGAACCGATTTTGAATTTTTGTTTTTGTTTTAAAGGGTTTGGTTTCCCATTGGTCCCATTGTCACCAAATCGCATTCTGATGAGGGGATCTCCGGGAAATCGAGAAAAATCCTCATTTTATATGTGATAACCGATTTCTGCGAAATTTTTTTTTTTTTTTGAAAGAGTATACTCATTCATAATGTGTAAATAAGAAAATTTATTTAAAAACCGACTTCAAAAAAAATTTTTCCAAAAAAAAAACCGACCCCAAAAAAAAAAAATTTTACAAAAAAAAACAAATTCCTTGTAAAAAAAACTGAAAATCTGTTATAAAAAAATGCACTAAAAATTAAAAAAAAAAAAAAACGGATAAAAAAAAAAAGTTAAAAAAATTCACTAAAAATTAGTTGGTCGTTTAGTAGGTCTACCCATATTTAGACAAATAAAATCAGTTATAGAACTTTAAAGTCACTAAAAAGCGAGAAATAAAACCTATTTTGACAAAATGGAAACCCGACTTCTAAAATCAAATATTCTATAACAAAAGATGCACTAAAAAGTAAAAAAATAATTGCATTGTCAAAATAGGTTTTATGAAAAATATGCTTGTTTATCAAACCTATAAGACCTCCTTCTCATACACATTAATACACATGTACATATGTACTCTCTCATACTCGTGGGATCTATGATAATACGAAGATGTAAACTAAACAGACGGTATGTGTATATGTGTGTATATGTACAAGCGAGTGCGTGCGTTCTGTTTGCAAACATTCATAACTATTTTCATCAATTTATTTATTAATGAATAGTTTTATATATTATTATAATGTTTATTGTAATCAATTCCAAAAATAACAAGTTCAAACAATAGGGAATATGCATGAACATTTTTTTTCACTTGAATTGAAGCATGTTTACTTGACAAATATCAAGGTAAAATTACTTTTTAAATAACTATAAAAATAAGCGAGATATCAATGATTGAAATTCCCGATTAGACAAAGAGGGTGATAGCCCTCTTGATATGTTATGTGACGTCATATTACACTTTCACCATTTAAAATACACGTAAAACTCCGTTTTTAGTATTTTTGCAAGAAAGAGACAGATAATAATCTTTAAAAGCTTATAGCTTGGAACTGGAAGGTTGTGGGTTCAATTCCCAACGGTTGTAGTTAAAAAGTGAATTAAGGTATCTATTTCCAAACAGAAAATGGTGTATTTATTCTGAGAAAATTCGATAAGTTAACGAAGCTCTTACGTAACGAATTTTCGATTCACAATTTCAAAATAATTTTGAAAGACAGCAACATCTTTAAGGATGTTCCAGGATGAAACCACTTTTCGACAGATTTTGCTCATTTTTTTTCACAGGATAAAAATAACGTTTTCTAATAAATCCCGAAGTTTCAGAATTTTTGAGGGAATATGCATGCAAATTTTTTTTCACTTGAATTGAAGCATGTTTACTTGACAAATATCAAGGTAATTACTTTTTAAATAACTTTAAAAATAAGCGAAATATGAATGATTGAAATTCCCGATTAGACAAAGAGGGTGATAGCCCTCTTGATATGTTATGTGACGTCATATTACACTTTCACCATTTAAAATACACGTAAAACTCCGTTTTTAGTATTTTTGCAAGAAAGAGACAGATAATAATCTTTAAAAGCTTATAGCTTCCTTGATATTTTTCGGATTTTAATTTCGTTTTTAAATATTATTACAGTATTAACAGTATTTTCATATTCTGAAAATAAATGTGAAAAAAAATTTTCATGCATACTCCCTATTGTGAATTTATAAAAAAACATTGTTAACGCATCTCTTTTTATAGGGACTACAGACTGCGTGCAACTTGTGCAGGAAAATTTTAAGAACAAATGAATGTTCGGTAGTAGATTGCTAGTCCGTATTTATTATTAGATATTTTGTGGGAGGAGTTTAATGTTGCTGTACAAATTTCTCGAGTGTAGCGATATTTGCAACATATTATCTAAAATTTTATGTTTTCCTAATATTTTTTTATGTTTTATTACCTAGATTGGTTGTTACTTTTTTATATACTTTATTTTTTGTATTGATTATAATATATTTTTGTAAAATTTTTTGCAAAATACATGCAAATAAATAAACTAGAGATACCTACAAATAAACTAGTAGATAAATAAACTACAAATTAAATGAGATAGATGGAGACAAGATGACAAGTGATTGAATTTCTAAGATAGAGTAATAAAGTAATAATTTTATGTTCCCAATTTTGGTTGCAGGTTGTCAAATTTTGTTTTTAATAGAAACTTATTTAGTAATAATTTTATTACAATTTTTAACATTTATATGTTGTTGAATCCAAACGTTGTGGATACAATCCAGTTGCAAAGTATTTTTCCTACGAAAGCATCTACACAGAATATAGGACGCCATTATATGCAGATTGTGCGGCAAGGAGGAGGAAACATCCAGCCACATTTTCTTTGACTGCGAATCTCTCGGTTACAGCAGATACAAGATCTTCGGTGCATCTCACCCCGAATATATGAATCTTTGAGAAAACCTGATCAGCAAAATCCTGGCTATTGCCAAGATATCGGAGAAGCGAATTTCGTCAGACTGAAGTTGTACCGGTATCGCTTCTTTATTAAATTATTATTATAATTTTGTTCATCATTTTTAATTGTTGCATAACAACTATAACTTCCCCCTATTATCACGGTTGCTTTGAATGTTAACAACCTTGATAATATATATTTCATAAATCAATTCAATAAAGATCAATTATATCTTTCACATATATTTATTATTTATTTAAATAATAATTATTTATTATATCAATCATCTACCTCTACAAAGTGAAGGGGGGAGCACAATCTATATACCCCAAGATATATCTATCTATCTATCTAAAGTAGTACAAATCACATATAAAGATTATTAAAATAATCAGAGAACTCTAGGTTTATTGAGAACTCTACCTTATATAGTTATCAAAATATCATATTATTGTAAGTTGAAATAGTGAGTGTATGCGAACATCATGTGTTTATAGTAAATACTGAAACTGAACTCTGTACACAGATATAGTTTAGAGATCAGTGACTAATTCACGTTGCAACTCAAAGTGATACGAAAACTGCATTTACATTCTTATAGTTATACAAATGCTAATAACTTTTGTTTTAAAAATTTTTTTAATGCGACTGAATGAATTCGGCATAAATCAACTGTAAAATCTAGAAAAAGATGCCAATTTTGAAGTCGATAATATAATATGCGTGACAGATCGATCGGTCAGTCTCGGTCAATAATATTTTATATGAGTGTGTTATAGATACTGTAGAGAATTCAAATAATAATTAGTTTAGTGTTTAGACCATAGGTGGGCAGACCTTGACTGCACTCAGCTCTGAGTGAGAGGTAGGAAGAGAGATAGAATAAATATAGGGTATCTTACCAATTATTATTATTTTCTTTTTTTAATTAAAACATTTTCTGAAAAAAATATAATAATACCAACTCTATTTTATGGTCACTATTATTCAAAGTATACAATACATACAATACATTGAATACATACTCTGGAATTTTGGGATGGTAATTTGGGGCATAAAATGTACCTTTTTAATATATTTGGGTATGAATAAAATATAAATCTTTTGATCTTTTACATTTACCGCTTGTAAATTTTTTGATGATTTAGCTTTAGTTTAGATTTTAGAATTAGATTTTAGGAAATTCTGAATAATTTGGCGCAACTAACCATATCGGAGAACTAATAAACAATTATTTACTTGATTTAATTATTTTTGACACTGGATACAAAAAAGATGCCAATTATAAAGCTGGGTGGAGGGGAGGGTTGGTAATTTGTTACTAATTTCTAAATGGTTAAATTTTACATAAAGTGGGAATACATATAGTTGTTGTTGTTGTAATTATTGTTATTGCTATCATCATTATTGTTATTATTATTATTATGTTTTTGGTGTATCTCTCCATATTGTAAAAGATATTTTTTAAACAATAAATATTTTATAAAACTAATTCTAAATTGATTGAATAAATTATTGGGCAATAATCGGTAGGCCAACCTGTATTGAAACATCGTTCCGTCTTACTTCAAAACATATCTTTATTACTTACTCTCACCCAGCTTATGGAGAGTCCGTTCGACTCCGGCGAGCCGTCTGCGCCCACCTCTGTTATAGATAGTGTAGAGAATTCAATTAATAATTCGTTTAGTGTTTAGACTGAGTGTGTTTAGATACAAAGCACATCTGAACTAATCAAAAATAACTTTTGTTTTTATTTTATATATTTCATTGAATGAAAGCCAACGCATCGTCGTACACCTTCTCATCAAAATGGAATGTTTATAACCTCAATACTTTTTTTTTTATGTATGTGAATTTTACTTAAGGTTGTTGTGAAGAACAATCAATTCAAATGACAGGTTCTTCAAAATTTTACAGCTTATTATTTCAATAATAAAGAATATCCTGTCAAAATTTGAAGTTGCTGATCCTGTTTTTAGTTTTTGAGTAAAAAAATGTTAAAGTTACGATTTTTAAGAGATTTTTACATTGGTTAAATGGACTCGTCGGTAAAAATACGAATACAAAAATCTATATCTCGATAACCAGATATGCCAGTGTTATGAAAAACTGTCATAATAATTATCAAAATCTTATAAATACCTGGACCAAATTTCAAATTAAGCTTGTTTTTTGTTTCTGAGATAATTAAATTTGTAGATCGAAAAATGTTCTAAATCTAGTTTTATTTTTAGTTATATTTATTTTTATCTAGTTTTATCTAGTTTTATCACCATTGAACTCTGCCTACAAAATATTTTGTCTATTAAAAACAAAATTTTTTTGAAACAAACTTTTTATAGTAAAACTAATTTTCTACAACTTTACTTCTTATGATATACCAAATTTTGTGTTTCCCCCTCCCTCTAAACCCCCCTTTCCCCTTCTCGATTCTTGTCATGCTTACCATTGTAAATGCATTGTCATCGAAACTGAACCAACATGTAAAAATTAAACTCCATAGGATAAAACGAAGTGGTTCTAATTCAAATTGCAAGATTTGACCCGAACATATTTAGCAAGTTAAATAAAAGCTTGTAAAATCAAAACTGTTGAGCATACCAATCAAATTAATTGTGAATTAATTGCCCCAAAACAATGAAATATATTTGAATACAAAACACTAAACACGAGTAAATTTAGCACACGATAAACGTCATTCATTTACATTAACAGAAAGAAAGAAAAAACGGGGGCACCACATAGCATAAATAAAAATGACCAATAACAGTGTTATGAAGCATAGACTAAATATTTATAAGTTGGGCACAAGCCGATTGGTGCCAAATTATTGTAGACGTTATACGGGGGAGTCAGTGTAGGCGTGGATCAAGACTCTTTTAACGTACTCCTAAAACAACTTTATTATCTCATTGTTACTAAAAAAAAAACAGTCCGTCACTCCGGCGGTGTAACAACAAACCAGACACCATCGACAAATACGATTCAATTTGAATATTCTATACATAGACACTAAACAAGGATACATAACTCCTTGTAAACAAATAATTGGCAAAAATAAGATGTCAGTAGTGTTCCTTCTGCATCGGAAACAGAACAGAGAGTATAAGGCGCGAGTTTTAATTAAAAAAACATTACGCATTTATAGTATTATAAAAATTATTTCCAGCCAAAGTATTTTTCCAATAAAATATTTTTTTTAAATAAATGATAAGTAATTTCAATTTTTCAATAAGGAATTAGTTGAAGTTGAAGTGATTGTTAAAATTCGCAAAATAATTACATAAAAATAAAAAAAAAAAAGCATCAAATAATTAAATAGTAACCTGTAATGTTGGAATTGTAAAAATGAAAATAAATTATTGAATCAAATATTAAATTAAACTTTTATTTATTAATAATAATGCTGAAAATTAATATTTAATATAATGTCATACCATTTAATTAATTTTGAAATATTTATACTCGCTTTTGGTACTTTAAAAAGTCCGGGTTTTTTAAACCCCATTGATCCCGTTGCTTATTGTCACAAGCACTACCACTTTTACAATTGTCTACTGCACATACTCTTCCCATTTTATATGTTTTTTAAACAGTTTTTTATTTAATAAATTTTTTTTAAACAAATTTCATACTTCAAAATAATCACTTCGAAATAAAATTAGTTACTTTTGGTTACTTCATTTCTATTTATTATACTATACCGTACGTTTAGTTTACAGCTTCGCATAGCAGATCTCCCACGAGTATGAGAGAGTACATATGTATACATTAAGACCTCCTTCTCATACACATTGCTTAATGTATACATATGTACTCTCTCATACTCGTGGAAGATCTGCTATACGAAGATGTAAACTAAACGTACGGTATTTCATTTCGGTACGGATGAGTTCCTATCAACATCTAGCGACCCTAGCGGCATAAAAAGTAAATATAACGTCTACTAATTCGTTGCCATATTTTGTCAATTTTCCTGTTTGAGTTAGATCTCCTTTATATAGTCTCCATGATTCTATAGTTCAATAATACATTTTATACATTATGAGAGACATAAATACTCGTTGAAAAATTAACGGTATCTTTTTTTTTAGTGTTCTGTACTTCAAAAAATTCGTTCCGCAGGAGCTGCTTCAACTTAGCGAATTTCCTAAGAATACATAAATCACTCTCTAGCGGTCATAATTTTAGTGTGATCAAAATGAAATATAATATCTGATATGACTTATTTGCAAAAATTAAATTTATGAATAGCCAAAATAGAACGATGTATAACGATTATAGTTTATAGTTACTATAGAGACAATCAAAATATTTTACAATAAAATATATTTTATGTATTCGTATCAAACAAACACAAAATATTAAATATCACTCTTAATATTCGAATAATCGAAAAATGTATAAGGAGTAAAGTTGTAGAAAATCAAGTTTGCTACAATTCCTTGATCATTTTTCTCAAACTCTAATGTGAACAGAGATATTTAAAATTTTAACTTTCAATCTTTAATATACATATATACAAATTTTAGCGAGAGTGATTTTTAACATCTAATAGGTAGGATCGATGGACATTTGAAGAAAGTTTTACGAAATTCTAACATTGGTGCAAAAACAATAGCTGCATATCCTTTGAAGGGAATTCGAGAGAAAAACGAAACACATATGGAATCAAGTCGATCGGTCACAGATGGTTTTCTCAGAGACTATTCCACGCAAAAGATTAAAGGACTCCAGACATTTCTTATGGAAATGTGTGGATATAAGGTATTTTGTACCCAAAAAAACATAAAAAACGTCTTAATTTGGTGATTTGATCAGCGCTTTACGAGATATCGTGTAAAATCGAATAAAAGGAGACATGCTCGTATAGATAGGGCATATCTCAGAAACTACCCGTTAAATCGTAAAACCAACCAGATTTTTGTGATTTTTGGGTCCAATTTACCTTATAAAATAATTTTCGTTTAAATCGATGACTAAAAATTTTTCGTGTTTTTTTCGATTTTTCCTAAGGGGTGTACCTTAAAAAATCGCATAAAATCGAAAAATAATTTTTATTCCCGATTCGGATGAAATTCACTATATAAGGTATTTTGGACACAAAAAAAATAAAAATCATGTTTATTTGGTCATTTGATCAGCTGTTTACGAGATATCTACTAAAATCGAATAAAAGTTCACATAAGCTCGTATTGAGACGGCATATCTAAGAAACTACACGTCAAATCGTAAAACCAACCAGATTTTTGTGTTTTATGGGTCCAATTTACTTTATAAAATAATTTTCGTTTAAATCGATGACTAAAAATTTTTCTAATTTTTTCCGATTTTTCCTAAGGGGTACCTTAAAAAAATCGCATAAAATCGAAAAATAATTTTTATTCGCGATTCGGATGAAATTCACTATACGAGGTATTTTAAACCCAAAAAAAATAAAAATCATGTTTATTTGGTCATTTGATCAGCTGTTTACGAGATATCGTCAAAAATCGAATAAAAGTTTACATAAGCTCGTATTGACACGGCATATCTAAGAAACTACACGTCAAATCGTTAAACCAACCGGATTTTTGTGTTTTTTGGGGTCCAATTTACCTCATAATATAATTTTCGTTTAAATCGATGACTAAAAATTTTTTTAGTTTTTATCGATTTTTTATAAGGGGTGTACCTTAAAAAAATCGCATAAAATCGAAAATTGATTTTTGTCCCCGATTCGGATAAAATTCACTATATACGGTATTTTGGACCCAAAAAACATAAAAATCATGTATATTTGGTTATTTGATCAGCTGTTTAGGAGATATCGTCTAAAATCGAATAAAACTACACATATAGCTCGTATTGAGGCGGCATATCTCAGAAACTACACGTCAAATCGTTAAACCAACAAAATTTTTGTATTTTTTGGGTCCAGTTTACCTCATAATATAATTTTCGTTTAAATCGATGACTAAAAGTTTTTCGAATTTTTATCGATTTTTACTAAGGGGTGTACCTTAAAAAAATCGCATAAAATCGATTAATATTTTTTGTTCCCGATTCGGATGAAACTCACTATATAAGGTATTTTGAACTCAAAAAAAATAAAAATCATGTTCATTGGACGATTTGGAGAGCAGTTTCCGAGAAATCGTCTAAAATTGGAGGGAAAAAAATTAAAAGTTCAAACTCTAATTTTAACGGAAGAAGCTGGTTCTGTTCTAGCATGATAAAATGTAGAATCATGGGTTTGATATATCATTTTATTAAACTTGTGTGTCTTAAATAATAGTGTTGACCATATTTAATGTTAATTTAATATTTATTTCAAAAGAATTATAACTTCTTACGTGCGTACATGAGTATACTCGTATTTTTTTCCTTTGGATTAACTGCCTTATTTAGTTCTATAAGGACTAGTTCTATAAGGACTAGTGGTTTTGGACACCCCCAATGTAAAGAACATATGTAGTTTAAGGGACCTTTGTATACCGCCTGTTTTGGACAGCTTTGCCAATAGAGAATCAATATTAAATATTATTTACTATAAAACTACACAATGCTTCATAAAGAACTAAAAATAGTGGTGGTACTCTGTAGTCAGTAGTATGTGTGTGCATACGTAATGAATAATAATATTATAAATTAAATGGGCATCACTAAATCCCCACTCTTAAATGACATCAAATCAACATCATAACACAAGCAGCCCAGATGTTTGTAAGTATGTGTATGGATGCATGGTTTTATAGTAAATATTTTATTTATTTATTTAACATTGATTCCCTATTAGAAATGCTTTTGAAAACAGACTGTATATTTTTAACTAAAATGGAATATTTTTTACGATTAAATATTTTTTTAAATCGATGTCAAAAATATTAACTCGACATACACGTCAATATGAAAATAATTGTAAACGAAGCGAGGAAAATTGAAAACCCAAAAGAAAAACAATGAAAACTAAATTACTGATAAAAAAATAATTGTTGTTTGATTTGAAGAAAAAAAAATTCATTTTTCAAGATGAATATCATCGAATATTTTTACATCAAACATAAAGTACTTACCGATTCCAAGCGTGATCAGAGATGACACATTTCTGAAGTTGTTCCAATGGTCTGAGGTTACCAATATCACCTGCCACCGAATGTTCATTGGATTCCACCATTTCATCCTCATCACCATTATCTCGATCCCCTACAATAATAAAACAATGCCAATCATACATCAATCTATTTATGGGGTTCGTTCTATGTGTTGTGTGTTCGCTTTTATTATAACAAAAAAAAATCTCTGTGATTGATTCAATTTCGTGTATAAACATTGGGTAAATTGAGTTATGTACCTCAATAAATATAGATATGGTACTTTCAAAGTCCGAATATAGTTCTATTGACGAGAATTCATCTATTTTTAGATGGATACATTGTAGAGGCTGGCCTGGATGGGCTACACTTCGACCATAAGGTCCATTGTGATGCCTAAGGATGTGAGTGGTGTGGAAGGTATTTTTGTGTATAGACTAGTGGTCTAAGATCCGGCATTAGAAAAATCTTCCTCATATGTTAATTAAATGAAATAATGTTGAAAAGGCAGATAACAATATTATAAATGTATGAGTGCAATGTCTGCCACCGTAGTCCTGCTGGCTATTAATATTAATTAATTAATATGATATAGTGTCTTTATTTGTTCGAACAAATATAATTGTCTCTCTCTCTGCGTAGAACACGTTTTTTGAAAAGTGTATTACTGTGATATTATAAAATATTTTTTATATAATAAATATACTATTAAATTATTTGCAGCGTATATAAAAAAAATTTTTAAGTAATAAAATTTTCAAAAAATGTGTTCTCCGCAGAGAGAGAGACAATTATATTTGTTCGAGCAACAAACAAAGACACTATATCATATTAATTAATTAATGTTAATAGCCAGCAGGACTACGGTGGCAGACATTGCACTCATACATTTATAATATTGTTATCTACCTTTTAAACATTATTTCATTCAATTAACAGATGAGGGAAGATTTTTCTAATGCCGGATCTTAGACCATAAGAATTGGTAGGATATGCGGCTGCAGCCGACTATGATAGAAACTATGCCGATATTCATTTGAAGTTCGTGAAGGAAACTGCAGAAAACCTACACAAGCATAGCCGGTTACTTCATTATTGTCCATACGCCGACAGTTTAGTCAATAAACCGCCCCCTTTTTTTTCTTAATAATTGACAAACTGCCGATATCGGGATTCGAACCCATAACCTTCCAGCTTCCAAGTAGACTAGTCTCTGATTCGAATCTAATCTAGGATTTACTAATAAATATTCGGACTGTTCTTGTAACATATATATCATTCAATTCATAGCAGCTATCAACTAAACTTAACCTACACACAAAATTATACAAAATGGTCCATATAAATAAAGTATTACAATAGATTTTTTTCATAATTGATAAAACAAAGGGCACACTGCTGCAGTTTCATTAATAACATTTTGTGATAATAGGGAATATGCATGAAAATTTTTTTTCACTTGAATTGAAGCATGTTTACTTGACAAATATCAAGGTAAAATTACTTTTTAAATAACTTTAAAAATAAGCGAGATATGAATAATTGAAATTCCCGATTAGACAAAGAGGGTGATAGCCCTCTTGATATGTTATGTGACGTCATATTACACTTTCACCATTTAAAATACACGTAAAACTCCGTTTTTAGTATTTTTGCAGGAAAGAGACAGATAATAATCTTTAAAAGCTTATAGTTTCCTTGATATTTGTCGGATTTTAATTTCGTTTTTAAATATTATTACAGTATTAACAGTATTTTCATATTCTGAAAATAAATGTGAAAAAAAAATTGTCATGCATATTTCCTATTTTTATATGAACCACTCGGTATACAAACTTTACTACATTTCTACGTTGAAATTATATTTGTTCTTCTATATATAAAATAAATTTAATTATATTAACCAAAACAAATAACTATTGAAAATCGAATACGAATATATCGAAGGGTGCCTTCTATTGGGATCGACATGATAATTCGATAATTCGGAAAAAAAATTTATTTTTTAGTTATTAACTTCAGTATCAACCTCCATACATGTTATATGCACCTGCAGAAGCCTGCTGGGTGTCAGATATAGAATTTTTAGGTCCGAAACTTGGATCCATCAATCCTGGGCACAATCTCGGCGGAGAAGTTGTGGGCCTTCTGTGTGGCGTCTGGCCTCAACAAAATCCTATAGCTTCATCTGCTTAAAATTAGCATCTCTCACCCGGAGGCGTCTCGTCTTCGCGTGACAGGTTGTTCTCAAGGAGGGCACAGAGGACCTCTTGGTCTAGGTGCTAGAGACCCGTTTGCGGTACCCCTCTTTCTAATTATTGTTATTAACTTCAGTATACTTTTTTACAAAAGCTGTAGTTCACCACCATTTTGGTTACATTCTTGATCGGACTCAAAATCATCAGACTTTATGACAAAAAAAAATTCGTAACGCAGGAGCTGCTTCAACTTAGCGAATTTCCTTAGTCACTCCTCCTTAATCACTCTCTAGCGATCGACTTTCTTAATAAATGACATACGTCGAGTGGAATGGGGTGGGGAGGTATAAAGAAAGAAAAAAACACAAAATATAAAATATCTCTCTTCATATTAGAACAATCGAAAAATGCGTAAGGAATAAAGTTGTAGAAAATCAAATTTGCTACAATTCACTACCTTATCATTTTTGCTCAAACTCTAATGTGTACAGAGATATTAAGGAATTTAATTTTCAATCTTAAACCGTCAATATTTCTGTAAATATTAGTGTAACAGAAAAAATGATAAGAAACAAAATTACAGTAAAACTTAATACCTACAACTTTACTTCTTATAAATTTTTCGATTTTTCAAATATTAAGGGAGATATGTCAAATTTTGTGTTTCCCCCTCCCTCTAAACCCCCCTTTCCCCTTGCCCGATTTTCCCCATTAACGAACTTGACCTTTTGAATACCAAAAGCGCCTTAAATACCAAATCTCATTCCAATAAAATGAAAACTGTGACCGCTAGAGTGATTACAGATATATATATATATATATATATATATATATATATATATATATATATATATATATATATGAATATATATATATATATATATATATATATGTCCATAGATATATATATATAAATTTTACACATGGTGATATTTGACATCTACTAGGTAGGATCGATGGACATTTGAAGAAGTATTTGCGAAATTTTGACTTCCGTACGGAACCAATAGCTCTATTTCCTTTCAGGAAATTCGCTATAAAAAAAAATCGGACGTATTTATGAACCTGATTTTCATTAATTTTAAAAATGAGAAGTACAAATTTTGTTCACGTTTTTCGATGTCTCAAATTTCCACAAAAAAAGGTGTTTGGCTAATTTGAATGCGAAAAAACCGAGAGAGCCGTTGGGTGACATAATAAATTGACCGGACAGTACAGTACATTTCATAATAAACAGAAACACTCTTTTTAACAGAAATTAAAAATTTTAATCAGTAAATTAATTATTTAAATTTAGATAGCATCTAACATCACTAATAATCAGATTTATGTAATTATTTAATTACCTAAAAATAATAAAAAATCGTTTTTTGACTCTATTCAAGTATGGCGGACGAAAATTTTCGTGAATTTTTTATCATTTTAATTTCGATATTTACAAAACTCTTCGTTAAACTATTTTTTTTTTAATTTTAACGAAATTTAATTTATAAAAGTAGAAGTTTTTTACTTTTTAATCTATAGAAGGTGGAGCAACATTATCGAAAATGTATGCGTTCATTCAACATTTGCTATTCATAACATGTTAAAATTCCAATTTTTAATGATTAATTACCTGAAAACCCCCTTGTTTTATTAAAAATTATTTTATACGCATGAGATAGCAATTAATAACATATCAAAAATTCAGATTTTGATCTATACATTGCCGATTTTACCTATACATGTGTCCGATCAACCTTAAATAATAAATAAATAGATTTAAAGTATTATGAAACTATTAATAATCGATATCAAGTAATACCAAAAAATGTTTTAACTCTCGCTTATGGTATGATCCATCGTGATATGTACACTCCCGTTCATAAAAATTGAGCCAACAATAAGTCATATTCTAAGCGTATATATTAAACATATACACTAAATATATGTATATTACATACAATAGCACTAAGAATGTTACAACTGGTTCAATTTTTATGAACGAGAATGTTTTAACTGGTTCAATTTTCATTATAACGATACTAACAACTTTTAATCGAAACATTTTTTCCGAAATCCGAATAAGGCACAAATTGCAAATTTTGAAATGATAGCTCGACTAT
This sequence comes from Nineta flava, assembly GCA_963920215.1. NCBI lineage: Eukaryota > Metazoa > Arthropoda > Insecta > Neuroptera > Chrysopidae > Nineta > Nineta flava. The sequence continues at coordinate 126,957,567 of OY986041.1, forward strand.
TTTACGCCAAGTATACATATACTGAGTGGAAGTGAGAACATCATGCATTCAGAGTTAAAACTCTGTAGATAGAGATAGTATAGAAAGATTAGTGACTAATTCACGTCGCAACCCATAATGATAGGGAATTTATTCGTAATTTGGTAAACAAGAGATGAAAAACCACATGAAATAAAACGATGATTAATACATCAGATGAAATTTTTAGTACCCGGTATATAATATATACCAGGGTATATTAAGTTTAGTTCCGACTTTGTAACGGTTGAAAATATTGATCGTAGAAAACTATTTTTATTATAGGTGTTCATAAAATGATCAGTCCATTTCTGCAAGTGTGTCCGTCCGTCTATCAGCACGATAATTCAAAAACGAAAAGAAATAACGAGCTGAAATTTTGTATGTGGGTTCTAGAGCTTAAAAAGTAAGGTCAAGTTCGAATGAATGGGCAAAATCGGATCATGTTTGGACAAAATTTGCAAAGCTGCCAATCTTTTAAACTGTGAGAGATATGCTCATAAATAAATATCTCAAGAACTATTAAACATCTAGGAATCTTTATTATTAAAACTTAAACGATATAAATTTGAAACGATTTCTTTGAATAGACTGACTGTATTAGCCCCGTAAAACTGTATGCCAAATATTATTTAGACAGACATAATAGAATAATAATATAATCGCGGCGCGGCGATTGCATTTAAGGAACGTGTGATCCATTTTTAATGCGATGATTATATTTGAACTATTTTCATCTATGGAATGTGTAGTTTTAAAGTTTCGCAAGATTTATTTTAAACATAGACGCACGTTGTGCGTCATAATCATACTTTTGTGTTTGTTTTTGTGTATAAAGTCCAAGCAAGCGTCGCGTCCGCGTCGTCTACTATAAACACACACATGGTGATGTATTCACTTTCTTTCTTTTTTTCTTTTTGTATTTATTTTGGTTTAAGATGAATTTATTTCTATACAAAATTTCATAATCATAAAATATCACATAGCAGCATGGTGGTAGTGCGTCAGACCACGTTTAAGCATAGACGACCTCTGTTTTACTGGAAGGATTAGAGACGATTTTTAGTCCTTATTATTTCAGGAAGCAAAAAAAAAACCGTAGCGTGAGACCCTTCAACTGAAGGAACGTACCAAGTTTCAAGATTACAACTTTAATAGTTTCCTAGATATTTAACCCTAGATTAGCTTAGATTCGAGTCAGGAGCTAATCTTATAGAGCTTTTGTACGGCGACCAATTTAATCTTACTTAATCCTAAAAATCGACATTTTGGTCAGTAGTCACTGACTAACATCAATATTTTTGGGTACTTCCAGTTGTCCTAGAAAGTTGATATTTAGTAGAAAGATAGGTCTTAGGCTGAAACTACCCAGAAAAGTCTGAAAACCGGGTATTTTACCTAAATAGAGCGAATTATTCCAGTTAAATTTACAATATTTATCTTATGGTCAGTGTTTTCTACATGGTAGTTTTATTTGAATACAGTTCAATATATAATGATTCTGATCTGTGATTGGATAATTAAGTTAAGCAAATTACATCAATCTCATTTATTGACGATATTCAATCAAACTAAATAAAATTTACGTCCATACCAAAATTTCATGAACACTCCAGTTCAAAAAAAAAGGAACCGAATCATTCTCTCTAAATTTTGATTATTCTTGTAGTAAATGTTTTTTTACTGATATTAGAATCAAATATATTTGGTGAATATAATAATAAAATTATACATTATACAGAGAGTTACAAAAGTGAGGGGTTTTATGAAATGTAAGGAAGTTAACATATCAGGTTGGTTCATTTTTTTGAACGGGAGTATACATATGATCCCAACCCACAAAAGTAACGTTCAACATTAAAAATTTTCTAATTGTGCCATATTCAATCGGTTTTCGAACAAATGCTTTGAATAAAATTTGTTCATTTCGAAACATTTTCCCAAAAACCGAATGAATAAGGGTACAAATCAATTAACTAGTTTTTTTTTTGTTTGGAATATTGATAAAGAACTCAGTAAATGCAGTGTAATGAAACAATTAAATTGTTACATAGCTCGTTTATTTTCAAGTATGGCATTTCTATTTTAAAATAAATTGTACACACAACCAACACACACGCAACTATGTAGAATTTAAAAATAGAAAAAAATATGTTGTTATAATAGTATTATCATTATTATTTATTAATTAAAAAGGGGTGGGTGGGGGATGGTGTGGAAAGAAACCCTATTAAAAATAAATTCACAATAAATATGCGTATTTTCCAATGAAAAATGAAAGTGCAAAAAAAAAAAGTTTTAAAAATGAAAGTAAAATTTAACCCATATATTTTATTTATCGAATGTGTGGGGATGATGATGTGATGATATAATATATGTAAAATTCTTTTACTTTCTGGCTCTATTAAAAAGTGTGTCACACGATTTTATTGTTGATTTTTACCTTTCAAACATATTACTAGTGGGGTTTGATTAGGGTTGTGGAACGCTATGGAATTTTTTTTAAACCATTTATACTTTTAAAGTTTCGATAGTCAAACCTGGAATCAGTATAGTTTCGTTTTGTCCGTGTGTCACAAACGTTTTATCGACTATGATAGTAACTTCCCAGCATAGAGAAGTCAGAAAATCGAAAGCCCAATTTTTCACCATATTCTCACGTTTTGGGATCACCCAGAGTCTATTAACACCGTATTTGTGTTTTAATGGAAATATTTTTTTCCTAACTAGGCGATATTAAAGCAATAAGGTTGCGCAACCAGATTGCTAGCTATGAAATAGCTTATCAAATATCATCTAGTCAGTGGGCTAACCGTCCAAATAGCCGAGCGATCTAAGGCGTTATGTCTACTTGGAACTGGGAGGTTATGGGTTCGAATCCCGACATTGGCAGTTTGCAATTATTAAGTAAAAAAAAAGGGTGGTAAATTGACTAAACTGTCGGCGTATGGACAAGAACGATGCAACCGGCTATGCTTGTGGAAGGATATCTGCAGTTTCCTTCACGAACTCCAGATGAATATCGGCGTAGTTCCTATCAGAGTCGGCTGTAGCCGCACATCCTACCGATTCCTAGTCTACACACAAAAATTCTTTCCACTCCACTCACATCCTTATTCATCACAATGGACCTTATGGTCGAAGTGTAGTCCGCCCAGGGCAGCCGCTATCTCTATTCGTTTTTGAGTTATCGTGTTGACGGACGGACACACAGACTCATTTATGAACACCTATAATAAAAATAGTTTTCTACGATCAATAATGGAACAAAACTTAATATACTCCTTCCACTCCACTCACATCCTTAGGCATCACCAGTGATGGATTTAAGCCTAGGCCCGTGAGGCCCGGGCCAAGGGCGGCATGATTTTAGGGGCGGCATAATTTTCGGGATGACAAAATTTTAAAGACGAAAAAATATAAGGGCAGTTCAAATTTAAAAATTTCTAGTAAAATGTATTAAATATTCTATTTATCGAATTTACTTTTTAATTTGTCAATGCAAAGATAATTTTTCAATAGACAATTATAGCCATTATCAAATAATGTTATATATTTATTTAACAAAAAAAAAAAGAAATAATCAAATTGAAAAGCTTCTCAAAAAAATTTTTTCAACACATTTATGTTTCTAAAACTTTTTTAATTTTTGTATTCTTAATAAGATCAATCTCACTATATACAGAGCACCCTGAAACGACTTCTAAACTTGTTTTCAGTCTTAAGTAAGAATAAGGTAAAGTCCGAGCTTTTTTTGTTTATAAAAGCAATTTTTCATTAAAAATTTTAAATTATATATTTTTTTACATCCAATTCGTTGTATCATCAAAATAATTTTAAAAAAATAAATCAAAATCCTTATCCGAAATCACATCCAAAAACGGCATCATATCAAACGATGCCATCAAAAGGGCGGCAAATCAGACGGGGCCTAGGGCGGCAGCAAATCAAAATCCGCCACTGGGCATCACAATGGACTTTATGATCGAAGTGTAGTCCCCGTTCAGGGCAGTCGCTACAATATATCTATCTATTCAAAGGGTTAAACAAAAAGATTGCCTCCTATATTTAGACTGCCGAAGCAATATTTTGGTTGCGACTGCCGATAATCTAAGACAGATTGCTGAGTGATTGCCAAGTAAGTAGACGATTGCAATCAGATCGTACGACCAATCAATCAATACGTTTTTTTCTCATTGATCTCTAAATAATTGGACAGAGCTACGATCAATTAGAGAACAAAACTTAATATACCCTAAACATTATATTATCGAATTATAATTAGTAAGAACTCTAGTGAAACTGTCACCAAATTAGTAACAAGTAAAATATCCTGCAACAATATAGGAGTAATTTTAATAAGAGTAAAATTAACAGGAATAAATGTGAATGAAAGAAATTTTAACAAGAATAATTTCAATATACTTTAAAATTTATTATATTTTAAATCTAGTATATTTTAATCTAGTTAATTTTCTATTTATTTTTATTTTTGTCTATTGATCTCGACTTTATATCTATTTCTAATTGTCAAAGAGTAAAGTACGACTAGCTAATTTATACTGATGATGGCTATATTGTAGTCGAAATACGTATTTATAATACAAAAAACTGATCAAGTTAAAGGGGGCAAATTTGAAATTTTATTAATATACCCTGATATATATTATATACCAGGTATAACCAAGACTTCATTAGTTTCAAAGAATATTTATCACTTTTGACGAGGCACGTTCCAACGTTCTTCAGAACAATCTTTATGTATATAGTAAACCCTGTACATTCGTTCCTTTGCTCAAGAAGAACCCTAAATAGACTACAATTTAGATGCAACATAACAGAAAAACTGAAATATCAATAAGAAAATGATATACACATATTTCCATAAACGATATATCTGAATGGAATAGATAATACCGTATATATGATGATGGGGTAAATAAATAGAGTACCTACATATATAGATCAATATAAAATAGTGAATAGTCATATATACAGTGTGTTTCAAAAATACAGATATCCCATCAAAAGCAAACATGTAAAAAGGACCAAGTTCTTATAAATATTATTAAGATAATCAAAGAGAACTAATTTTAGGTCTTTCACAAGTGAGACACGCACCAAATTAGCAACGAGTAACATATCTTTGACTCAATATCCCGGAGATAGCTACGATTAGGATGACTACTTTGTAGTCGAAATACGCATTTATAAAGTACAAATAATTGTTCTAGGAATTGGGGCAAAATTTGAAATTTAAGACTAAGTTCTTGTATATTCTTTAAAATGAATAATAGTTTTAAAAAACTAAAAAAACACGCTTTTATAGAAAATCCAACTAAAAAATAGAAAATAAAATTTAATAAATTTGGATTAAGAAAAGTGTAAATAAGAAACAAATGTATATTAATGGAAAAAAGCGTGGGGTACATAGTGTCAATAGTTATTCCATTAATATACATTTGTTTCTTATTTACACTTTTCTTAATCCAAATTTATTAAATTTTATTTTCTATTTTATAGTTGGATTTTCTATAAAAGCGTGTTTTTTTAGTTTTTTTAAACTATTATTTATTTTTCATTTTTTAGTTGAAGTTCGCGCACTAGCTCTATCTCTCTTACTCTCATGCAAAGGATGCGGAAAGAAATTGATGAATTCTGGCGAATCTAATCAGGATAATCGGATATTTTAATCGAATTATTGCATTGTCATCGGTCTTTGACAGGTGTGAAAAATTTGAATCAAATCTGATCGTTTAAAGTAGGAGAAAATCGAGCCCAAAAGGGTCGGTTACATACATACAGGTGAAACTAATAAAAAGCGTATAAAAAGGACCAAGTTCTTATAAAGATTATTAAGATAATCAAAGAGAACTAATTCTAGATCTTTCACAAGTGAGACACGCACCAAATTAGCAACGAGTAACATATCTTTGACTCAATATCCCGGAGATAGTTACGATTAGCTAATTCATACCGATGATGACTACTTTGTAGTCGAAATACGTATTTATAAAATACAAATAATTGTTCTAGGAATTTCTAGGAACCAAGTTCTTGTATATTCTTCAAAAAAAAGTAGGCAAATCTATGTGAAGATCCAGTCATTGCAAGGTTTTCCGATTTACTATTTTGCATGGCAGGTTCCAAGATACTTTTATAACACGTTATATATAGACTTTTATATCTGACTATCGACTGTTCCGTCATATTTACAGTTAAATCGTATGTTATGCAACCCTCGATTTTATTAGAATCCACCCAAAGTATTCGTTTTGGGTGCTTACACGCTTTCAGCGCCATCAAGCGGTGTTTTTAACTTCCAATACGAATACTGTATACGCGTTTGTTTATTTATCTGTCATGTGCACAGTGTAGCCCACATTATTAACTATTTCAAACAGACATTCTTTTCTTGAAAAACAGCTTATCTGTTTTCATCCGCTAACATGTACTTGTAATGCATGAAACGGACGACTTTTTCAGGAGTAAAGACCGCTCTAGCGTGTCAGCGCCCATAATGAATACATCCCTAGAGATGATTGATCCGTAATATAATTTCCACTACACGTCCATCAAAATTTCGAATTTCCGTTTGATGAAATTGAGGATTAAATACGTGTGCCAAGTTTCATGAGAATCGATTAAGTATAAGTAGGTAAAAAATCGGTTGCAATATTTGTAACAAACACACGAAAACAGTTACCATATGAATTTTGAGTTAATTGGTCCTGTGATATAGGCCTGCGAGACTGGCTTGGTTTCCCTTGATGCACTAAACTTGACCAGGATACAACTTCAGAAGGTTACCGGATTTATCACCGGACATTATCACTTATGAAAGCATTTGCACATAACAGGACTCCATAACGGATCCATTATGTGCAGATGTGCAGCGAGGAATAGGAAACATCCAGCCCCATAATCTTTTACTGCGAATCTCTCGGTTTCAGCAGATACAAGATATTCGGTGCATCTCACCCAGAATATATAAACGTTCAGGAAGACCTGATAAGCAAGTTCCTAGTTATTGTAAAAACATGAGATAAGAGAATCTCGTTAGACTGAAGTGAAGGGGGAGCTTAATGGACCATAATGTCGTGGTGCAATATTTTTATAAACCCCAAGATATATCTATCTATCTAGACTTGGTGATATGGGCATATACCGTATGTGTTGGAAATCATTGCTAATAGAGAATCAATATTAAATATTATTTACTATAATAACTATACACATTATGCTTAATAAAAAAATACAAATAGTGGGGGGTACTCTTTAGTGTGTCTATTGTGTACGCTTGCTGGACTGTTTTGTACTGCATTAACATGTAATGAGATAGTGGGTTAAAAATGTTCATTGTTGTCTTCTTAAGCTTAGCTTCTGTTTTGTTTCCCATAACTTCTAACAATTGAAAATTCTTTATTGAATATCTCTTATTATTTGTATGTGGAATGTTTGAACATAAATGATAGTATTTTATTAACGGTATAACATAAAACAACAATCCACACAAACTAAAAGAAAAATAAAACCCCAAAAACAAAATTCCGATATAAAAAAAAAGTTAAACCAACGGTTTGAATATTCTTCCATTATTTGTTAAAAAATATCCGAGTCGATTGTAGAAATCTACCCGGCTATTTTCTAGCACTTAAGCAGAAATATTCGCACAATTGTCAACAATTCTTTGCCTTAATTGCTGCAAATTTTCAGGCCTATTCCGCAAATAGATCTGTAGTTTGAGAAAACTCCACAAAAAAAGTCGTTAGGAGATAGATCTGGCGATCTGGCTGGCCACTTGAAAGTTCCAAAACCACTCATAAGTGGTTTCTGGAAAGTTTGTTCCAGGAACAGCCTTACTATCATGGTATTGTGTCCGGGGCAATCATCTTGTTGGACCCATATAGATTCTAGGTCTAAATTAGGAAGAGCTCTAACAATTGGCAAAATATTATTTCGTAACTAACTCAAACATTTTTGAGAATCTAAAGATCCGTCAATGAAGAATGGTCACCCAATATTCCAGTCCAGACATTCAGTTTCAGTATGTATGTGTATGTATGGTTTTATAGTAAATATTTTATTTATTTATTTAACATTGATTCCCTATTAGAAATGCTTTTGAAAACAGACTGTATATTCGCTGTCTTTAAAATATGGTACACAAATTTTGAGACACCTGGTACAGATATAACATATAGCCTTTGTTATATATATATATGCGAACTATGTGAATAACGCCACACCCGATTTCCTTTACAATATATTTGTATGTATATATGTATACATATGTATGTCTGTATGTACATTAGTGAAATTGCATTTTCATCTGGTGTCCTATGACATTAAATGACCATAATACATTTTATGCAAACGATAATACTACTAGTAGTTGTTGTAAAAAGCTGTTTTAGTGTCGACATTGCGTTGTGTTTGTGACACACTGACTGTGTATGTGTGTGTGTGTCATGACACACCAACGATACACCCATCATCATCATCACATCATCTATACAAATTATTTATTAATATCCATAGTCTACTTTTTTTGTGACCATAATTCAATCAATTAGAAATAATTAGATACTTTTTATGCCGTATGTACTACTATACAGTCAACGCCAAAAGTCGTGCTAAAATTTACAAACTTTCTAATTGATTTATTAGGTTTTTGAGAAAATGCTTTGGATAAAAGTTGTTCATTATAACTATACTGACAACTTTTATTCGGAAACATTTTTCCGAAATCCGAATAAATAAGGCACAAATCAATTATAAAATTTTTTAATTTTACCACAACCTTTGGCGTTGTATGTACACATGGTCACAAAAGTAGCGCTTTTTTTCAAAATTCATTCGGTTTTCGAAAAAATGTTCCGGATAAAAGTTATTAATTATAAATATACTAACAACTTTTATTCGAAATATTTTCCTAAAAACCTTAAAAACCTAAACTTTCGGCGTAAGGACAAGAACGGAAGTAAATGGCTATGCTTGTGAAGGTTTTCTGCAGGTTCCTTCCACAAATTCCAGATATATATCGACAAAGTCGGCCGCAGTCTCAAAACCTACCAAATCCTAGTGTCCATACAAATTCCTTGTCCTCAAGGGGGTAAGACGCTACTAGTACTACTCCCCATAACTGCTTGTGAAATAAAATTCCTGTATTGTTAAGAGCTATTTCCAAAGTTTTCCCGAAATTCTCATTTACTATATATCCTGAATATTGTAGTCCTGATTACATTTCCCAGAAACAAATTATTTTGCAGTTATTGCCCGTTACATTGCAAGATCCAAGAGTACTGTGGTTTAATCTCTTGTAATTTAATTATATTAGTTGTGAGGTTACAATGTTAAACCATTAAGCCCGTTTTTCGAGGATTACTCGTTATATTTTACTGGAATTATTCCAAAACCTTATAAACTTCAAGTATAAATTCCCAAATCCTCGAACATCAGTTTGGTTTAAATTAATTGTCTAGTCTAAGGGAAAGTATTGCATTTCCTGGAAGGTGGATCTTGGCAAGAACTTTAATACCGTGATTCTGTACAACACATCGTCAATCAGAATGCAGCTAAAAGTTTCAGACAGAATGCAAGGTAAAAATAGTTTTCGTGTTTAGACATTGTTTAATTTCTCTGGACCAATATTATTTCCCTTTAAAATAAATAGAAACGTGGAAATTGGGTATTGTCGTAGAATTGCGAAAAATTGGAAAAACATTAATTTCAAATTTCATGAAATATAGACAAATTAATTCAAACAAAATATCCGAAACAGTCTTTTTCCAAAAGCAGAAGCTGTACTAACTAAAAAATCAAAACAATTTTGGTACAATTTTAACTTAAAATTTAGGTTAGCATGGAAAAAATTCATGGAGGGATTTTTATAAAGATTAAATACTTTTATTGATCAATTTTTATACAACTTTTAGATCAACATATTACGTCCAAAAATTTTGAACCCCACATTCTTACTTAGAAAATAAGATTTGAAATTTTAGAAAAAGAAAAAGTAATATTCTAGATCTAAACTGTAAAATATATTGAATTTGGAAAAATCGGAGCAAATTTTCTTCCATACTTTTATAAAAAATTGACCAAAAATACATAAAAGTTATGGGATCTTTAGTAAAACCAAAAAAAATTTTAAAACGATTCAAATTCATTCCAAAAAATTTTCGAAAAAATGAAACCATCAATTTTACAACTCAATATATGATAATCAGAAAAATCAATATTCGAAAATTTTGTACCGAATAGCAAAGTTCAGAAGTTTTTCCACACTACTAAATATATTATTAAAATGCAACAAGTAGTTGTAATAAATAGACTAGTTTAGAAAAATCGATACATTTCACACAAGATTCGAGTCTCTGAAGTTAGAAAAACGCAGACTCAAAAAGAAACAAAGACGGAAAAATGAAACGGGAAAATTTTTCATTTTAATTGTCACAAAATCAATTGTGGAAAGTTGTGTGAAATTATTCAAGACACACGATCGTATGAGATTCCGTCACACACATATACACGACACAGGAGTAGTACCAACATTTCAATCAAAAATTTACAAAAGAAAACGCCCATTTAACCTTACACACACACACACACATATACACATAGAAATTTCGAACACCACGCCTCGTTGTCACATCTGACATATCGAAGTTCAGTAACATCTACCACAAAATCAACATACAAAAATTCGATGGAAAAAATAACCAAAAGAAAAAAAAAACATCAAAAGCGGAAAAAATATACGCAAAATATTCGGGCACCAACAAAACAACAAAAAAAAGGCGTTAATACTTATAACATATACATATAGTTTTAGAGGTCAATACTCACTGTCTGAAGGTTAACAACACCCCAATAATAACAAATTAGAAAATTCTAGTTTCGGGGATCGGAACAATGTATGTATGTATAAACAATCGGAAAAAATACACAACCACGAGAATTCGTTATTTTCACCGGTTTCAACCAGCAAAACAGAAAAATGTATTTGACTTTTTTAAGCAATTTTTTTTTTCGGTGTACGAAAAAAAAAAACAATGTCACGCGAATAAAAATCTAAGCGATCGACGAAGAATATGGACGACACAATTTCTAGTCGTTTTAGTCGTTCGTCGCGGTGATGTGTTTTCACAAGCCGATTTTCACATTTCAATGTTATGGTAAAGAGTGAGATGAATCTGTTTGGTATTTTTTGGTGTAGTTAATAGCGTCGCCACATGTCTCGAATGTGTCGCCACTGATCGGGTGCATTTACCTTACTCTCATCATAGAGATCGATATACTGAGGTGGAGATGATGCTGTGTCTACTACACTCCTACCATACACTCACACATTATATATATATATATATATATATATATATATATATATATATATATATATATATATATATATATATATATATAGTACACTAACTCTTCTTCGGCCATACTCTAAAGCGAGAGTGCGTATCATTTCGCGGGTGTGGTAAAATATACATATTTTAGTATTATTACGGAAGATATATAGAGGTATTATATATACCGTATGTGTTGAAAAGCATTGCTAATAGAGAATCAATGTTAAATATTATTTACTATAATAACTATACACAATATGCTTAATAAAGAAATAAAAATAGTGGGGGTACTCTTTAATGTGTCTGCTGTGTATGATTGCTGGACTGTTTTGTACTGCATTAACATGTAATGAGATAGTAGGTTAAAAATTTTCATTGTTGTCTTCTTAAGCTTAGCAATACTTCTAACAATAGGGAATATGCATGAAAATTTTTTTTCACATTTATTTTCAGAATATGAAAATACTGTTAATACTGTAATAATATTTAAAAACGAAATTAAAATCCGGCAAATATCAAGGAAGCTATAAGCTTTTAAAGATTATTATCTGTCTCTTTCTTGCAAAAATACTAAAAACGGAGTTTTGCGTATATTTTAAATGGTGAAAGTGTAATATGACGTCACATAACATATCAAGAGGGCTATCACCCTCTTTGTCTAATCGGGAATTTCAATCATTCTTATCTCGCTTATTTTTAAAGCTATTTAAAAAGTAATTTTACCTTGATATTTGTCAAGTAAACATGCTTCAATTCAAGTGAAAAAAAATTTTCTGATTATTTATTTGTATGTGGAATGTTTGAACATAAATGATAGTAATCTATTAACGGTATAACATAAAACAACAATCCACACAAATTAGAAGAAAAATAAACCCCCCCCCCCCCAAAAAAATTAGAATTCCGACAAAAAAAAAAGTTAAACCAACGGTTCGAATATTTGTCCATTATTTGCTAAACAATATCCGAGTCGATTGTAGAAATCTGCCCGGGTATTTTCTAGCACTTGAGGAGAAATATTCGCACAATTGTCAACAATTGTTTGCCTTAATTGTTGCAAATTTCCAGGCCTCTTCCGCAAATAGATCTGTAGTTTGAGAAAACTCTACAAAAAAAAGTCGTTAGGTGATAGATCTGGCGATCTGGCTGGCCACTTGAAGGTTCCAAAACCACTCATAAAGATAGCCTTACTATCATGGCATTGTGTCCGGGGCAACCATCTTGTTGGAACCAAATAGATTCTAGGTCTAAATTAGGAAGAGTTCTAACAATTGGCAAAATATAATTTCGTAACAAAATCAAATATTTCTGAGAATCTAAAGATCCGTCAATCAAGAATGGTACTATAATATGGCACCTAATATTTCAGTCCAGACATTCAGTTTCAGTATGTATGTGTATGTATGGTTTTATAGTAAATATTTTATTAATTTATTTAACATTGATTCTCTATTAGAAATTCTTTTGAAAACGGTCTGTATATATAGTCAAATGCATCTTAAGTGCAACTTACGTCAATTGATTTTATTACCAACTTATATATAGGTGGATACGAATTATATCTATAAATTAATTTCTTGAAGGACGTTCATGCGCTACGCTAGAGTCAAATGAGTACTATCTTTAATAAAATGTATTTAGGATTTTTAAAAAGTAGTAAAGTATATCAATAATCTTACAACGATTTATAACCTTTTTTTATTTCTCCTAAATATTTTAAAAGTATTTATTTTAAAATATCAGTAAATGTTAATTAGAAATTGATGTGACTTTATTTGACAGATCTAACAATGACTATGACGTTCACGGTGTGTATGTGTATATTTTTTTACTGTGCCCTATCGCCAGTTTTCAAAATATGGTGGTAAAAACAAACCAAACAAAACAGTTTGAATTTTATTAAATAATTAATTCAAACGTTCGTCAACACCATTTTTTAATGCAATTATATAAACTGCATATTTCAAAGAATATTTATAAACATTATTTATTATGGTGTCTGCTTTAATAATATAGTTATTCTAATTTTAAGTACATAAAAATTCTGGTTTCCATAAGACGCTGAGATAAAAGTTTGATTTTTAATCGATAATTACTCTTTGAAATGATCGTCAACAGGTTTTAAATTTTTGAGGGAGGATAACTATTGAATTGAGCTATTCAATTCACTAAAAAAATTTTTTTTATCTACTATCAAGCCTCAAACATTTATGTCCTTAAGATTGAGTTTCCTTAATTAATAAATAATTAATTAACGGTGCGTCTAATAAAAAAATGTCTCAGGACTTTTTCGTTCCAAAATCGTACCCACTACCTACCCTCTTATGGAACTCGATTACTTATGGGACAGCCTGTATATATATACATGTACATATATATATATACATATATATATATATATATATATATATATGTATATACACAAAAATTTTAACGATGGTAATTTTGAACATCTATTAATAAGGATCGATGGACATTTGAAGAAATTTTTACGAAACTCTATCATCGATGCCGAAAAAAAATGCCTGTATTTTTTTTCAGGAAATTCGCTAAAAATCCACCCTGTTGCATTTTGAGAAAATTTAATATAGTATAAATTATAATTATTATGTTGGCATTAATTCAAATAAAATAACAAACACTGGTTGAACATTGCCAACATAAAAGATAATTAATGGTGCTAATTGAAACAGTTTCTGTAAATACGTTATGGGTGGTACAAACAATACCATATGTTACGTCTTGTCCGATGGATTTTAACAATTTTATGGAACAACAAACAAACAACCACTCTCAAATGTAAGGATTATTACGAGGCCCTATGATTTAAGTAACCTAAAGAACTTAAGTTTATAACATTGAACGAAAAAAACAAACGAACTTGAAAATTCTGATCACTTTTTAGAGAGTAATTTGATGGATACAAAATGTTGTTATGAAATTCCCTGCTAATTCGGTGACTACGAGGAAAATTCCCAAAAATTCTGAAGGAAATAGATCTTCTAAATCAAGTCCACTATTTTCAAGAAATAAAGGAGTTCCATCAAAGTAACCATAAACAGGACATATTTCGAAAACTGTTCGTCAAATCGTTAAACCAACTGGATTTTTGTATTTTTTGGGTCCAATTCGCCGTATAAACTAATTTACATTTAAATCGATTACTAAAAATTTTTCATGTTTTTATCGATTTTCTCTAAGGGACCTTAAAAAAATCGCATAAAATAAAAAAATTATTTTTGTTCCCGATACGGATAAAAATCACTATATAAGGTCTTTTGGACCCAAAAAAAATATAAATAATGTTTATTTGGTGATTTGATCAGCGGTTTACGAGATATCATCTAAAATCGAATAAAAGTTCACATAAGCTCGTATTGAGACGGCATATCTCAGAAACTACCCGTCAAATCGTTAAACCAAGCAGATTTTTGTGTTTTTTGGGTCCAATTTACCTTATAAAATAATTTTCGTTTAAATCGATGACAAAAAATTTTTTTAGTTTTTATCGATTTTTTCTAAGGGGTGTACCTTAAAAAAATCGCATAAAATCGAAAAATATTTTTTGTTCCCGATTCGGATAAAATTCAGTATATAAGGTATTTTGGACCCAAAAAAAATAAAAATAATGTTTATTTGGTGATTTGATCAGTGGTTTACGAGATATCGTCTAAAATCGAATAAAAGTTCACATAAGCTCGTATTGAGACGGCATATCTCAGAAACTACCCGTCAAAACGTTAAACCAAGCAGATTTTTGTGTTTTTTCGGTCCAATTTACCTTATAAAATAATTTTCGTTTAAATCGATGACAAAAATTTTTTTTAGTTTTTATCGATTTTTTCTAAGGGGTGTACCTTAAAAAAATCGCATAAAATCGAAAAATATTTTTTGGTCCCGATTCGGATAAAATTCAGTATATAAGGTATTTTGGACCCACAAAAAATAAAAATCATGTTTATTTGATCATTTGATCAGCTGTTTACGAGATATCGTCTAAAATCGAATAAAAGTACACATATAGCTCGTATTGAGGCGGCATATCTCAGAAACTACCCGTCCATTAGTTAAACCAACCGGATTTTTATGTTTTTTGGGTCCAATTTACCTCATAATATAATTTTCGTTTAAAACGATGACTAAAAATTTTTCGTGTTTTTTTCGATTTTTCCTAAGGGGTGTACCTTAAAAAAAATCGCATAAAATCGAAAAATATTTTTTGTCCCCGATTTGGATAAAATTTACCAAATATGATAAATTGGACCCAAAAAACACGAAAATCATGTTCATTTAACGATTTGGTGAACGGTTTACGAGATATCGTCTGAAATCATATAACAGGGGGTAAAAATAATCAATAATTTTTCGGAAGTGTAAGTAGATGACCAAATCAATTCAATTATTTTCAGAGAATAAAATAAAAATACAGGTTTTGGAGGTATTTTTATTATTTTCTTAATGAATGCTAAAATTCTTATGAATAGGGAATATGCATGAAAATTTTTTTCACTTGAATTGAAGCATGTTTATTTGACAAATACCAAGGTTAAATTACTTTTAAATAACTTTAAAAATAAGCGAGATATGAATGATTGAAATTCCCGATTAGACAAAGAGGGTGATAGCCCTCTTGATATGTTATGTGACGTCATATTACACTTTCACCATTTAAAATACACGTAAAAGTCCGTTTTTTGTATTTTTGCAAGAAAGAGACAGATAATAATTTTTAAAAGCTTATAGCTTCCTTGATATTTGTCGGATTTTAATTTCGTTTTTAAATATTATTACAGTATTAACAGTATTTTCATATTCTGAAAATAAATGTGAAAAAAAATTTTCATCCATATTCCCTATTATGTAATCGTAACTATCTCCGAGGTATGGAATCGAAGATATGTTACTCGTTGCTAGTGGCTACGACAAGCCCATCTCGATTACTGGGACTTAGCGCAGGCCATTCGACTATGCTCGATTGAAACTCAATAGAATACAGTGGAGAAGGGTGGTGGGGCTCTTGACAGGACACTGTCGATTAACTACTAACTACCACTTTCATAACCTGGGGATCTCTGATGATCCCACTTGCAGGGCCTGTATGGAGGACAATGAAACCTCCATACATGTTATTTGCACTTGCAGGGTGTCAGGTATAGAATGTTTGGGCCAGAAACCTTGGATCCATCAATTTTGGAAGCAATCCCGGCGGAGAAGTTGTGGGCGTTCTGTGCGGTGTTCGGCCTCAACAGAATCCTATAGCTTCATCTGCTTACAATAGCACCTCCTACCCGGAGACGTCTCGCCTTCGGGTGACAGTTTGTTCTCAAGGAGGGCACAGAGAACCCCTTGATCTAGGTGCTAGGAACCTATTTGCGGTACCCCTCTTTTTAATTATTATTATTACTAATTTGGTGTGCGTCTCACCAAATTAGCAACGTGAGACGATTAACTAATTCATACTGATGATGACTACTTTGTAATCGAAGTACGTATTTATAAAATACAAATAATTGATCGAAGAATTGAGGCCAATTTTGTAATTTAATTTCAAAAACCGCCTCTGATTATCTTAGATAATCTTTATAGGATTTAACTTAATTTACTTTTGTCCTCCTACCGAAAAGATAGGCTCATAAAATACTAAATACGATAACGAGGAATCCAACTTGCTTACAGTTGGATAATTCCGTACACCATTTCCCTCCTTCCATCTCAAAAACAATTGGTATAAAGATTATTAAAATAATCAAAGAAAACTCTAGGTTTTTTGAAGTTACAATTTCAAATTTTGATGATGACTGCCTTTGATGATGACAACCTTGTAGTCGAAAAACGTATTTATAAAATAGAAATAACTGTTCTAACAATAGGGAATATGCATGAAAATTTTTTTTCACTTGAATTGAAGCATGTTTACTTGACAAATATCAAGGTAAAATTACTTTTTAAAAACTTTAAAAATAAGCGAGATATGAATGATTGAAATTCCCGATTAGACAAAGAGGGTGACAGCTGTCTTGATATGTTATGTGACGTCATATTACACTTTTACCATTTAAAATACACCTAAAACTCCGTTTTTAGTATTTTTGCAAGAGACAGATAACAATCTTTAAAAGCTTATAGCTTCCTTGATATTTATCGGATTTTAATTTCGTTTTTAAATATTATTACAGTATTAACAGTATTTTCATATTCTGAAAATAAATGTGAAAAAAATTTTCATGCATATTCCCTATTGGGCAAAATTTGAAATTTAAAAACAATTGGATTCATAGTTTTCCCGGAACCTAACAAACTGAACTAGTGGAAAATTGAAACCTAACAAACTAGCATACACACGAGTTCTAGCAAAACTTCACCTGGGCTAGAAATCCGAGGTTCGATTCCTGGTTGACGAATTTATTTTTGCATATTAATATTTAATTAAGTCTGTCAGTCTATAAAAATTTACTACTGAACATTCAAATTCAGCGTGTTTCTTCCCTCAGGACAAACTTACTAACTTGTCAGCAGTGCTGCCAAATCAGAGAATTTTCCTCTAAATTTATTGGATTTATAATGTTGGAAGAGCTGATGATAAAAGTTTGGAAAACGCAAAACTTGGTATGAAATTAACAATTTTTAACACCAACGTCAAGTCCGTGCTGCTATATGGTTGCGAAACGTGTAAAGTATCACGTAAAATCACAAACAAACTCAGATGACCCGAAACAATTTCAAATGTAAATCTATGGCGCAAAACAAATGAAAGAGAAATACATCTACATCTTAAGATCCAAACACACCGTGGCTAAAAAGGTCAACGTAACGCACTTGATTGTCAACGTAAATAAAGGTCAACGTAACAAGAACAACCCAAAACCACCTGGCCGAAGAACAGTCCAGAAAGAAGAGGCCATTGGCAAAAGCTGGCAAGAGCTTACATTGATATCCCGCAATCGAGTCAGGTGGAGAAATACAATGTAGGCTCTATGTTCCTTCTAGAAATCCAGGAACTATATATATCATGTATCGAGTATAAGTAAAAATTTTGTATTCTGGACTTATTTAAATCCACTAAATTTAGGTGAAAATCCTCCAATCTAACAGTACTTAGGAAAATAGCGCCACAATCTAAGTTCCTTAGTATCTGTCAAGGGTCCTGGCAAAAAACTAACTAGATATATTTAGTAACTTGCCTAGTTTACTGAGGACTTGGTTTGTTCTGAACACCTCAAAATTCCTTTCGAAGATTATTGTATCTTTTCGTTTAGATATTACTAACTAAATTAAATCTGGTGTATCAAAAAATACAACCAATAGAAGGGTTGCCCTTTTAAACATAAACTCAGATCAATAAGATTTCTTTTGGTACAGATCCCTAATAGCAAAATACTAGAAACTTTTTAAGTTATTTAAAAACCACGCTAATAACGAATAAATTATTGTAAATCACAAAAGAATGCGCTACTGTACACAAATACACACACACACACTCTATACTGTTGTTTATTCATTCTCTATGGTATAAAATATCTGTGATAATAACAATACTAACACCATCTAGTTAATTTGCTGTTCATTGACCCATCTATTCTCAAAATACATTGATTTAAAAAAAAAACTAACTCATCATATTAATAAAAACAATTTTACACTTAAAATTGATCGAAATTCGGAAATCAATCAAATTCAAATCAATGAAATCGTTCATAAATTTCGATATTAGACAAGCTTGACAATCATTAAATTAAAAAAAATATTGAAAATAACAAAGAATTGAAAAATTTCAATGATTTATGAATAAAATTCACTGAAATTAAACGCAATTTAACCAAAAAGTTTAATGTCACAAATTTTAAAAAACAAACTATATCCACTATCGACGAATACATCACATTTTCGCTGTGACACAAGCATGTCAAATAATTTCAATCCTCTTGTTCTCAAATCAATTTCAAAACAAATTATAAAATACATATAAAAAATAAAAACAACAAAAATTTCTTTTCGACGAAAATGCGTAATGTATCCGTCAAAGTAGAAAACACCAAATTTTAATGACACAATATCACAGAAAAATGAAAACACTTACCTTCATCATATTCTTCTATATAATTCGATACGTCTGTAAAAATAAAAAGAAATTGATTTTAATGTCATTTGAAATTGTAATGTCAGATAACTTGCAACATTGCACAAAATTTTCAAGATACTCACCCGCCATGTTGAACACTCATTAAAACACTATATATAATATATATACCAACTGTACACGTGATTGGTTGGAAAATAACCGTATCGAATAAATATAACGTAATTAGTATTTTAAGTTGTTTTTTTTGTTTTAAATAATAATATGCTTTCTTTGACAAAAGTCAAAAATTATTTTAAATTTTTTTTCTGTATTTAATTTAAATTTACAAAAAAATTACACATTTAGATTAGTACCTATGCCGCCGAATAAATGTTGTAAACATAGTGTGTTGACCAAACATTTTCATTTCTATTTTTAAACATTTATTTTTCTCTTATTTATTTGTTTACCAAGAAGCACAATTAAAAATAAAAATGTGATTAGAAGTATGTGAATACCTTTTATTATCTTTTTCTATATCTCATGATTTTTCATTTTGATTTAAGATATTTTAGACGATACGATATTTTCATCTTCGAAAACATGTTAGTGTTTAATAGATGTATTAAGCACGAATTTTTATTCGAACTCAATTGAATATTTAATTAAAAACAATTTTCGACTTATTTAAAATTGTACGTAAATAAAAGAAAAAAATAACTATAAATTTGATGAAAAATGTAATGTATGACGTGACATCTGTTAAGTTTATTTGAAAGCTTCATATTCAAATTTTTATTTATGTCGAGTTTTATTAAAGGATTAAAAATGATTAAAAAACGTATCTAAAAAAACTTGACAGAGATTTTGTATAATTTTTTCTTTTAATTTACGAAAAATTACATACTATGATGTCTTAAATAAAAAAAGATTAAATGTATGTGAATACCTTTTAGTATATCCAAAGAATACAAGATTCTTTGGAAGATCTCCTGATTATCATTTTGTGTATATTGTATTAGTTGATTTTGATGTACAGTCTTTGAACACATGGTTTTGTTTAATCAATGTATTAAGCACGAATGTTATTCTCATGAAGAATAGATATATTAGGACATAGACACTAAACAAGGATACATATCTCCATGTAAACAAATAATTGGCAAAAAAAGGATGTCAGTAGTGATCCTTCGGCACCGGAAACAGAAGAGAGAGTATAAGGCGCGAGTTTTAATTGAAAAACATTACGCATTTGTAGTATTATAAAAATTATTTCCAGCCAAAGTATTTTTCCAATAAAATATTTTTTTAAAATAAATGATAAGTTATTTCAATTTTTCAATAAGGAATTAGTTGAAGTTGAAGTGATAGTTAAACTTCGCAAAATAATTACATTAAAAAAAAAAACATCAAATAATTAAATAGTAACCTGTAATGTTGGAATTGTAAAAATGAAAATAAATTATTGAATCAGATATTAAATTAAACTTTTATTTATTAATAATAATGCTGAAAATTAATATTTAATATAATGTCATACAATTTAATTAATTTTGTGAATATTTATACTCGCTTTTGGCACTTTAAAAAGTCCTGGTTTTTTAAACCCAATTGATCCCGTTGCTTATTGTCACAAGCACTACCACTTTTACAATTGTCTACTGCACATACTCTTCCCATTTTAAATGCTTTTAAACAGTTTTTTATTTAATAAATTTTTTTTTACCAAATTGCATACTTCGAAATAATCACTTCGAAATAAAACTAGTTACTTTTGGTTACATCATTTCTATTTATTATACTATACCGTACGTTTAGTTTACACCTTCGCATAGCAGATCTCCCACGAGTATGAGAGTACATATATATACATTAAGACCTCCTTCTCATACACATTGCTTAATGTATGTAAACTAAACGTACGGTATTTCACTTTGGTACGGATGAGTTCCTATCAAAAACTAACGACCCTAGTGGCATAAAAAGTAAATATAACTTCTACCATTTCGTTGCCATATTTTGTCAATTTTCCCGTTTGAGTTAGATCTCCTTTATATAGTCTCCATGTATTAGGAAATCGAACGTAATGTTAAATAAACGTCCATGAATTGGTGTAACTATCTTTTATCAGTAGGAGTCACTGGTGTCAGTGGTGTACGAAATTTAAATATTTAAATGTAGGCGCCAAGAAATCACTTTCACATTCAGCTTATAAGAAATCATAGTTTTATAGATAATAAAAAATTGTTTTTGATTATCAAGTAAATATTAATAATTAATAATCTGCAATAAATAAAAATATGAAGAATCATAGTGATAATTTTGCAATTAATAATAATCATATACAAATACTCGTATATGTTTACAATAACTGACATATATTAGATAAAGAAAGAAGATGACAAAACCGGTAATCACAGACCATATTCCTTTCGTAAATGCAGACACGCATTCCTAACCTTAAACAACGTTTCACTCATAGATATATAAGAGTATAAATTAACGATAAGATATAGCACTGTAGTGAAAAGTCCGAAAGTCTCCCTTAAATCTCGGCCTTGCGCACTACCGTGCTCTAGATCTATGCTTTCACTGTACAACATCGTCCCATTTTTTCAAATTTATAAAATTAAACAATTTTTATACTTACAATTTTTATTTGTAAGATGTGATAACCGTTGATTTTAATATGTAATAAAATGTGGCGAAAATAATAACTATGATCTTTCACGTTTTTGAGGACGCAAAAATAGACGAATTGCCTATGTCGTTCGATCTCCTATTTGTCTATTCTTCATGGTTATTCTAATTAAATATTTTCGACTTGTTATTTAAAATTGTACGTAAATAAATTAAATAAAAAATATCTCTAAATAAAATCTATTCTTAACGAGCCATCTGTTGAGTATTGTTCAAAGTTTATGGATTTTTAATTTCAATTTGATTGCCAAATTTTTTTATTATTTGAAATCTTGAGTCCAAGAAACAACGACATAGCTTCTTGGGTATCTATGAGACTTTCAATCCCAAGTAATTTGAGTATTCTACGATCTCCTATAATGAATGAGCATTTTGTAAGCACCTACAGAAACAACGAGCCGAGATTCAGAATTCCCATCCATGCGAGATAACTCCTTGAGTGTATTGGGCGCTTACACGCTTTTAAGCGCAATTTATTGGCGTTTGTATTGGCTTATGGACGCTTACGTTGCTCTCAAAAATGCCGTTCGTTTCGGCATTATAGGTACGTGTAAGCGTCAGTTAGAATCAATTGTCAATATGGCGGATTAAAACAGTTTAGCTGTTTTTCAAGCAATATAATGTTTGTTTGAAATAGTTAAAAATGATATTAACGATAGTGGTGGTGAAGTTTTGGGGAGGGGAAATATGATAGATAAATAAATGAACGCTTATACAGTATTCGTTTTGGGAGTTAGTACGATTCAGCACTCATGCTTTTGCTGCCCTACCTCGATGGATAAAGCGTCTGTGAGCGCGGTATCTATCGTTTGAATTCAACCATTACTAAAAACACCGCTGAAAGCGTGTAAGCGCCCAAAACGAAAACACCCTAAGAATAATAACTCAATAGTCGTGTTCAGAACAACTAAGTCCTTAAAGTTACCAAGTATATCTATTTTAGTTTTTTGCCAGGACACTTGACAGATATTAAGCAACTCAGCTTTAACGCCATTTTGATTAATGGAGGCTACCAAATTGGAAATTTTTTCCTAAATTTAGTGGATTTCATAAACTAGAAAAGCTAGATCATTTATTCTTGGGATTGTTGTATTTTTCTATTTTGATATTAAAGTTGAATATAACGAATCAGAATACTAAATTTAGGGGAAAATCTCCAAATTTGGTAACACTGCTGACAAGTTAGAAGTGTTACTTAGACCATATATATAATACTCAAGTTTTACATATATACTTTAGACTGATTGACTTACTTAGTTTTCTAAGGACCAATACTCTAACCTCCAAACTAAGGACTTAGTTGTTCTGGACGCGACCATCATAAACCTTACTAAAATACCGCAAGTCTGCCAACTACTAACTCTTAGACCATATATTTTATACTGCAAATGTGATTTAACAGCTTGGCCAAATCTGCTGACACTTGACCAGACTTTTATAAATTGGATTAAAAATGGACATAGACAAATAATAAATAAATAAAATACAACATTTTATTTGTATTATAATTTTTTTTTTGTTGAATAATATATTTGACTAGATTAATTCCCAGAAATTAAACATTGACAAATTTGAATAATGCTTAGGACAAGAAAAAAATTAAAATTAAATAAAAACATCAAATTAAAAAATAATAAAAGTACGATAATAATAATTCTCCCTTTTTTTCTTCTTTAAAATCTAAAAACAGTTACCTACTTATTACATACGGAATAAAAAAATAATGTTATTGTGTGATAGTCCAGCAAATTAAGCCTTATTTTTAACCATTGATACAGTCAATTGTAAAGTTTTAGTCGCAGCAGATTACATGAAAACATGGTTCGTTAGGTTTCACATCAAAGTTGTGGGATTTGAGACGAAACTTGATAGATAAGTAGAATTGAGAAGTTTCCGAAAAGATCGGCCTAAACAACTTTCCAGTATAACTATGTACTCGAAAATGCTTTCTTATCGAGACGTCTACGTACACCAATAAAAATTATTTCATAATTGTGGTTGTTGCATCGATTTCATCGAGAAAACGTAACGAGTCAACATGTTTTTTTAGCCTTTTCCAACGTTTTTTCTAAATTTAAGATGAAACAGAAGTGACGTAATATCCAGGATAAAAAAATATATCGATTTGTTATAACTTGGTCCAACCAATAAGAACTCGAATTCAAATTTCGTTATTTTCCCGCCTTTCACAAATATGTCATGATGTTATTTGGTGTACGCAGGCATAAGTAAAATCTGACTTAAACAGCGCTATTTTACGAATTGTATCTTTTTCTGTACCATGTACAGAGTGTGTATGAGAGTTATCAATAATTCTATTAATAGCTTGCTCAGATTGACGACTGATTTTCAAAGTATATTTGAATTCGAATACAAATTTTTGTATCTTCGAAAAGTTGTTTATTATAATAACATCGATAATTTCTGAAAATTAGGAATAGTTAGTGTGTGTGTGTGACACCCTGTATATAGTCTACTACATATTGTATCAATGTAAAGTGGGCTTTAAGTTACACGAATTAAGAACAAATCATAATATCGTGAACCGGCACGACGGTTTAACTCTATGCATTAACAATGATATATATATATATTAAGTAGCCCATAGACATTCAATATTTTTGTTTGTGTTCACTGTTCCATGTTGTTTGAACATTGAACACCAAATTATCCGCACAATATTCAATATTTTTTTCTAAAATTGTACAAAATATTAAGTCAAAAGTGGGAAACCCGTAATATCAAATCCATTCAGTTTTCGAAAAAATGTTTTAAACAAAAGTTGTTAGTTTTTTTATAACGAACAAATTTTATTCGAAACATTTTTTTTGGAAACCTAATGGATTCGATATAAACCGGTAGAAATGAAACTATTTTTTTCAGTAGCTGAAAGACTTGTACTATGGGCAACAGAATTTGTGTCCTTTTTTCCAAAATTGTTTAGTCATTTTTCCAAAAACCGATTGAATAAGACACAAAATGACTACATAATTTTAAACAAAAGGCACTTCTTCTGTGTGACCATACATATATGTAATACTCCGATATGGACAGTCCCTATAAATGGAAGCTGTTCCGACAAAGAGAGGCAGATAAAGTCTTTAGCTCTCTATCCTCCGAGCGACCAATTCTGTTCTGCGCATTTTTGAGAATTTCCAGGCATACGCAGCGGCAACGTAATGTTGGGACATTCTTTCCTATACCAACTGTCAGATGCCTAAAGAACAGTGCATCATATATGATGTAAAAAATCAGATCTCAACAGATTTTTATCACGTCCATGTACAGTGTTTCAGTTTCTTCAATGTTGGTGTCACTAATGTTCAAGTAAAATGAACAACAGATAAAAATATTGAACCTCTATGGACCGCTTTATTCGCTGTGTGTACATATGAAAATATCTAACATCACTAGTGATTCTAGTATTTTTTTTCTCTTAAAATAAACAATAAAATGGAAGATAAGGAATGATTTAAAGGATATTTTTTGTTTTAATAAACCCTACTTCATTTTTTTCCCTCTGTATATTCGTTTACATTAAAATTTTTGAAAATGTTTTTTAGAACCATGCACAGATAAAAATAGCACACGTGTGATGCTAGTTGTTTTCAACGATGCTCTACATTTAAAAATATGGTATTTTAAACTAAACAGATCAAAAAAATTGAATCACCCTTGATTTAGATAATAATATTAACAATTCTATGTATTATAAATATAGGGTGGGAAATTTTTTGGCTTCTTTTTACACCCTGTATAAGTATTGTAAGTTTAGTCTCAAGTTCGTAATGATTGAAAATATTGTTCGGAGAAAATAATTGTTGGTGTAGGTGTTCATAAATTGACCTATTTACAGTATAACTCCTGTTCGGATCGGTTTGAGGGAAAAAGATGCCGTATTCAAGTTATTTTTGCAGCAGTAAACATTGGAAAACTCTCTTTCAGGACTGATTATTTGTGAAAGAGAAAACTTTTAGCCGAGAAAATCGACAGTTTGTTTCCATTCTTCATCAGTATACACAAATTTATCCAATTTTCCGAATCTGGTTCGGTCCCAATTAATCCGAATAATAAGTTTTACTATAGTTCATTTCTGCATGTCCCTCTGTCTGCCTGTTATCACGATAACCCAAAAACGAAGACAATTTAAATGACTTCAAATTCGTCTCTTTAGCTACTGATCTTTTTTTTGTATCGTTGGAGAAACAACGGTTCTTAAATTTCCCCATAAACTTGTTAAATGGTGGCGATCGAAATGGTGCTATGAAATTACTCGTATTCTTAATAGTAGTCTTATCCTGGAGGAAATAAATGATCTCTTAATCAATTCAATTATTTTCATCAAAATCCTATAACAAGTAAATCATGTCTCGGAAACTATCCGTTAAATCATCAAATCAGCTGAACAAGTTGAAAATTATACGATTTTTGAAACAGCCTATTTTTTATATGATATAGGCAACAATAATTACACGTAATTATGTTCTAAAACAATTGTAATTCTATGTTTTCTCGTACTCAAGGTCTGCTTGTCTCTTATTCCCCTCTATTAAGTCTGTTCCCCTCTATTATGATTTCCCCTTTATTGTAACAAAAAATTTCAGATACGTTGCTAAAGAAGATTCACTTCAAAAATGATTCTTTTTCTTTTAAATTTGATCTGTGTAGTTAAAATTTAAGAATTATATACGACATTTATGTTGTTTTAAGTGAGCGATGATAAACAGACGATACGGATTAAAATACAGGGCTGTAATCAGAAAATAAAATCTAAACGTTCACAAATTCACGATGCAAAAATGTCCCCTAATTTTGAACGTCCCATTTTTAATATCGAAACTTTCCTGTAAATGTTATTAACTTAAAACAATGTTTGAATGCCGGTTTGCTCATTGCTCACTTAAAACGCCATATTTTACAATTTCCCAATTATACATTAAATATTGATTAAATAATCGAACGTTTAACATTTTTTCACATTTTTTTTTTAAATTTCTTTCTCTTATTTCCTTCAGTAACATAACAGTTTCCATGTTTTTGGCAATAAAGAAGAAATTAGTTAAAAATTTATCAGTTTGAACAAAAAATATGGATCGAATTTTTCTCATTTAGTTTTATCGTTTAAAGCACAGAGATGCGCGGATTTTATAAGAAATATTCATTTCGCAGATTCAAATACAGTAGAATTCCAATTATCCGAACTCGAACTATCTGAATTTCTTTGAGGATAAAAAAGACCGGTTTTTGCAAGCAGCGAGTATTTGGAACCTCTTTCAGGATCGATTATCTCCTTATCCCCCTTTCAGGATCGAAATTCGGTATGACAGACCCTTCCCTATCGAAAGTGTCCTCATTCCGTTATAGAGATGGCGCGTTTTTTTTTTAATTTTACTTATCGTAACGTGACTTGACATATCAGTTTGACACAGAGAATTGATCGGTTTAAAATACTATCGATATAACAGGTATTCTCGACAATTTCTAGCCTGTTATTCCAAAGAGAGTTATGACAGATACGCTTGGTAGAGAAGGGTTTGTCATACCAAACTTTTCTAAAAGATCGTAAAATTTTCTATGAATACCGAAAAAATTCTTTAACTTTCGCAATAACAGTAAAATATTTTTTTAATGACAATTAAAAATGCTAGTTATAGTCGCGTTGACCAATCAGAAGCTAGAATTGCTTACCATCGTATATGTCGACGACAATCAACGATGAAATTAAAAAGTTTTAATATTGTTCCGTAACGGCAAGCTCGGGTAGATACGTAGATTATCGGCGAACTTCGTCAAATATTTCAAAAATTGTAAATAATCAACGAGCATAATGTCAGTTTTGAAGAATTCAATTCATTTCAATTCAGTTTTATGATTATAAATTTGATAAAATACTTAAAATTAAAAACAATTCAAAATAAATTATTTAAGGTTGGTTGTCAATAGTTTGTCTTCCTGATGTACCTTCACGCGACTCAATTGTATACAAGTTGACTTGTCTATGGAGTTTGTCGTTGCCGCCTGACGTTCGCGTTTTTCGCTACATACAGTGTCGGACTGGCCGATCCTAGGGGAGTTTCGGGCCCTTGGTCATAATGCCACCCGGGCCCTTTAGGTCCAGCCCGACCCTGACTTCATGCCCCTTCTTAATGGAGCTCTAGCTTAATTTAGTTGAAAATATTTACGACAGACTTTGGCCCATCCATCCCGCGTTTACTTCGATTTTATGCCTTATAACCGTCAATTCTCTCACAACATTTTTTAAATCCGTAATAACGGTACTACATTTTAAGTCACGGATTCTCGAACCAAAGCACCAATTTTTAAACTACCAACTTAAAACAAACAATAAAAACTATTAAGTTACCAAAACATTCACTAACTAATCATAAAATTTGATTTTGGCATAAAACGACATATTTTAACAAATGTCTCAAATTTACCTTACAAAATAAATTCCACTTTCTAATAAATATATTTAAAATATGATGATTTTATTTTTTGAAAATAGTTATTTCACTTTACTTCATACAATTTTCTCTGTGTATTTCGATAAAAAATATTTTCGATTACAGAAAAATATGATTTCTTTTTAAAATTTTTAATTTACATTCATTCTCGAAATGCAACATAAAGATAGTCTTAATAATATGAAATATACTGTTTTGTTTATTCAACCGAAGTCTATCATATGTACCGGTAAATATTGGTATCTTTCTCATTTTATGTAAGAAAGACAAAGATGTTCAGATGCGATATATACAAGCGCGGATCTAGAGTTAAAGTTGAATTAAACTTATATCAAATCAACCATGATTATCAATAGCCAATTAGAAAATATTTGTTACTCATGAGTTGAGAGATTGATAAACAATAGCATTTTTAATAGTGAAGTAATAAAATACGTAACACTCTAGATTTCATTCCCACCATTTAATTATCTCAATGTAAGATTTGAGTAAGAAGCAATAAAATTATAATTAAAAAAAGAAATTCTATTTGTTGTTTTTTAGGGGGGGGAGGGTCATGACACCCCATGACCACACCTCTGGATCCGCGCTTGGATATAATCCGATAGATATTGATTGAATAAACAAAAATCTATAATTAGTATATGATTATTCTGTTGAATTTTAAAACTATTTCAAATTCATTGTGATTAAATCACAGTCTAGAAAATCTCCAAGCTCCAAAGAAAAATTTATTAACAAAAATAGGTAATTTTTTGAAGTCAAAGCGATTATATATTGTTAAGGATAAACATGAAAGAAATTAAAGCGTAAAATCGATTGAATTGACAACCAATCAGAACAAATACTGACTGTTGTACTATGGGCCACTAAAATAGCGCTCATTTTTCAAAATTATTTAGTTGATTTGTACCTCAATCCATCGGTTTTTTGTGAAAATGTTTCGATAAGTATATTTATAATCGATGTCTCATCTTTTCTGTCACTGTCCAGCTCTTGTCATGAGGAGATGGACTCATCTGAGTCAGCCTGTCTTTGACGACCTCTCCAATCTCAAGTCCGTTGACGTCAAGACACTCCGCTGTTCTTAAACAGCTCCAAATGGTTCAAGGAGTAGTGGCCGGGGATGGGCCAACCCAATTCATTTAGGGGTGTCTTTTACAGACCCTGTGTCTGTTATATATAGAAAAATAGATTTATTGGCTGCCAATTCATTTCGTTTTAGACCTCATATTTTCTTTTGTGTTTATTTTTTAACAACATTAAAACTGGATTTAATTTATTTGGAAATCGAATAATATTTTCTGTTGAAATAGTTTCAAATTCAGGAATTACAATAAAATTAAAAAAATTGTGAATAAATTAAATAATATTTTAAGTGTTAAATAATATTCGATGAAACATTTCAAACAAAAAAAATCGATAGTAATGTTTATTTTAGGGAATTATCGTAATCTTGCTCCAAAGAAAAGGAATTGCAAAACTGCGTTTGTATCAATGTCATATTCACGAGCTCGTTTAAAACAAGTTCCTGGCTTGTAATTAAAAAATAACTCAGTAACGACTTAAAAGGCATACTATCACTTCCCTTGTAAGAAAAATGGCCTCATTTGACTCACTTCTTTTGGGTCTGTCCATAAACCACGTAACGCGTTTTCAGTACTTCTTTTAACTCCCTCATCCAATGACACCATGCAGAGATTTAATTCCAACCCCTTACTTGTTTTGTCATACGTAATTTTTTAAACCAATATAATTTTTAAAATAACAAAATGATAAAGATAAATAATAACAGCAGCTTTTCTATTGATTAAATTTGCTTAAGCTTTTATTCGGTAATAAATTAATAAGAAATATATCAATCACATTTCGTCAGGCTTTGAACCACGTCAGTTTTGTTTATTAAGGTATTAACTTAGGTATCTTCTACGATAAGTTCTTAGGTATTATTTAGGTTACGTAACACGAAGTTACGTGTAACCTCTCCCATATAACATGACATAACTAAGGGTCATTGACCTCTATACTATGGATAGCTGATACTTATGAAAAAAGTTCAAAATATAGAATTAGACTGTGTGGAAGACAGCGCCTAACAATACTGAAGTGAGAACTAAATTTAACGAAACATGATATGGGCACGCAAGCGCATTGAGCTGCATTTTAGTTCCTCCTTTAGTATAGAGTGGCGATGTGTATATTCTTAAAGTGCTAATGGCTAACTTTAGTATCAGCTATCCATATATAGAGGTCAGTGCAAAAGGTGTATTCGTTTTAGGCGTTTACATGTTTTCAGCGCCATCAAGCGTAGTTTTTTGTGTTCATCATGACACTGTGTATGAGTTGGTTGAGTTCCTCTATTGAGGTAAGGTATAAAAAGCGTAAGCGCCAAATCATACTAACTTTCAAAATGAACACTGTACAAGCGTTTGCTTATTTATCTGTCATGCGCACCGGTTTTTTAGTGTATTTCATTGCATTTTTTTAATTTTTCGAATGTTTTAAGTCATTTATTTTCTGAATAAACAAAAAAACCCACATAACATACAAAATCTTATTAGAAAAAAACCTACATTACCGATATACTTTATCAAGTTGTCAATTTAGGGGTTTTTGGTTTGATTTTAGGAGCTTTTGAAGTCACTCAAACAAACATTCTATTGCTCGAAAAGCAGCTTAACTAATTTCACCCGACATATTGAATATTGATGCAAAATTAACGGCATTTTCAAGTGTAACATAAGCGTTCATAAGCCAAAATGAACACCAATAAATTACGCTTATAAGTGTGAGCGCTGAAAGCGTCCAAAACGAATACATCCAAAATAAAATACCCTCTCCCACTCGTAAAAAATGTTACGTGGTTTAAAAAGACAGCCCCTTTTCTCGAACAATATTACTATCGAATTTCTTCTTTGGAATAAAAAATAAAGAGGTTTGTTTCATTCGACGACTGTAAAATAATTTAAGTGTTCCTTCGTTTTCAAATAATAGGCCGTTGATTAAGAAATATCAAATGAAAAATTATTATTTGTTTTTAATAATTAAAACTAAAAAGATTTTTGTTGTTTTAACTGTTAATTATTGTGTATAACAGCTATTTTTGTTTTTAACAAGTAGTTAACTAGGATTATGACTGTCAAAGACCATCCACTAAAACAAATTTAATTGGTGATCGACACATTGGACATTCCGACAATTGTTTGGTACAATTTGTACAAAACCCTCTGCAAAAAAAATCAAATAATATTATGTCAGATTCTATAATTTATATACAGGGAGACAAAGATTTTAATCTGAAAAATTGTATAGGCAATAGATCTCCCAAAAATATGAAGAAAAGTTCATATGAAATTGGATATGTTTTCAAGCTTCATTTTCGAGATAGAGGTTATTAAGGTAGTTCCAGCACTGTCTTATATAATCAGGACAAAAAAAAACGGTTTGATAGAACAAATACATATACACACATACACAACACATAGATATATTCACTATTCATATATACAAATTAATGTAATTTTGAAGTAAAAATAATTTTAAACTTTTATATTTCGAAA
The DNA here is from genome assembly GCA_963920215.1 of Nineta flava. Taxonomy (NCBI): domain Eukaryota; kingdom Metazoa; phylum Arthropoda; class Insecta; order Neuroptera; family Chrysopidae; genus Nineta; species Nineta flava. The sequence goes on from OY986041.1 coordinate 126,989,731, forward strand.
ACAAAAAGGTAAAACGCAATTTAAAAAAAAAATTTATTTAATAAATATTTATCTTTACTATCCATTTTTTTTTTAAATTCTGTCGAGTATTTTTGTCAAGTATAAGTGATGTGGCTACCCAACTACCTTAATAGAATGTATATGCTAATAAAAAGAATACATACCGATGATTACATGGTGATAGTCGTACCGATGCTTTTTGATCAAAACATAGCGTACATGAATCTTCGTTCACACTAAATCGTCGTAATTGTTCTAAGAAAACATGACGTGGCACAACTCGTTTATCTTCAGCCTTTAAACTACAATTCTCATTGAATGTGTTAAATTGTGTTGGTGGTGGATGGAGAAATGGTTCAGCACCAAAATTAAAACGACATTGTTGAAATGACATAAAACTTGCAGCCGCAAAAAATCCAGATCTTAAAATGTAGAAAAAAAACATAATGGCATGTGGCAGTAAATATGTATAGAAACCCTTAGTGGACTTCCTGAATCTTCCTGAAAGTTCCCTAAATGCAATATTAAAAAGATTTTAGAACTCAGTATGAAGCACATAACGGTGTTCGTTACTCAAAGTTGCGATCGAAAGATCGAAATGGTATTAAGAAATTACCAAATTTTTTTCCCGATTATTCCCTGACTGCGGGAAAAAATACCTCGGCTATTTTAATGCAAAATGAGATGACATCTTTCGGAAAGTATTCGTTAGATTATCAAACCAACTGGATTTTTGTTGTTTTTCTTCCTGATTTGAATGCACTATACAAAATAAATTGGACCCAAAAACAGGAAAATCATGTTTATTAGACTATTTGATAGTGGTTTAGGAGATATTCTCTGAAATCGTATAAGATCCAAAAAACATGAGTATCATGTTCATTAGACGAGTTGGTTAGCGGTTTACGAGATATCCTCTGAAAACATACAGGGGGTAAAAATAATTAATAACTAGTCTGGAGAGAAAAGAGATTGATGCTTATCACTTCTGTGTTCAGGCGGCGGAAATAACGGGGTATCTACTATGCAGCTGCGAGGCTGTCTCCCGTAAAAAACTGAGCTTCCTAGGGGAGCTTACCAAGTTAAGTGAGGCAACTTAACCCAGGTAAAATCCTAGGTTTCATCAAAGATCTGGACCTGGTCTGGGGAATGTCACAATAAATTTTTTCAGGTCACAGTGACGAAAGGCTTTCCCTCGGGTCCCACTAATCGTATCTTATCTTTTATCTAATCAATTCAATTATTTTCAGAAATTTTGCAGAGTTTCAAGGTTTTCCAGATCGCTTACCATTTTACTTCAAGGAAAATCTTCGGGCAATCGTTAAGGACTCACACTTTGTTTAGGACAATTGAAATAATAGGATAATTTTTATAAACCTTTAAAATCAAGAACTCCGTTCCCTTTATTAATTTGGGATTGAAGGTTTCGGTAATTAGTAAAAGGAAATATTATGTTAAAAGAGATTCACTTTACACCTTATAAATCCCACTTCTTTGTACTAATAGTTCTCACAGCAAGTCAGACGAATTATAAGGTGTATAAATATTATATTTGGAATATTTTCATAAATTTAAATTCTGTCATTCCATGAATGGAGCATAGTTAACATTTTTTTTTAAATCCAGGAAATCTTATAATAAATAAAAATAATAAAACCTCTCAATTGAACTTACTTTGCATTATTAAAAACTTGGGTACATGGAGGTAACGCTTCACCATTTATATAAAATGTGACTTGAAACATATTTAAATCAAGTAAACATCCAAGAATATCGCCTGGTTTCCAGCATGAAAATTCTTGTGGTTCAGATTTTGCATTATGCCAAATAAGACGTCGACATCCATCATACGCAATGGAATAAGCATCATCTCCAATACCATACCCTTCCTAAAAATTAACAAGTTCAGATAAAATTATCTAAAACTAAGAATTTTCCATTCGGATAGACATTTTGGAAATGCTTGGCTAGCGCGTTTTCTTACTTTCACAACCGATGACACTTAGGGGATAGTGGTAGTAGTAGTAGTAGTGGAGGGGAGGTCAAAGCCAGACTGGTAGGCCTTTTTTACCGACCTCTACTAAACCCATCCCCTTAACTTCTTCTATTCTCAACCAGCCTGGTTCGATTCCTCTAGCCTTGTGTTCGTTAGCGAACCTACCTGTCCTATTTGCGAATGACAGGACAGAGCTCAACTTTAGTTGTTTAACCTCAGATTCCCCCATTTCGGTTGAGCCGAAGGCAAGATATCTTATTCTGACTCTGTAGGGACATTCTGTCACCTCAGATTCCCCCATTTCGGTTGAGCCGAAGGCAATATATCTTATTCTGGCTCTGTAGGGACATTCTGTCAGAAAGTGGAAGGAATTATCATCTAACCCGTTACAATCTGGACAGATCGCACTGTCCTTCAACCTCATGAGGGATAGATGCCTTTTGAGCCTCAATAAGCCAGGTTGATCTTGCGGCATTGTACCCAGCTATCATTTATTAAGCTTGTTTGCAGCCTGCTGTATCTTTCCATTTCCCTTAAAGGGTAATACAATCCCATACCGAAGTCAATTTCCCAAATCGTATCTTCCCTTTGTTAGATAGTTTCACTAATTCACAGCGAGATAACGAGTATAATTATTTGGTTATTCAAATTGTTGCACGCTCTCGGTAGACAACTTCCAATAAGCTATTGGAAGTAGTGTGTTGTGTCTGTAGTGTGTTCATATTTAGTCATGCGCGACTGCATCCAAAACTGTTTTTAAATTTTATATTGTAATATTGTTATTCAAGTGGGAATCAAATATGTGAATTCTATATGACGTTATGTTAGGTGAATGCATATGAGAAAAGGGCATTTAATCATTTTCATTTTAAATACGTTCAAAAAGGTATTTTACTCATCCCTGATTGAGATAAATATCGATTATAATACGTACATGATTTAAGAAACTGCTATTTTTTGTTGCCCATCCAATTTGCATAACACCTGGTGTTACAATTAATGCTTCATAGTACCAAACACCTTCATCAGCCTGCGCTGTACATCGTACACTTTCAAATGAATATGCATCACAACGCGCCTCCAAGCCATCTGGTGATATTTTTAGATATTCACTAACATCGGATGTATTTAACATAGCATTTATGCACGCCATATCCACTAATTCGTATGAGTATTGACGTCCTTCTGTTAAAACTGTACAAAACCAATACATTAATCTCAAAATAAACTGAGGTTTTACTGTAGATGTCTTAACTTAAACCTAAATTACTAAAGTAAGCTCAAGCTATGTAGTTCATCCATATAAACAGACGAAACGCATGATCAGACCACATGAGCTTCTCCCATGTGTTGGCAATGGCCAGGAGCTTGCTTATCAGGTCTTCCTGAAGGTTAATATATTTGGGGGGAGATGCACCGAATATCTTATATCTGTGTCACCAAACTGGGTTCAGTTATAGTGACACAGGCACCAAATTAGCAACAAGCAACATATCTCTGAATCCATATCCCAGAGATAGTTACGATTAGCTAATTCATACTGATGATGACTACATTGTAGTCGAAATACGTATTTATAAAATACAAACAAATGTTCTAGGAATAGGGGCAAAATTTGAAATATAATTTCAAAAAAACCTAGAGTTCTCTTTGATTATTTTAATAATCTTTATTAACATACGTTCTGGTTTATGTAGCCTCTACATAGGTTCTCACGGACGCAAGCCAGTATGGCGTAGACTTCTACTTGAAAGACTGGCATATTTCCCCAAGTTGAGGCTTATGTTTGCTTTGGGTCTTTCACCGTAGATCCCCGCCCTGGCCCCTTCTTCAGCTATCATTTTTGTGATCTATCATTTCGATTGTTTTTATATATATTTATTTTTAGTTTTTATTGTTATATTGGTTCTTGTTATTATTTTTATTCATTTTATTCATATTCATAACAAAGTAAAACGATTGAACGAAGTTTGGCTCGATGGACTGTGAAGCTTGAGTTTACTATAACTGAATATTGGATCATTGGGATTAAGGTTAAAATGTTGTTTTAGAAATATAGACACTATGCAGGGAAGCCAAATCAGGGTGGCAATCGAAATGGTGTTATGAAATTCCCTGATTATTCTCAGACTGCAGGAAACATTCTCTGAATAAGAAAAACGAGATGACCTATTAGTTACCCCTCACCGAGACTAAAGTTCTTCGACAATCAAAGAGCTGTTATTTAACAAAAATAACCCATTTGTTGGCCAATTAAATGAATACGATTTTATTAATATAGAATTTCCTAAAAAAAATAATAGAGGCGCACAATTCACAAAGATACTTCGTTTTGAAGTAGAAAATCTTGTGCGGCATACTTTGTCAGTCGTTGTTGGCAAGTTTTACTGTTTTATAGTAGATACAAATTTACTTACAGAGATTATCAAGGCACCATTGAGCACAAAAACCAACTTGACGTTTAACATAATCAGTTTCATCCCGCCATTTTTCAAGTAATATTAATGGATTTGTTTGTTCTTGTTCTAAACGTCTTTTAATTGCTGCTTTATTTTCACTTGTTTGTGCAAATTTTTCCAATGATATCATTGAAAATAGGATAACATGTGGATCCATTTCTTCATTCTTAAAAAGAAATTCTACTTTAAGGGGAAAATCAACTTTATGAGGACAACAAAAATCGAATTTCTGTTTTATAAATCGACAGATAAATCATTCAAAAATAATTTCTTAAAAAATAAAAGGCAAGGTATAGTAGGCTTATGTAATTTTTATCCCTAAAATTTCAGGATTTTTCCCGCTTTTCCCAGTGATATATTCAGAATAAAGGACTCCGCATTCTATCGATTAAAGCTATTTCGGTTAATTTAATAGATTAAAACTAAATCTTTTTTTGTTGGGTTCATATAAAAAAATTGGAGATAGAAATTCGCACATTTCCAAACCCTGGGGTTTTTGAATCTAAATTTATAAGCAAAATATGGGGATTGGGATTTCTTTACGGCTTAAACATTTAAAAAAGGCTATCAATTATAAAAGATGAATTAAGGGTTTTTTGAGAGCATTTAGAAAAGCTTTTAGAGAGATATTATTGTAGGAGTTGGGAACCCTCAGAAAAAATTTCTAAATCGTCTAATTTATTTCGATTTAATATAAAAATTACAAAAACCGTACTGTTTATTGGCTCACCTTAACAAATCGGTTACGTACCAAATTTGTAATTAAATAATCTAATGTTCCATCGGATAAAATCGCAATACTACTAGGTCCAGCTAATTTTTCAGCAATACATCCAAGAACAACACAAATATTTCGTTGTTTCCGTGGATTACTTTTACCACGTATTGCACTTTCTGTAGATAAATCAAATAATTTTGCCACTTTTAATACAGAATCTCTAGATGGCAATGGACAATCATCTAACAGTAATGTAATCACCGATGGACCTAATGGATCCCACATTGGTATTACATTCACCATGGATGTGACTACTTGTATCCATCCTTCTTCGTTATCAGCAATTGTATGGATTTTATGCATAGATGGCGGCGGTTCTTGTTCACTGGAAAATTAAAAAGTTCTGTAATTAATTGATTGATTTGATAAGGTTTTGAGAACCGGTCTAATGGGTTTGTATGTTGCGATATGTAGATTAAATGGCTGATCATTCTGGCGAATGGGATATAATAGAAATGACGTGGCAGAGTTCTTAGGACTGGAGGGTTCAAAGACAGACCAAACTCTTCATAGAACACTCATCGAAAAGACTTAAGATGATCCTATCACTAAGCAGATCAGACATTAAGATCATTACCCAACTTCTGCCTAGTCACTGAAGATCGACAAGGCCGAGAATGATAAGGCGAAGGAAACAGCGGGTCATCTACTATGCAGCTACGAGACTGTCGCTCGTTAAAGTCTGAAATTCCTGAGTGAAGCAATTTTTCTTACAAAGTGAAAAAAGGCAACTTAGCCCAAGTAAAACGCTAGTGAATCTGGCCTGAGCATCCTAATAAATATGGGGAATGTCATAATCGATTTTTCAGGTCGTTACGTGTTCGGACTCCCAAACATACATATGGACAGGATAAAAGCAATTCCCTTTTTTCAGACATTTTTATTATTGAAAATTAAGTGACCCTACTAGCTACTAAACATATTTCCCTGTATTTTCTATGAATTTTATATTATCAGCGAATGGTACTAACAAATGGTATTATCAAAAACGATATGAAAATTTAATAAAATTAGCTGATTTGATTCTTAGAAGAAAAAAAAACTAATAAAAAGGCACTTAATAATTATGTACTGTGTTTAAGGAGGAACCACAACTAAACAAAATACGTTTGTTGAGAAGTACTACAAACAAGAACAATTGAACAAGCATCATCTCCAATACCATACCCTTCCTAAAAATTCGGCTAAAATTATCTATGAAAAATTTTCCATGTCGGTAGATTTTATCTCACAATACTAACATTTCAAGAAAAACCATCATTCGGGAAAGGGACCAGCCATAAGATACGTACGCAAAAAGGAAAAGGGGGAGATTACCTTACGTGACGTTGTGTAACGAGGAGGGGGAGCGGGGTCCGATCAAACGTGACGTGACTTTTGAAATTCCTACATCAATTTCATTCCTACTTTTTTAAAACTTTAGATTTTTTTATTAAGTTTTGTATGTCTTTATTATAAACATTGCCTTACACACTACTGTGCTATAAATGAATGACCAAATATATTTATTGGTAGCAATAGCTACGCCTTCATGATAACTAATAATCGCCAAAGATTAAAAAATAGTTCTAGTATGTTACAAATAATTATAAAATCCTAAAAATAATCATTCATTTCGGGGGGAGGTCAGGTTTTGTGACGTATTAAGGTAAGGGGTTGACAAATATGTGACGCAGCTTGACGCAGGGCCCAAGTCATAAGTGAGAATAATATTGGTTTATTGAGTCTGTTTAGTACATTTAAATTAAGGAAAATGGGTCAAATAAGTTTGTAACACAAATTATTGTCTGCAATCAATATTTTCTACCGATACAAAGCCAGGACTAAACTTCGTATACCCTTGTAAAAATTATATATACCGTGTATAAAAATGGCTAAATAATATTTACCAGAATAGACTAGAAGTTCTATAAAATAATAAGTATCAAGATACGATTTGTTTTTGTTTCAAGCAAAATGTAAAGAAATGAATCAGGAATATTTCACACCATTATTCATTATATTCATTTATGTAATACTCCTATATGGACAGTTGGTATAGGAAAGAATGTCCCAACATTATGGTGCCGATTATATTTATTCTCTCTCACCTCCGCGATACATTATTCATGCTGCGCATGCGCATGATAGCGCAGAATTGGTCGCTCGGAGGAGAGAGAGAATGTATATAATCGGCACTGTATCGGTACTGTTGGGACAGCTTCCACTTATAGAAACTGTCCATATAAGAGTATTACATATATGATTATATTATTAACTGCCTGAAAATCGCATACGCATAAAGCCCTTATAAAAAAGTATAGTCGGAACCGCTAACGGTTAAAGTTATTAAATTTTAATCTTTTAATTATGATTGTACCTCTATAACCTCCTTAATTTCAACTAAAATAAATATTATCACATTTGTTTAATATTTTTATTTAGATAAAATAAATTGATTAGAGTTATATTTTTTTGGAATATTAAAATGTAATAATGACTCATAAACAACAACATATATTAATCAATGACTTTTACTGTCACATTCTGTACGCAGTAATAGAATCAAATTCATTTGAATTGGACTTTATATGCGCGTAAGGGAAACTTATTTACTTAGTATTAAATCCTGCCCTTCATTTTGAATATAGACTGATCAACTCAAACTGTGGCGGTATTCGAGTGTTCTTTACAAAAGAACTTAACTCGAACGAAGGATATTAATTTAGCACTTGAGTTGTTTATTTTTCTCGTTTGTCTTCTAAATATCGACAAACTTCGAGTTCAATTCTGTTACTCATCTGCCCTGATCACAGAAATGAATTGCCGGGGATAGTGAACTAAGTATAGATAATACTTAGAACCTAAAAGTTCTACTTGAAATGGATTTATAGCAGCTCTCTGTTCGCCTTGTTGAACAGCAGTGGGTACTTAAACTTAGTACTTGTATTCAAAGTATTTTAAGCACTGTCCGACAGTAATTTAAGTAACGTTACTGTAAGCATTGAAGATTTATCTTACAAGTACAAAGTACTTTAATAACTTTGTATAGGTATTTTACATATATAGCACTGCCCACCTTAGCAAAGAAAGAAGTCGGAATACCCTTCATAGGCCCAGAACCTATTTTAGGAATTCCAAAGACTGCATGTAAACAGATGATCAACGAGTGGATGAATGTTAAACACCGTGAACAAAGCTCGGGAAAATACTGCTTCGGAATGCATCCAAGAGGCTATCCCTCGATGCACTGAAACTGAACAGGATACAACTGCGGAAGGTTACCGGATTCATTACCGGGCATTATCCCCTGCGGAAGCATCTACACACAATGGGACTCCATAACTTATCCATTATGTGTAAACCGTGTGGCGAGGAGGACTACTAATGTGGCTGGACAAACATCCAGCCACATTATCTTTAACTGTAAGACCTGATCAGCAAGCTCCTGGCTATTGCCAAGATATGGGAGAAGCGAATTTCGTCAGACTGAAGTAGAAGGGGGAGCACAATGGACCATAAGATCGAAGTGCAGTACTTTTTATACCCCAAGATACATCTATCTATCTATAGCACTGCCCAGCTCTGTTTCAGATGTATGAAACCATAAAAAATTCGGTTGGGAATCTCCATAAATATAAAAAGGAAATATGTTGTGTGTTTGTGTTTGTCCAAATTATTTGGAGAAAACAATAGGAGATTGCGAAATAATGATAAGAGAAGACCTTAGATAAATTTTTCTTACGGCTCCAAAAAAACTATCAGAATTTCAAAATTCCAAAGTTATAGCAGTTTTTTAACGACTATAACGTTTGACGGCTAGATCTATAATATAGTTTCTATAGAAATACATACCATCATTAACAAAATTTTGGAAATAAATTATTTGTCAATAAATTTAAAATATAAAAATTTTGATGTTTTGTCAAAATTTAGAAAAAAATAATTATTTGACATAAATTTCCTATGCACTCTTTATAAGAATTTTTTGAAGCCCAGGCAACGCCGTCTTTTTCAGCTAGTGGGATATAAACCTTGATTCTTTCATTGAAAAGATCCGATGAAAATTCATCATCGATTTTCAGAATCGAACACATAGTTAAATAGACTAAATTGTACTAAACGGACCAAATTGTAGTCTGTCTATAAAGATCAAATTGATTTGGAATACGTATAAACAACCAAAATTATTAATTTTTCTGGACTAGATTTTTTCTGTTACATCCTATATGTAGAAGAAAAGTAAACGCAAAACATAAGATGTTTTAAGTTGAATATTCGATAGATTTTTTAATGGAATTTGTTAATTGTAAAAATAAATCATACTTATCAACAAGAAATCCAATAACACCCAAAGTTTCCAAAACTAATTTATCAACAGTTGCAGGATCTGGTGTGGTTCGTGGTACCGTTGGCGCATGGAAAAATATCGAATCCAATGCTGATATATTTTGATTAACAGGTTCAACATGACGTACTGTTGGTGTTTGTGGACAGTATGTATCACTGTCAACAACTTTTTCTGCACAACAACATGCACCCATTACACACGCACACTCTCAAAAAAATGTGAAGAAATTAGAAGAATAATTTAAATTTGTTCTTAGAACGACGTAAAAATAACAAATAACACATTACTGATACATAATAAACATCTGAGAGCGATTAACTGAAACTATGTTGGTGTTATCTTTAATATAGATTGAATGTTTACGAGAAGGCACAACTTTTGTAAGGATAATGTAAATATCAGATACATATGGAACGTAGAATTGTATCCAAAATTTTAATTTAGAATTCAATCTCAATTTTAATTACACTGAATTTTTAAAGTCGTCATTCAAATTGATTTTTTATTATTTATTTTATTTTTTTATCAATTATGTTTAACAAACAAAAACAAAACTTAATTTATGTAGGTTCAATTTGTAATTTTTGGTTATGATGACCAATTCATGACATTAATGATGGTCACCTATTTGTTATTACTTTTAGAATAATTACGATTTGTAATTATATCGAATAATTCTATGTTCACACGATACTAGTATCATTTTTTCCATAAAGGTAGATTCACAACAATTGCGACGTCACTTCACCGATCGACATTATGTCGATTTATGATGTAATACGGAAATTTTCAAATATATTTTTCTGGTGGAACACTGAGAATCGTAAAATTTTAAAGGAACACCTTGTTTATTTTGAATAGTAGGTAATAATACATACCAATAAAATTTTAACAAAATTAGAATACACTTTTTTTATTTAGTAATTTTTTAGATTTTAAATCATGATTGTAATTAATAATAACATTATGCATTTAAAGAACTACCAACGGGGGTCGATAATCCATTTAAAATATCAAGAAAAATGCGTTATTTACATTTTTAAATTCAGATTGGGAAATCCTGATAATATACTTGAAAAAACTCATATAGGTCGTCAAATTTAAGTAATGTCATTATTGTTTTAGAAGAATAATTTGATGTTGCGTTCCGTTCGTTCCTATAAGATATGAATTTGTCAACGCCATTCAACTGATTCTATTTACTTTCATACTTATTATTGAACTTTTCAACTGAGAAAGACTCTGGTTAGAACAAGAAACAATGCGGTAGTGTTAAATATTAAACAAAAATGATTAATACAATCTTCAAGTCCAATAGTTTATTCATATAAAAGTTTTACTCGATATATATTTTTTAGTCTAGTTTTCAATTAGCTTAAATATGGAAACGTTAAAAAAATTATTGATCATAGCATGAGAGAAAGCATAGAAGAGTTTTACCATTTGTTTTGAAAATTAGAAGATGATGAAATTTCTATGTATGTCATATTTATGAATCAATTCTGTAGTGCAGGTATTCACAATAGTAAAAATAGCCTTACTATAAGACTTCAATTATTCGGCTTTGCAAACAAATCCATTTTTGGAAAAAATACACGAAACAATTTTGTTTACACTTGTGTGCTTATTGGAAACATATGCTGCCACCTGAGTTTATCTTTACGTAGGATACCCAAGTCTGTATGTAAATAATGCGTGTCTACAATATACCTATTCATTTCAAATCACGATTTGTTTTGGACAGATGTCAAGAAATGAATAAGCAATACCACTGACCTTACGTCTCTTTTCTTTCAATTGTAGACAGTACGAAAATCGCATGGACATAAAACCCTATGAAAATGTCTAAAACCGCCTTTTCTATGTAACGATAATCTTATAAGATTCTTGTCTCTGGTAAATTTTACCCCATGTTAATATGTAATGACACTAAATTTGGGCCTTATTTTTCAAATTTTTTGTCTGATAGCTTTCGAGACTGTAACATCATGAACCATGTATTGAAGAAATGGTGAACAATTTCGTAATAGCACTATCAGAAATAGAAAATAGAACCTCAAATTACTAAAAAAAAGTTTCACAGAAATATTAAAAAAAACTGATTATTTTGTACTTGGTGACGTTATATAATTCCAAAAAAATTAATTTTGGTCTATCAAAGCCAAACTTTATTCGATTTTAATAAACTTAGTATGCAATTTTTACAAATATGGATAACATTTTTCAAAATTTATTTTGAATCTTAGATATCTTATATATAATACAGAATGTATTCATTCTGTATCACGAATCGGATAAATAGAAGGTGGAAGATATCGAAATTTCCCTAAACTGTATATAAAAGAAAAGAAATTAGTTTTTATTTATTACATTCTTACATGACTAAGAATAATAGTAGAAAAACACAATATCAAAACTAAAATATTAGTACAATTAATGACAATTAATTGGAAATCCATTGCAATTTACTGTTTAAGGATGTATGGGAGATACAATCGGTGGCCAAAGTACTGAAAATTAGAAATTAATAAATATCTACGTTTCGTAGCATAACAAATAGTGCCAATACTATAAGAAATATATTGGATTTAAAATAAAATAGAAAATTTTACAAGTATTGTTGAATTAAATATGAAATAAGAAATAATATGAACAAATTTTAACTAACTTTTGGCTGTGAATGTACCTTTAATTTAAATCAACAAAAACATACATAGTTTTTCTTTCTATACCACGTATAAATGACAAAAATTATTTTTATTTCTAATATATAAATTTTTTTCTCTACAATCGTTTAATGAATGTTAATAAAATTGTTTAAAATTGTTTCTATAGAAGTTCAAGTTAAATAATTTGAAAATTTGGGACGCTTCGTAGCTTTTTTAATGTTAATTGAAATGAATTTTATCTTTTGAGTGAACAAATCTTCATAAGAACACTCTCCATGTCAAAACAATTTTTTTAAATTGCATGAACTATTAAACGGGTTAGTAAACCGTTTTGAAATTTGCACAGTAGCTTTAGCATTAAGTGAGGAACATTTCACGTTTGTTTCGTAGAATTTTGATATACCTCCCAAACATCCTTAAACAACTTGTAATATCGTTTATCGTAAAAAATGATCATAAATCATTCGCAAACTCTTAGATTTACAGTTTGGCGAATTATTTACATATTAGCGATTTTAATATTTTTCAATTCATTCTGAATTTTATTACAGATCAACGTCCACTTCTTCAACTTTAATGAAAGCAATCTCATTTTCAATAGAATGCGAGTATTCTTTAGAATGGACTCGTTCATGTAATTTTAATTGATTTCGATCTCTGAATGTTTTATCACAAACAACACATGAAAAAGGTTTTTCTCCTGTATGAGTAAGTTGATGATAAAGTAAACTTTTTTTAATACTAAAACTTTTGTCACAACTATCACACGAAAAAGGTTTCTCTCCAGAATGGATTCGAATATGTGTATATAAATTATATCGATTATTAAAAGATTTATCACAAAAATCGCATGAAAAAGGTTTCTCTCCGGTATGAATTTGTTTATGTTTATTTACACTGCTCCGTTGGCTAAAACTTTTATCACAAATATCACATGAGAAACTTTTCTCTCCCGTATGAATTCGTTTATGTACATTTAAACTACTTTTCTGAGTAAATGTTTTATCACAAACATCACACGAAAATAGACGTTTTCCCGTATGAATTCGTTTATGTTTATCTAAGTTTCCTTGTGTAGTCGATGTTTTAAAACAAATATCACATGTGAAATATTTTGCTCCAGTATTATTTTGTTTATGATCAATTGAAACATTTTCTGCAACTATGTCTGTTTTAATCATGATCTCTGGTTTTATTTGTGGTACGGTGTTTATATTTTCATTTGGAAATATTATTTCTGTATATGATTGTTGCTCAGCTTTAACATTTTCAGCTTTGACGAAGGCAGTATTAGTTTCATTATAAGGTGAATCAAAATCCCATGAAAACGGCCTTTCTTCATTATGACTTCGCTTATGCAAATTTAAACTGCTTCGCTGGGTAAATCGGTTATCACAAACATTACACGAAAACGGTTTTTCCCCTGAATGGACTCGTTTGTGTATATTTAGATTATTTCGATTTCTAAAGGTTTTATCACAAACATCGCATGAAAAAGGTTTTTCTCCAGTATGAATTCGTGTGTGAATAACTAAACTACCTTTCTGATTAAATATTTTATCACAAGTATCACATGTGAATCTTTTCTGTCCAGTATGAATTCTTTTATGTACGTTTAAACTACTCTCTTGATTAAATGACTTATCACAATCATCGCACGAAAATGGTCTTTCTCCCGTATGAATTCGTTTATGTATAACTAAACTACTTTTCTGAGTAAATATTTTATCACAAATATCACATGTGAAATTTTTCTGTCCAGTATGAATTCTTTTATGTACGTTTAAACTACTCTCTTGATTAAATGACTTATCACAATCATCGCACGAAAATGGTCTTTCTCCCGTATGAATTCGTTTATGTATAACTAAACTACCTTTCTGACTAAATATTTTATCACAAATATCACATGTGAAACTCTTCTGTACAGTATGAATTCTTTTATGTCCGTTTAAACTACTCTCTTGAGTAAATGATTTATCACAATCATCGCACGAAAATGGTCTTTCTCCCGTATGAATTCGTTTATGTATAACTAAACTACCTTTCTGACTAAATATTTTATCACAAATATCACATGTGAAACTCTTCTGTACAGTATGAATTCTTTTATGTCCGTTTAAACTACTCTCTTGAGTAAATGATTTATCACAATCATCGCACGAAAATGGTCTTTCTCCCGTGTGAATTCGTTTATGTTTAGCTAAGTTTCCTTGTGTAGAAGATGTTTTAAAACAAACATCACATGGAAAAGATTTTCCTCCAAGACTGTTTTGTTTATGATCAATTGAAACATTTTCTTCTTCTATTTCTGTTTTAATCATAACCTCTGGTAGTATTTGTGTTTCTGTTTTTATTATTTCATCTTGATAGAGGATTTCTGTACATGACTGTCGTTCAGCTAAAACGTCTCCAACTGTGCTGATAGCTCCGGCATTATTTTCAATATGAAGAGAATCAAAATCGCATGAAAAAGGTTCTACTTCATCGTGAGTTAGTTTATGTGTTTTTAAAACACTTCGACGAGAAAATGTCTTTTTGCAAAAATTACACGAAAAAGATTTATTTCCAGAATGGATTCGTTGGTGTACATGTAAATAATTTCGATTCCTAAAGGTTTTATTACAAATATCACATCGAAAAGGTTTTTCTCCAGTATGAATCCGTTTATGATCAATTAAAATAATTTTCCGGGTAAACCTTTTACCGCAAACGTTACATGAATAAGGTTTTTCTCCAGAATGGATTCGTAGATGTACAGTTAAATAATTTTGATGTCTAAAAGTTTTATAACACACATTACATTGAAAAGGCTTTTCTCCGGTATGAATTCGTGCATGTTCAATTAAACTGCTTTTCCGAGTAAATGTTTTATCACAATCATCACATGAAATAACATTTTCTCGCGTATGAGTTCGTTTATGTCCAACTAAATGTTGTTTATGAGTAAAGGCCTTATCACACATATCACACGCAAATGGCTTTTCTTTACTATGATTTTGTTTATGTCTATTTAAACGATATTTTTCAGAAAATGTTTTATTACAAATCTCACATGAAAAAGACTCCTCTCTGTTATCAGCTTGCATTGTCAATTCTGCCTGTGATAGTTGTTCAGTTTCTGTATTTTCAACTTTGATGAACACACCATTCATGCCATTATGAAATAAATAATTTGACATTTCTATTTATTTATTTCAATTTGCAGCTTGTCAACATATATGTAAATTATTATAGATCATTAATCTATCATTTATCTATCTATCTCGCTCACGCTGTATATTAACAATAGATAATACATTAGAGACTGTTTTAACTTATGCGTCGCTTACACCAAAATATAGGTAATAACACTGACCTTTATATTACTGGACAAAGTCTGCTTATAGGTATACACGTGAAATAACGGACCCAAAAAGAATAAAGAACAGAGCTGTTTAACCGCCCTCAACTAGCCGAGGTGCTAAAACTTTATATGTGTAGTGAAAATAAATGTGACAGCCATACAAACAGTAAAACATATTCATATCACACATACATGCCGCGCAGGTGCACTAAAGCACAGCTTAGCACCTTGGCTAGTTGAGAAGCGCTTCAATTGAGGTAATCTGTCCAGTTATTTACAGGCCCGTGACTTTATTTGTGTAGTGGAAATACATGTGTTAGCGACACATGCATGCCACGCAGTGCGCTGAATCAAAAATTTGTACCTTGGCTAATTGAGAAACACTTCAATTCGGGTTAATGGTGTAACATGGGATAATCTGTCCGCTTATATAGAGGTTAGTAGTATATAATAGAGTATACATATATGATCATTACCATGTGTATGTCTAGTCTCCATGATGTGTTGTTTAGTGTCTATGATGTGTTCACTGAAATATAATTGTGCGTTTACCATTTACACTGCCCTGAAAAAGTTTTCTCTTGTGTACTATACGTAATATTGTTGAGTCGAATTCAAACAAGATAACGTTTTTGATTTTGTTAGTGAAACACGGTCGTGATTATAAAGTTAGAACTCTATTGTGATTTGTGAAAGGCATCTAGCAGTAGCTCACGTTGACCAATCAGAAACCAGAATTTGCTCACCAACATGTCATAGACGGCAACTAACGGCTGTCAACTTCGAAATTAGAACTAGAATTTCATTGAGTCGGCGTGAAGTGGCAAACACCTACGATAGTTCAATCAGAAACCAGTATTTACTTACCATCGCGGTTTAGGCGGTAACTAACGACAAAATTTGAAATTAAAATGTTTTAATCTTTTGTCGTGACGGCAAGCTTGCCGTTTGATGTTCGGCTAAATACGTAGATTATCGGAGAACTTCGTCGAATATTCAAAATACAGTAAATAACCAAAGAACTTCAGTTTTGAATAATTCAATTCATTTAATCTTCTCATTTTTTTAACGTGATTACCGCAATGCTACTACTTAATAAGACGACTCTTGACTGTTAAAAAAAATTAATTTCGGTCTATCAAACTCAAATTTTATCCGATTTTAATAAATTCAGTATGTAAATATACTAAATTTAGGTCAAATGTATCAAATTTTGTGTTTTTGGATTATGAAAATGGAGAGTAATGGATCATGTATAAATAATAAATGAAAGATCTGATATATCATTAAACACTAAACGGAAGAAAATGAAATAATTTTAATTCGTGTATTTTTTTATTTATTACAGTTCTACAAAATAATTGTAAATAATAGTTTTAATTACATAATAATTGTTGCTCAGCATCAAATTCCTCAACTTTAATGAAGATAGCATTATTTTCAAATGGAACTAAATCATTTTGATCTATATGAATTCGTTTATGTTTAGCTAAATTACTTTGCCGGCTAAATCTCTTATGACATATATTACATGAGAAAGGTTTTTCTCCAGTATGAATTCGTTGATGCAATTGTAAATGATGGCGATGTCTAAAAGTTTTATCACAAACATCGCATGGAAAAGGTTTTTCTCCCGTATGAATTTGTTTATGATTATTTAAACTGCTTAGCTGGGTAAATCTTTTATCACAACTGTCACACGAGAAAGGTTTCTCTCCAGAATGGATTCGATTATGTATGTTTAAACTATACTGATTGTTAAACATTTTATCACAAAAATCACATGAAAATGGTTTCTCCCCAGTATGAATTTGTTTATGTTTATTTAAACTGCTCCGCTGAGTAAATCTTTTACTACAAACATCACATGAGAATTTTTTCTCTCCCGTATGAATTCGTTTGTGTACAATTAAACTACTTTCCTGGGTAAATGATTTGCCACAAACATTGCACGTACAAGGTCGTTCTCCCGTATGAGTTCGTTTATGTTTAGCTAAATTTCCTTGTGTAGTAGATGATTTAAAACATATATCACATGAAAAAGGTTTATCTCCCGTATGAGTTAGTTTATGTCTAGCTAAATTTCTTCTTGCGGTAGTTTTAAAACATATATTACATGAAACAGGCGAGTCTTCCGTGTGAGTTAGTTTATGCCTAGCTAAATTTCTTCTTGAGGGGGATGTTTTAAAACAAATATCACATGAAAAAATTTGTACTCCAGTACTGTTTGGCCCATGATCACTTGAAACATTTTCTTCTACCATTTCTGTTTTAATCATAACCTCTGGTATCGTTTGTGATACGGTGTTTATATTTTCATCTGGAAATATCACTTCTGTACATGATTGTTGCTCAGCTTCAACGTTTTCAACTTTGACGAAGACAGCATTAGTTTCAATATAAGGTGAATCAAAATCCCATGAAAAAGGTCTTTCTTCATTATGACTTCGCTTATGCACATTTAAACTGCTTCGCTGGGTAAATCTTTTTTCACAAACATTACACGAAAACGGTTTTTCCCCTGAATGGACTCGTTTATGTATATTTAAATTATTTCGAATTCTAAAGCTTTTATCACAAACATCACATTGAAATGGTTTTTCTCCCGTATGAATGCGTTTATGTATAACCAAACTATTTTTTCGGGAAAAACTTTTATCACAAATATCACAGGAAAAAGGTTTCTCTCCAGTGTGAATTAGTTTATGTATATTTAAACTACTCTCTTGGGTAAATGATTTGCCACAAAAATTACACGAAAATGGTCGTTCTCCTGTATGAATTCGTTTATGTTTAGCTAAATTTCCTTGGGTAGTAGATGTTTTAAAACAAACATCACATGGAAAAGACTTTTCTCCAGTACTGTTTTGTTTATGATCAATTAAAACATTTTCTTCTTCCATTTCTATTTTAATCATAGCCTCAGGTATTATTTGTGTCTCTGTTTTTATAATTTCATCTTGAAAGAGCATTTCTGTACATGACTGTTGCTCAGTTTCAATGTCTTCAACTGTGCTGGTAGCTTTGGCATTGTTTTTTTCAGTACAAAGGGAATCAAAATCGCATGAAAAAGGTTCTACTTCATCATGAGTTACGTTATGTGTATTTAAATCACTTCGATTAGAAAATGTTTCATTACATAAATTACATAAATAAGGTTTTGCTTCATCATGAGTTAGTTTATGTGTATTTAAAACACTTCGACGGGAAAATTTTTTATTGCAAAATTTACACGAAAAAGGTTTTTCTCCCGCATGGATTCGCAGATGTACATATAAATAACTTTGATATCTAAAGGTTTTATAACAAACAGTACATTCATAAGGTTTTTCTCCGGTATGAATTCGTGCATGTTCAATTAAACTGTTTTTCCGGGTAAATGTTTTATCGCAATCATCACATGAAATAACATTTTCTTGTGTATGAGTTCGTTTATGTCCAACTAAAAGTTGTTTGTGAGTAAAGGCCTTATCACACATATCACACGAAAATGGTTTTTCTTTATTATGATTTTGTTTATGTCTATTTAAATTATATTTTTTAGAAAATGTTTTATCACAAATTTCACATGTTAAAGCCTTCTTTCCTAGAGACTTCTTTACAGTATATTTTTTCCGTTTTTTTTTAATAAAAACACTATCTTCTATTATTTCTTCCTTTTCGCTTTGAATTATTAATTCTGCCTCTGATAGTTGTTCACTTTCTGTATTTTCAACTTTGATGGACACAACATTATTGTCATTCTGAAATAAATTCGACATTTTTATTTAATTTAATTCTCAAATTTTTACCACATATGTAAAGTATTAAATATATGCTTGTCACAAACAAGGTGGATCATCTATCAACTCACCCTTATCTATTATTTATGCTTCTATCTCGCTTGCACTGTGTAATAACCATAGATATCACATTAATGACTGTTTACAGCTATTTATAAGTAAACTTAGTATGCTCCATACACGGGAGCATTTTGGTTAGACTCTCACGCTCTTTCCACCAGCTTTCAGCATATTGTTTGTTTATTTACATCTGTCATCTGTCAAAATAGCGATTACTGTTTGATGAAATATAAATTTAAGAAAATGTAAAAACTTGAACATATTAATAACGAAGTACATATAAAACAGTCCGAATGTAATGTTAAAAAAGTGGTTTAAATTTGAGGGGCATATCAGAAAGTATAGATTTTTGTCAATAGAGTGAGTTTACTAATAATAGTGTTTACTTCCCACGTAAACATACAGCCACGGAGTGTGTGACATACTGTGTAAACACAGCAAAGCACGCTGTGTGCAGGAAAGTGCGATAAAAGGAATCTCCGTGCCTGTGTGTTAAAAGGAATGTGATCATTAACGGTATCTCCTGAACATACGCGTCACGAGTGGCCAAAAAATAAACTATCACCATACCCATGTTTGTGTAAGTAAATACAGTAAAAAAGCGTATACCGTTCGGACTACTCTAATATCAATACTTCGTGATATTTATAATAATTTTCGTGTGAAAATATAAAACACTACATGTATGTATTTGTAATTCAACAGTTCGAAATTGCAGATTATACGGTTTTTGTAACGATCGGCTACGTGACAGTCGGCAATCTTCGGCTTTGTTAAGACAGGCGATATCCATTCGTGTTTGTTAACCAATCGCATTGCTTGACCAACCTCATTGCTCACAATAAATATGACATTAACGTTTATGTTTTCACATCATGCCTGAGTTCCAGACTCAAAACTTTTTTCAATTATGTCGAAATCACTTATGATGTTTCATTGAATATAATATCTTACTAGAAAAAGCTTTTTCATCAATCTGAACAAGAATTGAATCGATTATTTGTAATAAACCTCATAAGTAATTTTTTTTTTACCAATAAACTTTTATCACAAAAATCGATAGATAGATACAAAATAATATATTTAAAATATAACAATAATTAAATATTTTCAGTTCCAGAGTCCTAAGCGTAGACAAAAAATTTTTTTTTTCTCAAAAGTTTTCAAGATGCCTTTCATAAATAAATGTTAGCACCGCGTGACCAATAAACCAACTAAATCTAGAAAAAATGTTTTTAAATGTAATATATGCCTTTGGTGTTTATTTAAATGTTATATTATTTTGTACATATTTTCAATTTCCACGCTTTGTGCGTATCCTTTAGAGATTTACTCCCCAACTTATTTTCAATTAATATATTCTTTACCTAGCTTTGGAAAATAATGAAACGAATTTTTTGGATTTATTCTTTTATTGGATGAATATAAAAGCACTGGACAAGATCGAGACATTATTAAATTATAAAATTTGCTAAAACAACTCTTACAGAATTAAATTTAATTATATGCACATATAAATTGATTTCTTAATTTGGATTTTTTTGTTAGTTACATCATATGACCACCAGAGGCGTAACGCTTATCATGGCATCGGCTGGTGGATCGCGCGAACGGAACCAAATCGTACCGTGAATGGAGCATACCATGTCTTCTCGTACCAAGGGTGAGTTATAAATACATGCTCTGCCTTGTTAATGGCAACTAAGAAAATATTTAATAAAGTTTATATGTGGTGACAAACTGCGAGTTGATAAATACAAAATGTCAAACTATTTCAATGACAAGCATGCTGTGTTCATCAAAGAAGAAAAAACAGAAACTGAAGAACTATCACATACAGAATTTACAATTCAAGATGAAAACGATGAAACAATTGAAGAAACACAATTACAACCAGAGATAATGATTAAAACAGAATTGATAGAAGACAATTTTACGATTGATCATGAACAAAATAGTACTGGAGAAAAGTCTTTGTCATGCGATGTTTGCAATAAAACTTTTAAATATCGACAAAATTTAAATGTGCACAAACGAATCCATTCAGGGGAGAAACCTTATTCATGTGATTTTTGTGAAAAAACATTTACCCAGGCATGTACTTTAAATGTGCATAAAAGAATTCATTCCGGAGAAAAGCCGTTTTCATGCAATATTTGTGGAAAAACTTTTAAAAATCGTCAAAATTTAAATATACATAAACGAATCCATTCAGGGGAAAAACCATATTCATGCGATTTTTGTGGTAAAAAATTTACTCAGGCATGTAGTTTAAATGTACATAAAAGAATTCATTCTGGAGAAATGCCTTTTGCATGCGATGTTTGTGATAAAACTTTTAAAAATCGACAAAATTTAAATGTACACAAACGGATCCATTCTGGGGAAAAACCTTATACATGCGATTTTTGCGATAAAACATTTACCCGTATAAATAGTTTAAATGTACATAAACGAATCCATTCAGGGGAAAAACCTTACTCATGCGATTTTTGTGATAAAACATTTAACCAGACAGGTACTTTAATTGCACATAAACGAACTCATTCGGGAGAAAAACCATTTTCATGCGATGTTTGTGATAAAACTTTTACAAATCGACAGAATTTAACTGAACATAAACGAATCCATTCAGGGGAAAAACCTTTTTCATGCGATGTTTGTGATAAAACCTTTACAAAACGCCATAATTTAAATGTACACAAACGAATCCATTCCAGAGAAAAACCAGATACCCACGATGTTAGTGATAATAGATCTACCCAGCCAAGTAGTTTAAATATACATAAGGAAAATCATATTGAAGAAAAACCTTTCTCATCGAATTTCGATTTATCTTTTACTGAAAATAATGCTGTGTTCGTCAAAGATGAAAACGTTGAAGTTGAGAAGCAGTCATGCACAGAAACGGTATTTCAAGATGAAGATATAAAAACAGAACCACAAATTCTACCAGAGGCAATGATTAAAACAGAAATTGTAGAAGAAAATATTTTGATTGATCTAAAACAAAACAGTACTGGAGGAAAGACTTTTACATGCGATATTTGTTTTAAAACATCTAGTTCAAGAAGAAATTTAGCTAGGCATAAACTAACTCATACGGGAGAAAAACCATTTTCATGCGATTTTTGTGGTAAGAAATTTACTCAGGCATGTAGTTTAAATGCACATAAAAGAATTCATTCTGGAGAAAAACCTTATACATGCGATTTTTGTGATAAAACATTTACCCGGATAAATAATTTAAATGTACATAAACGAATCCATTCAGGGGAAAAACCTTATTCATGCGATTTTTGTGATAAAAGATTTAACCAGACGGGTACTTTAATTGCACATAAACGAACTCATTCGGGAGAAAAACCATTTTCATGCGATGTTTGTGATAAAACATTTACAAATCGACAGAATTTAAATGAACATAAACGAATCCATTCAGGGGAAAAACCTCTTGCATGCGATGTTTGTGATGAAACTTTTAAAAATCGACAAAATTTAAATGTACACAAACGGATCCATTCCGGGGAAAAACCTTATACATGCGATTTTTGTGATAAAACATTTACACAGCTAAATAGTTTAAATGTACATAAACGAATCCATTCAGGCGAAAAACCTTATTCATGCGATATTTGTGATAAAACATTTAACCAGACGGGTACTTTAATTGCACATAAACGAACTCATTCGGGAGAAAAACCATTTTCATGCGATGTTTGTGATAAAACTTTTACAAATCGACATAATTTAAATGAACATCAACGAATCCATTCAGGGGAAAAACCTTTTTCATGCGATATTTGTGATAAAGCCTTTACAAAACGCCATAATTTAAATGTACACAAACGAATCCATTCAGGAGAAAAACCAGATACCCATGATGTTTGTGATAATAGATCTACCCAGGCAAGTAGTTTAAATGTACATAAGGAAAATCATACTGAAGAAAAACCTTTCTCATCGAATTTCGATTCATCTTTTATTGAAAATAATGCTGTCTTCATCAAAGTTGAAGACGTTGAAACTGAGCAACAGTCATGCACAGAAATGGTATTTCAAGATGAAGATATAAAAACAAAACCACAAATTCTACCAGAGGGATTGATTAAAACAGAAATGGTAGAAGAAAATATTTTGATTGATCTAAAACAAAGCAGTACTGGAGGAAAGACTTTTACATGCGATATTTGTTTTAAAACATCTAGCTCAAATAGAAATTTAGCTAGACATAAACTAACTCATACGGGAGAAAAACCTTTTTCATGCGATATTTGTGGCCGATCATTCACTCAAAATTGTTCTTTAATTTTACACAAACGAATTCACACTGGAGAGAGACCATTTTCGTGTGATATATGTGATAAAAAATTTATCCGAAAAATATTATTAGTTGAACACAAATGGATTCATACCAGAGAAAAACCTTGTGATAAAACCTTGAGTAATCAAAATTATGTTGAAGCTGAGCAACATGCATGTACAGAAGTAATATTTCAAGATGAAGATACAAAAGTAAAACCACAAATACTACCAGAGGTAATGATCAAGGAAACACTTTCTTCATGTAATACCAGGGAATCACCTTCTCCACAAATACTAACAGAGGTAATGATTAAAACAGAAATGCCTGAAGAAAATGTTCCAATTGATCATAAACCAAACATTACTGAAGGAATATATTTCTCATGCGATATTTGTATTAAAACATTTCCCACAAAAAGAAATTTAGCGAGGCATAAACGAATTCATACGGAGGGAAAATATTTCTCATGCGATATTTGTTTTATAAAAACTAGCACAAAAATAAATTTAGCTAAACATAAACTAACTCATACGGGAGTAAAACCTTTTTCATGTGATATTTGTGGCCAATTATTCACTCAGAAAGGTAGTTTAACTGTACACAAACGTATTCACACTGGCGAGAAACCGTTTTCGTGTGATAGATGTGATAAAAGATTTTCTCGAAAATGTATTTTAATTATTCATAAACGAATTCATACCTGAGAAAAGCTTTTCCATGGCATTTTTTTTGTAAAACATTTAAAATCATAAACGAATTTATTCTAGAGAATAACCTTTTTTATGTGATGCTTGCAATAACATATTTCATTTCGTCATCGGGATGTTTTAAATACACACGAATAAAATCATATTGAAAATATATAAGAGAATAACCATTTTCATGTGATGGTTATGAGAAAACATGGAATCGGCCAAGCAGTTTAACTAAACATAGAAGACAAATACAGGCGAAAAAAATAATTAATACAAAACGAACGATGTTGGTATCTTTTTTGGTTTTTCACATCAAATACAAGAAAAACTCAGTTGGAAAATAAATTCTGTAAACAATTGTTTAACTTACAAATGTAAATTAAATAATAAGACTTTAAAGTTAATAATTGTTTATTGTGGAGTCCTGATTTTTTTATGAATTATCAATTTATATAATAAAGCTAATACATAAAAGGCATTTTTCTAAAAAATTTTGTATTTTGAAAACCGTTTGGCGGTGACAATTTATTATAGTATTTTTAAAAAAATATAAGATTTCACCAACTTCATTTTCCTTTTGTTTCATTTAAGCCACTGTCATTTGTGAAAAATCAATTTTTGGAGTTTACTCCTTAAAAATCGATTACAATTTAAAGCCCCCCGGTACGATAATTGGATGGGTAGTGAAATCAAGTGTTTAAAAAAAGCATTGTTTTTTTTTACAAGCTAACACTTTATATGGTATGATATTCAATTTGAATTTATGATGTTTTACAATATCTTTTCAGATTGATTTTACATTATAAATTTTCCTTTTTCGTAGGTCATTAATTTAATTTAAGAAAAACAATAAAATAAATTTTTTATAAAAATTTAAGTAATATTTTGAATTGTATATTAAATGTTAGCTTTTAAGAAATAATTATAAAATTTTGTTGATTGTCATTTCTATAGAAACTACAAACTAAACTATACTAGCACATTATAAATCGTTATATATAAGTTTGGAATATGAATATTTCTATTTTGGCTATTAATAAATTTTTTATAAATGAATTAATGTTAGCGTCATCTAAGCAGAATATTTCAAGATTAAAAAACTTTTGATAACATAGTATAAAATATAGTCCCCCAGCCGCGTCTGACTGTACGCGGTAAACTCAAAAACTACTGAACGGATTTTAACCATGGGCGGAGTGATTCATGAGGAAGGTTTAGGTGAATAATTCATTGAGGTTTTGTGTAAATTGGCTGGAAATATGACAATGATAGTTGAAGAAGTCGGAAAAAATCATGTTGAGTGGGAGTTTTACTAGCGTGCCCCGGCGCATCTTCTAAGCTGGGGCGGGTTGCTAGTTTTTACCATATATGTAGGAGTATTACTTGTATGGTTTTTACATATTTTAACCACACGGTCCAAATACGAATACAAGACACAAACTGCTAATACTAAGATTCTGTTGCATTTATATAAACGTACTGATTGCTATATAGATGGCAGCAGCAGTTATTCATCTTAACTGTTAACTTGGTGGTTCTCGAGATATCTATGATAATTTTCAGAAAGTTTTAGGTTTATTCTAATCGTAATAAAAACATCAGGAAAACAAACAGTTATGAATTTATTATTTTGTACAGATTTTCCAATCAGCTGAGCTTTCCGTGAAATTATTTGGTGTCGAATACAAATAGCAGATCAAATTCGTTCATTTTCGATTCATTATTTTTTCGCATATATTTCGTTTGTCATTTATAAAATGATTATTCTCCACGGTGGGTTAGTTTATGTTGCGTTAAATTGCTTCGCTGCTTCGATATTTAAATATTTTATGATAAACTTCACATCAAAATGGTCTTTCTCCAGTGGGAGTTCGTTTATGATCAGTTAAATTGCTTTGCTGAGTGAATGTTTTATTACAAACATCACACGAAATTGGTTTGTCTCCAGTATGGGTTCGTTTGTGTAGTTAAATTGTTTCGAAATTTAAATGTGGGTTCGTTTATGTCGAGTTAAATTGCTTCGATATTTAAATGTTTTATCACAAACTTCACATGAAAATAGTTTTTCTCCACTATGGATTCGTTTATGATCAGTTAAATTGTTTTGCTGAGTGAATGTTTTGTTACAAACATCACACGAAAATGGTTTTTCTCCAGTGTGGGTTCGTTTATGTGTAGTTAAATTGTTTTGATGAGTGAATGTTTTATTACAAACATCACACGAAAATGGTTTTTCTTCAGTGTGGGTTCGTTTATGTAGAATTAAACTGCCTCGACGAGAGAATGTTTTATCACAAACTTCACATGAAAATGGTTTTTCTCCAGTGTGGGTTCGTTTATGTCGAGTTAAACTGTTTTGATGAGTAAATGGTTTATTACAAACATCACATGAAAATGGTTTTTCTCCAGTGTGGGTTCGTTTATGTCGAGTTAAATTGCATTGCTGAGTGAATGTTTTTTTACAAACATCACACGAAAATGGTTTGTCTCCAGTGTGGATTCGTTCATGTTGAGTTAAGGGGCCTTGCCAATTAAATGTCTTATTACAAACATCACATGTAAAACGTTTTTTTTCAGTATGAATTTGTTGATGTTCCGAATCATTTTCATCGAATGTTTCATCCTTAATTATTAGTTCCGTATTTAATTTTTTTTCAAGTTTAATGTTTTCATGGATTCGTTCGTGTTCCATTTTAACATTTTCAATAAATATTTCTTCTGTAGTTTGTTCAATTTTCATTTTAACATTTGCATTAAACATTTCTTCTGTAATTTGTTCTCGTTTCATATTAAAATTTTCATTAAACATTTCGTCTGTAATTAGTTCATGTTCCAATATGAAACTTTCATCTAATATTTCATCTTTAATAATAAATTCTGTGTTTAGTTCTTTTTCAAGTTTAATATTTTTCTCATTGATATGTTTATTTGCCATTTTGTTCCAATTTTCTGTTCATTTTATTACTTGTCACTATTTCTTCAGACTGTGACGTTTAGGTTAGAGATTAGAGTCCAAATTAAAATTGGAACATGAATTTCATCGAATGCGCAGTCTAGTATTATACTACGTCTATGGTCCAAATAGAAGTAAGGCACTATATAGAGGAGTATTACCATCCGCCATTTTGTATCCAATTTGATGAAAGATAAAGTCTAAATTAATTATGATACTCGTATGTGGAACCACGGATATATGTAGCAAACCTGGAATGAAGGTCATTATAGAGCAAAAATTATTTCTATTGAATAATTAAAAAAAAAAAAATCTTTACGCAGGAGCTGGGTCAACTTAGCGAATTTTCTCAGACTAAATACATCATTTCATTTTTGGAAATAAATCTTAACTTTTATATTTTTAATGTCCATGACAATCCGTGACCACTAGAGTGGCTATAGACACATATATAAATAAATATGTTTTTGTATCTGATATAATTTTGGTATTTGAAAGGTCAAGTTCGTTAATGAATAGAATCAACCAAGGGTAATGGGGTGTTTATAGAAAGTAGAAAACACAAAATATGGAAACACAAAAAATGAAAACATTATTATGGGTATTGTTTTGAAATTGCGAATATTCCTAGTAGACTAGTAAACATGTGCCTTTTTTTCGAATTCCACTTTGCCTTCTCAGAAAATTATGACTAATGTGTCATTCGATTCGTAATTGAATCTAGAAAGTTTTTGAAAAAGTTGAAGTCCCGCGTAAAAAAATTGCAAAAGTTAGAAACAATTTAGTAAAAAAAAGGGGTTTCATTTTTTGCAAATATCTCAAAAACTATTGTAGATATCGGAAATAGAAAAAAAGATTCTTAAAGAGCAGGAAATTTCTTAAAAAAAAGTCTCATATCCCGGAACTTTACCACTAACATTTATAATTTTAATTGAGAGATGAAAATAGGTCTTGAAAACGAGTGTTTCGGCTCAGATTGATTCCGACACTTGAAGAAAAAATTTTTTTTAACCCATTAAATACGAATATTAAGGAAAGAAAGAATGCAGGTAATTACTGGATACTTAAACAAACAATAAACCGTCGGTAAAAAATTTTTACCCCAATTTTTCCATTAATTATACTTTTGTTGATTAAACAAATTTTCCAATCTGGATAACCCCGATAATTTTTAAAATAAAAGTCTGGAATTTTTGTTTATTTCTGGGAGCTATTTTTCAACTTCTTGGAGCTAGATTTTCTATTTATTTATCAACAAACAAAGATACGGAAAAATTCCAAACATAAATATACAAGCATAACCATAAACATTCCTAGTGAATCCCATCAGGCTGAAGTAGAAGAGGCACAATGGGCCATATGGTCGAAGTACTTTTTATATCCCAAGATTTCTATATATCTAACCCACTGTTTTTCTATTTCTATTTTTATACCCTGTATATGTAAATATACAAGATATATTAAGTTTAGACCCGACTTTGTAACGCTTGAAAATATTAATCCTTGACAAAAATGCTTCACAAAGGCATTCATAAAATGGCCTAATTCGTCCATTTCCGCATGTCCGTCCGTCTGTCCGTCAAGCCGATAACTCAAAAACGAGAGGAGATAACGAGCTGAAAATTTTTGTGTGTTTCTAGACCAAAAAAAGTAAGGTCAAGTTCGTAAATGGGCAAAATCGGAAAATGTTTCCCCCCGCTAAGATGGGGGAAACCGTATGAGATAGAAAAAAAAATTGTTTACAAAAAGTCATCTTCTCTTTAAAATAAACAACTTTTGTTAAACATTTTTTTTCATAAACTCAATAGTTTTCTCATAATTTATGGATTAAATGTTCCTCGGAAAGCGAATTGTTAACAATTCAAATACGCAGAATTGTAAACAATTCAATCACTGTATACAACTCAGTATATACTGGGTATTCAAACAATTAACTCAGTTAGTTGTTTCATTACTTGTTTTTATTACCCTAAGGCGATAGTGAGCGATGCCATCGTATTTTGTGACTTGTTTCGAGTCATTTGAAATCTTCTCTATGGTATGATAGAATTTCGAGAGTTAAAGGTTAATGTGTTCAAATTTCATACACGCAAACTTGACGAGTATTAATAATTAAAACATTAGAACGCCAATGTTTTCGTAAATAGGAGAGGATGTTTTAATGTTTATTTTCATGTCAAAACAACTGAACCAATTTTGAGTATGGTATTATGATAGTATATAATTATTATTAATTCGGTATTTCTCTATACACACTAATATATATTTACGTATGTATGTTACATATATACATATAAATATTCTTGTAGGTATACAGAGTGTTTCAGAAGGAATGGTAAATGAAAAGCCAAAGATCGTGAATTTAGATTCCCGTCTTTTCATATCGGTCACTGATGTCAAAAAATGTTACCTATATGTTGTTACCGAGTTACACAACAATATATCTAAAGTAATAGAAAAACTGCAATTATTTAATTACTTTTAGGTGATAATTAAATTAAATAACTTAAATCATAAAAAAAATTATTTATTTTTAATCCTGAAAAATTTTATAAATAATCTTTTTTTAAAAATAATAAACTATATTTAAAAAAAATAAAACAATTAGCTGCGCCCCCACTTCGATATGATTCAGCCGACAGCTTGCCAGCGACTGCGATGGAATTTTGGTGCTACCAGATTAAGTACATACTATTGCCCTCTGGTTAGTCCCGGTACTAACAACCAGATCCTGAGGACGCAAAAAGTCGACTTATGAGCTTCTATGTATAAATGTCATAGACGTAGTGTAATACTACGTCTATGATAAATGTATTCTTTGCCGATAGTGTGATTCTACTTACAAATATTCGTGTCGTTTTGTATGGATCACTCTGTACATATGTACGAATAACAATTCATTATCAATTTGATTATTTGAACTGACATCTTATTTAAATGATTCAACATAATGTAGATTTCTACACCAATGATTCGAATTGGTTTTGATATAAAATAAATAGTATGGGAGGAAGAAATATATACCTATTCATATTCTATGTATATACAGGATGTAACAGAACAGTAGAGGCTGCCCTGGACGGGCTACACTTCGATCATAAGGTCCATTGTGATGCCTAAGGATGTGAGGATGTGAGTGGAGTGGAAGAAATTTTTGTGTATAGACTAGGAATTCTATAGACAAGCCGATATTCATCTGGAGTTCGTGAAGGAAACTGCAGAAAACCTTCTCAAGCATAGCCGGTTACTTCGTTCTTGTCTATACGCCGACAGTTTAGTCAATTAACCATCCCCTTTTTTCTTTCTTAATAATTGATAGACTGCCGATGTCGGGAGTCGAACCAATAACTTCCCAGTTTCCAAATAGGCACACTGCGCAGACATAACGCCTTAGACCGCTCAGCCACTTGGACTGGTCTCTATTCTTTTCTAGCGTGATAAGTTCGTGTTTTTGAAAGTCTAATCGGTATTTAGAATGTTGAGTGAATTATTTAAAAATATTAAAGCCTAAAAGCTAAATTCGGAAAAGAGAAAAGGAAGGTGTAGAGCGAGAAGGAAATTAATTAGGCCCCAATTTATCTACCAATGACTTTTTCCAATATTTACAGAAATATTTATGATTTTATTATAATAGTAATTCATCAAGGGGTGCTTGGAGAACCTAAACATCTAGAATCTAGAAATTAATAAATGATAGGCTTCTTAAATTTTATAAAATGATAGGCTTGAGCATCAGAAAAAAAAGCGTTTAAAAAGAAACAGATCTCCAAATACTTCAATAAAATTTGTAGGCGATTAAAAATATTTGGTGAGAAAGGAATTGCAAGATTAAATTGTTGTTGCTCCTTTCAAATTCATGATAAGAGATTTTTTAGAATCAAGATATTTCTCATTAGTAATTCAACTAATCCTTGTCAAAAAAAAATTAATATTCATTTTAATGTATGCTCATTCTTTTTTGTCAATTATGATTTGAATTTTGGGTTCATTGTTGATGGTACACCTTGTACGGTAAACCTAACGTTTCCATATCATCGATGTTAAAAATACATTTCCTGTATTTTCGACTATATATACGGTAAACAGACAGACAATGTTTGAATATGGTAAAAGATCTAATATATATTATATCTCACCTAACCAATATATTTATATAAGAGAGTTGGTATAGTTGGTTCAGAAATACCATCAGCAGATATTTTGTTACATTGAGAGTAAATCATTTCGTAATAATTGACATGAGAAGCTTTGATACAAATGTACCAGATCATCGAAAGTAAGTAAATGCACAGAAGTAGGATGTATACATGGCCACAAAAGCAGCGTTCTGTTTTCTAAGTTTTATAATTGTGTTTTATGCCTTTGGAAATATATTAACAACTTTTATTCGAAACATTTTCCACAAAACCGCATGAATCAGGAACAAACTAACTAAAAAGTACCACTAAAACTATCGACTGGGAAAGTGTTTTTTTGTAGTCAATTTGAGCCACTTTCAGTTTACGAAAAAATCTTAAGAATAAAAGTTGTTCGTTTCAAAAATACTAACAAGTTTTATTTCAAACATTTTTTCGTAATTCAAAAGGTTTTGGCACAAATCAAGTATAAAATTTTGATCAAAAGAAGGTCACTCACTTTTGGTGTCGAAAAAAATCAGGGGAAAAAAGTATTGAAGCACATATTTTCCAGCTTATGTGAGTAGATTGTATCCAAATCAGAGAGAGAGAGAGAGAGAGAGAGAGAGAGAGAGAGAGATATGTATTTGTATGGATAACATTGAGACCTGACATGTAGGCGTGGCTTAATTAATATGGCTGACTTAAGGTTGCAAATTAAAAAAAAAAGTTTACTGTGAATCAGTGACAGTTAATTTAATATTTTTATGATTTCTTTGAGTGAAATTTTTAACTGGACAGGTTCAACTATTGCAATTATTGAGGATGCAGGAAAAGTATGCAAGAAAAGAAGTTTCTATTTGATTTGCTATTATAGCTACTACCAGCACAGATATATCTGCTTGTAATTTGATATTAATTATTTATTTTTATTTAATTTTGTTGACAGCATGTAATGCAACCTCATAGTTAGAATTTTAACCAACAGACGTCGTGACCGCGAAAGTGGTCAGTTCCTAATACAGATAATATATTATCTATCCTTCATTGAACCATTAACTGCTACATTTTCTGGAAAATGCTTTATTTTCTGTTAAATTTGAATGATTGATTTATTCTAAAAATCCCGCCGTTCTGCCATCAGCTAAATTCTAAACATATTATTCACGAGAACAATTGGTTGAACATGTTAAAAGTTCATATAGGGTGTATTGCTCATTTTTTCGACGCTAGGGTCAAAACGTGTGGCACATACGTCATTTCTGTGAAGTGTGTCATTTAAAGGTTAGGAGTTTGTTTTGTCGGAAAGCTTAATTTTATTTTTATAATGTGTTATATGGAATTTTCCTACTGACGATGATTCTGTTCTGTAATCGAAATACCCGTATCTAAGCGTCTTTCTAAGTCTTTAATAAGTCTTTATCCATACTAAGCGTAAGTATGTGTATTTATTAATAATATTTTAAAATTAAAAAAAAAAAAAACAAAATATAATTTTGTTTTGTGTATTATTGTATACGGTTTATATTTGAATAACTATTGTGTAGGTATTTTTGAATCAACTATATCAAAAGCAAGTCAGTCTACTTACTAGTGGTAAATAAAGCTTCACATTTTTTTTCTCTCAGTACAATATTGAAAGGAGGCTTTTGTCGGGATAGAAAGTAAGATAAATGTTCGGTAATCTGAATTTTTCTTTCAGCAATCTACTTGACACCTTTTAGACGCGTAAAATTAATTATATTTATAAGAAAAAAAATAAATTTTTTTTTATCCACTTACATATAAATTCGAATCAATAACTGACAAACACGAGTTTTTTTTCGTCTGATATTTTATAAAAAGCGGCACTCATTCTGCAATGACTGATATTTTCAACAAATATTGGTATTTTTTTTTCTTTTCTTTAGTGAGACAAATGTTTGATATACTTTTTGGGGGGTGATGTTCATTTGTGAAAGTGAGATGATTAATTGTTGTGATTTATATTTTAATGTTCCATGTCAAAATTGGAGGAAATGTACTCGTATATGGATATTTCCGAATTATATTAGGTGTTTTTTTTAATGCTGTTTATCTTTTGACATATAGAAATTTTTCGATTAACAATAGTGGAAAATAAATTGCATTTGTTTGATGCGTACTACTGTGTACTACTGCGTTAGAGGTTTCATTCTGTACAAAATATTTTATTATTGGCATAATCGAAATTTTTTTGAAGTTATAGTTCTTTTGAAGCGTTATGAGAATTCGATCAGAATGTATTTTTAGCATGTCACGAATCGCTGATATATATATGTATATATATATATATTTATATATTTAAAAACTGTTCATTCTATAGGAAAATCCGAAAATTTCGCTGATATATATATATATATATATATCAGCGAAATTTTCGGATTTTCCTATAGAATGAACGGTTTTTCAATTTTTTGCGAAAAACCCAAAAAAAGTTCGAAAATTTTGATGATGTATCTGTGTTGTCACGCCTAAATCTCCCTAGATCAAAATGGACAAACTTCATTATGATGCAAATTAAAGTGATTAAAACGATATTCAGCTTTCCTGGACTTACTTCAAAGCAAAACTGTATTTTACTGGGTTGTAAAAGAATTGAAAGAAAAGCTCATTAAAATTTGATAGTAATTGGACACAAGTCTATGGGTTGTGTTGTGGAAACTACTGGTCGGTATTCGTTTTAGGTTGTTCTAATGATTTGAGCTACTACAGGTATAGATTTTGGGGAGAAAGTTAGCTAAATACTATTTTCAAATGGTATCCGAACATTTTTGGAAAGAAAGTTATTGTTGTTGCATTATATAAAGCTGTTAACAATTTTGATCAACTCCCCACCCCCAAAAAACATTTAAGAAAATAAAATATTTTTGGAAGTAGTGCCTACTTTTTTTTCTTCACTTTTTAGTAAATTATCAGGTTTAGGATTCTTTCCGTCGTTTTAAGCATCTTGATCAGAAATAGAAAAAGTTGATGTTACAAGTTTGATAATCGTTTTATGGGTACACATGATCGAAACAGTAGTGTTCTGTTTTCAATATTTCATAATTAATTTGTGCTGAATCCACTAAGTTTTTGAAAAAATGTTTTATGCTAAATGGTCTAAGATCCGGCATTAGAAAAATCTTCCTTCATCTGTTAATTGAATGAAATAATGTCAAAAGGCAGATAACAATATTATAAATGTATGAGTGCAATGTCTGCCACCGTAGCCCCACTGGCTATTAATATTAATTAATTAATTAATTAATATGATAAAGTGTCTTTGTTTGTTGCTCGAACAAATATAATTGTCTCTCTGTGTCTGCGTAGAACACATTTTTTGAAAATTTTATTACTTAAAAATTTTTTTATATAGGCTGCAAATAATTTAATTATACCTTTATTATATTTATTATATAAAATATATTTTATAATATCACAGTAATAAAATATTCAAAAAATGTACGCAGAGAAAGAAACAATTATACTTAGAAAGAAACAGTTAATAAAATTAAAGATAAAATTAAATTAAAGAAACAATTAATTAATATTAATAGCCAGCAGGACTACGGTGGCAGACATTGCACTCATACATTTATAATATTGTTATCTGCTTTTTAAACATTATTCATTCAATTAACAAATGTGGGAAGATTTTTCTAATGCCGGATCTTAGACCAAAAGTATTTTTATAACTATTTACTAGTTTTATAAGGGTCTATCCACACTATAGAGCCGATCACGGTTCGTTCTCGGTCCGATCTCGGTCTAGTAAAATATTATCAAGTAAGAAACAATGTGTGCATTTATACTATCCGTAACAATCAAGTTCCGGTTTAATCCCACTCCAGTCACGATGAATACAAATATTTGTGAGTGAGATTAAACTTGTAACGGCATATGAATGATCGTGTGAATACTCTCTGTTCCCGGTTCAGTCAGCTATCACTCACTGAAACGTATGTTACCGCTTAATATTATCAGACCGGCATCGAACCGAGAACGAACGTGATCGGCACAAAAAGGGATCGACCCTAACTAGTAGAATAGTTTTTTTTATTTGAGACATTAATTCGCAAAAAAAAAATGAATTAGGTAGAAATCAACTGTGAAATTTTGAAGAAAGAACGCAACTTTTGTGTTCAAAAGTACCTGGGGCTACATTCTATTAAAATAACGAACCATAATTTCTGAATTTCTACCTGAATTTATAATTGAAATATTTTCATCGTTTTTTTTGTGTGGCATATTTTAAGGTTTTGGTATTTGGAATTAAAACTCAGGAAACATAATTGAATATCACTTTATTAAAGAATTCAAAAATAGTTTTTTTATATTTTTTTATTGAATAGGCCATTACGAATATCCATTATAATTATTAAATAAAACAAATATTTGAGATTTTTAATAATACTTTCATTTTAACTAAAGTTTTGCAATTACTGTTGCTTCCTCAGAATATATATATAATAATGAGTATTATATATTTTCTGAAGAAGCAACAGTAATTACGAAACTATAGTCAATATTTGTTTTATTTAATAATTAGTTTTTATAGAATTGACTCAGTCAAATAGTACTTAACCTCTTAAAAACTACAAGTGTAGTTTTTCCATTAGAATTCTCTTAGTTTAGGCGCTATGAAAACATAGCAAAAAGTCGTTAACGAAATCGCACTTACAAAAAAGGTTATTGAAGGTCAAAGGTGCCGAATATAAGTTTTTGCTAATTTGGTGACAGTTTCACTGTCACTAATAACTTATCTTGGGACAGTATAAAATTAATATTAATAAGACTGATGTTAACAATAGTAAATCGAATGAAAGTAATTTTTGCAAGAGTAATTTCAATAAAATTTATTATATTTTAATTTATTTTGTTTAATTTGTAATTTATTTTTATTTTTGTCTATTGATCTCCATTTTCTATCTATTTCTAATTGTCAAAGAGTTAAATTACGACTAACTAATTTATACTGATGATGACTACTTTGTAGTCGAAGTACGTATTTATAATACAAAAACTGATCTAGGTATTGGGGCGAATTTGAAATTTTTTAGTAAAACCTATAGTTTACGATTGAAAAACTGCTTTCGAGACTTTGACCTCCAATAACTTTTTTGCCATTCATTTCGTAAGAGCCATGTTTTCAAAGTGCCAAGAAGGAAGAGAAATCCATTTGAAAATCTCCACTTGTATTTATTAAGAGGTAAACTCATGGTTTTTTGGTACTATTTCACTGGGCTATATAACTAAATTTGAAAAAAATGTTCCATTTGTTGAAATTTCGATGCCACCAACTCAAGCGATGATGTCCATACACACCCCTTGATATTTAAATAAAACAAGAATTGCGTTTGGACAATCACAGCCTGACACTGGATAATTTAAAATAAATACTAGTCACTTTTTCCAGAAATCCATTTGATCAGCTTTCGGAAATTATTGCAGCTTCTATTCCTGAAACAAAAGAAATTAATTGTTAGATCCACATATTATTTGTGTATACTTAAGGTTGTTGTGAAACTGGTGAGGGAAAGTAGGGGTGCTGAGTTTGTCCTATACTAAATGCATTGATATCTCATTCATTGCCAACTCTAAATAACTAAAAATTTTGCAATTAAATCGTTTCAAATAATTTAATTTTTGTAAAAAACTAATATATTTGTAAAAAAAAACATTGTTTAAAACTTAAATCCTAAATTTCATTTTTTCGAAGAGTTTTAATAATTAAAAATATATTTTTATGTATTTCAAAAAAGCTGCATGGTGATAAAACTAGATAGAACTAAATAAAACAAGATAAAAATAAATATAACTAAAAATAAAACTAGATAAAAATAAATATAACTAAAAATGAAACTAGATTTAGAACATTTTTCGATATACAAATTTAATTATCTCAGAAACAAAAAACAAGATCAATTTGAAATTTGGTCCAGGTATTTATAAGAATTTGATAAATATTATGACAGTTTTTCATGGCATATCTGGTTTTCGAGATACAGATTTTTGTATTCATATTTTTACCGACGAGTTCATTTAACCAATGTAAAAATCTCTTAAAAATCGTCTCTTTAACATTTTTTTACTCAAAAACTAAAAACAGAATCAACTTCAAATTTTCACAGGATATTCTTTATTTTTGAAATAATAAGCTGTACAATTTTGAAGAACATGAATTTCTTCACAACAACCTTAATCGTCCAAACACAATACTAATGTCAATTTCCATTAAGGTAAAGTACGACATAGTATGAAAGACAGACAAACTTGTTTTAAATTCGTCGAAAACTTAATAATTGAGCATTGGGTAAATACATTGTTGCGAATTTCGAAGTAGTTTCTGTTATAAAGTAATTTTGCTATAATATTTTTAACGGTTTTTACTGTAATCGGTTATACAGACAAAATAGACGAATAAATTGAATTTGACACTATATATCGAAATGGCAACAAAATATTATTCATAAAAACGTCGATTTAGTATAGAACTTTTCATCGTGTAATAAAATAGTTTAATCCAATGAGCAGAGCAATAAATTCGATAGAAAAAAAGTTTATTTATATCAAATACTCAAGCTACTTTCATGTACTGTCAGCTGCAACAGTGGTGGCATTTCTTTTCCAAACTTTTACTGTCGATTTATGTCAAACTAGCTGAAAAAGCCGGCATTGCCCGAGCGTACAAGAATTCTTTAGAGAGTGCGTAAGAAATTTTAGTCCAATAATTATTTTTTTCTAACTTTTGACAGTTCAAAATGTCCATTTTTTATATTTTAAATTTATTGACAAATAATTTATTTCTAAAATTTTGTTAATTCAGGTATTTCTATATTCAAGATCTAGAATTCGAAACGGTTTGGAATAATAATAATATTCTCCAGAATATAAATGAAATCGGTAATAAATTGAAAATTACAAAAAAATTGAAGATTTTGTTTCATGTAACTTGTAAATATGCTCAATATTATAGAAAACGCGTATCAAAGGATGGCTCGCGTTGGAAAGAATCCAACGTGCTTTAAAAATCCAGTGGCGAACGAATGCGAGAGCTACGACAGTGTCGAAAAAGAAATGAAAAAACGGCGCAAAGCCATTATGTACCTGGTGCATCGGGCAACAGCTAGCGACGGTCAAAATGTCTTCGGAAATCATGTACAGGATGTTTTCACGAAAAATCTAGGATTCGAACTACGTCTGTCTCCGTTTTTTACTACGAAAAGCGGCCAAATAGCCGCGCTTGTTAAGGCACTCTACTTGGGTCGAATTCCGAGCCGGTTAATTGACTAAATTGTCGGAGTATGGACAAGAACGAAGTAACCGGCTATGCTTGTGAAGGTTTTCTGCAGTTTCCTTCACGAACTCCAGATGAATATCGGCATAGTGCCTATCAAAGTCGGCTGCAGCCGCACAACCTACCAAATCCTAGTCTACAAACAAATTCCTCACAATCCTTAGGTTTCACAATGGACGTTATGGTCTAAGTGTGCCCCGTTCAGGACAGCCACTACAACCTAACCGTTTTATAAAACCCTTATATGGGGTATAAAAAGTACTCCAATTTTATTTACATATGATGATAGTTTAACAAAAAAAACACCAACACACTCCATAATACTTTTCGATGAATAAACTGATATATTTATTTATATGATCGATATTACAATTTTACATATTATTTACGATAAAATTCTGATAACAAAAAAAGAAAAAAGAAAAGAAAAAAAAAATGAAATAAAATAAATATAAATATAAATAAAAAAATATTAAAACTTCCAACGATTTACATTGATATAATACTCAAATAAGTATTTTTATATCGGGATAAGGGACAGGAGGAGCATATAGTATAGATAGATGCAATGCCATAGATGCCATGAATGCCATCATGATGTATGGTAAAATGACAGTGCAGTTTTCAGTATTATCATATCATAAAATAAGTACTCAAGTTTTGTAAAATGTCTTTTTTTTTAGTGCATAATAGTGCATACATGATTGGAGACATATACAGACCGTTTTCAAAAGCATTTCTAATAGGGAATCAATGTTAAATAAATAAATAAAATATTTACTATAAAACCATACATAAACATACTTACATACATCTGGCTATAGCTTGTGCTTTGCCATTTAAGAATGGGGATGTTATGATGCACATTTAATTGATAATATTTATCATTACGTATGTGAATGCATGGCCAATATTTGGTTGTGTGTTTTAATGGTATTACCGTATTTCAACATTCGGTTATTACACAATAATAGAAAAAGTGCAAATTATTAAATGGTACTTTGGGGCACATTCGGCACAGGAATGTGTCAATTTATTTATTGTGGCATTTGAGGATAGGCAATCGGCAACCTTTCGAACAGTTACTCATATGATTAGCTGTTTTGAAAAATGGGGTTGTATATCCAGTTGCAAAGGCTGCCATAAAGATAAAGATGATGAAGCCCCACAAAAAAATGAAGAGAGAGATATAGCAGTTTGGGGGTTTCATTTTCCTTTTAATTCGTGTGGATTGTTGTTTTATGTTATATCGCTAATAGAATACTATCATTTATTTTCAAACATTCCACATACAAATAATAAGGGATATTCAAAAAAAAATTTTCAACTGTGTGAAGTAATGCTAAGCTTAAGAAGACAACAATGAACATATTTAACCCACTCTCATTACATGTTAATGCATACTAAGTACAAAACAGTCTAGCATACACAACATATACACTAAAGAGTACCCCGACTATTTTTATTTCTTTATTAAGCATATTGTGTATAGTTATTATAGTAAATAATATTTAACATTAATTCTCTATTAGCAATGCTTTCCAACACGTACGGTATATCTTATAGTACCTATATATACCTTCCTCATATATATTTGAAAAGTTATTGACTATCGATAATATCACTGAAATATTGACGTAGGATTTGTCTGAGAAGACAGGGTTTGCCCAAACTATGTTCTGCGAAAAAATATTAGTTTAGATTAGATTCAATTGAATCTATTGTACATACTTTCCTTCAGGAAAATGTTCCAGGAGTCCTATGCGTCTTGATAAACGTAAGGATATCCTTTGGCAACAAATCATTGATTTCATTTGGCTAGAGATCAGTCCATCCCAAATGTGTCTTTTGAGAGAGAGACTTTTGCATTCACACAGAATGCGAATTTAGACTTTCCTCCTTTTCATGGCAAAATTTGCAGAGATCATTCCCTGTGAGATTGATTTTGTGCAGATATTTATTGAATTTGCAGTGGCCAGTAAAAAGGCCAGTAAGTACCCTCAATTAGTTCTTTCCTAGCTGTAAACGCTCACAGACCTTTTTCCATGAAAAGCTTTTTACAAGAGCCTTTGCATGATCTTGACCATGAGTATTTACCCAAGAACGATTGAACTCTTGTACCACCCGAAAAAATTTAATATCAAAGTATTCTTTTTCGAAATTTTGCAATGCTAATTTAACGGATGTTAGTTTCATATCCCACCGCTGTTCCCAGTGTCACATTATATCAAGTGCACTAAGTTACTAATAACATAACGCATTCCTTTCAGTTTATGTTCGTATGAACGAATCTGATACGCCTGACAGTATTGCTGATATATTCTACATAATTCTGATTAAGAAGCAACTTTAAAATACATGTTAAATGGTTAACATACTGAGTCTAAACTCTGGATGAAACAAGTTTGCGGGAATAATAATTAATTCACAAGTTATTAAGAAGAATTTGCAAATTCTGATTTAATAAAATTAAACCATATTCAAAATTGAATACCTGAATATCAAGGTTAGCTTTAACACCCTCACTTTATTGACAATAACAACACAGCATGGTCAAAAAAGGATACCGCCACTAAATGGGTCGCGTTAATCACACACTTAATCCCATAATTGGTCAGTCAACTCAAATTATCCTTCAGGTACTACTTCAGTCAGATCATATAAAAAACAAAACTTTTTTTAATATTATTGTGAGACATGCACCAAATTAGCAACGAGCAACATAACTCTGACTCCATATCCCTAATTCATACTGATGATGACTACCTTGTAGTCGAAATACGTATTTATAAAATACAAATAGATGTTCTAGGAATTGGGGCCAAATTTGAAATTTAATAGAACTTAATTTAAATTATGTTCGTAAAATTCCACTTTGAATATTGAACAATCTCTCGGTATTTACATACTTTCATACACACACATATATATATATATATATATATATATATATATATATATATATATATATATATATATATATATATATATATATATATATATATATATATATATATTATATTCCTTATATATATAGAAAAGGAGATTTTCGATGTTTTAAGTTTTAAAGGGAAGACGTATATCCTTTTTTGTGTGATAATGTTGATGATGATGAAGTTTCAGAGCTGGAAAGTTTTGTTCAGAAGACTAAACCACATCGAGGTTACATTACTAGCATTCTAAATGAGCTGAGAAATATTATTTGTAACGAAGTACAAGTAGGTATATCATTCATCCCACCTTGATAGTGAGTTTTGTTACCCTCTTTGAATGAAATTGGATAATGTCGATTTTTTAAATATTTACGTAGGCTAGTATGGAATGATTTATTATATCTGATAGAAATCGAAAACTAAGGTATATAATTATTTATACTTAATTTTTTAAATAAAATTAAGTAAAATATTTACTTTGGAAAAAGTTAGATCTAATAAATCTATTTTAACAAATTTAAAGTAGTTTT
Organism: Nineta flava; assembly: GCA_963920215.1. Classification (NCBI taxonomy): domain Eukaryota; kingdom Metazoa; phylum Arthropoda; class Insecta; order Neuroptera; family Chrysopidae; genus Nineta; species Nineta flava. The sequence goes on from OY986041.1 coordinate 127,031,980, forward strand.
TGTTTAAAAAAAATTCGTCAGATAGGAGTTACGTAGACAATCAATTTCATTTCATCGTCATTTTCTATGACGAACGAGTCATAAAGAATATTAAATCAAGTTACCATCGTGATAATGCATACTTTAAAATCCGCAATATTACTCAGTTACTCAGTGCCAGCTGGTTCAGTTCCTCGAAGTATTCATAGACTATCCTCGATTGGAATCTTGACGCCTCAAGGGCTCGAAGGATCAATAGATAAATTGTAGTAAAACTTATTTACGATAACTTTACTAATGAAAATTTTTACATTTTACTAATATTACGAGAGGTAGATCAAATTTTATCTTCTCCCTCCAAGCCCCCGAAGCTTTGGCTGAATTAGATAAAATTTCTTTCAGATCATAGAGACATTAATACGCTTCGATTGGCATTTCAACGAAGTCATTTTCAATTTGTGAGATTTCGTGCAGGAAATAAACTGTAATCTCAAAACATCAAAATATGGCCGCATTTGGATTATTGGTTCCATTAAAAATACTTCCCCATACTGTAGGAGTTAATAATATGATGGATCATCAATCTGCAACTTTGATTAAACTCGAATAAAATCCTTATTTGATTTCGAACTTGATCAGTCTGTAGTGGAGCATATAAAGGCGCTTTGCTCCTAACTGGGAGGTTGCTGGTTCGATTGCCAACGGTGGTAGTTGGTCAATTGACTAAACTGTCGGCGTATGGACAAGAACGAAAGTAACCGGCTATGTTTGTGAAGGTCTACAGTTTTCTTCCACAAACTCCAGGTGAATATAGGCATAGTTCTTATCAAAAGTCGGTTGCAGTCACACAACCTACTAATTCTTAGTCTACATACAAATTCCTTATCCTTTAGGGGTTGGTAATAAAGGCTTAGAAAGGCCTACTTGCCAGGCTTCGACCTCTTTCTACTATTGCCATAGCTTTATATTTTTGTTAATTTTCTAGATATAACAAGAATTATTTCAAATGATGGAAAATTTGTTGTCAAGAGTCCATTAAGGGAGGGCGGAGAGAGGAAATAAGAAATGCAAGGAAACTTTTGACGAGAAATACGGTGTAAACTAATAATTCTTAGGTGAATGAAGAATACATCATTATACATTATGACAGTGATTCTCAACCTATTTTTATGTCGCAGCACATAACGATTTCAAAATTTGACGACACACAAAGAAAACGATTAGTTTAAAAGTTGTTTACCTACCTATAATACACGGTGTAAAATAGTTTGTGATAATAATTTTGAATGTAAAATAAAATAATATGTACTACAAAAACAACAGTACGTTTATTAAGGGCTTAATTACAAGTTAATAATAAGAATATTTATAATGAGAAATTTGAGCTTGATGTTTTATGATAATTTCATTTATATTTGGTTGTAAAAATGACAATGCTACTCTCATATCGTCTTCTACATTTAACAGTCTCGATTTTTTTTTCGTTTTTATGTTGGTTAATATTTTACTATATACATTTCTAAAATTTGGCGGCACACTTTAAGAATTTGACGGCACACAAAAGTGCCGCGGCACAGTGGTTAAGAATCACTGCATTATGAGATACTTTAATTTCGTTATAAACTCTGTGGAACTTTGCAAATTTATTGATAATCAAACCTTTATACAAAACAGTAGAAATCACTATGCCATATTTTCATACAATATTTTCGATGATGATGATTCAATCATATATTGATAACTATAGATAATATATTTGTAATGGGGGTAAATTGGGGGATTTTACAAATAATATCTCAACTGTATCCCGATATATATAACCACATAAAATAAACGAAGTTAATATATGTGTGTATATATATATAAAATATATAATGTGTATAAGTCATTATTATATCACGTAGTTCACTGATGGAAAATTTACTTTTGCAAAATAATTTGTTTCAGATATAATCATAATCATAACTCCTACATAATTACAGTTCAACTTTTCTATATAAATAAATTTTACAGTCAAATATTCATGTTAATTTAATACATTGAATATATACATAAATATTTTTTTAAAAATTAGCGTCTATCTATTCATTGTTGGTATGGTTGCCTTTTCGCTTATATTATACCAATGGAAGTGACTAGCGCTTACTTAATTTGACATTTAAGTAATATATCTGAACATTTATAACATTCTTTGACATCAAATGATTGATATGAAAATTACACACATCTAGGATAGGAATTGAACTCTGAGCTAACTGTTATGGTAGTGGAATGAATATGATCTCTCACTATCTTGATGTCAATGTATTATTCATTTGTTTATTTACTATTTACATATTTTTTAATTTTTTTGTTGTAAACTAGCGTCTACATATTCAGTGTTAGTATGGTTGCCTTTCGGTTATGTTATACCCATGGAAGTGACTAGCGTTTACTTAATTTGATATTTAAGTAATATGTCTGAACATTTATAACAGAATATTTAACGGTGAGACATTTAAAACAATGTTTTGTAAAATCGTCTGGTGTTAAAATCCGTAACTAGGTATGTATTAAGAAATCTTATTCTCCTTTTTTCTTTTAAATCATTTTGATTTAAACCTACATATTTATAAATATCAATAAAATTCCAGGCTCTATCATACCTTGTTGAAATTGTTACATCTAACCTCACTAACTTAAAAAAAAATGAATACTGTAAATACTTCTAAATTACTACTATCTTTCTCCAATCTGTTCAAGTTATCATTTCATCTTTCTTACACTTATTAATTTATATGTAATCGATTAAACCTAGCTTAGACGGTCGCAATGCTGACATCTACATTTGCATTTAATTGAGATGAAAAAATTAACTCATCCACCGAGTATTGAACCCTGGACGGCTGGATTTATAGTGTTTTAACTGCTGACAGTATTTCATTGTAGTCAACCTTAAGGACGTACCAGCACTGTGTTATGCAATCAGCACAACAAACCAGTGTGATTCACAAATATATTAACACACATATGCAACACATAGACAAATACACAGTTCACATATACAAAATAATGTTGATTTGAAGAAAATAAATAAATTTAAACTTTTATATTTCGAAAACAAAACAGTGACACACGATTTTTTTATAAAATTTATATAATAAATATTTAGCTTTACTCTCTTAGTTTTTTTTTTTTAATTCTGTCGATTAATTTTTCTAATACAACAGATAATAGTTGGACGGGCATGAAGTTTTACATACTTCTAATAAGAGAGAGTGAGAGAGAATGATAACTTTGATATTAATTACCTCGCGTTCTAAAGGGTCAAAAATTTTGAAACTTCGGTAATTATTAGAAAACATTATTTTTAGCCTGTGAAAAAAAATGAGCAAAATCTGTCGAAAAGTGGTAGTATGATGGTGGTACATCCTTAACTTTATTATTCCACATAATATTATTTGTTTAAATTTAGGCGTCACAAAAAGTACAGCAGATAACCCGTTTGATTAAACCCAGCGAAGATAAGTATTCAAAACTTAAACCAAATGTTCTTAAACTTATTAAATATATTGAGATATGAAATGTTTGATAGTTACGTGTATGTAAATGTTCAAATGTTGTTGAATAAAATTATCCTAATAGTATTATTAATTACAGCAAAATGAATATATAATTTATAATATAGTTCAAAGTTGTGTAAGTTAATTAGGTTTGACTGTATTTTATTTGTATTATAGTCAATATTATACAACGTGAATGAATTATTAATAGATACACAAAGTAACTTTAAATTAAGGTGTGGCTGACAATTGTATCAAGGTATATAGGTATATATACAGGGTGAGTTAAAAGTCATGGAGGTTTTTTGAAAGTGTGGATAGGGAATAAAATCCTGAGATGAAAAGTTCTCGGACATTTTTGCACCTGACCCACCGTTAATTAGATATTAATTAAATAAAGTAAACAATTAGAGAAGTGCGTTAACGGAATAAGAAATGGTGCGGATGAACGTAGCGGCAGCAGAGATACGTGAGGGGAGTGAACTCTCCCCACCGCTACCGATGAGTGAGTCAATCTTATGTGTTTCAAATCCGGTATAGTTTTTATAGCTGCGTTTTGAAAACTTTTGGAAAAATATTTATCTTTTTTTTTCCGGAAAAATCTAGTTAACTGAATTATTCAATTTTTATTCGATTTCTTACGATGACCTTGACTTAGTTTGACTTATTTCATAAGATTGACTCGCTATACGGTAGTGGTGGGGAGACGCCGCTCCCCTCACGTATCTCTGCTGCCGCTAAGTTTATTCCGCATCATTTCTTATTCCGTTAACGCACTTCACTAATTGGTTACTTTATATAATTAATATCTAATTAACGGTGGGTCTGGTGCAAAAATGTCCAAGCACTTTTCATCTCAGAATTTCATTCCCTATCCACCCTTTCAAATAACTCCATGATTTTTGACTCACCCTGTGTATATGTATATAGGTGGTAAATATACTGATACTTATCATCAGATATATTGTTAAATCCGAAATATAGGAAAGATTCTATGAAAATTCATATTGAATTTAAAAACTAACCACAATTATTCCTATTACTGGTTTGTTTTTCATTCGTCCTTTTTTAATGCTGCCGTAGCAATCGCATTCACTCGGTACTTACTTCGAATGAACTCGTTGGAGTTAATTCGAAGCAAGTTTGTCTCTGATTTGCGTTTTCTATAATTCCGAGCATATTTACCATTTGAGGCGTTTGACATGTTTCGCTGTGTCAATTCATTTTCATAAACTGACACACTATGAAAATGGTTTAATATATCGAAACATGTCAACATTCAGGGTTAATAAAGTGGATTTTGAAAAAATACTTTTTGAAATATCGATAATAATGTGCCACAAAATAAAGTTCTGTACAATAAATAATTTTTGTGTATAAGATAAAAATAAATATTAAGTTTACATAGGAATTATGGGAGTTGGGAGGCTTTCTGTTTATAGGAACTTGAAAAACGGTTCCTGTTAACTGGTTTTTTTGAATGAGTGTTGGCGCAGGGAACAATGTATTTAATTTACAAATTGTATTGAGTATAATCTTATTGGCGCTTCCACCATTTCAATTCCTAACATTGTGCAATTCTGTATGAAAATCTCGATGGTACTTATGGGCCACAAAAGTAGCGCTCATTTTCTAACATTTTTATAGTTGATTTGTGCCTTATTCACTCGGCGTTTGGGAAAATGTTTCGTATAAAAGTTATTAGTATATTTATAATGAATAACTTTTATCTGAAACATTTTTTCGTCAATCGAATAAATAAGGACCAAAGCAAATGTAAAATTTAAAAAAATTAGCGCTACTTCTGTGATCCATAATACTTTCTGGTTTGGTCTAAGGATATAACAATTAATATGGAAATTTTAAGAAATATTATTTTGTGTAGTTTACATAAAACAATTAATTTTGTATTGAATGGGTCGATACTTGACAAAAATCCATTGAATTTCGTAACAATATTATTCTATCATCATTATTATATATTTCCTGAAGAAGGAACTGTGTTTCCGAAACTATAGTCAAATTAAAAAAATATATTTATGAAAATCTCAAATATTTGTTTTTGTTTAATAAACAATTAATTACGTAAATTTTTCGTTTTTAGTATTTTTGTCTAGAACGATTGTAATAGTACTGATTTCAATAAGTGTCTACTTCGTGTGCTGTAGATAATAAATTATTTTGATTGATTATAAAATATAATTTTGCAAAGTAGGTATTCTATCTATCTATCTACCTAATAGGATTTCGTGCACAAAACAATTAACTTTAAATAATAATTTTTCAATTTTATAATAACTTTACATATCTGAATCATATATATATATATATATATATATATATATATATATATATATATATATATATATATATATATAAGAAACTACCACACATAATATAAATTATCTATGCTTTTATTTAAAATGTTAAAGAATTTATATATTTTTTTATTAAAGTTTATCTACTTTAAATATTACAAATTTAAAAGTAAAATATTTTATTATAATTTATAGATAAAGCGTTCTCAGCAATCATAAAGGTGATCGGCCACATAATCTTAACTTCAGACATTCCATCTTGAAAGATAATTACTTCGTCTGATAATCTATAATAACCCAGTCAAATAGTACTTTCACCTTTTAAAAAACACTCGTGGAGATTTTCCAACGGCGTTATATCTTCGTTTTGGCATTATAAAAACATGGCAAAAAGTTCATAAAGAAATCGCACGTGCAAAAAAAAGTAATTGAAGCTCAAAGGTCCCGAAAATCAGTGTTTCTCAAAATATCTCATTACAGGTCATTATTCAATTTATTTCTTAGCTAATTCTATGCCGAGAAGCAAAATTTATGTAGGACCAATAGCTTTCAAAATATACGACAAAGAAACGTTTTTCGTAACGATTCAATAAACTGTTAAAAGTTTTAAAAGGGACATCAACTGTTGTCCAATACCTTCAGGTTAATGTCGTCCCGTAAGATTACAATTTATTCATAAGTAAAATTAAAATAATTTGTTTTCAAGTGAAAAGCCGTGAAAATTTGCTTTTCTTGAATAAAGGTCATTTAAGATAATCGAGGTCAATATCAAAGCTACTCCTTAGATTACTGGGACTTTGCGCAGGGCATGCGACAGGCCAAGTTGCGCAGAAGCACAGTTAAGCCATTCAACTGTGCTCGGTTGAAACTCAATAGAATGCATTTAAGAAGGGTGGTGGGGCTCTTGACAGGACACTATCGATTGAACTACCATCTTCTAAACTTAGGGATCTCTGATGATCCCACTTGTAGGGTCTGTATGGAGGACGATGAAACCTCCATACATGTAATTTGCATCTGCAGAAACCTGCAAGGTGTCAGGGATAGAATGTTTGGGTGCGAAACCTTGAATCCTTCAATCCTGGGAGCAATCCCGGCGGAGAAGTTGTGGGCCTTCTGTGTGGCGTCTGGCCTCAACAGAATCCTATAGTTTACCTCTTACTTCTTCTTTTACCTCTTACCCGAAGACATCTCGTCTTCGGGAGACAGGTTGTTCTCAAGGAGGGCACAGAGGACCCCTTGGTCTGGCTGCTAGGGACCCATTTGTGGTACCTCTCTTTCTTATTATTATTACTCCTTAGTTAATTTGTCACAAAAAAGATCCCTTACAAAATTTACGCAGGATCAATTTACGCAGGACATTATGGACTTTTTGATGTTTTTCATTTTTTGATAGGGCCAAAATGACGAGAATTCCGTTAGAAAACCTTATTCGAATCAAGCTACCACAATGAATAACTTTCATAATAAGTATTCGAATATTTTGGATTCCTTTTTTTTACAGTAAACCCAAATAGAACATCACTGGGATAAACTAGTTGTCGTATAAGAAAATAAATCGATCCTCCTGTTAACATACAGGAGCTTGCTTTATTGCAGAAACTAAAGGAAATAACGAAAGATGTCGTAGTGAACTAAATTCAAAGTATGTCAAGAAAGCTTGAGACAATCATTAGAGCAAGAGGAAGGAGTTCAAAGTTGATTTTCTTTTAAAAACTAGAACATTTTTGAACGTCACTTTTTTTTCTGAGCAGCGTATACTTTTAATAAACTATATGGCCAATTAATTCTGAACTATTCGATTACATTTTACGTTGAAGCTCTACGTTGTGAAGAGACACAAAAAAAAAACATCTTATTTAATTGATAATAAATTTCTAAAATAAACTTAAAAAAATTAAAAACAGAAATAAAAATATAATATTGAAGATTAATAATGAGAGTAATTATAAAAAAAAAAAAATGTATAAAATGTATTGTTTCGTTTTCATCTAAAAAGTCTATACAACCAATCAAATGTTGCACAAATTAATTGAGTTCTTTTTAAGAGGGCAAGGAGGGGGTGCTATGGATGAGCTCTATTTTAAAGAATTATATTTGAAGAGAAAAGTTGTGAGAGGATATATATTATATGAACTAATAAATAATTATCAAGTACCTATATTTTATTAGTACCTCTGTATACAGTCTCGAATATTCGGTTTGTCTGTATAAAACGTATTGCACTTCAACCTTACGGCTCAATTGTGCTATATGATATCTTCTACTTTAGTCTGACGACATTCGCTTCTCCCATATTTTGGCAATGGTCAGGAGCTTGCTTATTAGATTTTCCCTTAAGGTTTATATATTCAGGATGAGATGAACCGAATAATTTCTATCTGCTGTTGAAACGAAAATTTTTTAAACTATCTTTAAAATTTTAATTTCTTCAAGATCCAATTGTCAAGCTGTTGATTAAATTCCAAGGTTTTTAAATATAACAAAAGTGGTAATTAACTATATAGTTATTTATTTTTTTCAATTTGATGTAAAATATATATAAATTCGTTTGGCTAAAATCTTACAATCGAATACAATCGTCTAACAACAGAATCATTTTCTTGTGATTACTCGCTGAATCTATTGGATTCGAGTTTCAAGATAATTATTGATTCTGTTGCTGACGAATACATTCGACCGCTCGACTATCCAAAAGTAAGTGAACTAGCTTATTATATATTATTCAACCGTCCATTACACCTCTGTTGTTGTCTTCGATGTTGTTTTGTTGTTGTCGTCAGTGGGGAATTTTGTTTTTAAAAAATGTTGTGTAATTTAATTTTTATTTGAGGCACTTGGATGTTAGTTATTTTATGTGGCGAAAATATTTCGTTACACTGTAATCGAGAGTTTCGCAGTTAAAGAGGATGTGGCTGGCTGTTCTTCCTTCACGCCGCACAATCTGCACATAATTAATCCATTGAGTCCAACTGTGTACAGATGCTTTCGTAAGTGACAATATCCGCTGAAGAATCCGGTAGCCTTTCGAAGTTGTATCATGTTCAGGTTGAGGGAGGGACAGCCTCTTGGATTCATTCCGAAACGTGTTTCGGAACCTTTCCGTGTTTAATGTTTACCCACTCGTTGATCACTTGTTTACATTCTGTCTCGGGAATTCCTAAAAGGTATTGCAACTTCATTCTTTATGGCAAGGTGTCTACTTTTTTGTTTTCTTTGAAACCTTTGTACCAGGTCAATTTAATTGTTCCGTTTTGCCCACTTCAGTAGTTCTTCTTCTATGCAATCTCTGACTACCCCTTTTGATGATTTAAGTGGGCAAGGCTTTTAGAGCAGATAGACTGTCCGAGAGAATATATACATTCAGGTTTATGCAGACCCTTTGTACACTCCCGTTCATACAAATTGAACCACCAGTAAGTCACATATTTTTATTACATACAATACCACTTAGAATAAAATAACAGGATAACCGGAATTTGGACAAAGGCAACTGAAATTAATTATAAATTTCAGTTGCCTGAGGAAGTATAAATAATATACGAAACATTGCAATCATACAATAGTTAACTGTTGGCTATTTGTCCAAATTCCTGTTATCCTGTTATTTAATTGATTACTGACGTTAACATCATGGCGAATACTTAGAATACTTCAACTGGTTCAATTTTTATGAATGGGAGTGTATGTTCTCATGAACGCAAGCCAAAAGTTATCTCATTCTTGCTGTCCTTTGAAGTAATAAGATTCTAAGCTAATGATAAGAGCTATGGTGGTAATCTGTATATAGAAGTGGTGTGGTATTCCACACAATCTTTTAGAAGTGACAGGCAAGTATGTATTTGTAGTCCATATGAACGAACAAATAAAAAAAAACAAGTAAAGACTGATATAGAAAAACAGAGAAATATGACATAAATACAATGAATGGATATACGTTCAGTGAGTTATATGAAGTGAGTACTCTCCCTCTCCCTGTTAATATGCTTTTTCACATAAATTATTAAACGTTTCATTAATATTGTATGAATAGAGCATAATCGTATTTTGATCATATATATATATATATATATATATATATATATATATATATATATATATATATATATATATATATATATATATAATACTACAGTGTGTTGTGTAAATGGCATTATGTAATTTATTAAAGCCATTTTTATATAGGTACCTTCTTCATTTTGTATTTGATTCTTTAAGTATGCTTTTTTTTATATTCAATTTTATATTTATTGTATTTTAACTCTTCAAAACTGTGTGCTTTCATTTTCTTCGTTTGTCATTTGTTTAGGGTAAAGTTGCAAGGATGTCACGACTCGAATACTTAACTCAAATATTTATGAAACATCTGGTACATTATGTAAATATATTAGGCGTTCTTCTTATAGCGTGACAATGCTTTAACTTACCAGCTAATTGGCCGAACGGTCTAAGGTGTTAACTCAAATATTTATGAATCATCTGGTACATAATGTAAATATATTAGGCGTTCTCCTTATAGCGTGACAATGCTATAACTTACCAGCTAATTAGCCGAACGGTCTAAGGTGTTATGTCTACTTTGGGAACTGGGAGGTTATGGGTTCGAATCCCGGCATGGGCAGTTTGTCAATTATTAAGAAAAAAAAGGGGCGGTTAATTGACTAAACTGTCGGTGTATGGACAAGAACGAAGTAACCGGCTATGCTTGTGAAGGATTTCTGCAGTTTCCTTCACGAACTCCAGATGAATATCGGCATAGTTCCTATTAGAGTTGGCTGCAATTCCTAGTCTACTCACAAAAATTCTTTCCACTCCACTCACATCCTCACATACTTAGGCATCACAATGGACCTTAATGGACAGGGCAGCCGCGACAATCTATCTATCTATGCTATAACTTTGAAATTGTTAAAAATGTTACAGGTGAAAGTTCCGAAGATATTGTCAAGGAAATATATCGAGGCTACCAGATTGGATTTCAAATGTGGAAAATAAGTATGACTCTAGGAGTCAATAGTAAGAAAATTCCCAGTGTGGTAAGTCTTAGTACTCTTCCTGAGTAACATGAATATGGTAAATTATTAATTAATTGTTTTTTGTGTTTTTTGTAAACTAGCGTTTATTTATATCCATGAATATCAAGCATTTGATGTCAAAGAATGTTATGAATGTTCAGACATATGACTCTTAAATGTCAAATTAAGTAAACGCTAGTCACCTCCGTTAATATAACATTACCGAAAGGCAACCATAATAACAATGAACATAAATAAACACTAGTTTACAAAAAACCATAAATAAATAAATGTAAATAATAAATAAACAAATTAATAATACATCGGTATCAAAGATAATGAAACATCATATGAATTCCACTACCATAACATTTCAAGTAGCTGAAATGATGTCAGATAACGTGGGTTCGATTCCCATCACAGATGATTATAATTTTTCATATCAAGCATTTGATGCCAAAGCATGTTATGGAAAAAATAATTAAATAAAATTTTTCCGAAACTGACACGCACTTCGAAGGACATTAATTTATGCTTTACAAATTTTAATTTGTAATTTCGGAATTTCAATAAATTTTATGGTATTCCTGAAAAACACAAAAAGCTTTTCGATTTTTGGGTATTTGTTGATGTTTTGTTCAAAAAGAAACGTCCATCCAGGGTTGCGGTTTTTTTCTTTACCTCTCGATTTGTCTATGTAATATACTAAGAAGTATTCCCCAATGATTATTTTAATGAAGTAAAGTTTTTAGGTTACAAATGAAAGTTTTGGATATTTTTTGTATGGAAAACGCATATATTAACGTTTCAGAAAACGAATCTAGTAAACCAAATCACCTTTCAAATCCTGAACAAGATCAAATTTTGTTGCCTCAATATATTTCTTAGATATGAATATTGAACATTTTATCCTAACACACTTAATTTCAGATTTGTCACGTTTTATATGAGCCACCCGATATAATAAATTAATAAGCTCTCACTTTAAAAGCATATTTAATCTAATCCTTTTTAATTTAAACGTTAATTTAATATTTTCAATTTTTTTTTATATTGTTCGGATAGTATTATGCTTATGATACAATTTTTTAAATGGGCATTACACTTGAGGACAATTAACTGATGCCAGTATATTTAAATTTCATAAATATTTCATAAGTTAATTATGATTTATTTTCAAGTAATCTTTTGAAGTTTAAAATTTATTATGTTATATAATCACGTATTTGCACACATAATTTATAATTAACAACAACTTAGCCAGGACATTAAATAACAAAGACTTGTATGAAGTCAGCAACGTTTCGTTTTCTTTATTGGAACTTCATCAGGCTTCTGTTTTTTTTCATTATATTTGTACAAAATAAGAGAAAATATGTTTACATTTATTTTCTTTTCATAGGCTTTTGTATTTCTGTTGTTTATCATTCAATATAATTTTGTTCCTCAGTACAAAATTTGTGTCCAACGTTTTTCTCTGGCTTTTCTTTGTTAAAAGGCGGAGGGGGAGTTATGTAGTGTACTTGCTCCTAAATTTCAATTTACTTCCATATTATGATACCTTGCGTGTACACTACATGTTCCCTGGGTTACCACGGTAACTACTCACACACTGAATGCATTCATTATTTATTAGGCAAAATAAACGTTTGGTTACAATTCCAAAATATTATCTTTTATTTAATAATTTCTAGAATAGGTTTTAGATTACTTGGAAATGTTATATAATATCCATAAACCATACAAAAATTTTGTTTTTTAAGCTTTAATATATTACGAGTTAAAAATAATATTGACATTTAATATTACATATTGGATTTTTTTTCTTCCAATAACAAAAAATATATGATATTAAAATAATTTTAATTTAAATTTTTATGTATAAAATATATATTATATCTGTTTGAAATATTTGTTATATAATTGAAAAAATATAAAATACACACACACAATTTATTTTATATATATACATATATATATATATATATATATATATATATTCTACATATGACATATATAATACGATATGTATGTTTCTGTGTCTATATGATTCGATTTGAATGCCTCGACAACACATTTCAATTTCAATTGTGGATCATTGATTTTATATTTTATTTTATATATTCCAGTTTATAGGTTGCATCGATTGGAGCCGACATTTGACGGGCCACTGGCTGGAAGGCAAATAAGCTGAGTGCATGGGTCTACCAATCCACCATGACTATTGCAAGAGCTGTCACAAAAAGGAGCAAGAGGAAAATATGACCCAATTTCTCTATCACTGTCCAGCTCTTGTATGGAAAAGACTGACATATTGGGTCGGTCATTCTTTGACGACTTCTCCAAACTAAAATCGGTCGACTTTAAATCTCTCTTGCTGTTCGTGGATACTTAAATAATCGTGGCACACTGTAGGACGTTTCTTGTATCACGTATAACAAGGGGCCTTATGGCCAAAGTGTGTGCTACCCGAACTAACTTCCTAATAAGTCTTATGCCTAGTCCTTTAGTCTTATGCCTAATAAGACTAAACCTGTATTCCCTATATAAATACTATCCCCTATATATTCGTATCATTTTCTACAATATTTCTAACTTTCGTTATATTAATAATATTATATTGAATATACTATATTTCCATTTACAATTTCTCTTCAAGAAAATAGAATACATATATACAGGGTGACTCGGGAGGAATGGACCAAACTCTAGGAGTGTATTATTCACGTGAAAATAATACAAAAAAATTCATATGTTCTTATTCGATTTTCATTTGTTTTTCATAGACGTTAAATAACTGTCACAGCATATTGTCACATTATTAGAACAACAAAGTTATCAATTGTTTTTTATCTCTCGAACATACGGATATCGATTAAAAGTTTTAAATCACTAATTTTGAATACTGTAGAACACAAGATGACATTTTTTAACTACGCTATAACTTGAAAACAAATGAAAATCCGATAAGAACATATGCATTTTTTTTGCTTTTATTTCACAATGTACAATATACTCCTGGAGTTTCATTCGATCCTTCCGTCTCACCATATATATATATATATATATATATATATATATATATATATATATATATATATACATCTTTTGTCTCTTGAATTACAAAAGTTTATTACTTATTTTTGTTATATGAACAGCAATCATAATTTGAGTTAATGTTCAGTCATACGTATAAACGACATATTTTAAAATATTGAACGTTCTATTACATTTTATTATAACTATTTTCTATAATGATTTCTCAAGTGTAAAAGTATTCGAAAAAATCGAAGAAGGTATTGGAAAAGTTATTTGTGTTGAAAGTTAACCCTTCGATGTATAAAACTAGTATAATTGCGGACTCATTAACACGTTTTTTTATTAGCTTGGTATGTATGGATGTATTGATGTAACGGAATCTTTGAACGTGATTTTCACCCACTTCAAAACGTTGGATTAAATCTAATCTACTTTGAAAAAACTTATCAAGGACCGATGACAATACAATAATTTAATAAGTTTGTCCCATTATCCTTACCACGATATTCAGGATTAGCAATTTTTAATATTATCCGAAGACACGGTAGTGCCTCTTTTGTCTTTCACGGTAGTGTCACTTTTTTAGTCTTTATTAAGACTAAAAAAGCAAAAATAAATAATAGTTTAAAAAGACACTAGCTATAAAAAACACGCTTTTATAGCTAGTCGAACTAAAAAGTAGAAAATAATTTTTAAATAAGGAGAGTTCGCTCTATAGCTAATAATTTTAAAATAAGAATTAAGTTATCAACAAAATTATTAATTTGATTGTAAAAAATCGTGGGCACCCCACGAAAAACCACTTTCCTCGAAAAAATGTTTCGAGTAAAAGTTGTCACAATACCAAAAACATTTGTTCTAAACGTTTTTTTTTTAAATAAGAATAAATTTGATACAAATCCACCATAAATTTGAAACAAAAGAACGACCCTAAAAAAAAAAAAGGTTTATTTAAAGTAAATTGTAATTGTAAAAATATAATTTGATATTTTAAATCAAACATAATGAAGCGTTGTAGATACTGCTTTAAATTGTGTAAGAATCAAGACTATATCTATATTGTTATTGTCGATCCCAAGTCAAGATAGTTTCACGGTTTGAAACTGGAGGCTTCTCTATTATAACTAATTTGAAAGATAAAATAACTGCTTTATAATATTTAAACGAATGACATACTTTAACGGAGGGTATTATCTCTACCAAAAGTGCTTCTCCCCTGATACTTCGTTACTGAGTACAATTAAGGTTAGTTCCGGAAGTCACTATAAAAAGCTTTCCCTAAATTATTGAGGTCGGGATAAAAATTCATTATAATGCTTCACATACGCGCATTTACGTATATAGTTAACTTTGAAAAACTTGGGAAATTTATGATGGAAAGACTCAGCACAGAACAAAGAACCAAAGTTGTTAAATTTTATTTTGAAAGTCAGCATTCGATTATTCAGACACAAAGATCATATCGAAATTTATTTCATGTTCCGGAAATTTACCGATTGGTTCAGCGTTTTCAGCAACATGGGACTGTCTGTGATCTTCCGCGTACTGGAAGACCTCGTGCAGTTCGAAATGATGTGAAAATTGCTCGGGTGTAAGCAAGTGTTGAGGGAAACCCAGAAACTTCCACCAGGTGACGTTCTCAGCAGTTGGTGATGTCTAGACGGTCTTTGCAAAGAATTTTACATACGTTACATCTTTTCCCATATAAGATTCAATTGGTTCACGGGTTAAAATCAAATGACACACAAATACGCATTCATTAATTAAATCATAAGGTTACTTATGCGCCGTTATTTATAATGAATTTTTATTCCGACTTCAATACTTAACGAATTATTTGTGTATATAAAGTGAATCCCAGAGATTCTCAAACCTTTCTGTACATTTCATATCGCAATATATGCAAAATTTCTATAATATAAATTTCCAAATCATTAGATTTGAAAATATACCGTATATGAATGAATATAAACATGGTATTATTTTATTGCTATGAAAATATCATTATTATAATATATATTTTATCGAATTTCCATGGGAAAATCTATGTATCTACTTGTATTGTGCATATCAAATGAACAGTTTTGGGAAAATAAAATAAATTATATTTATGTATTAGGATGTAGTACAGGAAAATTATAATTGAAACCCAATTAAAATTATACCATTCCAATTTATTTCTCACAAAAAAAAAACAGCGTTCGAATGAAAATATTGGACCAAATTTTCATAGGAATATTTATGCTGCATTGTCTATATATGTAGAAAATAAAATAAATTATTAATTAAATTAAATACTGATATGAAAAAATTAACTCGTCAACCAGGAATCGAACCTCGGGCCTCCGGATATCTAGTCCAGTATGCTTCCGCTGCACCAAAGACGACTGTGACGTAATAGCCAACTTTTTTTATTACGTTACAGTCGTCTTTGGTGTAGCGGAAGCATACTGGACTAGATATCCAGAGACCCGAGGTTCGATTCCTGGTTGACGAGTTAATTTTTTCATATCAGTATTTTATTTAATTAAAAATTCAATAACAATGACATTTGTCTGAGTAGTATACGCTAAAGTCTTCTACAGTTTGTCATAAAATAAATTATATTAACGTATTAAAATTTATAACAGGAGAAATTATTATAGAAATACAATTAAAATTGTTTAATTCCAAGTGTTTTCCACTAGAGAGATGTACTATGGAATGAAAATACGGGAAAAATCTACTTAACATAGTAACATTTTGCGTGTTACATTATTGTAAACTTTAATAAACACATAATCAGAAAATATTATTAACAAATATTTACATTTGACATCAATATACTACCCAGTGGCTCTCAAACAATATATGTATTCATGTTAAAACTATCGTACATTTTATAACTCCCGTGAACTAAGCAGAGCACTTTTAGCAGTCAAACCCCCAACCCCCTATCAAACCCCCAACCAAACTCTGCTAGGTTCACGCTAGCAGAGCATGTTTGGAAACTGACCAAAAAAGTGCCCAAAAATGTTTCTTAGGACTTGTTGGACATTGTTGGAACAATTTTAAAATTTGTTGGAACTTATTTCAAAAGGTATAAAGGTTTTCAAAAGCGCTGCATAGCGCACGCCAACAGAGCCATGTTTTAAAACTGACCAAAAAAGTATCTAAAAATATTCCTTGGGACTTGTTAGACATTGTTGGATCATATTTTTAAATTTGTTGGACCTTATTTCAAAAGTTTTAAAGTTTTTTAAAATAAATTAGAGCTAAAATTAATTTTAGCTGTCTGTACAGAGATCTCTTTTTTTTATTAAATATTTTTATCAAATAAGAATTTATAAATTTACTGTTAAATATTTCAGAGACAAATACATAATGATTTTATTTATTACTATTTATTATAACTACTAACAGACATTAAAAATATTTTTAATTTAGTATTTATGAATTTATTTTATTAATTATAACAGTTAAAAATGATGCAACAATGTCCTACAAGTCCCACGGAACATTTTTTGATACGTTTTCGGTCAGTTTTAAAACATGGTTCAGTAGGCGTGCGATAAGCAGCGCTTTTCAAAAGCTTTGTAACTTTTGAAATAATGTCCAACAAATTTTAAAATTGTTCCAACAATATCCAACATGTCCTAAGGAACATTTTTGGTCAGTTTTCAAACATGTTCTGCTAGCGTGAACCTAGCAGAGCATTCTAGAAGCTTTATAACTTTTGAAATAAGGTCCAACAAGATCATTTTACCGCACAAATGGCGGAAAATTCAAATGTTGCGTGAATTATGGGCAACCCTATAGTGATATTTTTATTATTATTATTATTATTATTAGAAATAATATTTATTATAGATATTATAAAATATTGTGAACGATAATATACCAAACTAAATATCCCGTATGCAGTAAGCATGTAAGTAAGTATAAGGTGTGGTATTTTGTTGTTTGTGTGTAAAGAAAACTATATGATGTATATTCTATCATGATTGATTCTAGAATATAGAATAGGTTTGGTTGTTATGACGTCTAAAGACTTGTATGCATGTAGGTGAAGGTGTACCTCTTCTGTTTGTTTACCTACTACTACGTCTGCTTGTTTATTTGTTTGTTTGTTTGATAACATGAAGTTTAAAGGCGGCATTATGTAACACAAACTCGAAATTATTAAACCACAAAATTTATATAATGTTTGTTATAATCATTAATTTTAATATTAAATATGTTGTTGTTGTTGATTTATATGGTTTCTATATTCAGGTAGAACAAACACGGTAGAAATTACGGAGATTCGATTTTTACCTCAATATTTAACAATCAATATACAAGCTTGTTGATGGTTACAACGTGTAACCTCGGTATTGCAACATATGTATTGCACTAAGGTGACTAGATATTGAAATCCAAGATCTAGCATAGATACACCACAACATCGCTGACATAATCTATGCAGTTTGTCATAATATTGCCAAAACTATCGATATATCACTATGATGCAATTTTCCAAGTAGCCGAGCGGTCTAAGGCGCATTATGTCTGCGCAGTATGCATACTTGGAAACTGGGAGGTTATGGGTTCGAATCCCGACATTGGCAGTTTGTCAATTATTAAGACAAAAAAAAAGGTGGCGGTTAATTGACTAAACTGTCGACGTATGGACAAGAACGAAGTAACCGGCTATGCTTGAGAAGGTTTTCTGCGGTTTCCTTAACTCCAGATGAATATCGGTATAGTTCCTATCATAGTCGGCTGCAGTCGCATATCCTACCAATTCCTAGTCCATACACAAAAATTCCTTCCGCTCCACGCACATCCTCACATCTTTAGGCATCCTGGGCAGCTTCTACAATCTATCTCGATCTCTATGATGCAATTTTATCAGATTTCCTAGATGAAACTTTATTCGGCAAATACAAATAATGAATATAAATTTTTGTATAAAATATTTAGTAGTATCATCCATGTTTAATATATTCATAAATAAAATTTAATTAAATTTGCATAAACCGGAGAGTTTTATTTCAAATATAAATCATATGTCAGTTAATGTTTTTAGATGTTTTAAGTAATTAACGTATATTACCATATATCAAAATATTAAAATTGTGTTAAAGGTTGTTTACATGTAAACACACAAACATATACACACACACCACAATTGTAATTTTCAAAATACAAATTCTATTATATAAGCTTCCATATTACTATGGTCGCTTTGTTGCATTGGAGGTTTTTGTAATATATAAAGTCTGTTTTCATCGTTAAAGGTAATTTTGGTATGGTTGGATTTGTATATCCAGCTGCGGTGATGGCTGTTTTACTCTTACATCGCTGGACTGATCCAACTCAAAATTGATATTCACTAGTGTGTACATGAAGATATCAAAAATCAGATGAATATAAAAGAAATCAACTAAAAATAATTTTGAAAAATGACCGATACTTTTGTGGCGCTTTTTTTTTCATGTTAATTATTTTCAGTAGGATGCCGTTCAGCTATGTTATGCGAATGGAGGTGACTGATGTTTATTTAACATGACATTTAAATATTATGTTTGAACATTTAGTAAGACTAGTAAGTTTCTCTATTTATTTAAAACAAGAATTTCTGCGTATTATGTTTTTATGGTATCTGCATTATTTAAAAAAAAAAATAAACACTTAAATAATGTAAGAACCATTACCATACCATTTCAATTTTGTATTTAAAAAAAATTTCTCTATGAATTATAATGAAAATTTGGAAAATGAAACATATTCTACGCACGTAGAATATGCAGACCATTTTAATTTAGGAAGTAATAATATAATTTAAACAAATCAAAATTTTGTCTCATGTAAAAATTGCTTATTTAAACTAATTATATACTACCAACATTGTATACAAATAAAAAAAATAAGTTGACAGTATTATATAATACAGGGTGGTCCAAACAAATTGAAATACACTTTTTTACTCAAAAACTGTAGGTCAGATAGAGTACTATTGATTAATAACTATTATAACTATGAGGGGGAAAATCCTCTCAAACAAAAAAAAATTTAATTAAACTTAGAAATAGGTCAAATAAATGTAAGAGAAACACTTAAAGATAGCTTAGAAGACGTTTATTTATATTTCCTAGATTTCCTAGGTACTAGGTGTTATCTATGCAGAGATATAATTATTAAAAAGAGATATAAATATTGTCGCGGTATCTTGGCTCTCTTTTAACTATTAAAAGGAGCACTGTTGAATCTACTACAGATTCGAATACTCGAAACAAAAAAATTCAAATTTTCTTCAATATTTTTTTATTCAAACAATACTAATTTTTAACAATGTTTAATTCAACAATGGTAACATCAAACCGCACTACTGTTCCTTTAACTGACTTAAATTGGGTTACGCTCCGGCTTTATATACCGTAGCAACAACATATTTAGACGAATCAACAAAAAACCTAAAAAAAAACAAATCTCTAAATAAAGTTAGTAACTCAACTTACATAAGCTATACAATAATAAGCAATACAATAGTTTTGCTATAAAACAAATTATATCTTCTTTTTTTGAAATAAAATAATTTTAGACCTAGATGAATTTCTTTTCCAAATTGTGCTGAGGTCTTAAAAATTATTTCACTAATTTTCATTACAACAATATTTGCCATGATTTGCTGAAACATACTGTATAAATTGTATTTTTTAGAAAGTTTATATAAAAAAAGTATTATATAATATATAAAATTAGTTATTATATAATATGAAAGTTGTTGATTATATATGACATATTAATATTAATTATGCTTTTTGTATCTTCTAGGGTATACAATTTTTGCCCACATTCGTCAAGCTCTAGTGTAGCTATCGTATTGAATAAATAACATATTAGCATACATTGCATGTCAACACAGAAGAACCCTTCTTATAATTTTATATAGAATATATAAACAATAACATTATACACAAAACAGTTAGTTCCTTTTATTTAAATACAGAGGCTTTTTAAAATCTTGTCAAATGGAATTTGAATATTAGATTATCAAATGATAATTAATGAGAACTCTAGGTTTTTGTATTATAAATACGTATTTAGACTACAAAGTAGTCATTATCAGTATAAATTAGCTAGTTGTAATTTACTCTTTGACAATTAGAAATAGATAGAAAATCGAAATCAATAGACAAAAATAAAATTAAACAAAATAAATTAAAATATAATAAATTTTATTGAAATTACTCTTGTTAAAATTTCTTTCATTCAAGTTTACTCTTGTTAACCTCACTCTTATTGAAATTACTCTTATATTGTCTCAGGATATATTATTCGTTGCTAATTTGGTGACAGATTATGTCTTATGACGTATTATACATGGCTTCCCACATCCTCCACCATTTTACTAACATTTTTCGTAGATTCTTCACTGTTGTAGTGGTGGATTTTATCACAAAATCTATATTATACTACAAAAGATTTGTTAAAGATCGTTTACAGATCGTTCTTTTTCATTAGATACTGAAAGTAATTTTTCAGATCGTATACTATTTTCTCCTCTCAAGAAAATGTTAATAATTAGAAATTTGTACACAAAAAAAGCATCTGGAAAAATAAAATAAATTACAAACGTTTAATAGAAAACCAAAGTTATGAACTTATTTAAGCTATAGATATAAATATAAATCTCTCAATTCTTTACAAACTCTACGTATATTTATAAAATGTATTCGAAAATGTATTATTGTAAAAATATCTCGAGTATATGATATAACCCTTTGAGTTTTTACCTTTGACTGTCACTGTTATTAATAACTATGTTGTCTAGTATTTTCGGTTACGATTTGTCACACTCAGTGACCAATCAGTGTTTTCTATATCTTTACGGTCCCTTTTGTTCTTTGAATACATATTATATATCTGAATCATGAATGAGAGTAAATGAAAATTAGATATAGAAAATTTTAAAAGATATGGTATGATTTTATTAAAAGGTTTTTTTGTAAACTAGCATCAATTTATATCCATTATTTGTATGGTTGCTATTCGGTTATATTATACCAACGGAAGTGACTAACGTTTACTTACTTTGACATTTAAGGAATATCTCTGACTTTACCAGTCCAAGTGGCCGAGCGGTCTAAGGCGTTATGACTACGCTGTATGCCTACTTGGAAACTGGAAGGTTATAGGTTCGAATCCCGACATCGGCAGTTTTTGAGTATTCTGAAAAAAAAGGGGTGGGTAAATTGACTAAACTGTCAGCGTATGGACAAGAATGTATGGACAAGAAGTAACCGGCTATGCTTGAGAAGGTTTTCTGCAGTTTCCTTCACGAACTCCAGATGAATATCGGCATGGTTCCCATCATCCTATCAATTCCTAGTCTGTACACAAAAATTGTTTCTATTCCACTCACATCTTCACATTCTTACTCATCACAATGGACCTTATGGTTGATGTGTAGCCCGTCCAGGGTATCCTCTGCAATCTATCTCTAATATGTCTGA
This sequence comes from Nineta flava, assembly GCA_963920215.1. Classification (NCBI taxonomy): domain Eukaryota; kingdom Metazoa; phylum Arthropoda; class Insecta; order Neuroptera; family Chrysopidae; genus Nineta; species Nineta flava. The sequence continues at coordinate 127,054,353 of OY986041.1, forward strand.
ACATTGATAACATTATTGGACATCAATGGCTTGATATGAGCCATCATATCCACCTCTGGCATTGGTCTAGAATGTCAGAGGTCGTAGGTTCGATCCCCATCCCTGGATGTGTATGATTTTTCATATCAATCATTTAATGTTAAATAATGATACCGTATGATTTTAAAAAAATGTTTTCAAATGAGTGAGGTGCTATGAAAATTTTATTTTATTATTTTCAATGGCGAAAAGTGCATTAACGACTAAAAACGTACTTTAAATATTTGCGTGAAAAAGTGTCATTCATAATTATATTATAATTAGCTTATACCCACGACATGTGTTTTATTGTTATATCTCCGGCTTCCATCTTTTTAAGACTAAAAACCTCAATGTTATTTCCCACCGCTTCCACTACTTCAAATATTTACCGTTTTCACCGCCTCCACTACTTCAAATATTTATCAACACTCCCACTAAATTTATATTTTAGAGAATATTTTCAAATTCAATCTATCGTAGCGATATATATACCAGTTTTTAAGACTAATCATAAGCTTTTAAACAAAAGAAGCTTCATAAAAATCGGTCCAGTAGTTATAACTTGATTCTATAATAGTAGAGATTGATTTAATTAGGGCTCATCCAGTTTTCGACAAAAGCTTCGGATAAAAATTGTTCATTATAAATATACTACCAACCTTTTTTTCAAAATATTTTCCCAGGAACCGAATGAATAATGCAAAAATCAATTGTAAAATTTGGAAAAATGAGAGGAACACGTTTCCAAGACGTAGATAAAATGTCGGCTGTAAAATTTGAAGCAAGTATCAAAAATATTTTGAATGTGAACGAAGTTTTAATAAGACCGTTTGAAAAGGATACTTTTTAATAGCACATTCTCTATATAAAATCTATGATATAAAATTTGATATGAGAGATATTTTAACTATAAAACGTTAACCATCACATTACGTGTGATGATTAAAACAAATCTGGATTATGTATAAACCTAAAACATATAACCAAAGGCTGTTTTTATCACCACTATTACATAATAAATCAAAGTAATATTACTAATTTTCAACGTATATAGAAATAATATATGTTGAAAATATAATCAGGAAGTTCAAGACAACGTTTGTTTTATATATATATATATATATATATATATATATATATATATATATATATATATATATATATATATATATATATATATATATATATATATATATATATAATATATCTTTTATCTATGCTTTTGGGCAAATCGATAAATTTCAACAAAGGTTGACATCCTTGAAACATAAATTAACACTTCTAATATTATTTAAGTCGTAGAACATATATCGTAGAATATATAATATATATATATATATATATATATATATATATATATATATATATATATATATATATATATATATATATATATATAAAGCGAACGTAGTTATCTACGAACATTGATGCCATCTAATTAATAAAAATCTACAGACTAACTGACATCCTTAGAACTAAGGAAGGATTTTTGGAGAATCACTCCCTATGGGGGTTAAATAGTGGAGGAAAGTTGTATGGATTTTCGTCCATTTAGAAGTTAGAAATATGAAAATTGGTACTTACGCTTTTGTTTGTAAATAAAAGTAAGTTGTATCAGCATTTTTGTAAATTCATCCCTTATGGTGGTAAAATAAGAGACGAAAGTTTGTATGGGAAGTGCATCATTTATGAAGTTCGAAGCGTGGAAGTTGGTTATTTAGGCTTCTGAAGAATTTCAAAAGTAAGTACCTATTAAAAACAATACATTTTGACTGTATTAAGGACGTATGTAATCCTAAAAACGAGATCGGAACAGAAATGCTTTTGTTTCTAAAAAAGCCGCAGAAGTTAACGATTAATTATTTAACCCAAACTTTAATATTTTAAGTTGTAAGAGATTTGATAAAAAATTGAATGAAATTTTCTGACAAATATTAATGATAAAACAATCTTTTATGAAATCTTTTACAGTTTAAACTGACTCTCTGATTATTTTTTAATGAAAAGTGTTCGAGAATGGTTCAAAAGGTCTCCTTTCACATACTAAAAGATCTCCTTTAAAATATTTTCTAAAGATACCTTTATATATATATATATACAGGATGAGTCAAAAGTCATGGTGTTTTTTGAAATGTTGGGTAGGAGATGCAATTCTAAGATGAAAAATCCTTGGACATTTTTGCACCTGAACCACCGTTAATTAGACTAACGTAGTGTGAGCCAACTTTATGCATTTCAAATCCGATACAATTTTTATAGTAGAATTTTAAAAAATTTTGGAAAAAAATTTACCTCTTTTTTTCCGAAAAGATTTCTTACGATGAAATTTTACGGCGGCATTTGACGTTGTTCTTTTAAAGTTGAGAGCTGATTAGATTTTGGAATCTATCGGTACAGTAGTGTAAAATTTGATTAAAAAATTTTTTTTGGGATTATCATTAAAATAGTCAGGATAGATTTTAGGATCTCAAAAATTCAAGATCTTATAAAAACTCAGTTTTCGATAATCGGGCTAAAATAAAAAACTTCCCAATATTGCAAAACCTTTAATTTACTTAACGAAAAGTTGAAAATTAGTCTAAATTACAATTGATTTGATCAGTGCAAAAAATATTAATAAATTCTTTAGTATAATTTTTTTCAATATTTTAGTGAGCTAAATTATGGGTTATATTGCTTAAATTTTTTAACGAAAAATATAATTTTCAGGTATAATGAATCATTTAATTTTCAATGAATTGACAGCTCGCTCCCCTCACGTATCTCTGACGCTGCGTTAATTCTCCATCATTTCTTTTTCCGTTCACGCGTTTCTCTTATTGGTTACTTTATTTAATTAATATCTAATTAACCGTAGGTCAGGTGCAAAAATGACCAAGGACTTTTCATCTTAGAATTTCATCCCCTATCCACTCTTTCAAAAAAACTCCATGACTTTTGACTTACCCTGTATATATATGTATATTATATCTATTTTGTAAAGATAGATATTTTATCTAAAGCAAAGATATCAATCAAAATTGTTGATTATATAATATAAAGCGTTGTTATATAACAACAACAACAACGATATTATTTTAATTATTAATATGTATTTGTAGCTTCAAGCAACGAATATCACATTCTATATTCACTTCTATATATTGGGGGTAGGGTGGTATATCATTTTAATATTGTATACATGTATTTCTAAACTAACCCTTTTCAACATGTATGAGAAAGTCCAATTATTATTATCAATAATTATTATATTATGCCTTTAAAATTGATAATAAGTAATTGTTCATTTTGTGACAATAGATGTTCGATATTATAGAATTACAATTTGTATATTCAATTTTTCGTAATTGTTCTATTGAGTAATGTAGAATTTTAGAAATATCCAATGGTTATTGATTGACAAATTAATTATTATATTTGTACAGATCAAAAAGAAGTATTTGCTTTTTTTTTTCATCCGAATATTTTTCGTAAATTTTGGAATGGTGGAACATTTCAACAAATTTTTGCTAAATCGCTTCAATAAAACGCTCTTAACGCTCTAACGCTCTCAGTTTGTCATACGTATTCGAAAAAGAATTTGGACAAACAACGTTATGTGGACACGAAAGTATACAGAAACAAACAAATATTAATAAACAAATCACTTCAGAAAGAAGTAAATACTATCTAATAAATAAAACAAAAATTAGAATAATATGAAAAAGTTGGCTGTCACATCACAATCGTCTTTGGTGTACAGGCAAGCACACTGGGCTAGTTATCCAGAGGTCCGAGGTTCGATTCCTGGTTGACGAGTTAATTTTTTCATATAAGTATTTAATTTAATTAATAAATTCAATGACAATGAAATTTGTCGGAGTATACGCTATAGTCTTCTACAGTTTGTCATACGTATTCGAAAAAGAATTTGGACAAACAACGTTATGTGGACACGAAAGTATACACAAACAAACAAATATTAATAAACAAATCACTTCAGAAAGAAGTAAATACTATCTAATAAATAAAACAAAAATTAGAATAATATGAAAAAGTTGGCTGTCACATTACAATCGTCTTTGGTGTACAGGCAAGCACACTGGGCTAGTTATCCAGAGGTCCGAGGTTCGATTCCTGGTTGACGAGTTAATTTTTTCATATAAGTATTTAATTTAATTAATAAATTCAATGACAATGAAATTTGTCGGAGTATACGCTATAGTCTTCTACAGTTTGTCATACGTATTCGAAAAAGAATTTGGACAAACAACGTTATGTGGACACGAAAGTATACAGAAACAAACAAATATTAATAAACAAATCACTTCAGAAAGAAGTAAATACTATCTAATAAATAAAACAAAAATTAGAATAATATGAAAAAGTTGGCTGTCACATCACAATCGTCTTTGGTGTACAGGCAAGCACACTGGGCTAGTTATCCAGAGGTCCGAGGTTCGATTCCTGGTTGACGAGTTAATTTTTTCATATAAGTATTTAATTTAATTAATAAATTCAATGACAATGAAATTTGTCGGAGTATACGCTATAGTCTTCTACAGTTTGTCATACGTATTCGAAAAAGAATTTGGACAAACAACGTTATGTGGACACGAAAGTATACACAAACAAACAAATATTAACATACTGATGATGACTACTTGGTAGTCGAAATACGTATTTATAAAATACAAAAAAATTTTGATCTAGGAAATTGGGGCAAAAAATCATTATCTTTCACTTATTATAAAACTTAATTGAAAAAAAAAATTATAATTATCTATATATATATACAATGCATATATAAAATGTCCTGACTGACATATCATCGCACAGGCCAAACCGCTAAAGATAGAAACTTAAAATTTGGAGATTAGACCACGAAAGCAATATCTTATCTAATAATCTACACATCAAACTATAGATTCGACTGAATTTTCATTTTCTTACTACTTTTAATTAAGCACACTGGACTGAGATATCCATAAGTCCGAGGTTCGATTCCTGGTTGACCAGTTAATTTTTTCATATCAATATTTAATTCAATAGCATGTTTGTCTAAATAGTATATGCCAGTTCATTCATACTGTGTCTTACGTAACCTTAATGGAATTTGATGAAGTATTGTGTTGTGACGCTTAAGTATACACAAATAATAATATGTGAGTTTGAGAGTGTTATATACTCCATTATACTCTGTATATAGAGGTAACAGTTAATTATAAATATAGTTTATAAGAGTCCCATTAAAGTTCTCGCCATATTAGAAATGTTTGGTTTGTCATTTTATTGAGACATGCAAAGAAAGTGTCAAACTTCCACTTGTAGTTTCACAACATTCTCTAATAAAGCGGTGAAAATCATTTTAACAACTTCTGTATACAAATACAGTTATTATTATATAAATAGAAACCTAACCTATCAGTTGGGGGAAGTTGGCTCCTCCTTCAATTACGAAAATCTCTCTCTTGGCACACATGTCGGGATTTGATTTTCTAGTTTCCGATTTTATTGAAAATAATGTTTCTTAAACGAGTTTAACTCAAAGAATTCAGTCTGATTAAATGCTTAATTTGTTGTTTGTACCATATAGCTTGTATAAGCCATTTTGGTTTCGAAACCTTGGATTTCAAAACATATATAGGTAGCCATATTTCGAAAACCATACTTCCAATCAAAATTTCGAGTAAATTTTCAAAATTTATGAATGAAATTGGTCTGAAAATATGATTTTCAATAAAATCAGAGACAAAAATTATTTTTCGATTTTTTCGATTTTTTTGAAGGGGTACGTACCCCTTAGGAAAATTTCAAATATTTGAGAAAAAATTTTGATCTCCGATTTTATTAAAAATTATGTTTCTCAACCATTTTTGACCAAAGAGAACGAAAATTCAGTCTAATTGATCGTCAGATTTGTAGTTTGTATGATATTGAATGTATAAGCCCGCCTGGAATCGAAACTTTGGATTCCAAGACACATATAAGTAGCTACTTCAAAAATAAGTAATCGGATCAAATTTTTGAATAGATTTTCGTTTTTTATGGGTCAACATGGTCTATAAACATGATTTTCAAAAAAATCGCAGACAAAAATTATTTTTCGAATTCTTCGATTTTTTAATGAGGTAGAGTAATTGAAAAAATTTGAGAGTAATTATTATCTCCGATTTTATTAAAAATTATGTTTGTTAATCATTTTGGCCGAAAGAAAACAAAAATTTAGTCAAGTATCATGGCCTGTGCGATGATAATCTAGTCGGAACGTTGTATTTGATACAAATAGACTGATAGATAAAAAAATGGGTATTGTTAATATTTCAATGAGTTTTGTTACGCCTTGTTTGAAATACTTATCCTTTATTGTGCCCTTAGAAGGCCCAAACGATATAAATTTCTGAAACCAGATATTTATAAATTGTAGCATCGCAATAGAGAACCTCCTAATAATACACCTTTTACATCGATTTCGAAGGCTAAAAAAACAGCATTTTTTTCTAATATAATAAATGTAATATTTGATTCAACCTTTAAACAAAGATTCAACCTCTCTCTATACAAAGATAAACATTTGACACATATTCTGTGAAATATTCATTTAAAATTTTGAAAATTCAGCTATTGGGACCTTATTTCCTGTGACTCCTCAAAATAATGTTCCCTTGGCGTAATCAGAATATCTCATGATAGATTCATTCGAAATTAAAAAACCAAATTATTTCTCTTAGTATATATATATAGCTCGTGCTTGGACGAAGGAAAAAAATGAAAATTGTAATTTTTGGCAGGGCTTGACTAGCTCAAGCACTAGTCAAGCCTATCCTGATGAAGTGTGCAAAATTTGAACAAGATCGGTTCATTATTTTCTGAGAAATCATGTCAACCGACTTCAAAAATATAATTTTGTGAAAAACGCGATTAAAGACAGACAAACAATAGCTAGAGGTAGATCGTAAAGGCTGCACTGGACGGGCTACACTTCGACCATAAGGTCCATTGTGATGCCTTAGGATGTGAGGATGTGAGTGGAGTGGAAAGAATTTGTGAGTAGACTAGGAATTGGTAGGATATGCGGCTGCAGCCGACTATGATAGGAACTATGCCGATATTCATCTAGAGCTCGTGAAGGAAACTGCAGAAAACCTTCTCAAGCATAGCCAGTTACTTCGTTCTTGTCCATACGCCGACAGTTTAGTCAATTAACCGCCCCTTTTTTTTTCTAAATAATTGACAAACTGTCGATGTCGGGATTCGAACCCATAACCTCCCAGTTTCCAAGTACTGCATACTGCGCAGACATGACGCCTTAGACCGCTCGGCTACTTGGCTGGTTAAAACAATAGCTAACTGCCTCAATAATATTCCCAAGGCTCTATCTCCTAGACTTTTACTCTAATTAACTAAAAACTTTGGGAGAATATTCTAGAAATATTATTTAATAAGACAATGAAAAAAAACCGATTATTTTGAAATTTTCAAACCCATGTAACCCCTTAAACTAAACTAAAATAAACAGGATATAACTTCACAGACATAATACTAAGTTGACTATTTCCCTTTTCCGTTCTTCATTATGAACACACACAGTGGCGTCTTTAATGAATAGACTTTGTGTTATTAGTTCAAATTATATTTACTTTCTTCTCTATTTTAATATCACTTCCTCTCTCCCTTAAACCAAGAATTATATTTTACTATACAGAAGAACACGATTTGAAGTGTTTGCTTGCTGCTAAAAGCGTACGCGTCGTTGTTTGTTTAATGTTTTTGTTCAAACATAATTTCGAATTGGGCGAAAATTTATGATTATCGTTACGAGAAGAAATTATACCCGTAGATATTAAATATCTATAAGTGTTTATTATTTATTTATGTATTTAATAAGAAATTATCTTAAATATATATATATGGGGGAGTGTTAAATATTTTAACAAAATATCACGTATTTATTGATGAGTTATATTGTTTATTAATCTATATATAGATAGAGAGATTGTAGAGGTTGCCCTGGATAGGCTACAATTCCACCATAAGGTCCATTGTGATGCAGTGATGCCTAAGGATGTGAGTGTAGTGGAAGAAGTTTTTGTGTGTGGACTGGGAATTAGTAGGATATGCGGCTGCAGCCGACCATGATAGGAACTATGCCGATATTCATCTGGAGTTCGTGAAGGAAACTGCAGAAAACCTTCTCAAGCATAACCGGTTACTTTGTTCTTGTCCATACGCCAACAGTTAAGTCAATTAACTGCCGATGTCGAGATTAAAAATACATATCCTCCCGGTTTCCAAGTAGGCATAGTGCGCAGGCATAACGCCTTAGACCGCTCGGCTACTTGGACTGGTAGATCTATAGACTTGAATCTATATACACTCTGTATTCTATAGCAGATACCTTAGTAAGAAGGGAGTTGGAATACCCTTCATAGGCCCAGAGTCTATTCTAGGAATTCCAAAGACTGCATGGAAACAGGTGATCAACGCGTGGATGAAAGTTAAACACTGTGATCACTGGGAAAATATACCGCAGCAAAATATCCCTCGATGCTCTGAACCTGAACAGGATACAACTGCGGAAGGTTACCGGATTCAACACCCGGACATTATCCCCTGCGGAAGCATCTGCACACAATGGGATTCCATAATGGATCCATTGTGTGCAGACTGTGCGGTGAGGACGAGGAGACATCCAGCCAGATTATCTTTAACTGCGAATCTCTCGGTTACAGCAGATACAAGATATTCGGTACATCTCACCCCGAATATATGAACCTTCAAGAAAACCTGATCAGCAAGCTTCTGGCTATTGCCAAAATATGGGAAAAGCGAATCTCGTTAGACTGAAGTAGAAGGGGGAGTATAATGGGTTATAAGGTCGAAGTGCAGTACTATCTATCTATATATCTATCATTATATACATTTTACAGCTAAAAAAGTGGGGTCTCCACCAATAACAACCTCCGAATTTTACTCTTTTAATAATCCTATATTCAAAGTAACGTTTATATGACCAGTCCAATTGGCCGAGCGGTCTAAGGTGCGTTATGCCTGCGCAGTTTGCCTACTTGGAAACTGGGAGGTTTACGGCTTTGAATCCCGACATCGGCAGTTTGCCAATTATTAAGAAAACAAATGGGGGCGGTAAATTGACTAAACTGTCGGCGTATGGACAAGAAAGAAGTAACCGGCTATACTTAAGAAACTTTTCTGCAGTTTCCTTCACGAACTCCAGATGAGTATCGGCATAGTTCCTATCATAGTCGGCTGTAGCCGCATATCCTACCAATTCCTGGTCCATACACAAAAACTCCGTCCACTCCACTCACATCCTCACATCCTTAGGCATTACAACGGACCTTCCAATTCATTTTTATTATACGTTATCAGATTTAAGCGGACTCTTCGCAGCATATTTCCTGCGACCGATTTGAAAAGTGTTTCAAGAGTTATCCTACCAATTAATCTCATCTGGTTGGTAAATTGTCCACCCCAAATTAAAGTGTCTTTTGAGAGATTTTGAGAGTGTATTATGGTTTCCTCCTCTTCGTGCTTCCGTGTTTTAAGCGCTCGGAAACATTTTTCCATGTGAATCTCATTAAGAGAGACTTTTTCTAAGAATGATTGGACTCATATTCTGCCTATTCTTTTATTTTAATTTATTGTATGGTATTCCAAGAAATGACTCTGAACCGTTTAATGGTGTAGTTTATGCTTGAATCCGGATAAACTGACGAGTAGCAAGAAGCAAGTTTTAAACATAAATGTCAAATATACACAGAATAAATATTCATAACCTAAAAGTATTTTTAAAACATTCTGATGTAATAATTGTTTTTATAAAACCAAACCACGTATTTTACATGAATATTAAATTATACAAAAACACAAACTTAAAATTTTTTTTTTATTATAATTTATATTACAACAAAAAAGGGTCCTAAATTTCCTAAAGACGTAATGTAAAAATATTATATATAATGTAGGTACTACAACCGTAGTCGAGAGAAAACATATAAAATTACTTTCAACAAATTTGAAAACAAAGTTGAAGAAAGAAAAAAAAGTATAAATGAATGAATTCAACAATACGAAGAAAATGGAAAAATACATTTACATAAGAAATAAAATACGAAGAAAACAGTGGAAATTTCTTCTATGTGTGAAAATTGTGTGGAAAATATTATATAGGTGTGTTTTTAATTATTATGTTTTCATTAGGCTCTTTTATTTTGCATCTTTTATTTCTGGAAATAAAATTTGAATTTCTTTTACAAAGAAATCGATGTTCTGTTGGTGTTGTATCGATGGCAAAATTTTGCAAAACATAGATCCCACCTAGTGCATGTCGAAAATAACCATCCCTAAAATATTGTATATCTCTTTTAGTATTGGTAACATCGAAGAACTTAAAGCGTACAATTATAGAAAATTAACTCTACTACAATTTACTTTCATAAAATTTTGTCTGTTACTTTTGGATATTTATAGAAATATTTACAATTTAAGACTGAAAATCCTTAATTTCTCTGTCTCTGTAAAAATCCTTAGTTTCTCTGTATATATTAAAGCTTTAAAAAAATGATTTATATGGTTTTCTGTAGTCAGTACCCAAAACGCACAATCCATGACTTGTAAGGCCATTCAAAACATTTGAGGCGTTAACGACTTTGATAATTTGTAAAATTGGAGAAAATAAAATAAAATACGATATAAAACATTTTTTTGACTGAAAAAAAAAAAATTTGTAAGTTAATTTGTATTCACTGAATATCACAAAAAACGTGAGCTTTTATCAATGTAGATAATATTTTAGTTTTTAGTTGATTAAATAGATGAAAAAAGGAAAACATTTTTTGTTAAAGATAAACAGACACAAAATAATTTATAAGCTAATAAATTTTATCTCTTGTTTTGTCTTTGTGTTTTCAATTTTTCAAAATTTTTCGTTTAATTTAATCGAAAAAAGCTTTTTATCGATTGTACAATATTGGGAAATATTTTTGTTTCAAAACTATTCTCTATAGACCTAGATAATTCTTAAGTTTAATATATATCTATCTATCTTCCTCATACGCATGCAATAAAAGTTTTAAAAACAGAATTTCTATTGTATCCAATTTCAGGTTTTCAGGATTCCTTAGTTGGCACAAAGAAACCTTAGAGTATCACTGTGTGCGTAATAGCACGTTATTGAAAACAACCACAAAATTGACAAATCGAATTTAAAACTACTAAAATCGGTACATAATCTCACAGAATTAGATGCATACGAAAGTATCTACATACACAAATTAAGAAAACAGATAATGAATTTAGACAATGGCCCAATTCCAAATTCTGATTTAATAAAATTAAATCATTTTCAAAAATTTAATACCTGAATATCAAGGTTAGCTTCGATCAACACCCTCACCATATTGACAAAAACAACACTGCAGGGTTAAAATAGGATACCGCCAATAAATGGGTTGGGCTCTTCATACTGTTGAGGACTCTTTGTAGTCGAAATATGTGTTTATAAAATACAAATAATTGTTCTAGGAATTGGGGCAAAATTTGAAATTTAATTTAAAAAACCTAGAGTTCTCTTTAATTATTTTAATCTTTATACCAAATGAATAGTTTTAATTCACAGATTAAAAAACCCAACTACGGAAAAAGCACGAAACAAGTTTGAAGAGCTTTGTAAATATTTTTGGTAGTCGAAGGCCCAACTGCCAACATACAAAGAAAACTGTAACGATTCCCGGTCCTCGACTACGAGAAAAATTTTCGTACTTCTTTTGTAGTCGGGTTTGAGTTTTTTTAAAGTATTTATAAATGTTATATCATTCTGGACCTATTTTGATTCATGCTTCATTGTTCGAAATTTGTTTTTCCGTTTTTTTTGGCATTTAAAAAAAAATTATTTTACTCAAATTGCGAAATAAATGAAATATTATCTATAAACACAACAAAAAAAGGACATTTTTGTTTAGTAATAGTTGAAATTAAATTGTTTATTACACATAATAAATCCTATATCCTGTTTGTACATCAAATGTTCGAATATATAAATTTTCTATTTACGATAATAAAAGTACAAATGAATTTTCACAATTACAAAAATTACACGGCTGTTGAACAGCCTGATAGACAATCATTGCGTTCGGTATATAACAAAATAAATGAAACTCTTCCGAATAATTTAAATAGTGTTTTTAAACATGAACACAAAAATTAGTAGTTTTTAATTGATGTGAAAAAGTTGTTCCGGTAATTAAAACTAAATAAAGATTTATTTTATATTCGTGTTGATAAAAAAAAACTGAACCTTTCGCCATTTAAGGTGAGTATTAAGGCCTAATTTCAAAATTTTTTGTTGAATATTTTCAATACTGATTTTATTTTAATTCTGTAAAAATAATGCAGAAACGAAGTCCGCGGGTAATTTACCAGAAATATATTATTGTAATTTTAAAGGTCTAATTCCAAAACTTTTGGTTGAATATTGTCCAAAGTGCTTATATTTTAGCAAAATCTGTCTATAAATTTGGTCCTTGGTCACTCTTCTGTAAAAATAATGCAGAAAAGAAGTCAGTAGGTTATTTATCCGAAATATATTTTTGAAATTTGTTCGAGAGACATTACAAAGAAAATTTTGCTAATGTTTCTCGTAAAAATAGACGAATACAAATACAATAACTTTTGAATGAAGTAAAAATTGTGTTTATTCTCAATTTTTTTTTGCATCCATTATTGATACTTGATACTTTACTTTACTTACCATAACAGGAGGTAAATTTATTAACACTACATTTTTTTGGTAATTTTAATCTAACACCGTGCTCTGAAGTTACAGAAACTTTCAATCCGATAGCCCGGAACATCGCAGTTCATTGCAGCGTTCAAAAAATGTTAAATCTGTCAATTACTCTATTATGATCTGTGCCGGTTTTACTGAGAAAGGTAGAACTTCGTTGATTGAGCGCTATGTTGGAGAATGTTCCGGGATATCAAAAATTAATTTTCCTATTATTTCAAAAACTAATGAGTTTATGAAAAATTCCAAACAAAAGATGTTTTAAAAAAAGAATCATTTTTTGTCTTTATTTTTATCTCATACGGTTTCGAAGATGGATATTAACTCCGGAAGCCGGAAGCCGGAAGAAACCTAGTCTTAGCTCGTTAAATTTCAGCACGTTTTATGTTTGAGTTATTGTTTCTACGGATGGACGGATACACGGAATTGTACTAATTAGGTCACCATATCTAACCTTAAATGTATTTTCTGTGAATACTATTTTCAATCGTTACAAAATCGGGATTTTGAAATATACATACAATGTAAAATTTTTTTTCGAACGATGGAAATTCAAACAATTGGGACAAAGAAAATATCAAAATTACAACAAAAATATATAATTTTTTTCTCTCTATAATGACATTCTAACCGTAGTAGCAAAATTATACTAATTAAAATGTATACCATGTCGTTGTTGTTGAAACACACGTTCCGATACCCCTCAAACGACCCACGTTGCGTTCACCTACGCACCAAACAAACCCATATCGAATACACATTTGGTTAGTATATCCACATACAGTTATCTATATTGATCTGTCGCTGTACTGGTCCTGGTTTTTGAATATAAATTAATTCGTTTGAAAATAAATACTATCCGTTCCATAAAAGGCGTTCATTTTATCAAAAACTTATAGTTAATTTATTGGATATTCGAAAAAATGCTCAGAACAAAAGTTGTGTATACTTTCCTATGGAACAAGTTTTATTCAAAACATTTTTTCGAAAATCAATTAGATTCGACCCAAATTGACTGTAAAAAAGAAATGCTACTTATGGAATGGATAGTATCTCTTGTAGAGTAGTTAGTTATTTTACAAGTTCCAAGTATAATATAATGTATTATTATTATTATTATTGGATATGTTTTTTTTCCATTATAAATTAAGGAGACATTGTTCTGACCTCCTTCTTTACTATACACCCCACCCCCTTATCAACCGTGTGTTCGATAAACACCCCCGTTGAATAGAAATGTTGTATAAAGCTATTCTATTTGATTCAGATAACTTTTAAAGAGTAGTTTACTCGTTACAGTCAAAGTAAAATGTATAAAATACAATATGATAAATTTACTGATTACTGTGCCCATTGAACATGTTTAGTATAACATATATATAGTTAATATTTGTTTATTTGTGTATACTTTCGTGTCAACATAACTATGTTTGTCCAAATTCCTTCCGGTTACGTATGACAAACTGTAGAAGACTATAGCCTATACTCCGACAAATTTCATTGTCATTGAATTTATTAATTAAATTAAATACTGATATAAAAAAATTAACTCGTCAACCAGGAATCGAACCTCGGGCGTCTGGATAACTAGTCCAGTATGCTTCCTCTACACCAAAGACGATTGTGATGCAACAGCCAACTTTTTCATATTATTCTAATTTTTTATTTATAGACAGTATTTACTTCTTGACACGAAAGTATACACAAATAAACAAATATTAAATAAATATCACTTCAACAGAAGTAAATACTGTCTAAATAAATAAAAAATTAGAATAATATGAAAAAGTTGGCTGTTGCATCACAATCGTCTTTGGTGTAGAGGAAGCATACTGGACTAGTTATCCAGAGGCCCGAGGTTCGATTCCTGGTTGACGAGTTAATTTTTTCATATCAGTATTTAATTAAATTAATATATATAGTGTTTAAGCATTTATGATATAATTTACTAAATGATATACAATGCAAGAATTGTTTTGACAGTAGTTAGTCAATATTTTTGAGGTTGCAGTTGCAAATTATTATCATTAAATGTCCATAGTATTTAAAAAGAACCGCAATATATGTTTTTTTGTTTTTTTAATTAGTATAAGTTCAACTTTATAAGATATTTATTAAAAAAAAAATGTATGGGAAGTTTGTTTCAGTTATATGCTTGAAACGGAATACGTCAAAATTGAATATACTTGAACCCATTAAGTTTGCATGTTAAAAATTTCAAGTTTGATTGCGAATATCTCGCTTCATAATCATGCCATATTTCAATGCTTACTGGTCAATTTTACTGTTAACGTCTAGTACATGGTAAAAAAATTTTAGCCTGCTATCTTTTTTACAAATATTTCTGTTATACAGGGTGGTGCATAAGTAACGTTATTAACGCCAAAACTTTCATGCAGAAGAGTCATAGTTGCACGAGCTGTGTGAGCTGTAGCTTTATCTTGTTGGAACCACAATTCTGGATTGTTCTATACCTCTGGCCTTAAAAAATTTGCAATCATTACCCAGTATTGAATGCCATTCACATTAACCGCAACATGATCGTCGTTTTTGAAAAAATATGGTACAAGGATCCTTTCTGAAGTTATTCCACACCATACTGTGCATCTAGGAACATTTTGAACATGAAAGAAATTTCGATGATGATCTTTGTGTCTGAATAATCGAATGGTGACTTTCAAACTGAAATTGAACAACTTTGGTATTTTTTTCTGTGCTGAGTCTATTTACCCGAAATCTCAGTTGTTTTCTTAAAATCTTTTTTTTAGGCCCGTCAAACCGGAATATTATTGGATCAATCTCTTCATTAATATTTTTATTTTCTATTGCGTAATTTCTTTTTTATTAGTCTTATTTTATTTTGTAGCGGTATCGCTTCTTCATTATTAAATTATTATTTTAATATTGTTTATCATTTTTATCTGTTGCTTAACAACTATAACTTCTCTCTATTATCACGGTTGCTTTGAATGTTAACAACTTTGATAATTTACATACAAATATATATAATATGTCATAAATCAATTCAATAAAGATTAATTATATCTTTAACACTTATTTATTATTTATTTAAATAATAATTATTCATTATATCAATCAATTAATCAATCAATCAATTTGACAATTTCAAGTGAAAATTATCAAAATATGTCAAAATATGTGTAAAAATATGGGTTTCTCCATAAAAACAATGCATTAAATCACGAATTTTAACATTAAATAATTAATTCAAAACTCCAGTAATCCCCCCCCCCCCCTCGTACATCCTTAACCATAATTAATAAATATATAAATATTAAATTATTGAAGATTATTTTACTCTGGTCTATAAAATCATAAAATAATAAAAAGCTTTAAACGCTTATATATTTACTAAGCTTGATTTAATGTTTCAGATATTTATTTTAAATACAAAGTTAATATTATGATTAAGTAACTTGAATAAATAAATAAATCATCAAAAATATCGTTTGTACAATGTATATAGCAATAATAATATTCTATTAATAAATATAATATTATAAATAATTAATTTACAGAAAATTTTTAACCTGGTTTATTAAATAATGAGTAGTATCACTCGATTCTTTTCAAAACTGTATCATCATTTTTAAGAAGTTTGGTATGAATTTCTTTTATTAATTTTGTTTTATTTTATTAACTATTAAACATACAGTTTAGTCCATCAATATGTAGGATGTCGCATAAGTAACGTTATGATTTAATTAGTGAATAAATTTTTTGTTTGCGTATTTTTATTTTTTTCAGAATTAACTTTGAAAAACTTGGGAAATTTATGATGGAAAGACCTAGCACAGAACAAAGAACCAAAGGTGTTCAATTTTATTTTGAAAGTCAGCAACATGGGGTTGTCTGTGATGTTTCGCGTGCTGGAAGACCTCGTGCAGTTTGAAATGATGTGAATATTGCTCGGGTGCAAGCAAGTGTTGAGGAAAACCTCGAAACTTCCACCAGGCGATGTTCTCAGCAGTTGGTGATTTCTAGACGGTCTTTGCAAAGAATTTTACATACGTTACACTTTTTCCCATATAAGATTCAATTGGTTCACGGGTTAAAATCAAATGACGCACAAAAACGTATTCATTAAATAAATCATAACGTCACTTATGTGCCATCCTATACATTAGAGACTCCTATTAACATGCGCTTCCATTTTGTCGATCATGTATGGTAGCTTTTGTATTTATGAATTTACTAAATTCTTGTTTGCCTCGTTTGAAGCGATTTTTGAATAAATAATGAAGAAAAAGATATAAAGAAGAAAAGCAAAAGTAAACTTTTCTTTCACCGTGTTTTAAACTTCCATTGCGTTTGCTAAAACAATCAGACAAAAGTAAATTTGTTTTATTTTTCATAAATAAATATTTTCCTTAAAAATAGAATACACATTTATAAATAAATATAAAGGTATTGTAGATATAGTAGGTACCTATAATCTCATCTCAATATTATATGTATGTGCAGTTTCACTGCCGTGTAAGTATAAGTAAGTATTTACTACGAAAAGTATTCATTCATTCATATCTATTATATATATATATATATATATATATATATATATATATATATATATATATATATATATATATATATATATATATATATATATATTGTTATAAGTATATAACAATATAAAATAATAATAAATTTGATGTTCATTTAAATAAATTTAAATAACATTTATTTCAGTAAATTGTATAAAAACATTTTATAATGTGTCTTATAAATATATAAATATGTTTACTGAATATATGGAAGGCTGCTACAACATGGTGTCTACATTTGTCTACAAAAAATATAAAATGGTGAGGTTGCTTGATGTTTGATTAATATTCAAAAAGAGATAATATGCCAATCAACAGATTTAATGTAACTTGAAGACTTTAACTCTATAAGATCAGTCAACTGTATCCAAAATTGATACTGGATTTTCTTCCACTGACGGGTAAGTTTTGACAAGGCTGTCTAGTCAAATCACTGAGGTGACCATATTTACTACCCAGTGTTGGTAATAAACCTCGGTATAAGTGTTCACGAAAAGTCGCTGTATGCGGGATTGCGAAAAAATGCTTCGGATAAAAGTTGATCATTAGAAATACAGTAACAACTTTTATTCGAAATTTTTTTTCAACAACCGAATGAATAAGGCACAAATCAACTATAAAATTTAAATAAATGACATTAACTTTTGTGGCCAAGTGTAATCCTGTTTTTGGGTACTTGAAACTTTACCAAGGTATTTTCTATAATATGTACCTGTACAGGAATTTGTACTACCTTTTCTGAGAGTTTCATGGGTACCTATTTTCTACGATCCCTTCCTGGGACAATATCGACTACGTAACAATCCGTCTCAAGATCGATTTCATCATGAGGACCATAAACCACCAGTCCAAGTGGCCGAGCGGTCTAAGGCGTTATGTCTGCGAAGTATGCCTACTTGAAAACTGGGAGGTTATGGGTTCGAATCCCGACATCGGCAGTTTGTCAATTAGTAGAAAAAAAAACGGGGTGGTTAATTGACTAAACTGTCGGCGTAAGGACAAGAATGAAGTAACCAGCAATGCTTGAGAAGGTTTTCTGTAGTTTCCTTCACGAACTTCAGATGAATATCGGCATAGTTCCTATCGTAGTCGGATGCAACCGCATATCCTACCAATTCCTAGTCTATACACAAAAATTCCTTCCACTCCACTCACATCCGGACATCCTTAGGCATCACAATGAACCTTATGGTCGAAGTGTATCCCGTCCAGGGTAGCCTCGACAATCTATCTATCTATCTACCATAAACTAAATATAAAATTGGACACAGTATACAATATTTTTATGTATAACGAAAAATGTAAATAAATATATTATGCACAAAATGAATTCTTATTTTCTATAATTCATTTACATTTTATTTCGAGCGAAAAAAAAAAAACGAAACGAAACGAAATGAAGAATAGAAGAGCTTTCTTTTTTTTCCGTTATGTTCTCGTTGTTGTTGTTGTTGTTGTTGTTGTTGTTGTTGTTGTTGTTGCTGTTGGTTGTACTTTTGTATAATATGGATATGATGTGATTAGAATATTCATGTGGATAATAATAATATTTTTATTTAAATTGTATAAAAGCTCTCGACTATTCTGTTACTTCTCTTGTCTCCGGCTGTAAGTAGTGTTTATCAAATCAGTTAAGTGACTCGACGAA
Source organism: Nineta flava (assembly GCA_963920215.1). Lineage (NCBI taxonomy): Eukaryota > Metazoa > Arthropoda > Insecta > Neuroptera > Chrysopidae > Nineta > Nineta flava. The sequence continues at coordinate 127,073,371 of OY986041.1, forward strand.
ATATAGAAGAGATAACTATTTAACATTTCTGTTCTATAAATATTTAAATTGTGTTGTTATTTATTTATTTGTTTTAATAATTTTTTTCCGGCGGGTTTCATAATTTTGTTTCCTATCAGAGAGCTGTGTGATTCTTTTTTAGATTGGATAATTTACTTTAATTTGTTTTCGGTGTCAAAAGTTTTTACCTCTATATACATGTAGTAGTAGTAGTAGAATCGGAGGTACTAACCCCTAAAGGACTATCATTTTGTATGTAGACTAGGAGTTGATAGGTTGTGTGATTGCAGTCGACTTTGATAGGAACTATGCTGATATTCATCTGGAGTTTGTGAAAGCAAATTGCAGAAAACCTTCACAAGCATAGTTGGTTACTTTGTCCATACGCTGACTGTTTAGTCTATTAACCGCCCCATTAATTTTTTTTATATTAATTTAATTGATAAACTGCCATCGTTGGGAGTCGTACCAGCAACAACCAAGTTTCAAGCTAGGAACTGTTTTCGAATCGGAAAATCGTTATTGAGATTTTAACCTAATTTGACATTTAAACGTTTACTTAATTTGACATTTAAGTAATATCTGAACATTGACAACATAGATAAATAGTTTGTAGAGGCTACCCTGGACGGGCTACACTTTGACTTTAAGGTCGATTTTAATGCCTAAGAATGTGAGGGTGTGAGTGGTGGAAAGAATTTTTGTGTATAGACTAGGAATTGGTAGGATATGCGGCTGCAGCCAACTATGATAGGAACTATGCCGATATTCATCTGGAGTTCGTGAAGGAAACTGCAGAAAACATTCTCAAGCATAGCCGGTTACTTCGTTCTTGTCCATACGCAGACAGTTTAATCAATTAACCCTTCCTTTTTTTCTTAATAATTGACAAACTGCCGATATCGGGATTCGAACCCATAACCTCCTAGTTTCCAAGTAGGCATACTGCGCAGACATAACATCTTAGACCGCCAACATTCTTTGACATCAAATGCTTGGTATGAAAAATCATATACATCTAGAATAGGAATCGAACCCACGACCTCTCTCATTCTAAACCAATGTACTGGCTCTGAGCTACCTTTTTATGGTAGTAGATCTTTCATTATCTTTTGACATCGATGTTTAATTAATTTGTTTATTTACTATTTACATATTTTTAATTGGTTTTTTTGTAAACTAGCATTTATTCATACTCATTGTTAGTATGATTGTCTTTCGGTTATATTCTACCAACGGAAGTGACTAAAATTTACTTAATTTGACATTTAAGTAATATGTCTGAACATTGATAACATTCTCTGACATCAAATGCTTGATATGAAAAATCTTACACATCAAGAATGGGAATCGAACCCACGACCTCTGACATTCTAAATCAATGCTTCGTCTCTGAGCTACCTGAGATGTTATGGTAGTAGAATACATATGATCTTTCACTATCTTTAATGTCAATGTATTATTAATTTGTTTATGTACTATTTTCATATTTTCAATTTTTTTTTTTCTGTAAACTAATGCCTATTTATATCCATTGTTAGTATGGTTGCCTTAAAGTTATATTATACTAACGGAAGCTACTAGTATTTGTTTAATTTAAGTAATATGTCTGAAAATTGATTACATTCTTTGACATCAAATGACATCTTGATATGAACATTCTTCTTTGTTTTCTTTTAGTACAATGTTAAATCAAGCGTCCATTATCTTCTTAAAACGCATTACAACACTCACATTTATACACAAAGTAACATTATGTAATAATTATCCTCTTTAATATTTAATTATCAAGAAGAGAATTTAATCACAATAAATCTTATTAATACACGGGAAAAAAAACACCCAAGCAAACAAGACTACTTTCTATATGTTAGAGAAGAAGTTCAATGTTATACTAACTCTATCTTCGAGTATACTCGTACTATATATAGTAAGTAAATACTCATGCAACTCTAATGGATATTCTTTCTTAATTTAATAGTATTAATTCTAAGAACACAACAGTAGAAAGTTATCTAGAAAGTTTTCTATGTACACAGAGATAAGTACTGTAATATGTATAATTATTATTATACATACATATTAACTTTATTATTCGAGGTATAATGAACTTCTTTCTTTTTTTTGTTGGTGATAACATTATTATTCTTGACTATATTTTGTAATATATTTAATTTCTTATTTTGAGGAAAAGTGACCTTAGTATTTAGTTGCTTGTTTATACGGTTTATTAGCTAGAAAAATGTTCAAATCAGGCAAGAAAGTATGAAGCCTAGTGGCAAGCCAAGTAACTTTCATGTACTATTAAAAGTAAAGTAAATTTAAAAAAAATTTACTTGTTAATTTATGTCGTATTCTTTCAGTGTTAGAAAAAAATGTTTAGAATAAAGTTGTAGGTATTTTTATAACCTAAAAAATGAAAATAAATTTGGCACAAATCTACTGCAAAATGTCATAATGTTTGTCATCAAGAATTTTTAAGTTCTCAATTGCAACAATTTGAAAAAAGGTAGTAGTAGTAATAAAGGGAAGGCCGAAGCCAGGCAAGTATAAGCCATTCAAGGCTTTTTTTACTGACCACTTAGAAACCCATCCCCTCATAATCTTCCATCCTCTACCTGTCTTCTTTGCGAATGGCAGGACAGAGCTCCATTTTAGTTGTATTACCTCAGATTCCGCGATTTTGGTTGAGCCGAAGGGGGAAATTCTGGCTCTGAAAGAACATTCTAGAAGATGGAGAGGCGTATCATCCGCCCCGTCACAGTCTGATCGCACTGTCATCTAGCTTGTAGTGACCGGAAAGCACCCCAACTAAGAGCTTTATCTCTTTCCGGTTTTTGTCTAAATGCCTAGTTGACCTCGCAGCATCATACCCAGCTATCATTTGTTTGGCCTGTCTGCAACCAGCTGTATCCTTCCATTCGTTTAGGATAGAGGTAGCCTTTCTCCTAGATATTCCTAGATATGGTTCTGGTCCCTGACATGGGCGTACGGTTCCTTCATGAGCGAGTTCGTCGACTGTTTCATTGCAGTGTCCTGGCACATCAGGGTGACCTCTTTTCCTTGCCAATCTCTTCAATGATTCGGCGTATTCGAGAACCAGAGGAGATATTATTTTAGTAGAGCAGATAGCTTTGAGCGCAGCTTGATTACCTAAACAGATATAAACCCACCGATCGGTGCAAGCCACCACCTCTACCATGTTTGTCTATTGGATAGTCTGAGGCAGCCAAAAAAAACTACTATTTTGATTGAAATTTTATTTGAACATATTATTTAGTGTGTACTTAAATGTCACAAGACCATAACAATGCCAATCATCAGTACGGTAACGAAGACATAAGTGTGAAAGGACAAGCGTATATTACAAGTATACGGACTTGCATGTCTGGAATTTATTCGACTGGCTAAAAATAACTGTTCTAACTCAATGGAATTTGCCAAAAAATGTCGACGAAAATATATTCTCATTTTATGACAATTAAAACTAAAAAAAAAATTAAAAAATAAAATTTCAATTGAAATTTAATATCTTTTTGTTTGCTTGCTCTTAAATAGAAAAGAAAAACTTTATAATAATTTAAACCGCAGTTAAAGCAGACATATATACATACTACAGCAGAGTTGAAATGAACGCAACGAGAGCTTTTTGTAAGCGCATTACATGAAGTCGAAAAAAATGAATATAAAATATGAGAATAAAACAAATTATTGTTGGGTGTTAGTGACATTTATACATTATTTAAAGTATTCTGAATGTCTTGTTATAGAAAATATAATTTGAATAACAACAGATTCATCATCAGCCAACAAACAGCGAGCAGCAACTTGAGAGGCGGGATGTGGGAGAACAATGGGGTTAAGGGTTTGGTAGAGAAACAAGACACGTTTTGAACTTACACTTTTGTGCCAACAAGAAAATGGTATGGTTTCTTTTACGTTGTAGTGTTTAAGGTTGTACGAGCACTGGAGCTTCAAAAAGATTATGGTTTGATTATTTTTTACATGTAGTTGAAGTGCATATAAATTATAAAAGTTTCAGGGGGTCTTGAATTAATTATGTAATGTTAAAGTTCGAGTTTTAATGCATTGCTCTTATGGAGAAACCCGTGAGCGTCGACATATTTTGATAATTTTCACTTAGAATAGAATAAGACGATTAAAAAAAAAAACTTCGCAATAGAAAATAGAAATAATAATAAAGAGATTGATCCAAATTCCGGTATGACGGGCGTCAAAAAAAAGATATTTTTGAAAACAACTAAGATTTTGGGTAAATTTAATTTCTGTCGGCGGTAGTTTAATTACCCGAAATCTCTTTTAATATATTTTTTTTAGGCCCGTCATACCGAAAATTATGAATTTTCCCTATTACGACTAAAAATAATAAACTTTATTGTGGACTTTTATGAATGTACTATCTATATAAGATTTTGAAGAATTTTATAAATGGATTATATCTGGTGCTCGTACATCCTTAAAGTGATATTCTTTGTTAAGAATCATATTTATTGCTGCTTAAATTATCCAAAAAAATAAATGAAAATGTTAATTCCTCTATCTTTAATATTTTATAGCATCTTTTTTAAAGGGCATAAATTTGAAAAAAAATTGTATTTATAGGGGGTTATGTCTTATAATTTTAAAATGCTGTAAATGACTTATATAAGAGTTTATTATTATATACTCATGAACTCAAATAATATATTTGATGATTTTTTAAGGCCATATTTTTCACGCCCTAAACTTAAGCTATTTACAAATTCCTAGTCATAACCTTAACCTGTCATCTTTTTCGAAGTATAATTCGAAAAAAAAACTTTTAGGTCCAACAACTTAAAATTGGTTTTAGGTATTTATTTTAATTAATGACCATGTAATTAAAGTTTTGAGTGGAAAGTAATTTCCAAATAATACTTTGAATTTTTGAAGTTGTACTTTTTTGGCGCGTTATGAGAATCCGATCAAAGTGTGCAAGAGCATGTCTATCTATCTATCTATCTATCTATCTATCTATATATATATCTATCTATCTATCTTTCTATCTATCTATCTATCTATCTATCTATCTATCAATCTATCTATCTATCTATATATCTATCTATCTATCTATCTAACTATCTATCTAACTATCTATCTATCTATCTATCTATCTATCGCCAATATAACGCTCGATTGATGTAGTACTCGCTCGAACGATATTACACAGTTTTTTTATCCTGGTTTATTACATTTAGTAAAAAATATGTGCCATATAGTAGAAAGACTAAATTAATATATATATATACTAGATGTTTTGCGAAACAGACAATAAGTAAGTCTATCACATAAGTGCCCACACTCTTCGGTGGGCAATAATTTGGTGTGTGTTATGATTATTCCGTAAGAAATAGAAAAAAATTTGTGTAAAAAAAATCTTCTTTCTTTAAAATAAACAACTTTTGTTTGAAAATTTTTTTCATAAACTCAATAGTTTTCACATAATTTGTTAATAAATGTTCCTCGGAAAGTGAATTGTTAACAATTCGAATACGTAGAATTGTTAACAATTCATCACATCATTGATATAAAATTCAGTATATACTGGGTATTCAAACATTTAACTCAGTTAGATGTTACATTACTTGTTTAATATTATTTTAATAAATTGTTTAAAGAGAAGTATAACTAACTCCTTACTTGCGTACATAAGTACATACATTTTTTGTCTTGGTTGGTCTCGAAGTAGTTTCCGCAGCGTTTAGAATTTGTTTAGGATTTCCGATTAAAATCATATCCAATTTTCTTGCTATTGTTACAAAATAATTCAATTTATTTATTTATAAACTTATCAGAATCAAATTATTATTAAAATAAACAATACAAAACTATACTACACACAATAATATATTAGGAATAATACGAGTACCATTATGTAAAGTAAAGTAAAGTAACTTTATTTAAGTACACAGATACTCACATAGAATACGATAATAATTTTGGATAAACATATCGATATTACTTAATACAACAAAACTTTATTCTAATAACAAACAATCAAACAAATGAAAATCTATCCAATACTCTCTCGGTTGTACACCACGGGATCAGATTAATTGAACTATTCCATATATTATTCCACTATGTTGACAATAATGACTTCTTCAGTTTTGGATCCATCTGTATACCAGACGATTCCTCTCTTGAGGTAGGGTGGTTGGTCATGTGGTCGGAAAGAGAATCACCCTAACTGAACTGAAGAAGGGATCGGGGCGGAAATCTACGGTGAGAGACCATTTGCAAACATAAGCCTCAGCTTGGGGAGCTATGCCACGGTCTTCCAAGCAGAAGTCTACGCCATACTGGCTTGCGTCCTGGAGAACCTACATAGAGGCTACATAAACTAGAACGTATGTATTTATTCGGACAATCAAGCTGCTTTAAAATCCTTGCCTGGGACTGAGGTCACCTCAAGGGTAGTCAAGGATTGTCTGGAGGAACTTCTGAAACTGGCAAAACGGAACAATGTTAAATTGATCTGGGTGCCGGATCACAGTGGTTTCGAAGGAAACGAAAAAGCAGATACCTTAGCAAAGAAGGGATTCGGAATGCCCTTCATAGGCCTAGAGCCTATTTTAGGAATTCCAAGGACTGCATGTCAACAGGTGATCGACGAGTGGTCAAATGCTAAACACCGTAATCACTGGGAAAAAGCACAGCGGCAAGAGCTCGGAAAGGTACTGCTTCAGAGTGCAACAAAGAGGCTATCTCTCGATGCACTGAGGCTGAACACTGAAAACCTTCTCAAGCATACTAGCCGGTTACTTCGTTCTTGTCCATACGCCAACAGTTTAATCAATTAACCGCCCCCTTTTTTCCTTAATAATTGACAAACTGTCGATGTCGGGATTCGAACCCATAATCTCCCAGTTTTCAAGTATGCATACTGCGCAGGCATAAAACCTTATATCGCTCGGCCACTTGCCAATAGTAAGTTGATGTTCACTATGAAGTAATACTTCCAATGATATGCAAAAATTGATTAAGTTATCAAAGTCCTTCGTGGTGTAACTGGGCTAGAAATTACAAGATCCGGGTTTGACTCTTGGTAGATAAGATAATTTTTTCATATCAATATTTAATTAATTGAACTTTTGAAAACGAATTCCTAAGAAACTGGTCGTCAAATCTCTCTCTAAAATATTAATTCATGTGTATTTACTTTTGATTAATAATATATTACAAATTTAGCTCGTTATCTTTAATATGCTTTAATGTGCGTATAACCTTAATAATATTTTTCAAGAAATTTCATACTTTTGGTTTATAGTTTTACCATAAAATATGAAATTACCTCAGACTTCTAAATTCGCATGGTTTAATCATAAAAAAAAAACAATTACCTCATTTTTTTCTCTAAAGCAGTCGCACTATTTAGATTCAATTTTTTATGAATGAGAGTGTCCCACAAAATACTGTACCGTATTTATTGTTTTGGCATACACAAAATTACTATAGTATTAGTAACAATGTTAACCAACAACAGAATGGGAAATTTTGTTATCTAAACTCTAAACTTCTTAGTACTTCACCAGAGTATACACCATATTTGTGTATACTCTGTTGACGATTACATTATTTTATGGTCTTGACTTAATCTCATCCACAATATTCCACATTTTCAGCACTCTCATTCCACTGAACTTTCTGAAATTCAAATTGTCTGGGTTGGGTTTTCGTTGACAAATATTGTTTAAAATGTACAAGGTGCTATAAGAAAAAAGTTACAATACAATTAAAAAACCAAAAAGTGAAAATAACTGAGTTAATTTTTTAAAGACCCGGTATATACTGAATTTATGAAAAAAGTTGTTGATTTTAGAAAAAGAAACATTTTTTGTTCATAAATTTTTGTTCTATCCATTACTATTTTAAAGATAAACAGTGTAGGCCAATTTTATCCAAACATGGTTCGATTTTGTCCATTCCCATGCACATGTACACGAACTTGACCTTATTTCTAATTCTTTTAGACCTACCTTAATTCTATAACGCATCATCTTTTCCATGATATACCATGCATTGTTGTAAGCTTGTCAGATTAGTTGAGAAATCATATAGCAATTTATTTTACAATAGGCAAAGATTTAACCGTTTAACAAAGTGTTCAAAGACTAAACCGTAAGCTGTTCGATTATATTTTTGTGTGGGACATCCTGTATACATAAGATCAATTTTGTAATTTAATTATTTTTAATTCGATATTTTAAAATAAAGTTTACTTTGTAAATTGTAGAAGATAAGCAGGTCTCTTCAAATATATATATATATATATATATATATATATATATATATATATATATATATATATATATATATATATATGTATGTATATATATATATATGCATTCTTTCTATACCCTATCACTCTTAACTTTTCTAAAAATAAAATTACTACTACTATCCCCTCTCCTTACACCATTCCTCCACCGATCTCAAACGTTATCATCATATATATATATTTATATATATATATATATATATACAGGATGAGTCTCGAGTAATGGACCAAACTCCAGGAGTGTATTTTACATGCGAAAATAATGTAAACAAACTCATATGTTCTCATGTGATTTTCATTTTTGTTTTGATTCTTAATATCGTTAATAACTGTCACAATATATTGACGCATTATCAGAAAAACACAGTTATCAATTATTTTTTGTGTCTCGAACTTATACCATACTGATTACAAGCGTTTTAAATCACTAATTTTGAATACTGTAGAACACAAGATGACATTTTTTAATGACGTTATAATTTGAAAACAAATGAAAATCGGATAAGAACATATGAGATTTTTTGCGTTAATTTAACAGTGTACAACACACTCCTGGAGTATGGTCCGCTCCTCTCGACACACTCTGTACATACAAAATAGTAGTAAGTAATAGTATGTTACTATTAAGAGTTGTGGATGTTTTTTGGTTAAAAAGTAAAGCGATGAAAATACCCATCTAGTACTTCTAACTTTACATATAGTGCACAATTTTATTTATATACAATTTTAACTTGTTTCTTCGTCGAACAAAGTAAGTAGTAGGTAGGTAGGTAGGTTGATAGGTATGTTATGTACGTACATTGTATACAAATAAGGTGGTATATGTGTATCTAACGTTAGCTAGTAGCTAGCTTTAGCCATGTTCGTTAGTTACGTGCACGAAAGAAGCTTTACAAGAGTTAAGTTTATAAACTTGGGTGGCATATATATAGATCTATCTATCTATCTGAAAGTTACCCATACGAAATTGTGAAATAAATTAAACAATGTATATATATATATATATATATATATATATATAATCATTTTGTAAAACATGAAATATATATGTCCGTAAAGTTAATAGAGCTCATATTAATAAATAAAGCCCATTACACAATGCAAAAATAAGGTATAAGATAATACCTGCTTGAAGAGTTTATGTTGACCATAAAAGTTTTTATCAATACTGTATTGGTAACTGCTTTTGAGTTTCATGAATTTTTGACTGCCATTTTGTTACAATGAAACTGATTATATGATATATAAAAAATTATTTGATTAAAATTAGTTAATTGATTTTATGATATATAATTATCTTCAATGTGATAACAAAATTTGGTCCAACAATTTATTTTGATTAGAAATTTTGACAAATTTACCATCATGTGTATATGGTACATATATATATATATATATATAGATATATATATGTATATTTATATATATAATAAATTGTTGGACCAAATTTTCTTGTCCCCGTCAGATAATTTATATATCATAAAATCAATTAAACAACATTAATTCGTTTCTACGCTCATATGTCGGCAACAGTTGCGCGGATGCATATTAAAAATATGCAATACGTTTCACGATTCGAGATAATAATATGTTTAACATTCTGATATGTTTCTTGTTGATGTAATAATAAATAATAGTGTAAAAATTTCATAAATTCGTGATTCAAGCTACAATAGAATATTTTACCTATAAGACAACTTAAAAGTTTCGAAACTATTATGATACACTCTACGTGACGTCATTAATAATAGTCGCCACACATGATATTATCTGTTTTGTAATCCGTATAACATGGCACTATGGACTAAAAAATATGATATAATTTTTTAAAATTTTATAATTGATTTTTGACTTATTGATTCGGTTTTTAACAAATGCTTCGGCTAAAAGTTGTTCATTAGACATCTAGTAACAACTTTTACTTGAAAATTAAGTAACAACATTTATGGCATCATCTTTTGTGGCCAAGTTTACCCATATACGTGACCTATCAAAAATGTTTTTTTTTTTTTACAAAAGAATGTAATTTAAAAATACATTTAAAACATTACATTATTTTACTGATGCAGATGTCTTAGATAGTTATTTCAAAGGATATTATTATTTCCTTTCGTTTAAATTCCCCTTGTCAACTTAAAGGATCTGGTAAAAGTTATAGTGTCTCGAGTACTAATATATTTACAAGGCAAGTAAACGCTTAATTCTTATTTTATTTTTAACGGTATCATCTATTATGTATTTAATTATTTGTAAGTATATACATATATATATATATATATATATATATATATATATATATATATATATATATATATATATATATATATGACTAGTTTTCTACAAAAATGGATGTCCAAAGTTTAAAAAATTCAAAAAAATGTTTTTGTAAGGAATCACTAGTCTTCCACCTTATCGGGACGATGTCCTTGTCAATACACCACAGTTACTTGGTCGTTACATTACATTTCTGAAATGGGATGTTAATATGTAGGGCAACAAACAGTACGAGATGTATAAGACGACCCAAAAATTATTTGATCAAAAAGGTGGAAGCGCAAAGCAGTAAAATTATTAATAAAATAAACAAAATTTTTTTGATATGTGAAATTTCAAAATCAGAAGAAAAAAAATGAATTGAACAATTTTTACATACTGTAACAACAAAGTAAACATTCCTTAACAAAACATTTTGTGAATGAGATCTAATAATATTGGAAAAACCATAAAAATATTTTGGAATTGACAAATTATACAAATTATTGAATAGGTTTTAAACACATTGAATAGGTTTTTCCAATATAATTAGATCTCATTCACAAAATGTTATGTTAAGCACACTCCCGTTTAATAAAATTGAATCGACCCGAACCGAATCAGTCTCTCACAATTTTGATTATTCTTGTAGTAAATGTTTTTGGACAGATAAAACATTTTATTTAATTTTTATACGTAAAAGGGAAATATAACACTTAATATTTATTTACATTACATATTCTTACTCCATCACTGACTTGTTTACATAAATAAAAAATATAAAACTTCCATTTCTTTTTTCACATTTAAAAAAAACTACTTATTTTGTTTATAAATAAATAATAAATAGAGAGTTACAAAAGTGAGGAGTTTTATGAAATGTAAGAAAATTAATATTTCAGGTTGGTACAATTTTATTGAACGGGAGTGTACCTGTAAATGATTAACTTGTTGCTACGGTATGTAAAAGTTGTTCATTTCATTTTTATTTCTGAAGAAGGAACTGTGTTCCGTATGCAAGTACGAAGCGGATGCAAGACTTGTAGATTCGAAGCTTGAGATGTTCGCCTAACATGCTCCTGGCGTTGAGTAAATGGTATAACCCAGCAAAAGATGCTTTTTTTGGTACATATCCCATCCGACAGTATTTTTAAAACTAAAAAGGAGGAATACAAGCCTTATAATTATAAAATTGTTTCATATGTAAACATACTTACGAGTCACGTGTACGAATAAATTATCGAACACGATGGTATACTCCTTGATTTCTCAGCTAAACACCGTGATCACTGGGAAAAGTACCGCGGCAAGAGCTCGGGTAGGTACGGCTTCAGAGTGCAACAAAGAGGCTATCTTTCGAAGCACGGGTGCTGAAGAGGATGAAACTGCGGATGGTTACTGGATTCATTACCGAGCATTATCCCTTGCGGAAGCATCTGCATACAATGGGAATCCATTACGGGTCCATTATGTGCAGATTGTGTGGCGAAGAGGAAGAAACATCCAACCACATTATCTTTGACTGCGAACCTCTAGGTTAGAGCAGATACAGGATATTCGGTGCATCTGACCCCGAATATAAGAACCTCCAGGAAGACCTGATAAGCAAGCTCTAGGCTATTGCCAACATATGGGAGAAGCGAATCTCGTCGGACTGAGGTAAAAGGGGGAGCACAATGGACCATAAGGTCGATGTGCAATACTTTTTAGACCCCAACAAGAATCAATCAAGCAATCATTGATTTTTCAACTTCAATTTGGAATTCATTAATTTGAATTGAGATACATTATCAGTTTCCGGTTATTGACCATACATACATAATCATATAATCTTTGTACAAACAAACCATTTAATATTTCCTTTTTTTAAATATATTATTTGAGTTCAGAGGCCCCGTAGGTATTATTTTCAAAATGTATGCAAACAAAAAAAGAAAAAAGAAAAGAAAACGTAAGACAAACACAAAAAATTAAATAAATATAAATTATTGTAAATTTGATATAAAATAAACAAGTCACGTGTACAGCCCTGCTGTGTATACAGTTAGTGAGTGAGTGCTCCTGCCATGTCTCTATTCCAAATATAACAAAACAATCTAAAACTGCTTATAAATTGAATAAAGATATTTGATATGAAAAGTTGTAATTTGTTTGGTTTCTTTATGTTTTTTCATTTTGTTTTCGATATGTTTGTATGTATGTTCGAAAATATAAGTTTTTCGATGTGGAACGAGAAGTTATGTTCTCTGATGGGGGTCTACCTACACTACTTACACTACCTATTTATATAAATATATATATATATATATATATATATATATATGAACACGGTATAATAAATCGTAAGGTGGTTCTAACTAAAAATTTTCTAAAAGGTAACTCCTAATAATTTTCCTGAGGAATCCAATGCGCTAATCATATTTCTGGTCCGATTACCCTAAAAGGGCGAAACAAGGTTAAACTTTGAAATTTTAAATGGAAACCCATATTTTTTATTGCATCTTCGTATTCTACGGAAAAAAAATTCGTATCTTTTGTAGAAAAACTTTTTCAAAGGTCGTTAAGAGATAGATCTGAAGATCTGGCTGGCCACTTGATGGTTCCAAAAACACTCATAAGATGTTCCAGAAAATTTTGTTCCAGGAATAACCTTATTATCATGGCATTATGTGCAGGGCAACCATCTTGTTGACCATACAGATTCCAGATTTAAATTAGGAAGAACTCTAACAGTTGGTATTTTGAAACAATATACTGCTATGCTATGCACTGTCTTAGACCAGTCTTTGGTGGGATCGTATTAGCTCCACTGCCTAAAGAGTGTAACAAAGCACATGTAGTCATGGTATACTGTGCATAGACAGTAAAAAATGCACTATACAATGTTTCTAGATTAGGTCTATTTTAAAATACAAGCTATAATATATATATATATATATATATATATATATTATATATATATATATATATATATATATATTATATATATATATATATATATATATATATATATATTATATTATATATATATATTATATTATATATATTATATATATATATATATATATATATATATATATATATATATATATATATATATATATATATATATAATTATTAGGGGCACTTAGAAGTTTCGTAAAGACATATAACCATCATCATGATCGTCAGTATTATCATTATCATCAAATAAAAATAAAAAGCACACAGCGGGATTATTTTTTTTCTGTTTGCTTTTTTGATTTGTGTGTTGTTGTGCTTGGCTAATATTTTTCTTTATCGACATCGAAATATGTTTGTTTTGACTTTCCATTTATTATTGTTAATATTATTTTTGTTAATTTATCATTTCAGTTTTTCTATTATTATTTATCCAACTATCTGTTTCAATAAAAACTCACTTCATGTACAATAGACTTCAAAAGTTAGTTTAAAAATTTTATAATTGGTTCGGATAAAAGTGGTTCATTATAACTTTTATTCCAAAATGATTTCCGCAAGCCGAATGAATAAGGCACAAATCAATTATAAAATTTTAAAAACTAACACCAGTCCAAGTGGCCGAGCGGTTTAAAGCGTTATGTGAGCGCAGGATGCCTACATGGAAACTGGAAGGTTATGGGTTTGAATCTCGATACGGCAGTTTGTCAATTTTTATGTAAAAAAAAGGAGGGGGTGGTTAATTGACTAAACTGTCGGCATATGGACAAGAACGAAGTAACCGGCTACGCTTGAGAAGGTTTTCTGCAGTTTCTTTCACGAACTTAAGGACTTAAACTTAATATAGCCTGGCATATATTATATATACCGGGTATAAATATTCCTGTCAAAATTATTCACCCCGTAAACAAAACTAATTTCTGCATTCTTCCATACAATAATAATAATTAACTTTTTTCCATGATAATTAAAAAGTTTTTTTTCCTGTAAAACATAGAACATTAAGTACGCATCTTTACGTACTATACATACATTCCCGTTCATAAAAATTGAACCACCAATATGTTACATTCTAATCGTATATGTTATTAAAAATATGTCTATTACATACAATAACGCTTAGAATGTTTTTCAACTGGATCAATTTTTATGCACGGGAGTGTACATAAAGTTAGTAAATAACCATTGCACAGACAACTTGATAAATCTTCTAGAAATTAGCAGATTTGTGTACATTAAAATGACTAAAACTGTTCTATACAACATACACAAACTCACATAATTTTCACTCAGTTTTTCTTACCCCTTTTTTTTTGTTTGTAACAAATACCCTTTTAGTTAGCTCTTTCCCTTAGAGTGGAGTTGTAAAAGGTATGGTGAAAGCATTCTTCTCATTCATATTAGAAAGGAGAGAGAGAGAGAGAGTGGAAAAAAACACAACTTTGATACATTATTATTCGTCATCTTTATTTTCCCAGAGATAATGGTACGACATAATATATTAGAACTTTTCTTTTGTAATAATATAACACTTTCGTTGTGTTAAATTATTTATGTATACAGGGTGTCAATTAATTAATTGTGTCTGTAGAATGGTTCATTCTATTTGTGTTTATCTATACAAATTGTTTATTTTTCTAAGAGTATTTTGACCAGTCCACGTGGCAGATCGGTCTAAGGCGTTATGTCTGCGCAGTATGCCTACTTGGAAATTGGGACGTTATGGGTTCGAATCCCGACATCGGCCGTTTGTTAATTATTAGGAAAAAAAGGGGCGGTTAATGGACTAAACTGTCGGCGTATGGACAAGAACGAAATAACCGGCTATGCTTGAAAAGGTAGTTTCTGCAGTTTCCTTCACGAACTCCAGATGAATATCGGCACAGTTCCTATCATAGTCGGCTGCAGCCGCATATATTACCGATTCCTAGTCTATACACAAAAATTCCATCCACTCCACTCCGTCCACGTTCTTAGACATCACAATGTACCCTATGGTCGAAGTGTAGCCCGTCCAGGGCAGCTTCTACAATCAATCTATCTATCTTAGAGTATTTGCATAATCCATTTTTTAAACAGATTTATTGTGTTGACATGTTTCGGTATGTTAGACCATTTGCATTAACTGTTTATGTAAATGGTCCAACACACGGAAACATGTCAACACAATGAAATTGTTTATAAAATGGATAATGCAATATGGTTTTTGAATTATACACGTTGTCCGGGCATTAAAAATTTTTATAGAAAGTACGTAGGAAATTTATGTCAAATAATTATTTTTTTCTAAATTTAGACATTTCAAAACGATAATATTTTTTTTTCTTTTGACTTTTCAAAATGTCATTTTGACATTTTTTTCTGTTTTAAATTTATTGACAAATAATTTATTTCCAAAATTTTGTTAATGCAGATATTTCTATGGAAACCAAAAACTATATTAAAGATCTAGCCATGAAAAAAACATTATTGATGGTTTCTCTGGAATTTACTTCTGATGGTTTTTCTGGAGTCGTAAGGAATCATTATTTCGCTATCTCGCTATTTCGCTAGTCGAAGAATTGGATAAATTAAAAAAAAATGAGGAAGAATTTTTATGTCCAATTTTATTAAATATTATGTTTCTTAACCGTTTTCCCCCAAATAAAACGAAATTTTAGTCTAATTTATTGTCAGATTTGTAGTTTATATGATATTGCATGAATAAGCTCTCCTAGAATCGAAACTTTGGATTCCAATACACATATAGGTAGCTACTTCCAAAATTATTACTCGAATCAAATTTTTGGATAGATTTTCGTTAATAATGGGTCAAAATGGTCTATAAACATGCTTTTTTAAGGGGTAGAAAAATTTCCAAAAATTGAAAAAAATTACCATCTCCGATTTTATTTTACTGTATTACTTTAATTAGATTATTTAAGGCTTGTGACATTTTACATTTTTGGCGACATTTATTGTCAATAAATAATTAAAAGTATTTTGACAATTTGGCGAAACATAACGAAATATTAACTTGAGGAAAACGATTTTTTTTGTTACCTATAAACAAAATTTATGAAGAAAGTTTTATTTTTGTTATGAGTTTTATTTGTCGCCTTTAATATTTATGTATTCAAAGTTTTTTTACTACCTAAACAGCACAAAAACGAATGAATTTATTCAGTATATAATTTTGTAAATTATTACAATACGAGGGCAACAACAATATAAAAGGCAGCGTGTGAATTGTTTACTTGTTTATATATGAAAGTATAAGAATAATTACAACAAGCTCTGGAATTTATTGTCCATTTTTTGTTGTCTCAAAAATATTAAACAAATTTTTTGGTTTATTCTTATAGTAAACATTTTTGAAAGGTACATTAATTCTTATAGTTAGCATGTTAAATTTTGTCAATAACAGCAAGCTTGCTACTTGATAAATCACTTATAATCAATGAATCTGAGCGAACTAATTAGTCAAAAAAGAGAAGTAGTATTGATTCGTATCTCAGTCGAACCAATATAATTTAAAAAAAATTTATCTATCACCGATTTCTCTGAATACGACCGTGCCTTAAACGTAACTAAATGTTGGAAGAATCTGAAAAAAAATAACAAAGTTCGAACAAGCATTCTTCTAGAAGGATCCACGGTACTATATAAGCAGAGGTATTCATCGATTTCAAATAAATTATAAATTAATATTCGTTCAAGTACAGCCAGTTTTAAGTTAATAGTTGTACAGTTTAAATTTGACATTCGATCAATTAAGATCAAAGTTTAATATTCAGGTTCAATTAAGACAGTTTAAAATTAATATTGTTGTATTGTATTATAAAGAGAAATAGACTCAGTAATTGTGGAAACAAATTAAATGAATTTTTTTTTATCAAATAAAGTCAGGTTTGAGTAAAATCCTAAAGTTTTTGTTTTTATTTAATTTTATTTCTTTCAAGTGCGTGTTGTTTTAATTGAGATAGATTTAGCAAACTTATATTAATATCTTGTATTTGTGTGTGTGTCGAGTAACGAAATTTGTTGTTGGTTCTACAGCGCACCTTTGGAAGGTTAAGAGAGCCAAGATACCTCGACACAGACTATGAAGTTATTTCTATTAAAAAAATCTGTCCAATTATTCACGAATGCAAAAAAAATGGGTACTAACAATTAGTTCAAATAAAAATACACAAATAAATTAAAACTAAGTAATAAATTTGTTTTGTATGTCAAGAAAAATACAGTTAATTACTTAAGTCAATTACGCAAATGGTGGTGCTCAATCGAAATAAATACATAGAAAGAAAGAAAAATCATAAATCAAAACGAAAGAAACTTACATACACAAAACAATAACAAACGTCCAACCAAACGTATTCCTTTTCGAGTTACTCGTAGAGTTGTTGCGTGATAAACTTTTTTTAACAATAATAATAAAATGTACATTCACGGGTCTTGCTGGTGAAGGTGAAGGCAGTATAGGCAACCACCATGAAGGCGAACAATTTTATTTATTGCCTTTAATATAAACACACACACGTAGAAACAATGTTAAACAATGTTTGTCTATAGTTTTCTATATTTAACTTATAATAAATATATTGCCTTCATTTTCGATATGATATATTATACAATTTCGATCGAATTTCTTTTTTTCTTGTTCTCTGAAACATCGAAACATTTATTACTTTCTTTTTCTTTTGTTTTACCAGTGTAAAAATATTGATATATTTGTTTACTTTGCAGTTGATTGCTTATCAATTTATTGAGATGTGTAAAATTTCTTATAAATTAGCTGGATAAAATCTTTTCTAAAACTATGTCTAGAATAAACTGAATTCTTCCGTACTCCTTATAATTAAGATAGTTCCAGCAGGAGACCACTTTTCGACAGATTTAGCTCTCGTTTTTCACAGGCTAAAAATAACTTTTACTAATAAATCCCGAACTTTCAGAATTTTTGACCGTTTAGAATGTGAGATAATTAATAACAAAGTAATCATTCTCTCTAATTAGAAGCATGTAAAACTTCTTGTGCGTTCAACTATTATCTGTTGTATTAAAAAAAAACTCGAGAGAATAGAAACTAGGACAGTAAAGATAAATATTTCTTAAATAAATTTAAAAAAAAATCGCGTTTTACCGTTTTGTTTACGAAATATAATAATTAAAAATTTTTTCCCTTTCATAGTTACATTAATTTGTATATAAATATGAGTATATATATATATATATATATATATATATATATATATATATATATATATATATATAAAGCAAACCGGCTTTTTGTTCTGATTATATAAGTCAATGCTGGAACTACCTTAAGATCGTCGAGAGAGTCCTCAATAAATCAAATTAAACTAAACAATTTATTTTGATTGATTTAGCATACAGGTAATCTAATCTTATTCATCAATGTTGAAAATCTTTAGGTTTTGGAGTCACGTGGGTCCAAAAATTCCATTTTTGGTCATTGCATGTCTGTCCACTAACTGGAAGTGGCATTTTACTCTAGGCTTATTTGTTATGTTTTAGAAAATTTTCTCAAAACAGGACGACAAAGAGCAAATATTTAAATGAAATAAATTAAGATCAATAATTTCTTTCAAATTCAATTTTAATAATAAATAAATACCATTATGTGTGTATATATTTTACTCCAATCTTGATTTTAAAAATATATGCTAAAGCCCTTTGTCAAACTTTCCGTATAGAGATCATGAAATTTGTTCTACACAAGATTTTAAAAATTTTTTTCAGTTTTGAATTTCATAGCAAATGAGTCATTTGAATAATAGTGTTTTGAATAAGGGATAAATTTTCAAAAATTCAATCAATCGTAATATTCTCCACTCACAGATTAATTTCTAAGATAAATTTTTACTCATAAAAATCAGAAATTGTAGTACGAAACTGTTACGAAAGGTACCCCCAAAAAACTAATCTAATTAATGCTTTTTAGGACCTTTCTCACCCGAGTTAATAAAATTGTTGTTCTCAAATCCAAATCCACTTAAAATCTGATTTATATTATCGTGTTCAAATATATATATATATATATATATATATATATATATATATATATATATATATACATATATATATATATATATATATATATATATATATATATATATATATATATATTAAATATGTATATATATATATATAACTAAATTATCTTTTTTATGAATTTTTGTTTGAACAAAAATTTACAAAACATTTATTTTGTTAAAAATTAAGAAGTTACTCGTAGAAATAAAGTTTTTGAATATTTTTTGTTGTACACATTAATTAATTATTCAATAAAAAAAATATAAATTATTTTATCTTCAAAAATATTCAATAAATTTCTCACTCAATTATATATTTTCAACTTTATTAAAAATAAATGAATTTTTTAATTAAATTATAAATAGAAAGGAAAATATATATATTCTTAAACATATAGCTGCTTGTTTTCTTTTTATGATTAATGGATTATTAATTTTGAAAAGTTTCATTTTTGAGAAAATGTATGTAGAAGAACATTTTTAGTTAAACGGTTTTTATTGTACAATCGATGATGTACTAAAAAACTAAAGAATAATATTTAAGGGACTTTGGTCAGGCTTAAAATCGAAAAGCTTTAGTAACGCGATTAATTAGATCAATTGTACCTCTTTTTCTTCAAAGGTATTTCGGGAGTCCTTTGGTCTTGATAAATGTTAGGGTATCTCTTGGTGACACTTCATTGATTTGATTTGGCTGGATATCGATCCTTCCCTAATGATTGTGTCTTTTGAGAGAAAGGTTTTCGCATTTACACAGAATGCGAATACCGGTTTCCTCCTCTTTATGACAAAATCCGCAAAGATTATATCCTGTGAGATTTACAGTGGCCAAGTGTATTGTTCCTAGACATATTTTTGTGAGAATATATTTATGAGAGCCTTTGTATGATCCTGGCCATGAGTATTTATCCAGAAATGATTGGACTCGTGTACCACCCATTTTTTATTGTATATCTTATTGTGCTTTTCGGTACTCCAAGGAACGGATCTGGGCCGTTCAGTGGAGCAATATTAACCATTCTGATAAATTTTTCAGCCTTCCTTTTTTTCTAATAGATCACCCATAATCAGTTCGAAGTCGAAATCGGTGAAGTCACTATCTCGATTGTGGAGTCGCTCGACTTTTTAAAAATTATTTTGTTTAATTATTTTTGCTATTTAGAGCATTGCCTAATAGAGAGTTTAAACATTCGTTGCCTAATATGTAAGCAAACATTTTCGTCCATGCAAAATTATCCCATAAGTTTTCACTCAAAAACCTTAAAATGTAAGTTTTTTCGGTATATTTTGGTTGGTTTATTTCGTAAAGCAAGAAAATCTTGAAAACTAAAAAATGAAAAAAAATTATATGCATCTCGAAATGCCTAAACCAAATATAAATAAAGTTATACAATCGGAATAAAAATACATATAATTTTCTCAATAGCATTTCATCAGATTTTTAAGAGGTAATATAACATCAGAGAGATATTTACGGATAAAAATAATAATAACCAACCTATTAAATGGTTATTTACACACAACCACCAATGGTTGGAAAATTTATGTGTAGAAATTTTTTTTATATTTACGCAAACATGCTGTGTTTTTTATTAGGGGTATAATCCATAAAACGAATATGTAAAAGATCAAGAAATCTTATACGAATGAATGCTTTGCAATATCATTATAATTATACGGGCTATTTAGAACAGGAAAAAAAAACCATCCGAAATAATTTAACTGCGAATACGTTAAATATTTTTGTGGCTATCAATATCATTTAACTTAGAGATGAGTAAAATATATATGATGTATTCTATGTAGTGCTGCCGCCAGGAACAAAAATATCAGACCAGAACGAGACGAGAGTTAAGATATTCTGCATAGTCTGAAATTGAGCGAAAATAACGCCGAAAAGTGATTCTGTAAGTTTAATGTACCTTAAAATCCTTTTCGTCTGATCACAGTTTTTGTCTGATCGCAAAATCGGTTAAAAGCAAAAGGGGAACTTAGAGGACAACACAAATTTCGAATTTCTCTTTTAATATTAGGTAGAAAAATAAAAAAATTTATAGTTGGTAAAGTTGTAGAAAATAACTTTTATTACAATTTTTTTCCCAAACATATTTTCTGTAACTCTAATATTTACTGAACTATTTGCAATTTTAATATTTTTATAATAATAATTAGAAGAAAAGCCAATGACCCTTATGATCAAATGTTCCCAAGAGTATCTCCTAAATGGATCTTCCCATCTAGTATGTGGTCTTCCACGACTTTATCCCGTCTTTTTTCATCGAGATGAAACCAGCCCATTCGAGTCTCTTTGAAAGATACGTAACGTGTCTAACTTTGGTTACTTTTCGAATGTTCTGATTACTAACTCTTTAAAATTAAGCATATAACATTCCACTTATCGGTGGCAAGTCACCAGCTTCTGGAAGTGTTTCTTGTTCAAATCGAGCGAGATATCCATACTTTAGAATCGAAGGCGTAATGCAGGCGTCCAAACCGTTGGTTTCAAGTAGTTTAGGGTAAGCTAGACTTAAACACATGTTTAGGGGACTAGTATATTTTTCATGAGGCACGAGAGGGGTCATCTCAAGCGCCCATTTCATCTGAGCCTATCATTCACATAGCAAGGTGCTCCGTAATTTACCGAATCAAGGGGTGGCTGAAACAAGCTTATCTCGATTACTGGGACTTTGCGCAGGGCATGCGACAGGCCAAGTTGTGCATAAACACAACTAGGGCATTCGACTGTGTTCGATTGAAACTCAATAGAATGCAGTTGAGAAGGGTGGTGGGGCTTTTGACAGGACACTGTCGATTGAACCACCTACATAACTTGGGGATCTCTGATGATTCCAGTTGTAGAGCCTATATGGAGGACGATGAGACCTCCATACATGTTATATGCACCTGCAGACCTTCAGGGTGTCAGATAAAGAATGTTTGGGTCCGAAACCTTGGACCCATCAATCCTGGGAACAATCCAGGTGGAGAAGTTGTAGGCCTTCTTTGTGGCATCCGGCCTCGTCAGAATCCTATAGCTTCATCTGCTTGGAATGGCGCCTCTTACTCGGAGATTTCTTGCCTTCGGGTGACAGGTTGTTCTCAAGGAGGGCACAGAGAACCCCTTGGTCTAGGTGCTAGGGACCCGCTTGCGGTACCCCTCTTTCTAATTATTATTATTATTGGATCTTTTTCATGAAGCAATACATCTTCGTTGAATATCTTTATCCTGCTATCGAGGGGGAGAAATCAACTGGCCTAGATAGACATATCCGTTGACATATTCAAGTTCAAAATTGTCGAACAGAATTGCTTGTTTTACACTGTTCGTAGGAACTTTGGTCTTTTTAGTATAAACATAAAGAAGATCAAAGTTTTAATATTCTTATACTTGATAATAATGTTAATGGTCCAACGGTAACTTTATGTGATATTCATTATAATTCATTGCGGTAAGAAAAATTACATACGTAGCTCTGACGTAATTCATTTTTTATAATATAAGATGCAAGTTCCTTTCTTTTCAAAACCCGTGTCCATAAATCAAGTCAAGTCCTATTGACAGAAAATCAATACGAATTCGGAAGTGAATGTTAAACTATTCAGTCTTAAAATTAACACTCATATTGTCTTACAATTAACACTCATATTGTCTTCAAATTTACACAAATATTGCAAATAAGCTGCCTGGCTATAGATCATTACTTTTCCTAACAAGAACAGAAAAAAACCTCCTGACACCATTATATGTGTTATTAAGACGTTATTCTATATATGTAGGCATACGCACACATATAATGAAAAATATATATCTACTTTTAATATTTTTTTGATGGATTTGTGTTAAAAAATAATACACACAAAGTATATCAAAAGAATATAATTTTGTTCATTTTTTTTTTTTTTGCTGGTGATTCGTTTCTCTTATTTTTTATGATTAGATAGCATCGTTTTTATGACATTTTTTATGGGTCAAGTGATTGTTCCAGGTTTTTATGATACTATAATACCGTGTAGAATATTACTTATATAAATATATATATATATATACATATTAAAATTGTTCGATAAATGAAATAGCCGGTTTTTCTACTGTTTTTAATACAATGAAACATATAAAAGGTAGTTTTTCAAAATGAATAAACCTAAAAAAGTTTTTTTTTTTTATGATGGTATCATATATTTATATATTTAAGTAAGAGATGGAGAATGTTTATAATACGAATTGTAAAATGGAATGATATGAAATATTTACATATATAATATGGTTCACGCACACAATGTTTCAGGTTTTAGACGCTGGCAAGAACACAGCCTTCAATATTTGTGGTACCGATTTTTCAGATACTATATATAGACAAACTAAATTTTTTATTAAATATGAAAAAATTTAACTCATCCACCTAGGCGCGGATCCAGCGCTCAAAAAAGGCTCCACCCGAAAATCGGCCAAGTGCGAGTCGGAATATGAACTCGCTCATGGTCGATATAGTGCATTCTTACAAAGGAGATGTTTACAAAATATATGACACGATTTTGTACAGTGTATAGTTCCACGTGGGCAAAGCCGTGGGTTGAACACTAGTAAATTAATAAACCTATAAAATGTTAGTTCGTTCGCTCACGAGAATTACAAAAGTAAATGTGTGTTTGTTTGCTTGTTGTCTTTCGTATATAGTAATTTAGGACGTATGAACATCACGTTGGTAAAAACAGTTAAAATTAGGTGAACATTTATATAATCGATACCCTGTTAGATAGACAGATTGATTGTAGAGGCTGCCCTGGACATATGGTGCATTGTGATGTGAGGATGTGAGTGGAATGACAGGAATTTGTGTATAGACTAGGAATTGGTGGGACATGCGGCTGCAGTCGACTATGATAGGAACTATGCCGATATTCATCTGGAGTTCGTGAAGGAAACTGCAGAAAAACCTTCTCAAGCATTGCCGGGTACATCGTTCTTGTCCATACGCCGACAGTTTAGTCAATTAACCGCCCCCTTTTTCTTCTTATTAATTGACAAACTGCGATGTCGGGATTCGAAGCCATAACCTCCCAATTTCCAAGTAGGCATACTGCGCAGACATAATGCCTTAGACCACTCGACCACTTGGACTGGACTGATACCCTGTTATGTCTCTAGCTTAATAAACAAAATATTGTATTTGTAATCGTGAAACATCTTGTAGACATACATATACTACGTACAAATGATTATACGTAAATTGTCAAAATAGCTTTAAAAATTTACGTTTAAAAAAATTTATATATTTGTATATTGTTTTCTCCTATTTTTCGTCGTCTCATTTCATCATTTTTTATTTAGTGTAATTTTTTTATATATTTATTTTATTTATTTTTAGTATCACAGATGTGAATGATTTTATTTATTTTATTACAGTGCCCCATTATTATCATATGAAAATTTTAAAATAATATTAAAAAAAGTCACAACATATTAAAGTTAGCGCAACACACATACAGTATTATATATAATATATATATATATATATATATATATATATATATATATATATATATATATATATATATATATATATATATATATATATATATATATATATTTATTTATTTATTTATACATTTTTTTATATTAAATCCATTCCACGATATGGAAGTAAGTATTTTTTTTGATCCTGAATATCGATTTATATCGAATCGTTACGTTTCCAATTTCCCCAATGTATGTAAATCTATTTTTGGGGCCATATGTGAGCCTTTGTGTGTGTGTAAGGAAATAGTTAAACCAAAAATGACACTATATATGTTTGTGAGTTTTTTGACAATTTCTCGAAAACAATTCCGATGCATTTCTAAAGGTGACTTTGTGCTAGAAAGAGTAGTTTACAACAGCAGATACAAAATTTTAAACTGATTACTGATATTATTGCATTAGAGAATGCAAAATCCGTATTGAATTCCACAAACAGAAAGTAGCATTTTACTCTTGGAATTTTTGATTTTTATAGTTTTTTTTAAGAACTTAATGGTTTATATTAATGTCATTTGTTAAACTCTATGAATAGAGGTTGTGTGATTGTTTCACATCATATATTTTTCAAAAATTCTATTTTTTGTTGTCCAGTCTAGTCACAACAACAAGCTGTCGTGTTATGCGCATTATGAAAAACAACTCAACTATGTTAAAGTGCTTGAATTAAATCAATGAAGAAGCTATAGCAAAGGATGGAAAATATTACCTAAGTGTTGATTACGATACGCTGCGGCGTAAAAGTGCCAGCATTGCTTCCGGAATCTGAAAACACTTCCTGTAGTGTTTTAAACAACTTCTTCAAAAACTGCATCATTGTCAATGAAACGAAATCCAATTCATTAAAAATGAAAAATAAGTGTAAAAAATTTCAATTAAAAAAACATTATAAAGTATTATTGAAGCAATTAAAAATAACAGCTAGGTGATGATATATATATATATATATATATATATATATATATATATATATATATATATATATATATATATATAAAGTAAAATGAATTTAATGAATGCATGAATAATATATTTATATTCTCATAAATAGCAATATAAAATTTAGTTAGTATAATGGAGATAGTTATAAAACAATTTTTACAGATGTATTCAAATTGAACTAAATATGATTATTAGACTTTTTAATGACTCCCAATGCAATAATAATACTGTGCAATAAATGAACGGAATACAAAAAAAATTTAAAAATTATTTTATCTCATTTTTTGTTGTTGCGAATATAATTTCATATCAAATATGGAGAATAATATTATTGGATTTTATGGAACATATAAATATACCGGGTGTTTATTGTAATTATTTTTGCTAAATTTTACTCAATTATAACTGTGACGTCGTCATTCATGGTCTAATATAGAGATCTGCTATTTCAGGTCAACATGTTGATATTTTTTTCCATAGATTAGTAGCTTCAGTGCGGACCTCCTTTTACCATCTAGTCAGTGTTATGGAGTCTTTATGTTAAGAGTCTTGTAACGATATTGAATTATCACAATATTTAATATCTTACATTTTTTGATTCACGTACTTTTGATGAAGGGATGGAAGCACAGTTTAATAACGATTTTTGTTTAGATGCAGATGTTTATTTGAATGTTGACTAATCTCACCAGGTTTTAATAATATGGTTGAATTAAAGTGGCACTCACCCCGGCATTGGATATTTCGGAATAATATCTATTGCCGATGTCCTAAAACATGTGGGTTCTTGCTGAGCTTTAAGCGTCAATTAGATGATATTCCTAACAACAACAAAGCTTACCTTGATTCAAATAATGATTCAATTACACCTCTCTTGATAATTGCATCGCATATACGACGTGTTTACAATAGTTGCTATTTCGAAGAATATTTAAATTCAATATTCGAAATTAGTAAAATAATTAAATTGTTATATGTATTGTTACAAATTTATGTTTAATAATCTGTGGGGAATTATACGTTTAAATGTTTATTGTTAATCTTGTTTAAATATACAATTCTTTAAAATAATCTTTTTGTTAATATTTTTCTAACCAATTGGTTATATTTTGAACCTCAGCTGTTTAATTTTGACATTAATTTGTTTTGATATGAAGTTGATTTGTTGCATAATCAGTGTTACAAACTATTAAATACTTATTATTTTAAATTAGTGAAATAATAAGGCGCGATAAATTCAAAATATACTAATACTGAAAATTGAGAAAAAAACAGAACAATTCTTTTATTAGAAACATTTTAATATCAAGTTTCAGTCTTCTCACTAACTTTTAGTTAGCCTGGGAGTAAGCAAGGACTTCTTGGGAGTGAAAACTACAGGAAAGTTTTGACAGTATTATTTTTATCTTCAAGTTTTTAGGCAACTCTAGTTCACGATGATTTAGAAAGTAGTATTATTGCCATAATACCTTCCTGCCTCGTTGAGCTTTTACTATCCAGTTCATAGTCTTCTATTTACAAAATTTTTCCAACATTGTGTCCGGGAAAGCTGCTATCTATATCATGTGCACATGTTTTTGTCGATTTAAGAGGAGTATGATGTTATTAGGGGTTCTAATTTATATACTTTTTTGTTTTAAATTTCAAAGAAAAATATAAACTTTTCTGAATTGGATTGTTTTATTTAATCATAAATGAGTAAAATTACGAAACAAACAAAAAAATATAAGTAAAGTTTTATAAGCTTTTTGTCTGCAGTGAACTATTTAAGAAGATAGATAGATAGATTATAACGGCTGCCCTGGACGGGCTACACTTCGACCAGAGGGTCTATTGAGATTCCTAAGGATGTGAGGATGTGAATGGAGTGGAATGAATTTTAGTGTATAGACTAGGAATTGGTAGGATATGCAGCTGTAGCTGATATTCATCTGGAGTTCGTGAAAGAAACAGCAGAAAACCTTCTCAAGCATAGCCGGTTACTTCGTTATTGTCCATACGCTGACAGTTTTGTAAATTAACCGCCCACTTTTTTCTTATTAATTGACAAACTGCCGATGTCGGGACAACACTGATAATGCCAGGAGTCGTATCCGTCATCTTCTAGTTCCAAGCAGAAAACATTTGACCGTATGACCACTTGGTCATACTTTTGATTTTTTTGGCAATGCTTTTCAAGATTTTTAATTAGATTTTGTTGAAAAGTAAATAAAATAGTTTCCAACCATATGACGACACTTTTCTATATATCAACGAAAAATAAATAAACGCTTAAGACGATTTAGAGATGATTTTCCAACCCAGCTAACCACACAAATATCCTTAAGGTGCGTATAGTGTGTGATATTTAAAGGAGGGATACTTTGTACTATATTATTATTATATTATCCACCAATATACAGTATGTTTTCAAAAGCATTTCTAATAGGGAATCAATGTTCAATAAAAAAAAAAATATTTACTATAAAACCATACATACATACACATACTTACAAACATCTGACTGCTTGTGAGATGATGTGTGTTTGATGTCATTTAAGAGTGGGGAATTAGTGATTGATGCTTACTTAATTTATAATATTATTATTCATTACCTATGCACACACACAATACAGACTACAGAGTAATCCCACTATTATTATTTCTTTATGAAGCATTGTGTAGTTATTATAGTAAATAATATTTAACATTGATTTTCTATTAGCAAAGCTGTCCAAAACAGACGGTATATATATATATATATATATATATATATATATATATACACACAAAATAACGAATATAATGTGTTTTAATAATATTGAAGTAGCAAAAATAGTAGCAATAACCCATTTGTTCTTGTTGTTGCTGTTGTTGGTGTTGTAATAATTTCAACTCTAATGATATTTGTTTGTTTGTTTGTTTATTATTATCATTATATTCGTCACTTCATAAGAGAATATGTGTGCCTGTATCAGGGGCGTCACGACGTTCTTGGGGGCCCCAGTTTCTTAAATTCTTCTAAAGAAATGGTCCGAATTTACTCTGTGGGAGTGCCCACATATTTATGAAGTATGGGCATCCGGAGCAAAACAGGGTACGAAGTTGAAATATTATTTAAATGGTTTGAATGAATGTGGTTCCACCGGGATTGCTACCATGATTGATGGCTCCAGGGTTTCGGATCCAAACATTCTGTACCTGACACTCTGCAAGTTTCTGCAGGTGCAAATGACATGTATGGAGGTTTCATCGTCCTCCATACAGGCCCTACAAGAGAAATCGTCAGAGATCCCCAAGTTGGGAAGGTGGTAGTTCAATCGACACCGTTCCTTCTCAACTGTGTTCTAGAGTTTTTATTATAATACTATCTTAATTTTTAAGTGAAGCTTTTTGGTCTTGAGTGAAGCTCTGGTGCACCGAACAACGTGCACCACCCCCGCGACGCCCCTGGTCTATATGTATGTTCGCCTGTTTGTATCTGGTGGTGTCTCCTCTGCCTGTCAGTATATCACAAACAAAACTACACTAATACTACTGACGGCTACGATAGTTGTTACAATTGGGACAACACTGTTGGAATCGTCATCATCGGTTGTTTGGTCGTTCGGTCGTCACAACAATTCATTGTATATCTTCCTCTATCGACCCCCCCCCCCACCCAATCGTGCTCTCCTCACCAGCCACTGATCGCCTCACGTTTTGTTATTCTATTCTAACTCATCACTCATGCCTAGATTCATATAGATTTGTGTTTGTTAACCTCGTTTGTTGTCTGTCTGTATGTCTGTCTGTCTGTACATATGTATCATCATCATCATCACAATTCGTATCATATGATGACACAAACATACATATGCATGTACAGGGTGTACAGAGAATAAGAGTAATGTGAAAAAAGAGGGGATCAAGATATTATCTTGTAGCGGTATCGCTTCTTCATTTAATTATTATTATAATTTTGTTCATCATTTTTATTTGTTGCATAACAACTATAACTTCCCTCTATTATCACGGTTGCTTTGAATGTTAACAACCATGGTAATTTACATATTAAAATATATAACATTTCATAAATAAAATCAATAAAGATCAAATATATCTTTCACATATATTTATTATTTATTTAAATAATAATTATTTAATATATCAATCATTTACCTTTACAAATTCTTCAAAAAAAATAAATAAAATAAAATAAAAATGATGAACAAAATTATAATAATAATTTAATGAAGAAGCGATACCGCTACAATCTCAAGTCAGTAGATAGCAACCAGATTTGTTAGCAACAGAAACTTACATTCCCTCATCTGAAAACTTGTGGTTTTGCAAAAAGTATTTTTGTGCATTTTTATTTTGTCAGAATACCATTTTCATACATACTACCTTTACGATCAATATATTGAGTATCTAATTGAAATGAATCTTTCAATTAATTTGGGAAATCTTCCCCAAATTGAGCCTTGTATTAGTGCTTAGGCTTGATAATTTATTCACGTCAAATAAATTTAATTTGATTGATTGATTATTATCGTCGTCAAAACTTGTGGTTTTGAGTTTCACAATACGTAGATGTGAAATTCACATCATAAAAATGTAGTAAAAGTAAAAATTAATAAAGGTTGAAAAAATATTGATGTGGATGGCTTCTGTGATAGACCGTCGTGTCTCAAAAATGGAGGTTAAACCCCATTATTATTATTACAAGACGTAGATTTGGGAAAACTGTCATTTCTATTTAGATAAAAATTAATACAAATATTAAAATTCGAGTTTCAACCAACTAAATTTCATGGTGACTCGATCCCAGTATTTCAAGGTGGTGGGAAATGATGGCAAACATTGTAACACCATAAAATTATCGGAATTATGAGTTCTAAAAATTATGGATCATCTAGAGTAGGCGTCGGCAACCTTTTTGGACAGCGGGTCAAAATCGACCAAAATATGAGTATCAAGTTTCGGATCTTTTTGGTGAATAATAAGATAAACTTTATTAAGAAAATAATTACATTACTGTTTAGAACTTTAATCATAAAAATTCAAAATTTTCATTCTAATTTTATATTTAATATGGGAAAGTATTTGTTCACTCAAGTGGGTCATTCAGTGGATCATAGATTGCCGAATCTTGGTTTAAAATGTAATCGTTTTCTAATTTGTATTTCAATCAAATCGTTAGATTTCGACAAATACGATGAATATTAGAACTCTAGTTTTTAAACTAGAAGATTGTAAACTCAATCGAAACAATCATTGTTCAAATATTTATTGAATAAGGTGAGTTTTATTCATTTGTATCGATCTGTGAAATTCGTCATTGAACCGTGAACCGTTATTCTTAAGACATACTGTAACTCTATGTAACATATATTATATATATATTATAATAGTAAAATAGTAGCAAGCCAAGTAACCGCTGTCAACGCCATTAATACATCTGCCAACATCCTCCATTGTATGTTAGTCTGTACAGAAAAGTACGATTTATTCTTTTAATTTTATATTAAAAAATTATTCTATATAAGGATTGTCATATTAAATCATGAAATGCTAAATTTTTTAGGGTCTTGTATACAAAAGACAGTTAGTAAGTAAGTTCTTGAGGAAGATAGATAGATAGATTGTAGTGGGCTGCCCTGGACGGGCTACACTTCAACCATAAGGTCTATTGTGATGCCCAAGGATGTGAGGATGTGAGTGGAGTGGAAGGAATTTTTGTGTATAGACTAGGAATTGGTAGGATATGCGGCTGCAGCCGACTATGATAGGAACTATGCCGATATTCATCTGGAGTTCATGAAGGAAACTGCAGAAAACCTTCACAAGCATTGCCGTTTGCTACGTTCTTGTTCATACGCCGACAGTATAGTCAATTAACCGCCCCTTTTTTGTTTCTTAATAATTGACAAATGGTTGATGTTGGGATTCGAACCCATAACCTACCAGTTTCCAAGTAGGCATACTGCACAGGCATAACGCCTTAGACCGCTCGGCCAATTGGACTGGTTCTTGAGGAATATTTTATACATCCAAGGTCTTTGAACTTCACAGTATAGGGTTTAATTATTTTGAGAAGACGTATTTTCTTACACTTACCAATATTTCATCAAGAATCGAACGGAGAGTCTAAAATATAAAACAAACAAAAATTAGATAAATATTATTTAGAACGAAGAATCGTCGTTTTCGAGACATTCACAAAAAACTCAAAATAATTAAGAGTAAAGTGCAATTTCCGATTTAGCTGTTTTCACTAAAACATTTCAGTCACTTATTTGTGAGTCGACAATATTAAACTTACGTTTAAAGTTTCATATCTCTTGCTCTCTTTGTTCTTAAAATATTCTGTCCACAAACAGACACGCATACAGATTACAGACCCACCAATGACCGGGTTTATTGGTATCTAGCTTCCGTAAAATCTTAATATCGATTTTCAAATTGACCGTATATTCCTATTTTTCGACTAAAAAATATAAATAAACTACCAACTTTTTTGTTTTTACCATTAATATAGTTCTGAACACAAAATATATGTAAATTTGGCGGAAGCGCTGGTCACTGGCAAAAAAAAGTCTATGATTACAACAAACTAGGGCTGTTATGGATATTCGCATTCGCATCCGCGGAACGCATTAATTTTAGCATCCACAATAATCAATGCTCTTTGCGGATCTTTTGCGGATGCGGTTGTTGCTTGTATTTTTCGAATTTTTGTTTACTGACTTTGCCATTTATTAAATATAATGCAACAAATTTAAAATTTTCATACTAAAAATTTGATTTAAAATATAAAGATTATTAAAAATTATTATAATCTTTTTCCTTTATTCATGTATCTAAATTAACTATCTCCTTCCTACAAAAAACTCGGTTCGCGTCGAAAACTCGAAATTGTTTTCGCTTCGCCATTTACTTTGCTTTGTAGTGCACGTCACTTTGTAGAAACAAAAAATCCTTAAACGGTGTATTTTTTTAACAAACTTTTTGGAAAAAACAATTTTTCTCTTTGATTATTCTCGAGAATCTTTGAGAAATAGTTTCCTTATATTCATGTTGATGAAACAAATAAAAACTACAGAACCCAAAAATAATAATTTGACATGATTCAAGTTTCCTTCAATAAACTTGATTACTAATTCGTTTGTATGAAAATAATATAACAGAAAAAAACAACATGGTCGCCATAAAGTAATCACATTTTATTATATAGTTTTGTGTTTGTTGGCTACGATATAATAATAATTTTTTTTTTCATCCTAGTTTCATTTAGTTTCATTACATTATATATATGTGAACTGTTGTGTTTATTTGGTGTATATTATATTTGTAATTTGTATATATATATATATATATATATATATATATATATATATATATATATATATATATATATATATATATATATGTATATATATATATATATTTGTTGTTTTTTTTTTGTTATATAAATAATATTTTTTTAAACACTATAATACGTTTGTGACGATATTATATTTAACTAAATTAAATGTTTTTATTTTTGTTATTTTTCTATACTATCTATATGCAGAAATAAAACATGGTGGGGGAAACCTGGATTAAACCGTGTACTTAACATCAAAGTTCAAAATTATAAAACAAAATATGTTCATGATTTTATCATATATTAGAACCAATTTATTAAGGTATAGAAGTCAATCATATATTTTACAAATTTAAACAAGTGAAGATAACAACTAACTGAGTTAATTGCTTAAATACCCGGTATACACTGAATTTATGAAAAAAAAGTATGAAATAAAAGTTTATTTTTGAAAGAGAAACAGTATTTGTCTTTAAATATTGGTTCTATTTCTTACGGCTTAAAAATAGGCAGTTTTCTCAATTTTGCCCAAACATGTTCCGTTTTTTTCCATTCACAAACAAATAGATGAAATTTCAGCTCGCTATCTCTTTTCATTTTTGAATTATCGCGTTGACGTACAACTTTGCGGAAATGGACTAATTAGGTCATTTTATTAGCAGCTATACTAAATGTTTTTTAATGCGATTAATATTTTCAACCGTTACAAATCTCTGCAACTCTACAAATCTGCTTTTATATCTTCGAACCAGAGTGTTCGTGCGCCCTCTGCGAGGCATGAACCTCAACAGTAAAGCCTCACGATCTTATCGGTTGCTTGCCGACATCTACGGGACTTTTTTTTTCTAGATCATTCGCAGTCTTTTTTGCGTTCGTCGGATTTTGTTATTGTTAAAAATGATTGCAAGATCAATTCACCAATTTTGGATCAAATTTCGTTTCAAACTCGGAAAAACTAGTTCCGAAACTATTCAAATGATGCAGAAGGCCTTTGGGGATGAGTATATGGGCAAAACACAAATAAAAGAGTTGTATAATCGTTACAAAAGTGGCGGCATATCTGTTGATAGTGATTCTCGTTCAGGCCGACCTTCAACGACAACAACAACGGATAATTTCAAGCGCGTGTAGCATGCGATTGAAGAAGATCGTCGTTAGATGCTCTTGGAATACCAAAAACTACAATTTGGGCAATTTTTACCTCAAATTTAAAAAATGGAAGCGGTGGGAAATCTAATTGAACTTTGTGCAGCAGTTTTTTAACTAAACACAATATCGCACTGCTTCGCCAACCTTCGTACTGTCCCGACATCGCCCCCAGTGACTTTTGAAAAAATGTAAACCGTGAAAATAAGGTTTAAATGCTGGTGTATATACTATACAGCCCATAAATACCGACACGTTTCCTACATACATAGAGTATACGCATAAGTTTGTTACACTATGCCGTTTCCTCTATATTCGAATTTTTTTTATTCATTTTTTTATTGACACATAAAAAACACTAAATAATATGTTTAGAGGGTAGTTTTTTATTTCTACTGGTTAAATTAATTATTGTTGTAGAGCTGTTATATAACAGTAGTAGCTGGCTGTTCTGTACATTATGTTTTAATTTAAAACATACGGAAAAAAAAATTATAACAAAAAAATAAAAATAAAAACACTGTTTGTAATGAACATTGTAACACGTTTTTTAATACTTTCAAATAATAATACCAGCCATTCCTGCATATAGAGTTGGTCGTTCGTTGTTTAAAAAACAGAAAATAATAGGCTGTGAAACAATTTATTTTGGTTTAGTTTATTGTGAAAGGTGTGAATTTAAAAAAATATTAAAAAAATATTATTATTATATTTATATATATATATATATATTTTTTTTAAATCTCTGTTTTAATAAAAATAGGTATTTATTTCATTTTGTAATGGACGTGGGGTGTTGGCATGTAGTAATATAGTTTTTATATTAATTAAAATATAATTTTTTTTTTATATAAAAATTAAATGAAATTGACTATTTTTTTTAAATTGTACTAATTTTGAAATAGAGATATTATTTACAGATTAAATTGTTTTTGTGATTTTTGTCTCTGGTAGGTAGAGATCTATGATTCGAGGCGAAGTGATCTTTTTCACATTTTAATATAGTAGGTTTTTCTTCTCCGTTTTTGAGCTATAAGTCAATAATAGAGTCAATCCACATCATCAAACTTTTTAACTTTTATTAATATCATTTACGTTCATGATAAAGAATTAAATGAATTCAGAGGTTGTGCAGCCAAATTTGATGGATACTATGCCGATATTCATCTGGAGCTCGTGAATGGTAACTGGAGAAATCCTTCACAAACATTAATATTTTCATAAATTTTTTGTTAATTATTTGCTATTTTTGCTGAAAAGCAGAAATTTGTTGCTAATATCGTTTCCGAGATACAGCGTCTAGCAAATTAAATTGTGCGATAACTATAAGCCATAGAACAAAAATAAAAGTATGTGAATTTTTTGTTAGTCATTTTCTAGCCGATGAACCAAATACTTTTCCTCGAAAGCTTGGAAAGCTGAGATCCTCCACCCTCGAATCAAAACTAGAGGTCCTACGACAAATCATTCACATCTGGGGGGTGGGGATCGAACCCACGACCTCTGTGACTAGCGTTTACTTCATTTGACATTTAAGTAATATGTCTGAACATTCTGACTATGTGAAATAAAGTAAACACTAGTCGCTTCCGTTGGTATAATATAACCGAAAGGCAATCATACTAACAATGGAAATAAATGGACGCTAGTTTACAAAAAACTTTGTGAAGAGTTGATAGTATTTTGGACAAGAAAGGTGGTGTCTCAAGAGTTCATATTGAATAACAAACATGATGATCCAAGATCGATTCTTGCAGGCGTAGTTTGTGTTTGTACATTTTATTCAGTAGAATAATGGCATATTTATTATTCCTAAATAAATGAAAAATAGTGTTTTCATTAATTATCATACAATTAATAAACGTTAATTTTCATGTTTATATTAAATAAATAATACAATGGAGGTTATAAGATTTTTAAAACTGTTTTTTTAAATTTACTTTAGTAATAAATATTTATTATTAAATTTTTTTTACATTTTTTTCTTTTATATGTAATTTTTATAGAAATAAACAAATTTTATATTAATTGCTGTACAAGATGAATTTTAATTTGTGTCTAATTTTCCTAGATATAAAATGTATTTCCAACCCATGAAAAGTTTTCGAAATATGTTTAACATACGCTGTAAAATCTTGTGATGTTATTATGTAAACATTGAATAAATGTTTAAATAATAATAATAATAATATCTGTGCGGTTTAAATAATATTAGTAAAATTAACCAAAATAATGAATTAATGAATTTTAATTTGAAAACAACATACAATAATAATATTATTATTCTAACATGTTATTTAAATAAATTATATATATATATATATATATATATATATATATATATATATATATATATATATATATATATATATATATATATATATATATATATATACAGACAGGATGATTCAGGTCAAATGGTTAATATTATTACAGAGTTGGTAGTATCAAAAAGTTAAAACTTTTTTAATTGTTTTTTATAGACAAGCGTCTATTTATATCCATTGTTAGTATGGTTGCCTTATGGTAGTAAATTAAGGCTTGGTTTTTTTTACATGTTAGTTCAAGTGCATAAAAATCAATTATAACAATTTCAGGGGGATTACGGGGGTCTGGAATTAATTATTAAAGTTAAAGTTCGAGTTTTAATGCATTGCTATTATGGAGAAACCCGTGAGCGTCGACGTATTTTGATAATTTTCACTTAGAATAAAATAAGAGGAATAAAATAAAAGTACGCAATAGCAAATAGAAACATTAAAAAAGAGATTGATCCAATAAAATTTCGGTATGACGGGCTATCAAAAAAAGATATTTAAGAAAAAAACTGACATTTCGGGTAGCTTACTTACACCAAATCTCCGTTTTTTTCTTAAATATCTTTTTATTAGGCCCATCCTACTGAAAATAATGAATTTTCTCCATGTAACTTACGACAAAAATTATAAACTTTATTGTGGACTTTTATGAATGTACTATATAAGATTTAGAAGAATTTTATAAATGGACTGTATCTAGTGCTTGTACATCTTTAAGTACAAAAAGGATATTTTTTTAAAAAATTTTTAATATGTAAAAATGAGACCAGACGAGATGATAGATAACTTCAAGTCAATACAATACAAGAGACATATTACTCTCATTTAGTCACGTCTCGCGGCATCACTACATTATAGTTATTAAAAATATTTTCCATTCATTCTGAAACAGCCTGTATTTTGTATATTTAGTTTAGAATATGGGTTTGCGAATATTTATTGTAACTATGTTGTAATGGGTTCATTAAAATAAGACCAAGTTTAAATGTAAATAGTTACACCAATTATAAATACATCATGTATTTTATGCTATATATATATATACATAATCTGTACAAAGTATTACTAAAATATTTAAGGTTGAGTAATTAAGGTAGGTCCAGCATTGTCTTATAAAATCAGGACGAAAAACCGGTTTGGTTTTATAATAGAACAAATACCCATATATATTTATATGCAAATAATTGTAATTTTGAAAAAAAAAATGTTAAACAATGTTATTTAGGAAAACACAAAACGGTAAAACGAGTTAAAAAATATTAATTTAATAAATATTTATCTTTACTATCCTAAATTTTTTTTTCAATTCTGTCGAGTTTTTTCTTCAATACAATAGATAATAGTTGGACGGGCATGCAATTTTACATGCTTCTAATGAGAGAGAATGATTATTTTGTTATTAATTATCTCGCGTTCTAAACGGTCAAAAATTCTGAAAATTCGGGATTTATTAGAAAATGTTATTTTTAGCCTGTGAAAAAATAGAGCAAAATCTGTTGAAAAGTGATTTCATGCTGGAATACCTTAAATTAGACAAAATATTTGAAATTTTCATAAAATCTTTTTTTTTGACGATTTTTCGAAAATTTCAAATATTTGTTTTATTTAATAATTATAATGAATTTTCGTCAAGTAATGACCCATTCAATACAAAAATGGTTTCCGGACGAATTCAAAGCCACTCTATTATCTGTGTACAGAAATGTACTGATTCAAAAATATTTGAAACTGCAATTGCTTCAGCGCAGCCTAGTAGAAATAATTGTCCTTAAAATAATTCTACTCTCAGTATTTCTTGAACTGGCTGTATACATGTGTGTGTATTCTAAACAATGTTTGATACATTAGTTGAAAATGAGAAATTATGAATTACAAAAGTATGATAATATGCTTCTTTCTTTATACAATGATTATTAAATGAAAATGTCATGTTAGAATTATTCATAAATG
Organism: Nineta flava; assembly: GCA_963920215.1. NCBI lineage: Eukaryota > Metazoa > Arthropoda > Insecta > Neuroptera > Chrysopidae > Nineta > Nineta flava. The sequence continues at coordinate 127,112,123 of OY986041.1, forward strand.
TTTTACACAAATATTTTGAAGAAAATGTTGGTTAATGTGTTTGATTGTTTTGTATTAATTAGTATTTTGGGTAAAACAAGGTTAATTGTGCTTATGCATGATTAACTCCGAATCTCGAAAACATAATTGACTACAAGTACGTTAATGGGCATAACCGATCAAGAAGAACGAGGGTGCTTAAAGGGACGGCGAAACACAAAATTTGGTAAAACACCCTTAATATTGACAAAATTGAAAAAAATGTATAAGAAGTAAAGGTGTAGAAAATTAGTTTTCCGAAACCAACCAATACCAAAAATTTTGTAGGTTCTTAGACTATCTAAAGCAATATCTAATAAACTACAAATCAAGAAATAGATTCGACTGAATTTTCGTTTTCTTTGGATCAAAATGATTTAGAAACATTAGTGTTAATAAAATCGGAAATGAGAAATTTTTCTCAATTTTTCTATTCTTCAAAAAATATTTGAAAAATAATTTTCGTCTTTGATTTTTTTGAATATCATGTTTACAGTCCATTTTGACCCATAAAGAACGAAAATCTATTTAAAAATTTGATCCGAATATTGATTTTTGAAGCAGCTACCTATATGTGTCTTGGATTCCAAAATTTCGATTCCAGAAGGGATTCAACATGCAACATCATACAAACTAAAAATCTGACAGTCAATCAGACTGAAATTTCATTTTCTTTGGGCGAAAATGGTTTGGAAACATAATTTTTAACAAAATCGGAGATAACATTTTTTTTCTCAATTTTTGAAATTTACTAAGGGGTACCCCCTTAAAAAAATCGACAAAATCGGGAAAAAATTTCTGCCTCCGATTTTATTGAAAATCATATTTTCAGACCATTTTCATCCATAAATTATGAAAATCTACTCGAAAATTTAATACGAGTAATGATTTTTGAAATATGGCTACCTATATACGTTTTGGAATACAAAGTTTCGAATCCAGAATAGCTTACACAAGTAATATGGTACAAAAACTATCAGAAGGTCAAAATTCCAAACCGTTCAAAAGTTATAGCAGTTTTTTGACAACAATAACGGTTTTTTGACTATAACGACTATATCTTTAATATAGTTCATAGTTTCCATAGAAATGCCTGCATTAAAAAAATTTTGGAAATAAATTATTTGTCAATAATTTAAAATATAAATAAGTTTCTATTAAAAAAAACATTTTTAAAAACATGCTTTTTATATTTTTCGATTTTTTCAATATTAAGAGAGAGATTTACCAAATTCTGAGTTTACATTACGTTACCTGAGTTGCATTACGTTATATTATATAAAGCTTCGTCTATAAAGTACCTAAGTACATAAATTATTCTAATATATGTACTCGTATAAGTAATAATTTATATTATATAACATATATATATATGTTATGTGATAATTAAAGTTGTAATTCAATATTATGATAAATAAAATGAGTGAACATTAACAATTTGTAGAATACAAATGTAATATTAATATTATGAAATATACATTTACAGCTATATATAAGTACTATAAGTCACATAAGTAACGCTTATTTATTAAAATTTCCTAGTTGGTTTGTCCCTTATTCATTCGGTTTTTTTTTTTTGGAAAAACCATTCGAATAAAAATTGTTAATATATTTTTTATAAAAGACTTTTATCAGAAGCATTTTTTCGCTAACCGAAGGAATAAGGCACAAACCAATTATGCAATTTTGAATAATGAGCTCTACTTTTGTGGCCATGTACACATGTACTACATATACAGAATAAGTCGGGATGAACGGATCAAATTGCAGGAGTGTATTATATGCGGGAAAATAATGGGAAAAACTCATATATTCTCATCCGATTTTCAAGTTATAGCATTATTAAAAAATGTTATTTTGTATTCTACAGTATTCAAAATTGGTGATTTACAACTTTGTTGTTCTAATAATGTGTCAATATGCTGTGACAGTTATTTAACATAAAAAAAAAATGAAAATCGCATAAAAATATATGAGTTGTTTTCCATTATTACGTGCTAAATACACTTCTGAAGTTTGGTCTCTTCCTCCTAAAGCAAACAACTCCTCCTAAAGCACTCAACTTGGGAAAATATGCCACGGTCTTTCAAGCAGAAGTCTACACCATACTGGCTTGCGTCCGTGTGAACCTACGTAGAGGCTACCTAAACCAGAACGTATGTATTCTCTCGGACAATCAAGCTGCTCTAAAAGCCTTGCCTAGAACTGAGTTTACCTCCGGGGTACTCAAGGATTGTCTGGAGGAGCTGCTGGAGCTAGCAAACTGATCTGGGTGCCGGGTCACAGTGCTTTCGAAGGAAGCGAAAAAGCATATGCCTTAGAAAAGAAAGGAGGCGGAATGCCCTTCATAGGGCCTATTTTAGGAATTCCATGGACTGCATGTAAACAGATGATCAACTAGTGGACAAATGCTAAACACCGTGATCACTGGGAAAAAGTACCGCGACAGGAGCTCGGGAAAATACTACTTCAAAGTACAACCAAGAGGCTATCGCTCGATGCACTGAAGCTGAACAGGATGCAACTGCATGGGGTTATCGGATTCATTATCCCCTGTGGAAGCATCTGCACACAATGGGACTCCATAACGGGTCCATTGTGAGCTGATTGTGTGGCGAGGAGGAAGAAACATACAACCACATTATCTTTGACTGCGAACCTCTAGGTTACAGCAGATACAGGATATTCGCTACATCTCACCCCGAATATATGAACCTTCAGGAAAACCTGACAAGCAAGCTTCTGGCATTTGCCACCATATGGGAGAAGTGAATCTCATCGGATTGAAGTAGTAGGAAGAGCACAATGGACCATAATGTCGAAGTGAAATACTTTTTAGACCTCAAGATATATCTATCTATCTATCTATCTTGGTCTATTCCGGCTGACTCATCCTGTGTATAAAATGATAATAATTATATTAGCTCTAGCTGTTATTATTATAAATAAAATATATTTTACCATAATATAATTTATTCAAGTCAATATTTGTGTTATATTATTTCTGTAATTATAATATTTATATTAATTTATTTAATATAATATTTATTTTTATATACTTTATATATGTAATATATAAACATAATGCTTTTAAGTTTATGCTTTTAAGTGTGTAAGGATCGGGTAAATAAAACAGTGTGCTACCAGGTATTCATGAAATGTTTTATTCATTCGATTTCCGGATATCCGTTTGTAAATCTCCCTGTCTATATCTCAATACATGAAAATATGTATCTTTAAAATTGGAAGGGATAGAAGACGTTTAATCACAAAGAATCTTTTTTAAAACTTAAGAATCTGTTTGAAAACCTTTTTAAACAAACTTATTAGTTTGGTTTTATTTTCAGCTCAAACATCGGTGAATGACTGTAGATTACGTTTGAATGTATGTATATTGTACCTTGGTATATACACCGAGTTATATTGTAAAGTAAATGTTTGTTATATTAAATAATTATTATTTAAATAAATAATAAATAGAGGGAAGTTATAGTTGAAATGCAACAGATAAAAAATGAAGAACAAAATTATAATAATAATTTAATGATGAAGCGACACCGCTACAATATCTATACATATGTGTGAATGTATAGTATCATGTTTGAAATGATCGTCAAAGATTTAAGAGCAACCCAAGCTTTTGTTTATAGTCACTTACTAGTGATTCGTTGAAAAATTAATTTTTTACTTTTTAGTCCATTAAATAAATGCTTGTTTTAAAAATTAATTCAAGTATTTTCTAATTTTATAAGACTAAAAAAGGCTTTGAAATTTATTTCCCAACGCTTCCACTACTTGAAATATTTATCAAATCTTCCACCTAATTTCTATTTCAGGGAATATTTTCGAATTCCATATATATATATATATATATATATATATATATATATATATATATATATATAGAACGGTAGATCAGTATTAATATATATGGCTGAGCCCAAAAATTCAAAGCTCTAGCTCAATTAGAACTAGTCGAACTCCTGATAGCGAAATATGACCATATATATACGGTAATTTAGTATATATACGGTATTTTAAAACGATTTGTTTTTTGTAACTGTTTTCGGAGGAAATATTAAAAAAGCTGTAATTCGTTTAACCTGTTGAAGCAGCATCTAAATATTTCCTTCATCTTGGATATCTTGATAGTTTAATTTTTCCACCCATAATCTACGGTAATACTCGTAGTTTAAAAATAATATCTGGCATTAAAAGAATATTAAAAAATTCGTTACGCAGGAGCTGCTTCAACTTAGCGAATTTCCTTGGAATAAATAAATTACTCTATAGCGGTCACAATGTTAGTATGATCAAAATGAAATGTCGTATCTGATTTTAGTATTTGCATGGCCAATTTTATTAATAAATAACATACGTCAAGGGGAAAGGGGGTCATAATGATAGAAGAAAACACAAAATATAAAATATCTCTCTTAATATTAGAACAATCGAAAAATGCGCAAGAAACAAAGTTGTAGAAAATCATGTTTGATACAATTCATCACCTTATCATTTTTGCTCAAACTCTAATGTGTGCAGAGATATTGAGGAATTTAATTTTCAATCTTAAACCGTCAATATTTTTGTAAATATTAGGGTTACAGAAAAAATGATAAGAAACAAAATTACAGTAAAACTTAATACCTACAACTTTATTTCTTATAAAATTTTCGATTTTTCGAATATTAAGGGAGATATGTCAAATTTTGTGTTTCCCCCTCCCTTTAAACCCCCCTTTCCCCTGGTCCGATTTTACCCATTAACGAACTTGACCTTTTGAATACCAAAAGCGCTTCAAATACCAAATCTCATTCCGATAAAATGAAAATTGTGACCGCTAGAGTGATGACAGACACATATATATATATATATATGTATATATATATATATATGTATATATATATATATATATATATATATGTCCATAGATATATATATATAAATTTTACAGATGGTGATTTTTGACATCTACAAGGTAGGATCGATGGACATTTGAAGAAATTTTTGCGAAATTTTGACTTCGGTACGGGACCAATAGCTCTATTTCCTTTCAGGAAATTCGCTAAAAACCAAACAGGTTGACTATCATAAAAAAATAACTAAATACAAATAGAGCAGTCCATATACACATTATATTTCATAAATGAATTGTTAATTGCACAAACATAACAATAAATATCATCCAAGTGCACATAACATAATCTAAACAGAATATTGTGTAGGACTATTAGATATATCACACATATCTACGTCACAGATGTGTTTATTGTATCTAGATCGCCACATTCAGTGGACAATAATTTTATTTGTGAATGATATTTTCTTTTGGATATTGAAAAATAAAACAATATTATAACGAACGGATGATGAATGACCCTTTATTATTTTGGTAAATAGCTACACCGCCACCTCTTACATAAGAACATTTTCATTTGACTATACACATTGAAATTAGGTACAGGTATGTCTTCATCATTAATATTTCATGTTTCTTCTTAAAAGAAGAATATTAGTATTACGAGCCACGTTAGCAATGATATCATTTTTATGGACTGGTAAACTTTGTATATTAAATGCATATATTGATGGCCTGGTCTTGATAAATTTCACAAACTTTGATTCTAATGTAAATAATGAATTTAATACCAGTCTTTAACCAAACTCAAACTTTAAAGTGAGATCTGGCGCTACCAGCTAAGTAGCGCTAATTTAATATTATTTCCATAAATTATTTAAAAAGAAGTACAGCTTCTTACGTGGGTACATAAGTACACCAAAACCACCTTTTTCATAACAGACAACAAGAAACACATTTATCACTTATAAAAAGAAATGCGATTTCCTTTGAACAGAAACAAACCATCTTTATTATCAAACCTTTTCACATATTATTATTTGTGTATACTTAATCGACACAATAAATACTAAACTCAATTTCCAGTAAGGTTACGAAGACATAGTATGCAAGAACTAGCGTATACTATAGAGACAAACATGTCATTGAATTGTAATGAAATATTGATGTAAAAAAATTAACTCATTCACTAGACATCAAATCCTGGACCTCTGGATGTCTAGCCCAGTGTGCTACCGTTACATCACGGATGATACTGATGAATGAGCAATTTTTTCATACCTTTGAGATGATTAATTTGAAGTCAACTTTAACATATTATTCTCACATATTATTATTTGTGTATACTTCGGCCTCACAATACAATACGAATGTAAATTTTCATTCCGGACACAAAGACATAGTATGAAAGAACTAGCTCATACAATATAGACAAACGTGTTATATTGGCATATATAACGGCATTTTTTTTGTTATTTGCACCAAGGGTTTCGATCTCTGGATCTGATCACCAACAATGTTCTATTAAAGCTAGAGTTATGCCTCACTGCGCAAGGCATAACTCAGCACCAATCAGGTGCGGTCTTAGAATAGCATCTAACGTCGGGCGAACATATATAAGTAGCGTAAAACCAAGATAGATTGTGAAACTGTCACCAAATTAGTAACAAGTAACATATCCTGCGACAATATATGAGTAATTTTAATAACAGTAAAATTAACAGGAATAAATGTGAATGAAGGAAATTTTAACAAGAGTAATTTCAATATAATTTAAAATTTATTATATTTTAAATCTAGTATATTTTAATCTAGTTAATTTTATTTTTATTTTTGTCTATTGCTCTCGACTTTATATCTATTTCTAATTGTCAAAGAGTAAAGTACGACTAGCTAATTTATACTGATGATGACTACATTATAGTCGAAATACGTATTTATAATACAAAAAACTGATCTAGGTAAAGGGGGCGAATTTGAAATTTTATTTCAAAAACCTATAGTTCTCACTAATTATCATTCGATAATATAATGTTCTACTAAAGGGTCTATCTATTGCCATTGCTTGTTAGCGATTTAATATCCATGTAAATATCTATGATAAAAACATATAATATAATAGTTTTGGAGTTTAAAGTGTTGTTATAACCAATTTACATGGTAAAATAGTGCAAACAGAGGCACAAAGATAGAGGATGTGTGCTTGTGTGTGTGAGTGTATGTGTGTGTGTGTGTGTGTGTTGTATTTAGTCACATAAACATTGTTCGAAACAGGTGTATTTGATTACAACAATGTTATTGTAACAATGACATACAGTAAACTAATTTGTGAATAAACATGCATTCGTGTGTATATGAATGTGTATGTGTTGTATGGACACCTCGCATACAGTTATTATCCATTTGTGTGAGGTTATATGTAAACCATGTATGTAATACAATATGATACCCAAAGTGGATACCACTTAAACCGTAATTATATAGCCAGACACTTTATGGTCCACCCACATTCATATACACACACACAACATAACATTGTTGTTGGTTGGTTAAATGTTAATGTATTATACCTTGTTAGTTGAATATAACTACGGACTGGTCTCCGGTAAGCATGTTTGTTGTGGAGTAGAGGGTCATAACTAATATCCAAATATTATGTGACATATATTATGTGCGATGATATTCAAGTAGTATATATATTTTGGGAGAATTAGATATGGTCAGTACCGGGAGCTTAGGATGATGCTACTCTATTCAGTAAAGTTGGTTGATCATTTCGTAGAACAAAATTGGGTTAGCAGGTAGATATAGAGGTAGATTGTAAAGGCTGCCCTGGACGGGCTACACTTCGACCATAAGGTCCATTGTGATGCCATAGGATGTAAGGATGCGAGTGGAGTGGACGGAATTTGTGAGTAGACTAGGAATCGGTAGGATATGCGGCTGCAGCCGACTATGATAGGAACTATGCCGATATTCATCTGGAGGTCGTGAAGGAAACTGCAGAAAACCTTCACAAGCATAGCCGGTTACTTTGTTCTTATAATTTTTTTAAATAATTGACAAACTGCCGATGTCAGGATTCGAACCCATAACCTCCCAGTTTCCAAGTGCTGCATACTGCGCAGACATGACGCCTTAGACCGCTCGGCTACTTGGCTGGTTGGGTTAGCAGGTAGCAACATAAGCTGGCCCGTCTCGATTTCGTACGGGTAGATAAATGTGTAGGTATATAGAAAAATAGAACCAGTCCAAGTGGCCGAGTGTTCTCAGGCGTTATGTCTGCACAGTATGCCTACTTGGAAACTGGAAGGTTATGGCTTCGATTCCCGACATCGGCAGTTTGTCAATTATTAGGAAAAAAAGGGGCGGTTAATTGACTAAACTGTCGGCGTATGGACAAGAATGAAGTAACCGGCTATGCTTGAGAAGGTTTTCTGCAGTTTCGTTCACGAACTCCAGATGAATATCGGTATAGTTCCTATCATAGTCGGCTGCTGCCGCAAATCCTACCAATTCCTTGTCTATACACAAAAATTCTTCCACTCTAATCATCTCCTCACATCCTTAGGCATCACTTATGGCCAAAGTGTAGCCCGTCCAGGGCTGCTTCTACAATCTACCTATCTATCTAGAAAAATAGAAGAATACTCGTATAACACATTTCTCTCTGACTTTTTATCATTTTTCACTATTTCCTAAACTATGCGACCAAATAACATGCTGTTATGGGAAAATTTTATCATCAAGTAATTTCCTAGATGATAAAATGATTTTTCATGAAGATTATTATATATTACCAAATTATACCCGCCACTTCGTTCGTGTTTCATTGAATTTTAACAATGTGCACCAATTTTTATTATGATAATTCAATAAGGGTCGCAGCCCACAAATGTCTTGAAATAAGGTCCAAAAAAAAAAAGAAAAATTTACAGAATGTTTTTTAAAACTATACTGATAGAAGTATATTTGGTTTAATTAACAATAAAGCAATACTTTCTGACTCGACTACGAGATATATTTACAAGGCACTTGAAACTTAATTCGTACTTTTTTCGTAGTCGGGTGTTAGTTTTATAAACTTATTTATGTAAGAATTTTTCAGTTTAATATTAAGAATCTGTCAATTAAAACCATTCAATTGATACCAAACTCGATACCTTTGTAAAATTTCGTTGTTGTTTGCATAATGCAAACCAAATCCACCATGTTAGATTTAATATAAAAATCACATAGCCTATGACACGCGGAACTTTAGGATGAAGCTTACAACACCTCATTTGTCATAATATGATAAGTAGCTTAGGAGCTACACGGGAACATATAAGCATACAACATACATACATAGTCCTGCATAACCTTCCGTTGTCCGGCAAAAATATTAAATCCTTGTACAATGTAAAATAATATAGTCGAGGTATCGAATTGATGTTCAAAACAAATAAATTATAAAGGAAAATCTGATTTTATTGAAATTAGTTTCAATTAAATAATTTCGATTCGAAATTCATTCAGTTCATAATTTGAAATATCGTTGTTGTATCGTTATCCATTTCAATAAATGCATATTTTATTTAAATTAAATGTCATTTTATACATTGTAGTTAGTTTGGTTATGTGTTTACAAATTCCATGAGTGTGAACTAATCAAACATATGATTTTGTTGAGTGTCCTCTGATGAGTGTCCTATGATATCTGATGTTCATAAATATTTGAAGAATTATATAATATTTAAAGAAAATTTGAAGTAGAAAAAAACTTCTTTCGTTCGATACTTCAGGTTAAATATCTGCGGTTACTTGTAAATTATAGAATCATTGGTATATAAATATAATGGTATATAATATATGCTTCATAGTTCATGGATGAAGAATAGGGAATATGCATGAAAATTTTTTTTCACTTGAATTGAAGCGTGTTTACTTGACAAATATCAAGGTAAAATTACTTTTTAAATAACTTTAAAAATAAGCGAGATATGAATGATTGAAATTCCCGATTAGACAAAGAGGGTGATAGCCCTCTTGATATGTTATGTGACGTCATATTACACTTTCACCATTTAAAATACACGTAAAACTCCGTTTTTAGTATTTTTGCAAGAAAGAGACAGATAATAATCTTTAAAAGCTTGTAGCTTCCTTGATATTTGTCGGATTTTAATTTTGTTTTTAAATATTATTACAGTATTAACAGTATTTTCATACTCTGAAAATAAATGTGAAAAAAAATATTTCATGCATATTCCCTATTCAGTAGACAAATAATATTTAAATAACAAAGGATATTTTAAAAAATTACCGTAAACCAATTATCTTTAAGTTAGTTGCCGTGTGAAATGCGTTGTCAACGAAATTGGCTAAATTTTTCACAAACTATTCAAAATATTTTTATCTAACTTCGTTTAATATTAATTTGGATAAAAATCGTTCTCACATATTATACTATTAACGTGGAAATGAAAATGACTCTTGACTGTATACGAGGTACATTTGAGTAAAAAAACTATAGTTTACAATCTCAGTCAGTTCAAATAATTGATCTTTGTTTTGAGCTGAAACTCTTTAACACGATTACTGCAAGACAACTAATTTAATAGGATGAATTATATATCTCTCACTTTGAATTCGTTTTTTCAAACAGGAAACAATAAAACAACAAAAAGGTGACTCAATTTTTCTGCAAAAAGTGAAATTTTAATATTAACTTTCCAAGTTTGTAACTGTGCCAAATCGGTCAAGGGGAAAGGAGGTCTCAGAGAGAAAAGGAAACATAATATACGGAATATATTGATGTTATTAATATGTTACCTTGATTTAATATTCATTATGATTCCTTTCTCAGAGTGAAAATTCATGTGTTTATGGAGCTCCTACATGACGATTATTAAATTTAAAAAAATATATGAATTTAAATTGATTTCTCTGCATCACCATCAAATGAATATTGATTTCCTCGAATAACACAGAAGTAATTTATTCAAACTAAAAAATAAATTCGAAACAATTCGTTATGATTATTATTTTAATAAAAATTCTTTTTTTTTTCAAAAACACTTCAATTAAAATTTTTTGTATATTTTAATTGCAATAAATAATTATAATTTATTACAAACAATTTTACCGCAGTAATAAAATAAATTGTACCTATATTATATTATATAGATATAATTTGATTGTATATATGAATGAATAGAATACATATTTTGTTATTTAATTTCAAATAAAACAAATATTGGCATATAGATTGATTTGTATATATACAGGATGAGTCAAAAGTCATGCAGTTTTTGGAAAGGGTGCATTTCTTATTCCGTTAACGCGCTTCTCTAATTGGTTACTGTATTTACATCTAATTAACGGTGGATCAGGTGCAAAAATGTCCAAGGACTTTCCATCTTAGTATTTCATCCCCTATCCACCCTTTTAACAAACTCCATGACTTTTGACTCATCCTATATATATATATATATATATATACAAATATGTGTAATAATATTAAATTTTTTATCATTGTATTAAAATCATTAAATTAAATATGATTAATTTTATCAAATATGATACTTCAAAAATATAATATATTGCTACAGCTGTATTGTTAGAGCTTTTAGTGCAGCTTCACTTTTTTTTAGAGGATGTACGATCACTAGATTATATTCGTTTCACATATGTTTGTCATACGTTTTAGCGTTCAACTCGGATACGATCAAGTGTACAAGTGTCAAGTTTGGTTATTATAACCCAAAATACCTAAAAAAAAAATTCGTTACGCCGGAGCTGCGTCAACATAAGTTGGAGAAATTGAACATGCATCTTCATAAACATGGTGAAATAAAATGCACGCTTCCGACTGCTTTTACTTCGAACTCTCGCAATATAGTAACAGTTGTTCTGAAATTTGACAGATACTTTCCTCAATTCCTTAGAAATATTTTTCCTTAAAACTTTGGAAGAATGACCATCGGGTTGTTAAGTTTTTTGATAAAATATGCGTAAAAAAGTGCATTTTTTTCATGTTTGCAGCAGAAGATTAGGCATTCTGAGTACTGGCGCGTTGTTTGAAAGTCGTTTGTAATTATATACGAGTATATGTATGATGACTAGTATATGTATAATATGTTATGTGACGAATGGGAACACTGACGACAACGGACAGCTGTTTTCAACAACGCGCAGGAGTACCAACATATTTTTGTTACACATATAATGTTTTATATAATTATTTTCGCGCGGGTACTCGATCAGTTGATATTGTTTGGAGAAACCAATAAAAATGTGTCAGTGCTGAAAGCGTGTAAGCATGTAAGCATCCAAAACGAATAAACCCTTCTTGCCTGTCCTTACCGCTATTGATTAGCATACATGATCACATGACAAAAAAAGTCATATTATCACATACTTTTCACATATTTAATACCTTTGTCGATACTCATGTATGTAGGTACTATATATATACATATGTATATATATATATATATATATATGTATATATATATACATATATATATATATATATATATATATATATATATATATATATATATATATATATATATATATATATATATATATATAAATAATTGCCCAGTCAGGCCTGAAATTATCTTTAGATTATTCATGAAAACAAGAATTGATTATTGTATTATTATCGGCTAACCAAATGCACTACACATATCTAGTGTTCACATATATAGTATATATATATATATATATATATATATATATTTATACATGTAACCAATTGATCACAAGCTATTATATACTACATATAAAATTTTCAATTCAAAAATTTCTCCATATATAGGTATACACAAATAAAATTGTTGACTACAATGATGATATGAGATTATGGGGATAGATGGGGATGTATTATGGTTGTTAAACCAATGAGAATGACCACAAATAGATTTGAAAAAAGTATAAATATAAATTATAAGTATAAGTATAAATATAAATATAAATTTATCAAAATATAATTTACTGATAAAACTAAGAAGTTTCTACGCATTCCTAGCAAAAAAGAAATTTATCAAAATAGATTCAGATAGGTCAGATATAATATATTAAAAAATTGTACACGTAGAGTTTTTAAACATGTCACCAAATTTATAAATAAATACTCCAAAACGATTTTTTGTTAAGAAGTTCTATGCTCTACATTTTTTAATGAATCTTTCTCGCAATTTTAATGCCGTCCAGGTTATTTATGAGAAACTTGGACGACTTTTCTATGTTTATTTCTTATCAACCAAGTCTTGATTCATATGCATTAGTCCAAGAGTCAGCTAACAAGTCTTGGTCCATCAGCCTTGTCCCAGGAGACAACCAATACTTATCCTTCAAGTTTTGGTTCATTATTAATAAACATAATTAATGATACATTGATCAAGATACTGAAAAATTATAAGAATTTCATCACCAGAGCAGCTGGTAGCACCTGGTAGCTCAGAGGAACAGAATTGCTCAAAGTCAAAGGACGTGGATTGAACAGTTTTTATGTATTTTACAATTCGATGATTTATTTTCATAAAAACATGAATCAGAGCGGCTTATAAAAAGTTTACCAGCTACATGCATCGAGGATTAAAAATTTAAAATTAATCTAGAACAGTATGTTAAAAGAAAAATCAGTAATAATATGTGTATGCATGGTTATTCGAACCCTTCTATGAATGGTGGTGCTCAGTCATATGTGTATAATGTATGGTGTTGGAGATATGTATGGTTGGTGTATACTCGTATATATAGGGGAATTTTGCATGAGCAAACTAACTAGATCGCTATAATTATTGTATGCGAGAGGGTGTTAAAATTATTGGTTGTTGATAGATAATAGCGTACTCATTTCAAAAACATAAACGTAATATATAATTCATGCTTTATGCTATAATATATATATATTATATACACATTTCAAAATCGGTTCAAAATTGTTTACAATCACTAGGGAAAATATAAAAGATTTTATTTTATGTTTTTTAATTTCAACTTTTTTCTGCCTTTGAATTAAAATCATATTTTAAACAAAAATATATTCATTGAATTCTTATAATTTCAGTTCAATAAACCACACATGTTACCGCATAGTTTATTGGGGAGGTGGAATTTTAACACTCCACATTCATGTGGAGTAGTCGAACTCATGTGAAAACAAGTTAAATATCCCAAAAAAAAAAATGTTCAATTATAATTATATTTTGTTGTATATTACTTTCAATTAAAAAAATACTTTAGAAACGGCGGAGTTTTCATCGAGTTTTACGATATGATGTAAGATATAGCATTTTTTTTACCAGTCCAAGTGGCCGAGTGGTCTATGGCGTTATGTCTGCGCAGTGTGTCTACTTGGAAACTGGGAGGTTATGGGTTCGAATCCCGACATCGGCAGTTTGTCAATTAATAAGAATAAAAAATGGGGTGGTTAATTGACTAAACTGTCGGGGTATGGACAATAACGAAGTAACCGGCTGTGCTTGAGAAGGTTTTCTGCAGTTTACTTTACGAACTCCAGATCATATCGGCATAGTTCCTATCATAGTCGGTTGCAGCCGCATATCTTAACAATTCCAAGTCTATACACAAAAACTCCACTAACATCCTCACATCCTTAGGCATCGCAATGGACCTTATGGTCGAAGTGTAGCCCGTCCAGGGCAGCCTTTACAATCTATCTATCTATCTAGAATTTTTTAACCCTTTTTATATCCGCGATATATAATACATACAAGGGTATATTAAGTTTAATACCGACTTTGTAACGGGCGTTTATAAAATGACCTGACTACTTCATTTCCGCATATTCATCCGTCTATCCTTTCGAAACCAGATAACTCAAAAAAGAAAAGAGATCACGAGCTGAAGTTTCGTGTGTGTTCTTGAGTTAATTAATAACTTTAAGTTCGTGAATCGAGGTTCGATTCCTGGTTGACGACTTAATTTTTTCTTATCAATATTTAATTAAAAATAAAGCTCATTTTTAACTTTTATACACAGCAGCTAACAAACAATATTTCAGATGATTCCCTTTGAACTCACAGACGTGAGTTCATGGTAATTAATCCCGCCTCATAACTTTCGCCTAACAAGAAGCTGTATCCTTTCAAAACCTGTGAGGTAAAATTTCCTTTTATTATAAAATTGACATATATTAAAAAAATTTGATTTAACTTTTGTCGTGATTGCAGACTTTCTGATAAGAATCTATCTTTATAGTCTTCGACATTAAAACCAGAATTAAACGTGCGTGTATTGTAAGCTTGCCAATTCGATGGTACTGTTTTGCGCTTTAATATCATCGACATTTAGCAAATACGATCACATCAATACACATGATTCAATTCTATTGGGAGTCTGGAGAACTGTTTGCTGAGCCGTATTGTATTTAGATAGAGATATTTATAGTAAAATAACATTGATATACGTTAGAGAATTTATCTTGATTTGTCAACATAAGTGTATGTGTGTATCTGTATGCGAATGTGGCTGTGTATGTAATGCGTTTACATGTAAACATATCACGCTTGATTCAATGTAATCAATAAGCCAATTAACTTTACATTAGATATTGCATTCAATTTATTATTAATAAAAACTGTATCGATGTTTGTGCCATTCGACAATTTCTCATTTCTTTTAGATGACAGATATTTTTATTTATTTATTTGATTTTATAAAAATAACATATATTAAAAAAAATAAAAATCTGGTGTAAACCAACCCACATGTCCTCTATATACGGGCTAGAAAGTTAATTTGTAAAATGTGATGCATAAGTAACGTTATGATTTATTTAATGAATGCGTATTTGTGCATCATTTGGTTTTAACTCGTGATGCAATGGAATCTTATATGGCGAACGGTGTAACGTATGTAAAATTCTTTGCAAAAACGTCACCTGTTGGAAGTTTGGGTTTTCCTCAACACTTGCATGCACCCGAGCAATGTTCACATCATTTCGAATTGCACGAGGTGTTTCAGCACGCGGAAGATCATAGACAGTCCCATGTTGCCGTTGAAACATGTCATTGAATTTTTCATTAAATATTAAAAATGAAATCATCCACCAGGAATCGAACCTAAACCTCTGGATATCTTACGTTACCTTAATGGAAACTGACATTATTATTGTATTGTCATGCTTAAGTATACATAAATAATAGTATTTGAAGTATTTATCCATATTTGAAAATATTACTAGCTACACGAATCTTTTTATTTAGTCTTTTTCCTTTTTACAATCAATTATATTTTTTTGTATACATTGTACAATTCCTAGTAAGTAAATAGTATTTTAATGAATTCCTAATATAAAATAAATTCTCCATATAATTTAGTTCAAATAAATTCAGCTACAATCAATAATGAATATGATCCGTTACAGTGAACCCCCAATGCATTCAAGTGAAAAGAATGAACAGCTAAATTTGTTTAGAAGAGATTAAATTTCAAAAATTTTGCCCCAATTCTTAGAACAATTATTTGTATTTTATAAATACGTATTTCGACTACAAGGTAGTCATCATCAGTATGAATTAGCTAATTATAACTATCTCTGGGATATGGAGTCAGAGATATGTTGCTCGTTGCTAATTTGGTGCGTGTCTCACACGAATAGGTTCCAATTATCTGAAACTTATTCTACAAAATGTCAAAACAATTTGTTGATACTTACTGACATAACAACATGTAGTTACCGCAATAACAAAGGGCATACGTAGTGAGTCCGTATCTACATATGAAAGTATATTGAGATTTAGTAGCGAGTCGTCAACTGCTAGCTCAAAGGTAATATTTTCGGGTGGTGTATTTTGATAAACAAGTTTAACTATATACGTGAATGATACCTCAATTTTGTACATACACAGATACATACACAGCCTCATATATAATCGTTATATTACGGTCTCTCTATTAGGACGTTTGTGGTTGAATAATTTTGATGGCTCAATTAGTTATTCAACTTCACAAATGTGTCACACCATCCGTTGAGTTGTAATATAGTTTCATGATGCATTAAAGGCTTCTGTGTATTAATTTACAACCATAGGTTGTTAGCTTTATATATTTATATGAGTTATTATATATTGTTAGAGCAGTATCTCTACCAATCTAAATGTTACACTCTACGGTGTTCATATTATAGTACAGGGTATCCTCAGCTTATAATACAGGCAGGTAGTTTATTATATCCGGCGTATATAATATAAACATGGGTTTATAAAGTTTAGTCTCGAATTTAAAACAGTTATTACAAGCTTTTATTTAAATTGCAATGTATGTATGTATGTATGAATGTATGCATGTATGTATGTATGTTCGGGTCAAATCTTGCAAGCTGAATCAGAACCACTTTCTCTTATCCTATGGAGTTGAATTTTTACATGTTGGTTCAGTGCCGATGAAAATGCATTTTTATGGTAAGCATGACAAGGGGAACGGAGAGTTTAGAGGAAGGGAGAAATACAAAATTTAGTATATCTCTCTTAATATTGAAAAATTCGAAAAACAAATAAGAAGTAAAGTTGTAGAAAAGTAGTTTTACAATAAAAAGCTTGTTTTTAAACATGTTTTTTTAGGAGAAACATATTTTCACTTATGTTTCTAATAAACTGAATATATATTTAAGATATTGTTTGCCTGCAATCGTACAAAACTTTACCTGAAATCGTATAAAGAGGGCATATCTGGTAAATTATCTATCAAATCGTCTAGAAAAGAGGATCTTTGTATTGTTTTGCGTTCAATTTAACTTATATACTAATTTTCATTAAATTTTTGTCATTTTTTTCGAAAAATAATTTTGGATAAAATTCAATACGTCAGGTAAACTGGATACAAAAGAAAACGAAAATCGCCTTTATTTCACGATTTGATGAGAAAATTATGAGATACCGTCTGAAATCTCCAAAACCACTATAAAAAAATTCGACTTCAAAAACATCTTACGGACACCTCAAAAACAAATTTTTGTAGAGTTATTGCTATATTCGAGAGATTGTCCAATCATGCAGGGTGGGACATTCTGTATACTATTTCATATCTCTGTATTTATCCTGTATATTAAGTGTTGTGAATTTTCAAAGTCTAATTTTATATATAATCACAAATCATTGTGTGTTATATATCAGACGAGGCCAGACTAGTAGAAACAGATCATCCAAGTGCATAATATTTATCATACAAATGAGTGATATTTATTGTACAATCGAATTCAGGAAAACTCTTCCATTTAAAATATATGCCAGGCATTACAATGATGCAGCAGTGATGGGATTTATCATGGAACTAATAGTATTTATATCTCTTGGTGGTGGTCTGCCAGTGAGTATCAAACATATAACGAAGTTTAGGTCAATTGAAACGAACAAAATTACTGCTCGTTTGCAAAATATGTTACAAAAATAACCATATAAATTTTGGTTTGATCACCGCTTGTTGTTGAGTAAAAATTAAGATGATAAAAATAGTTAGATGCCTGTTATTGCTACAGCTTCAATCGTCCCCAAAATATGATTTTAATTTCGACAAGACGATTACAAATTAGTTAGATAGATAGATAGATACATCTTGGGGTCTGAAAAGTACTACACTTCGACCTATGTTCCATTGTGCTCGCCCTTGTTGACAGTAGCCAGGAGCTTGCTTACCAGGTCTTCCTGAAAGTTCATATATTCCGGGTGAGATGCACCAAATATCCTGTATCTGCTGTAACCTAGAGGTTCGCAGTCAAAGATAATTTGGCTGGATGTTTCTTCTTCACCGCCACACAATCTGCACATAATGAACCCGTATGGAGTTCCATTGTGTACAGATGCTTCCGCAGGGGATAATGCACGGCAATGAATCCGGTAACCCTCCGCAGTTACATTCTGTTCAGCCTCAGTGCATTGAGAGATAACCTCTTTGTTGCACTCTGAAGCAGTACCTTCCTGAGCTCCTGTCGCGGTACTTATTCCCAGTGTTCACGGTGTTTAGAATTTGAACACTCGTTGATCACCTTTTTACAAGCAGTCTTTGGAATTCGGTCCTAAAATAGGCTCTGAGCCAATGAAGGGTATTTCGACTCCATTCTTTGCTAAGGTATATGCTTTTTCGATTCTTTTGGAACCACTGTGACCCGGCACCCAGATCAATTTAACATTGTTCTGTTTTGCCAGCTCCAGTATTATTAAATTATCAAAAATTAGTTACTTAGCATTATGAAGTATGAAATTTATCACTGACTCTCCGAATTAACAAATGTAAATAGCAAAAAAAACTCTGATAACGATTCCAATTTGACATTACAATAATAATAATAATTTTATTGTCTTAAATATCTAAAATTATGGAAACATATGTTTCTGATTAGGTAATAACAAATGAGATTTAACTACACTGGAAGGCACAAACAATGATACAACATGAAAATTTACATTAATGTGTCCAATTCTCCATAACAAGTACTACTTCTCCCCTTCCCTATAAGTCCTCATTTTCTCGAAATATAAGCTCTCAGTAATATAAACAAGGTTTATATTAAGTTATATACCAAGGTATATACCAAGTTTATTTTTTCTTTACATAACTAGATAAAATTATATTGATCTCGAAAAAAATCTTAGAAATTTCTAAAACTGGAATTTTTCGGCGTTTTCCTTGAAGTTTGACTTACCGAGGATCTACGGTATAAAGGAACATAATATCGAACATCGAAAGTATCGAATATCGAAAGGAACATAATTATTCGCGCAGTCTCATCTGTTCAAAACTGACGTTATATGGAATTCTGAATAAAACTAGTCTTTTTCCACACAGGAAGAATCCTTAGAATATGTATTAAGAGCAGAGCGTGTATCAGTGAATGTCAATAATTGCTTAATTTTTCAAGGATGTGTTAGTCAAGCGTTAGAGTATACGTTTGCCCTTTTATACTTGTGTTTTCTTAACCGTACTTGAATTTGACATTGGTATAGTATTGTGACGTACTAATAATATATTGCTAACAGGGTGGATTAAGACAAATCACCGCCCTTAGACGTTGCACAATTGCAGCCCTTCCATTTAAGAGGTGCATTTTCAGGCTGACGATGGCGTCGGGTATCGAAATGAGTCACGTGATCGGCCACGTGGTGGCCAGTTTTGATGCCATTCCCAAAAACGTTAGAAGTGCGAATGAAACCGTCCTCTTCGCTTGAGGCCAATTAAATTAGTTAGACGCTACATTAGTTCGACAAAATTTTATATCTACCTTGCCAACCCGATAAATCCGCCACTGATTGCCAACTTTTATACTTGACAAACTTTGGAATTCCATCCAAATTATCTTGAATATCCCATTTTTGATAATGTCTAGTATATCTACACGAAACTGTAAAACATATGCGTATGACAAACAATAGGCCTAGTTGTCGAAATACCATTAAAATTTTAATGGCGTTACTTAGATAATAAAGTAGTTGTAATAATAATTCATTAAATATCTTAACTGAAATCATTATAAATGTCGCACATTAAAATGTTTTATTATTTCCATTCTCAAAGCTTTTTACTCGTTCAATTCAGTTACCAGCCTACTAATATTAAATCTAAAAACAATAAAATTTGTTCGTTTATATATATAAAGAAAAGATAATAAATTTTATTTCTCTAAAACTGAGCCTACTGGAATCTGTATGTATGTTGCTAGTACTCACTAAATGTTATAAAATTTATGTGTATTTTATTCATCATATTAAATAGAGCTTTTGGGGTATTATGTCACCAAAGAAAAAACCGACTGTGACTTAATTATATTGGTTATGTCAGCTTGTATACAAAGAGATTCTTTCAGATTTTTTAGTTTTTGAAGTTATATTTCTTTTAGCGCGTTATGAGAATCCGATCAGAGTGTATTTTCAGCATGTAACGAATCGCTGATATAACACTTGACTGGTGTAACACTCACTCGATCGATGTTACACAGTTTTCTATCCGGCTCTATTGCACAGTGCTTGGGAGACATTTACTAAAAATTTGTGTCATACAAGACTAAATTTATAAATATATATATATATACATTAAATGCTTAGTAAAACAGACAACAAGAAAGTCTGCCACATAAGTGACACCATTCTTTAGTGGGAAATAATTTATTATGTGCAATAACTTTTACATTAGCCCATTTAAATTTGACTACACAGTTGAAATTAGGTACAGGAATGTCTTCATAATTAATACTCCATATTTCTGATAAAAGAAGAATATTAAAATTACGAGCCACATTATCAATGATATCATTTTTATGGGCTCGTAAACTGTTTATTAAATGTATGTATTGATAAACCCGGCCTGATCTTGATAAATTTCACTAACTCTGATACTAATGTAAATAATGGATTAAATGCAAGTCTTTTAAACTCTAATTTTAACAGAAAAAGTAACGCTGGTTCTGTTCTACCATGGCAAAATGTAGACTCTTTCTTTTTAGATACAATATATAATTTTTCTATTGTAGTTTTTCACTACTATATCATTATATTAAACTTTTGTGTCTTTATAGTAATGATGACTTCGTATTATATTATTTTAATAAAGTATATACAAAGAAAAGTATAACTTCTTACGTGCGTACCAGTAAACTCACACAATTTTTATATTATCCTTACATAGTATAAAACAAAGTCCCCCAGCCGCGTCTATCTGTCTGTTTGCGATAAACTCAAAAACTACTGCACCGATTTTCATGCTGTTTTCGCCAATGCATAGAGTGGAACTCGAAGAAGGTTTTAGTATATAATTTGTCAAGTTTTTGTAGACATTGGCTAAAATATTGATATTTGTTGGAGGTGTCGGAAAAAATATTTTAAAACAAATATTTTATATTTGCTATGCATAGATAGCGATGCATACAACAAATACGTTTTAAAAATTGGCCTATAGATGGCAGTATACACAACATAAGTACTTAAAAAATTTTGCCAATAGGTGGCAGTGCATACAACAAATGTATTTCAAAAATTAAACGCAATCAGTCCTTGACGGGAGAAAACATTATGTTACTTGGTTATAAGGGCGTTACAAAATTTTTGCGGACGAAGCCACGATGGATAATGCTAGTTTGATATAGTGGATAACCAACTAGTCAATAAGCGGTCAAATGAAACTGGAATGTTGCTGGTTCGAGTCCAAGCAGTGGTAGTTTGTGAATTATAATAAATGGGGCAACTCAACGATTAAAACTTTCAGCGTATCAACAAAGTAATCGACAATGCTTGTGAAAGTTTTCGGCAGTTTGTCTTCATGAGCTTCAGTTGAATATTGGTAACGGGCTCTAACATTTTTTACATGATACACCCGGAATATTTGACAACAAACAATTTTATTTGTAATAATAATTAATATTTATTACCGCCTAAATAATGTAAATATATTATTATTTATAAATTTTATTTATTACTATAAATGAATTATTTTCAGTTAAATTACAATGAACATAAATTATATTCGTTGTATTAAATAGGCCGATATTTAGAGAACTATTACACACATATTTATACTATGTATTTATATAACTAACACTATTTATGTAATAGATGAGTATATAAACTATTTCATTTAAAAAAATAATGAAATAATATGTTTCTCTATTTAGAATTATTTTGATAGACAATTACCGTTTCACATTAATCATTCATGCAGTAAATCTATAGGATGTCCCAAAATTGGTGTGCAGCCTTTCGTGAGAAATGAGAAAGTGTGTTCCCCTAAGAAGGATAAAAAAATTGTTAAGGCTGCCCTGGACGGGCTACATTTTGATGCCTAAGGATTGTGATGCCTAAGGATGCCATGATGTGAGTGGAGTGCAAGGAATATTTGTGTATAGACTAGAAATTGGTAGGATATGCGGCTGCTGCCAAATATGATAGGAACTATGCCGATATTTATCTGGAGTTCGTGAAGGAAACTGCAGAAAACCTTCTCAAGAATAGCCGGTTACTTCGTTCTTGTCCATATGCCGACAGCTTAGTCAAATAACCTCCCAGTTTCCAAGTAGGCATACTGCGCAGATATAACGCCTTAGACCGTTCCGCCACTTGGACTGGTTTGTGTATGTATACTGAAGAGATTAAAAAAAAATTCATTACAAAAATTCGTAGAAACGAGAATTTTTCCAGAGAATGGATTCATAATGAATATCAAATCAAGTTATCATATAACGACAATAGTAATATTCATTTTAAGTATTAGAACATTAAAATCGTTAATAAATTCAGAAAAAATCTATAGTGAAGGCACAAACTGTAGAATTTCTTTGCAAGAACTTTTGTTCTTGCAAAAGAACAAATTTAACAACATTCTACAAATATTGAGAGAGAGATATTTTCAGTGTCTCTTTCTTGCTAAATATCTCTTTACCCTTGACCGATATCGGACTCGGAAATAGAAGTGCCAATTGCTCGTTGAATGCCAAATCAGACCAAAATGTGACCCCCGAAACGGAACCTCGTGAATACACTTCGAAAATTTGTGAATTCACAAAATCGGTTTACGTTTTCATCACAAAAAATAGTTATTTTCAACCGTTAGAGATAGAAGGAATGTTTAAACAAGATTTGTTTCGCAATTTTATACGCCGAATAGTTTTGCCAGGAAAACTACATTCAGACTACAGTATGAATACTACAGAAGTATGAATATTAATATGTACTTATTCAGTACTTTGGTTTATAAAATATATGCCAATATTTTAATCATCTATGCGTATATATGGAACTTAAACAATTAGCTAGATTTTACATTTATTGTTTTTATCATAATCGCTCAGTTCTCCGATTTAAAAAAAATCGAAGTGTTAAAATTTTCCTAAAAAGTCGATCACAGAGGACAGCTAAAGACAGCCTGGAAGCGAAGCGTCGGGGAAGAGGGAAGGAAGAGAGGTGAAAAGAGCGTCGTCGAACGTTCGTCGATTTCTTATACTCCAATCCAAAGACCTCTTATTTAAGACCTAGATTTTTACGTCACTACTCTAATTTTGTTAGATATAGTACTCTATAAGCAAGAAGTGAGTTTTTACTCGGCATTTTTATACAAGCAATAATACGCTCTGAATCCTGCCATCAGATTATTACTGTAGGAATATACCAAGATATCCTTAGTGCCAAAATATCCTTATTCTAATAAGCCCTTGTGCAATTCATATGTCAACAGATTACACGTTGTTGGGCGTAAATAACAGAAATTGGTTAAAGTCCTGTCAATTGTTCATTAACTTTTAATAGCATTTAGGTTGAATATAGCAGGATAATCCACAAATATGATGACAAGACAAATATATGTAAACAAAAATAATATTATCAAATAATTCCTATTTTTCTAGAACGATTCACCCTCTATGTATTTTTTAATGAACCATCATCATATTATATAAAAAGCCTCATAATATGAGCCAATAAATTTTTATTTACAAAAAAAAAATATAAAAAAAATCAAATAAATATCCACAGCATATATTTAACGAATCTAGCGATCCAACTGCAACCAAACACCATCGAGACAGACATAGATTGATGTCATCTCTACTCAAATTATATTATATAGTAAACTAGTCAACGATATTCTGGTCATAATTCAGTTTAACAATAATAAATAGCAAGTAATAATTCACTATTGATAACTTTATCTCATACCCCTAACTATTTATTATTTCCTACATGGCAATATATATTTGTCCAATGATAATGATACCTCATACCAATGAAATACCTACACAACCCAATCTATCTACCCCGATAATGGGAGAAGATCTGATGTTATGTTGGTTAGGTATAATGGGGATATCATTGTGATGTTTATATATATATATATATATATATATATATATATATATATATATATATATATATATATATATATATATATATATATATATAGTTGCGTAGTTTATTTTTAGTTATGTGTTACTTATGTACAAAGTGTGTCACAAAATTATGTGTTCCATACTCAAAATACGTTAAAACAAGTGAAAATAACAACTAACTTAGTTAATTGCTTAAATACCCGCTATATCCTGAATTTATGTAAAAAAAGTTTATGATAAAAGTTAAATTTAAATTTTGCCCAAACATGACCGTCCAAGTGGCGATATGTCTAGTTGGAACTGGGAGGTTACGGGTACGAATCCCTATATCGGCAGTTTGTCAATTATTAAGAAAAAAAGGGGCGGTTAATTGACTTAACTTTTGGCGTATGGACAAGAACGAAGTAACCGGCTATGCTTGAGAAGGTTTTCTGCAGTTTCCTTAACGAATTCCAGATGAATATCGGCATAGTTGGTATCATAGTCGGCTCAAAAATTCATTCCACTCAACTCACAGCCTCACATCCTTAGGCATCACAATGGACCTTATGGTCGAAATGTATCTCGTCCAGGATAGCTTCTACAATTTATCTATCTAAGTATGCTCATAAAAGATAAATCTGTTAACACGTAAGCATGCTTTTTCAATAGCAAATATATTTTCAACCTTATGTTGTATATATTGATGTATATGAATATAAATTTTATTCAACAAAATACCACCTCCTTAATACTACTAGACACTAATGTTGAATTCCTGATGATTTATCCCAGTAAAGAATCACATTTAATAATCTCACACACATTTATTCCCTGATATATTTCCATATTAGTACACAGATAGACCCTATTATATATTTGGTATACCGGATGTGTCATGAAAATTGTTGTGAAATTGAATAAATGAATACACAATATTTAGTTTCTGTACAATTGGTGTCAAAAGTTGATGTTAATTTTTTAAATTTCATAATTGATTAGTGCCTTATTCATCGAAAAAAATTTTCGAATAAAAGTTGTTACAATATTTATAATGAACAAGTTTTTTTTCGAAAATCGAATTAATATGGCAGAAAAGTCACAATACAATGGTTTACTGATATGCGAAGTTACAAAATTTATAATTTTAAACTGAAGATATTTCCAAACTCTTATTAGGTTGTCAAGAACTTCACGAAATTCACAATATTAGTAAAATGAATCCTCAGAAATCAGCTGATTTTTTTTTTAGAGAATTTATCACCATGGCATTTTTGAGAAAATCGTTATATAAGTTGGAGAAATTTAACATGTATCTTCATAAATATGGTGAAATAAAATGCACGATTCGGACTGTTTTTACTTCGAACTCTCTCAATATAGTCACTGTTGTTCTGAAATCCAACACATACGTTCTTCAAGTCCTATGAAATATTTTTCCTCATAACCTTAGGAGAATGATCATCGGGTTGTTAAGTGTTTGATAAAATATGCGTAAAAAAGGGGGTTTTTATGGTTCAGTTGGCATCGTGAGTACCGGCGCGCTGTTTGAAAGTAGTTTGAAATTATATACTAGTATCTGTATGATGACAAGTATATGTATGATATGCTATGTGACAAATGGGAACACTTACGACAACGGACAGCAGTTTTCAACAACGCGCAGGAGTACCAACATATTTTTTTTTACACATATAATTTTGTATGCAGTTCTTTTCGCGCGGGTACCCGATCAGCCGATATCGTTACGAAATACCTTAAATATTATAGTACTAGTGGATCCAAAATCTAGATTTTAATTGAAATCCATAAACCGGAAAGGGCACCATATTCTAAGCGTCTTTTTGTTTTTCGATTTTTATAGACTTATTTATAGTTTTTTTGAATTCAATGACGATAAAGCTCATTTATTAAACTTTGTATGAAGATTAAACTCTGTATGTCGTGTATGTATTTCGCACCAAAAGTTGTTTAAATAAATATATTTGGAGCACTTTACATGATACACTCGGTATAAAATACCTATATTTATATATAAATCAACCTAAATTTGAAACAGATCATGTGTCATCCAACTTAATAACAATTTATATGTTTTTTTGTGTGTGTTATTAATACTACAATATCTAATATCAGAAATGAACAACTTTTTTACTCTATACAGGGTGGTTAAAAAAGATCGTGCGAAACTTGAGTAAACAAAATGGAAAAAAATTTAAGAAAAAACAAATTAAAATTATATGATATAAATTAACTATTGACTTACCTTTCTCAGACTTTGAGTTGATCTTTATATATTTCTTGCATCATATATCTGAAAAGAAAATATTTATATCAGTTAGGGTTTGCTAAGGAAGTAAAATTTTTATACAAATAATATCAGTGAGAACTGACATGAAGGCGTGGTTTAATTAATATGGCTGACTTTAGGGTGCAAATTTAAAATAAATACATATATTTTGAAGCCGTGATAATTAATCAGTGATATTCGCGACCAAAGTGGTTTGTTCCCAATATAGGGGTGAAAATCTATAATCGATAATTAAAAATATATTTCTTGGATTGTTTGAAGCGGATTCTTGCTAAAAAGCATTTTCTATCGAATTAAAAGTTTCCGCTATGAAAGATTTTCGGCTACTAGTATCTCGGCTTTCAACTCCTAGTATGTTAAATTGGAAGCTTGTACTTACATTATATCTTAGGATTTCGCAACGCGTATCATACATATCAACGTATTTCGTACGTATCCGTATATCATGGGATCCGAAACATACCAATCTAATTAAAGAGATTTGAATGGGTAAAGATTGTCAGTACAATTATTCTTTGTACGTGAGGTCTTGCTATACGATATTTTGTATTGGTTTTCGTCTTTTAGGCTACTTTTACCCGACTATGGAAAAGCCAAAAGGAAAGGGTTATGTTTTTAGCAGGCTATGTATGTTTGTATTTATGTATGGTCCATCGTAACGTCTAAACAACTTTGTCTTAGTATTTCGCGTGTCATGGACTATGTGACGTCATATTAAATCCAACGTGGTAGGTAAAAATTGCATAATACGCTTGCTAACAAAAAAAATGTATTGAGTTTGGTATCAAATGAAAGGTTTTAATTCACAGATTCCGATCTATTTTTTTCGTAGTCGGGTTTTAGTTTCATACATTTTTCTATTATTTATGTTTATTAACAATAAATTTATTTTATTTTTATACAACCTAATTTCGCTAAATCATATGACTTCACCTTCAAAATTATGGACATTTAATATATAATTTTTTTTGTCAGACAAACCTTTCACAAATAAATATAACGTAATACTTAACGTAACACAACGTAACAAGCTCACGACCAACCCAATTGTAACGATAAACACCCACACCTATGTTTATTAACAATAAATATGTACCTGCAATATATGTATCGCAAGTATAATTATCTTGAATATCCTCTGTACAAAAATATAAGACGCAGAAATTTTGCATGGATTTAAAGAAATTTAATGAATAGCTATATATAGTACATCCATAAAGCTCTACAAAATCTAATATAGTACTTTCATAAAATTCTAGAAAATCCTTTATAATAAAGTCATTTATAAATTTTGGCCTCAAATTAAAATTAAAATACATCGTTTAACGAAAAATGATTTTTTCTGTATATTTATATAACTGTGTATGTATTTTTTATCGCGTAAGAAAAAAATAGTGTCAATTTGCTGATTAAAATATTTAAAAAATAATTCTAACGTTCGATAACACTATTTTTTTAATTCAATTAAATAAACTGTATAATTGAAAGAATATTTTGAAACAATATTTATCACAGTGTCTAATTTATTAACCAAGTTGTTGAAAATTTAAATATATAAAATTATATTTCCCCATAATTTCCCCTATGTGAAAAATTCGACATTTAATCGTTGATTACTCTTTTAAAGGATCGATAAGAGGTTTTTGAGTTTTTGAGGAAACATAATTACTTTATTGAATATTAGGTTGGGAATTAAACACACGACCTCTGGTATACAAGACTGATGCTTTACTGTAAGCTTGATATACCTGAGATGTTATGGTAGATGAATGCATATGAGCTTTCTTTATGTTGATATATTATTCATTTGTTTATTTGCTATTTGCTATTTAGATATTTATTTATTTTTTTTAGTAAACGAGCGTCTATTTATATCCATTGGTAGTATGATTACCTTTCGGTTATATTATACCAACGGAAGTGACTAGCGTTTACTTTATTTAACATTTAAGTAATATGTCTGTATATTCAAAATACATACTTCAAATGCTTGATATGAAAAATCATCTAGGAATAGATTTTGTGTTTTCTTGAAAAAATAAATTCATAAAGATAAAAAGCTTTTCGTATGTTTCCAATGCCCAAGATTTAGTTGCAAATAGGTTGCATGATTTGTTTTTAAATAATGCTACCATGAAAAACTATAGAACATTTTTGGCCTTGTGTGGTTTAGTCCACATTAAAAAAAAAATTGTTTACCAGGTAGGACATTATGCAAAAGCATGTAATCTTTCAACAGGTTTCTTCAACTAGTATATGATATATTGAATAATTTCGAAAATATGAATGATATTACGATTTTATAATGATATTATTTACGGTTTGGTTATTTTGAGAATTTTCTTTCTCTACTTATTATTTACACTAAAATAGGTTTTTCATATTAGCATTTTCATATTAACACGTGTATTATATAATAAATTGCGTATGGTTTTTACCTCCATATATAAATACTGCTTGTAATCAATGCAACCAAAGTTACTTGGCAAATCAATATATCAAGAAAAATAAGTTAGCATACTGGGCGAGAAATCGAGAGGTCCAGGGTTCGATTCCTGGCGGGTGAGTAGGTACATTTTTTCATATAAATATTTTATTAAAAATTCAAAGACTTGTTAGTCGAAATTTGCCAATATACCACGGCGTTGATATATTATGGGGCTTAAATGTTGATATAATACTTTAAAAAGGGTTTAAATTTATACTCCCGTTCATAACAGTTGAACCAGTCGTAACATTATAAGTGTAACTGTATGTAATATTATACATATTATATTCAGTAATATATACGTATACAATGTGGCTTAATGGTTCAATTTTTATGAACAGAAGTGTTTATATAAGTTGAAGAGAATTTTGACTGATATCAGTGAGAAAAACTTTCGTTGAGCTAATCTTTTGGTGTATGTCATATGGATTACATCAAAGTCTCAGTGATAATATGATGTTTAATGTAGGCAACGAATTCTCGATGAATAACCGACAAAAACATCGTTCTACAGGAGGTATTTCATATGATATTTAAAACCATATGTGTAGCTCCACTATTTTGTGGTTTCTTTGTCAAGTATGTATATGGAGGTGTTATGTGATGTTTAAACCAGATTTTTGTTATGATTTTTTTATATCATTTAATATGTTTTTTGAGTTACAAAACATAATAACCATATTTCATTAAAAAAAATATACAAAAAAATACACTTTTTGTTTCACGTAGGTAATTGAATTTCATAGAATTACAGGTCTTTTTTTTGCCTTTTTATTTTTTCATAGAAACAGTGGTAGTTAGTAGACAGGAATATTAACAGTACTAGTAATAATATTCGGAATTATGGGAGAGAATTCGGAAATATGATATATAGATTTGCATAATACTTTTCCCATATTAACATGGGTACCGGATTCATTACCGGGCATTATACCCTGCGAACGCATCCTGTATGACTACAGTATAACCTGTGTACGACTCTTATACAGCGAGACATGAACCTGACTGACTGATTTTTCGTAACGAGGTCATTCTATCACTATATTTTAGTCTCCATATTTTTCAAAACCGGGTGCTTATATGTAAAATCGATTCTTAAGGAGTAAACTCCAAAAAGACGACGAATTGAGAACCTTCCTCGTTTTTTAGTTGTAGTCGATTAACAAGTCCCAAATTAAAGCGGTAGAGGTGTCAAAATGATGTGATCAGCTCAGTATAGATTTAATAAAAGGTTCCTCCTCTTAAATCTGGATGCAAGCGAAGTAATACAAGTATTTGAAGCAATCTTCGCAATTCACCGTGTATAAAAGTGCACAGAGCAAAGACATTGACAAAGATAAATAACAACACAATCAGTACTTGTACAAGAAATGGAATAGATGGGAAGAAAATCTCATTAATCTTAGCCCAGGATATTCATTCGTTTGTGTATACATGTAAAAAATAAAAGTGTAAAAATCATTGGTTCGCTCTCTGTTCGATGTCAGTCAGTTCGCCAGTCAGTCCATCAATTGTATGTTGAACAGCATGCTTTGTTGTGAAAATTAAGAGAAATTTTATTTGTAATATCGTCCGTTTTGATATCAAAAGAGAACAAATTTAAATGAATTGGTAGTTGTTTTTTAATCTTTATAGCTCTAAACGACTACAATTTGTAATCGGTAAACTCATTCAATTCATTCTTTCTTTTTTATTTATTTTATTTCATGTTTATTCAGCTTTTATGGTTCAATACCTTTTTCACAGGCATTATGGTATTTGTTCTCTGGTTTACAGCATTTTTTAGACTGTAGAAATAAACCAAGATATCCTGGTATATCTGAGCTGAAATATCTGCCTAGATTACGGGTGTATCCTAGAAACATATGTAATGCACTAAGGTGACTAGATATTGAAGTCCAAGTCAAGGCCGTCCAAGTCCAAGACACCTTAATGACTAGACAGTACATTTTCCCTGCCGACGTCCTCCTGAAACTGTACTGTGTAATCACTAAGATGACTAGATACTAAGTTCAAGGCAAGGCCACCAGCAGGGGATAGGTCGAGGCCCACCAAAACTGTACTGGCCCATCTTTTGACCCAGTCTCTCAATCTCCGTAACTAAGATTCTTTACTTCGCCAAATACTACAAATGTAACTTGGAGCTACTAAAATCAGAACTCATGGAGTCCAATACTGACCCACTGCAATAAGTAAGACTCGCGATGCTACTGGTCCTAAGATCTAGCATAAGCCCACTGCAGATACTTGAAAATGGTTCCCGAATGAAGAAGAATTCGTGTTTAAGAATAATTCAGTGTCATGCCATAAAACTAGTAGCATTTTTTACGTTTTTAAGCTGGCCAGTTCCTCCTGCATGCATCCTATTGAAAACTTGTTGAATATTTCCAAGAGGGAAGAAATGATCAACAAAAAGTAGCACTTGATGCAAAAACTGATAAATATTTGGCATCACAATCCCCAAATATCAGAACATTGAAGCTGTAATAGAGACGAAAGATATATTTGAATATCATCAATATTTATTTTGTTTTGAAAATTTTTATCATATTGGACAAAGTGATCCAACGTTTTAAACAAAGTTCCAAACAAAACACTGCTATCAATTCTTGCCGTCCTGATGTTTGACATTCATACTGAATATGAAAACTGAAAAATATTGGAGGAGACACTGTGAGAGTTTTTTTTTTTGTAAATGTAAACTCGTCGCCATAGAGACTACGAACTTTTTTTGCATGAATACATTTTCTTACTCTGTTGCTTTTTCTTTCTTTATTTATTTTTTAATTTGTAAAATGAAATAAATTGTATCTCGTAAAAAATGTATAAATTTAGTTTCTTTTTTTAATGTTTATTTATATATCAAATAGAAATTTTCCACTCGTAATTCGAATATTAATTTTTTCCTCTTTCTGTTAAATTTCATTTTAATCGAAATTTAATAGAAGTAATTTATAAATTGAACCACAAAATTTTTTATGAAAGTCGACTATGAAAATTCATTTTTAAACATTTTATTACCTTAGTTAGTTCAATGGCAAAATAACCAAGTCCATTTCTATGGATCAGGGTTGGCCATCTCTGGTGGAGGTTCTGAACCTTTGGTCATTTGTGAAGTTTAACTGTTGATATAATCCACAGTTCAAGGGTTCCAGATGGTGAGGGTTATCAATGTTTTATGGGGAACCAGAGATGTTTGATATTTATAGGTGGATTAAATTGTGGTTATAAACATTGTTCTACGGATTCTATATATCCACATTTTATGCCTTCTTGATTTTAAATTGTGTTTGGTTTCCAGTTATATACGGTCACGGATATTATGTCGTCGGATATGAAGATATTGAAACTTGAATAGATATTAAGGGTGCCCAATAATGAGAGATCATTGTCTCTTAATTACCAAAATTTTCAATTCTTACAAATCTGAACCCATTATGCCCATACGATTGTTTTCTGAAAACTTTTAGAGGTAGGCCCATTTTTAAATATTCTTAAATATAGAAAATTTTATGATTTAAGATTAGTCTTAGTTTTATTTTCGAAAGTTTCCATTGTCAAAAATGTCAATTTTCGTTTTAATTAAAATATTAAATAGTTTTAGGGTAATTGTTGTGAAATGGGCTTACATATTCCGTGGACATTAAATGTTGGCTCTTGAATGGTATGTAGGAAATTTTAATCTCTACAAATTTTAAATATTTTTCGAGCTCTATACAAAAAAGCTTGGAAAACTTCTCAAGTAGAAAATATTTGCTTCTGTTTTTAGCGATTTAAAATCAAATACTCTCCAGGTGTGCAAGTTCTTATTATTATATCATTGAACTGTCATCCCTGTGGAACTATTTTGACTAATGCCTCTGTATTGGAGTTTTTTATGGCAATATAATAAAACATTTTATAAAAGATATTACTATCTAATCTGGTACAAACCACAATCCGCAAATAAAAAAATCATTGACATAGAAGTTAATAATGGCATATACATTTCAGTGCCCCTCAATAGGTGAAAAGAAATCGTAATAAAGGATTGTTCGAGAAAGATATATATTATGTGTAATAAAATAAAACTAAATAAAATATTAAATAAAATATCTAAGCACGTAGATATAAATAGCCGACCAGGTATTGATGAAGTCGACAATCTTAATCTAGAAATATATATAAAAAAAGCGATATATAATATAGTGAGAAGGAATATATCTACCTATCCAGCTAGTGGTAGATAATATTATTGCAAAGGTTTGATGTGAAAAAAATAAAAAATCATTTGGGAATAAAACGTGTGAAATGGTATTAATACACAGTATAACATTATAACATACATGTATACCGAATGGTTCACGATATTGTATCTACCATTACTACAACTCGGTTTGAGTGACATCAGAAATGTTTGTTAATTTAAAACAACTCTTGACATGTCAATAGGGAAAAACATATAAAGTGTCAAGAGACCAGCCAGTCCAAGTGGGGTTTAAATCCTAAATATCCCTGAACACATGAGTTGTAGAAAAAATGATGAGGAATCAATAGTAGATTGTTAGTGCATTTTTAGTGCGTGATAAAAGTGTGTTTTATAGTTTTTTGAGACTACATATTATTAATGAAAAGCTTTAATACTGTTTTGTAAGCTGACTGAAAAAACCATATAAAAACTCTTGTCCCATTTTAATAAACCATCATGTACCGGAATTATATACACCTTCATTTAGTGTATCGTCTCTTGTGTATTTCCACCTACCAACAAATTTAAAAGGAAACAAAGACAAAAAATAGAATAACCCAACAAGACCGAAAGAGTAGCTGAATGTTTGTTAAAACTAAATTGCTACAAGTAGTAAATAGAAATATATATATATATATATATATATATATATATATATATATATATATATATATATATATATATATATATATATATACACATGTATATATACCGGTACAAAAAATATAATGAATTTAATGTTTTCTATTTGAGAGTGTTAGTGCTTTTTTCTCCCAGGAAAAAACTAATTACAAAAAAAAAACCGTGTTAGTAGAGAAAAATGTATTAATTTATTAGTTGTGTGTTTTTTTAAATGTGTAACAAGTCGGGTATTTTGTTGTTGTTTGTTTGGGTTGTGCGTCGTGCTCAAAATAAAGATGTTTAGCTCTAATTTAGTTGAGTCGTTAAGTTTTTAATTTATGTAGTTAGGTATTTATACCTTTTTTTCCCTTTTGTACAGTAATAAACAGTCATTAACTTCAATTAGGGTTTTGTATGTTTAGGTTGTTTTTTAAGTGTGCATAATAAATTGGTTTATTTAAGAACGGCTCCCTCTGGTTTGTTCGTATTGAAACTCAAATTATTGGGTGTATAGAAAAAAAAAATGTTTGTCTTTATGAGATACAAATTATTTCATCTATTCTCTAGCAAAGTTTAAAACGTAAATTTTGGTTACAGCTGCCACGAATTCATGAAAAAAAATTTTAACCCTTATACTAGCTGGGTAAAATTCATTTGTCAAAATCGGTTTGCATATTTCTAACTTATATATAACGATTCAGAGTGTGCTAGTATAGTTTATAGTTTCTATGGAAATGACAATCGAAATTAACATTTCAAAATTGAAACAAAATTTTAATAAAATAATAA
Source organism: Nineta flava (assembly GCA_963920215.1). Classification (NCBI taxonomy): domain Eukaryota; kingdom Metazoa; phylum Arthropoda; class Insecta; order Neuroptera; family Chrysopidae; genus Nineta; species Nineta flava. The sequence goes on from OY986041.1 coordinate 127,147,234, forward strand.
CTATTATTTAGAAGTATAGTTTCTGTGGACAACAAAATTTTAAGATAATTATACATTTTTTTTTAGAAGCTAACATTTAATATTCAATTCAATATATTATATATATTTTTATAAAAAATTTATTTTATTATTATTTTTCTTAATTTATAATGTAAATGTTTATAATGTTTTAGAATCAAAACGACCTAGAAAAATTAATTTTTTTGAATTTATATGTATACACGGAGGTCATTTGAGTATTTCACATTAAATTTTTGTGAAGTTCATCCTATTCATCCTGTTCAGACTTAAAAGAAAATGTTTCAAGTAGTCTGTTTGTTGTTTGAAGTAATCTATTAATAAAAAATGTATTATCCTGATACAATTTTCTAGGAGTATTATAAAATATTTGCCTTTTAAATGAGATTCACTATCGAGAAAAACATAATTCTCAACTAGAGAGAATTCTTTATTTGATTCAATTTTATCTCTTCATTCAATTCAGACAAATCATACGCTTTTTTTTTAAATGAAATTTTTAGCTTTCCATAAAATTTGTTATTTTTCCCACAATAATTTTCAAAATTCAATATAAATATTTCCATAATTTTTGTAAAATTTTGCACACGGCTCGTGTAATTAAAATGTTTAGTCTACTTTTCCATAATTTTATAGTTGATTTGCGCCTTTGGTTTTTAGTATAAAGAATAAATTTTGTCCGAAACATGTTTTCGTGAACCAAATACAACCATATTAACACTTAATGGATAGATACAAAGTTAAGGATGTTCCACCATACTACAAATTTTCGACTGATTTTGCTCATTTTTTTTCACAGGCTTAACATAATGTTTTCTAATAAATCCCGAAGTTTCAGAATTTTTGACCGTTTAGAACGCGAGATAATTAATATCAAAGTTATCATTCTCTCTCACTCTTTCTTATTAGAAGCATGTTAAACTTCATGCCCGCTCAATTATTATCTGTTGTGTTAGAAAAAATACTCGACAGAATTTAAAAAAACTAGGAGAGTAAAGATAAATATTTATTATATAAATTTTAAAAAAATAATCATTACCGTCAGTTACCGTTTTGTTTTCGAAATATAAAAGTTTAAAGTTATTTATTTTCTTCAAATAACATGATTTTGTATATGTGAAGAGTGTTTTTGTCTATGTGTTGTATATGTGTGTTTATGTATTGGTGCTATAATAAAATCAAACTGGTTTGTTGTACAGATTGCATAACACAGTGCTGGAACGTCCTTAAAAAATTTTACTATGATTTTGAATAATCTGAACATATTAAATTACATATCCTGACTGATTGATTCATCCACGCCCAAACCATTTTAGTTAGAAACATGAAATTTGGAAGATATGCGCCTCAGAGAGTTGAAGGTGTACTATGAAAGGATTTCAGAGGTGGAATTGGGAGTAAAAGTTTATTTTGGGTCCCGTTTTATTGAAGTTAGAAACATGACATTTAGGCTCTTATAATGCTATTAAGGCTATTAATAATAAACAATGTAATATGTATTTAAACATTTTTTTAGAAAATCAACCCTTAAGGGAATAAAATAGAGAGTTAGAGTTTTCATTTTTTTTACACATCATAAAATACATGTACCCTCTAGGCAGCGAAACACGGGTGAGAATTCGTATAAAAGTTAAGTTTTTTTCAGGTTACTTAAGGTCTTTAACGTTTTTTTCAGGTTTATTTAAGGTCTTTACAATTACAATTTTCACGAGCGAAGCCGTAACGGTTAACGCCAGTTAATTATGTAGACATTACCGATTAGGTATAAAATTTGTAATTGATTTTATATTTTGCAATATCCATTGTAGAATCCAATACTAATATTTCTACTATATTTCTAAGAAATTAATAATTATTGCAATAAATATACACCGTGTAACTGAGCAACTATGTTTTTATTTAATTACTGTATTTTTGCCATTATATTATATTTATTGTTTTAATTTAAATAAAAATACCTTTTATAATTAAATAATATATTTTTAATTTAGAATACATTTTTTTTTTAATGTAATATAAAACTCTTTTAACTCATATTAACAAATTATAATTATTATTTTAAATTTATAAAAACACGGTTGCTCAGTTACACGGTATATATACAATCTGGATAACAGCAACAACAACAATAATTAATATTATTCATGAACACACCTTTTAAGTAGAGTAATTACTATAGATAGATATTCCTATTAAGTAATAAATATGGTAATTCATATAACATCAGATTAAATACTTACTTTCATCTATAGTTTAGAACTAACGTACAGTATCTATACGGAATATCTATTTAGTTATACAACGATTATATAATTCTACAACGTAAACAAGAATATGTACGTACCGGATGTGCTTGAAACAATTAAGGAGGAAATGAAGAAAATATTAACAACTTATAATATTTTAACTATTTTTTTCTCTATCTCAGTTTAATATGCGGCTGCCAATATTGTATATTGATTAGTATTTTGGATTGACATCTTATCGTTTAAGAGATATTTGAAAAATTGTTCTTGGGTACGTAATAGAAAAAAAAACAAGATACTTATTAAACATGCGCATGTCCTACGTCAAATTAAAATATGATAACTGTCAAATGGAGTTTTTAGTAATAGATGGCACTATCATGCAAAATAAAATAGATTAAGTAAAATATATATACATTAATTATCTTTAATGTCTCTTCTTCATAAAAAAATTATTTGCATGTAATATAACTTTTTGTAGTCTCTCAATTGTGATAATGAGTTACATATGCGTTACTATATTCGGTTACTTTAATAAAATAAACAAAAAATTTTTAATTTGTTAATGACCTCATCTTTTATTATGAAAATATAACTAATTGTTTAAATAAAGCATCACTAAAGTCGCCATTTTGGAAAACGACATCATGAGTAATTTAACCAATACCAATTATTTAAAAGATAACTGAAATTAATATTTAGTTGTTCAGAATTAAAGACAATGTCGTTTGAATGCATTAGAGGTAGGTCATAAAAATTATGTTTTAAATTTATGTGACTATGGGAGATTTCTGCTTTGGGTTTTGTACGAATGACAATCTGTATATTCGACATGAAACCATATTCTAGACATATTTTAGAACAAAGATTACTGTTTGGTATTCAAAGTATCCATATATATATATATATATATATATATATATATATATATATATATATATATATATATATATATATATATATATACACTCGTATCTATACATAATCGTTAGTTATGTATAACAATAGTCGAGCAATTATCAAATATTCTATGGATTATCAACGGTAAGTTAAAATTATACAATTGTATTGCTTAATGACAAAATTATGCGTTTATATATATATATATATATATATATATATATCGATCTGTTCAACATTGAGTATAGATATTATGATAAAGTTGCTTCTAGAATGCACAGAATATCTTTGTTTAAATGGGCATAAATGTCAGGTATCTTAACCAGACTTAGTCTCTATGATTAAATGTCAATTTCGCCTCATCAGAGCCGTAATATATTGTACATAATATGTCTTTGGCAATCACTGAAGAAATCATAACCTACGTGTAATAGTGTGAGCCCTAAAATAGTGTGAACAAATTTAATAAGTCCTTTACCATTAAGATTGAGATCTATAAGATAAGAGAGAAAGCAAAATAGATACTTCAAGTTATTGTCGGTCAAACGTTCAAGCACTCTGAGAACAAAATTCGTTATATAAAAAAAAAAGATTCCAACTTTTAGCTTCTGCAAATTTGTGAAAAGTCTTATTGTATGTAAAAAAATTTACAGAACTATGTTTTATGAGTCCAATTTCAACTCAAAGTAAACCACTTTACCGCTTTTGGGAGCGGTTGGGCCTCAACCTACACTTTTGGGAACATTTTCTTTCAATTTCTGTTTTCAATATGTAATACTACACCAATTTTCAGAACTATGTTCGATCGGTTTTTTTTTATCAAAACTCTACACGTTTGACCCCCCACCCACACTCTCCGCCTCACCTGAGACTTCTGCAAAATGAGGCTCTTGCTTGCCGATATCATGAGAAACATATGAGAAAAAATCACGACTTTGTTTTATCAGTTCACTTTTTTGTAACCAGCTTTTAGACCATTACATGCAAGTCAGAAATATGCAGGACTGATCGAATAATAATCGAAGAAGCCCAGTGCGATTTTGTCTAAAGCATTTTTCCTTACTCTTTAGCTCTAGAAAACACACACATACCCACCCACACGAAATTTTAGTTATCAGTATCCAGTTATCAGTTTCACTTAATTTCAGTTTTTCAGTGGTTTCTACAGACGGATAGGCGAACAGACAGATTGATGGCATGTGGAAATGAACTAATAAGGTCAATTTATGAACACCACCTTCACCAAACATATTTATCTGCAATCAATATTTTTAACCGTTACAAAGTCCGAAGTAAACTTTATATACCCAATGTATATACTATAAATATTCCGGGTATAAAAAGAAGAAAACATTGACTAAATAAAAAAATTAAGCCATAGCTCCGACGCTCGGTAGATGTAAAACAGCGAAACTATTTTGTATAGAAAATATGCATGAAAGTATAGTTCATTAAAGGAAATAAATACGGCATAATCAAAAACAAAATATTCATTTTTTTTTAAAGAAAAAAATTATTCTTTATTTAAAAAATACATATTAATTTAATAGCAAAATATTAAAAATTAAATAATTTCTTAAAAATTTAGACGGTTACATTCTTTCAATCAATTTCTTAAACTATTATTATTATTATTAACAATTTATTATAGAAAATATGCATTGCCACCTATACATGAGTCTGGAACTTTATATGTAAATAGCCACAATAAATCTTTCACATCAAAATGGCTCCAGGATGCTAGCACCCTATCCCTATCCCTATAACCTTATCGAAAAACTAATTATACCATCTTATTGGTCACTAATTGGTCATTAATGGTCAGATAGCCCCATTATTTGGTCAGCAATAAAAAACTCTTTATCGATGTTTTAAATTTTCTCAAGGTCATGAAAAAATTTTAGTACCCCATATTTCATACAGAGAAGAAATAAAGGCACTAATCGATTGAAAATACTCCACTGATAATTGGTCAATTAAAATAAATAATAGGTTAGACCTATTTCCTGGGAAAAATCTATTTCCTGGCAGACCACCTAAATCTATTTCATGACCTTGTAATGACGCTGACCAAATAATGAGACTACTTGGTTATTTATGGCCAATTAGTGACCAATTCGATGGTATAATTGGTTTTTTCGAAATTCAATGGATGGGGTGCTAAAAGTTTTTTATGACCTTGAAAAAATTAAAAGATCAATAAACAATTTTCTATCGCTGACCAATTATTGGAACTACCTGACCATTTATGACCCAATAGTGACCAATTAGATGGTACATTTGGTTTTTCGAAATTCCATGGATGGGGTGCTTGCATCTGGAGCCATCAAAATAGAAGTAAAAAATAAAATAAAAATAAATAAACAAATACGTTCGATTCGTGTATGTAGTGTCTCTTATATGGCGCCATTGAACAATCTCCCTTAATTTACATTCATCAATGAAATAAACATAAACAATATATATATAGGAGCTTGCTATACAATGAAAAGCATGAGCTTTTTATACCACATTATATAGAAAAAATATACGAAATAAAAAAGCATGCTAATAATGATGTCAATGAAAGGGGGAAAATTTGAAATACCAGTAATTAAGACTCCAGTGGTATATAGTCAATATTTTGTATTTCGGCTCGTATGATGTTGTTATTTTAATAATTTCATATATTTGTAAATATTTATGTAATGGGAAAAAAAATTATTCATATGGGTTAACATGTTGTTGGTTTAACATTCATTCCATGTGTGGAAAAAAGGTGTTTTTTTTCCCTTCTACTCGTTACAATGTTGTTTCATACATGCAATAAAGCTGACACCTGCCATTCATGGTGGAAAAACGAGTGTTGCAAACAAGGTAATCAGAGTTTACATATTAAAACAAAGATAAAATTTTGTTTCGATTAGCGTTCTACATTTTCCAGTTTGTCCAAAAATTTACACAGTCTACATTTTGGTGGTTTTAATATCACACTGTTAGAATTTATTGCTTTATTATCGATTAGCACGTAACTCTCGAAGTTTGATGATAGGAAATTATTTTGTATTAATTGATTGTTATTAGACGAAAATCCATTATAATTATTAAATAAAACAAATATTTGAGATTTTCGTAGCAATACTTTTATTTTAACTATCGTATCGGAATGCAGACAGGTCCTTCATCAGAAAATATATAATCATCTATTAAATTAAATCAATATTGGGATTTTCGTAACAATAATTTTATTTTGACTATCGTTTCGGAATAGAAAGATCCTTCGTTAGAAAATATATAATATTAAATATAAATTTTTTGAAGAAGGAACTGTCATTTCGAAGCTTTAGTCAAAATAAAATTATTGTTATAAAAACCTCAAATATTTGTTATACTTGGGCAGACCTTGACTGCATTGAGCTCTGAGTGAGAGGTAGGAAGGGAGATAGAGTAAATATATGGTATCCTACTAATTATTATTATTTTCTCTTTTTAATTAAAACGTTTTCTGAAAAAATTATAATAATACCCTACCCTGTTTTCTAAATTTTTATAATTGATAAACTGCCGATGTCGGGATTCGAACCCATAACCTCCCAGTTTCCAAGTATGCATACTGCGCAGACATAACGCCTTAGACCGCTCGGCTACTTGGACTAGTACATACACGATAAGTCATGTTTGTAAACAACTATGCAGAAGTAAAATAAACAGTGCATTCATTCATAATGAACCTAGTAGTGACAGAGTATTTAAGAAACTAACTTTGTTGCTATTTTCATTACATTCGTTCCTAATTATATTTACTATTTAAGAATAGTTTTCTATCTAAAAATTATATTCTGTTGCATAATTGCGAAAAAAAAACTGTAAAATTTTCGGCTTAATTTTCCTCCAGTTTTACGATTATTAATCCTTCATTTCTTAAAATGCATATTAATATTTGTGGATACTTTAAGTGTAACAATAGCATACTAATGTGAATCGCCAGTAAGGTTACGAAGACATAGTATGAAAGAACTAGAGTATACTATATAGAAAAACATGTCATTGAATTTTTAATTAATATAAATATGAAAAAAATTAACTCATCAACCAGGTTTCGAGCTCTTCACCTATAGATTTCTGGCCCCATTAGCCTGAAATACCGTTCCACGACAGTTTGAAGAACTTATTTAACCAAAATTTTAATGTACTAACTTTACCCAGTGTTTATTTTTTGTATGCAAAATTTTTTTTATATGTATTGAATTATTTTTTGTGTTATTATTTTACGTTTTTTTCCCATGTCTGAATATATAAAACAATTTTCAATGTGATGACTCTGAAAGGGAATTTCATATAAACCTGTACACGTATATACCTTACAGATAGTTACCGACATCTCATCTCTTATGTAAATAATAAGATACCACATGGGGATTTATGATTTTACAGTTACAGGGAATAAAATATAATATGATGATCGTGATATACAGGTTGGCTTTTCATTTTGTGTGTAAAGTAGATAGTTTTATTTATCGTATCGAGTCTCAATTGGTAGAAATTCATTGTTATGGATTGTGAAATAAAATTTCTTTTTAAAATTTTTTTTACGTTTTTCTACTATTATAGTTTTTATTTTAAATTAAACAAAAATGACATGTTTCGCGTTATTCTCGCATTCTCAAACAGTTTGAGAATAAGTGAATAACGCGAAACATGTCAAAACTATAACAGTAGAAAAACGCAAAAAATAGTTTAAAAAAGAAATTTTATTTGACAATCCTCAGGTAGTTTTAAGGATTTAATTCAAAAATATGATAAACAAGTGAAAATAATAACTTATTGAGTTAATTTCTTATATACCCGGTATATACTGAGTTTATGAAAAAAGTTTAAACACAAAAGTTGTTTTTTTTAAAAGAGGAACATTTTTTATGTTTAAATTTTGTTTCTATCTCTTACCGGTTCAAAGATGGGTATTTCCACCATAGCAGTGGTACGCCCGGTCCTATTTTGCCCATCATGCAGTTCTAAGTTACTTCATGAACTTGAAGTTACGTTGTACTTCTAGAACACACATAAAAAATTTCATCTCATAACCCCTTTTCGTTTTCGAGTTATCGTGGCAACGGACAGACAGACGGACGGACATGCGAAAATGAAATAATTAGGTCATTGTATAAACAACACGTAGACCGAAATTTTTTTTCTGCGATTAATATTTTCAACCGTGACAATGTCGGAACTTAAGTTGAAATAGTCTGATATGTATTATACTAGTTGGAAAAGTTGGCGTTATCCGGGCTTCAATAATAGGAAATTTTTGTCACATAATTATTTTTTTCTAATTTTTGACAGTTTAAAAAATCAATTTTTTTATATTTTAAGTTTATTGACAAATAATTTATTTTCAAAATTTTGTTAATGCAGATATTTCTATAGAAACTAGACTAAATTAGAAAATTTGGATAGTTTTCTGGAGTTTTTCATATGAAAATTTACCTAGGTTTTTCATTCAGCATAATTTCTCTACTATAGTTTTCTCCAACCAATTTCGGATCAAATATAGGATGTCCTTGATTATAAAACTAAAATAATATTTAGCACCTTTTACACTTCTTTGTACATTTATACATTTGTGCATATGTGAACTAAAATAAACAGTTCACGCATTTATAATAAATTTAAACCTAAATATCGGGCATTTATGTTTTAGATTGGACTGCAATCTATCCAGAAAATATTTCATACGCAGCGAAATACACCCTGTATAATCAAGGTGGTTATTTTGACAAATTACATTAGTGTATCGGAAGTTAAACGGTGTGTTTTCTTTTCGTGTTATTATTGTAGGGTATTTTTTTCTTTTGTATAATATTTTTATCGGCTTGTGATGCTTGAAGAGTGTTATATCGTTTTTTTTTTTTTTTTTTTTTTTTTTTTTTTTTAACTAATTAACATTGTATTGCCTTTTCAACTACATTGGTTATCCAAACAATACAATAAGTGATAAGTTACACTAATTGGACTAAGTTGTGATCTTCTATATTTGTGGAAGCAGCTTTGTTAGTTTCAGGAACTTGAAAAGTTTTTCCAATGTTTGGGGGTTATCGCCTAGAACTTCTTGAATTGTGGGTGGTAATTCAGTTGACTGTCTTTCATTTTGAAATTGTATACAGTTGGTTAGAATATGTTCAACTGTTATAGGAATATTGCAGTATTGGCAATTTGGTCTCGGGGTCTTTTTCATTATGTATGTGTGTGTTAATTTGGTATGACCATTTCTCAAACGGGCCAGAACGACTTCATGTTTCCTATTGTTCTGGTTCGATGTTGCCCAATAGTTTGTGGTGTTTTTTATCTTTCTTAATTTGTTGTTTCCGACTATATTTAACCAACTTTCATTTCTCTTTTGTTGTATTTTATTTTTAATGTGAAGTATGAGGTCTTCAAAAGTTATTACGTCTACATCACGCCCATCCTCGTGGGCTAGAGAGGCGACGATGTCGGCCCTTTCATTGCCCTCGATTCCGATATGGCTAGGAACCCAAAGAAAGTCTAAATGTACATTTGTTGTGGCGATGGAATATATCGTATTTTGAATATGTTGTATGATGGCCATTGGTGTTTTACGATTTTCGATGGCTCTTAGGGCACTCATTGAGTCGCTGATTATAACATATTTTTTGTTTTGGATATTAGCTTGTATTTGAATAAACTTAAGAGACTGCCATATAGCAAATGCTTCAGCAGTAAACCCGCTACATATTTGGTTAAGTTTAAATTTAAGTTCATTATCACTCGTTATAACCGCACACGCACTTGACACTTCATTTTTAGACCCGTCTGTGTAAATTTTTATTGAATCACGATATTTAGTCTGCATCATTTCATAAAATTGTTGTTTATACTGAACAATTGAGGTTTCATTTTTATTCGTCACACCTAATGTTAAATTTATTTTACTTCTTTTAGTATCCCAAGGAGGTTTTGAGGGTAACGGTCTTTTCTGGCATATTTGGAGAAATAATTCCTTAGGGATGTTTAGTTCATCGAGGATGTTTTCAATAATGAGTGATAGAGGATTAGGGTTTTTTTTTTGTTTGCTAAATGATGGGTGGAGAAGTGATGATGAAAGATTTTGCGACAAAGGTTTAGTTTGGTTTTGAATGATTTTTGAATAATATTTGAGGGTGATGAATTTTCTTCTATCAGTTAGAGATGGTTCTCCTGTTTCACACATAAGGCTGATTATTGGGGTGGTCCGAAACGCACCCGAGATTATTCGAAGCGCACAGTTATGTACAACGTCAAGTGGTTTAGTCGATTTTGGGGAATTTGTAGAACAATAAATGAAGCATCCATAATCCATTTTGCTAAGAAGTGTTGAATGATAGATTTTACTCAGAGTTTGTCTGTCAGAGCCTATGTGTCTGTTGGCGAGAATTTTTATGATGTTTAATGTTTTCAAGCAGTTGGCTTTAAGCTGTGAAATGTGTCCTTTCCAATTTAACTTCTCCTGGAATAATAAACCCAAAAATCTGTGCTGTGAAGTATTTTGAATTAGAAATCTTCCTAGTTTTAAATTTAAGATACGTTTTGTTTTTTTGTGGAACGAGATCGTTTTCGTTTTAGAAGAGGATAGTGTAAGGCAATTGTCTCTACTCCATTTATGTATATTATTGATTGCTTTTTGGAGGTATTTCTGGGCATAATTTTGATCAGATGTTAGAATATATATCAAAAGATCGTCTGCATAAAGTATTGTACGTATTGGATATGGAATCTCTTCCGTGACGTCATTTATTGCAATATTAAATAATATTGTGGATAGTACTGATCCTTGGGGTATTCCATCTTTTAATTGGTATTTTGAAGAATATTGATTTTGGATTTTTACACATAGTGTCCTTTCTGATAAAAAATTTTGTATGTAATTGGGCAGATTTCCTCTAACCCTCCACCGGTGCAACATAGACATGATTTTGCTGCGTTTAATGGTATCGAATGCTTTCTCTATGTCAAAGAAGACTGCATTTAAATTCTGATTACAACAGAAAGCCGTTTTTATGTCTGTGTCTAAAATACTAATACAATCCAAAGTAGATCTATTTTTTCGAAACCCAAACTGTTTAGAACTCAATAAATTTTGTGACTCTATGATCCATTGGAGACGGTTTGCAACCATACGTTCAAGAATTTTACAAAGGTGGTTTGTTAATGAAATTGGTCTGTAGCTTCCGGGTTCTAATTTGTTCTTATTTTCCTTGTATATTGGTACAATGATGGAAGACTTCCAGCTTACTGGGATCTGATGTGTTTGCCATATGTTTTGATATATTTCGAAAAGATAGTTCTTGGCTGATGGGTGTAAATTCTGAAGCATTTGTACGTGGATTTTGTCTGGTCCGGGTGCTGATTTTTTGATACCTAAGAGGGATGTGTGAAATTCATCGTAAGTGAAAGGTACGTTATATTGTGCCTCATCATCATCATCAAAAATGTAATCTTGTTGTGTTGTAATACCTGCATGCAAGGTGGATATGTTGGAGTAATATTTGCCAAATTCTTCACTAATTTCTCTTACATCTGTAATGAGATAATTATTTACCGTAATCCCATTTATAGTTTCATTTTGTATGGTACCATTTTTGATCCTTTTAATATTGTTCCATATTTCTTTTTCAGTTGTTGTACTGTTTATTGACTTAGTAAAGTTGTCCCAAGAGGTCTGTTTTTGTTTTAGTATTTCCCTTCTAGCTATCGCTCTAGCTCTCTTAAAGTTTACCAAATCTTCTAATGAATGTGATTTTTTATATTTCCGTAAATGTTTTTTTCGAAGTTTAATAAATGAAGCTATAGTTTCGGTCCACCAAGGAACAAGTTTATTTTTATGAACTATTGTTTTTTTTGGAATGAATAGATTTGAAGCATTTTTTATTGTTTGTTCAAGAGTAGTTAGTTTGGTTTCTACGTCGTTGCGATCTGGTTTTAATTTCGTATTTGTTTGGTATTGTTCCCAGTCGGCTTCGTCGAATAGATATTTTTCTGTTGAGTGGTATGAAATGGAGGGAGTAGGGAATTTAACGATTATTGGGTAGTGATCGCTCGTGCATAGATCGTCATGTGTGTCCCAATCTAATTTCAAGGCAAGTGAAGTGGTGCTTATGGTGACATCAATTACTGATTGTGAGCCTGAACGCATACAAAAATGAGTCGGTTTTCCATTGTTTAATGTATTAATATTGTTGTTGTCTAACAATAGTTTTTCCAATTTTGCACCTCTGACATCTGTGTGGTCGCTCCCTATTGACACGCTGTGAGTATTAAGATCTCCCAATAAAATGAATGGTTCATCTAGCTGATTTATTATGTTTTGTAGGTCATTGGTAGTAAAGTTGTGGTTAGGTGGAATGTAAATGTTGCAGACGTCTACTTTTTCATTTTTAGCTATGATAACTTCTGTGGCTATGACTTGCAAATGAGTAGTGATAGTTTTGGATTTGGAATGGAATTTTTTTGCAACAAAAGTAGCTACACCTCCTGAAGCAATGATTCCTTCCAAATAGTCATGTCTGTACACGTTGTAGTTCGATAATTTGGCATTTTTTGTATCTTTCAAATGTGTTTCTTGAAGACACACGATTATTGGTTGAAGAGTGTGCAGCAGCACTTTTAGTTCGGGCAGTCTTTTGTAATATCCGTTTACATTCCATTGTAAGATTTTATTTTCCATTTCCCTATTTTTTTTGTTCATCTGACGTATCTGATGGCATGTCGCTGTCGGAGTTGGTGGTTGTTAAGGCATTTATTTTAACTTTCTTAATCAGTTTCGTTAATGATCTTCTAGCGATTGGGTCTTGTAACATATAATAAATTGTATTCAAGAACTCTATAAGGTGGTCCGATGCTATGTTATATTTTTTTAATGAAAGATCTATATTTGTGTTGCTATAGGTGTCGATGATAAAACTTTTCAATTGCTCAAAATTTAAAGGATATTTTCCTGGTTCCAAAGACATTGGGGTGCGCAGGCTGTCAATCATTTCTGGAAGGGTACGTTTTGGTTTAATGTTTGCCATCTTCTTCCTGGCTGCAGCAGTAGTTTGACTGGAAATTGTTGGTGTCTGATTAGAAGTAATTTCAGTAATTTTCTCAGTGGGGACCACTTCACTGGTTTCGGTTGAGGCAGCTGGATGAATTTCAGGCTTACGGTGCTTTTTTGACTCTATTTCGGATTCCTGCGTGCTGCTGTTGGAAAGCACCCGTTTTTTCAGTTTTACATCCGTGGATTGGTTAATTAGCTCATTTGTGTCAGGGAGGATTAATTTTTGTGTGGATGATATGGGATCTTGAGTGGGTACGTTGATATTATTATTTATTTGTTTTGGTGGTGATTCTATTAAGATATTTGATTGAGTGTTTTCAATTATGTTTTGTGTTATTTGTGTGTTTGTAATGTCTAGAGTGGGATTGTTGGTATTTTTTTCTGTTTGTATTGGTGATGGGGTAACTACAGTCCTACATGTGTCCTCTGAGTGGCCAAATCGTTGGCATAAATTACATTTTGATTCGTTTATCGAGATACGCATTCGATAGACTTTACCATCATAAGGTATGTCAGATGTCTCTGGTAGTGAAGGGTGATCCGCGTTTACGAAGATATATCTGCGAAAACTACGAATGTGTTTGAGATTTTCGTCAAGTCCGGCAGACATATAAAAAATTTCGGATGTGGGGTTGACTCCAAGTTTTTGTAGTTCGTTAATTATTAAGTTATTTGGTATTGTAGGGAACACCCACACTATTATTCTGTGCGATGGAGTAATATATCTTCGAATTGGGATGTCGATATTATTTACTTTTATTGTTTTATATTTGTTTGTAATTGTGTTGACATCTTCTTTTGAATTTAAATAGACGCAGATGCGGCCGTTGGATATCCTGGATGTGTAAAGAATCTTATCTGGAGATATGTAATTGGCTAAGGATGCTATGTAGTCTTTAAATTTTAGTCCTTGAATTGTTTGAATTGTGATAGCATGTTCATCTGTAGGTGTTGTTGATGTTAAAGGTGTGTGGTTTTTTGTTTTTAATGTTTCAGCAAAAGTTAAAGTTTTCGAGGATGATGGATTGTTTTCGGGATTATTTATGTTTTCTGGGGTTTTATTGTAAATTGGATTTGACATTGTGGTATTTTTGTATCGATTTTGGTTTATTTTAATTTAGTTATGTGTATTAAATGTTATAAAAGTGTGTTTTGTTTGTGTACTCACCACAACTCGTGGGAACATGATATGAAATATACAACACTGTGGAGATGTTTATTACACAATTCACTGTTTTGTACAATTTCAGGTTTTAATTGTTGGATAATATTATTTGTAACAAATAGTTTAATAAATTATTAACAATAACACGTCTGTACTCATTCAGAGCTAAATCGACTATCCCGTTTTTTTTTTACTCTTAATTTAATTCGGATATAAAATATTTGAAAAGAAGATAAATGAAATTTAGCAAAATATATAAAAAAATTATAGTATTATTATTAGAGTATTTGAATACAATATTTTCTAAAAGAGTATTTGAAAAAAAAAAAATTATCAATAGAAATATTTTGTATGAATAAAAGAATTTGTTTCGAGGGTAAGGTGTAAAGTATGAATCACACTACTTGTACATTATATTATTGAATGATAATTAGTGAGAACTCTAGGTTTTTGAAATAAAATTTCAAATTCGCCCCCTTTACCTTGATCAGTTTTTTGTATTATAAATACGTATTTCGACTACAATGTAGTCATCATCAGTATAAATTAGATGGTCGTACTTTACTCTTTGACAATTAGAAATAGATATAAAGTCGAGATCAATAGACAAAAATAAAAATAAGAAAAATTAACTAGATTAAAATTTATTATATTTTAAATCTAATATATTTTAATCTAGTTAATTTTCTATTTATTTTTATTTTTGTCTATTGATCTCGACTTTATATCTATTTCTAATTGTCAAAGAGTAAAGTACGACTAGCTAATTTATACTGATGAAGACTACATTGTAGTCGAAATACGTATTTATAATACAAAAAACTGATCTAAGTAAAGGGGGCGAATTTGAAATTTTATCACACTACTTGTGATTTTTACTTCAACAAGTTTCGGAGAATATTAGAAAAATTAAAGTAGTATATATATATATATATATATATATAGATATGAGTCCTTTATTTTGAAAGTGGTAATCATGATAACTTTGGCTCAATTAACATCCTTTTCTGAAGGATCTTTCTCAGATTTTTATGAATTATCCTTTGAAGATGTAGTTTAAGGTGGTGAACTCAGTATTGTTTTATGAAACCAGTCCGATTGGTCCAGCTGTTTAAGGCACTCTACTTGGAACTGGGAGGTTGCTGATTCGATTCTCGACGACGGCAGTTTGTCAATTGAATTAATATAAATAAATAAAAATTAATGGGGCGGTTCATTAGTAACTAGTTATGGTTGTGAATGTTTTGTGCAGTTTCCTTCCACAAACTCCTGATGAATGTCGGCATAGTTCCGCTCAGAGTTGGCTGCAGCCGCACATCC
The DNA here is from genome assembly GCA_963920215.1 of Nineta flava. Lineage (NCBI taxonomy): Eukaryota > Metazoa > Arthropoda > Insecta > Neuroptera > Chrysopidae > Nineta > Nineta flava. Next base: position 127,162,952 of record OY986041.1, read on the forward strand.
TACCAATTCCTAGTCTATACACATAAATTCCTTCCACTTCACTCACATTCTTAGGCATCACAATGTGCCTTATGGTCGAAGTGTAGCCCATCCTGGGCAGTATAGCTAAGAGAAGACCCGAAAGTAAATTTTCCTTACAACTCAAAATGAGCGCTAGTTTTGTGGCCGTTAGTAAAGAAAAATTAATTAACTTAAGATATTTACATCCCTTTAATATAAACGTCGTAACATAAACCACTATTTGTAAAAAAAAGAAACATATTCGTAATGAATAATAATAATATGTTTTCTAAAATAATTTATAATGAAAATTTACACGCAATCTCAATTTGTTTATTAAAGTGTGAAAATGCCACATTACTATGAGAAAGTATTATACAAGAGGTAGTCGAGTCAACGGAACTGACATTGTTAGGTATTGTAATATGTAAATTAATTATATATGTCACACAACGAACGATAGCACAATGTTTATACGAATATTAAGGGAGTTCCAGAAGGAAATCACTTTTCGACAGATTTAGCTAATTTTTTTTAGAGGCTAAACACAATGTTTTCTAAGAAATCCAGAAGCTTCAGAATTTTTTACCATTTAGAACGCGAGATAATTAATAAAAACCTCTCCCCGTAAGCTAAAATTAATCAAACCTGATTGTCAGTCCTGGGACTCTAGTTATCAACAAGATCGGAACTTTGAGGGGGTTCTGGCATGATTCCGCATCGGACACACCAAACTTAGCCACTCATACCTATTAACAAGGACACAGCAGCCCCTATGAACAACGGGCCAAACCAGAATTTCAACAGAACACATACTGATCATATGCACAAAGAACCAGATCTCCAGAAACAAATACAGCCTGACAAAAAACCTCAATCAATTACTATCCAACGACAACACAATATTAACCAACCTGAAACTTGTTTTAATCGATACCAAACTCATTTACATATTGTAATACTAAACTATCTATATTATTGGCTGTACATATGGCCACAGCTGTTCAAAGTACAGCCGTTAAACTACATTAATTAAAAAAAAAAAAATTAATAAAAAAGTAATCATTCTCTCTCATTTGAAGAAATTTAAACAAAAAACATCGCGTTTTACCGTTTTGTTTTCGAAATATAATCGTTTAAAAATTGTTTTTATTTCAAAATTACATTAATTTTTATATGAATATATGTATGTTTTGTGTATGTGTGTATATTATGTATTTATTCTTCAATAAAAGCAAACCGGTTTTTTGATTGTAAAAGACAGTGCTGGAATTCCCTTAATAAAACTTACAGTAAATTATATTGCATGAGACTCGGTTGTTGTCGCTGTCAGTCACCAGTCACTTTAGATAGCACCAGCTACTTTGTGTAAACTTATTTTGGTTTATTATCATTTCTGAAACTGTCCGCAACAGTGTTAAAAAAATAGGTAGATGGGTTTGTAATAAGTTGATAACTAATGAGAGTCTTTAAAACTTCTAAAATGATGTATTTAGTGTTGATTTTAGCACGCGTTTTAGTTATTACTAGCTGAAAGATCCGGCGTTACCCGGACTTAAAAAAATCCTTATAAAAAGTGCATAGAAAATTTATGACAAATCATTATTATTACCCAGTATATGTAAATATACAAGATATATTAAGTTTGATCACGACTTTTTAACGCCTAAAAATATTATAAAATGGCCTAATTCGGTCATTTTCGCATGTCCGTCCGTCTATCTGTCCGTGGACACGAGAACTCAAGAGATAACGCAAAGAGATAATGAGCGGAATTTTTTTGTGTGTGTTCTAGAGCAAAAAAGTTAGGCCAGGTACGTTAATGAGAGAAAACTGCCTATCTTTGAAAACGTATAAGATATAACAAAAATTTATAACAAAATAAGTTTCCTCTTTTTAAAATAAACAACTTTTGTTTGAAAATTATTTCCCATAAACTCAGTATACACTGGATATTCAAACATTTAACTCAGTTAGTTGTTACATTACTTGTTTTTTCTAAAATTAGTTAAGGAAGAATGCTCCTCTTTAGAAAATAAGTTTGGTTACTGATTTAAGAAACATCCCGTATATATTCGGATAGTTTTAATAAATAATTAGAATTATAACAACAACTTTTAAGACTAACTTATCAACAAAACTATTAACTAATATTTCCCTGTACCAATTATAATATATTTTGATTTAAATACTAAATTACAGGAGTAGTCAGTTTATTTAATATATTATATAACACATACATTCATACATTTCATTGGTGGTTCATCTTCAATTTGTCAAAATAGTTTTGTACTTATAAGAGGTATTAGTCTAGTTTGTTTCATGTAATCTCTATAGAATTTTGTAAAACTATCCTACTTGTGATATGAACATGCATGATTGATGTTATGTAATTAACAATTCGATAAACTAAGTAGTGCAGGCACCTCCACCCCTCAGGTAAACACTTAAGACTTTAATATACACAGACAGACGGAAAGATTAAGTTTTATTTTAAAGCAATTATATATTGATTATTTTGTACAGGGTTATGCCACTGATATGATGCTTACTATTGAATACACATTGTTGGAGAAGGATTTATTTAAAAAAAAAAAAACCAGAAAAAAAACCGATTATAATAGTGTTAATGATGTAGTCCAATTAAAATTAATCTATATATGTATGAAAAGTTCTACAGACTTTTTTATAAAACGTTTCAGTAAGTCTACTACAACTTATAATACAACTTTTAAAAATTTGTTTTTCTGAATGTTCCTGCAAATCAGCGGTTATTTTGCCAGAATTTTATTTCAAAATATTTCTTTAGTGTCATGAAAACCAGACAAGTAGCCGAGCGATCTAAAGTGTTATGTATATTTGAGGACTGGGAGGATATGGATCCGAATCCCGATATCGGCAGTTTTTTAATTATTAAACAACAAGAAAAAAGGGTGGTTAATTGACTAAACTGTCGGCGTATGGACAAGAATGATGTTACCGGCTATGTTTGTGAACGTTATCTGCAGTTTCCTTCACGAACTCTAGAACTCCGAATTGCAGCCGCACATCCTACTGATTCCTTGTGTACACACAACAATTCCTTCCACTCCACTCACATCCCCACATCCTTAGGCATCACAATGGACCTTATGGTCGAAGTGTAGCCTGTCCCACTAATTTGGTGACAGTGTGAAATTGTAGCAACGAATAACATATCCTGAGACAATATAAGAGTAATTTTAATAAGAGTGATGTTAACAAGAGTAAATCGGATGAAAGTAATTTTAACAAGAGTAATTTCAATAAAATTTATTATATTTTTCTTTATTTTGTTTAATTTTTTTAATTTATTTTTATTTGTGTCTATTGATCTCTATTTTCTATCGATTTCTAATTGTCAAAGAGTAAATTACGACTAGGTAATTTATACTGATGATGACTACTTTGTAGTCGAAATACGTATTAATAATATAAAAACTGATCTATGGGGCGAATTTGAAATTTTATTATTCAATTAGGTTTTAGGTCGAATATCACAGTATATCTTGGTACATGAAAAAAAACATATTTTCTCAAGTTTGATAATACATTCAGTTTGCGAAATATAACCAATAAGCTTTGAATTACGGACTAATAAAAACCACATTCGGTGTGATGAAACCGAATTAATTCAAATTCGATTTAATAAACATTATAATATAAACATTAAACCTGAGTATATATACATATGTGTGTGAGTTTTGTGGATGAGTTACTCTGAGAATGAAAAGATAATTTGTTATTGGAAATAAGAGAAACTCGATTCGACTCGACGGTATAACAACGATATATAGAATTGAGAAACTATTGATAATCTCCTGGGTATTAAATGTTGTAAACAGAATTTAATGAAAACAGAAATTCCTTAAACAAAGTAATTAAACTCATCACTAATGTCTAACGTTTATAGTTTATTAGTATTTTATTCGATTATACATACATACATACATACATACATACATACATACATACATACATTCATATGCTGTACAACGTTGTTGTTTATTTCGAGAAAGCAGCAATGTCAATAGTTTATTTCTACGAATATATACTTCGAATAATCGAAAAACAGTAAAACCTGAATACTATGGTAACAATTTTACCAACTGAGTTGATTATTTAAATCTGTACCCGATAGTTAAACTGTCGATACTCAAATTTTTGCGAATATTGAGTTAATAGTATCACCTTTAAAATACGCTATTTTATTTTGTTATAATGGTGATTCAAATCCTACAGCCAACTTTTCACCTATTTCTACATAACCGTTTCTCATATTGTATTGCCGTGGTACCATAGAGATGATTAAATGATAGAAAATATAACATGAGAAATTGTGAGAAATAAAAAAAAAATTAAGTAAAAATACTTTTAAGTATTGAATTAGGTAGGCTCACAGGATACAGTACACATACTACTTGATAATTTTACTTATTTAACTGTCGTTTCAGTACTATATTGGACCTTCTTCAGGGTCAGGTCAAGCAAAATTACAAATATAAAATTATATTTTAATTAGTTATATGATAAGTATTTAAAAACTTGCAATGGTTTCATAACATTTTGTAATTTTTGTTGTAGAAACTCTGAAGAAGATCGAATAAAGAAAACGAAACGTCGATTAAATATGTATTTATTTATAAGCGGGAATGAAACACAACAATATACGTTTTAAGATAAACGGTATTCTTGTATAATTCATGATGTACAACTTCTGGAAAATATTTTATTCGAAAATAGGTTAACAAAAATTTGGAGTCCGGGACTGAGGATTGATGTAAAAACATATCCTATATACAATAAACTAAACAATGCTAAATTCCCATTTGAATGTCGATGATTGCTGACTGCTATATATCCGATCGTTACAATGAAAACGTGACGGTCTAATCTGAAATTTCATTTCACTCCCCATATAAAATCATACTTGTATAATCTCGCAATAGATTTTTTCACATCATAAACGACTGAAAAGGCGAATTGAAAATCGATTAACAAATTACGGACTTTCGAAGTTTATTCTCCATTTTTTTCTTTAAAAGTGGAAAAGTGAAATTCTGTTGATAGATTTCGTTTCCATACTTTGAAAAGAAATAAAAATTTATTTTATTTCCAGGGAAAGTCTAAAAAGACCCAACATTAAACAAAGAAAACGATATATAATGAAATGAGACAACGCTCTGCTACCATATCCCTTCGTCAAATCGAACAATCGAACATGTATTTCGAGTATAAGCTTTTAGCGAACGGAGAGGCGATGAAATAAACTTATTGAAACAATATTATCAACTACAAATAATATTGTTCAAACCGCTTCAAGTCCTCTGAATAGTTTCCTATTGATTTGAGTCATACAAAAAAACCGACAAAATATAATTTTATAAATTTTTTTTTTTTGTGAAAATCAAATAAATTTGACACCATATTTTTCACCAAAAAAAAAAAGAACCAAACTTATTGTTTCGAACATAATCAGGTAGAGAAGAAGTATCGCTATTTTATTTTTATATTATATTTAACAATAAAGTTAAACTCAGTTGATATTGTTATAGAGTGTATTGTAGACTAGTAGTATAGAAAATACCTAGTAAATATAGCTAGAAGCTATATACTATAGTTTATATTTATGTGATATGTATAAATCGACCATCCGGTGATACTATATGTCAAGTTTCGCTTGGTTTGATTCGTTCAGTATGAGCTACTAGCCTTGTCTAGCTAGTAGCTTGTAGCTAACTGCTTACTGTTCGAATAATACTATATATATATATATATATATATATATATATATATATATATATATATATATATATATATATATATATATATATATATATATATATATATATATATATATGTATATAGATAGATATATTGTTAGTTATGTATTGTTAAAAGGTAGAGAACTACATATCCTGAACAATGTATGTTTACTAGTACAAATTGTTGAATTGGAGCATTCATTTTATGTCTACTTTTTTATGAGTTGAAAAAAACTATAAAAACATGCTTTGATTGGAATATGAACTAAAAAATTCAAAATAATTTAAAATAGAATAAAGAGATTGGCAACAAGGTTAACTTTAATGTAAACAAAAGCATGTGGGGTGCTCTCTATTTACTTTTCTAAAATTACTATTATGAAGGCGTAAGTAGAGAGCACCCCATACTTTTGCTTACATTACAGCTAATTTTGTTGTCAATTTATTTTAAATTATTTTGCAGTTTTTTAGTTCATAGTTCATACATTAGATATATCATAGAGGCTGCCCTGGACAGGCTACACTTTGACCAAAGGTCCATTGTGATGCCTAAGGATGTGAGGATGTAAGTGGAATAGAAGAAATTTTGGTGTATAGGCTAAGAATTGATAGGATATGCGGCTGCAGCCGACTATGATAGGAACTATGCCAATATTTATCTGGAGTTCGTGAAGGAAACTGCAGAAAACCTTCTTAAGCATAGCTGATTACTTCGTTCTTGTCCATACGCCGACAGTTTAGTCAATTAACCGCCTTTTTTTTCTCTTAATAATGGACAAACTGCTGATGTCGGGATTCGAACCCATAGCCTCCCAGTTTCCAAGTATCTACTAATGACAATCAAACTTTTTGATTCGCGAAAGACAAGAAACGTTTATTAAACTTTACCTAACCAAAAAGAACAAAAAAAGCAAAAAAATTCAATTCGTTCGTTTAAAATCGGTCTGAATAGAAGACAATTCAGACATGATGTATTAAGTCTAACATGCTTAATCAGGCACACTTTCAACGGTCTTGTATGAAATTTTCCTGCCATAGACTGCGAGGTAGAGGATATATAATAATATCTACCACAAATAAAGTGGGTTGTTAAAACTAGATGATATTGAAAGAGGGTGGGTGTGGGCTTTGAGTTCGTACTTTATTTGATGCCACTGATGGTAGTCGGTACAAACACATTTAACAAACAGACGAATTGCAATGGTTCTGTGCAACCGTTCGATTCCTATATATATATATATATATATACAGGCTGGCCCAGAAGCAAGTGAGTTCTATAATAATGTAGAGGGTACGATTTTGGAACGAAAAGTCCTGAGACATTTTTTTATTACACGCACCGTTAATTAATTATTGCGTAAATTAAATTAATTAAATTAAAAAGTTTTTTCAAAAGTGCATTAATTAAATTATTTTATTGATTAATTTTTTTAATAATGCAATAGTTAAATTTTTCAATAAAATATTTTTATTATTGCACTTTTGAGAAAACTTAATAATTTAACGAATTTAATTTGCGCAATTAAAAAAAAAATTATTATTAAAACTATTTATTTACTACATTTTTCAAAAAATACAAAAATTTAATTAATGCACTTTTCAAGGAATTAATAATTTGAAAAATTTAAGCGATACACTTTTCCAAAAATTGATAATTAAATCAAAAATGAATTATCAAAAAAATGCAATTTTTTGCAACTCTGGTTTCAACCTAGTTTCGTTAATTAATAAATAATTAATTAACGGTGCTTCTAATAAAAAAATGTCCCATTTCTTTTCGTTCCAAAATCGTACCCTCTAACTACCCTCTTATGGAACTCGACTGCTTCTGGGACACCCTATATATATATATAAATATATATGAGTTTACTAGAATATCAGATTCAATACATATGTGTCAATATTCGATCGTTTTTATTCTATTTTATTTCATAGAAAAATATCCACAAAGTTTACCGTTTACACGATAGCGTGTTCATAATACTTTCATTTAATTTACATGTTAACGATATTGTTCAACGTGTGACACATTTTTAACACTAGCAAAGTCTTCTTTCCATGATCGATTTCTTTCATACGTGTAAATAGAAAAGTTATCGCATATTTCCCGAAAAATGTAGTGATAAAAAGTCGTTAAACATTTTACATGGCAGATTTGGGACAAGTAAAATTTTAAATACCTGCTAAGAAGAACCATCTTTTCGGAGAATTAGCCAGAACAAATACCATTTTATACGTATATTTTTGATAGGATATAACTAGTTAAGATTATATTTAATCAATATAGCTTTATATATTCAATCGTCGGTACGTTTGTTAGAAAACGTGTACCTTCTGAACGATTTGACCGATTGAGGTCATATTACATTTTTGTCGATATGATGGTTCATAGTAAGGCTAGGATCCGATAAGTGGCGCTTTAGTGAAATTATTAAAAAATTATATAATTTGGTGAAGGTTATGGGAAAAAAATAACATTAGCGGAAGCGCCGAGAAAAATTAAAAAAATTTGAATAATTTTACAATATCGACTCCAAAAGTAGATTTCCTTTTTCAACGGCGGGGAAAGGGAGTGGATTTTCTTGGGCAACGACGGGGAAATAAGCTGGTTATTATTAACGATTTATAATAGTAATTTTATTTAAATAAAAATTTTTCGTTTAACATGTAAAATTTTCAGATCCTAAGTTCATCAAAATTTCAAGCTTCTAGCAAATCTGGAGATGTCGTAGAGGTTTTGATGATCGTTGAGTGAATCAGCTAGTAACTTCTGGTGCTCCGATCACCCCGACTAAGGATAAGTAGACACAGAACTTTTATTTAAAACATTTTATGCCAATTTTATCCTAAAATACCAAATGAAAAAGGCACAAATCAATAATAAAATTTAAATAAAGGGGTGCGATTTTTTTGCCCATGCCTATACCTTATGGTTAAGATATAGGGATGCCATTTGCATCAATGTTGTTTTTTCAAAAATTTGTAGGTATTGTTTATTGTATTACAACACAAAAATCAATTATAATTATTTAATAAAACAAATATTCGAGATTTTTGTAAGACTGAGATTTTATTTTGACTGCTGTTTCGTAGCACAGTTTCATCATCAGAAAATATATGATAATGATATTTTATCATAATATCAAAGAAAAATTATTATATATTTTGAAGAAAGTGTGTTCGAAACTATAGTCAAAATAAAATTATTGTTACGAAAATCTCAAATATTTGTTTTCTTTAATAGTTATTATGACAATAGATGATTGGTTTTATACAGGGTTTACTGTGATTTTCGCATAAATTTGATAAACTAATCTTCACGTGTAAAATCTCGTCAAACATTATTTACACGTTTACGTGTAAATACCAAAAGATAAAATGACTCTAGTCTACAACATATTTTGTGATTGCTGTTGAAAGAGACAAGTTATTCATTGTATGTTCACAAAAGGTTATTTTCCATCTATTCATCCGTCCGTTTGTCTGTCCGTTCAATGATGATTCATTCACACCTTTTTTGTGTGCTTGTTGGTTTTCACCTTCTCTAGTCTACGAGAAATTTCGTTCGATATGATTTATAATGCTTTTGAGAGCAAAAAAAGAGAGATATGTCTATGTAAAAAAATAAATGTTATGATTATAGTTGCGATAAAGTGAGTTTATTTATCGAGACGGAAAAAGGTATTAATTTAAAATCAATCAAATTACAATCTGAAGATTAATTATATTCAGAAACATTTCTGAAATTATCTTAAAGAAATATATTTCAGAGAAATATCTAAACTAGTAAAAATGTTGTTGTAGAAGAGAAGGTTCCAAGTAATCCTAAATAGATAGATAGATTGTAGAGGCTGCCCTGGATGCGCTACACTTGACCATAAGGTGATGCCTAATGATGTGAGGATGTGAATGAAGTGGAAGGAATTTTTGTGTATAGATTTGGAATTGGTAGGATATGCGGCTGCAGCCTACTATGATTGTGAAGGAAACTGCAACAAATCTTTTCAAGCATAGCCGGTTACTTCGTTCTAGTCCATACGCCGACAGTTTAGTCAATTAACCACCCCCTTTTTTTCTTCCTATTAATTGACAAATTGCCGATGTCGGCATTCGAACCCTTAACCGCCCAGTGTCCAAGTAGGCATACTGCACAGTCATAACGCCTTAGACCGCTCGGCCACTTGGACTGCTTAAGTAGTCCTAAAACTTACTCTTAAAAAGATTTAATTAAAATGCAATTTATAAAAAATTGAAATCAAACGTTTAATTTGCCTGTTAAATAATCCATTAATAGTTTGTTGATAGTTACTGAAGTAACAAAGGGCATATATAGTGTGTTCGTAAATGTATCTAAATATGAAAGTAAATTGAGATTAAGTAGCGAGTACCCTACATAACACATCCACACAAAAAATTTCCCTTTTATATATAGAGAGATATTTAAATCGAGTACTTGACTCGTTGCTGGTAAAATGCGTTTGCATCGTAGTTTCCGATTTTATTGAAAATTATGTTTCCTAAACCATTTTAACCCAAGGAAAACGGAAATTAAGTCCAATTAAATGCTTTATTTGTTGGTTGTACCATATTGCTTGTATGTATAAGTCATTCTGGATTCGAAACTGTAGATTCAAAAACATATGGAGGTCGTCATATGTCGAAAATCATAACGCGAATCAAATTTTCGAGGAGATTTTCACAATTTATGGATGAAAATGGTCTGAAAATATACTTTTCAATAAAATCAAAGACAAAAATTATTTATCGATTTTTTCGATTTTCTTACCCCCCTTGAAAAATTTCAATAATTGAGAAAAAATTGTTATCACCGATTTTATTAAAAATTATGTTTCTTAACCATTTTTACCCAAAGAAATCGAAATTTCAGTTTTATTGATTGTCAGCTTTGTAGTTTGTATGATATTGCATGTATTAGCCCTTCTAGCATCGAAACTTTGGAGTCCAAGACACATATAGATAGCAACTTTAAAAATTATAACTCGAATCAAATTTTTTAATAGATTTTCGGTATTTGTAGACAAAAATGATCTAAAAAAATTATTTTCAATAAAATCGAAGACAAATATTATTTTTCGATTTTTTTTTAAATTAGAAAAATTTCAAACATTGAGAAAATATTTTTTTCTCTGATTTTATTAAAAATTATGTCTCTTAACCATTTTTACCCAAAGAAAACGACATTAAAGTCTAATTGATTGTCAGATTTGTAGTTTGTATGATGTTCCATGTAACCTTTCTAGAATCGAAACGTTGGATTCCAAGATACATACAGGTAGCTACTTCAAAAATCATAGCTCAATTGAAATTTTTGAATAGATTTTCGTTATTTATGGGACAAAATGTTCCATAAACATGATTTTCAAAATGTCGGAGACAAAAATTACTTTTCAATTTTTTTCAAAGAGGGAGAAAAAATTTAAAAAATTGTGAAAATTTATTATCTCCGATTTTATTAAAATTACTGTTTCTAAATCTAGTTTCTAATTTATAAGATATTGCTTTAGTGGTCTGACAAACTATTAACTTTTGGTATTGGTTGTTCTTGGTAGTTATTATCATTTTGAAGGTAGGTAAAATTCTACAGTTGAGGAGGATAATTGAAATTCAAATAAGTTCAATTAAGTTATTAATCAAAAATTTCGGCTTTGATGTAGGTAAAATATCTTTCCAAAGTTAAAAGTTTAGAAAAATCCATTTGCAGTGCTCCCATTAAATCCATTTTTTCAATTGATGTGTCCAATTATTTTTCTATTTTTAATGATATATTTTAAATACAATATCGAAAATTCATTCAAATATTTAGGAATATCTTCAGTGTTATTCAATTCTTATGAATAAATGTCGTTCAAGAGTATTTAAAGTATTCAGGGTTGTTGGAAATTAGGTCAAGGACATTTGATAAAAATTTTTTAAAATCACTATAAATAACGACATTTGATTTGACGACATTTGAAAAGCGATTTAATTGGTTTTTAAAGTTGGCCCATTGTTGTTTTCAATGGTGTAACGTTACTTTATTTTATTTTCAATAATGTAAGAAAATTTATGGGCAATAAATAATTAAAAATTCAATGACATGTATGTCTATATAGTATACGCTAGTTCTTTCATATATGTCTTACGTAACCTGAATAGAAGTTGACATTAGTATCGTATTGTGACGCCTTAGTATACAAAAATGTTGGAAAAAACAAAGCTTTACAAGCTTCTAAATTGTAATTTTTGTATATTTTATAAATTCCGACTGCAAAAGTTTGGGACAAATTTGCGTCAGGTATATGTGGACTCAAAAAACAAACAAAACACTTTCATTTTTCGCGAATTTTCGAAGAAAATCAACGCACATGTTTGTTTTCGAATTTTGAATCCACAACTTTAGTCCTGCCGCAATGAAATTTGGAATATTTCTCTTGGTAAAACGGAAAAATGTGTCATGATGTAAGTTGTCGGAAATTAATTTTACATCAATTTATCTGATTTTACTGTAATAATAATGAATATAATTGTCGCCAAAGTCTCATTCTTTTAAGAAAATTCCCTCGGTCTTCGTAACTTCTACATGCCGAATTTCTTAAGCTTAATTTTATACATAAAATATACAACTTCGATTAATTACTCACCCGAATATTTTTCGATGTCTTCGAAAATTTGAAGTAAACAAACATACGGAAGTGATAACTAAATAAAAACCTTTTAATATAATTTAGATCTTGATTTCAATAATAATGACATTATTTTTATGATTTGTTTCGATAAGAGATAAAATAAGGGTTTCTCCTTATCTACAGTATACAAAACCTTACTATACCATATAATAGTGTGTCCAACACTATGTCAGAATAGAAAATATTATGTACACTATATCTCCGGTTTGGTCCGGATTGTTTGTATTAAAGTGGTGTATTTTAATACAATTTACTACAATTTTTATCATGATTACACTTTTACGTATCCCAAACCCATATTCCGCCACATTCACAAACTAGTATCATTCATATATGATTGTCTTGAATGTCCAATGTTCATCTCATGTCATACATCCTCACATTGGAAACAGATCCTGTTTTAAAGTGTACAGGATCCAATTTATTTGTCTACTACTGAACCAAAAATTAAACGATCCAAATATCGGTAGATATAACTTTCAATATCCAAAAAGTTAATGAGATATTTTTTTTAGGTAAAACTTAAAAAAATACTACTGGAAATATAATTTCTATAATTTAAAATTCTTGTCTATATGTTTTCCGCTTGGAAATCAACTCTACTCAAAGGTAGCACTCTCCTAAAAAGTTTTTTTTTGGGAAGCTCGTGAACAGGCAAAATTGGAAAATAAGACGGAAAATCTTTTTGAAACGATAAGACATAGAAAAAAAATTTAAAGACAAAAAATGTTTCTTTTTTTAAAACAAACAACTGTTTTTTCATAAACTCAGTATATACCGGGTATTTAAGGAATTAACTCAATTAGTTGTTGTTTTCACTAGTTTTATTAAATAACCAAATTTATTTTGGCTATAATTGAATATACAACAATTACATGTTTGCTCTGTATCAAAATGAAAATGTCGAAAGTTTATCACAAAAAATGGTTATCCGTTAATATTTCAACAGGTTTCCTGTCTCGTATATAATAATGAACACAAACCGGTCGCTTATTATATTTAATAGGATTTTCAAGAGTTGTCGCTTGTTCCAGTTGCGTCCACAACAAACTATCGTACTTCTAACCTCAATGTTTGTATTGCTTGGTATTAGCACGTGGAGCGAGAATATTTCGAGATCGGTATGGGTTGACACATGAAGTTCGAAAATTATTCGATGGGAAATTGTCTTGTGTGTTCTACGTTTTTTGGTGTGGATTACATGATTTCATCAAATATACATAATTTTTGATCGTGAATTAGCTCCAGGAGGAGATCTCAGATCGATCTAAGGAATCGTTTCAAACGATATCAACACCGCATTTGAGAGCCGTATTCGTGACCTGGAGAGGTTTGTAGGTAGTTTCTGGAAGAGGATCGCCACTGATCGCAATGAGTGAAAGCATTTGAGGGAGGCCTTTACCCAGCCGTGATTTGAAATTTAGGTTATTATTATTTTTGTTTTGGGATTATACCGATGAGACTCTTGTTGACAGTGGAGATGACAGACTGCGTAATATTATCTAGATATGTTATATTGTCCAAATGTGTCCCTTAAACTCGGTCTTGCGCACTACCGTACTCTATATATATATATATATATATATATATATATATATATATATATATATATATATATATATATATCTAGAGCACGGTAGTGTGCAAGACCGCGTTTAAGGGACATATATATATATATATATATATATATGACCTGACTAGTCTTTTTCTGGATATTTGCCTGGCCGTAAACATGATAACTCAAAATAGAAAAAAAATCACCACCCGGAGTTTCGTGTGTGTTTTAAAGAGTTAAAAAGTGATTTCAAGTCAATTTGCTACAATTTCAGCACAAACATCTGTGGATCACAGAAATATGTATGTATAATAATAATAATAATAATCAGAAAAAGGGCTACCACATACGGGTTCCTAGCACCTAGACCAAGGGGTCCTCTGTGCCCTCCTTGAGAACAACCTGTCACCCGAAGGCGAGACGCCTCCGGGCAAGAGGTGCCATTTTAAGCAGATGAAGCTATAGGATTCTGTCGAGGCCAGACGCCACCCAGAAGGTCCACAACTTCTCCACCGGGGGAGAAATTGCTCCCAGAATTGATGGATCCAAATTTTTGGACTCAAACATTCTATATCTGACATCCTGTAGGCTTCTGCAGATGCATATGACTTGTATGGAGGTCTCATCGTCCTCCATACAGGCCCTACAAGTGGGATCAATATGTATGTATAGTATAGTATTCGGTATTTCCACTACAAGTCACAGTTAATAGTTTTGTGTAAAAAGTAAAGTAAACAGCTCACGCATTGATAATGAACTATCGAATATTTAAACTAAGTTAGTTGTTACTTTTCACATTCGATAAGATAGTTTTTGTTGGAAGGAAATTACTGAAAAGTAATTTTTATATCTCTAAAATAAAATTTTTGAAGATAAACGTATTTTTGAAACCCAATATTTTTGTGGTAGATTCTTCTGGTCTATAAGCATGTGAATACCTACAGTTCAAGCTCAGCTATTTTATACTGGACTAAACATAGTTAGTTTAGTTTTTGTTTTTTAATACCATATATATATATATATATATATATATATATATATATATATATATATATATATATATATATATATATATATATATATATATATATATATAGTTACGTTTTGTTGTGTTTTGTTGGTATTATATTTTGCTTTTGCTTTTATTGTTATTTATTTTATGTTTTTTTATTTAAGCTCATGATTTCTTTATTTATTATCATTATTTATTTTGTTTTTCACAAATTTTTATGTTAGTTTTTATTGTCACAACAACCAACAAGGAACGACGAACATTCTCATCCCCCTCCACCCTCTCACTCTGGGGTAACTATTCCACTCGGACAGTCACTCTCTAACAACGATAAACCTTTTAATTTTTTTTCTCTCGTTTGGTGGTCCGTTATGTGGACTAACAGGGAGAACGGATCGGTTAAGTATGCAGCGTAATTTTGTCTTGATGGTTGCGTAGTATGTTGTATCTTCATGAAATTTAACATATTTTATCACCATTCATATTCTGGCGCAAAAGGGATGGTTTCAACATGTGTGCTTGTCTCTGGAAAGAGGGTTACCAACTCTCCAGTTTTAGATTGGAGACTCCGGAAAAATTAAATTGTCTCCAGATTTAAAAAAATAATCTTCGGATTTTTTCATTCTTATGAAAATAAAATACTAATTCTTTATGAATAATTATTTTATTTATTATCGCGAGAAATTTATTTTTATTTATAAAGCTCTCATTATTCAAAGTTTTTACACAGAGTGAGCTACTGAGTGTTATTTTGAATGTTTACGCTTACGCTTACGTGCAAAAATAGCTAATTAGTTTGTCTGATTTATGTAAATATCCTCATCGAATGCGATTTTTTTATAGTAATTACGTTTGTCAGTAAATATTTCCGGACAAATAAGATCAATCTCCGGATTTTCTAAAATTGAGTTGGTTATCCTATCTGGAAACACAACTATCAAACGGAGTCACAGATTTGAATGAGTTCTAACTCCGAAACCACAATACTTTTTGTTTCTTTTGAAACTAAATCGATATGATTTTGTAATACAGCTTTAGATGCAGAAAATTACTATCCGATAAAATAGACTTTATAGAGAAAGTTGTGAAAACAACTCCAAAATTGTGTTGGCACTACAGCGCGCTTGGTAATGGATTTCTAGAATAATTATATAATTTGCCCATTTAGAATTAATAAAAGCTTAGTTTTTCACTACAAGTCTCAGCATATACAAGTAATACCTATATACGGATTCTCGATCTTTCACGGGGTAAGGATACATAGCCATTGACCGTCTTGTTCAATTTTATTTTCGCCAAGGATCATTGAGTTTGTGACAAATTTTTTCCTTGTGCACAATGGGTATACTATTGGTGTTTGTTCCCTAGGACTATGAAATGTGGTGGAAATAATTATAAACAGAGTAGTGAGGCTTAACTGTGATAGTTACATAGACGTTGCTAAGATTATGCTAACAAAATGTGGCTGCGTCATTTTTAGTCTTTAAAATCTCTATGCGTGAAAAATAGAAGCGTCTATAAGAGAGAGAGAGAGTGGTGAATCCTCAAATATCTCTTCGTGGACTTCTATAATTGAGACTGCTAGCTACTAATCTGTAACTCTATAAGAGAAAGTCGAGCATGTATGAACACCTGCAGCTGCTATTTATGATATACATTGTTAAATTCCTTTGAACTTAACAATGAGTCATAATTAGCAGCTGCAGGTGTTCATACATGCTCGACTGTTAGATAGAGTTACAGATAAGTAGCAGTTTCAATTATAGAGGTTCACGCACAGATATCTGAGGGTTGATAGATAGATTGATGATTGTAGAGGCTGCCCTGAACGGGCTACACTTCAACCATAAAGTCCATTGTGATGCTTAAGGATGTGAGGATGTGAGTGCGTGAGTGCTCCTCTTATCTGAGTGGAAGGAATTTATGTGACTAGGAATTGGTAGGATATGCGGCTGCAGCCGACTATGATAGGAAATATGCCGATATTCATCTGGAGTTCGTGAAGGAAACTGCAGAAAACTTCCAAGCATAGCCGATTACTTCGTCTTAGTCCATACGCCGACAGTTTAGTCAATTAACCGCCCCCTTTTTTTTATCTTAATAATTGAACAACAGTCAATGTCGGAATTCGAACCCATAACCTCCCAATTTCCAAGTAGGAGTACTGCGCGGCCATAACGCCTTACACCACTCGGTCACTTGGACTAGTTTATCTGAGGGTATATCGTTTAGTAACCTCTATGAGTAAGCGAAAAACAGATCACAGTCCCATGAGCAGTTTTTTTAAGAAACGTCAATTTATTATGGTCCATAGCTTTGATTAATACTATATCCCTTAATATAATAATGTGTTTTTTTTTTAGGTTAATTTATTATTTACTCATCATAGAATATAAAGTTAATATATCGGACCGTTGAATTTTAATGTCATAATGAATTTATTGGAAATTTATTGTTTTTTTTTTGTTTCAAGTGATACTTAATAAGAATCATTGGGCGGTATTCACTGTCAGATCTTCGTATAAATCAAATGTTTGCCGAGACAAAAAAACCAAACCGTAATATCCGAAAATAACCGAACGAAAAAAAGATTGGTACAAAATACTTGAGAAGGAAATACTCACGATAAATCACCAATTCGGGTTTTCGGTTATTTCTTCGCTTGGATACGTTATTTTTGTTTGGCAAAAGAAAAACTCTTTGAAATTTAGATACGTAGCCGATATACCTCGAAACATTACACTTTTTCAGCTTATCTTCCTTCCTATTGACATGGGGCATTTTAATTGTGCCGAATCCATTCGATTTACGAATAAATGTTTCGAAGAAAAGTTTTATAAAGTAGTTTTTTCTTTAAAATTTTTCCTATTTTCTAATTTATGTCCGGTCTTGATTGCGAGTAAACCCATTCTATCATAAGGAATATTGTGATCAATTTTCAAGCTTAAGAAAATAATGTGGGTTTCACAATTTTGAGACTATTTATTGTTTTATCACTTACATGAATATAGATGGCGTTAACTTGATTGGATAGCATTTCCCGTTTTGTCTATTGTCAATATTGTAGATAGTATTTGCTTGAGAGCGGAAGGAAATGGACAATAATTATATTACAGGACATATGTTATATAAATCATATAGTACAAGTACAGGGAATCACAAAAATGTGGGTGCCAGTTTTTCGAGTGATAATCTAGAGAGAAAATTATTTCTTTAAAATCTAATCTATAAGAAATTCAAATTGAAAGCTACGTTAATGAGAATTCAACAGCCTTTTGAACTAACTGGTTATAGTATTGATTGTTGAAAGTTACGATCTGGTTGATTTCAAATATAATAATTTTGAGACTCCTTGTACATTAATTTTACTATACCCTGTGTTTGTAGTAGCGTAATAACTAATAATTCAATCAATCACCAACAGATGATTAACCAAAGCTAATTATATATGTCCCAATGGGTCTTTATGTATATTTATATATATATATATATATATATATATATATATATATATATATATATATATATATATATATATATATATAATGTTTATATTTGCAGTACTGATTGAAATAAATATTCAAAGACGATACGGTAAACCCGTTAAAATGAAAAATTCCAAAGTATTATGTACGAATTGTTGGGCCATAGATTACACTAAGTTTAGGATTTGATCCATTGGACTTACAAAATTCTCCACTGCGCTTAATATTTATGTCGATAATTAATTTTTGGCATAGTGTAATATGTACGAATTTTGTATTTGCGAACATCTTGTCCCTTTATCCCGCCCTCACTGTAAATCATCCTCTGGGACTGATGGGTTGCAGAAAGTCTTATTCTAACAGTTTTTAGCACTAGTAGCAACACTAGGATTCCTACAGAGCCATTGAGTATTCTCAGAAGCAGTAAGAAAATGATTCCAAAGGGTGTACATTAACATAAAATCATCCAAAATCAAATTTTGAGATGGCCACCACATACCTAAGAGTGAAATCCAATAAAACATCATTGAAATGAACGCTTGTCTGACAGCTCACAGGAGCTTTAACGCAGGAATAGCTTTAGTGCAAGAATGGGAAGTAACCGCCCGAGATGTTATAGCGAAAAGACTTAAGGCAGCCCTAATAGTAAGATATCCATTGTCAGAAGTTTATTTCCTTATTAAAACCTCGAAAAAAAATGTTTTTTTTTTTTTTAAATTATTAAATCAAACAAATATTTGACATTTTCGTTAAATCACTTTATTTGACTAGTTTCGGAACACAGTACGTTCTTCAGAAATAAAGTTATAAAATTTCTGCAGTCTTTTTTTGAATAAATTTTCCTCCCGTAAATTATACGGTTTTTTGTTGTTGTAATTTTATCCCAATACCCACAAAAACATGAACAAATTTATAAAAATGTAGTTAATATGCAAAATAAAATTCAAAAGAAAATAATTACAATGAATGATTTTTCAAAATGCGCCATTTTTTTTGCTGTGCAGTATATAAGGTGGGTGTATTTGTATTTGCTCAATAATAAAATAACAATACCAACTCCACCGCGATAGAATTACCTTAAACACAAAAAAAACTTTCAACAGCTAACAGTTGAACCATTATCAACCCTTTTTAGATTGAAAACAAATTGACATAAAAATGTTCACACATATGTGCTCCAATCAAATGATAATCTTTTTTTTAGTTATTGTTGTTGATATCCTATTTGATGATCGTTAAAAAAATTGTTTAAAAAAAAAACAGTAGTTAAAAAAATAATCAATGTCTTCATCACAAAAGACTTGTGAATTATTTTGACACAATATATGACAATTATTATATTTGACAAGTGTGTTTATTTATACCATAATATGGGAGAAACAGATATCAATCAACATTGTATATTATATACAGGCTGTCAAATAGGGTGGCCAACTCTAGGAAATCTCGAAGCCGGAGGTTAGGAAAATCTCCGGTTATTGAAAATTTTTCGTTCGGAGACTATAAAATTTTTATTTTTTATTATATTAAGATACAAGTGAAATATACATAACAATTCGAAACTGTTTGCACATAAAATTTTTATTTCTTTGGCGATCTTTGTTTTGTAAATCTCCGTTTTAATTTAATATAAAATCAGATTCAATAGTATATTAAACACAAATAACCAAATAACGTGTTTTTGTCAGTACGATAATAAGTTCAAAAAGTAATTTTAATAAGAGTAAGGTTAATAAGAGTAAAATTGAATGAAATAAATTTTAACAAAAGTAATTTCAATAAAATTTATAATATTTTAATTTTAATTTATTTTAGTAAATTTTTATTTTTTTTTATTTTTGTCTATTGATCTCGACTTTCTATCTATTTCTAATTCTCAAAGAATAAATTACGATTAGCTAATTTATACTGATTATGACTACTTTGTAGTCGTAATACGTATTTATAATACAAAAAAACTGATACAGGTAAAGGGGCGAATTTGAAATTTTATTTCAAAAACCTAGAGTTCACATTAATTATCATTTGATAATCTAATATATGTATAATATTACATACAAAACTTAGATTGTTTCAATTGGTTCAATTTTTATGAACGTAAGTGTATATAGTACAGAAGTATAAAAATGATACGCATGGTTTTACGTATCTTGAGAGTTGCACTTATTTGAGGGCAACACACTGTACATGGGTTAAATATATACAAATCACCATTGAATATTTATATAAAATGGCAAAAAAAAAAAATTACAGAATATTTGATCTGATAAATATTTTATTTTTTGTGTATATTATTTTAACAATATCTATCGATAGGCAACAGATTTTATATCGCGATAAATATAATAAAAAAATACATAAAATTGTACACTCTCGACCATAAAAATTGAACCAATAAATTACATACCATTGTATTATCAGTAGCACTTAGAATGTTTCAACTGGTTCAATTTTTATGAACGGGAGTGTATATTAAAGAATGAATTCAGCCCACGCATAATTTTTATAAAATATTTTCGATAAGGGATTGAGTTGTTTGATTTGGTGTACATGAAAATTTTTATAAAACATATAGCCCTTGCCATTTTTCTATTAGGAATTAGGTCAGTCTTTACTTATTTTTAATCAGGAGGCCAGTATCTTTCCAAGAACTTCACAGTCGATTTCCGTAGATTAAAAGAGCGACAAAGAGTTGTTCTGAGGATGATCATAATGGTAGAAACGATCGTCAACGTTTTTAAATAAATAAATAATGTATTGGAAAACATAAAGAGTTATTGTAATTGCTATATTAATAAATGTAATGGCAATGAAAGTAAATTCAAAAATTGCAAGAAAATTGCATTTACGATAGCTTGGGATTGCTAAAAAATTTTTTAATATTAAAAAAAAAATTATTACTTACTTTTACATAAAAAATAATTTGCGCAATCTGTAACAAATTAAGATGAAATATTAATTAATATATTTAGATAATTAGGTAGCATATATATTATTTTAATTGTTGAATGTTTTAAAATTATCTTTTAGCACTTTTGTAAGAGAAAAATTACTATTTTTGTTTATTTGCATAGACGTCGCTGTATAAAACCCATATTCATATATTCATAAAATCAGAATTAATTTTTACATTAGTTAAATTAAAAAAATATGTACAAACATTTATAATGCAAAAATTATTCATGGCGATTATAGAGGCTGTCTCAAAATGAGATCACATTTTAATTTTTCAATAAAACACAGTTTTTATTGGATTGTATCATTGGAAACTAATGATATGAAGGTTTTAATTGATGATTAAATGTTGACATAACTTCTGAGAAATACCGGCTATATTGTGTTGACTTTCTTCTTTCAGATCCTAATTTGTTTTGTGGTCTATTAATGTGCAGACACCAGTCCAAGTAGCCGAGCGGTCTAAGGCGTTATGTCTGCGCAGTATGCCTACTTGGAAACTGGGAGGTTATGGGTTCGAATCCCGACATCAGCAGTTTGTTAATTATTAAGAAATAAAAAAAGGGGCGGTTAATTGACTAAACTGTCGGTGTATGGACAAGAACGAAGTAACCGGCTATGCTTGAGAAGGTTTTCTGCAGTTTTCTTCAGATTTCCAGATGAATATCGGCATAGTTCCTATAGTCTATACACAAAAATTCCTTCCTCTCCACACACATCCCACATCCTTAGGCATTACAATGGAGTTTTATTAATTAAATTAAATACTGATATGAAAAAATTAACTCGTCAACCAGGAATCGAACCTCGGGCCTTTGGATATCTAGTTCAGTATGCTTCCGCTACACCAAAGACGATTGTGACGTAATAGCCAACTTTTTCAAATTATTTTAATTTTTTAAATTTATTTAGACAGTATTACTTCTGTTGAAGATATTTATTTATTTAATATTTGTTTATTTGTGTATACTATCGCGTCAACATAGCGATGTTTGTCCAAATTCCTTTCGGTTACGTATAACAAACTGTAGAAGACTTTAGCGTATACTCCATCACAATGGAGCTTATGGTTGATGTGTAGCCCGTCCAGGGCAGCCTCTACAATCCATCTGCTTAATGTGCAGACAGTGATCAGAATTGGTATTGAATATGGCGAACTATGATCTTTTTAGAAGTTATCATAGCACTTATTGATTTGTATTCGGTTTCAAAAATGAATAACAATCCAGCCAACTTAAGATCATAGTCCACCATATTCTAATATTTTTTATTATCTTATCACAGTTCAATGACAACATCGTGAATGCCGAGTTTTAAATAAAGCTCAGGGAGCTTTCAGTGAAACAACCGATATAATTTATATTTTTAATATAAAATAAAAGCTTTTTTTGCTGCTAGTATTTATAATACAACTAGCAAAAACAAACAAAATTTTAATATAAAAATAATTCCATTGATTTATAACTAAGTTTCATATTTTAAAAATAATTGAACTTTTAATTTTAATAGTTATTAAAAAAATGTTGTCAAATAAATTGAATAAACACACAAAAAATCAATATATCCAATTAAAATATTGATTTAATTAATTAACAGGTAGTAGTATAGATAGATAAAATATACATATTTTTGTGTATTGTTAAATAAAAAAAAAACAAAAACAGTATGTTTAATACATTCATTTTTAAAATGTATTTAATTTATTTTAATTTTAATTTATTAGTATTAATTATTATTTAATTATACACTAAATGTATATAATTTATAATATATTATGGATGTAACAACACAATTAAACATTATTTAATAACAATTAAATTGTTTAACCATAATATAACAGCATGTTCAAGTAGATTAACATTAACATAAGAAGAAAAAAAAGCGTTACGTAGGAGCTGCGTCAACTTAGCGAATTTCCTTAGTATGTATTATAATCTCTCTCTAGTCACAATTTAAGTCTGATCAAAATGAAATGTTGTATCTGATATCATTTTAGTATTTTCAAGGCCAATTTTATTAATAAATGGCATACGTCATGGGGAAAAGGGGTCATAAAGCTAGAAGAAAACAAAAAATATAAAATATCTCTCTTAAGATTGGAATAATTGAAAAATGTATAACGAGTAAATTTATAGAAAATCCAGTTTGCTATAATTCATTACCTTTTCATTTTTTCCAAACTCTTATGTGTACAGAGATAATTAAAATTTTCAATCTTTAATTGTAAATATTTCTGTAAATATTAGTGTATTAGAAAAATGATAAGAAATAAAATTACAGCAAAACTTAGTACCTATAACTTAACTTCTGATAAATTTTTCAAAGATTATAGACGTGTCAAATTTTGTGTTTCCCCCTCCCTTTAAACCCTCTTTCCCCTCGTCCGATTTTACCCATTAACGAACTTGACTTTTTAAATACAAAAAGCGCCTCAAATACCAATTTTAATTCCAATCGGAATAAAACTGTGGCCACTGGAGAGTCCACAAACACATAAACTTATGTATACATATACATATATGTTGATATATGTATATATATATATATATATGTATAAATATATATATATATATATATATATATATATATATATATCTACATAATATCTACATATATCTACATAAAAATTTTAACGATAGTGATTTTTGACATCTAGTTGGTTGGATCGATGGACATTTGAAGAAATTTTTACGAAATTCCAACATTGGTACAAAAACAAAAGCTGCATTTTCTTTGAAGGAAAGTTGCTAAAAATGATTTAATTTATACATAGTAAAAAAAAAGAAAGATAGTAAACGTAGTTCAATCAACTAATTGGCATGTACAAATACGGCGAATCGAAGGATTCAATTTTCTGAACTATGTGGTATATTTGCTATAATTCTCTTCTTCAACAATGTACACTCTCTTCCAGAAAAAGTGATCCCGTTAGATACATTCTAAGCGTATTTATTACTAAATATTTATAAAATATTACATACAGAGAAACTTTGATTTTTCAACTGGTTCAATTTTTACGAACGGAAGTGTATGTAGTCGAAAGTAATATTCTATATTTTACGTGAGTTTGTTGATTGAACGTGATTATGACTTGAACACAAAATATACATTATTGAAATAAAAAGAAAATAAATTTCATTTGATCAATTAATCATAGTTTTATTTCATGTGATTTTGCATCCCTTTACCCGAAATAGGAATAAACTCTCTATGACTTTGGGTTTAAACTTGAATTAGTCACTGATCTCTATTTGATCCCTGAGTACAGAGTTCAATTTCAGTATTAATTACATGGCGTTCGCATACACCTCTTATTTAAAATTATATCAAAATTACTTGATATTATAATTTGATAACTATATATACCATCACAATGGAACATGTCACTGACGAGAGTTTTTGGTAAGACATTTGTTTGCATAATACTTAATCCAAAAAGATTAATTTTATTTAGTGAATACTAAACTATGTTTTATTTCAATTAATATAGAATTGTCAACTCTGGGTTGCTTCATTAAATATTTTCAGCAAAATAAACAATATTTATGTTTATGTTTAATATATGGTTACGCTTGAATGTTACATGCTAACGATATGAAACGTGTATGTAACGTTCGGACGTGGTATCTATATGTAAACATCAAATATACAATTGAATGTCCGATGTCTGTGATATTCAAAAATACCAATAAAAATAAAGTTAAATGAAAGGAGAGAGTTCTTTATGAACGCAGATTTGGAACAAAGGAGTTTTTGACGTATTCTTTGACACTATATCGTACATCAAAGCTAGAACCATAAAGCCGTTAAACTTAACTAAATATTTTAATATAATTTTTTAACTGTAGTTACAAGCAAAGAAGAATTATGCAACTAAATTTCGAAAACAACTACGTATTCAGTATTAAGGGTGTTAGCAATTACATCCGTTGCAAAGTGTAATACATCCGTAATAGAGAAGAAACTAAATATATCTTGAACTATTAAATGAAACAAATCTTTGAGGTCTTTGTAAGAATACAGTTTCTTCATCAGAAAATATATGATAATGTCAAAAATATATAAATTTAAACAAAAAGGTAAACATATTTAGGTATTTAAATAAACTGCATAGTAAAACATTGTATGAATGAAAATAAGGAATGATTGGTAAAACCTAAAAAATTAAATCTAAAAAACCTAAAAAAATTTCAAATTCGTTCCAATACCTAGATCAGTTTTAGTATTATCAATACGTATTTCGACTACAAAGTAATCATCATCAATATAAATTAGCTAGTCGTAATTTACTCGTTGACAATTAGAAATCGATAAAAAATAGAGATCAATAGACAAAGAATAGCAACGAACAACATATCCTGAGATAATATTAGAGTAATTATAATAAGAGTGATATTAACAAGAGTAAATCGAATGATAAATGCAATTTTAACAAGAGTAATTTCAATAACATTTAATATATCTTAATTTATTATGTTTAATTTTTTATTTATTTCATTTTTGTCTATTTATCTCTATTTTCTATCTATTTCTAATTGTCAAAGAGTAAATTATGACTAGCTAATTTATACTGATGATGATTACTTTGAAGTCGAAATACGTATTTATAATACAAAAACCTGATCTACGTAGGCGAATTTGAAATTTTATTTAAAAAACCTAGAGTTTTCATTAATTATCATTTGATAATCTAATATCTAAAAAAATATGTCAATGTCAAGTAACGATCGATTCAATACACAAACTATTTTTTTAATGAAAGGTGTACACGGACAAGTCCATAAAAAATTAATACGTGTAGAACTAAATTGTTGATGTTTCAACGAGTTTCACATGCTGGTATGTAATATTGTAACGGATGTTACATATAAATATATAACCAAATAATAAATAAATAATCTCATATATTTTACTTTGATGAATGTATTTTAATAAACTAATATTAAAACAGTAGTGCTATTAATTTAATTAAATTATTTTTGGTTCTAAACATATTATATTATCATACATATTATATATGTATGATGATAATATCAGAGGTTGGATTATTATGCATTTGTATGTTTTGGTGATAAAGTTAAGGACGTTCATGCATGACGCTTTATAATATATACACGATTTTTTGAATTCAATAGCTCAATTAGGTAGTTACGCTCTCTCAAAAATTTAAAACCTGTCGTAGATCATTACAAAGAGTAATTATCGATTAAAAATCAAACTTTTAACACAGCCTCTTATGAATAACAGAATTGTTTTGTACTTAAAATATTATAATAACTATATTATTAAAGTAGCCACCATAATAAATAATGTTTATAAATATTCATTGAAATATACAGTTTATATATTTGCATTAAAAAAATGGTGTTGATGAACGTTTGAATTAATTATTAAATAAAATTAAAACTGTTTTGTTAGGTTTGATTTTGACACCATATTTTAAAAACTGGCGACAGCGTACAGTAAAAAAATATACACATATACAATGTGAACGTCATAACAAAGCATATTTTATTGTCAGATCTGTCAAATCAAGCCAAATCAATTTCTAGTTTACATTTACTGATATTTTACAAGAAATACTTTTAAAATATTTAGGACACAAATAAAAAAGGTTATAAATCGTTATAAGATTATTGATATAAGATTATTGATATGATTCTAGCGAAGCACATGAACTTCCTTAAGTGACTCGCTATGAGTAGGACAAATTTATTTGAGATTTTCGTAACAATATTTTTATTCTGAATATAGTTTCGTAATCACAGTTGCTTCTTCAGAAAGTATCATAATTATAAATGCATTATTATATATTTTTAGAAGAAGCAAACTGTGTTTGCGAAACTATAGTCAAAATAAAAGTATTGTTACGATTGCGTATCTCAAATATTTGATTTATTTAATAATCATAATGGATTTTCGACAATGAACGACCCATAAAAACAATTAGAACATATTTTTTCTACTCTTGTGAGTTAATATAAATAAAAATAGTTTCGTACGAATGTACTAATGTTCGTTAAAAAATTCAGATCTTGTGTCAATTTGTTATCGTTCAAATTAATCTCTGAAGGATGTACGTGGACAAAAATTTGATCACTTTTAAGGATCACGTGGTTGCACATAATTTGTATAATGTGAGGCTTGATCTGGCTTTGACCTCAATCTGAGGCTTTGATCAGACTGAAATAAAACTGTAGGAAATATTTATAAGAAAAGCTGGCTTTTACTGATTTCTTTGCCCTTAAAATGAGTAAATATTGTAAATAAGTGTACGATACGACATATTTTTTTAGTATACTTCCATTTTAAAATGTGTACTGCCGATATTCCCAAGCTCTAGTTATTTAATAGCATACATTATATTTGTAAATGTCAACATATCACAAATTAATTGTAACTCTATGAAAAATCAACGGTATAGTCACGTTCTATTCTTTGTGTCTAATTTATACGGTTTTTGAGAAAATGTTTCGATAAAAAGTTGGTTAGATTAAAATATTTATATTGAATAACTTTTATTTGCAGTACCAATTTTTTCCAAAACCGAATGAATTAGGCACAAATCAATTATAATATTTTGAAAATGGTTGCTACCTTTGAGACAATGTGAAATCTCTGTAGAAATCTTTCGAATTTTTTTCAATACCCAATTTTTTTTGCATAGAATCATGTTTTTTATTTTTTAATAAAAGAACGTATTTTTTTATTTATTTTTTTTTCGATTCTTTATTATTTTTATTTCTTATTATTATTAGAAATTTTTGGATCAATCATATATTTAATGTCATTCTTGAACAAACAATAATTTTAATCATTAAAACCACAACATCATTATTTTATTTTATGAACGGAAACTTTATTAATATTGTTTTTCAAATTATGATTATTGATATAACGGGTGTCCCAAAAAAAATGTACGCCCAATTTATTTTCGCATAATTTATTGTTTACAGTTATTTTTTAGATTTATAAGAAAAAAGTTACTTGGACACAGACTAATCTTCCAGTATCAAAAAATTAACTCCAAAATGTGATAGAAATATAAAAAAAAAATCAAGCGTGAGTTTTTGGTAAATCTTTAAATGAAATATTCGATTAATCGTTACAATTACATCTTTCGAACTTCTTCAAATCGCTACATTGAATTACAACATTACATTAATATGCAATGACTACATAAATCACAGTGTGGTATAGTTCCATGTTCTCAAAAATCTCAAAAATGGATTCGGGACAAATCGATTGACAAATATGAGAAAGATACGACAGTAGTGGAGCCGATAGTATGTTTAAGCATGAGACAGACAGCGTCACACTTGTGGTTATATACTTAATAAATGAGTTTATAGATGTAAGTCGTGAATATCGGTAAAATTTAATTAGTAAATGAAACAAATATTTGATATTTTCCTAACAATATATTAATTTTGACCATAGTTTCCGAAACACAGTTCTTTCTTCAGAAAAATATATAATAACTGATTATATATCTTCTGACGTAGGAACTGTGAATATTGTAACGAAAATCTCGAATATTTGTTTATTTAATAAATATATTGAATTTTTCTCAAGTAACGACCCATTCAACACACAAGAGAAAAGCTTAATTTAAATAAAACATTGTATATAATAAAAATTTTATGATATTAATGCATATTATATTTCCAATTATAATATTTTTCGTTGATTTTTATTATTAACTTACTTGCGTTTTTATACCTTTGATGCTAGTCATTAAAGCGACGTTTTATTGTTCTATACTTCCAATAATATTTCTGCCATCGAAAATTCTTGATTAGCACAATTTATACGACAGAAAAAGGAATAATATAAATATTTTTTAATACTATTTTTGGCATATTTCACTAAATTTTTAGAGTTCCTTACATTAATTTTAGGTTCAGTTTTCTATTCTATGAAAAAATAGGACTTTATGTTACAAATAAAAATTTGGACTCTGGAAAATGTGATTATATTCAAGCCCATTCTGATGGTGTTATGCAAAAAGAGTTCAACCCACAAAATATGTAATTGGTAATCCCAATTAAATTAGAGGTATCCCACCCAAGTGGGAGAAAACGTTATTCCCTACAATGTGTAAAAATAATTCAAGCCCAATCAGCTGTTCAAAACCGAATAAAATGGAAATTCTAAAGTAGTATTACATTTATCAGCTATCATATTACTGATTTTGGAGCTATTTAATATTATATCGTTCAATAAAACGGTAAATTAATCATTAATGTTTAATTCAATGAATTATTGGTCAGATTAGTTAATTAAATTACCTACAACACGTTTGGTTTGTATATTGACTATTTATTGCTGATATAAGCTTTAAATTAAATAACCTCAAAATGGTTAGATAAATAAAATTGAGACTACATAAGTAGAATATACAGTGGTTTCGTAAAACATTGAAAATGTTACTTTGATTAATTTGAACAATATTAAACATTTTGAAATCCTCAAACCTGATTGCCAAGATGTACCAAGACTTATTTTAGCATCACTGACTCTCAAAGAAGTTCCTATGAACATGTAATTTATACTCAAAATGCAATTAAAAGATTGTTGTAACTCGATTGCGATTGGATGTGAAATATTAGAATAAATGAGGGCCAGTACAATAACGTATGCTTAGGTGCATGGCCAAGGTAAAAATGGCCCAATAGCTTTGGATAAATGTTGATCATTAGAAGTTATCGTTTATTCGAAACATTTTCCCAAATACCGAATGAATAAGATATAGAAACTAACCAGTCTAGAACTAATACATTTTAACATTACTCTTTTAAACAGGATAGTTTACGAACTCTCCGTACAGGTATCGAGTCAACGTGTTTAAATTAGGTAGATAATTGTATATAAATATTTACATAAAATCATTGAACATCTATATACACCGAACCCTATATGTAAATCAATTAAAGATTTCACTTTGATCCTGAGAAAATGTGCATTGACGTACAAAACTTCATCACACATTTATCTTTGAAATCTCCCACACACGCAAACACTCACAGAACAATAGAAAAACTACCAAAAAATTAAAAACTTTTTACAATAACCAACTGCATTAAAAAAATGCGCTAAATTTCAAAAAAAAAAATTTTTAAGGCAATAAGTTCATGACTACAAGAATAGGGAATATGCATGAAAATTTTTTTTCACATATATTTTCAGAATATGAAAATACTGTAATCATATTTAAAAACGAAATTAAAATCCGACAAATATCAAGGAAGCTATAAGCTTTTAAAGATTGTCTCTTTCTTGCAAAAATACTAAAAACGGAGTTTTACGTGTATTTTAAATGGTGAAAGTGTAATATGACGTCACATAACATATCAAGAGGGCTATCACCCTCTTTGTCTAATCGGGAATTTCAATCATTCATATCTCGTCTATTTTTAAAGTTATTTAAAAAGTAATTTTACCTTGATATTTGTCAAGTAAACATGTTTCAATTCAAGTGAAAAAAAAATTTTCATGCATATTTCCTATTAGGTTTCATTTTCTGCAGAGAATGCAATTTAATTCCAATTTAAATGCCAATGTTAATCAACTTTAATAGTCACATTCGAGATATTGTTTAGTACAAAAGTTGTTCTTATTTTTAGTATTTTACCAAATTATACCAAATTAATTAATAGTATATATTATTGTAATAGTATATATTAATAGTATATATTATTACTTATTATTTATCTATTTGATTTGACTTTAAATGAATAAACGAGTTGTTACCATGTTTAAACAATATAAAAACGAATATTTTTGTTTTCAAACAAAGCGATATATAATTAAGTAACACAGTGCGGTCAGTATATATATATATATACATATATATATATATATATATATATATATATATATATATATATATATATATATATATATATATATATATATATATATACTACATCGTTACAATATACAGTGAATAGTATTGATAAAGTGCAAATACATACTTTTCGCGTATAATTATTATTAAATACTATATACACTTTATATAATGATGAAAATTAGTTAATTGAATTACTTAAATTAACAATGTGCAGTATGTATTTTTCCAGCAGGAAGTGGTCCTTCTAGTTTTACTAAGCGCTATTATTTTCAACGGACTGGTGAGTTTATGTTCGGTTCAACCCGTTTGTATTTACATAAATTTACGACTTCCAATTCACAAATATGGTTCAAAAATCAAAGACATTTGCTCCTTTTTATCAAGATGTTTGAAAATGGAACTCCTATTCTGGAATTGATAATTCAGACAAAAATGTTTTTCAATATGGTATTAAGAGCCTTCCTTAAATGTTTTGAAATCGGTTAAAAAATCCGAAGCACTCGTGTACAGTTTATTTGTGAAAATTTTTATAATTTATCATTTACTATACAATACAAACACAAAATAGATAAAAAAAACGTTAAGAGAAAACTGAAAAAAGCATTTATCATTACTCTGGCTGGGGCGAGAGGGTGGTACTCTGTTTGTCTGTCCGCATCGTTGCTGCCGCGCGCGATGCATAAAACATAGAATAAAATCACTACACAATTTTTTACCGCATATTTATTTGAAAAAAATCTCTTCGTTTTTTTCTCTCTCCGTTCAGGGAAAATGGGGTTGATCATTTGTCATAACATATATATTTATATATTTGGTGAAAAATTATATATGTCATTGCGAAAAAAAATAAATAAAAATAATACACATATTCGTAGAAAAGTATTTTTTTGCCGAAAAAAACTACAAAAAAAAAAAATTGTATTTTGTTTTGTTTAAATTTCATAGTTGGGGTATATCGTGTGTAGTAGGTTACGTCCCCATTCCATGGGGCTGGAGCATTTTTGTTTTGTATCAAAAATCATATTTTAATACCGAACAAAATAGACAATGGTTTGGTTTGGTTTGGGTGTGTGTTTTTGTGGTGAAGAATAGAAAAACTAACTTTTTTTTTTGGAAATTAAACATAAATTATTATGAAATACTTTATGAGGGGGAAAGAAATTTTCACAGTTCGATAAACACAGTGGCATAGTTTGGCTTTTTTTGTTGTGAAGTTGGCAACACACAATACAGTTGAACTAGAAACATATTGACCTGGTGGTAATTACAATTTTTCTATTAATGAAAAAAAAATGGTAAAAATGTCTTATTCTATTTTAGCGGGGTCGAATTTAAAGGGGAGTTTGTTGATTTACTGGTTTACAGTCCAAGTTTCAATGGATGAGTTAATCGGTATCATTTACTTGTGCCATGTATTTGTGAGCAGGTTGCCTAAACTCATTTGTTGTGAGCAGGATGACTCCGGAACAAAAAACGTTAAAAATTCAAGGCTTTTTAGCGAATTTCAGATATTGGTGTTCTATCGATGACAAAATTAACGAATTTTTTAGACTTCTGCATCTATAAACAAACATTGCGTCATAAAAAAAATTGTGCAAAACTGGTCTTGCGTCATAATAAAAATTGGGCAAACTTTCTCAAAAATAAATCAAAGACATTTTGTTCGGTGAATTTTGGTATTTGAAATGTATATTTCGATATATTAACTCTGTAATTAATGTCTTTGTCTAGAATGAAAGTATCGTTTCCGATTGACAACTATGACCAAAAGATTTTCATTAACAATGAAAACTGAAGTATAAAATTTCTACAAACTCTCCAGAAGTCTTGTTCACAAAAAAGGAAACAATGGAATATTTAAATAATTTTTATGTCATGTAAGAATTTATAAATCAAAGAAAATAATATCCGATATAAAACGACTTCCTGTCGCATACTCTAAAAAGAAATTATATTTGAATATAATCTTTATTAAATATCTCGAAAAAATTATGTAATACTTAAGATAATATTCATGTAGACATTGAAACAAAAGAGAAAAAAGGGATGAGTATTGAATCTTAAAAATTTAAATCAAGGATAACTTGATATTGCCTGTCATTATACTTTTATACCAATTTTTGAGTCATTAAACGCTAATTTTAAGCAGATTGATGACGAAAAGATCTTTGATATAATATAAATCTCTGATAATATAAATTAAAATTAAAAATTGTAATGAAAAATATGAGTTATCAGTTTTTCTTCTTCTAGTTTTTAAGGAAATAAAATTATCCAAGTTTTTTTCCAACCCATATAAGAAACTTTAGCTTTAAACTTACGTCTCAATTACTACAAAAATATGATATTTGAATATTATTTTGCAAATTTCCTCTAAAAAGAAATAGAGCTATTGGTATTGGTATGGGTATCGATGGCAATATTTCGCAAACATGTCTTCAAATGTCCATCGTATTATCTAGTAGATATCTACATATATGAATTAATTAATTATACATATGCTGGATTAAAATCATCAGTTTAAAATTGGCATTGTTTGATTATCATGAGTTCTAAATTACTATTGTTCGAGTATCAAAGTTATAGATGAAACAATTGTTGGATTAACAGTCAGTTTAAAAGTAAAATTTGTTCAAGTAAAGTCAGTTGTACATTGTCATATAAAAATGAGATAGAGACTCAATTTAAATTGTGGAAATGAACAAAAAAATTAGATTCAAATTCTTTTTTTTTAAATCAAATAAATTAAGGTTTGAATAGCATAAAGATTTTGTTTTATTTAATTTTTTTCTAAAGTGCGTGTTGTTCAATTGACATAGATTTCGTAAACTTACTAATTTACTTTCGTACTAATATTTGTGTTTTGTGTGTGTCGAGTATCGGAAAAAAAGCTAAAATGTCCGGTGTTTCCCGGGCTTTAAAAGATTCTTATAGAGAGTGCGTTTTTGTTTATTGCTTGTATTGGCCAATCTGGATTCGAAACTTTTGATTCCAAAACATTTATAGGTAGCCATACTTTTTGAAAATCATAACTCGAATCAAATTTTCAAGTAGATTTTCATAGTTTATGAATGACAATGGTCTGAAAATATGATTTTGAGACAAAAATTATTTATCGATTTTTTCAATTTTATTAAAGGCCACCAGAAAAATTCTCCGTGTAAAAAACATTACTTGAAATTATAATTTACTTATAAGATTTATTTTTATATGTCAATAAATGGTTTTATTTTTCTTGCAAATAAAAAGAAAATTATGAAAATTTTTCATTTATTCATAATATATAATACGAGAAGAATAATATTGAAGAATATATTAAACAGAAAAACTTTATCTCTAATAAGATGTATGTCAATATTTATAAAACAAAATAAAGTATTTTCTGCTATTTTACTTTTCAACAAGTCACTGCAAGTTTTTTTCTTCGGTTATATAATATTTTTCACTTCCATATCAGCTTGATATTGAGAGGAACTGTTTTTTTGATGTTGAAAATTGATATTGAGTTTTAACCAGATTTTTATATTTTGGAGTCAAATATATCATTTATGTGGATCTGGGACACGATACCGCAAAAGCAAAAACTTTAAGTTTTTACCATAAAAAAATGCAAAAATAGTCGTTGGTCGGCTATCAAATAATGCAAAAATACATTTGGAGTTTAATCCACTGTTTTTTGAAAAATTTCCCAGAATTTTTTTTATTGATTTTGGGCCTCACATCTATGATTAGGGATTCTGGTTAGGATATTCCACCTGGAATATTTTAAGATTTTATGCACTTAGAATTACCGTATAGTTAAAATCTACATAAATTTATACGTAATGAGTATTAGTTATTCCAATTGGGTGAGGACTTTTTTTCATCAAAAACGTGTGCATGCATTCAATTAATTTAATAAATAGTGCCCCAAATAATCCCGATTACAATTTCAGTCAATATCTTAACAACCTATCATCGAATCAATACGATTCTCGTGTTGTTGAGACCAAGATAACCCCACACAGGTCATTTCCTTTCAAATAAAATAAATTTTTTTTGACACCCCTTAAAAAATACCGAAAAAAATAATTTTTATGAAATAAACTAGCGTTGCCCGGGCTTCAAAAAATTCTCATAGAAAACTTATGTCAAATAATAATTTTTTTCTAAATTCTAACATTTTAAAACGTTAGTTTTTTATATTTTAAATTTATTGACAAATAATTTATTTCCAAAATTTTGTCAATGCAGTTATTTCTATGGAAACTGTAAACTATATTAAAGATCTAGCCGAAAGAAAACGGCTATAATTTTGGATCAGTTGGAAGTTTTGGACTTCCGAAAGATGAGAGAAGAATTGTAGATGGTTGTTTTTCGGGAATCGTAACAAAAAGTAGCCAAGTGTCTTATTTTATCATTATTTCGCTTATCCTATAGTTTTCCTCAAACAATTCGGCCAAACATACACACATACAGGTCACATGTTTTCCTATTATATATACGGAGTTATGACCCAAAAAATCTAGCTAATTCCACGATCAGATGGATAGTTATCAAGATTTCACCTTCTCGTGTACAATTCCTGACGAATTCTAGAAGTTGGTATAACAGATTTTGTCGAGTACTATAATTGGAATTGAATTTTTCGCGATTAATTTAAGATAACTTAAAGATTTACACCAAATTTTGAATCTTTTTTTTTTTGTTGTTGAGAAGGGATCAAAATTACAATTGTTTCGCCCAAGATTTTAAACCATAAAACGCTCCTAAAATCGTCAATCGAGTGATACTAGCCTTTCAATATTCATGTCTTGTATTGTAGTTTCTACATAGAGGTCTTGTGGCATTCATAACACATTTTTTAAATATTTTAATTAAATTTTGAACATAGAATATTATTATTTCACAAATTTATAATTATTTTTTGACATAGTAACCTAATTGTATACAAAAATGTTAATTGACATTTTAACCTAATTAACAAAATTATTTTAACTTTCTGTTTCTGATGTAATACCAAAAAATATGGTAAGTGATTTTTTTTGATCCTTTTGATGTCGAAATCTCAATCCACTTTATTTTAAGTGTAATATGAAGTAGATTTTTTTCGTATAGTTTGTTCCCTAAGTAGAATTATAAAATACGAGCGAATTTATGTTAAAAAATATATATTTTTTAACCTACTTCATGATGTAAAAAGTTAAAAGATATTTTTGTGTTTACATCATAAAAACATTCAAAGTCAATTTACTTTCAATTCGATAAAAACGTAATTCCTGAAACAAATCACGTATTTTCGGCTTCACAGTGAATACAACTACTTGAAATATTTATCGTACCCACCGCTTCCACTACTTCAAATATTTATCGACACTTCCACCAAATTTCATTTACAGCAAACATTTACGAATTCTATCTCTCGTAGCGAGATAAAATATGTCTCCGTTTTTAAGTCTAATCAAAAGATTTGAAACAAAAAAAGGTTTCAATCGGTTTTCATCAAAATCGGTCCAGTAGTTTTTCCGTGATAGTCGAACAAAGAAAGAAAGAGACATTTACAATTTTTTAATAGTAGAGAAGAGGGTATTTCCCAGGGTATATTAACTTTAATCCCGAAATGGTTGAAAATATTGTTCGTAAATAATTTAATTATTCCATTTCCGCATATCTGCCATCCACAATTCCGTCAACACGATAACTCCAAAACGAGATATAACGAGCTGAAATTCGGAACGTGCAACTTTCTACCAGGGTGGGGGGGGGATTAATATCCATCTTTGAAACCGTAAGAGATAGAACAAAAACTTAAGGACAAAAAATTTTCCTTTTTGGAATATAAATAACTTTTATTTGAAACTTTTCTCCTTAAACTCGATATATACCATGTATTTAAGCTATTAACTCAGTTAGTTGTTATATTCACTTATTTTTTTAATAAAAATTTAAGATGGTCCTGAGTCTCAAGTATGTAAAGTTTAAACAAGATTTCCTATTTAGTACGTTACCAAATTTTATAGAACAGCTTCATTCTATTTTACAAGAAAGACGAAAAAAATAAAAGTAATTTAACAAAAAGTTTTTCGTCGTTTTTTTTTTTTTTATATAAAGTTAAATATTTTCATTAGGTAAATTAATATTTAATGGTCTATAAAAACGATCAACCGAATTTCTTTCTTTCATTTATTTCAATCATTTTAAATATCTCTCTTGTAACCGTAGATAGATACAAAAATAATATTAGGTGGATTGGTGGTACCATCGACCAAAAATATACTCTCTTTTTTTTATTGTTCCTTTTACGTTAAGTTATTCGAGCGAGTATTTAATCATCACAAATTATCATATATAAATTATTCAATATTTTAAATAATTTTATTATTTATTTAAAATAAAAAGAATGAACAAAAAATATCTTTCATACCAATCGACGAATTTTAGACAAAAAAAAATATCGAAATTATTTATTATATTTAAAATTAATCAATTTTCAGATATTTGTTTTAGTAAAAAACTTTATTTATATTAAAAATTAATAAATATTTTTAAATAAAAATAAAAATTTTTATACCCGAATCGTAAAAAATGCGTCAGAATTTTTTTTTCGTATAATAAAAGCTTTTTGATTGGCTGCCTTGCACGTTTGAACGAACATATGAAGTTAAAACGGCAAATAGCTTTTAACAATATTCAATAGAAAATAGACCAACTGAAATAAAAAGGTTAGAAAAAAGCACAGATTTTCACAAATTCGTAATAAAAACTCCAGAAGATGCCCAGAATAATGAAAGTTATAACAAATAAGAAGGAGTAACCCTAGAGGGTAAATAGAGCGCGCCAAAGTTGCGTCCAAAAAATCCATATCTGGTAAACGAGGGTGATTTTTGAAGTTATTAACATAATTGAAGGTATCATTCTTTGACATCAAATGCTTCAGCAATGCAAGAGATCGTGGGTTCGATTCCCATCCTAGAGGTGAATTATTTTTCAATTCAAGCATTGGATGTCAAAGAATGTTCTCTATGTTCAGACATATTACTTAAATGTCAAATTAAGTAAACGCTAGTCACTTCCGTTGGTATGATATAACTCAATTGAACATTGAATATTGCTTTAATGGATACTTGGATTAACATAACTAAAATCTTAAACACTATTCGATTGAAACCAGTCGCAATATTTTTACAAAAAATTTTTTTAAATGCTGTTGGATCTAAACAAAGGTTGAGATTAATACTATGGGCCACAAAAGTATCGCTCATTTCTCAAAGTTATAATTGATATATGATTTATTCATTCGATTTTGAAAAGTGAGCGCTATTTTTATGGCCCATAGTACCATTTACCAATCCTATTGGGATGATATAGAAAAATCGACCTTAGAAAAAATTATGTTTTTGTTTTTTATCCCATTATTCTTTACCCAATTTTTTATTCTTTACCCAAAAATTTTTTACCCAGAAACAGATTTATCCGGAAAATTTTTAATTGTCACCAATTCCCATC
The DNA here is from genome assembly GCA_963920215.1 of Nineta flava. Taxonomy (NCBI): domain Eukaryota; kingdom Metazoa; phylum Arthropoda; class Insecta; order Neuroptera; family Chrysopidae; genus Nineta; species Nineta flava. Next base: position 127,201,766 of record OY986041.1, read on the forward strand.
TTATGTTTGGCAGAATTTCGTTTAAACCTCAAATTTGCTAGGTACACTCCCATTCATAAAAATTAAACTGTTAAGCCACATTGTAAGCGTATGTATTACTAAATATGTGTATAATATTATACACAATAACACTTAGAATGGTCAAATTGATTCAAATTTTATGAACGCAATGTATATAAAACAATTCAGAAATTAAAAAACAAAAATTATACTCCACTGATCAGGCAGATAAAACTATATATAAAAAAATTTCATCCGAAACTTAGAAACTAGGTAAAAAATGGAATCAAAACAATCAAACAATTAAACCCTTATAATTTATATGAATAATTCAATATTAAAAATGGAAATTAAAACAAAAAAAAAAACCATATGTGAACCATGTAATTAAAATAAATGACATACGCATGATAATAAAAGAAGAAAAAAAGTATAATGAAAATTATTATTAATTGTTATAAAATACTCAGACTGTTGTCTCCGTCGAAAACAATAAAATGCCATTTTTATATTCACAATTCGATATAAAAAAATTTTCACAATGTTTTCTATTTTATTCTCCTCTTAGTTTAATTTCAAAATAAATATATATTCATTGATTTATGAGCTCGAATAATAAAAATGATAATATTCGTAATGAAGAAATAAACGGAATATTTTATGATAAATAATTATTGTTTTAGGACATGCAATATGCCCAACATATTTTTCGTATTTAAGAATATATTAAGTATATTCAACAGTATATTAAACGCTATACAATTCTTATCAGCTTAAATCATTTTACTTTGAAATTAAAATTTAAAAAAAAAAAGTGAAAAAATTCTTTTACTCGCATTTAAAACTAAATTTCAAAATTAAATTTGTTTAAAATTAAATTTCAAAAACAATTTTATCCTCATTACAAATAAAAAAAAAAATTGTTATAAAAATTAAATCAAAACATAATTAGTGTAAATAATTTCAAATACTAAGCCTTCCTCATCAGCGACAAATAATATTAATTGGCTTCGGAACTAACACTAACAATGGATTTTATAAAGTAATTAATGACTATCTTATTTTTCTTATGAACTATTTCTAATTTGGGCATGCAAAGATTTCAAAGGATATATTGGAATATGCCTTTGAAGAATATTTTTGTACGATAATAGGAAGACTCATTTTAGAAATTAATAATTTACATATTAAAAATTATTTTGGATACACAATGGCCAATATACATGGTTTATTCAAAAAACCTGTCCAAACATATTTCAAAGCCTATAGTATCCTCATCAGTTAGCAAAATGCTATGAAATTAAATAGTAAATAAATTTTGAAACTAAAATTATAAATTTATGATTTTGAAAATTAAAAAAAAAACACTTAATTATATTTTAAAACTTTTTTAAAATTATCTAATGATCAATATGTTATTTTACTTGGCGCTAGAAGGATTAAGAAAGGTATGAATATAAAAAAAAGATAAAAGACTCATTAAAATGTATTTCAAAGCCACGTATTATCCTCATCCGTTAATATAATAATAAATATTTAAACTAAATTTATTTAAGTAGAAACAATTATATTATATATTTTATATATATAATATATAGTATAGTATTATATATAGTATATATTTTTACTAAATTATATAAAATATATCAATATTGTGAAAAATATAAAATAAAGATTAAGAAAGTAAAATTTATATTGTAAAACTAGATTTATATTTTAATATTACATTTCCCAAATAATACTTTCGAAAATAGCTTTAAATAAAATATTATTTTCAAAATTAAATCGAAACAAATGGTGAAACACTTTCAAAATTTCAAAAACAAAAACTTTCTGCTTTAGGCTAAAACACTATTTATTTAAAAAAAAATACAAAATTGTATATAAATTAGAAAAACACATTTAGAAAGCGAAATCAAACATGTTGAAAATGAGATATCTCTAATCAACTTAAAATTTGTTCGTTGAATTATAAATTAATTGTATTTAAATAAATTATTACGTAAATTAATAAATTTATATTAATAATAAATTTCATAGAAAATAATTTTTTCATCTGTTTAAATACTGTATCAAATTATAAAAATGGTCATTTTTTTAATATAAAAAAAGACTTTGAAATGACATTTCAGTAACAATACTTCCCTCATCAGCTAATAATTAAATTAATATTTAAACTCATGACAAAATTATTTTCAATAATCCACACAAAATATAGAAGAAAAGTAATGTTAGTAAATACCTGGAAAAATTATTAAAAATTTCCACTAAAATTTAAATATAATAGCAGATAGGCTTTTTAGTTAATGTGCGAAAAAAACACTCCGATAAAAAATATACCAAAAAAAAAAAACAACGAAAAAATAATTAACTCATTGTTCACTTTTTTTTTTGCAGAAAATTCACAGTTTTTATTCTATCAAATATTTCCGGTTACATGAAGCGAAAAATAAAAAAAAGAAGGAAAATTCAAATATTGTTTCATATATGTAGTAAGTAGCATGTATGATGTAGCAATGTTTGTTATTTGTATATAAAATCAACAAACCTGCAAACCTATTTTCATGTTCCCGATTTTAATGTGAAAATGTGTGTGCACAATACGAACGGCGGTCACATACTGAAGTGTGACACTGAACGATACCGATGTTATACGATGGAGTCACTAGCCCACGGCTCCATTTACATGTGTGCGCAACACAATATCGGTTCATGTATATAGAAGATACTAGTCCTATATACATGGTCTGTATATAAGTATTTATATATATCTGTATATATATATATACCCAATACAAACCCAATATTGGGTATGTAGGTGCTTGTGTAACGAATGCGATAGTTACCGTTCACACATACAACATTGTCCTGCCGTTCGACCGTTCAAAGAACTGTTATTCCTTTCCTCTATCATAAGAGAGATGCGTTGAATAGTTGAAGAAACTAGATTTTTGTTTCGATTATTTAACCAGAAAATGATTGATGTGCGATGAATTTAAAAAATATATTGGACAAAAGTAACTGATGAAAAAGAACTAGTAAAAATAATTACTACAAACATATATTTTCATAACATTGTGTGATATCAAATGCTTGATATGAAAAATCATACACATCTAGGGATGAAGATCGAATCCACGACCTCTGGTATTCTAGACCAATGCTCTATCAACTGAGCTACCGTAGATGTTATGGTAGTGCTATGCATATGATCTTTCACTATCATTTTTGATTCCATTGTATTATTAATTTTGTTTATTTACTATTCACATATTTTTAAATCATATGCATATCACTACCATAACATCTCAGGTAGCTCATTTGGTAGAGCATTGTTCTAGAATGTCAGAGGTCGTGGCTTCGATCCCCATCCTAGATGCATATGATTTTTCATGTCAAGCGATGTCAAAAAATGGTATCAATGTTCAGACATATGACTTAAAGTTAACGCTAGTCGCTTCCATTGGTATAATATAACCGAAAGGCAACCATACTAACAATAGAAATAAATAGACGCTAGTTTACAAAAAAACAATTTAAAAGTATATTTTCATATCAATATTTAAATAAAAATTCAATGAGATGTTTGTCTATAAAGTAAACGCTAGTTCTTTCCTACTATGTCTTAAGTATCCTTAATGGAATTTGACATAAGTATTGTATTGTGAGACTTAAGTATACACAAATAATAATATGTGAAAGTAACTGTACTTTGTCTTTTCAAAGTAATTGAAAATTGAATTTTTTTAAAAATTGTTTCAATTTTGAATTCAACTCGAGTTAGGTAATTAAATTTCAAATTTTGCCTCAATTCCAAGAACAATTATTTGTGTTTTATAAATACGTATTTCGACTACGTAACTATCTCTGAAAACCGGTACAAAACTCCACAGAATTAAATGCAAACAAAAATATCTACATACACAAATTAAGAAAACAAATAATGAATTAGGCAATGGCCATAAATTAAACCATATTCAAAATTGAATACCTGAATATCAAGGTTAGCTTCGATCAACACCCTCACCTTATTGACAATAACAACACCGCATGGTTAAAAAAAGGATACCGCCAATAAATGGGTTAGGTTAATCACACACTTAATCCCTTAATTGGTCAGCCAACTCCTCTGACCTACTACCTCAGTTAGATCATATAAAATTAGCAACGAGCAACATACCTCTGACTCCATATACCAGAGATAGTTACGATTAGCTAATTTATACTGATGATGACTACCTTGCAGTCGAAATACGTATTTATAAAATACAAACAATTGTTCTAGAAATTGTGGCAAAATATGAAATTTAATGTCAAAAAACCTAGAGTTCTCTTTGATTATTTTAATAAGATTTATAGTTAAAAATAAATTATTAATTTGAAAGATGTTGAGGAATAAAGCCGATTTCTTTATAACCTTCAAAAAGAATGAAAATCGATGGCTAAAAAAAACACTTCGTTAAATGTGAGGCAGTTTGCTTTTAATTTAAAGAATAAAAAACATATTTGGGGCAAAATATGGAATTTAATGTCAAAAACATAGAGTTCTCTTTGATTATTTTAATAATCTTTATAGTTAAAAATAAATTATTAATTTGAAAGATGTTGAGGAATAAAGCCGATTTCTTTATAACCTTCAAAAAGAAAGAAAATCGATGGTTAAAAAAACTACTTCGTTAAATGTGAGGCAGTTTGCTTTTAATTTAAAAAATAAAAAACATATTAAAAATCTAGTATAGTTATGAATTTTATTACATACACAATTGAAGCGTTATTTGCATGTTTACGATCTATATAAGATCTAATCGAGACGAGCTATCATGTTCAACGAGAATTCCCTAGACGGAAGAGCTTTTAAACTATAGAATTATAGCCATTAACTGTATGGGCTTACAAAATATTAGTATTGTATGTGTATATAATATATATATTTATATAATATATAGAAGATACGTATATATACATATATATATATATATATATATATATATATATATATATATATATATATATATATACATATATACATATATATATATATATATATATATATATAAAACTACTCATAATATAACATTTATACATTCAACTTACATTTAAACTTTAATTATAATTAAAATTTTCCCATGATAATATTTTGGGTTCACTAGGTAATTGCAGTTAGGAAAAACGTTCTGAAAATTCTTATTAGTATTATGATTATTACAAAAATAAAATAATATAGATATTATTTTAGATATTATTTAATATTTAAAAAGAAATAAATACTTATTTTTTATTTCTAAGATGGTTTTTAATTTTTAATTTTTTTAGTTGCAAGTTTTTATTTGGTTGTGGTAATATTGAGCTTTATGCTGATGTATTGCATTCTGGTGATACTACAAACTGAATATCTTAAAATTTTAGTGGGGAAAAATTTATGTTTTATGTTTGCAAACTTAATTTGAACTTCAAAAATATGCTAAAATGTCATGAATTAACTATGTTCATTAGGCTAGCAGATACAACAAAGAGCAGTTTATTTTAAAGTAGAGCATTTAATTAGCATTTAATTAGATTAATAATTTGATATCAAATATAATATAACTAATAGATTTTTTAAATGTTAATAACATGCGGTTACACAGTGCAACAAAGAGCAATAAATTTTTAATTCAAGCATTTAATTAGCATTTAATTTGCTTAATTATTTGATATTAAATACAATATAATAAATTGATTTTTTAAATATTGCTCTGCTAGCTTAACATTAAGCTAGCAGAGCATGCGGTAACGCAATACAACAAAGAGCGTTTAATTTTTAATTAGTGCATTTAATTAGCATTTAATTAGCGTCTAATTATGAGACAATTATAATTGTGTTCTGCTAAGGTTGCTCAGCCAACTTAATGGACATGAATTAACTACTTTTATAAACATTATTGTATAATACTACGGCTAATTTGTATAAGACACGGCTATCGCTGTCTCGGTGTTACTCTTGTATCCGGGTTTTCACTATTTTCGATTAAAACATTTCACGCTCAGTATTCGTTCGTCTTTGATAGTTATTTGTTTTATTTGAAAATATCTATAGCGAGACTATACAAGGTTTTAGATGGGGATTGAAATGAAATTATACAATGTCACGTTTTATGTAACGATCGGTTATGTGACAGTCAGCATTAATCGACATTGTTAAGATATCCATTCGTGTTTTCAACCAATCACATTGCTAACAATAAATACGACATGCCTCCCAAGCTCAAAACCTTTTTTTTACTATCACAGACAAATTTTGTCCAAATTTAATGAAATTTCCTTTGAAACCCAGATTTGTGGGGTGTACTCTCCCACTTTCTATAACGTAGCATTGTCTAGCAATTATCGATTTCGTGAAACAATATTCATGTCTAATAGTCTCAAAATGTAATAGAGATATCTCGATTCAAAAATTGAATTTCCCTGAACCATATTTAGTGGGTTGGAAATTCTTTTTATCAAAATCGGATAATATTCCTTTTTGTGTGTGTTTGGTGGTCACCAAAATAGTTTTGAGATTTTATGTGTCAAAACTTTTGTAGACTTCAGAGAATGTTTACCTACGTATCGGAGATCTCAATTTCTACGTGTAATATAAATAAATTTTCAAAATATATTTTATAAATTGACCAGTCCATGTAGTACATAAATAAGGCTAAATAGGGCCTTCTTGCTATAGACCAGAACTTAGTTTACTGAAAAATCAACTTTTAAGAGTATACAATACACTCATGAAATGTAAACCTTACGGTTTCGAATTTTTTTTAATACTTCACTTTTTTATTATTTGTTATTTTTATTTCTAGGCCTTGTAACTATTTACTCTGTATAAGGATATAGGAAATATTAAGGCCATAGGGCATTTAGGAAGTAAATGAAAGTATATAAATGTATACAGTATGTAACAAAGTAGGGGCACCGAGAATTAGGCCAGCAGAGCAATGTAAAACGTTAGCATAAAGAGGCGAGAAATTTGTTTTCATTAATTCAACTGCATGTGCTCACCACAATTGATTTGATCTGGTAGTATACTTGCAATAGATCTTGGACACTAATATCTAGTCTTCTTGGTGCAATACATATGTCGCCCGAATTGAATTTAAAACTACATGAAATCGGTACAAATCCCCCCGGAATCAAATGCATACGCAAGTATTTACTAACACAAATTCTGATTGAATAAAATTAAACCATTTTCAAAATTAATACCTGAATGTCAAGGTCACCTGTGAATAACACCCTAACGACACTATTGACAATAACAAAACCATATGATCGACACAGGATTACTGCCAATCGAGGCGGTCGGTTAGGTTCATCACCCAGTTGGCCAGTTAACTCAAGTAACTAACCACAAAACATGAACGCCAGTGGGTATGCCAGAAGTGTTAGGGCATCAAACATCGGCTTACTAGCTCTAGTTTATATTTTACCCACCATAGAGCGTTAACCATAAGTTTTACATATTAATCCTGAATGGTGATAATCTGCATAACAATTATCACAATCCTCTAGATAGATAGATTGTAGAGGCTGCCCTGGACGGGCTACACTTCGACCATAAGCTCCATTGTGATGTTTAAGGATGTGAGGATGTGAGTGGAGTGGAAGGAATTTTTGTGCATAGACTAGGAATTGGTAGGATATGCGGCTGCAGCTGACCATGATAGGAACTATGCTGATATTCATCTGGAGTTCGTGAAGGAAACTACAGAAAACCTTCTCAAGCATAGCCGGTTACTTCGTTCTTGTCCATACGCCGACAGTTTAGTCAATTAACCGCCCCCTTTTTTTTCTTAATAATTGACAAACTGCCGATGTCGGTATTTGAACCCATAACCTCCCAGTTTCCAAGTAGGCATACTGCGCAGACATAATGCCTTAGACTGCTCGGCCACTTGAACTGGTCACAATCCTTTAGGTATAAAGAATGTTTTTTTTTGTAACATCCTGTATATGTCCATGATAAAAAATTATTATTTTTCTCGTAAACTCGAAAGTTTATTTGAGAAACGAATACATATTTCTATCTCATTCTATCGTAACATATGTTATGTTCGGTCATAAAAAATAAAATCAAATCCTTTTTGTGTAAATATTGAAAGGAAATAGAAAATAAATAAAATTTCACAAACATACTATAACTGTTTTATTATTTCATCTGTAATTTATAATCAAACAAACTTAAAAAAAATTGAGAAATTTTGGAGCTATTAGTACGAATTTCTTCGAAAAATGTTTCAAATATGTTACGTTTTTAATATAAAAGTCTTAATATAAAAGTCTTTAATATAAAAGTCCGCAGATAAATGGTCTAAGATAGATAGATTGAAACATCTTGGGGTCTAAAAAGTATTGCACTTTGACCTTATGGCTCATTGTGTTCCCCATTCTACTTCAGTCCCACGAGATTCGCTTCTCCCATATGTTGGCAATAGCCAGGAGCTTGCTTATTAGGTCTCCCTGAAGGTTCATTTATTCGGGGTGAGGTGCACCGAATATCCTGTATCTGCTGTAACCTAGAGGTTCACTGTCAAAGATAATGTGGCTGGATGTTTCTTCCTCCTCGCCACACAATCTGCACATAATGGATCCGTTACGGAGTCCCATTGTGTGCAGATGCTTCCGCATGGGATAATGCCCGGTAATGAATCCGGTAACTCTTCGCAATTGCATCCTGTTTAGCCTCAGTGCATTGAGAGATAACCTCTTTGTTGCACTCTGAAGCAGTACCTTCCCGAGCTCTTGCCGCGGTACTTTTTCCCAGTGATCACGGTGTTTAGCACTTGACCAATCGTTGATCACCTGCTTACATGCAGTCCTTGGAATTCCTAAGATGGCTCTGAGCCAGTGAACGGAATTCCAACTCCCTTCTTTGCTAAGGTATCTGTTTTTTCGTTTCCTTCGAAACCACCTTCGGGACCTGGCACCCAGATCAATGGTCATATGGTCTTTATGACCCTTTAAGAAAAAAGAAGTTTTACATTATTTTTGTTTTTGGAAAGGATATTAGTTTTTTGTATTGATGTTTTTGCTTTGCATGAAAGATTTGGAGCAAGACTTGAGCAATTACGCAGCTTTTTAATTCTAATAGTTTTTGAGATATTTTAGACTGAACAAAGATCGTAAGATGTTCAACAAAATACTTCAGAGATTTAAAAATTATGTTTCGTAAGTTAAGGAGATGATAACATATGGGAAAAAAACCGCATGAACTCATAAAATGAGATTAAAAGGTAATCAAAGGAAGCTGGAAATTCTATCTTTTGGAATTATGGTCTCCAAAAACAATGGCTAAAAACATAAAAAAGTCGGTATCACCAAGACAAAGCATTATTGCATCCTATTTTAGAAGGATTTATTTAACTTGCAATAGATGTATGTTTTTATGTCCGGGTCAAATCTTGCAAGTTGAATTAGAACCACGTCCTCTTATCCTACGTAGTTGAATTTTTACATGTTGGTTCAGTTCCAATGACAATGAATTTTTATGGTAAGCATGACAAGAATCGACAAGGTAAAAGGGGCGTTAAGAGGGAGCGTGAAACACAAAATTTGGTATATTTATCTTAATATTGAAAAAATCGAAAAACACATAAGAAGTAAAGTTGTAGAAAATTAATTTTACTATTAAAGCTTGTTTTAAAAAATGTTTTTTTAGTACAAACTTATTTCATCATATTACAATCCTAATATTAATTTCCATTAAGGATACGAAGACATAGTATGAAGGAACTAGCGTATACTATATAGACAAACATCTGATTTTATATTTTTTGTGTATACTTAAGCGTCAAAATACAATACTAATGTCAATTTCCATTTAGATTACGAAAACACAGTATGAAAGAACTAGTTAATCTTCATTATTGTTTCATATTTACGACTCCGTTTATGCTATATATCGATAAAATGCAAAAAAATATACAAAAGCTAATTTAAGAAATAAAAAACATCCGTATTTTGAGAAAGTGGTTGCTAGGACGAAAAAATATGTAACAATCATAAAGTCAACGAAATAATATATTTTATAGAGAGTAGGGACGGATGAAATTAGTTGGTGCCAATTTCAAAGCATCCACTTATACTCGTATACATGTATTTTATTTTATTTCCTTCTTTTTATATACTGGCCCCCCAAAAATTTTTTTATTAAAATACGATGTTGGCCTACATTTTCCATGTGCAATTTAATATAATATTTTATATTATTATCTGTTTGTACATGATAATAAAAAGTTTTTAAATCCGATTATCTAAATAAATATAAATATATACAAAATATATTCTACTGTATGTTGTAATGCATAAACAGTTTAGTGTTGTCGCAAGATGAGATGAAACGATGTCGTCTTTTTACAAGCTTTTATTTAGTTTCACCTGTCCTTACAAGCTTTTATTTAGTTTCACCTGTCCCGGTGTCTGTAATCAATTCTTGAAAGTTGAATTTGAACCACTTCCTCGTATCCTACGGAGATGATTTTTTACATGTTGATTCACTTCTGATGACAATACATTTTTATGGTAATCATGAGCTGAATCGACATGGAGAAAGGGGGGTGTAAAGAAAGGGGGAAACACAAGGTCACCTTATCACATGTTTAAATTTTTCTAATATTTAGTGAGATATTTTATATTTTGTGTTTCTTCATTCTCCAAGCACCACTCTCCTATCTACTCCAAAAGTTACTACCCCTTCATTTGTTAACTCCGAAATTATGAAATGAACAGACTTAGAAACATGTCCAGCGGAAACTAAGAAATAAAAATAAATTAATGTAAAAAAAAAACATTTTGAACAATAAGCTTTTATTTTAATGCTCTAAAAAGAACAATATAAAATTTAAATTAAATCAAACCCATCAATTTATTACATTATACAATTTATATGATATAGAAGCGTGTCGCGAGATTTACCTGTGAAAATATTATATTGATCTTCTCATCTTCGAATATTTGTACCCCGATTTAAGTAATTTTATTTCTCATTATTTTCTATGCGGCATCACTAAACATTTAAAATACTCTCGGAGCCAGGAATGAATTGCATAAGTCATATGTTTAACTCATGTAATAAGCCGAAATTACTTCGTGCTGGGATATCGATAGTCAGTTTGCCAGGTAAATCTGGAAAGTCGATATTGATTTGACCTAATAACTCTTTTTGCTGCCATCACGATTATATTTTAATACAAATTTTTCCTATGTATTTTTCAATGGTTCGTGGGTTCTAAAGGTAAGTATACATACAAATAGATTCAGCTTAACGTTTATTGACCCTTAAATTTAAAATTTTGCCCCAATTCCTAGAACAATTATTTGTATTTTATAAATACGTATTTCGACTACAAGGTAGTCATCATTTGGTGCGTGTCTCACAATGATATGAAAATGATATTTAAGTTTTGGGTTTGATATGATCGGACTGAGGTATTATCTAAAGGATTGCTTGAGTTAACTGGCCAATTAAAGGATTACGTGTATGATGAACCTAACCCACTGCGTTGATTGGCGGATTGGCCTAATTAGCAACGAGCAACATATCTCGGACGCCAGAGATGGTTACGATTAGATAATTCATACTGATGATGACTACGTTGTAGTCGAAATACGTATTTATAAAATACAAATAATTGTTCTAGGAATTGGGGCAAAATTTGAAATTTAATTTCAAAAAACCTAGAGTTCTCTTTGATTATTTTAATATGTTTATTGACCCTTTAAAACGCTTAAAACTTAAAATAACAATTGATTAATATTAGCTCGACTTTTTAGATTAAAAAAAAAATTAATAAAAATACTCAAAAATCCCACGTGTTTGTATGTAGAATAGTCCATTAACATCGTACTGTTTTGTCTCAACGCGATACCTAGAACTGTCATCAAATGATTTTTCTTTATTGTTTTTCACCGTGAACAGTTCAATTATATAATTCTATTACGACTGTAAAGTACTTCCGTTCCCACTTCTTCTATCTAGAAAACTTCCATTTCGTTTAATTGAATTATACACCATTTTTACACTTTATATGTTACGAAACCAAAATCTAAATGTACAAGGTGTACCATGAAAAGTGTTACATCTGGTAATTGATAATTCCAATCATTGTTTTAGAAAGAAACAATTCAATTTAAAAAAAAAAGACTTACACACAAAAATCGGACTTTTTCAATTTATCAATACAAAAAAAAACTTACAGTTATAAAATTTGTTCAAAATTTTATCGCCTTCAAAATGATATGAACTACCAAAATTAGAAAACCAATACCAAAAATTTGGTAGTTTCTTAGACTACTAAAGAAAAATCTTACAAGCTACAAATCAATATATTTGACTGAATTTTTGTTTTTCTGGATCAAAATAATTTAGAAACATTATTTTTAATAAAATCGGAAAAACTAATTTTTCTAAATTTTTTTAAATTTTGCTACCCCTTAAAAAAAATCGAAAAATTTGACAAATAATTTTTGTCTCCGGTTTCTATAAAAATCATGTTCATAGACCATTTTGACCCACAAATAACGAAAATCTATTCAAAAATTTGATTCGATATAAGATTTTTGAAGTAGCTACCTATATGTGTCTTTGAATCCAAATTTTCGATTCCAGAAGGGCTTAAACATGCAATATCATAGAAACTATAAATCTGACAATTAATTAGACTGCAATTTCGTTTTCTTTGGCCAAAAATAGTTAAGAAAAATCATTTTTAATCAAATCGGAGATAAAAATCTTTTCTCGATTTTTGAAATTTTTTTAAGGGGTACCCTAATAAAAAAAAATCGAAAAAATCGAAAAATAATTTTTGTCTCCGATTTTATTGAAAATCACATTTTTAGACCATTTTCATCCATAAATTATGAAAATCTACTCGAAAATTTGATTCGAGTTATGATTTTCGAAATATGACTACCTATATATGTTTTGGAATCCAAAATTTCGAATTCAGATTGACTAATACAAGCAATATGCTAAATCACACATTTAGCATATAATGTAAAATGTTTTTCTATAAATATGCGGGAGAAAAAATAAAACAAGAATGGTACACCCATTGATAAAGTACTCATTATCAACAAGTTTTTAAATAACTCAGTTATTGGTAAAATTAATAATGACGTCACATTCCAAAATGGTGGCTATAGTCAGGTTACATTTATATACAGTCTCATGAAAAAAATATTAATTTTTAGTTCATTTTATTAACGTAACCTTAATAACGCATATATAACTATCACAGTTGAATAAATACATGAAAAAGATATAATTGATCTTTATTGATTTGATTTATGAAATGTTATTATTTTAATATGTAAATTACCAAGGTTGTTAACATTCAAAGCAACCGTGATAATAGAGGGAAGTAATAGTTGTTATGCAACAGATAAAAATGATGAACAAAATTATAATAATAATTTAATGATGAAGGGACACCGCTACAAGCCCAACCACTCTGCTTCTAATTATTGTCACCAGATGTCGTAGTCCTAGGAAACAAACACCAATACTTCGCCACTTGTTTTTCAAATACTTTCGAAAACATTAAAGATGGACTCTTCTGTATAATATACTTTTTTGGTCCATTTTATATGACATATTGTCTTGCAGGATCAACAGGTCGCCAGGTAATTTACAAATCCATAACACTATTGATCGTGACACCCAGTACACAACACAAATAAAACGGAAAGAAACAAAGAAAACGAAATAAAAAAAAATCGAAAAGAACTCGCTCTTTGTTTTTTTGTTCTACTTTAAATAGATTTTACGATTCGTGGTCGAAAGTAGAGAAGGAGATTTGTTTTACATTAATTCGATGTGTGTGTGGTATCTTCTGGTTGCTTTTACTACTTTAATACTTTTATCATTTTGTTGTTAAGTAGATTCGATGCGGGAATTACGGAATGAATTATTACCGTAATTTTTTTTTTTGTTCTTCGTATTTAATTTAAAGTAATTTCCTTCTGTTTAGTTTAAAAAATTTGGATTACCAGGATTGAAAATTGAAAAGAAAAATTATTACTTATGTAGATAAAGTTCAATTTTCATTGAACCTTTCAACCTATGATAGATAGATAGATAGATTGTAGAGGGTGTCCTGGACGGGACACACTTCGACCATAAGGATGCCTAAAGATGGGAGGATGTGAGTGGAGGACAAGGAACTTTGTGTGTAGACTAGGAACCGGTAGGATGTGCGTCTGCAGCCGACTTTTGATAGGAACTATGCCGATATTCATCTGAAGTTCGTGAAGGAAACTGCAGAAAACCTTGACAATTGTCAAAGAGTAAATTACAACTAGCTAATTTATACTGATGATGACTACTTTGTAGTCGAAATACGTATTTATAATACAAAAACTTATCTAGGTATTGGGGCGAATTTGAAATTTTATTTCAAAAGCCTAGAGTTCTCAGTGAATATTTAAATGTAAAAATTTATTTGCAAAACTTGTATTTTGTATTTATTATCTGTTTACAATATTTTTCGAATTACGACAATATTTTTTTACATTTTTATTTTTGCTAACTCGTTATTGGATTTTTATTTATGGGCTTTACCCAGCCTTCGCTTCCGTGTTTTTATAAATACAATGTTTATATAATTTGTGTAACGGTAAACATATGTTAAAATTTTTACATTTTTGTTATTACTATATATTTACCAAAGAAGCAACTGTGTTTTCGAAACTATAGTCAAAATAATCATCATATTATTTCGGAAATCTCCAATACGTTTAATTTTAATCGAAAACGTTTCCATGATGGAATTTGAACATGAACTAAATAACCTTGAACAATGTAAACTTGCCGTCGGTTCTTCTAAACTAAAATTCTTCTAACACTTGTTCACTTGTTTACTAAATTGACACCTGTGGGATTACTGTCTATATATCATTGTACAAGACCGACTATCATATAGTCATTGTGTACAAATACTACATAACATCAAAAGTGGTATTAAAAACATTGATGTACATTTCAATCAAAAAATCAAACTAGTGACGCCACAAGAGACAAGAGAACCGAGAAAAAGTCAATGAGAGACGCGACAAAAATTAAGGACGTTCATGTGCTACGCTAGAGTCAAATGAGTACTATCTTTAATAAAATTTATTTAGGATTTTAAAAAAGTACTAAAGTATATCAATAATCTTACAACGATTTATAACCTTTCGTTATTTATCCTAAATATTTTAAAAGTATTTATTGTAAAATATCAGTAAGTGTAAATTAGAAATTGATTTGACAGATCTGACAATAAACTATCTTTTGTTATGACGTTCTCGTGTATATATGTACATTTGTTTACTGTGCACTGTCGCTAGTTTTCAAAATATGGTGGCAAAAACAAATATAACAAAACAATTTTAATTTTATTAAATAATTAATTCTAATCTTTTGTTATGACGTTCTCGTGTATATATGTACATTTGTTTACTGTGCACTATCGCCAGTTTTCAAAATATTGTGGCAAAAACAAATCTAACAAAACAGTTTTAATTTTATTAAATAATTAATTCAAATGTTCGTCAACACCATTTTTTTAATGCAATTATATAAACTGCATATTTCAAAGAATATTTATAAACATTATTTATTACGGTGTCTGCTTTAATAAAATAGTTATCATAATTTGAAGTACAAAAAAATTATGTTCACCATAGGACGCTGTGTTTAATAATCGACGCCAGGTTTTAAATTATTGAGGGAGGATAACTACATAATTAAGCTATTCAATTCACTAAAAAAAAAAAATTTATCTACTATTAAGCCACATGCATGAACGTCCTTAAATTCTTGATTTACGATAAATATTCAAGAGACAGACGATAGTACTCTCTTTCAATCTCTATAGATTTTTAATCAGTAAAAATGTACTAATCACAAAAGATCGATACACCAGGGCCAAACATATTTGAGAGAATAAAATTTTCTTAACAGTATGTGGTTGGTCGGAAAATTTAGTATAAATTATTAGTAAATGAAAAAAAATGGAGAGAACTTTGTGAAAGTCTCGGAAGAAGGGGGGGGGGGTAGGTAAATAGTTGTGAATAAAGATTTTTTCGATTTCCGGCTAAACTACACCTCCTACCGGATAAAATAAAATGTAAAAGTTGTAGATAATGAAAAATCTACAACTTTTCTATTTACCAAATTATATAATTATTATTAATAATAATATTATTATTATATAATTATTATTAATTATATAATTATTAATTATTCAACAAATCCTTTTAGGTGGTATAGATTAAATTTTTTCTAAATTTTCGAATTCTTATCAAATATATCAACCGACCAGTATTATCAGAACTGTTTTTATTTAAGTGGAAACTGTAGAATCGATGCGAGACGATAGTAAAGATTACACAAGTCAATATAATACATGTATATAAGAGACATGCTACTCTCGCCTCGTCTCGTCTCGCGGCATCACTATAGAATAATGGATATTGGGATGCCACAGAACATTTAATAATTACAATATTTTATTACGTTGCATATACTAAAGAAATAATTAAAAACCATTGAACAGCTTGAATGACAAAAAAATTACGAATATACAATTAAATTCGATTAAACAAATTTGTAAACAAATAAAATATTTTTGTGCCCTAATTTTTTATCAGATTAATGACAAAACAAAAAGGGTTCTCTCCAGTTTTAAAAATTGCCTATGTTATAAATATCAATTACTATTTAAAAACTCTATAGGATCTATCTCAATTGGGGCTGTTCTACAAAAAAATCGAAAATTATAAGATTTGTATTTCTAGAAGTATGCTTTTATGTTAGCGGTTCTCAATTTCAACATCTAATTGTTATTTTTGCTAATTCCACTTATTTTATTAATAGGGATATGTCGCGGATGGTTAAGTCATTTCCAAACTGTCAAAAAATACAGTCTAACCATTCGAAACATGTCGCTATCAATTTAGATTGTAGCGGCTGTCCTGGATGGTACACACTTCTACCAAAAGGTCCATTGTGATGCCTAAGGATGTAAGGATGTGAGTGGAGTGGAAGGCATTTTTGTGTATAGGCTAGGAATTGGTAGGATATGCGGCTGCAGCCGACTATGATAGGAACTATGCCGATATTCTTCTGGAGTTCGTGAACGAAACTGCAGAATACCTTCTCAAGCATAGCCGGTTACTTCGTCCTTGTCCATACGGTTTAGTCAATTAACCGCCCCCCTTTTTTTCCCTAATAATTGACAAACTGCCGATGTCAGGATTCGAACCCATAACCGTCCAACCCAAGTAGACGCGCGCTAGACAGCTCGGCTACTTGGTCACTATCAGTTTAGTTATTAAAAAAGAATTAGTGGAATTAGCAAAAAACAAACTTTTACAAACTATTGCATTCAAATATAAATTCTCAGTTCCCCCATAAACATCGGAAATCACGTTGGCTTAACGATTTGAAATCGTATACGAAGGAGTCATCTCTCGGAAATAACTCACTCCATCGTCAGATGAACTAGATTTACTGTATTTTTGCGAAACCTACCACTTAAGGGATCTTTTAAAAACCCTCAAAAAATCCATAAAAAAATAATACCTTCGATTTTGCTGAAACTTTCTATAAGGTAAAAGGAATGAACAAATTATAGAAATCGTTTGAATTTGACGAATTTGAATTTGAATCTTATAATTTTCGATTTTTTTGTAGAACAGCCCCAATTGAGATAGATCCTATAGAGTTTTTAAATAGTAATTGATATTTATAACATAGGCAATTTTTAAAACTGGAGAAAACCCTTTTTGTTTTGTCATTAATTTGATTTAAAAACGGGTTTTGAAAATATCAGACAAAGTCTTATACGAAGATGTCATATCCGCGTATAAGTCATGTTTGGGTCCTCATCACTTTAAAAAATCTACAAAAATTATTGTGGAAATTGTATTACATTAAAAAAAAACGCAAAATTGTGTAGATTTGACCGTTTGAAGAGCGGTTTTCGAGGTGACTAATGATTTTTATCAAGGCTTTGCTTTGATGTAAAAAAAATTTTGATTCCTTTTTTTGTAGAATGACACATACATGTACCACTTGAACGAATAAAAAACTACATTTATAATTTGGGAACAAACATTTTGTAGACGAACATTTTCTATGCTCAATAGTTTGTGTTCAATGATGGTTGGTATTCAAACAGATAAAAAACACATGGAAAATGTTCACATGTCCTCTATGTACAGGTTTAATCAATAAATTTTTGATATATATTTATTTTGATATTAAATATATTTTATATTTATTATTTTATATTTATTATATATATATATATATATATATATATATATATATATATATATATATATATATATATATATATATATATATATATATATATATATATATATATATATATACGTGTATATTGATATTTTGATAGATACAATGCAAATTGTCTCTTCATCCCTGGTGTAATGGTAAGCGTGCCACCCTATATAAAATAAACAAGTGTATGTGAAGATTAGTCTCGACTTTGTAATGGGTGAAAATATTAATCGGAGAAAATAATGTGTTCGTCCGTCAAAATCTGAAAGTCTATGTTAATAATGCTAACAATTAACTTTAAGTTTGTAAATGGAAAGAATTGGTAAGAGGTAGAAATAAATAACTTTGGTTGAAACTCAGTCTTTACCTGGTATTCAAGCAATTAACTCAGTTAGCGTGTATTTTCATTTGTATTAACTAATTTGAACATGAAAAAGTGAAAATAACAACAAATTGAGTTAATTGCTTAAATACCCGGTATATCCTGAATTTATGTAAACAAATTTATAGCATTAAGTTGTTTATTTAAAAAAAAGTAATATTTCTTGATAAAGATTATTAAAATAAAAATAAAATAATCAAAGAACTCTAGGTTTTTTTGAATTTTGATATTTCAAATTTTGCCCCTATTCCTAGAACATTTGTTTGTATTTTATAAATACGTATTTCGACTACAATGTAGTCATCATCAGTATGCATTAGCTAATCGTAACTATCTCTGGGATATGGATTCAGAGATATGTTGCTTCAGAGATACGGGATACGTATTTCAGAGATACGTATTTATAAAATACAAACAAATGTTCTAGGAATAGGGGCAAAATTTGAAATATAATTTTAATATTTCTTGTTTTAACATTTTTGTTCTTTAATGGTTTCAAATGATGGGCAGTTTTGCGCATTTTGTCCAAACATGGTCCGATTTTGCCCATCAACTTGACCTTACACACACAAAGTTTCAGCTCATAATCTCTTTTCGTTTTTTATTTATTATGTCCACGGACGGACACACGGACATGCGGATACGGCCGAATTAGGCCATTTTATGAACACGTATTCCAAACATTTATATCTGCTATCAAGTGTTACAAAGTCGGGACTAAATTAAATATTCCTTGTATATTAACGTATACCGGATATAAAAAGTTAACTGGTCCGGCAAGGGTCGAATCCTGGACTTCATGCGTCCAGCGTGCTAGCCACGGAGCCTTGCTAACAATGTATGTTAGTAGTAATATATTCGTAACTATGGAAACACATATACAATAAAGTATGAAAAATATTAACAAATTTTCATTTTCTATGTATTTTGTAAAGGTCTGAAGAGATTTTGAACGACAATTTTTGATTACCTAAACATTTTCCTTTGACAAGACTCCTTTTGCATGGCACATTTACATAATAATGATGTATATAGAGGTACGAAAGTATATATTCAATGGAAAATAAAAAAATTGTGCTTATGTTTGCACATTTGAAAAAAAGAAATTGATGAATAACCGGTATTAGCTCGATGTGTCGCATTCAAGACTGAATCATATCAATACCATTTGGTTGGCCTGTGTAGTATAGTATATATATATTGTATGTATATATTGTTATATATGGGCCTATAACAATACAAAAGTATACCATTCCCCCACCCATAAACCTCAACTGCTTTATTGAACAAAGACAATAATAAAACAAAAGTTTTAGTTTCTTCATTCTTCTTTGCGTATATTTTAATCGGAAATACCTAATTTGTGCGTAAGAAGGGATAATGTCACCTAATTGAATAAAATTATTAATTTTGTGAGATATTTTCACCTCCATATACAATGATTTTTTTCTTTATTGATTTCTAAGATTTTTTTTAGAAAAAATAGACTATAGATTTTTTAAAACTTTCTTTGAGTAGACATAGAATCATACAGCAAAACTTATGTAGTATAAATATAGTTTTACTAAGCACATAATAAAACTAAAATACCAGTCCAAGGCCAAGTGGCCGAGCAGTCTAAGGCAGTGGGTGGCAAACTTATTAGCTAAAGAGCCAAATATGAACATTACAACACTTTTTTAATAAATTGGAAGCCAAATCTGCTTGTTTAGTAAACTTTTATTACACTAAATAAGTAGTACACTAAATAAAACTAAATTTCCTCCTCCTTAGAAAGTTTGAGTAAGTCAGGTTTGTATGTTGTTGTTTTTAATTTTAGGCATGATTCCAAGTTCTCATTAATAAGACGACTTCTCAGTTTACTCTTGATAGTGTTCATGCTTGAAAAAGATTGTTCGCATATTCCGTGTATATTTGTGCCAGAGCCGTACTTAAAGAGCCAAAGAGCCACATGCGGCTCAGGAGCCGCACTTTGCCGACCACTGGTCTAAAGCATTATGTCTGCGCAGTATGCCTACTTGGAAATTGGGAGGTTATGGGTTCGAATCATCCCAACATCGGCAGTTTGTTAATTATTAAGAAAAAAAAGGGGCGGTTAATTGACTAAACTGTCGGCGTATGGACAAGAACGAAGTAACCGGCTATGCTTGAGAAAGTTTTCTGCAGTATCCTTCACAAACTCCAGATGAATACCGCCATAGTTCCTATCATAGTCGGCTGCAGCCGCATATCCTCCCAATTCCTAGTCTATACATAAAAATTCCTTTCACTTCACTCACATCCTCACATTGTCAGGCATCACAATGGTCCTTATAGACGAAGTGTAGCCCGTCCAGGGCAGCCTCTACAATCTATCTATCGAAGCACAAGAGTGAGACTGAGCTTATTCTCCAAATCTTGTTGAAGACTGTGATACTGCTAAATTGTTAAATTGTTACTAAAGAAAACCTTGCAATGGCTTTGGTCTCAAGGTAGATATAACTAATATATTTTCGGCGAACACGCTAGAACTTGGTCCTGTTTATACCTTCTATATATAAAATCTATGTATAAGTTTTGTCCCGACTTTATAACGATCAAAAATATGGATCGTAGAAAAAAAAGTTTTGGTACGAATGTTTATCAAATTTTCTAATTAATCCATTTCTGTTTGTCCATTTGTCTGTCTGTCTGCCAACACGATATCAAAAACGAAAGGAAAAAACGGGTTGGAATTTTTGTGTGTGTGTTCTAGAGATAAAATGTGACTTCATACACCCTTCCCTCCTCCAAAGTTGTTTATTTTAAAGAGAAGAAGATTTTTCTTATCAAACTTTTGTTATATCTCTTACGGTTTCAAAGATAGGCAGTTTTGCAAATTTTACCCAAACATGGTCCGATTTTGTCCATTAACGAACTTGACCTTACTTTTTTGCTCTAGAACACAGAAAAAATTTCAGTTCGTTATCTCTTTTCGTTCTTAAGTGGACATGCGGAAAAAGACTAATTAGGTAATTTTATGAATACCTATAATAAAATTTTTTCTTTGCGATTAATATTTTCAAGCGTTACAAAGTCGGAACTGAACTTAATATACTACACTGAGTTTGATTTTGCGATTTCTTTCTCTGCATTCTTAACCAACAATTAAAATAATTGGATTTATAAAACTATTAAATTTTTAAACAACGTAATTTCCACTCATATAAATCAACACCACCAAAAATACTTAACAAATTATTCTTCGTGATTGTAAAACACAACTCCTATCGTTTCGTAGAAGGAGCGTCTTTGAATTTCTAGTCTAGAAAACCTTACACTCGTAAAATCGTGTGAGTTGTATAACATGCACTCGTATAGTAAGTAATAGTAATAGACCATATCATAGATATCTAGTAAAATGACTGGATGGCGAACCCAACGACTGATATTTGTTGTTGTTATTCTTGTAGTTTGTGTATATGTGTGTTGTCTGTCTATGTAGTATTTATCGTGGTAATGGGCATGAGCTGTATGTGCATCATGGAGAATCGGTACAAATCGATATCCAGTGGTATACAACATATATATATATATATACAGAGTGTTTGCAAAATATTGATGGAATTATAAATTTAAATTTTAAAAATGTATATGGCATATTTACCAGTATACATTTATAATATGGTGCCGTGACTATTAGACCGCGGACAGGTCAACCGCGACATTTCAACCATGGACAGTTCAACCGACATTATTTCAAGGGGACCACAGTTCAACTCGATAAAAATTCAACCGACGTTTAAAGTTATTATAATAGTTTTCATTGGTTGTACCCCGAGTTGGTCGGGTTAGCGTGTTTTTGGGCCCCGCACTAAAATGCGTTCTATATATTTGAGATATAGTATCAAAAATTATTGAACTTAAAACGGTAACTATTACAACCGAGTACTACAATCGGAAGTACTACAATTCCGATTGTAGTACTTTTACGATTTCACGATTGGGTAGGGTTGGATTGAATTGTTATCAATTAACAATTCGGTTGAATTGTTATCCTGTTGAAATATCGTCGGTGGAACTGTCGTTTGGTTGAACTGTCGTCGGTTAAAATGTCGCGATTGAACTGTCGCGGTTGAACTGTCCGCGTTTTACTTTTTCAGAACCATAAAATATTTATGTGCGTATTATAAGATAAGCCTGGACATTAAACGGTTAAAAGTATTGATAGCATATTCCCCTATCCTGTACCATGTCTTGTTCGTTTCCTCTAGCCCAAAGTTCGTTGTCGAACCAACTCGTCTTCTTTGCGAATGACAGGACAGAACTTTACTTTAGTTGTTTTACTTCCGATTCTCCAATTGCTGTCGAGCCGAAGAGTAGATACCTCATTCTGGCTCTGTGAGGACATTCTGCCAGAGTGTGGAAGGGCATATCCACCGCCCCGTTACAGTCCAAACAAATCGAAGTGTCGTCAAACCTCAATAGAGATAGATGCCTCTTGAGCCTGCAGTGACGAGTAAGGGAGCTTAGTGATCACTGCAGGCTGGACAGTCTGAACAAATCATTCTGTCCTTTAATCTCATGAGAGATTAATACCTCTTGAGTCTACAGTGACCGATAAACACCTCAACCGGAAGGTTTCCGGTTTTTGCCAATAAGTCAGGTTGACCTAGCGGCATTGTACCCAGTAGTGTTTGTTTGGCTTGTCTACAACCTGTTGTATTTTTCCATTTCCTGTTCATGGACTTATCTACTCATTCGTTTAGGGCAGAGGTAGCCTGTCTCCTAGTTATTCCTAGATATAGTTCCAGTCCCTGACATGGGAGTGCGATTCCTTCACGAGTTCGTCACGGGTGAGTTCCACCGTGTTCTGGTTCCCACATCAAGGTTACCTCTTTTGTCCTGGCCATAGATAGACAGATAGATTGTGGAGGCTGCCCTGGACGGGCTACACTTCGACCATAAGGTCCATTGTGATTCCTAAGGATGTGAGGATGTGAGGGAGTAGGTAGGATATGCGGCTGCAGCCGACTAAGATAGGAACTATGCCGATATTCATCTGGAGTTCGTGAAGGAAACTATAGAAAACCTCCTTAAGCATAGCCGGTTACTTCGTTCTTGTCCATACGCCGACAGTTTAGTTAATTAATCGCCCTTTTTTATTTTTTAATAATTGACAAACTACTGATGTCGGGATTCGAACCCATAACCTCCCAGTTTCCAAGTAGGCATACTGCGCAGACATAATGCCTTAGACCGCTCGGACACTTGGACTGGCTTGTTCTTGCCATACTCTCCAGTGATTTTTTGCATTCGAGAATCAGAGGAGACAGTTATTTTAGAATCAGTAATTTTGGCGAAGCAGATTGCATTGAGCTTGGAAATGTGTTGATAATGTTTATTTTGTTGTCACATATTCCACCTTTAACATCTTTGTAATTATCGGTATTATTTAGGGCTAACTATAACATGGGATAATAACACCAATACTCCCCTACACACACCGCACTACTATTCAACAGCATCTATACCATAATTTTACTCCCTCTCTTGCGTGCATATACACTCATCGTTTAATAAAACACTGAGTTAGTCGCAAACACAAACACTGGTCCCAGTTATTCAGTGAGTGACGACTGTATCAAACCACGGTTTACTCTACACGTGTAACCGCGACAACAATAATTTTTACGAACTCTTCGGTTTTTTTCTCTTCATTGTATTCCAACTATTAAGCATGAATTAAAGCGTATATGAGAGATATCTTCGAGATATTAGATTTTGATTTAAAATTTTATAATTAAAAGCATTAAAGTCACCAATTTATGCTTTTTTCTTGAGTAGTCCTCAATGGTTACCGGTTGGTTTCTTTTCATCGCTGTATACAAACAACAGCGTACTATGAATTTAGTCTTGTGCGCCAGTTGTAAAAGACGCTGGGTAATCGAAGCTGGGAGATTGCTGGTTTGATTCCCAACACTGGCAGTTTATCAATTAAATTAATTAAAAAATAAATTTATTATTTAACGGGGCGGTCTATTGGCTAAACTATCGGCGTATGGGTAAGTATACCAGCCCTGGGGCAACTTGGAAGTGGGGGGTTATGGGT
This sequence comes from Nineta flava, assembly GCA_963920215.1. Classification (NCBI taxonomy): domain Eukaryota; kingdom Metazoa; phylum Arthropoda; class Insecta; order Neuroptera; family Chrysopidae; genus Nineta; species Nineta flava. The sequence continues at coordinate 127,226,531 of OY986041.1, forward strand.
TCGAATCACGACATCGGTAGTTTGTCAATTATTAAGAAAAAAAAAGGGCGGTTAATTGACTAATCTGTCGGCGTATGGGCAAGAACGAAGTAACCGGCTTCACGAACTCTAGATGAATATCGGCATAGTTCCTATCATAGTCGGCTGCAGCCGTATATCCTACCAATTCCTAGTCTATACATAAAAATTCCTTCTACTCCACTCACATCCTCACATCCTTAGGCATCCAGGGCAGTCTCTACAATCTATCTATCTATGGTCAAGAACGATAATATCACGATAATATGTTTGTGAAGGTTCTCTGCCGTTCCTTTCACAAACTCTAGATAAATATCGGCATAGTTCCTTCCAAACATGCAAAATCCATGTGCTAAGGGTCGGTAAAATAGGCCTAAAAAGGCCTACTTGCCAGGCTACGACCCGCTACTACTACAACTACTACAGCGTGTAGCTCGATATGCTGCGGGTTGGCATTTGTGATGAAATCCAACCAGCAGCTGCTCCTTGGACACATGGATTATCGTAAACTACTTCCAAACATAACTATGCCAGATGGGAAAACTAAGCAAAGTTATTAAAACAATCTCGCTCTAACAGGCTGTGAAAACGAGTAAGAGGCCCGTACTGAGACTTGACACCCATCGAACTAGCACTCTTTGATATCTGAGCATTTTACGTGAAAGGTCGAGTCATCATCACTGCTTTTTGCGTTTTACGGGTTAACAATAAAAGCCAAACGAAAACTTATATACATAATAAAATACGTAAACTCACATACCTAGACCAATAACGGGTCTTTAAGGTTCCAATGATGCAAATTATGACCAGTCCTGTTTAATTACACACTGCAAAAGCCTTTGTTCGGCAAGTTTAAACCATTCCGTGTAGATATATATCGATAAGGTAATTTTTTAAGGCTCAAATAAAGTAATAAATATTTGGCGTAGCAAAAATATTTGATTATCTTAACTAGATCACTCTGTACAACAATCTTACATAATTTTTTTGTTATCCTTTTTTTTCCTACGATCTTGTATATTTATATAGTACACAGTGGTATCATTTCTTACATTGTATCTTTTCATTGTCATACTTTAATATTAGCTTTCTTCCAGATGCCAGGCTTCCTTTGTGTTTATAGACGAATGATTTATCTATAAATACTATGTACATATACACAAAATCTATATACTATCCTGGATATAAACATATAGAGGATCTTGGCTCTTTGAAAGACTTTGTATCTAGGAACAGCTTATTTTCGTTTCAATATCAAATAAAAAATACATTTTATGAGTCTTTGGACTAATTGCATGATGGGCACTTGGTAAGGATAATTGATGGAGAAAATTTCATGTTCGTGTGATGTGTAATATTTATAAAAATGTCGTAGTAAGTTTAAAAATTGGACGTAAACTTTATGGCAAATGAAAGCGTAAAATATTAAATCTTACAAACGAAGAACAATTCTATAATAAATTTCAGGAAAAAACATTTAGATTCACCAAGGTTGGAGAAATACAAGTTTTTGGAACATTGGTGAGCGTAGAATAATTGAGGACCTTAATGGAAAAACCATGTAAGTCCAGACACACAAACTTTTGGTGAGAGCCAAATGAAATTATTAAATTAGACACCTGGTAAGTCCAATATTAGGCCTTAAATAAATCAGCAAACTTATTCGAATAACCTGATTTTTGCACCAGCGGTTTAAAAAGCACTACCCGGTTTCTATTGACCGTTGATGTAACCTTTCCCAAACTATTTACCATACAGGAGAGTACTGATGTAACATTTGTGTCCCGTTGTTGCACCAAAAAAAAAAACAGCTATATTGTCCACAATAAAAAATGCATTTATAAAAAATCATTTGGACTTAGCTTGTTCTTGCATCAAGGCCCTAAATTTACCTATCTGAGTGTTTGCATAGCTTTTACTATTTACTTGCAAATATTAGGACAAATAATTTTAAATAAAAGTCTAGGAATTTCAAAAATTCGATTTTTGCACATGATTAAAAAATAATATTAGGTACAGAAGAATAGTTTCAGATTATCGGGGTCCTAGATTCTCTAGAAGATCATAAAATTCTTATGGATAAACAAAATTGTTTATACGTTTTTCATCTTTTTTAACAGATTGGCTATAAATTTATTGTAAAATTCAACAAATTTAAATTGACCCACTTCACAACGATAACATATTAAGGATGTTCATGAATGAGGCTTGATAGTAGATACAAATGAGTGAATTGAATAGCTCAATTATGTAGTTATCCTCCCTCAAAAATTTAAAACCTGTTGACGATCATTTTACCGATTAAAATTCAAACTTTGAACACAGCTTCTTATGGAGAACATACTTTTTTTGTACTTAAAATATTATAATAACAATATTATTAAAGCAGGCACCATAATTAATAATGTTTAGAAATATTCTTTGAAATATGCAGTTTATATAATTGCATTAAAAAAATGGTGTTGAAGAACGTTTGAATTAATTATTTAATAAAGTTAAAACTGTTTCGTTCGGTTTGTTTTTGCCACCATATTTTGAAAACTGCCGACTGCGCACAGTTAAAGAAATATATATGCACACACAAATATACAACATAGTTTATTGTCAGATCTGTCAAATCAATTTCTAATTTACATTTCGTGATATTTTCCAATAAATACTTTTAAAATATTTAGGACAAATAAAAAAAAGGTTATAAATCATTTTAAGATTATTGATATACTTTACAACGTTTTTTAAAATCCTAACTAAATTTTATTAAAGATAGTACTCATTTGACTCTGGCGTAGCGCATGAACGTCCTTAAAATATGTTCAAAAGCGAAACGTTCATCAAGTAAGTAAATTCAAGTTTAATTTGTTGAATTTTATAATAGTTTTATAGTTTTCATCAACAAAAAACAAATATAGTGATGACTTTACAACGATTTTGTTTCCCACTTCGGTTATCTTACTAAATTTGAGGAATCTTGATAATTATATGATTTTACACTGTTAAAGTTAACCACATTCTAGTAAGACTATTGTGGTTAGTTGGTGTATATATTTTGTAAGTGGATAAATTCTATATATGGGTGTATATATCTCAATCTATCTACCTCGAAATATCTTAGAAAATATAGAATATACAAAAATAAAGAAATAGTAAGGTATATACTTATATAGTGTTACTATTGTATTATTATTATTATATACACATATACAGTGAAACCTCATTATGAATTCTTATAAAATCACAAACCGTCGCCAAAACCATTTTCATGTAAATTAAACTTTAAAATTTTTTGAAATTTTACTTCTTTTGGCACATTATGAGAATCTAAACCGAATATATTTTCAGCATGTAACGAAACGCTGCAGTAACACTTGACTGAAGTAACATTCGACTGATAAGGAAATTATTATCAAAAAATTAAAATCGGATTTAGTAAAGTTTAGTGTTTCACCGAGGCTTTGAGGTAACTTCGCCTCACCTCGGTCCTCGGTTACGAGGCACGAGGAAAGGCGAGGCGAGGTTCAAAATTTTAATACTCGTTACTAACCGAATCATGGCATATGTGCCTCGTAAACGAGGACCGAGGCGAGGCGAGGCGAGGTTCAAAATTTTAATACTCGTTACTAACCGAATCATGGCATATGTGCCTCGTAAACGAGGACCGAGGCGAGGCGAGGCGAGGTTCAAAATTTTAATACTCGTTACTAACCGAATCATGGCATATGTGCCTCGTAAACGAGGACCGAGGCGAGGCGAGGCGAGGTTCAAAATTTTAATACTCGTTACTAACCGAGGCGAGGCGAGGTATATTGTCGCAAAAACCTCGCCTCGGCCGAGGCAAATTTACAAAAAGTAAATTTTTTTAAATAAAATAATACAGTAACATGGATTTTTACAAAAAATATGAAGCAATAGATACATGCATTTTAAAGGAAAAAGAAATTTTATGCCATGCTTACTTTTTATAATAATAATCATAAATTTGTTCATCGCCGGTTTGCGATGTTATTTTTGTTACGCCAAAAAGCGCAGCCCTCTTTTATTCAACTCTCTCTCTCTCTCTCTCTCTAATTTGTATATTTTATTTTAGCGAATTTCCGGAAAGGAAATGGAGTTATTGGTCTCGTACCAAAGTTAAGATTTTGCAAACATTTTTTCAAATTACCATCGATCCACCTAGTAGATGTCGAAAATCATCGTCTCTAAAATTTATATATATATATATATATATATATATATATATATATATATATATATATATATATGTGTGTGTGTGTGTGTGTCTGTTTGTAATCGCACTAGCGGTCAAAGAGACATTCATTTTCTAACAAGTTTTTTTTACCATATTATGTACATTCATGCAAAATAAGTCGAAGTTAATAAAAATTTTTCCTCGCCTCGCCTTGTCGATGGTAGCTATCCCAACCGAGGCAAGGCGAGGCCCGTCAACATTCTGTCTCGCCCGAGGGTGATAGTGATATTTAAAAAAGCGAGGCGAGGCGAGGTAATACCAAAACCTCGCCTCGCCTCGTGCCTCGTAAAACACTAGTAAAGTTGTCCTCTATCAAAACCAAATTATGATGAATAACACAGTTTGACTGTAAATACAAGTTGTACATATTCACAGGATATGCACAATTCATTAATTTACATCCTGAACAAGTTGTACTTTCCGCCTAAATAAATACTTCATCCAAGCATTTTCATTTACTCTACACCTCTTTTAACTTGTACACATATATATATCTACCTTCCTACCTTCATAGTTCATACTACCACCTATTTACCTTTCCTAAACGTATGTATACCTTGCGGCTCATTTTAACTACCTTTTTTGTTTTCTTCACAATATACTTTCTATTTTTTTTCAAATATATTTTTATCCTTTTTTCTTTGTCTGTTGAGGTAGAAATACCCACTTGGCCTGAAACATATACGGTTTTTTTACATCTATATATAGACGTAATTATAACGTAATATGTAACATCCCGAGGTTCAGCATTTTTTTTCACCTCATTTGATTGTACTATAAGTAAATTGGTAGATAACTGAATAGTTAGAGGACTCTACTTTTAAAAGTACTCGAAAGTACTTGCGTTTAAGTCCATTTGAAAGGATTTAATTCGTTTAGTTTTAATACTTCATGAAAATGAATATTTTATTTTATCTGGTATACAGTATATACCAGTTTGTTATAAGTTTAGTCCCAATTTTGTAACGATTGAAAATATTGACCGCAGAACAAGATTATTAGTATAGGCGTTCGTTCGTAAAATACCCTAATTAGTTCATTTCCGCATGTCCGTCTGTCTGCCCATCGGTCTGTGATAACTGAAAAACGAAAAGAGATAAAGAGAGAGATATTCTAGAGCTAAAAAGTAAGATTGAGTTATGGGCAAGTAGCAGAGCGGTCTAAGGCGTTATGTTTGCGCAGTATGCATACCTGCGCAGTATATGAAAACTGGGAGGTTATGGGTTCGAATCTCGAACGAAGTAACCGGCTTTGCTTGAGAAGGTTTTCTGCAGTTTCCTTCACGAACTCCAGATGAATATCGGCGTAGTTCCTATCAGAGTCGGCTGCAGCCGCATATCCTACCAATTCTTAGTCTACTCACAAATTCCTTCCACTCTACTCACATCCTCAAATCCTTAGGCATCACAATGGACCTTATGGTCGAAGTGTAACCCGTTCAGGGTAACCTCTACAATCTATCTATCTATCTATCTATCTATCTATGGGCAAGATCAAAGTATGGGCAAAATCGGACCATGTTTGGGACAGAGGGAATTTATAGACATAAAATATTCCTTTTTTTTTTTAAATAAACAACTATTGTAAGAAACTATTTTTCATAAGTTCAGTATATATCGGGTATTTAAGCAATTAACTAAGTTAGTTGTTATTTTCACTTGTTTGATTTAATTTCAAAATCGAACAGTAATCTTGTAGTAATTTTTTCTGTTCTTAAGATTTTGTTCTAATTTCCTGTCTTGAGAAGAGATTCCACTTTTGAAGTGAAGGTCTGGATTCGAATCCTACAAGCATCGATTTAGTTTTAGTTTGAAACTAGCTTATACCCGCGGCTTCGCTCGGATTTAATTATTATATCTCCGGCTCCAGTCATTGTTAAGTCTAATCATACGCTTTTAAACGTATCAAAATCGACCCAGTAGTTTTATATATAACCGCTTTTAACAACAACCTCTTTATACAGACTGTGATCTATAGATAGAGGTTGTGGGCCATTAACACCATATTTTTCTTGTAATATTTTGATGTGTAAATATGTTAATGTTTGTTTATAATTATTATTAAAATTCATATTTTTGTTTTATTGTTATATTTTTTATGATGCTTTATGTTAAAAAAAAAAGTATTTTCTTTACCTAATTTTGTGGCATTATGTTTATTATCCTGTACAGAGTCCCTACGTTTCATTTTTTTCCCCCATTCAAAACAAGTGTTTATTGTTACCGCGGGTGTTAATATTTGTTTTATGTTTTTTTTCTTCAAATTCTAATATTACTTCCAATATACTCTATGTACAAAAAGATGCACAAATGTTATTCTGTTTTTTAATACTAAACGGGAATCGAATTTTTTAAAGTTCTATTTTTCAAAGTAGTATTACACTCTCGTGCATTAGGTAGATTATCAGTTTAGTCCCGATTTGGTAACGGGTAAAAAAATGTTGATCGCAGAAGAAAATATTTGGTGTAAGTGTTTTTAAAATGACCTAATTAGTCCATTTCGCCATATCTGTTCGGCGGCCCGCCTACCTGTCTATCAACATGGTAACTCAAAATCGAAAACAATTAATAAACAGATTCGGAAGTGGGCAAAATCCGGTCATGGATGTATAAAAATCGCCAGAGATAGAATTATTTTACAGAATATTTTTGCACAGTTTTAGCGCAAAAATCTGTAATTACTCTAAATTACACAAAATGTTTGTGTAAAAAGTAAAATAAGCAATTTGCGCATTGATACTGAACTCAGTGTATATCATCGGGTCTTTAAGGACGTTCATGCGCTACGCTTGAATCAAATGAGTACCATCTTTAATAAAATTTATTTAGGATTTGAAGAAAGTTGTAAAGTATATCAATAATCTTACAACGATTTATAACCTTTTTTATTTGTCCTAAATATTTTAAAAGTATTTATTGTAAAATATCAGTAAATGTAAATTAGAAATTGATTTGACTTTATTTGACAATAAACTATGTTTTGCTATGACATTCACGTGTATATGTGTGTATGCATGTGTATATTTATTTATTGTGCGCAGTCGCCAGTTTTCAAAATATGGTGACAAAAACAAATCGAACAAAACAGTTTTAATTTTATTAAATAATTAATTCAAGCGTTCATCAACACCATTTTTTTCATACAAAAAATATAAACTGCATATTTCAAAGAATATTTCTAAACATTATTTATTATGGTGGCTACTTTCATAATATAGTTATTATAATTTTAAGTACAAAAAAATTCGGTTCTTCATAAGACGAAGTGTAGAACGTTTGATTTTTAATCGATAATTACTCTTTGAAATGATCGTCAACAGATTTTAAATTTTTGAGGGAGGATAACTACATAATCGAGATATTCAATGCAATAAAAAAAAATTTTTGATCTACTATCAAGCCTCATGCATGAACGTTTTTAAGAAACAGACAGAATGAAAATGAATTCAAAATATTTTTCACGTTAGGTTGCTGTGGAATTAATGTCCTTTCAAATGTCATTTTAAAATATAAGCTGCATTATATCGTGAAAAATATGATTCTTAAGCTAATTTGTTTTATTTTAGTACCATTTAATATTATTAACGCTTCCCAAACACAATTTTTATCTGTTTATATTTGGTCGAATCGGTAAGTTTGAAAAAATTACATTTTATTTTTCATATTGATAGTTTTTTACAATATACCAATTAAAATTCTGAATCTTGTTTAAATATAAATTATGATATGACTGAAGGAATAAAAACTTGAAATATTTCAATCTGAACGATCATTTTCAAAACTGACATTTCATGTTCGGCCAGCCTCAACAGTTGAAAAATTTTATTGGGCCTGTATAAATTTTCTGAAAAGGTTGACAAAGCTTTATATTCCACAGTACAGCACGGTTTTTTTTAATGATCAGTAACAGGCGAATTTTTTGTCAGTATCTTCCTTTCGACGAGACGCCCAACCTTTCTGAAACGAAAATTTACTGAACTACTTTTTACAAATTTTAATTTCCTTGTTCAAGCTCCAATTTGACTGTTTGACAGTTTGACTGATGATTAAATTCAAAGGTTTTTTTTTAACATCATATATAGTAAAAAATTGTAATGAACTATATAGTTATTTATTATTATTTTTTTTTTTAATAATTTGATGTACAGATGTAAATACATAGTAATTTGGATAAATCTCACAATCGAATACAATTGTCTGACAACAGAATCAAATTCTTGTGATTACTCACTGAATCGATTTGGATTCGAGTTTCAAGATAATTATTGATTCTGTTGCTGACGCATGCATTCGACCGCTCGACTATCCAAAAGTAAGTGAACTAACTTAGTATATTTATCCACCGTCCATTACACCTCTGTTGTTGACTTCTATTTTGTTTTGTTGTTGTCGTCAGTGGTGAATTTTGTTTGTTAAAAAATGTTTTGTAATTTATTTTTTTATTTGAGGTACTTTGATGTTAGATAATTTTATGTGGCGAAAAACATTTCGTCACATTTCACTCGCGAAAATTCTCGATGATTGTGACTAACGAAGCGCGTAAGAGTGTAACTTGTTTGTTTGACGATACCAAAAATTTTATCAGTAACAGTTAATTTGTTAGTTAAATTGAGAGATAATGTAATAAAGACTTCAAAAAACTTGGGTCTTACAAAGTGGCAGGTTGTGTTGTACTAAAAAACCCGTGCTATACTGTGGACTATTAATTAGTATATTGTTATAAAATTAGACTAATAATTTATTAATTCCATTTTTTAGCATGTCTCTAACAGTACCTGCATTAAAGCTAATTAATGAATCCGAATACGAATCCATAATGGAAAAATTTATCGACTATAATTGTTCAAGTATTGTGTTTTTACAAAATTCGCAAGTATGATTTTTAGAATCCTTTAAAAAGTTATTGGTATGAAACCTTTTAAAAATATTAAGATCTCTTTCGAAATAATTTTACGAAAACCGAGAAGATTTGGCAAGAGTCAAATGCAACATTATGTATATGTGCGATTTTCGTAAAAAATGTTTCAGCCAAAAGTTGCGATAAATATTCGCACACATTTTCGATAATTTAAAAAAAGAAATTCGAATTCAGAAATGACGAAACGTTCTAAGAGTTTGATTTATGTTTTAGCGCATTCCTACCAGTTTAAAGAGAATATTAAATTTCCAAGATTTCGTTATACGAACTGTAAATTCTAGTGACTTGAAAACTAGCTATTTACCAACAGTTCAAAATCCGTTAAATGTTTTACGAAAATTTCGAAAAATTTTGTTTAATAACGAAACAAGCAGTGCCAAAATATTCTTTTTCAGTTTGAATAAAAATGATATGAAATCGAGGATACATTTGGGTAAACCATTTTTTCCGTCATTTTAGTATACTAGTACAAGGGTTTTCTGTAAAGGCCACATTCAAAACATTAATAATTAATTAATTTATAGAAAATTCCCTCAAAGTACTGCGAAAAAGTTTTGGAAACCATAATTATGGCATAACTGTAGTGGTGTTACCAAAAAATATACTTGTGGTAAGTTTTGGTAAAAATTAAACGTAGTCGTTTCAGATCTGAAAAACTGTTTGCCTCCAATTTGTATATCTTGGGTTTCAGAATAGAAAATCTAACCGATGGAAACGGCAAAGTGAAGAAAAGGTGTCTGAAGAAAATCTTGATATAACAGAAATTAGCAATGACGAATCCGATACTACAACCATAATTTCTGGAAATTCAAATGTTGATAATATTGAAACTGAATCGACACTAGACCAGACCACAGAAACATTGCCGATCACTAGCACAGAATTTGAAACAACACCAAATTTTGAGACAACAGAGCGAATTGAAAATCAATCAAATGTATTTGATACTTCCACAATTGAACCGACCACAATTGGTGGAATCAACACCACTTTAAATTCCTTGGAAGAGTCGACGCATATGGCTCTGGAAAACGAAGTGACTGAAAGCAAAATCAATGTTAATAGTGAGTTCTAATTTCACTATGGAAAAAAAACCCGAATTCTATGTTATGTCTGACGTGTTATGTCTACTTGGAATTGGGAGGCTATGGGTTCGAATCCCGACATCGGCAGTTTGTCAACGATTAAGGAAAAAAAGGGCGCTTAATTGACTATACTGTCGGCATATGGACAAGAACGAAGTAACCGGCTTGTGAAGGTTTTCTGCAGTTTCCTTCACGAACTCCAGATGAACATCGGCATAGTTCCTATCAGAGTCGACTGCAGCCGCACATCCTACAAATTTTTAGCCTACACACAAAAATTCCTTCTACTCCACTCACATCCTTAGGCATCAGAATAGACCTTATGGTCGAAGTGTAGCCCGTTCAGGGCAGCTACTACAATATATCTATCTAACAACAGATTTGCTCTATATTGATTGTTCTAATCTTATCTAGGTTTTCCACCAAATTTGTTTCGTGATATATTTTCGACTTCCGTCATAGAATTGTCTTCAGAATAGGGAATATGCATGAACATTTTTTTTCACATTTATTTTCAGAATATGAATATACTGTTAATACTGTAATATTTAAAAACGAAATTAAAATCCGACAAATATCAAGGAAGCTATAAGCTTTTAAAGATTATTATCTGTCTCTTTCTTGCAAAAATACTAAAAACGGAGTTTTACGTGTATTTTAAATGGTGAAAATGTAATATGACGTCACATAACATATCAAGAGGGCTATCACCCTCTTTGTCTAATCGGGATTTTCAATCATTCATATCTCGCTTATTTTTAAAGTTATTTAAAAAGTAATTTTACCTTGATATTTGTCAAGTAAACATGCTTCAATTCAAGTGAACAAAAATTTTCATGCATATTCCCTATTGTATACATTTGCAAACTTTCTAATCTAGACCACAATTAGAAGCTAGGGAAAGTAAATTTAGACTTATTTACAAACTTACTTGCTTGCGGTTTATTAATAAGTGTAGCTAATCTAAACATGTTGTAAATAAGGTTCCGTTGGTCTCTTTACAGTTTTTATTTTATTTTGCAAATAAATTTGGACAATGTTTGGCTTTTTTCTATCCTCGTTTTGTATTTTTTCAGACTTAAGAGGCATGCCTAAGTTAACGGAACATACACACGAAGACAACCTTACACACCAAAGCCAGAATATGTTCGATGTTCCTTCTGAAAATCTTACTGAAAGTGGAATTATTTGGAAGATTGAACATCAACGAAGAGATGGGGATGCATTCTTGTATGATAACCAAGAATCACTAGAACAAGATGGGAGTAAAACTGATAAGCACAAAAACAATCCACGGGCCAGACCGATAAAAAAGAAACCGATAAAAAAGAAAAAAAAGTATGCGCCATAGAAATCATAGATATTTTATGTGAGCTTGATGTATTATGGTCTTTTTTACAGGCGTGCTTCTCCTCCAGTGACATTTCAGAGTGCAAAAGTATTGTTTTATCTTGGTAACTCAAGTCATTTGATCGGAGGTGAATGGGAAAGGTATTGGAAATATTTTACGCGCAGAGTTCCGCTAGCGGTCACGACACTATATTCGGCTAAATGATTGAAAGAGATCTAGAGAGTTTGGACCTTTAACAAATACATCTCTTAATCAATGTGACAATTTGTTTGCATATTTTAATTCATTTTGAACGATGCAATCATATGGATTTTTATTCGCAACCAAATTCTCTAAACTTTTAATTTAATCGATGAAAAGCAACCAAATATATAACTTTTCTCCAAAACTCCAGAAGTATGAAAAAATGTTAATGGTAACAAGTTTTTTCCGCGAGTGTATTACAATAAAAATTACAAATCTTTTTCTTATCTCTGGAAGGAATATAAATTAAAAAAAGTTCATGAAAAACCGGGAAAAATATGACAGAAATACATAGCGCCGTATTTACCATCAGAGAAACTTCTTTTCAGGATCGTTTTGGAATTAGAAGAAAATCAAACTCATTTTTCAAACTTGAATTTTATTTTAGAGAAATAGTTACGAAAGTGATCTCAGTTAATGCCACAAATGATACGCTTGATGTGATTGCCGATTTTGCGAAATTTTCTTTCAAAATGGTGCATTCATTATGGTATTTGAAAAAGATCGATGCAGAGGGTGATATTTTTCATTTTGGATTTGTCTATGGTGGTCTTAAAGATTCCTATTATTGTCCAGTTTTACATTTACAAAAACAACATCGTTTGCATACATTTAGAAATCTACAGGTAATCATTAGATAATAAATTTCTAAACATTTTTCCCGACTGTCACGAATATTATACTGTTTCGTCTCGCAATTTTCTTGCCTCACAGAAATAATATTAAAAACTGCTCGTATTGTTAACAGACCACTTTGGTCACGACGCTTATTGGCCAAAAAAGAACTAACTCAGTTTTAGTGTGTTAGGATATGTTATAGCCGGGCCAGATCTCCAATATAGTTCCTATAGAAATACGTACATTAACAAAATTTTGGAATTATTTTGTCAATAAATTTAAAATATAAAAAATTGACATTTCAAACTGTCAAAAAAAAAAAAAAATCTATTTGACAAATAAAAATATATTTGGATTTCGTTGAACGAAAAAGTTAGCCATGTTTTTAGGATCCTGCCCTAGGGTATTCTCAATACTTCAAAATCGTAATTAAATTTGTTATTTTTTGTTTAATGCTCTTTAGATTCAGCCAGTTTTTGGAGGCAATGATGCAGGAAAACCAGTAGCAAAATTTGGACCACCAATATATTGTTTTGGTTCAACAACGATTGTTATTCAAACTGGACTTTTGATATCGGCTCTGTTACTATTAATATTAGGCTTCGGTGTAGGATGCATCATGAACATTAAGACTAGTGATCGATTTGTATCCGCACAGAATGGCGAATATTTGCGACAATTTGTTGAACAATAAAATAGTTTATACATTAAATCAAATTTGTTCTTATTTAGGTGTAAAATATAAAACGATGTCTGCTATAAAGATCCTTACACAGCTTCTATAAACAGATTTTAGTTTATATATTGCTAAAGTTACTCATGCATATTCCAAAATGGCGGCTTTAGTCAGGCTACATTTAAACAATAGACCTTTTCATTTCAAATAACGATTTGTTTTTGTTTCGAGCAAATAGTCATACAAATCAATGCGAAGAAATGAGTAAGCAAAATTTCACGTCTTTGTTTATCTTATTGTCGAGTTTGACAATCTGCATGAAACAAAAACAAATCGTTATTTGAAATTGAAAGGCCTGTTAGTTTTATTTTAAGTAGAAAAAGATGAGTTTCATTACCAAAAGAATACTTTTTTTAGCGAATTTCCTGAAAGGAAATAGAGCTATTGGTCCCGTGCCGACTTCAAAATTTAGCAAAAATGGACATTCGAAGCTTGTAGATGTCGAAAATCACCATGTGTAAAATTTATACATATATATATCTATGGACATAAATATTTATATATATATATATATATATATATATATATATATATATATATATATATATATATATATCACCATGTGTAAAATTTATACATATATATATCTATGGACATAAATATTTATATATATATATATATATATATATATATATATATATATATATATATATATATATATATATATGTGTGTGAACGGTCAAGTTCGTTAATGGGTAAAATTGGGCGAGGAGAAAAGGGGATTTAGAGGAAGGGGGAAACACAAAATTTGGCCATATCTCCCTTAATATTCGAAAACTAGAAAAATTTATAAGAAGTAAAGTTGTAGTAAATTAGTTTTACTATAATTTTGTTTCTTATCATTTTTTCTGTTACACTAATATTTACAATTTACGATTTAAAGCTTGAGAAAAATTATTGCGTAGTAAATTATAGCAAACTTGATTTTCTACAACTTTACTCCTTATACATTTTTCGATTGTTCTAATATTAGGAGAGATATTTTATATTTTATGTTTTCGTCTTTCTCTTTGCCCCTCTTTCCCCTTGATTACTAAAATCATATCAGAACGACATTTCATTATGATTAAACTAAAATTGTGTCTGCTAGAGAGTGATTTAAGTATTCTAAGGAAATTCGCTAAATTGAAGCAGCTCCTGCGTAACGAATTTTTTTTTTAAATTAACGTAACCCTAGTAACGAATATCTAACTATCGCATTTCAACCTGACTACTTTGTTTCTCATTATTGCCAACAGATTTCATACTCCTAAGGAGCAAACATCAATAGCGGGTTCGTAAAGTTTTACTCTAGACATAATAATTAAGTTGATTGAAACAAATGAATTAATAATCGACGGCTGTGTTAGCGGTGGTCAAAATAACCATTATGGGTATATAACTCGTATAATATTGAAATTAATTTTAAATAAGTCATCATCAGATGTTGTGGAATTTAATTGTAAAAATATATGTAGGATGATGTAATTACGTATACTAATTATTATTTTAAGTCGTAGTTACTGAAGATGACACCTTTACCCTTGAATAATAAAATTATAAAAAAAAAACACGTAAATTAGTAATGACATGGAAGTTCAGGCGGAAAGTTTAAGATGGCGAATAAAAGAAACTCATTATTAAATTTTATTTAAACTTGGTTAAGTTACGATATAATAATAATAATTTTATTACCTGCTTTAACTTTATTTCTGTTTGTTTGTTTTTGTGTTTGTTTGTGAGGGAAAAATCATGGGAAGTCAAAATTTCGACTATTCCTAATTGAGTTACAGCTTTGAAATTTTTCATACATGTACAAGTGACACAACAATATAATTTAGTATATGAAATATAGTTCAGTATAGATGGAGTTTAAAAATATTCCCTGAAATAGAAATTGGTGAAATTTTGGTGGAAGCGATGGGAAATTTTAAGTCTTAAATAAAGATTAATACATTTTTAGTATAATAGAAAAAGTTAAGAAATAATAGCCATAACGTTTAAAAAACATATTTTTATTTTATTTTAACTAATAACTACAATATTAAATTTTTTCCCCTGATGAGACCAATATATGTGACTAAAAATAAAAGCTTGGGGTGAACATTAAGCGTTGCAGCTTTTTTCTATAATCACATATTGGTGGCTCGGAATAATAGTTTTATCTCTACTATTATGTCTAGTTGTTTGTTTATTTGTTTCCCTGTTTTTTTGTTTGTTCAGGCATCACGCAGAAACTACTGGACCGATTTTGACATACCTTTCTTTTGTTTGCTTAAAAACTTGTGATTAGGCGTATAAACTGGCTTGTATTTTATCTCACTAAGAGAGATAGAATTTGAAAATATTAGCTGAAATAAAAATTTGGTGGAAGTGTCGATAAATTTTTAAAGTAGTGGAAGCGGTGGGAAATTACATTGAGGCTTTTAGTCTTAGAATAACAGGAGCGGGAATTATATCAATAAAACTGGAGCGAACCGTGGGTATAAGCTAGTTAAACATAAATTTGGTGGAAACGTTGGTAAAATATTCACACTTTGTTATAGCAAATTTTGTGCGTACCTTTTGAAAAATAAAACAACCCCATTCATTTATTTAATCACTGACCATCTATGTTGACAAAACTAGGTATATTAGTTTCAAATGAATTTGGCGTTGGTACAACTGTTCTCAAATGTGTACTGACGGTTGAATGATAATGTTCATCCTGTAAATCATTTCATTCAATTGTTTATTGTTTGTTTAAATTGTCGCTGTACAGTTGTTGTTTGTTTGTTGGAGTATGTAGAAATGGACGGACGGACCTAGTGAGGTGTTTTTATTCCGTTATTATTATTGGTTACATACAGTGTTGCTGTTGTTGTTATTGTTATATGTGTCGGTATACATGTTTTTATGTCCGTATGTCTGTCGGTTTTTTCTGGGTATACTGTTCGTGACGTATTAAAGGATAGTTTTACATTAAATCTATATATATATATATATATATATATATATATATATATATATATATATATATATATATATATATATATATATATATATATATATATTTATATATAGGGTGTTCCGTAAGTAGTTCCATAAGAGGGTAGGTAGAGAGTACGATTTTGGAACTAAAGTCCTGAGGTATTTTTTTATTAGCCGCACCGTTAATTAATTATTAATTAATTAAGGAAACTAGGTTGAAACCAAAGAATAGCTAGTATCTCTGTGTCCCAAAGCTACTATGAATTTTATCTGTCGTTCGTATCCACAGAAACAGGAAAGTAAAATTTAAGAGGTGGGCTTGCTTTATGGGGGTGCATGTTTCGCGATTTTCTAAAAATTGATAATTCCAAAAATTTAATTATTGCATTATTAAAAAAATTACTCAATAAAATAATTTTATTAATGCACTTTTGAGAAAACTTAATAATTAAACGAATTTAATTTGCACATTTTTGTTTAAAATTATTATTAAAACAATTTATTTATTACATTTTTCAAAAAATAAAAATCACTTTTCAAGGAATTAATAATTTGAAAAATTTAAGCAATACATTTTTCTAAAAATTGATAATTTAATCATATTTGAATTATCAAAACAATGCTCGTTTTGCAACTATGGTTTCAACCTAGTTTCCTTAATTAATAAATAATTAATGAACGTTGCGTCTCATAAAAAAATGTCTCATGACTTTTCGTTCCAAAATCGTACCCTCTACGTACCCTCTTATGGAGTTCGATACTTACGGGACACCCTGTATAAATAAATATATATATTTACAATTACTTGTCATAACAATTCTAGCAAAACAAAATATTTAACAACGTTTAAAAACAATCATTACAATGTAATTGTAATACTTTAGAATTTTCTAGTCTATTATAAAGCTGGAAAGCTGCGCTAATTTCAAGAACTGCCAATCCGATTAAGAAAAATTCTGCTTGCGTTACATAGCCCATGTATCAAGAAAGATTATAGACCATAAACCGTTTGCATTTCATGACCTCTCAAAACTTTTAAACGATACGAGATCGCAAAAAAATCATTAAATATAAAAAATGTTTATATAATAACAACTTTTGTATGGAACATATTATTATACACCAAATAGTTTAGGTACCAGTTCAGTACGAAGCCAGTGCAGACAGATAGTTTAAATTTCTAACTGTGTACACTCCCATTCAATAAAATTGAACAGATCAGAAACGAATCAGTCTCTCACAATTTTGATTATTCTTGTAATAAATGTTTTTTACTATACTTCGATTTATTTTTTCACCCTTAAAATGTATACTACTTATCTTTGTTTATAAGTTAATCACTATACAGAGAGTATCAAAAGTGAGGAGTTTTATGAATTGTAAGAAAATTAACATTTCAGGTCTGTTCAATTTTATTGAACGGGAGTGTACATATGAATATGATCCATATGTGTGTTTTAGGTTAGTATTAAACATATTCTGTTTGTACTGAAGATTATTTTGTTTGTCAGTATCGTCATAGTGTTGATTTCAAGTCGAATTGTTTGGTGCATTCATTACGTCATATTAAATACTAAAATAATATTCTAGTGCAAGAGGCGAACGCAAAAAATGGATCTCAACCCAAATTATTAAACACAACCTGTCTCGTTCCGCAGAAACAAACGGTTTTAGTGTAAAAAACTTTGGTGATAAAAGTTGTAGAAAATTAAAAAAAAAAAACATAGTTACTGATGACCGTAATTTTGAACTGGAACTTGACCTTCGAGGATATTTCCAGATCATGATGGTGTATTTAACGTAAAAATATATACTAGGGTATTATAAGATTAGTCCCGACTTTGTAACGGTTCAACGGGTGTTCATAAAATGATCTAGTTATTTCATTTTCGCATGTTCTTCTGTCCGTCTGTCAGTGGACACAAAATCTAAAAAATGAAAAGGAATAACGAACTAAAATTTTGTGTGTGTATTCTAAGGCTAAAAAGTAACGTCAAGTACCCAAAAAGACAAAATCGGACCTTGATTTTGCCAGCAAGAAGGGTATCCATCTTTGAAACGTTAAGAGAAAGAAAAAATTTTAGAAAATAGAAAAAAATGTTCCATTTTCTTTAAAGAAACAATGGTTTGTTGAAATTTTTGTCATAAACTCAGTATATAACTGATATTTAAGCCATTGGCTCAATTAGTTATTATTTTTACTTTTGTATAGGAGATATTAAATGGAAAATTTTACGGCGATACTGATGATCCAAAAGTTTTGATGACTTTCAAAGGTGATTCTAGGTCAATAACATCTTTTTGATAAATATACTTAAAGATGGCTGAATATCTTAAGTAGTATTCGGTTGTGGGTACTGCTCTTTTTGAACATTTTGTAGATCATAAAATTTTGACTGTACACCGGACATAACCAGTATTCACATTGGTGCACAGTGAATAGTCTGTTCACATCTTTTTGATAAAAATACTTAAAGGTGGCTGAATATCTTAAGTAGTTTTACGTTGTGGGTACTGCTCTTTTTGAACATTTTGTAGATCATCAAATTTTTGACTGTTCAAGTCAACGGACATAACCAGTATTCACATTGTCGCACAGTGAATAGTCTGTCTCCCTTTTTAATTTAATGAATCCTGTACACAGTATACTTTCGTCACTGGCCACAATTGTGAACACCACTTATGTTCGCTTAGTGCTGTAAGCGAATAAGAATAAAATTCATGTACTAAATAAAATTATGGTTTTTTTTTTGTTTTATGGACGCCATAATATTAAAATCTTGCACTGATAGCTAAATAAATAAATAAAGTCTTGCTATATTCTTCAATTTTGTGGTGGCAAACATTTTGTATCGTTTTATGACTAAAATATGATCTGACATATTTATTGTAATATATGGTACAATAGCACACCGTATATTCTATTTAGTTAAGTCTGATCTAATGATATATATATATATATATATATATATATATATATATATATATATATACATAGATATATATATAAATTGTATATATATATATATATAGATTGTATATATGTATTTGATTGTTATCCTGAGGGAAAATTTTCCAATAAATAAATCATTATTTATCATGATAGTATTTATTCTTAGAATCAGTCTCCTATAAATACAAATATAGACACAACAATAATAATAATAATAGCTAAACATGACGTATTTTATTGATTGATTACTGTTCAAATGTAATTACGATTGTAAAATTGTCAGAATAGAAGAAGAAAATTTTGTCTCTTCTTGTTTGCTCCAATCTCATTCACAAAGTTATTTCTAACAAATATTTTCAAAAAACATACACAACCTTATACACTAACTAGCATAAAATGAAATAGCTTATTGCAATGGAAAGGGCAGATTTGTGTTGAAATTTGTTTGAGAAGACCTTTTAACGAATTGGTTTCAACAAAAAAGCGCCTGATATTCTTATGGTAAATAAACAAAACAAATGTTAACTGCACCGATTCGAAGTAAAATTTATTGAAATATCGCTTGAAAAATTATAATTTACACAAAAACAGATTTAAGTTGATACCTTACTAAAATTAAAATTATTGGAATTTAACAAATTGTGATTAAAATATGCCTTTGAAGTGAATTACCACCGTAATTCGAAGTTTAAAGTCATTCGTACAATATTTTAAGCATCATAATAATAATTTCGTGTGATTTCATTTAGCTAGATATATATATATATATATATATATCTAATATATATATATATATATATATATATATATATATATATATATATATATATATATATATATTTATATATATATATATATATATATATATACATTTGTCATATATAAATATGTGTTGAATGGGAAAAGTTTAATAGTTTTTAAACTATGTGAAATATTTAATAAAATATATGATATTACAAATGTTTTAAGGATGTCATGAAGCTCTTCAAATCAAATCATATCTTAATCATATCATGTATTTGATCAAACATTCGGTTACTAAGATGTTAGGTTTTGAAAAAGGGGATTGTTGAATGGTGAACTGCCTTTATGTGAAAATAAAATTGGCTTCTTATATATAAATGAAGATTCAAAGTTTAGAAAATATATGATTATGCTATAAATACATATATATATATATATATATATATATATATATATATATATATATATATATATATATATATATATATATATATATATATATATATATATATATAATATATATATATATATATATATATATATATATATATATATATATATATATATATATATATATATATTTATATATATATTGGGGGATGTATGGTCTAATTCTATCCATTCACGAACTGGAAATCAAAGTTAAAGAACTTTTCTCGAGACCATGTGTCAAAAATTTATGTTAATGGCAACTCTGGTAGAAAAATGCTATTTGAGCTAGATCACAAAACATAAAGCAAAAATCAATTTTTGAAATTTGAACATTAATTTTTACTAACTTTGATAAACTGGAATCATTTAATCGACTTTTCAAATCCACCAAAGAAATCTTATTAATAGGATATTCAATGTTAAGTAGTATAATAATTAATCCATGATTAAAATTAATCAAAAATGATAAAACCGGACCTAAATCAAGAGATAAAATTTGTTTCTTCAAATACAAATTGTAAATGAGAATCTTGTAAAATGTTAATTGGAATTGTCCAATACAAATAGTATTATTTAATTTAAAATAGAACATATAATCTGCATTTGTGTGGCGGCACATGTCGAATTAAATAACATGACAAACACCCTTAACTTCTTACACACAAGTTTAGATATATAGATGAATATGTAGTATCATTTTGTGTTTTGTGTAATAGTCAAATATAATGTCAATAAAATCAAAAGAGGCAAAACTATTTCAAGTAAAATTGGCCTAAACAATTTATTCCACAAACTCACACACAAGTGAAAGTTATCATCTATCTATATATGTTGGTAGAATGAGATTTGTTTTGCAAAATATTTCATACTATTTACACATTTTATATGTACAGTCAACGGTAAAAATTGAGTTAAAATTTAAAAATTTTACAATTGATTTGTGCGTTACTTATTCGGTTTTCGAAAAAATGCTTCGGGTAAAAGTTGTTCATTACAACGTTCCTAACAACTTTTATTCGAAACATTTTTCCTAAATCTGAATAAATAAGGTACAAATCAAGTATAAATTTTGTAAATTTTATGTTGGCAATAGCAAGGTGCTTGCTTATCAGATCTTTCTGAAGGTTCATATATTCGGGGTGAGATGCACCGAATACCCTGTATCTGCTCGAACCCAGAGGTTCGCTGTTAAAGTTATGGAGTCCTATTGTGTGCAGATGCTTCCGCAGGGGATAATGCCCGGTAATGAATCCGGTAACCCTTCGCAGTTGCATCTTGTTCAGCTTCAGTGCATCGAGAGGTAGCCTCTTGGTTGCACTTTGAAGCAGTACCTTCCCGAGTTCTTGCCGTGGTACTTTTTCCCAGCAATCGCGGTGTTAAGCATTTGACCATTCGTTGATCACCTGTTTACATACAGTCCTTGGAATTCCAAAAATAGGCTCTGGATTTGCTTTTTCGTTTCCTTCGCAACTATTGTGACCCGAGATCCAGATCAATTTAACATTGTTCAGTCAATTTAACAGCTAATGATAAAAAAAAGGGACTTAAAACTTTTCTAAAAACTTACTAAATTAATTTAAAAGTATGTTTAAAACGTTTTTATTTAGTTGAATATTGGTATTTGTTCCTTAGGACTATGACATCTGGTGGCAATTATTAGAAACAGAGTAATCAGGCTCAAGTGTGATGGTCACATTTCCGTTACTAGGGTTACGTTAGTAAAATAATCATAAAATTATTATTTTGTTAATGAAAGCCATCTTTATTATTGAAATATATCAACTAATTGTTGAAATGTAGCCTAACTAAAGCCGCCATTTTGGAATATGACATCATGAGTTACATTACCAATACTTGTATATGAAAAAAGTATACGAATAAGACCTTCCAATAAATAATATTAAAGAGAACTCTAGGATTTTTCGAAATAAATTTAGATTTTTGCCCAAATTTCCTAGATCAAAATTTTTTGTATTTTATAAATACTTATTTCGACTACAAAGTAGTCATCATCTAATGTAATTATTCTATTCGAATTAGCTAATTGTAATTATTCTCCGAGGAGATGTTACTTGTTGCTAACTTTGTAGTCGAAATACGTATTTATAAAATAAATAAAAATTTTTATCTAGGAAATTGGGGGAAAAATCTAAATTTAAGACTCTTCCTCTTTAGTTCAAATCTATACGTAAAATTTTCACCATTATAAAATAATTAAATAGTCGATAATATAGAAGTATTGTTTTCGGTGTAGAATATTAAAGTTTTCATTGAATCGTTTTGGGATGCCTAAATCAGTCAAACGAAATGTTTTCGACGATATTTTCTTTAAATTTGCTCAATAATTTAGTTTTTTTTTTAAGAATTATATGTTGATGCATTGGGTGCTCATACAATGCACTTTAATATTTCTTCAAGGAAGCGTTTTTTTGGAAATAGTGACACGGATAAAAAGGTGTTTTATTCTTTATTCGGAGGAGGGTTATTTGAAGGTCAATTTGTATTTTTGTAATGGGTACTTATACTTTTACGAAAGCTGAGGAAAAACGAACATAAAAATTGCGTAATAAAGGAAAATAATCAGCTATTTTATAGCCGTTTTAAAAAGATTAAAGTTTTAAAGATAAGATTGCATTTAAAAATAAGGTATTTCAAAAAAATTTATCAATGATATAAAGCTTGTGTTCAACGAATTTGATTATGAGACCACAAATGAGTATATTATATATATATATATATATATATATATGAACGTATTTATTTATGAACTGTTCTCCATATACTCATATAGAGAAGTAAGTGTGTTGAAACAAGTGAAAATTGTCAGAGCAATGTCAGCACAAATTGATTTCAAGAATTGTGTCATCATTTCTGATAGTAGGTGAGTCGTGAGATAGTAGTGATATAGTACTACCAACTATACATGATTTGTTAAATGTCTGTCTGAATTTCTGGAATTACATTAAAAACGATTTTTTTTCATTGAATAATACAATATATTGTAACATGTTATTTGTTAAAGATTTAATTCTTCCGTTTAATTCCGATCCGTAATTTTCGACTTAATTTAAAATTATGTGTATTCTAAACTATTTTAATCCAAAGAAAACAAAAATTCAGTCTGATTAAATGCATAGTTTGTTGTTCGTACCATATTGCTTGTATAAGTCATATGAAAAATATGATATAAGCCAGAAATTTGGATTCCAACATACATAGGTAACCATATTTCGAAAATCATAACTCGAATCAAATTTTCGAGTAGATTTTCATAATTTATGAATGAAAATGGTCTGAATATATTATTTTCAATAAAAGAGACAAAAATTATTTTTCGATTTTGTCGATTTTTTTAAGGGTCCCCTTAGAAAATTTTAAAAATTACGGAAAGTATTTTTATTTCGGATTTTATTCAAAATATGGTATCTTAACCATTTTTGTTCAAAGAAAACGAAATTTCAGTCTGATTAAATGCGTAATTTGTTGTTTGTACCATATTGCTTGTACAAGCCATTCTGGATTCAAAAATTTGGATTCCAACGTATATTGGTTGCCATATTTCGAAAATCATAACTCGAATCAAATTTTCGAGTAGATTTTCATAATTTATGGATACAAATGGTCTGAAAATATGATTTTTAATAAAATCAGAGACAAAAATTATTTTCTGATTTTGACGATTTTTTTAAGGGGTACCCCTTAGAAAATTTTAAAAATTGCGGAAAATATTTTTATTTCGGATTTTATTCAAAATATGGTATCTTAATCATTTTCGACCATAGAAAACGATATTTCAGTCTAATTGATTGTCAGATTTGTAGTTTCTATGATATTGCATGTGTAAGCCTTTCTGGAATCGAAATTTTAGATTCCAAGACACATATAGGTAGGTACAGCAAAAATCATACCTCGAATCAAATTTTTGAATAGATTTTTGTTATTTATTGGTAAAAATGATCTATAAACATGATTTTAAAAAAAATCGGAGATACAAATTTTTTCTAAATTTTTTCGATAAGAGCCCTCGTAAAATTTTGTATCTCCGATTTTATTAAATATAATGTTTCTTAATCATTTTCGCCCAAAGAAAACGAAATTTCAGTTTAATTGATTGTCAGATTTGTAGTTTGTATGATATTGCATGTATAATTCTTTCTAGAATCGAAACTTTCGACTCCAAAACTCATAAGTAAATACTTTAAAAACCATAACGAATAAAATTTATGAATAGATTTTCGTTATTTATGGATCCAAACGGTCTATAATCATGAATTTAAAAAAAAAAAAAAAGGGAACAAAAATTTTTTTTCGATTTTTTTTAAGGAGTAAAAATTTTAGCCCAAAGAAAACGAATATTCTTTCGAATCGAATGCTTGATTTGTAGTTTGTAAGATATTGCTTTAGAGGTCTATGAAACTACCAAACAAATTTAATGCGAATCAAATTCATAAATGAATTTTCATAATTTATGTTTGAAAATTATCTGTGTATTTTCTTAGACAAGGGATATTACACATTGGATAATCAACAAAATTATATATAATGTGTATTTAAAAAAAATAATAAATGAATTTAGTTTAAAAAAAAAATTGGTGTTTAGTTTTTAAAAAAAAACTAAACACTTTATAGAAAATAATTGAATTATCAATTATTTTCATAAATATGAAATTAAGTTAATTTAATAATTTCAATTAAAAAAAGTATTATGATGTATTTTTAAAAAAAAATAATGAAAACTAAATATACGGTACTTTAGAAAAAAAAATCCAAAGCAGAGTATTGTATGTGGAATTATGAAAATTGGAAAACGATCGGTGCTAACGCGATACACGTAAATATAAAAAAAATAACACGTTGAACCGAAAGTCTTTCAATAAAAGCTGGGCCCATTAAAAAAGATAATATTGAGGTAGTAAGATCTTTACTATCCAGTAAGTGTCTAAGCTATCGACAAGTGATTCGAATCTGAAATACTGAAAATAAAAAAAAGTACAAAAAAAGGAACAAAACAAAATATATGTTAAAATAAAATATATTTGAAATAAATAATTTTTAATTTAATATGTTGATAGTATAACTATCCTTAAAATACTAAGTTTGGTTGTACAAGTTATAAAAAAAAAGATTACATGAATATGTGCTAGATTGAACTGTAGTAAAAGAAATATCGTATATAAAAAAAAAAACGACACTACAGTAAAAAAAAATATGTTCAAATATGTCTGATTTGCATAAATATAAATATGGACTACAAATTTAATTCAGATACATAGTTGTATATAAAAGAGACATTACGCTTCTGTAAAAAAAAAATACACGGCCGAAAACGCCAAGCGTATACAAACAATATAGTTATAAATTGAAAAAGTCATTGCATATTCACATAAAATATAAATTGTACAGCAAAAATGTGTATAGAATGTGTATTGAATTGTGACAAGTTTGAGAGACCACAAGTTTCGGAATGGTGAATTAAATAAATTATACAAAAAAAAATATACTTAGATACAATCAGATAGAAACCATTAATTCGCCTGTTCGATACTTCAGCACAATCCATAATAAATATTCAATTTGTAAATTGAAGAAATAAAAATTCAAAATACCATCTGATTAATTCATGTGAGACAACTAATTTTAGTAACTGTCTTGAGACAAGTACTTTTTGTAACTGCTTTCTTTTTGTAACTGATTTGAAATATGTGCAGAAATATCGAAGTAAGCTTGGATATACGCAAGTCATATCCAATCTAAGCAAATGTTTGTTGAAATTATGTAAATTCTCAACTCGCATAAACCAATAATTATATAAATTATTATTTTTTGAATAATAAATATATGAAAACAAAATAATAATAAATTTTAAACAGTGGAGTACTAAAAAAATTATTCTCCAATAACATGATGATAGAAACAACATTAGAATCTTATTACCAATAACTTAAAAATCACATATTCTCAATGGAAGAACACACATACACTCCCGTTCATAAAAATTGAAACAGTTGAAAAATTCTAAGTAATGTATTATGTATATACTATACATATATTTAGTAATATATATACTCTTAGAATGTGACTCGCTGGTTCAGATTTGTTGAATGGATGTATACATACATAACATAATAACAATTGTTTATCAAATGAAGCAACTTTATTAAACTTAAACAATGTATAAAGTTCATAAGTTCACTATTGTTAATAGTACCTACCTACTAACTACTATTATTACTATATCCATCTATATCTAGTAATAAGTTTAGTCTAGTAATAATAATAATAATAATCATCATCAACATCATTGAACTTTGTCTGAATGTTTCATGCATCGAATCATCGAAGAAAACACATCCATGTGCATGTAGGAACATTTTCCAATATAACATAATTTTCTTGAATATTCTCTGTTCAATATTGTACGACATATCTGGATGATAAATCTATGGAGTGTAGAGTTAAGGAGGAATTAAATGTCTGTTAACGAGAATATGATGGCGTAATTATATCAAACTTGCTAGAGTAGGACATAATTAAACGGAGATTAACGTCTTTTTACTAATTTAAATATACTTTAAGGTTGATCGGACACATGTATAGGTAAATTTCGGTAATGTCTAGATAAAAATCTGGATTTTTGATATATAATTAATTGCTCCTCTCATACGTATAAATTAATTTTTTGAAAAACAATCTGATGAAGGTTTTTCATGTAATTAATCAATAAAAATTGAAATTTAAAAATGTTGTGAATAGCAAATGTTGAATGAACACATACATTTTCGATAATGTTGCTCCACTTTCTATAGATTAATTGTATTATTCATTAATGTGGATATTATATGAAAATTGCAAAAAGTTACAAAAAATATAATCAGAAAATAAATTGTCGTAAACTTTATTTTCTACAACTTTAAATACAGATCAATTTTTTCATATTAAAAATATTCAATATTTTATATACAAAATACTTCATTTTTTTCAACAATTTCTTTATTTATATTCGAACAATACTAATGTTTAACAATGATTAATTCAACAATGGTAACTTCAAACCGTATTACTGTTCCTTTCGAACTGAATTTAATAACTATTTTCCTTATTATTTTCTTTTTTGTAATTAGATTGTGTGCTGAGGTCTTAAAAATTATTTCACGAATTTTCATTACAACAATATATGTCAATAAATATTTTACCGACACATTTTACTGTTTTTAAAAGTAAGATATTGAATGTTAAATTCATATTTTCAAAGATATAATATCATCAAGGGAATCAAATTTCAGGGTTATTAATGTTTGTTCAAAGGCAAATAATATATCCTTAAAGATGACCACACACACAGATGTTGCTTTGTCCTTGAGATTTATAAGGTCATTGGGTTAGTTCAAAATATGGATATTTAATATCTTTATATTATCTAGAACAATGATTTGACCTTTCTTGTATACAGGGTACATAATACAGGATTATACAATTACATAACTGATGGGTAAATACTTATAATAGGGTGAATGTAGGCGAATATCTCTTACTAGAAATGAAAAATATGATTAAAATTAAGTGGGTATATAAAAATTTAAAAAATAGTTTATATTAACCTGGAAACGTCATCAAAATCCATAAAAATTAACTTTTCCATATTATGTTCCAATTTTACGCAGCTTTGAAAAACTTCATGTGTGATTGCATTAAATTTGAGCTATTCATTTGAAATATTGTGTTCAATTTAACATTTCAATGGAATCGAAAACTTCGCTTAATTTTTTTTGAACAAGATTTAGTTCAATGAATATCTTACATAACTTTTTTTAAATTTATTATAACACTAGAAATATGTGTGGTATATTGAGTGATACTTTTCTACCAAGAATAAAATGCAATGTATTGACAGAATGACACATAAAATAAAATAAGGATTTTTTTAAATAAAAATGTTCTCAAATATCTATTTCTTTCCGATATTTTTTGAAATCATGTTTCCATCAAACCATTTAGTAAGAGGCTAAAACGGGCCCGTATATATCAATAAAAAAGATTTGTGTACAAAAATTGTATAAAACATCACCAGAATTTAAAATGCCCCGCAGGATATAAATTAAAAATGACTATTCTATTTTGAATTTTTATTTTGTAAATGTGAAAAAAATATTTATATTATTGATAACATTTCTTGTTCAAGAACTCTTTAGATAATTGTATGCAACTTTTTACACCTTTGAGAAATATTATAATGAAGAACTAAAATGCAAAATCACTTTTCTTATAAAAAAGATAGATGAAAAAAGAAAGGGAGAAAAACTATTGTATGCATTTTTCAATGAAGTCAAACCATGCATCTGTTATCAAAAAGACATAGACAAATCGTTATCAAACACTCTCATAGACATCTAATCATTGTGGTTTCTCAAAGTATTCACCAGTTTGGGTGTCATCAATTTAAAACTCTTATCGATTATTTGAAAAAATTAACGCAACATATAATTTTTTTTTTTAAATTGTAAGAACTATGTTAATAATTTAGACACTGTGATAAATATTGTTTTAAAATATACTTTGAAATTCGGCTATAGGTTTTCCTGTGGTTAAACCCATGACTTCTATAAATTTTCAAATTTCATTGAAAATCTATCTTTTAGCTATGTGGAAAACTACAGCTGAGACATAAATCGACTCATGATAAACTATAACCAAATTTTGAGTCTGTCCCATAGTGTTGTGCGTTTTTATCACATTATCGCTAGTCTCGACAACTGTGCACCCCGCCAATACTGAAACAACCATACTGATTTTACCCGGTATAAAATATATTCAAGAGGATATTAAGTTTAGTCCCGCGTTTGTAACGGTTGAAAATATTGATCGCAGATAACTCATAAACGAAAATAGATAGCGAGCTAAAATTTTGTATATAGCCGTATGTTCTATAACTAAAAAGTTTGGTCAAGTTGATGAATGGGTAAAATCGGATTATGTTTGGGCAAAATGGGCAAAACTGACTATCTTTGAAACCGTAATAGATAGAACAAAAATGTAATGATAAAAAATATTATTTTTATAAAGATAAACAATTTATAATTTTTTTTACATAAATTCGGTATATATCGGGTATTTCAGCAATTAACTCAGTTTGTAATTTACACTTGTTAAAATAATGAATTTTAATATACGACAAAAAATGATAAACTTTAGGGTGGAATTGATAAGATTCTGTAATATTTTTTAGCCCGGTGAATAATAAAACATTAAGCATGCTTTTTACGTAGGCATCGACTTTATATTAACCTACATTAGGACTAAAAAAAGAATTGCCAAACTAACGAATATCATAATTTAAAAAAAATAGAAAATAAGGTAAAAATAATCGATATCAATTCAACAGAATAAAATTATAGAAAAGTAGAAAGAAAAAAAACAACCGATTGATAGAAAAACAAATCAAATAATGTTTTTCGTCTCAGATTCATCAAAGTCATTGGAAAATTTGTTTTTTTTTTACAAGTAAAATAAAATTCAACATCATCATTGCTATTATCAGTATATATACCATAGAGAAGATTTATACTTATTTCACTTCAATTTTCTTCTCTTTTTTTTTACCGTATTATTATGATTATTATTATGATATAACTTTGATGAATGTTTGAACAAATGTTTGTGTGTATTAAGAAAACCAGCAACCCTTGTTTTCTTGACATGGGTAGTTTTCTATTTTATTTTTTTATACTATAGAGAGAAAACTAAAAAAAAAATAAACCGTTTGTGAGAGATGATAAACTTTCTTAGTCTTGTAGTACAGTCATTTTATCTTTTTAAACGTGGCAAGCAAGTAGGCAGGTATAACTTTTTAATCGGTTACACATTTTTCTACCTGCGGTTACTAATTACATCACACTATACACTTAAGTAACTGCGAATTTCGTTATTTGAGTCGTATTATTTTTGTCGTTGCTTAATACACCTTGCCCGGAGACTTTAATGTTTCTCGATTGTGATTTGATTTCTGGTTGCTTTCCTGGCGTGTATGAGGGAGACCTCAAATAATTATGAGTTTCGATACAGGCATAGAAATTAGAAAAGGCTCTCTATAAATCTTTTGCAACTCATATGTTTCATTTATAATGTATACAGCAATTAGTTTGAGCTTTAAAATGAAGTCATTGTTTATAGTGCTTTCTCATGAGTGATTTTGAAATGTAGATTAGCATCATCACATAGCTGTGAGCTTATTTAGAAATGCAATCTGCAAGAATATAGTTAAGCACGTAGATTCCTTAACAATATATCCGAAATTCAATGCCACCAACTACAAAAAATCTCAGAACTTCTATAAGGCCAACCTTTTCCAACTCAACCCGTATAATTCGACTTGCTTATTTGGTCGCAGATATTTTCTTTTTTGTTATTTTGTAGCCTGATACTTAATTATGCGATTTTTTCGATGCGGTAATTTTTTCGTCAGATATTATTTCGCTTATTTTTGATTGTTGCACGAAAATATGCCATTAAATGGTGGACTGTGTGGGAAGCCACTAAGAGCTTGGGAAGTTTTTCGATTTTGAGGTATTTGTTTATGCTCAATTTTATGAACCACTTGGACTGGTCCGCCCAGTGTTGCTATTTTTATATTTTGATACAATTATGAACCTATTTAACCATCTTTCTATTTTTTGGAAATCCCAAAATTAACTCTTTGATTATATTTTGGATATTTTGACCACTTTAACGTGAACCAAATCTGTAACAAGTACACATGTTACATTAAATCGGTTTTTTTGAGGACTAAAATGACTAGGCTATACTGATTACAATGTGAAATTCTAGGTATGATATATTTTTTTATTTTTTATTATTTGTGTTATTTTTCTATTGTGTACTTAAAAATGGGTTATATTTTGTATTAAAGTACTTCTATCGTTGCTGTTGTAAGTTCAATGAACAAATCATATTTTGACATTGTGCTTTATTTTTAATTCTATGGATTAGTTTTTCAACAAATTTTAAAAAATGTGAAAAACTCTCAAAACTAATTAAAATTAGGATTGGCTTTTTTATAGCCATGTGCTATAAAATGTAATCAAAGATTAACTTTGGTTCATTTTTTTTCAATTCGGATACATTGGAAAAAAATGGAAAAAAAACTATCAACTTGGGCCCATAGGAAATGAAAGTCTACTTAACCTTAAAACACTGACCTTAAAATATAACCCTTCAAAACTAACCATGCGTAAGATTTATGTAGATTGGGTAAAATAAATAGTTACACATTTTAAAAATTAAAACCACACATGCGCCAAAGTCACGTGTCAGTCACTAATCTACTACATATCTAACATTTCTCCGAACAGTGCTTTATGTGATTCCATCAAGATTGTTACTTAAAGTGCAACGCCTCCCATCTTGAAGAGATTTTTTTTAAAGTAGCGCGCCTTTGTTTATTCTTTTATTACTAACTATACGCAAAATTTACTCACCACTTAAAAAAAAAAATCTCTTCAAGATGTGAGGCGTTGCACTTTAAGTAACAATCTTGATAGAATCACATAAAGCATTGTTCGGAGAAATGTTAGATATGTAGTAGAGGAGTGACTAACACGTGATTTTGACGCATGCGTGGTTTTTATTTTTGTATAGGTAAGCTTTCAGCGTGGTTTTTGTCCTGGTATTTTATAAAATACATTCTTTGGAAATCTTTCAATTCAAACTTCAAGTCAAATAAAGGTTTTACCACGATATAATCCCTACAACCATAAGTCCTCATAAAATAATATTAGTTTGATATTTTTTAAGGTATTTTTGTGGACACTATGGATGAAATTATGAAACATAAAACGTGTTTATAGAAACAAAATATCTTTTTATTGCGACTTGTTCATTAAAGAAAAAAAACACCAACCTAAAAATAATAATAAAAGTTTAATATCACACAACATGATTATGATTGTTTATCTCCAGAGTTCAGAATCCTTTTACCTTCCTCGAATATTTCCGATAAAATTGATAAATATTAATTTTTATTATTTACATTTATCATTAAAGCGGAAAATATCCAAATATGATTTCTCCGATACAGAGGTTTCATAGAATATTAATTAGAAAATATTGAATTACAATACTTACCCAAATAATATTACGAATTATGGGCGTTTGTATGATATAAATGTTTTATACAGTGTGACAATTATAAATTTTATATGCTAGGCAGATTTTCAGATCTGTAAGATGAACATTGAACTACTTTAAGAAACAATCTCTTTAGGTTACCTTTTATTAGCAAACCAAAGATATTCATTCTTCAATAATCGATTACAGGTTTAACTGTAATATTCATTCTCGGGTCACGGATTTGATGTGTCAAGTTGGCTCAGAAGTTGGCGAGCGATGCACCTTAGAGAGAATCCAGTGGCAAGGCCTACGGGAAACTACACAATGAAGTTAAAGGTTACCTAACACAGATACTCGCATACAAATACCCAATTAAAAATACAAAAAACAGCCTTCAAATAATATGCGTGAACTGAGCCTGCTTCTTGGGCTCCGTTCCCCCCTTTCAAGAATTGGCTCCAGAGAAAATAACATTGGAGTGATAACAACAACAAAAAATGTGTGGCACACCTAATTCCCCGGGTAGTACAGGAGCCCATCCATACCTTGCCAGTGTTGAGGGCTGTTTTTTAATCGATGTATAATCTCGATGTAGTGCCAGGTGGCACCTAGATTAGGACCCTCTTGTATTCGTTGGAGGGCTTCATCTGTGATCGCCAAACTATTGACACCGGATATAAGTCCGATCTGGAGGTTGGTATGAAGTTCCGGACCCTATGACTTTTTGGAAAAATATAAAATCTACTAATACTAGTAGTTGGTAAAATGAAATTCGCCATTCAGCAGCTTATAGCTGGCTTTGAGATTTTTCTCATTGAGATAAACAAATGGGACGTTGCAACTTCTGCTAAAAATTTAATAAATGTTTTTTTTAATAGCATGTGAAATTTGCATGTTCGATTGTTTCGACAGCTAAATGCCTCAAGTTGCCGCTTTCGACAGCCCCAAGTTGCCGCGCTTGTAAAGGCGTTGTGTGTACGTTGAACTGGGAGGTTATGGGTTCGAATCCCGACATCGGCAGTTTGTCAACTATAAAAAAAAAGGGGCGGTTAATTGACTGAACTGTCGGTGTATGGACAAGAACGAGGTAACTGGCTATGCTTGTAAAGGTTTTCTGCAGATTCCTTCACGAACTCCAGATGAGTATCTCGGCATAAATCCTATCAAAGTCGGCTGCAGCCGCACATCCTACCAATTCCTATTCGACACACAAAATTCCTTCCACTCCACTCACATCCTCACATTCTTAGGCATCACAATCGACTTTATGGTCGAAGTGTATCCCATCCAGGAGAGCCGCAACAATCTATTCATCTATCTAAATGCATGTACATTTTTTCAATAATTTTTGAACCTTCAGCCAAGGAATTATTATTTTTTTGTATTACCCATCAGGGAAAAAGTTGAACAACATCCATAAAATGAATTTTTTTTCATGAAAACTTTGTTCAAAACCTGGAATCGAAAAAATAGTCTTACAGATCCAACCCGTGCGGTAATCTACTATTTTTTTACCCGCATGTTGTAGGTTTGAAAGAAAAGTTTTCATTCAGCATTCGAGCAAACTGCAATTTAATACTATAATATTATTTAGTTGTAAAACAAAGTGATATTAAGTGATATTTGTGTTAACCAGTAGTTAGTTTTTAATTGTGTTATGTGGTCACAAATTTTCATGTAAGCACACTGTAATTATGATAAAAGGTCGGTCAGTAGACGTAAATTTTATGAACAGGTAAAATAAATGGCAGTAAAATAGTTGGTTGAATTGCTGTTATATATATATACAGCTCCCATGCATACATACATACATACATAATAATATAAAACTAGGGTAAATGTGCCTTTAATATAATTTATAATTCATGCCAAACCAACTTCAACTACTCTAACAAACGAAACCCCCCCCACCACCACCACCACATCGAATCCATTCAATTCTATTGCACACACAAATTGTTATCTGATTTATGAAAGTGAATCGACATTAAATATTATTTAGTATTAAAACCATCATTTACTCTTCTGATTTTGAAAATAGGAAGGAAAATCAGAAATAATGATTATTATCGTTTTATATCGTTCTATAGTGTGATTATTAAGTCTCTATTTGGATTATGTATAAAAATACGATGAGGTTGAGTTTTTGCCTGATCTTTATGTTTTATTACTCCAAAAATACAATTCTTGGAGCAAAGAGTTGCACTGAAAAATTTCGATTTCATTCTGAAGGTAAAATCATCAGAGAAAATGCTGATTTAAGTTTACGGGTGAAATAAGTCCGTAGAGGGAAGCACTGAGAAAAATGAAAACAGTTCTTAAAATTTTTGGAAAAACCCAGTGCATTTCAAGGGAAAATGTCAAAAATTTAAAACTTTACAATTTCGATCAAAAGTCTAATATTGCATCATATACTGGAACATAGTCCGATCGAATCTAACATCCCTAGTAATAGGATTAATGTAATTATTTAATTGCTAAAAATGATAAATTATCTTGTTTTGACGATTATTTTGACGATTTGACGAACATTTTCGTGAATTTTTTATCTCTTTAATAAAGACATTTACAAAGATCTTTGTCAGGCTATTTTTTAAATAATTTTAACGTAATGTACGAGATTTAATTTATAAAGTAGAAGTTTTTTACTTTTTAATCTATAGAAGGTGGAGCAACATTCTCGAAAATGTATGCGTTCATTCGACATTTACTATTCTAACATGTTAAAATTCCAATTTTTTATGAGTTAGGAATTAAAAACATATCAAAAATTCAGATTTTTATCTATACATTGCCGACTTTAGCTACAGGTACATGTGTCCGATCAGCCTTAACATACACACATTTTTGTCATCATAGACACCAAACTTATTTATTGGTTTTGGATATATATATATATATATATATATATATATATAAACATTGCACCTTGTTAAGAAATTGTGTTTAGTTATTATTGAAATGTGGAAAGATCTTGAGTGTAGATCTTTCACGAATTTGTCCATTGAGAACTGACCTGAGGGTGGCGCCTAAAAACCATGACATACTTTTGTGTGCAACGGAAAAATAATCAATCTTTTTTTGTCAAATTATTATTATATTCAAAATTTTGATACTTGGAAATGTGAATTTATTTTGTTTTTAAATTTATTCACAGATAATTTATTTCCGAAATTTTGTCAATGCAGGTGTTTCTATAGGAATTATAAACTATATTAGAGATTTGGGTCGGCCAAAACTTATACTGCATACTAAAACTGGTGTCATTTTTGGACACAAGACATCGTGGCCCAAGTGGTCAGTTATGAATACATGGAACAAGTTCTAACTTGATGCAAATCAATTTTATTTTTCGACATTCAGGGTAAAGGCTATACTATATATTATGATTTATGTATACTTAAGTGTCACAATACAATAATGTTAATTTCCATTAAGCTTACGAAAGACATAGTATGAAAGAACTAACATATACTATATAGACAAACATACCATTAAATTGAAGGCTATACAATTTTAAACAATCCTGTTAATAATGAATTATTCAGTAATATTTTCAGTAACAATCCTCTCCATATCCCCCCACCCTCTCTAAGTTGACTGACTCTCAATTTCATAAAATTTGTTATGCAAAATAATTCACTTGATATCTGTGTATTATGTAGTACCTATTTATGTTCATTCAAAAAAAAGAGAGCTCACCACACAGAGGAGTGGTGAGTGGTGACACCATGCTACCACATATTGTGGTCATAAACACACACACACACACACATGCAGGCCGATGAGTAAAATCAATGGTTTGTATTTACCATTTCCTTTACATTGGTTGATTCTATTTAATTTGTATTATTTTTGCATTATAAAATTTTTATTTTATTTGTTATATTTGGACCAAAAAACCAGTTTTTTATTTTTGGCGACGTTGTGTGATAAACCTTTAGTTGAAACCAAAAAGTCTTTGTCTTTAGTTAATATTTATACCGAAGGTTTCAGGATATCTTGGTTTCAACGCATCAGATTAAAATAATCAATTTATTGCCTAGCACAGTTAAATTTTTCTCCGATTTTAATGGAATCTTTTTTGAAACTCACTATTTTTGGGGTGTACTTTCTACAATATAGAAATTTGTTGCATTTATTTATTTTCAGATACATGACGCATGTATAGACCATCTCGAAAACTAATAATAAATATCTTGGTTTTTCAATCAAAATTGAATTTCTTGAGAAAAATTTTGTGGATTCGAAAAAAATTTCATCAAAATTGGATGTAATATGCCTGAGAAGGGCCAAAAACGATTTTTATGATATTTTGATGAAGTTGTAGTGGACTCGCTACTAAATCTGATACTTTCATATTTTGATACCTTTGCGGAATCACTATGGATGCCCCTTGTTATTTAGGTGCTACATGTTGCTACCTCAGTAATTTTCAACAAACAGTATTTGACATTATGATTAGGAAAATAAAGTTTGGTTTGAATTCCAAAATTGTGTCTAGAATCAGTGTCTAGAATCATAGAAAACTAGAATCATCATTCCGTTCAACTCCTCCAACGCCCTGGTATGATATGGTATGCAGTGCTAGATTAATGACAAGTACTAAGCTACAACTTTAAGGTAGTACTGTTTTTTACATATATACTTTTTATTTGAGATATGACTTGTTATTGTTTTATTTTATCCTAATATATGTGTAAATTTTTTAGAGCCTGAGGAAGCTACAAATAAATAGCGAAACTTTGCAATTAGAGGCTTGCTGATTGGTGTTTACTTTTCTTGATCCTGAATACCTTTTATTCTTATACCAATATTGAATACCGGATCTGATTTTTCTAAAAATGTTTTATTTATATATATATCATTATTTATTTAAATAAAATGATATTTTATAATTAAATAATAGATTTTTAATTTAGAACACAAATGTAACATAAAACTCTTTTAACTAATTTTAATAAATTAGAATTATTATTTAAAATGTATATTTACAGTTTTTTGTTTCTTATAATACCATTTGTTTAATAAATTAATTGTATTTTCTCCTCACGCTGCAACACTTCATACATAATAACCTTTTTTCTAAAATATTTTATTTCAGTTAAAGTTTTCAAGTTTTTTTTTATTGTTCATTAGTTTAATAGTTATTATATAAAAACACGATTTCTCCGATACACGGTGTATATATACATACACACATATATATATATATATATATATATATATATATATATATATATATATATATATATATATATATATTTATGTATATACACATTGTATAATTAACATCAATTTCAAGACATTAATTAATTTGTAACATATAATAATTAATTCATTTAATATTGATATATTATTTGATATAATTATGATCTATTTTATATTATTAATATTATTAAGTAACATTCAACAATAATGATATTTGGATGCATATTATACCATGTAGAAGTTGAACTTCTACATGGAGATTTTTGAATACTTCTATATGATTATATTAGATATCATTATGGGCCATGATAACTACGAACTCTAACAGTATTTAATTTTATATTAAACTAGTTGCTCGCACAGGCTTTACAGTGAAATTGTGTTTAAAGTGCTATGTTTGTTGTTTGAAAAAAATGTTTCATGCAAAAGTACATTAATAATTGTAAACTGTAAATTGTTAAAAAAATAGTTTCAATGATGCTAATTAAAATAATTAATAATTAATTCTATCGGTCCATAGCACTATTTTTATTCCTCATATATAATATATACCAGGATATATTAAGTTTAGCCCCGAGTTTGCGTGAATAGTCAAAATGGCCAAAACTGTTCATCTTTGAAACCGTAACAAAAGGAACAAAAATGTAAAATCAAAAAATGTTCCTTTTTTATAAATAAACAACTTTTGATATAAACTTTTTTACATAAATTTAGTATGTACTGGGTATTTCAGCAATTAACTCAGTAAGTTGTTATTTTCACTTATTTTAATTTAACTAAATAAATTATATAATTCAAATAATAAAAACCACAGTGTCTAATTGATTAATATAGTTGTTACATATTGAAATATAAAAATTCTATCCGTCCATAAGGTAGATATGTTTCAAATTTCATGTTTAATCGTTGACAATCAAATGACCTATAAAATGTTTTGATCTCTTAAGGAAACATAATCACCTGATTAAACTTACCAAATATCAAATATCAAAGATTAAAAATTTTATTTTATATCAAGTCTCACAATTTGGCGTCCTCAAAACGTCGTATTGAAACATAAAAAAACAACAAATTTAAAATAAAATTTCCCTTGCAAACAAATTTTTTAAATATTTTTTCAATTCTCTAATCAAACGCAACAGTAAATTGCGATCAAAAGTTAATTTAGAAAATAAAATGAAAAGTAAAGGAAAAATCAAGCAGTTCAATTGAGAAAGAAGAAAAAAACATATGAAATTACCTAAAAATATTTTCATATATGGTTTTTTTTTTGTTGATAAAAATAAAAATTGGCAATCACATATAAGAGAAAGATTTTTCTTTTTTCATCTTAATCGTTTACAAACTTACCGACTCTCTGAACAGAGAAAACAAGGATAACAATAAATACATACAAGGATTGTAAAGAAATACACAACCATAAAAAAAGAAAAATCATGTTTTTTAGTTGAATAATATGTACGTTTGAATTTTCCGTGCCTTTTTTTTCTTTCTCGAATGTTATAGAAAAGTCTGTGTAGAAAAGTGTGTTATAACCATTCACTCTTCTGATTCTTTAGGTATTTAATTTGGTAAACCACCGCCACCAGTTTGTACACAAAGTAATCGAACTAATTTTGACCTCTATATGTAGAATTTTATGGATTATGTAATTGAAGCGATGGATCGTTGTATTTCTTGAGTTGTCCTAAGGATTTTAATTTTCAAAAATTCTTCGATTGCTACATAACTGACATCACACATTAAATACTTCAATGATTTTTGCAGAGTTGAGATATTAGCGAATTAATGTAGCTATTGTTTTTGCACCAATGATAGAATTTCGTAAAAATTTTTTCAAATGCCCATCGACCCTACCTACTTAAAACCACTATCGTTAAAATTATTTTATATATAAATGTATATAAATATATATATATATATATATATATATATATATATATATATATATATATATATATATATATATTTATATATATATATATAAATATATATATATATATATATATATATATATATATTTATATATATTAATATATATATATATATATATATATATATATATATATATATATAATAAATATATATATATATATATTTTTTTTTTTAGATGAGGGGAAAATCTTCGAAAGACTTCCGGCCAATAGCTATTGACACGGAGAGTGTCAGATTCTTACCGACTAAAAACCCCCCCTTTCTCCATCTTCGTGTGGTAATAGGGCCCTCAGGAACCACGTTAGCATTACTTCTGAGGGACCCTTCACAGTGCCTGAGTATTCAGGCTATTCTTAAAAATCTTGCCTACTGTTTCTAGGGCGTCCTGCTTGGACCGCCTGCCGGTTACGTGCATCGTTTTCTTTGACGTTCATAACCTTTTCGCAGAACAGGATGAACGCTTGCCACTCCTCTTCACCCTTTAAAATCGTACAGATTAGAACTCTTAGGTCCAGGTGGTTGGTATCAAGGGCCCCGTATAGCACGTTCCGCTGCTCGTTCCAAGCGGGACAAACTGCGAGAGTATGCTGGGAGAGAGTGTCAATGAGATCTTCACAATGAAAACATGAGGACGGGAGCTTGCCGATCCTATGCAGGTATTCACTGAAACAACCATGTCCGGTGAGCACCTGCGTCGCTTTGTAAGTGAGCGACCCATGTGACCGGTTAAACCACTCGGAAAAGATAGGCAGAATAAAAATATATAAATATATATATATATATATATATATATATATATACAGTGAGTCAACTGAAGTTGGCGCCATATGGAAAACTTTTTTATTATAAGGTTTACGAAAAAAAGTTATTCTTCATAAAAATATCTGCTTTCAAAAATATTAACATTCAGCTATTCACTTTTGACATCGAATGTACAGGATGGCTACAAATTGAAAAAGTTCGATAGGAATATTTTGACCACTTTGAATTTAAATTGAATTTTGTATATTTTTGTTCTAAATGTAGACCATTTAGAACAGATAATAAGGGAAACGGTTCAAAAAATCACTCCCGAGATATGTAAGAGCGTATTATCGTTTAGAAAACTGAATGAAATAGTCACACAATCTTTATCTATAGATTTGAGTTTGTATATAGAAGTGATGTGGCGTTCTTATCATTATTTCCATTCGTGTCCTAAATAAAAGTGATTTGTTTTTTTTTTCGTCTTCTTCTAGAAATTGATTCATTATTTAAGAATAGAAAAAGGTAATCTTGTTCGGAAACTGAAAGTTGTGTTTAATTTTGAAAGTGAATAATAGTTTTATTGTAAAATTTGGAAAAAAAAAAGATTTCTTTTTCATAGTAATTAGTACCTATATGGGATATTCCGAAAAGTATTGTGTTTTTGGGGGAGTTGCAATAAAAAATAAAAACCTGAAGAGAAAATTTGATAAAAATAGAATCTAAATTTGTTCCTGTATAGAGAAATAATTTGTGGTTGTATGCGTCAATATTACACGTGGATCAATTCAGAAGATGTTTGGCATTGGTTAGGACAACTTTGATGGGTAGTATACGGAGTATAATTTAGTAGCATTTCTTGACTATGTTGCCCAAAATTTACATTTTAAAAGGCGTGAGATAGATAATTTTTTATGGTATAAAAAATGTTTACTTAATAAAAACAAAAAACCGTTCTTCATACTTTTGGCTTAAAACGGTCAGTATTTTGTTCAAACGTTATAAAATTTTTAAACCTGCTTTCTTTTTGTGTCAGTATTTTGTGAACAGGCCCATCACAAGGCAGGTTGAGGCCACGATGGATCCCAGGGTTTTAAGACTAAAAAACTTAATACTAAGATACTAATCCGAGATACAAAAATTTTTCAATATGTACGAGTATATGTATATTTTTCAATATGATTTTGGAATACTCAAATGACTCGTCTCGTCTTGGGAAATATATAAAAAATCATATAGCGCATGCGCCAAAGGAAGATGAGTTTGCAAAATGGGAGGATCGACAACTCTACTCAGATTCTTATATCGGATACATCAAATAAACACGGGCCGGCAGCTGTGTTGGTCCCTTTCCCTTTCTCCGGAGACCGGGCAAAAAATTAAAATCAAATTTTCGAGATTTTCATAAAAATATATATGTAATCCTACAAATAATAAATAAAAAGACTCGAATAAAGATATATATGATCATTATTAAAATGAATTTGTAGAAATGTCAAAATGACTTTGTTGATAGTTACCAACGTAATGAACATTAATAATTACCGTGATAACTTAGGGAGGATGAAGTTGAAATGCATAGTTGTCGAATAATCTAAAATATGTTGAGATTTAGTAGCGATTCCGCTACAACCCCATTCGAACATTTTTTTAGAGGTCAAGCTGAAGACCATCGGTACGGCCCTGATTTGAATAAGATTTCATTTTTCTATTTTTAAGATGATTTATTATAGTAAAATTTTATAAAATTTCCAAATTGCAACCATATTTTGACATATAATTTTTTTTGATCCTGAATGAATACCCGATATAACAGGAGAAATGACTTATTAATATCATTTTGGTGTTTCCAACAAAAAAATAAAGAACATGCATAATTTAATATATAATATAATACACTCCATATTACATTATATATGAAAAAGTTATATAGCCTGTGTATGTAACAATCTAATTTTATTAGGACATTGGATGTTATATATAAACGTTCTCCTACGGCTTTATACATAACAGTTATATAGATAAAAGTCAATGTGTACTCCCAAAAATATAACACAATTTATTTTTTAGGGTAATGTTTTTGTTGTTATTCTAATAATCATTTTATTATTATATTATATGCATGTACATACATGTAAATTAAGCGTCAAAAGTCGAGCTATCAGTTCAAAATTATATAATTAATCTGTGCTTTATTTATGCGGTTTTTGAAAAAAAAGCTTCGGCGAAAAGTTGTTCATTATAACTATACTTACAATAACTTTTATTCGAATATTTTTCCGTAATTCGATAAAATAAAGCACAAATCAATTATAAAATTTTGGAATGATACCTCGACTTTTGACGGTTTTTGTATATATGTTTGATATTATTTTTAATATTGGTTAGTATCTCTGTTTTTCGAATTAATTAAAATATAATTGATTATAAAATCTGTATATTTGCATATTATGTTTTACATTGTATATGTAATATACATTGTATATATATATATATATAT
Source organism: Nineta flava (assembly GCA_963920215.1). Classification (NCBI taxonomy): domain Eukaryota; kingdom Metazoa; phylum Arthropoda; class Insecta; order Neuroptera; family Chrysopidae; genus Nineta; species Nineta flava. The sequence continues at coordinate 127,269,315 of OY986041.1, forward strand.
ATATATATATATATATATATATATATATATATATATATATATATATATATATATATATATATATATATATGGTTTTATTTTGTTTATTTTAATTTGTAATTGTTTAATTTTACTTTTTAATTTAATTGATATTGTGATGTTTTTTATTGGTAAAAGTCATAAGGGATTCCCGTCAATTTCAATTTCAATTCTGACTTTGAATAGCATTTTAAAAATTCTGAATTATTTTCAAGAAACAAAGAGCTATATCCAAATCTTATGGAGATTTATTTTAGATATTATATTTAGATATATTCTTAGATACCGTTTGAAGTTCTGTAAAATAGGCCATAAAATCGTTTTAGAAGGGTAAATCTCACAAAAACTATCCGTCAAATCGTCAAACCGACTAATTTTTTGTTTTTTGTTTTGCAATTCACATTATAATGTGACATTAGAACAAAGTTTTCCAATGTACCATTAATACCATTAATTAATTCAATATTCAATTCAAGTCATTTATATGCCCAATATTTATTTTGCTCCGGTTATTATATATATATATATATATATATATATATATATATATATATATATATATATTTATATATATGTTTGATCGATAGATATATGTATATATATATATGATCGATAGATATATGTATATATATATGATCGATATACATATATATATATATACATATATATATATATATATATATATATATATATATATATATATATATATATATATATATATATATATATATATATATATATATATATATCTATATATCCATACTACTATATAAATGTGATAGTAACTCTGTTTTCTACCTCTTCACGACTAAACGGCTAAACGGATCGTAATGAAATTTGGCAAGGAGATAGATTATATCCTGGGGAAGGAGAGTTTGGTTTGAAGAGTGAACATTTAAAAAAAAATACATACATAAAAGCTGCTTCTTTTTTTGGAGCGAGTAAAAAACTTTGTTGGTTTTATCATTTCCACAGAAACTATACTTCTTAAAATAACTATAAAATTATTTTATTAAACTTGTTTCAATTTTGAAATATCAACTTTGATTGTCGTTTCCATAGTAACTATAAACTATAATAGCACACTATAAATCATTATATATCGATATATATATATATATATATATATATATATATATATATATATATATATATATATATTAATATATATATATAAGATATATATGTAAATATATATATACATTTTTTTTTTAATGCATATATATTTTATTATTATTATTTTCAATACATATATATCTAGTTTTCATATAAACGCGGTCGAAGTCGCGGGAAACAGCTAGTATATATATGCAAACTTAAAGTAATTTTTTCTCTTTTTACCATATATATATGTATATATATATATATATATATATATATATATATATATATATATATATATATATAATTTATAATAAAAGATTTTCAAATGGTTTTCGTGTAAAATATACATTTGTGAAATCCATCAATATTTTTCAACGTAAAATAAGAAAATGATAAAGGATTTGATGTATATGTTGTATCTCTCAAGAGATATTTCACATAAATCAAATGACATAGAGTGTAAGAATAGTATGGTCTACTCTATGGTATGGTGTGCTATGATGATGACTATTATGATTATTATTATTACTATGGTGTATGTTTCGTGTTTCTGAATGGTTGACCGATTGGAGAAAATATTATTATATATACAAAGTGTTCAAAATTTATGGAACATGTTTCGCCTGCCTGTAGTGATTCTGAAATGCATATATATCAACTAAATAAATTCCTTAAACATGCTAAAAGTTGATGTGGTGTGTTTAATAATTCGTTACGTTCAATATTGAATACGGAATTCGCCTTTTGACAATAATTTCGAGGTCTAAGTCTCAGTATTATTTAATTATGTTTATTAAATAAATTTTTTATATACAATCTCATCTCGAAGTATATATAAGTAAAATATATTATAAAAGTGAAGAGAAATTGAAAATTGGAATTAAATTTTATTTTATCAAATATAATAAATTCAGTAAAATTTCAAATTCTACCCCTTTACCTAGATCAGTTTTTTGTATTATAAATATGTATTTCGACTACAATGCAGTCATCATCAGTATAAATTAGCTAGTCGTATTTTACTCTTTGACAATTAGAAATAGATATAAAGTCGAGATCAATAGACAAAAATAAAAATAAGTAGAAAATTAACTAGATTAAAATATACTAAATTTAAAATTAAATAAATTTTAAATTATATTGAAATTGCTCTTGTTAAAATTTCCTTCATTCACATTTTTTCCTGTTAATTTTACTCTTATTAAATTTACTATTATATTGTCGCAGGATATGTTACTAATATGGTGACAGTGAAAGTAATAAGTAACATATCCTGCGACAATATAAAAGTAATTTTAATAAGAGTATAATTAACAGGAATAAATGTGAATGAAGGAAATTTTAACAAGAGCAATTTCAATATAATTTAAAATTTATTATATTTAAAATCTAGTATATTTTATTCTAGTTAATTTTCTATTTATTTTTATTTTTGTCGATTGATATCGACTTCATATCTATTTATAATTGTCAAAGAGTAAAGTACGACTAGCTAATTTATACTGATGATGACTACCATGTAGTCGAAATACGTATTTATAATACAAAAAACTAATCTAGGTAAAGGGGGCGAATTTGAAATTTTATTTCAAAAACCTAGAGTTCTCACAAATTATCATTCGATAATATAATGTTTCATAAATTCAGGTTTGAATAAATCAAAAAATTTTTGTTTATATATAATTTTGATTCTTTTTTAACAATCAAGTGCGTGTTATTTCAATTGGAATAAATTAAGTAAATTTTTACTAATATTCTGTAAGTCTTTTTATACGTTCTGCAGCACTCATTTAGAATTAAAGAATGTCAAAGTAGCGCCACTGGTGATCCACTGGCTATCACGTCGTGCTGATCACCCTGGATTCAGAAAATCAGATTGGAAGTATACCATGAAGGTGTGTATTGGAATAGTTGCGAATAAATTTGGGTGACGGGTATTAATGTGACTTGTTTCGTCTGAAATTTATAATTCTGCACATAAGATCTTTACACTTCAAACATAAGATCCATTGTGATGCCTACGGATGTAAGGATGTGAGTGGAGTGGAAAGAATTTTAGTGTGTAGACTGGAAATTGGTAGGATGTGCGGTTGCAGCCGGCTCTGATAGGAACTCCGTCGATATTGATCTGGAGTTCTTGAAGAAAACTGCAGAAAACCTTCACAAGCAAAGACAGTTACTTCGTCTTCTTCTTCTTGTCCAAACGCCGACAGTTTAGTCAATTAACTGCCCCCTTATATTTTTCTTAATAATTGACAAATTGCCGAGGTCAGGATTCGAACCCATAAGCTCCCATTCCCGAAGTAGACATAACGCATTAGACTGCTCGGCTACTTGGCTGGTGCGAACAAATTTGGGTTAAGAGTATTAATGTGTCTTGTTTCGTCTGAAATTTATAATTCTGCCATGAAAACACCACATATTAAGGGATCTGCATATATAATTTCAAGTTTGTTTCAACTACATTGTACAGACGAACGACATCATCGATACACACAACACATAATATAAACTAGGTAGGTATATGTACTCTATTATTGTGCATTCTCATTTCTTCTCTATGACATATATCTCCATTTGACCAGAACATAATAAACTATCATCTATCTATACCGTATGTAACATGTATATAATATTGTTATGTAATCTTATATAGACTTCCTCTTTGTGTGGATTCCAAAAAAAAAAAAGAAGAGTATATAATGTACGACATTTTCCGTTTCAAATGTATTCATTTAGATAGATAGATAGACACATCTTGGAGTCTAAAAAGTATTGCACTTCGATCTTATGGTCCATTGTGCTTCCCCTTCTACTTCAGTCCGACGAGTTTCGCTTCTCCCATATGTTGGCAATAGCCAGAAGCTTGCTTATCAGGTCTTCCTGAAGGTTCGTATATTCAGGGTGAGATGCACCGAATATCCTGTATCTGCTGTAACCCAGAGGTTCGCAGTCAAAGATCATGTGGGTGGATGTTTCCTCCTCCTTGCCACACAATCTGCATATAATGGACCCGTTATGATGTCCTATTGTGTGCAGATGCTTCCACAGGGAATAATGCCCGGTAATGAATCCAGTAGCTCTCCGCAGTTGTATCCTGTTCAGCTTCAGTGTATCGAGAGATAGCCTCTTGGTTGCACTCCGAAGCAGTATTTTCCCGTGCTCCTGCCGTGGTACTTTTTCCCGGTCATCACGGTGTTTAGCATTTGACCAATCGTTGATCACCTATTTACATGCATTCCTTGGAATTCCTTAAATAGGCTCTGGGCCTATGAAGGGCATTCTGACTCCCTTCTTGACTACCCCTGAGGTGACCTCAGTTCCAGACAAAGCTTGTAGAGGCTGCTCTGGACGGGCTACACTTCGATCATAAGGTCCATTGTGACACCAAAGGATGTGAGGATGTGAGTGGAGTGGAAAGAATCTTTGTGTATAGACTAGAAATTGGTAGGATATGCAGCCGACTATGATAGGAACTATGCGGATATTCATCTGTGGTTCGTCAAGGAATCTGCAGAAAACCATCGAAAGCATAGTCGGTTACTTCGTTCTTGTCCATACATCGACAGTTTAGTCAATTAACCGCTTTTTTTTTTCTTAATAATTGCCAAACTGCCGATGTCGGGATTCGAACCCATAACGTCCCAGTTTCCAAGTAGGCATACTTGGACTGGTTGGGAACCATAAGAGATAGAACAAAAATGTTCCTGTTTTAAAAATAAACAACTTTTGTTTGAATTTTTTTTCATAAATCCAGTATATACCGGATATATTTAAGCAATTAACTTACTTTCAAATGTTTCTGCACAATATTCTTGGTGATAAACGTGTAAAACATTTGGGACATAGCTTCATCTGTTCGGGTCTTTGTGTTTTATACTTAGTTTAAAACATTTTTATGTGCAACAACATACTTTGTAAAACGTTATATATAGCATATTTAATATATACACATACATATAAAATAATACCCATATACATGTTATATATACTAAATATATTACGATATATAAATTTGATATATAAAATAAATAATAAACTCGACTATGCTATATATATATATATATATATATATATATATATATATATATATATATATATATATATATATATATATATATATTTATAATATAATATTTTTAACAAAGTGAGCTTTTATATCGATAAAATCATATAACTATAAAAATATTTTATCGATATCATTCATTATTGGAAAATTTTTTGTTTTTTAAAATAAATTTTAAAAAAAAAAACCATCAATTTGTTACAGTTTTTATATGTTTACGAAAGTATGTTCCAGGAAAAAAAAAAATTAATGATTGTGATCCGCATACTGTTGTTTGTTGGGTTGGATCATATGTATCTGCATATTTTGGTTGGACCTTAAGCAGTTTCACGATTACCTTACATTGTGTAGAATACCGAAAAATGACAAGGAATTAAATAAGAGAAAAGCAGAAATAGATTACGAGCAATGGTATATAAAGTTGAAGACTTGCAGGTACTTTCAAGAACTGAGACATGCAGGAGTCGAATGATGAGAGACAAGGGACATTGACACTTGATACATAGCTGTGTCTGTGGACATTTACCGAGGAGCAGTATAGAAAGAAGAGATTAAAATAACCACCCACACTCTGAAGATATTTTTCCGGGTTGAAGTAAAATTTTTAACCAAAAATATTCAACATCTGCATCCGCATAAACATCAGAAAACTATTAAGTTTATGAAAAACAGTTTCACACAAAAGTTGTTCATTTTCAACAAAAATATAAACAAAATATTGACAAAAATATATTTTGTCTTAAGAATTTTCTTCTATCGAGTACATTTTCAAAGATGAATCTTTTCTAGCCTGGCAGGGGGATGATTGATCCGATTTCTACACTTTACGGAATAAACTATTTAGCTCTTGAACACACATATAAAATTTCATTTCGTTACCCCTTTCGTTTCTGAATTTTCACATAAACACAGACTGGCGGACGGACAAGCAAACGAACGGGCATAGATAGATAAATAAGTTTTGGGGTAATAAAAGTATTGCATTTGGACCTTGGATTGCCCATTGTGACGACGTTCTACTTCAATGTGACGACATTTGCTTCTCCCATATCTCGGCAATAGCCAGGAACTTGCTTATCCCGTTCTCCAGAAGGTTCATATATTCGGGGTGAGATGATGTTTCTACCACTTCGCCTTTACCACTTTGTCTGCTCATAATGGATCCATTCCGAAAAACAATTTTCACGAGTTTTGTTTCGGAACATATTCTCAGTGTTCACGGTGTTTAAAGTCTATCCACTTGTCGATCACTGTATTTGGAATTCCCAAAAGAGGTTCTGGGCTTATGAAAGGTAACAACGGTTGAATATAATTACATCATTATATGAACGCCTATACCAAATTTTCTTTTACGAACAATATTTCGAAACGTTATAAAGTTTGAACTAAACCTTGTAAATATACATAAGGTATAAAATCAGCATACAAATCGGATAACACTGTGAAAAAAAATATTTCAGTTTTTTTTTTTAACATTGAAATATGATAATTTATAATGTAAATTCATTCTCATAGATAAAAAAAAAAAAAAAAACTGTACCAAAATGAACATCAACATCAACAAACAACAAACAAACATTAAATACAATATTTACACAAATTAATGTAGAGTAAAAAGAATTGTGACATTTGTGAATAAATTTTGTCACGTTAATAATAATAATAATACCGTAGGTACGTACTAAAGTACTAACACCGTCGTACTATATAACATAGTACTCATGTTTTCAAGTACTTGTGTAGGTATGTAAGTGTTTTATTTATGTTTGTTTTAATTCTATATCTATATATACGTATAATAATACAATGCTTTTCATATTATCTATACAGTGTGATCATTTGAAAAGTTACCACTTATGTATTTTATAAAATAGGTATGCTATTTAGAAAAAAATGTTTAATAAACAAGTGAAAATAACAATTAACTGAGTTTATTTTTTAAATACCAGGTTTATCCTGAATTTATGTAAAAAAGTTTATGTCAAAAATTGTTTATTTTAAAAAAAAGGAACATTTTTTGTATTTACATTTTTGTTCTATCTCTTACAGTTTCAAAGATGGGCAGTTTTACCTATTTTGCCCAGATAGGGCCCGATTTTGCCCATTCAACTTGACCTTACTCTTTAGCTCTAGAAAACACAAAAATTTTCTCTCGTTATCTCTTGAGTTATCGTGTTCACGGGCATGTGGCAATGGTGGAATTAGGACTTTTTATGAACTTCTGTTTCAAACATTTATGTCTACGATCAATATTTTCAAGCGTTGCAAAGTCGCGACTAAACTTAATATACCCTTATATGTTTACATATACCTGGCATAAAAAGTTATATATGTTTTCCATGCATCCGTGACCGCGTGTTATAACTTATTTTTTAAACGGTGCAAGATAAGGAAAATCTTTAAATATCAAAAAACTTTTGCTTAAAACTTTTTTCATGCATCCAATATACATCCATTTAAGGCTCGTATTGTTGCGGTATCTTGGCTCTCTTTAATCTTAAAAACGAGCGTTGTAGAACCTACAACAGATTCCGATACTTGACACACACAAAAAACACAACATATTAGAAAAAGTTTACTAAATATATATCAATTGGACAACACGCACTTTAAAAAAAAAAATTAAATAAAACAAAAACTCTATGATATCCAAATCTCAATGCTTAGATTTGAATAAAAAAAAATTTTGATAATTTCTCTTTTATTTCCCCAATTATAATTGAGTCTTTTATCTCTGTTTAATACAACAATGTAGACTGACTTTACTTGAACAAATTTAGATAATGTTATTTTCAAGAAAAAAAATATTTTAAACTTTTATATTTCGAAAACAAAATGGTAACACACAATTTTTAAAAAATTTATATAATAAATATTTAGCTTTACTCTCCTAGTTTTTTTTTTAAAACAACATATAATAGTTGGGCGGGCATGAAGTTTTACATGCTTCTAATGAAGGAGAGAGTGAGAGATAATAATAAATTTGATATTTCAGTTTTCGAAACTTCAGGATTTATTAGAAAACATAATTTTAACGTGTGACAAAAAATGAGCAAAATCTGTCGAAAAGTGGTGGTATGCTGGAACATCTTTAAGCGTCACAATACATTATTAATAGTAAGTTTCTTTAAGGTTACGTAAGACATAGTATGAAAGAACTAGCGTATACTATATAGAAAAACATGTCATTGAATTTTTGAATTAAATATTGAAAAGAAAAAAATTAAGTCATCCACCAGGAATCGAGCCCCAACCACTGGATTGTGCAACTTTTGTTTGAGACATATTTTCCTAAAACGGATATTTTAGAAAATATTTAGGTGGTAACTTTTCAATTGAACACACGGTAATATATAAACGTACGTATGAAATAAATGTTATTGAAAAAGGAAATAACTACTTAAAATATATATGTGATAAGTAACAGTGATGAAAGGGGGATGAAGAAGGGGATGTATGAAAAGATTTTACCTACAGGGTCTTTTATTCTACTTTTGATAAACATTTAACATCATGGTTGATAGATTTAAGCTTTAACGCGCTTTTAATGTGATGATTTACATAGGAAGTCAATTTTCATCTAATTTCTAAATGTATGCAATTCGGATGACAATTATAAATATAAATTTTGTTGAATATCCGATGTATTCTGTTTAATGTACAAAAGGTAAAAAATATCGAAAAAATCCGTTGTATAGGAACCACGCTGTCTAAGAAACTTTTCGGATAATAAGGTATCAAAAAAATCAATCATGGTGAAAAACACGTTTGTAAGATTTTTTGAATTGATTTATGCCCTACTCAATCGGTCTTTGAGAAAATGTTTCGAATAATAGTTGTTAGTATCTTTAAAAATAAACAACCTTTAAGGCCCACATCAATGATAAAGTTTTGGAAAAATGAGTGAATGGGTGAGAGAAACTCTTGTGGGTCATAAAACTAAAATATGGTCAGATAATTAATTATTTTGATACTTAAGATACATTTTTTCAATTTCCCAATATGATCGGTAGTAATCTGTGGATAAATTTTTGGTTAAAATTTAAAATTTGAGTCAAAATTAGTTGTTTTATAATTAAAGTTTTAGCCCCGACAACTACTACAAAACCAGGCAAGCCAAACAAATGATAGCTAGGTACAAAGCCGCAAGGTCAACTTACCGGACACTGCAGGCATAAAAGGCACCCTACACTCAAAAGGTTGGTGAACAGTTCAATCTGTCTGGACTATAACGAAGTGGATGATACGCCCTTTCGCCTCCTGTCAGAATGTCCCTACAGAGCCAGAATGAGATACCTAACCTTCGGCTGTCCTGTCATTCACAATGAGGACGAGTAGGTTCAACAACGAATACAGGGTTTGAGGAAAAGAACCTGATTTGGTAGGGGATAAAAGAGGTTGATGGGATGGTTTTCTGTCGGTATAAAAGGTATAGAAAGGCCTACTTGCCAGGTTTCCCCATCACTACTAATACTAGCACTACTTTACCTACCAAACCAACAAAAAAAATTTGTTTAGGAGATAAACTTGGTGTTGTCTTTATTTTCTTTACTTTTCTCAAAACTAAATGTTGTCCAACATCAAAAATCATTTTTTTACATTTTCTTTGAGCAATTCAAATTTACAAACAAGAGTATGTTGAAAGAAGTTCAGTTTTAATGGATAGATTCGCTTACCCTGTATTTTCGTTACTATCGTAGCGCTACAAAGTAGTGTGCAATGAGGTATGTATGCACGTATTATTTCTTTATTTGATATGTGTTTAATGGAATACTCTTAGGGATGTGTGTACTCATAATTTAATATATATTTTACAATATTAGTGTATAACAGTACAGTCATTATATTATAAATGTTTTCAATTCAATACAAAATTTTACTCATATGGATATGTTTAAGGATGTACGATTACTGATGTATAGTCTATTTATATAATTCTTCAAAATCTTATATAGTACATTCATAAAAGTCCACAATAATGTTTATTATTTTTTGTCGTTAAAATTAAAATTTAATTTAGGTCTGTCATACCGGGCTTAACAAAAAAGATTTTGGGTAATTAAGCTATCACCGACAGAAATTAAATTTACCCGAAATCTCAGTTGTTTACTTAAATATCTTTTTTTTAGGCCCGTCATACCAGAATTTTATTGGATCAATCCCTTTATTATTATTTTTGTTTTTTCTCTTGCGTAGTTTTCTTTTTATTTGTCTTATTTTATTCCAAGTGAAAATTATCCAAATATGTCAAAAAAGTGTGAAAATATGGGTTTCTCCATAAGAGAAATGCATTAAAACTCGAACTTTAACATTAAATAATTAATTCAAGATCCCCATACCCCCTCCTCCTTTTTAATTCTTTTATAATTGATTTATATGCACTTAAACTACAAGTAAAGAAAAAATCTTTTTGAAGCTTCAGTGCTCGTACATCTTTAATGTAATTTATATATTTCATAACAGTATATAGTAACACTCCTCATTTTGCGGGATAATTATAATTAATTATTTTAATCGAATGAATTTAAATTTACGATCTTTAAAATGGTAAACTTTATTGTGGATTATGTAAAGTTTTATGAATGTACTTTATCTAGCACATAAACGTCCTTCACCTACGTTACTAATTAAAGTATGACTTTAGATTTTTTTTTGAAACTGCAACTAATAAATTATTGAAGAAAAAAGAACAGCGGTTATCCTTTTTATTTTCGATGTACTTTGATAATTATTAAGAGAGAGAGGGCTTCGAAGAAATTTTTTTAAATAAATCTGAGCTTGTTTGTTAATTTGTGTTTTTTCATCTTTAGATTAGAAATGGTTTGCTATTTCTATATAAATCTAAAATAAAAATATATTTTATATTTTGTATTATTTAATATATATATATATATATAAGATGAAAATTATAAAAGTATTGTGTAAAGTTCATTCTGTCTCTGTATACAGTAAACGTATTTCTAAGTGCCGAAGAGTAAAAGAGAAAAAGAAGCGTTAGGCGAAGAAGAAGTACCTAAGTGTTATACGTACAACATATATATTGTAACGCCAAACATATATACATGATTGTATTTCTTCTCTTATATTATACTTATATATATATATATAATATGATAGATGTTTTCTGTTATCTTACAATACTCATTTATTTGGTGTTAAAATACACTTCTTTGACAAAATGGAAAGAAAACAAAAGTGTTAAAGTAATGATATATAGTTTTATGTCAATAATATATATGTGTGTTTGTTAAATGTTCGTATATACAATACAGGCTGGTTTGAAATATATGGAAAGATACAATATTATGTATGGACATTTTATGATACCGTACGTTTAGTTTACATCTTCCCATAGCAGATCTCCCACGAGTATGAGAGAGTACTTATGTATACATTAAGCAATGTACATGAGAAGGAGGTCGTATAGGTTTGTTTTGTTACTGTTGTGTTGTATGTGCCTGTATAAATTTTTAGAGAGTGGGGATTTTTTGTTGAATATAAATATTATTAATTGTTCTGATAAAATGCATTCTAGTAACTCACTGTGCTTGTAGCGGTATCGCTTCTTCATTAAATTATTATTATAATTGTGTTCATCATTTTTATTTGTTGCATAACAACTATAACTTCCCCCTATTATCACGGTTGCTTTGAATGTTAACAACCTTGATAATTTACATATTAAAATATATAATATTTCATAAATCAAATCAATAAAGATCAATTATATCTTTCACATATATTTATTATTTATTTAAATAATAATTATTTATTATAACTATCTTCTACCTCTACAAATCATGCTCGCTGGCCTTTGACCCCCGGAGCACCCTTTGGGTTTCAAACGATTCCAAATTATATATTGTACCAGGTATATCTCGTAGTCGCGGAAACCAATTGTAGCAATTTACTTTGTTCATGACATTTATTTTTAATTTCAGAAATAATCTATTTTATATTATTTTTATGTGTACGAGTACCTACATGTATTTTCTTGAAACACCTTGTATATGTATATGGAAAGATTATGGCTATGGGTTTGTGGTCAATTTCTTTACTACATCTTTCTGCATCATTATCCATTTTGGTACAAAGATGTGAACATTAAAAATTATAAAAAAGTATACTGATCACACATTTACTAATCGATTTATATATAATGGTTCATTGCTCATAATATTCGTGTCATTTTTCATCAATGTTTTTTGCTATCTTTGTAGATAAAAATAGCAACAATTGATGAAAAAATTATTTTCTAGTGTTAAAGTTTTTGGAGTTAAAACATAAGTTGATTTCGGCCCAAAAAAGATGTACTACTACTACTAAAAGATATACTACAATTCAATATATTTGAATCATTAATTCACATGCTAAGTGTCCTGAAATTCATTCAAGAAAACTATATCACGGTGTAGAGCTGAAAAAACCAAACAAAAAAGTTGAATAAAGTTTTTCGATATGACGCTTCGTTTTTAATTAAACATTAATAATAAATTCAACTAATCACATTTGCATTTTTGGGTATCGCTACACTACTCCACCACTCACAGAGTGCATTGTGTAAGGAGGTGGGGCCACAGTAGTGGAGTAAGGCGGCCATGCTAGAGTAGCGACAAACAAAGTTCTCAATAAGTGTAGCGAGACCCACAAAATGGTTGAATTTATAAATGTTTGATTAATTATATCTCAAAAACTAAGCGTCAAATCGAAAAATTTTATAAAACTTTTTTGTTTATCTTAATCAGCTCTACACCGTGGTTTAGTTTTCAGAACACACTGTATATTACTGAGTATATGAACAACGCTATATAGAGTAACACTTACAATCTTTTAACTGGTTAAATTTTTTTGAACAAAAGGGTATATATATTTTCGTTCAATAATATGATCACAAAATTTGGCTCAATCAGCAATTCTCGGTTTCATTTTTTTTAGTAACAAACCACATTGAAATTTGTTTGAATTTATCGGCTATTCGAATTCTAGAAGATTTTTTAGGAATGAATACATAAATTCTGCACGATCAACCTGGCATTTCTTCAATCAAACAATGAATTGTTGGTAAATTGATCCACGGATTGTGGAGAGTCTATACGATCAGTACAGACTTGTCGTTCTACGTTTTATAGGATGTAAGGGAGGTATATCGAAAATGCTACTAAACAAAAATTTTCTAAATTGTTAAAAAATTTTTGCAATTTAAAAATAAAATCACTGAATGCTAAAGCTACTGTGAAAATTTCAGAACGATTTACTAAATTGTTTAAAAATTTTATGCAATTAAAAAAAAACTGTAATTTTACCTGAAGAAAGTCCTCATGGAGATTTGTTCACTCAATAGATTGATTTCATTTCAATTACCATTAAAAAAGCCCGACTGTCTCAATATTCAAATTATATAACTTGAACTCTATTGAAACAATTTTGCAAAATTATATTAACATTCACTAAACGGTTGTGAGAAAAAACTTAAAGAAAAAGGATATATCTTTTTGTTTCTTAATTAAAGATTTTACAAGGTTAATCTGACTACAGGCATGGACTGAACTGATTTCAAACTGATCTCACTGGTCTCACATATGGGTTAACATACATTTATTTTTATAAATATAGAAATTTGTAATCATTTCATATTTCGTTATCAAAAAGTAAATCGTTTTAAAACCATTCTATTCAAATATAATAATTGAATCATGCAGATTAAACAATTTAAATTTCTTTTGTAATAAAATATGTAATTTGTGGTAGAGAAGAAAATTTACGTCAACCAACCCACAAAAAGTACAAAAAAAAATATGACGATGATATTAAACAATAAAATTATGTTTTTATGGCAAAAAAGATTAGATTTTCATTTTTAGTATACATATATAGAGAAGTTGAAGTATAGTCAAATAGCAATACAAGTATCAAATAAATGACAATCAACTATTATACTATTATAAAGCACTGTTTACACTGTTCAAATTCTTGAAGTAAAGTTTAAATACTAGTATAGATATGTGAAAAATTTAAATACTTGTATAGATATGTGAAAAATGATCCACTATGCTTGAAGTTATTAGAAAACATGAAAACATCTGCCTTTCAGTAGTTCTGATTGCGCCAGTTGTGGAATAAATCGTAAATCGATTACTTCAGAAACTCATTAGACCATATAATGACAGACACTTAGTCGAGTAACCCATCAATTTTTTATGGTGCTTGGAGTGATTCTGCACTATCGACTTTATACGGCGGTTCATCAAAAAGCCTAGACGGCCTGAGTCTTGCAGAGTATCTAAACTAAACGATTTGTCTACTTTGAAGTGTTGGAGTATACCAAAATCTTGGTGTAACCAACCTAAAAACTTTGCCAATAAAAATTTAAAAAACAATTACAATTTGTGGAATTTAATTTTGCTTGAATATTTAATAATGCGTTTCTGGATGGTTACAAAGAGTAACCTAGCGACATTAGTGTTGGGTCTAGATATTGATGTCTAAAATCTAGTACATGTTGTAACTAAATTTATGTTTGGCAAACTTCTGAAATAACCGATTCAATTATGTTCGGTTGTTTTACGTGTACGGTTGTTAGCAGAAATATGTATTGGTCTATATTAAAAGTCCCAGTACAAAAGGTCTGTGTTACTCTGATTCATTTAACAGAGTCCCATAGAATAGTGCAACTCAATTAAGGTATTGGATATCCATTAAACGGGCCATTTTGGTCCTGATCAGTACCTATTCATAATCGAAACCTATTCTATGACCTATGTTATCAAATCTGCAAATGCAAATATTGGCAATTGCATGACAACCATCAAATGACTATCCATCACTTTGATAGAGCCTTTGTTGTAAAGTATAAAAAAATAACCCCTACCCGCATCATCCCTACATCATTCGTTTATTTCCGAACCGGTAAGAGATACAACAAACTAGAAAATTCAAGTTGTCTATTCTAAAAATACTAATTATTTTTGCTCGATTTTTTCGAATACATCAAAGAAACGTGAGTTGGAGTTTTGTAAATAGGCTCATTTACCAATTTGAGTATAGTACAGTCTGTTTTCAAAAGCATTTCTAATAGGGAATCAATTTTAAATAAATAAATTAAATATTTACTATAAAACCATACATACAAACACATACTTACAAACATCTGGCTGCTTGTGTTATGATGTTGGTTTGATATCATTTAAGAGTGGCGTTTTAGTGATGCCCACTTAATCTATAATATTATTATTCATTACATATGCACACACACACACACACTACTGACTACAGAGTACCCCCACTATTATTATTTCTTTATGAAGCACTGTGTAGTTATATAGTAAATAATATTTAACATTGATTCTCTATTAGCAAAGCATTCCAAAACAGACGGTATAGTACAGAGGTGGGCAAGAGTTGACTCGGCCAAGCTCTGAGTGAGAGGTAGGGAAGAGAGATAGAGTTAATACAGGGTAACCTACCAATTATTAATATTTTCTTTTTTTAATTAAAACATTTTCTGAAAAAATATAATAATACCAAATCTTTTTTATGGTCACTATTATACAAAGTAAATAATACATACCATCATTCAATACATACTCTGGAATTTTGGGCTGGTAATTTGGGTCATAAAATTTACCTTTTTAGTATATATCATATTTGTGTATGAATAAAATAAAAATATAAAAAAAAAACATATATAAATCTTTTGAACCTTTAAGTTTACCGCTGGACCATTGTAATAAAAGAGAAATTTTTGCAAAGGATAATTTAAATAGAATTATAGTTTTGGAAATTCCAAATAATTTGTCTAAATATTTTACTATTCATATCCGAGAACTAATAAAGAATTATTTACCTGATTTAATTATTTTTTCTTCGTATGGAGTATGCTCAGTATAGTGCCATGGGAATTTGATGAATTAAGTTAAATTTTACATAAAGTGGGAATTTGAGTTCTTCGAGTTTGTCTACTTTGAATTGAAAAAGTGAAAAGTACTATTTGTAGTAGTGGAAATTATTTTTCGCATAATTTGTTTTTCAAAAAAAATAATAGTAATAAATTAATGAATAAATTATTGGGCAATAATCGGTAGGGACAACCTGTATTGAAACATCGTTCCGTCTTGCTTCAAAACATACCTTCTTTACTTACTCTCACCCAGCTTATGGAGAGCCCGTAAGGCTCAGACGAGCTGTCTGCGCCCACCTCTGGTATAGTATATCCTTTAAATACACCTAAATAGTGTAAGCCCGATATTACACAAGCAATGCCTAATTGCACACAAATAATAATATATTGAATAATAAGTTAATGTTGAATACAAAGTCATGCTCTCAAAGGTATGAAAAAGTTGATTCATTCGTCAGAATCATCCGTGGTGTAGTGGTAGAACATTAGATAAGAAATCCAGAAGTCCCTGTCGGGTTCAGAAATCCAGACGTCTGGTTTAAAATACTATACCAGATTTGGTATAATATTTCAAAATTTGCCCGTTTAATACCTCCGAAAACTTTTACACAAAAAAGAAAGGACTCAGTTTTATCTCAAGCTTGCTATATAGGTATTAATATTGTTTGTATCTTGAAAAAAAAAACTCACTTCCTATTGTCCGATTTTGGTGCGGATGCCCTTCAAGACATTCACAAACCGTTTGTTGGAAGTTTTTGGAAAAGTAAAATAGTATATTTCCATTTCAATAATAATAATAATGGGGTTTAACCCCCATTTTTGAGACACGACAGTCTTTAACAGAGGCCACCCACATCATTATATTTCAACCTTTATTAATTTTTAATAATTCGTATGCAGAGAAGGAATTGGTGGGTGTGCGGTTGCAGCCGATTTTCATAGGAACTATGCCGATATTCATCTGGAGTTTGTGAAGGGAAACTGCAAAAAACCTTCACAAGCATAGCCGGTTACTTCTTTCTAGTCCATACGCCGACAGTTTATCAACCGCCCCATTAATTTTTTTAATTGACAAACTGCCAGTGTTGGAATTCGAACCCATAACCTCCGAGGTCCCAGTAGAAACAACACCATAACAAGCGCGGGTACTTGGCTGATTTATATTTCCATTATTTTTAGGTAATTACCCGATTTGAAATGGAGCTTTAGACTTTTTCACAAAACGGCATAATGTGATTTTACCATAAATACCATTCCAGTGATAGAGGGTAGGGTATAGAGCCAAGCAATATGTAATATATGTTTCTGGCTGTAACACTGTTACAGAGTATAATAATAATAATAATAATAACCAACCACTCCGGGTAGTCATCGTAAAAATTGTATCTAATAAATAATTGCATATAAAAATTTTTACATGAAAAGCAAGAAGAAGATATGTTAAAATAAAAAGAGAGAGAGAAGAACACAACGACAACACAGTGATGGTGAATTATTAAAAGATATAAAAATGACAACATTATATTATGAATTTTTATTCATATCATTATTATATTTTCATTATTTGAATAAAAATTGTATGAGCTCTATAGAGTTCTATATTATTATGATTACATAAACTTTAGAACTTAATAATAATAATGTCTTATCACACTTTCTAGATTTTATACATCTTTAAGATGGTTCGGGCATGCTTTGGGTAGAATAAAATCAGTAACTAAATAAGTTTCAAATTAAAAAAACATTTTTAAAGACATGGTTTTTTGTAGTAAAACTAATTCTCTACAACTTGTGTTTTTCGATTTTTTTTCAATATTAAGAGAGATATACCAAATTTTTTGTTTCCCCCTCCCTCTAAACCCTTCTTTCCCGTTGTATATTATTGGCATGCTGACCATAAAAATGCATTGTCATCGGAACTGAACCACCATGTAAAAATTCAACTCCGTAGGATAAGAATTGGTTCTAATTCAGCTTGCAAGATTTGACCCGAACATACATACATACATACATTGCAAATTAAATAAAAGCTTGTAAAGCTTGTAATGTAACAGAAGTATTTGTTATTTTTTTAAATTAATGTACTAAAAATTTTATAAAATAATTGAAAAACTAACTTTAATCGCATTGTATATACTTTGATTTGATCTGAATAGTTATTGAGCATGCGCAAAGCACCCAAAAAAGCATTAAATACTTATAAAACCCGAACAAAATAGGAAAAATAGAATAATACTTATCTACTTAATAAAAATCTATAAACTCACTGATAGACAACGCACATCTTCGATCAAGCGGTCTTCGGCCCATTGAGCAAACCGAAAACGCATCGGATGGTCATGTGGCTTCAGCTCTTGTACTAATTTGACTTTGTATGCATTCATACCGAGGTCTTTATGCAAAATTCTTCTCAAAGGAGTGCATGAAATGTTCAATTCTTGAGAACGATGACGAGTTAATGGTGATGGTTGTTCACGCACACTCTGAGCAACAGCAGTGATGTTTTGGGTTGAGCGCGCTGGACTTTGTTCAAGCGAAAAGCGACCCATTTCGTAAATTTCAAATCAAAAACTAACTTTCTGTCACATCGGAACTGTCGTCAAACCTTCCAACATCAAAATAACCTATAGTTCAAATTCCAAACGTTAGATGGCCCACCCTGTATATTTAAGTGAATAAATCCAAATGTCAAAACTAAATTAAAGAGATTAATAATATTATTTGGTACAATTAAAAGTTACACAACTTTTTTACAAATATATAAATTTAAACACAATCCGCATGGGTTTTTGTTTGTATATTTATATAAAATAGGTAACTAAATACACCTACTAAGGATTCAGTTTACACGAAGATATACTACGGCACAGATACATAGTAAAAATAATTGGGTCAATTGAAATTCAACATAGTTTATTTAACTATCTCTGTTCACAAAGTTCAGTTTCAGTATTAACTTTGACTATATGGTTTTCGTAGTCAATTACAATTAAACTTAGATTACAACTACCTGCTGTGATGGTTTCATAACTATATATACCCATCACAATGGAACATGTCACTGGTAAGAGTTTATTGGTTTTATTGTATACCAATTACAAACAGTTTCACTATCATTTTGGTTTGCGACTTATATTAGTCACTGATGTCTGTACTAGTCACTGAGTTCAGTAACAGTATTAACTTTGACAACATGGTATTTGCACTGGATGACTGTTTAAACTTAGATCACTACTACCTATTATGATGGTTTGATAACTATATATACCCATCACAATGGAACATGTCACTGGATGGAGTTTCTAGTTTTATTTTATACCGATTACTACCAATTGCACTATCACCTTGGTTTGCGACTTGAATTCGATGACTGATCTCGATATCTCCGATCACAGAGTTCAGTTAACTCTGACTACATGATGTTCGCATGCTTGACTATTTATTATTTATGTGAAAACACACATTGCTTAGCAAAATTTATTTTATAGCTCGTAATTCGGTAATAATGGCCCACAATCTCAACTATGTGGCGTATTTAGTAATGGATGGTGTTTTCCAAAAAGCGTTCAACTCACAAAACATGAAAATTATAATTATTCCAAACAAGTGGGAGAAAACGTTGTTCCCTACAATGTAAAAAAAAGACTCAAGCCCAGTCAGATGTTCAAAACATAATAAAATAATAATTCGAAAGTAGTATTACATTTACCAGCTATCATATTACTGATTTTGAACCCAATTATCTCAAAACCAGCCACCTATGATTTGTTTTTTGCATAACACCATGCAATTCAACAATCATTCATTTAGTGCTATTCATTTACCTGTAGGTAGTATTGGCCAACTACCTAATGTTGTTGGGTCCGCTATTTTATTTATTTTTTACAGTGTACATAAAACACCATTTGTAATGACTTTAAACTCTGGTACATACATACACACACAACTTAGAAAACCAACCCAATCATAGATGAATTTGAACTACCTGGTATTGTTGGGTCACTATTTTTTTTATTTTTTACAGTGTACATAAAACACCATTTGTAATGACTTTAAACTCTGGTACACATACAACTTAGAAAACCAACCCAATCATAGAAGAATTTGAACTACGTGGTATTGTTGGGTCCACTATTTTATTTATTTTTTACAGTGTACACAAAACACCAATTGCAATGACTTTAAACTCTGGTACACACACATACACACACAACTTAGAAAACCAACCCAATGATAGATGAATTTGATAGATACGTCAGTCGTTTCTCAATCCAGTGTTCCCGTTTATTTCTTGTTGTAAACAATGTATATTGTGATAAATCTGTATGCCCTGGTATCCCTGTATGTATGTCTGTGTGTCTGTCTGTATATATGTATTTATGTATGTATGTGGATGCTTTAGTTAGATTTACCACGTATTTTAGAGAAAACAATTAAATGTAATTAGTTCATCGTCTTTCAATAATACCCAGTAGTTTCACCTTTTTAGAGTTAAAATGATGGCTTACCCATCTAATTGATCGTAAAGTCCCTTTTTGTAAATATATATATATATATATATATATATACATATATATATATATATATATATATATATATATATATATACATATACATATATATATATATATATATATATATATATATATATATATATATATATATATATATGTATATATGTATATGAGTTGGAAAGAATTACACATTAATATTTTTTTGTACTCGGTGTCACAAAAATTTGTATCCACCCAAGAAGGTATCAATTCTCTATTCATGTTGAATAATATTAATAAATTTTTTTCTGAAACTTGGGTTCGAAACTGATCTTACGTTAATTGGGACAATTATTTATTGTATTGTGTACGGAAGTTTGTGGTTGCTGTCCAGAAAACTGTTTCGTTCAAACGACCTATATATACAGAGTGTAACAATAAACTTTTACCTTAGACAGTCTATAAAAATCAAAAACAGAAAGAAAAAAAACGCCAATAGTAAAGTGGTGCCACTTCTGGTCTATGGATTCCCATCAAAATTTTGAATCCTCCGAATGTTCCGTCGGATTCGTTTACGATAAATGCTAGTAGACCTTAAGAGGTCTTTTTTACCGACCCCTAAAAGGTAAGGAATTTGTATGCAAACTCGGAATTGGTAGGTTGTTAAACTGCAGTCGACTTTGATAGGAAATATGTCGATATTGATCAGGAGTTTGTGGTAGGAAACTGCAAACAACCTTAGAACCACAAAAACTACAAGCATAGGCTGATTATTTTCGTTCTTGTCCATATGTGGATAGTTTAGTCAATTTACCGTCCCATTATTTTAATTTTAAATTTTTTTATAATTGACAAACTGTCACCGTAAACTGAGAATCCAACCAGCAACCAGTTAACAGCTCGATCACTTGGACTGGTAAGCTATTTACGCAGTTTCATACCTCTATTTTTAGAAGATTCATACCTCTCGCTATCTCTGTTCTTAAGATATCTTGTTCACAGACACGCATCCATCCAGATTCACAAACATAAGGGAATTTTGTGGTATCAGTGCTGACCGTCAAAACGTAAAGATTGATAATATTATAATATCAACGATTTCAGCTTCGAAAACAATACCTTTATATTCTACGTTTATATAGTGTTAATGTCCAACAGTTGGTATTAGCCTGGTGCAACTGAAGTACAAAGAGCAGGAGAAACAAACCTGGAAAAACATGGTCTCCAACGTCTCCTAGGAAATATGGATCACTTCATCATCACCATACAGAGGTAAATAAAATTTTGGAACAACGAGTAGTATCTATGTTACCTACTTTCAATTAAATCACAACGAAACAAAGTTGTAACGATCACAATACCTAACTAACATAACTAATTCAGTGACTTGTTGTTTGAACGATGTTATATTGTTGTAACGCGGGTTAATGTTTAAATGTATCTCTATGTCAATCGCTTGCTCTCTCTCTCTCTCGTAACTCCATGTAATTTCGTTAGTTTAATCGACATTTTCGTTTAAATTCTATACCTATATGTTACGGTAAAAGTGAATAATCAGTTGACTGTTAATTATAATTAATACCAATCAAATCAATAGGTTAAAGTAAATAATTTATGCGAATTTATTTAAACAATTTTAGGATTGAATATAAATTTGAAATAAGAGTCAAAGAACTCGGACCCCACCAAGTAGACTAGAGTTGCCAAGAAATAGAAATAGACTTCTTCTACCAATTCACTATATACATGCAATCTTAGGGGATTGCATAGGTTTCTAAGGCTAGAAAAATCATATTTTCTCTAATATAATAAATGAAATAATTTATTCAACTATTAGAAAGATAAACATTTGACAAGTATTTTCATTATTTTCATTTCAAAATTTGGAAAATTCGGCTATTGTTTTGTACAAAAAGGTACTATTTTTGGTATAATTTGCACCACGTATTCTCTTGTAAAATTAGTTGCGATAAAAAAAAATCCTTCGTTCAAACACTAGTCAATCTAATCTTGAATAAGTGTGCAAAATTTGAACAAGATCGGATCATTATTTTTTGAGAAATCATGTCAACCTACTTCAAAAGTACAGTTTTGAGAAACACGCGGCTAAGAAACTGACAAACAATAGAGAAGCAGCTGCCTCAATATACTTCCCACGGCTCTATCTCCTACAGTTTAACTCTAATTCACTTAAAACTTTAGGAAAATATTTTTGACATATTGTATTATTTGATGACACAAAATTGATTGTTAAACTTATGCAACCCCTTGAGCAAGGAGAATTACTTCCAAAAAAAAAAACAGTTTCCAACAAACATTTATCTTTTAACTAAACCGACCAAAAGCGAGTCAGGATCGCAAAATGAGGGTACCACACTATTATTGTCCACTTGTGCCGTGCTTTGTAATTAATCGCTCATATCAAGTGATGTACAACGACAACTTGTTTCGTATCCTTACAGGTAGAGCGTACATTTAATAAATATGTAAATAGTAACGGTCTAAGAACCGGCATTAGAAAAACCTTCCTTCATCTGTTAATTGATTGAAATATTATTGAAAACGCTTATTGCAATATAAATAATTTGGCAATGTAATATCTACCAAAATAGTTCTGCTGCAATTAACATTAATTAATTTATTAAAAATTTATTTTTTTAAATTAAATCCCTCACGTTTCAATTGCGGCCAGTAAAAGAAAATTTTTAAATAATAGAATTAAAAAAAATGAGAGAGAGACTATTGCATTATTCCACGTAACAAACAAGGAAAGTATATGATTCATGCGTATGTAGAGTTCACTCCATTTATAAGTGTATTTATACTAATAGTGGTATTGTATAGATAATACCGAGTTCAAGATATATGGAGTACCCTCTACATACGCATGATCATATACTTTCCTTGTTTGTTACGTGGAATAATGCAATAGTCTCTCTCTCTCTCTACAAGGTATTTTTTTAAATTAATTAATTAATGTTAATTGCAGCAGAACTACCCTGGCAGACATTATTTTGCCAAATTGTTTATATTGCAATAAGCGTTTTCAATAATATTTCAATCAATTAACAGATGAGGGAAGTTTTTTCTAATGCCGGATCTCAGACCATAAATACACAAATTAATACCATAGAATCAAAGGGCAGTTCAATTTGTAGAGCATTGGCCAAGAATGTCAGAGGCCGTGGGTTCGATTCCCACCATAGATGTGTATGTGTTTTTCCATATCATGCATTTCAAGGAGTGTTATTAACAATGACCTATTATTATGAATAATAACCAGATAACTGACGTTAACAGTAACATATACACAAAGTAAGAATATACGTATATAATTAATTAAAATACAATTGTTTCAAAACAATACATAATACAAAACGACCTCAATCCTCCTGCTGGAGTTTTCGAAATTGAGAAATTATATTTTAAATTGTTTTAACTGTACAACACAATCAATGGTAATGTTGTTGTTATTGGGAAAAGGTTTTATTTATTATATTGATCACAATACAAATTTATTTACAAGGCTAAAATAATTAATTTATCTTATTTAAACATATAACTGTATAATTCTATTCTTTCTTTAACTTTATTTTGAACGAACGGTTTTCGGTTCATGGAAAATTTATAAATGTCATTAGAAGATGCTTTTATTATTTAATTAGTAGTTTTTAAATTAACAATTTTTCCAATATTATATTTTTCGATCCGTTATTGAAATCCGCATAGAACTAATTCATTGTAGCTATATTTCTAATGAACTATTTTTAGCCGAAACGTTTTCTCGAAAAACCAATTTTTTATAATCTGGCATTAACTTTTGTGGTCCAAAGTACAAACTTATGGCCGATATTTTTTAAACTTTTTTATGCTCCACAAGTATAGTATACAATCTCAGTCTATTCGTATAATTGATGTGTGTTATGAGCTGAAACTTTTTAACACGATTACTGCAAGACTACTATCCGATAGACGACTCTTGACTATATATGATGTACATTGTAAGTAAAACAAGTATAGTCTACAATCTCAGTCTATTCATATAATTGATGTTTGTTATGAGCTGAAACTTTTTAACATGATTACTTTAAGACAACTTCCTTAAAGCACGTACAAAGACTGTTTTTAAGTATATTAATAAAATCCTCTGTACCAAATCTGATGTAAAACACTCACACGACTTCTATACTCTTGAATTCAACATTGCAGTAGAATATATACACATATAATGAATTTGAACGAAATATGTAAATTTATATGCTAAGTCTGAACTAAACTTAGTTATTCGAAAGATTGCTTACTAAAAAACTTGTTCAAATTTTTGTCAGTGATAATTTTGTAATCTAAAACTGTCAAAAGTCCATAAAAAACATTAAGATTAAAGAACCACTTCCGGTTTGAGGTTTTATGTTTAAAACTCTTTCGAACAATATTGTTGCTTAGTAAAAAACTTGTTCATATTTTTGTCAGAAATAATTTTGGAAATTTAAAACTGTCAAAAGTCCATCTTTACTGTCAAAAGTCCATAAAAAACATTAAGATTAAAGAACCACTTCCGGTTTGAGGTTTTATGTTTAAAACTCTTTCGAACAATATTGTTGCTTAGTAAAAAACTTGTTCATATTTTTGTCAGAAATAATTTTGGAAATTTAAAACTGTCAAAAGTCCATCTTTACTGTCAAAAGTCCATAAAAAACATTAAGATTAAAGAACCACTTCCGGTTTGAGGTTTTATGTTTAAAACTCTTTCGAACAATATTGTTGCTTAGTAAAAAACTTGTTCATATTTTTGTCAGAAATAATTTTGGAAATTTAAAACTGTCAAAAGTCCATCTTTACTGTCAAAAGTCCATAAAAAACATTAAGATTAAAGAACCACTTCCGGTTTGAGGTTTTATGTGTAAAACTCTTTCAAACAATGTTATGGCTTAGTAAAAAACTTGTTCATATTTTTGTCAGAAATAATTTTGGAAATTTAAAACTGTCACAAGTCCATCTTTACTGCCAAAAGTCCATACAATACATTAAGATTAAAGAACCACTTCCAGTTTGTGGTCTTAAGTTTAAAACTCTTTCGAATAATATTGTTGCTTGGTAAAAAACTTGTTCATATTTTTGTCAGAAATAATTTTGGAAATTTAAAACTGTCACAAGTCCATCTTTACTGCCAAAAGTCCATACAATACATTAAGATTAAAGAACCACTTCCAGTTTGTGGTCTTAAGTTTAAAACTCTTTCGAATAATATTGTTGCTTGGTAAAAAACTTGTTCATATTTTTGTCAAAAATATTTTTGGAAATTTAAAACTGTCAAAAGTCCATAAAAAACATTTAGATTAAAGAACCACTTCCGGTTTGTGAATTTATGTTTAAAACTCTTTCGAACAATATTGTAGTAGTGATGTGAAAATCTAGATCTTAAGTGTCATCATAGAACAAAAAATCGTTTGCAAGAAAATTTCAAAGAAACTAACAAATATTAAATAAAATGGCTCATTTCCGGATTAGCTAATTCACCAATATTAACCTTAAGTTTAAAACTGCATACTAGCCAAGTAGCCGAGCGGTCTAAGGCGTCATGTCTGCGCAGTATGCAGTACTTGGAAACTGGGAGGTTATGGGTTCGAATCCCGACATCGGCAGTTTGTCAATTAAAAAAAAAAAAAGGGGCAGTTGATTGACTAAACTGTCGGCGTATGGACAAGAACGAAGTAACCGGCTATGCTTGAGAAGGTTTTCTGCAATTTTCCTTCACGAACTCCAGATGAATATCAGCATAGTTCTTATCATAGTCGGCAGCGGCCGCATATCCTACCAATTCTTAGTCTACTCACAAATTCCTTCCTCTCCACTCACATCCTCACATCCTATGGCATCACAATGGATCCTATGGTCGAAGTGTAGCCCGTCCAGGGCAGCCTTTACAATCTACCTCTACCTCTAAAACTGCATACCTCTTGCTATTTTCTTCATAGACACACCCACATACCCATCAGTAGCCAAGAATGAGTAATTTGGTAAGAGCGTACCTTAAAACTTAAAGATTCGGTAAAATCTCGATTTACCAGAATCTCAATATAATATCTCTGCCATTCTACGTATATAGAAGTAAAAATAGAAAAAGCTTGACTAGGTGGGATGATATTTTCTCTATATTATGAGAGATGACACGTTCTATCATTGTCATAAATAACGAATTTAAATTTTATTACAGTAACCGTGTAACGTTCGGTTTATTCTTATATAAGTCATCATTAAAACACAATAGTGCAATGAGATTTGAAATTTACGATTCTTACAGATACACAGATGCATCCGGTTTTACTGTGTGTGTGTTTAGAAATTGTATTTGAGTGCTTTTGTTTTAAAGTATTACAAATGTATGGAGTGTGAACTTAAAAAGTGACTGGTGAGTAATAGAGAATGTATCACATGTAGAATACAACTTGCCCTCAGTTTGCCGTTCGATTTCTTTATATACTTGTAAAGTAAATGTTTGTTACATTAAAAAACTATTATTTAAATAAATAATAAATACATGTAAAAGATATAATTGATCTTTATTAATTAAAATTGATATTTTTAATTTCATTTATGAATTGTTATTATTTTTATGTGTAAAGTACCAAGGTTGTTAACATTCACAGCAACCGTGATAATAGAGGGAAGTTATTGTTGAAATGCAACAGATAAAAATGAAGAACAAAATTATAATAATAATTTAATGATGAAGCGACACAGATACATACTGCCCCCCATCAACTAATAAAGAAAAAACGACTAGAAAAAGGTTGTTACATAAAACAACCTTGTTCACGCGAAAAAAAACTTTAATAGTTGATGTACATCTTATATTTAAAAACAAAGTAAATTAAGGAAAGATTAACATTGAATAAACTATGTAGGTTTTAGTCTATTAATTGAAATAGAGGTAGGTTTGTTATTGACATCAATAACAAAAAACTTAGGAAATCTTTTGATAACAGAGAAAGGACCTCTATAATTACAAGATAGTGGAGGTTTGACATGATCCTCCCGTATAAAAACTTTTTTTGATGAATCCAAATCTTTTGGTAAAAATACATTTTTGTTGGTGAACTGTCTGGTAAAGAAAAATTTTGCGTTGATCATTCTATTTTTGAACTCTTGAGTGGATTGTTGAACAGAATGATTAAAGACATTCACAGCAACCGTATAATAGAGGGAAGTTATAGTTGAAATGCAACAGATAAAAATGAAGAACAAAATTATAATAATAATTCAATGATGAAGCGACACCGCTACATACTCAATAGATCTATCTAGAGCGTCATTCTAGAATCTTCCATTTCGCGAATGCATCAAATATACATTATATAATACCAGAATAACGTACACAAATCAATGGCGGACTTCACGGATTTATGATTCTCACAGACACACATCGTTTTACTGTATTTTTAGAAATTGTATTTGAGTGCTTTTGTTTTAAAGTTTTACAAATGTATGGAGTGTGAAAAAACTAAAAAAGTGGTTAATGAGTAATAAAGAATGTATCACGTGTAGAATCCAACTTGCCCTCAGTTTGCATCCGATTCCTTTATAATCTCAATAGAACTTTCTGAAGCATCATTCTAGAATCTTGCATTTCTCGAATGCATCAAATATTTACTATAGAATACCAAAATAACGTACAAAAACCAGTGGCAGACTTCACAAACTTACGATTATCACAGACACACATCGTTTTACTGTATGTTTAGAAATTGTATTTGAGTGCTTTTGTTTTGAAGTATTACAAATGTATGGAGTGTGCCTTCAAAAAAGCTTAAAAAGCGGCTGGTGAGTGATAGAGAATGTATCACATGGATAATCCAACTTGTCCTCATTTCACCGTCCGATTCGTTTATATACACAAAAGATTTGAAATAGATACTTAGCTATTGCAGTATTGCAGGTCGCAAAGTATTGCACGTCGACCTTATGGCCTACTGTGCTCCTCCTTCCACGTCAGCCTGATGAGGTTTCTTCGCCCATATTTTGGTAATAGCCAGAAGCTTGCATATCAGGTTTTCCTCCTTGTTTATCAAGATTCATATATTATAGGTGAGATGCACCGAATATCTTGTATCTGCTATCGAGAGATTCTCAGTCAAAGATGATATGGCTTAATGTGTCTTTCTCCTCGCAGGGAAGTCTGCACATAATGGATTTATTATGGAGTCCTTATGCGTGCAGATGCTTTCGGATATTTTTGTTTAGTTATCGGCTTTGACAATAATTTAAAGTGTAATTTTTTTTAAATTGTAATTTAAAAAGGTTTTGTGGTAGTTTATCCTTTGTTTTTGTCAAATCAAATCTCTAATCCTATTCTCAAAACGATATAGTTTGTCAAACAAAGCCACATCTTGATAGAGGTAGAGGTAGATTGTAAGGGCTGCCCTGGACGGGCTACACTTCGACCATAAGGTCCATTGTGATGCCTTAGTATTTGAGGATGAGAGTGGAGTAGAAGGAATTTGTGAGTAGACAAGGAATTGGTAGGATATGCGGCTGCAGTCGACTATGATAGGAACTATGCCGATATTCATCTGGAGTTCGTGAAGGAAACTGCAGAAAACCTTCTCAAGCATAGCCGGTTACTTCGTTCTTGTCCATACGCCGACAGTTTAGTCAATCAACCGCCCTCTTTTTTTTTTATAATTGACAAACTGCCGATGTCGCGATTCGAATCCATAACCTCCCAGTGTCCAAGTACTGCATATTGCGCAGACATGACGCCTTAGACCGCTCGGCTACTTGGCTGATCACCTCTTGATAACTAGAGTTTGAATTACAACCTGTATATTTTAATTGAACTCTGATATGTAGGAGGAGTATTTTGAACGTTCTGAATATTGGTGATATACTATAAGAAATTTGCATGATAGAATGTTTGAACATATTTAATGACAAGTAAAATTGATGTCTCCCTCGCATTCACTGATGCATTACTTATATTGGTATCCAACAACGACTATATCAATAATTGTCTGTCCGTGTAATTTAAATTTGATCCATTTTAACTAATCGAGTATTTACTAATCTAAGTAAATATTCAAATGTTTACATGGAATTTAAAATAATTGTTCAAAAACTAAAATACATGCTCTTAATAGTAGGTAACGAACTAAAAAGGAAAAAGAAATTAAGAGTGTCCAGCAAAATTGTCCGCTTAAAAATATTATAATCAATTCAGGGAAATTTTGAACTAAAATTTTTTGGTATTTATGTTAGTGACATGTTTCAGCTAATATAACTATTTTCGAACTGTGGAAACAGTTATTAAAAGAAATAATATAAAAAGAAATAATACCAGTCCAAGTAGCAGAGCGGTCTAAGGCGTTATGTTTGCGCAATATGCGTATTTGGGAACTGAGAGGTTATGGGCTCGAATCCCGACATTGACAGTTTGTCAATTATTTCGAAAAAAGGGGCGGTTAATTGACTAAACTGTCGGCGTATGGACAAAACCGAAGTAACCGGCTAATCTTGAGAAGGTTTTCAGCAGTTTCCTTCACGAACTCCAGCGGAACATCAGCATAGTTCCTATCATAGCCGGCTGCAGCCGCATATCCTACCAATTTCTAGTCTATAACAAAAATTCCGTCCACTCTATTCACATCCTCACATCCTTAGGTATCACAATGGTCCTTATGGTCGAAGTGTAGCCCGAACAGGACAGCTTCTACAATCTATCTATCTATCTAAGCACCTGGCTATTGCCAAGATATGGGAGAAGCGAATCTCGTCAGACTGAAGTAGATGTGGGAGCACAAATTGGCTTTAATTATTTAAACTGTGAAAACGCATGTTCATGAAAAGTGCTGCCCCGCATAGCTAATCATAAATTAAACCTAATAAATTTTTATGAATTCAACAATGTAATGCACGAGAAAATTTTGTCAGACATAAAAATTTATCTAGACAAAGAAAGAATATTAATCCCCAACATTGTTTACACAATTTGTTTTGTTTTTGTGTTTGCTAATTTATAACGAAAATATTCATATTAACGAATCTCATCCACATTAAAATAGTGAGGAAAAAAAAAAAACGAAACTAAACTATTCTCTTTTTGCCGTTAGAAATATAAAGACTGGAACAAATGAATCCATTAAGTCAAAATGCTCGAAAAGAAGTCAGAAAAAAAATAGAAAACAGTGCTTTTTAAATTGTATCTAATTTTAAATTTTTATACCCAGTATATTTGTAAATATGCAAGGTATTTTAAGTTTAGTTCCGAATTTTTATCGCAGAAAAAAATTTTTGTTATAGGTGTTCATAAAATTACCTAATCAGTCCATTTCCGCATGTCCGCCCGTCTGTCTGTCTGTCTATCTGTCCGTGAACCCGATAACTCAAAAACGAAAAGATATAACGAGCCGAAAATTTTGTGTGTGTTCTAGATTAAATAATTTATATTTGTCGGAAAATCTTTGAAACCGTAAGAAATAGAAAAAAAAATTTCCACAAAAAATCTTCATCTCTTTAAAATAAACAACTTTTGTTTGAAAAATTTTTTCATTAACTCAATAGTTTTCTCATAATTTGTGCTCAAATTTGAAAATGAGAAATACTATTGATCGGTGAACGAAGGCATACATGTATACACGTACATAGCATCCATACATACTATTTTTATACCCAGTATATTTGTAAATATACAAGGTATATTAAGTTTAGTTAACCGACTTTTTAACGCTTGAAAATATTACTCCTTGACATAAATGGTTGGAATGGGTATTCATAAAATGACCAAATTCGGCCATTTAGGCATGTCCGTCCGTCTGTGGATACGATAACTGAAGAACGAAAAGATATAACGAGCTGAAATTTTGTATATGTGTTCTTTAGCAAAAAAGTGAGGTCAAGTTCGTAATTGGCAAAATCGGGACGTATCTCTCCCCGCCAGAGGGGAAAATATACATCTTTGAAACCGTAAGAATCAAACCATCTTTGAAAAATAATTTATTCAAAAAATATCTTCTTCTTTTTAAAATAAACAACTTTTGGTTGGAAATTTTTTTTATAAACTCAATAGTTTTCTCATAATTTGTGCTGAAAGAGCAAATGGCATACTATTCATAGTCGAATGAAGGCGGAAATAATATGTAGATATACATAACATCTCATATACTATTGGTATACCCAGTATATGTATTAATAATTCGAACATTGATATACAACCCAGTATATACTGGGTATTCAAACAATTAACTCAGTTAGTTGTTACATTACTTGTTTGTTTTATTTTTTATGTTTTCTCTCGGTGTGTTTTGGCTGTAGTAGTTAGTATGTAGGTATAGTTGATTTTAGTTTTAAGTGTTAATTTATGTAAATGATAGTCTTTAGCGTAAAGAAAAACGGGATGAAACATTTTTGATAGCTAAACTGTGCACTTTTTTTTTTGTAAATACTTCCATACTCTTTAATAATTACCAACAAGATACAGTTGCATCCATTATTGTGACAATAATGACTATTACACATTTTGGTTGGGTATTGAACAACAAACCTCTGGGATTTCCTTCCAAGAGCTATGGTAGGACGAGAATAAGTGTTTTTGTATAAGTGTTTTTATATCCAATGATCCATTTTTAATATGGTTGCCTTCTGGCTATGTTATACTAACGGAGGTGACTATGATTTACTTAATTTTCCGCTCTAGCATAGCATCTGGATAACTGAGTGGGCAGAGCACTGGTCTGAAATGCCAAAGGTCTTGGGTTCAATTACAGGATGTGTAAAATTTTTTATACCAAACCGCCCCATTTAGTTTTTATACCCGGTAAATAATATATACCAAACTATATGAAGCCTAGTCACGACGGCTTAAAATATTATAACGGTTGAAAATATTGATCGCAGAAAAAAGTTTTGGTATAGGTGTTCAAAAAAGAACTAAATTAGTCCATTTCCCGTCCGTCTGTCTATAGCTCAAACACGATAGCTCAAAACGAAAAGAGATAGCGAGCTGAAATTTCGTATGTGTGCACTGGAGCTAAAAATAAGCTCAAGATCAAGTTCGTGAATGGGTATAATCGGGCCATGTTTGGGTAAAATGGGCAAAACTTTTTTTTTTGAAACCGGAAGAGATAGAACAAAAATTTAAAGAAAAAAATGTTCCTTTTTTAAAAATAAACAACTTTTGTTTGATAATTTTTTCAAATTTAATATATACCGGGTATTTAACCATTAACTCAGTTAATTGCTATTTTACAAGCTTTTATTTAACTTGCAATGTATGTATGTATGTATTTATGTATGTATGTATGCAAATATGTTAAGAAGTAAAGTTGTAGAAAATAAGTTTTACTAGAAAAAGCTTGTTTAAAAAAATGTTTTTTAATAGAAACTTATTCATTTGATTATGTTAAATTTAATGGCCAGTTGGACTGCTTCATAAATTCAAAAAATCGTGAATTCAATAAATCTGAAGAGAAATTAATAAAGTTTTATTCGAACTCATCCAACATACAATACTTTCATGAATAATCTTATTTGATAATTTGACGTTAATATTATGTTTTTCTGTTGATGGAAGTCAAGTGATTTACATTAATTTGTTACAGTTCTTATATGTAATACATTTTTTTTTCTTCTACTTGTGTTTTTTAACATTTTTTGTTGTTGTTGTTGTTGGTGCTATGTTGTTACTGTGTAATACCCATAGAAATAATTAGCATTTTAATAGATTTAAGAATCAGAAGTTGAATAAATTATACTTGAAATGATTCTTGTTGTTGCTGTTTTTTTTTCTGCTGTTTCTATGCTGTACACATTTATTCACCATTTTATAAGCATAGTTGTGTTGTGTATTACAAAAGCATTTTATGTTTCACATATTTATTTTTTTTGTATATAATATATGTGTGTATGTTTTGTAATATTACAAAACTAATGTGTATTATGCACAGTGATGTGACGGATATGCGGTACCATTTCATTTTAGAAATGATTTCTTCCACTATACGCCGAGTAACCAATAAACAATGTAAATCTCATCCAATGTTTATAAACATAACATTTGCCTTTGTGTATACCCAGTATTTGTGTAAACCTGATATACCCAGTATATGTAAATATACAAGATTTATTAAGTTTGATCAAATTAAATAAAATAAATTAAAATACGTGAAATTTTATTGAAACTACTCTTGTTAAAATTACTTTCATTAAAGATGTCAAAATATAAAAACCCGTTTACTGCGCATGGCATAACTTTGCACCAATCAAGAGCGATCTTGGCATAAAGTCAAATGTCGGTCAAACATATATAAGCAAGGAACAACCCAGAAACGTCGTGAAACTCTCATCAAATTAGCAAAGAATATCATATCCTGGGACAGAATAAGAGCAATTTTAATAAAAGTGATGTTAACATGAGAAAATTGAATGAAAGCAATTTTAACAAGAGTAATTTCAATAAAATTTATTTTAATTTATTTTGTTTAATTTTTATTTTTGTCTATTGATCTCTATTTTCTATTTATTTCTAATTATCAAAGAGCAATTTACGACTAGATGATGACTACTTTTGGGTCGAAATACTTATTTATAATACAGAAGCAGATCTAGGTATTGGGGTGGATTTGAAATTTAAATTCATAGTAAGAGTTAAATTGAGCTTCGGATCTGGAACATCACTATATATATAACTTTCTCTCTCTCTCTCATAGAATTTAATGTATATATATATATATATATATATATATATATATATATATATATATACATATGTATGTATATCGTAAGATGTACATTTTTATACATTAGGGATTTGATGTGGTGTGCGAAAAAGAATCCTTTTTATCGGCATTTACAAAGATAAACAAACATGAATCTGACTGATCCTTTCCTTCCTCAACTTTCGTTCATATAATTTTTCTGCTTACGAAAATTATTGAACCCGATAAAAAAAGTATTGTTGACAGGATTACTGTTTTAAATATATGTGTAGTTTTCTTCACGATTTTTAAATCTGGTGATCGTGCGAGCCTAAGAAAATTCATATGTTAGTTTATGTTAAGATGTTTTCCAAAGTATTCATATTATTACACCCTTGAGCCAAAGTTTTGTCAGATTTCATAATGTATTATATGCTAGCTGAAAAAACCGGTGTTGGCTGGGATTCCTGACAAATAATTTTTGTTAATGCAGGTATTTCTATAAACTGTATAAGAGATCAAAGGATCTAGTAAAACGTTATAGCCGTCAGAAAATGGTTATTCGTTTGAAACGGAACAGATATTTGAACTTTTGATAGTTTTTCTGGAGTCTTTTCTGAAGAAAATTTTCCTAGGGCCTTCTTTCATCGTTATTTCACTCGTATAGTTTTTTCCAAACAATACAGACAAACACACACACACACACACACAACATATTTGTTTTTTCATAGGGATATATAAATTCATCAATTTACCCTCAGGTATCTTATGTCAGTCTTGTACTCTTAATTAAAATTTGAAATTCAGTGAGAATCACTTTATACGGTTTATTTGGATCTACGGGAATAGAAAATTTAATTTATATTAACGCATAGCGTGTTATACCTAATATATACACTGTACAAACGCTTCTGGATTCGTAATTTTAAGTTTTACAAATATTTTGAGTAATTTTCACATATTTTAGCCATCCTGTCCCGTAGTTTAGGCAATACCATTTGGTATATGAAATAATTTTTACAAATAAATGTCCTCTTCACCAAGAATTGTTGGTAAGATGAAGTTTTTTACTCGGCAAAATTATGTACTGTCGGTGAATGTTATCGGTATGTTTAGTTTTCTAAGGGATAACCCAAAGACAGCAAGAAAATGTTTTTAAAAACGATTATTTGCCCTGTAGGATCATTTTTTATCAACCAAATTGAGTATTATTTGGGAAATATTTTCTATGAGTTTTAGGATGTATGTATATAATTTTCCGAAATAATATGTTTCGAATTATATTTTTCATCAAAAGGAAAAATTGATTAACTTTAAGCTTGCTCTTTGCGTATTAAGTTGCGACCTACGTATGTATTTATATGTATGGAGGATTATTTATATATAAAGCATGGCGCATAAGTAACTTTATGATTTATTTAATGAATGCGTATTTGAGCATCATTTGGTTTAAACTCGTGAACCAATTGAATCTTATATGGGAAAAGGTCTAACGTATGTAAAATTCTTTTGCAAAGACCACCTAGACATCACCAACTGCTGAGAACGACGCCTGGTGGAAGTTTCGGGGTTTTCCACAATACTTGCTTGCACCCGAGCAATATTCACATCATTTTGAACTGCACGAGGACTTCCAGTACGCAAAAGATCACAGCCTCCCCCATGGTGCCGAAAACGCTGAACCAATCGGTAAATTGTCGCAACAAGAAGGAAATTTCGATATGATTTTTGTGTCTGAATAATCAAATGCTGATTTTCAAAATAATATTAAACAACTTTGGTTCTTTGTTCCGTGCTGAGTCTTTCCATCATAAATTTCCATAAAGTTTTTCAAAGTTAATTCTGAAAAAAGAAAAAAAAATACGTAAATAAAAAATTTGGTCTCCAATTAAATCATAACGTTACTTATGCACCACCCTATATAAATAGAAAAGCTCAAAGGCATTTTCTTTCCCATGCTATATGATTTTTTCTACATACATACTCACACACACGAATATATATATATATATATATATATATATATATATATATATATATATATATATATATATATATACATATATATACACGGTGTAACTGAGCAACCGCAAATTTATAAATTTAAAATAATGATTATAATTTGTTTATGTAGTTAAAAGAGTTTTATTTTACATTAAAAAAAGTATTCCTAATTAAAAATCTATTATTTAATTATTCAAAAGCATTTTATTTAAATTAAAAGAATAACTATAATATAATTTAAAAATACAATATTTAAAAAAACACTGTTTCTCAGTTACACGGCGTATATATATAAATATATATATATATATATATATATATATATATATATATATATATATATATATATATATATATATATATATATATATATATAAATTGCAAACTGGACAACTATTATTTCATAGATATATTTTACTTTTATGACTCCCAGTTTGACGTTAATATAGATGTTAATAAAAGAGATCCACAATGATATAACTGCCGTAGTATATTCATTGTATTATATATTATATATCATACAGTGAGTTTGTAATATAATGACGGTGATTTTTGCTCATTACGGTCTGCATTCAACGTTAGAAAGTCAGTACCATTCGCTTTAAGTTTTAAGTTTTTCTATCTGACTGCATACCTTGAACATTATAAATCAGGTCGTGTATAATAAGAAACAATATCAATCGTTGAATCTAAAAAAGTCCAAACTAAAATGGGTTTCTTTCCTTGCAATTGTATTTTAAATCGCTTTAAAATATTAATCAGAGATATTTTCTAATATTGATGAGTGAATAATACACTTCATGACGAGAATGTTTTTCTTTCAATATTTAAGGAACTTCATTTACATTATACATATTTATATATATTTGGGAATATAAATCGAGTGCCTCGCTTAACCGCCGATTCATTTTGTATATATGGTAGTAAAAGGCTGGTGAAGCCTATGTGTGCAATGTTTTGTATATGTAAGCCTATATTGTATTCATATGAGCTCTTGATTGTCGTGTTACGAACATACCAACGAATATTACCCAATAATATCAACAAACTCGTACAATATTTTATTTTTTATGTACACATTTTTTCATTCCCATGTACATAGAAAAAAGCTTATTATTATCAAGAAATGATTTTATCATTTCCACGAAAAATTATTGTCAAATAAATAACACAAGCTGTATGTATGTAAACTTGACTTGACTAGGCATAAACAAAATGTATACAAAACAAACGGTACACCAAAAATTGTGTATCTCAAATGAATTGATACAAGGAAATAACAAGTGAAAATAACAACTAAGTGAGTTAATTGCTTAAATACCCGGTATAAACTCAATTTATAACAAAATAGTTTAAAACAAAAGTTGTTTAAAACAAAATGCTTAAAAACAAAACATTTTTTGTTCTGTTAGAGTTTCCCTCTCAGTTTCAGAGACAGGCAGTTTTAAATTTCAAATTTTGCCCCAATTCCTAGAACAAATATTTGTATTTTATAAACACGTATTTCGACTACAATGTGGTCATCATCAGTATGAATTAGCTAATCGTAACTATATCTGGGATGTGGAGACAGAAATATGTTGTTCGTTGCTAATTTGGTGCGTGTCTCTTCAAAAAACCTGGAGTTCTCTATGATTATTTTAATAGTCTTTATATTATAGGCAGTTTTGCCCATTCTGCCAATTCAACTTGACCTTACTTTTCATCTCTAGGACACACATATGAAATTTCAAGTCACTGTATCTTTTCGTTTTTCAGTTATCGTCGTTACGGACGGACGGACTTTGCAGAAATCGACTAATTAGGTTATTTTATGAAATTATATTTCAAATTTTGCCCCAATTCCTAGAA
Organism: Nineta flava; assembly: GCA_963920215.1. Lineage (NCBI taxonomy): Eukaryota > Metazoa > Arthropoda > Insecta > Neuroptera > Chrysopidae > Nineta > Nineta flava. Next base: position 127,307,436 of record OY986041.1, read on the forward strand.
CAAATATTTGTATTTTATAAACACGTATTTCGACTACAATGTAGTCATAATCAGTATGAATTAGCTAATCGTAACTATCTCTGGGATATGGAGACAGAAATATGTTGCTTGTTGCTAATTTGGTGCCTGTGCCTGTGTATTTTATAAATAATTATAACAACAATTTTAGTCTGCTATCAATATTTTTAACCGTTACAAAGTCGGAACTAAACTGAATATACCCTGGTATACAAGGTGAATCGAACCAGGTGCACAATAGCACACGCCTCCATTTCTTTCTATGAAGCTCTCATTCCCCAATAACATAAAATCGATAAATTAATCATCTCCCCGAAATAAACGAAGGCTACTTGTGATTGGCTCAAAGATATGATAAACACCAAAGCACTAAAAGAGGAGTGCTAGGGGAACATGTGGTAGGAGAACGTGTGGAACTTTGCAATGATTATATAAAAATTGTCTGTTTTGTGGCAAAGAAATGGAGAACTGTTTCAAACACAGATGATTATCTAATACCATATAACTGCCATTAACTTTTTGTTCTTAGTATCCCGTTTTATTTATATTTTAATTTGGTACATACAGTACTTAATAATATTAGTTAGAAAACCATATTTGATAAACAAAAAAAGGAACAAAAATAAAATATTGTTTACAATTCATTTTTGTTTTTTGTTTTTTTATTATAAATAAACATAAATGAAAATGAAAATTATTATTATCGTGGAAAAGAACTTAAAAAATATGAAGCGAACGATGACTGGAATCATGGTGATAAGTTGTACAAATAAATATCGTAGGTATATAGGAATCTATTGTTTATAATTTTGTAAATGGTTTATATATATATATATATATATATAGTAGATTTAAGCTTTAGTTTTACAAATAAATTATTTTTTTGTGGGCTTAGTATTTCTAAATATTAAATAGAAGTCAAATCCAATGTAGTATTCCAACTAATATTATAAATGAGAAAAGTTTGGATTTTTCCAGGCACTATTATCATGATTTTAACCAAATTTAGCATTAAATTGTATGAAAGTTGTGTGCCTTTAGATAAATGATTAGTTTTGCAAAATCACAGCTTTTGCAAAAACATTTAATTTTCAAAGTTTTTCGTGAAAAACCGTATTTTTACTGATACACTTTAGAAGATAATATTAAAAATCTTCATTGTTACTCCAAATTCCGAAGCTGTTTCCTCATTTTACACCACTATATGTCTTTAATACATAATGCTATGTAAATATGGTGGGAGTGCCGATTACTCACATCACCATTATTTCAATATATTGAAATAATTATTATCATCGCCTCCACCATTTGAATACAAATGTTAATATTTTAAGGTTGTAATGAAGAAAATTCAATTTAATGACAGATTCTTCAAAATTTGACAGCTTATTATTTCAAGAATTAAGAATATCCAGTCAAAGTTTGAACTTCATCCTGTTTTTAGTTTTTGAGTAAAAGAATGTTAAAGTTACAGTTTTGAAGTAAGGTTATACATAGCGTTAAATGGACTTGGTAGTAATCACAGTGATATAAAAATCTATGTCTCGGCAACCAGAAATGCCAGTTTTATGAAAAACTGTCATAATAATTATCGAAGTCTTATAAATACCTGGACTAAATTTCAAATTAATCCTGTTTTTGGATTCTGAGATAATTAAATTTGTAAGATCGAAAAATGTTATAAATCTAGTTTTATTTTAAGTTTTATTTTGGTTTATCTAGTTTTATTTTATTTATAACGATACCGTACTTTATACGTCACAATGCAACTTTTTTTAGATATATAAAAACATATTTTTAATTATTAAAACACTTCAAGAAAATGAAATTTAGGATTTAATCTTTAAACAATATATTTTTTGTTTACAAAAATTTACTTTTTTACAAAAACTAAATTATTTAAAACGATTTAATTACAAAATTTTACTTATTTAGAGTTGGCAATGGATGAGATATCAATGCATTTAGCATAGGACATAACTCCCCACCCTAATTTATCTCTTCCAGTTTCATAACAACCTTAAAGTATTTTTTTGATATGAAAATACAAAAATTGCATTTTTCCGTAAATTCAATGGATTTTTGAAAATATTTTTTTTTTTTTGTACATATGAAGAAAATAAATGCTTTTTTTTTCATTTTGAAAAATTCACAGGGAAAAAAATTGAAATGTCAAAATGTGACTACTACAAAAGTAAAAATATATATCATTTATTTTCGAATATTTTTTTTCCATAAAATACGTGTACGTGTATTATTTATCATGAAAAAAAAAACATTATGTTTCTTATATTATATTTCTTCTATAAGAATGAAAAGAATTGTAGAATACAATCTCTGGTATTTCTTTTTTCGTTTTACATTCCTTTTTTTTTCGAGTTTCGACAATATTTTGATTTACAGTATCAATTATTGGAAAATGTATTGAATCACGAAAATATATACAAATACACACATAGCATAATGTCAATAATGGTATAACGAAATTGAATTTTTTTCTTCTTAGTTCACCTGCTCTGAAGTGAAAATGCAAAAAAAAAAATTTAATTGTTAAATAGTACTTTGATGGAGTCTCAAAGAAAAAAAAACTATAAACATGAGTAAGAAAAATTGTAAAAAAGGTCTATAGTTCGAATTTTATACCCGGTAAATAATATATTCCAGGGTATATTTTGTTCCGTTTAGTTTGTAACGGTTGGAAGTATTGATCCCAGGAAAAAAAATTGGTATAGGTGTTCATAAAATGACCTAATTAGCCCACTCCGCAATGTTGTAATCACGTTGTAAACACAATAGTTCAAAAACGAAAAGAGATAGTAATATGAAATTTTATATTTGTGCTCTAGAGCAAAAACATAAGGTCAAGTTCGAGAGTAAGCGAAATTGGACCCTGTTTGGACAAAATGGCAAAATCTTTGAAACATTTAGAGATAGAACAAAAATTTAATGACACAAAATGTTCCTTTTTTTAAATAAACAACTTTTGCTTAAATTGTTTTTCATAAATTCAGTATATATCGGGTATTGAATAAATTAACTCAGTTATTATTTGCAGCAAAATTTTATTACATTTTCAAAATTTTAAAAACTAAATGTTTATAATAAACCAATTAAATATACGTAAATTGTGAATATAATAACAAATCATAAAAAAAATATTTATATAAGACTGGACCATTCTGGACTAATGTTTCGCTGACATTCTGGACTAGTGATCTATCAAATAAGCTACCCAGAGCTTATTTTGTAGATCACTAGTCCAGAATGCAGATTTCAAGAGTTCAATGCCCATTCAAGATGTGTGATGTTTTTCTACATCAACAGACATTAATGTCAAAATAATATTACTAATATTCAAACATATTACTTAAATGTCAAATTAAGTAAACGTCAGTCACCACCGTTAGTGTAACATAACGGTGGAGAACAAAATGTGCTAAATGATTCATAATTCATATTTTTATTTTTCATTAAAGCTTACAAAGTTAAGTTCTGGTGCATAATGGATTTAAGTTTGACTTAAATTGAAAGATTCTTTTGTTTTTTTAATCTCCTCGAAAACGGTTTTTTTTTTGAAAATTTATATGCAAATTACGAGCAAAGTCATCAAAAGATAGAAATACAATGCGATATTGAATGAAAAGTTATGGGGCTCATACCCGAAAACTGGTAAGAGATATGGAAATAGCAGAATGAAAATTGATCGTTTAATAAAGTAGAATTTAAAAAAAAATTGCAATAAATTTCATTAAGGATTGCATGTTAAATTTCAGATACGTTTTAAATATTTCTAGTATGAGATGGATGGCTCTGGACCACATATCAAATGATAATTAATGAGGACTCTAGGTTTTTGAAATAAAATTTCAAATTCGCCCCTATACTTAGATCAGTTTTTGTATTATGTATACGTATTTCGACTACAAAGTAGACATCATCAGTATAAATCGGCTAGTTCTTAGTTTACTCTTTGACAATTAGAAATAGATAGAAAATCGAAATCAATAGACAAAAATAAAAATAAATAAAAAATTAAACAAAATAAATTAATATAAAATTAATTTTATTGAAATAAGTCTTGTTAAAATTACTTTCATTCGATTTACTCTTGTTAACATCATTCTTATTAAAATTACTCCTATATTGTCTCAGAATATGTTATTCGTTGCTAATTTGGTCACCCTTACCCAACTTTGCAGTTGAAATACCTATTTATAATAAATACAAACACTGATCTAAGTATTGGGGCGAATTTGAAACTTTATTATATACGAAGATAATTGCAATAAAAAAAATCATTATGCTAAAATAGTAGGACTATAAAATAGTAGATGAATATTTTTAAAATCTGATAAAATTTCGCTGTTATATTTCAAAAAAAACCATATTTAATAAAAACATTCAATTTTCCCACTGTTTTCCTGACAAATTCCGTTTTCCTGAACAGCTATTATCTATGCTATTATACTCCACTAAAAGTGCACCTTACTGGGGAGATTCAAAACAGTACGAGAATATTTATAACTAACTAAACGGATTTTATCTACATTAAAACTTGTGTAAATTTATTTCGAAAACCAATAGAAATTGAACGTCGATAGCTAAATATAAATGACTTTTCATATTTGTAAAACCAATTAATAATGGTAAAATGTTTAAAAAAGAACATTATTTACTCACTGACTTTGTGGTATCTACAATGTATTATGGTCGATGTACAATCAGTGTTTAAAAGTTGTGTGCAAAATGTCAAGAATAAATATTCGATATGAATTTCAAAAGGCAACCAATGAGCGAACAATTCGACAATACCATATTTTTAATTTTATCGCATTGAAGTGTCTATTTTGAATAGTCATTTAAAATATGCAATAGAGAATTCAAGTAATAATATAATTTTTGTTTAAATGGCCTTGCCCTTCTGATCGATCATTGGCCACCGATTGAAACTAATAGTAAATATATTCATCGACATTTTTCCTATAACTTTTGATCACTGATTGTATAAGACCGAGGTGAATATAACAGTGCAAATGATTGTGTATGCAGTGTACCTTATAAACCCCAGCTACAAAATAATGTTTACTCTTGACAGAAAGAAGCGTGTTCTGACATTTAAGTTAGTTAATAAGTATTTACAATCGCTTTTAACGTTTTTCTGTTATTTCGTTCGTTTCAAGTGTTTTGTACATTTTATTTGTTCGGTTTTTTAAATGTATTTTTATATTTAATTTATTTCTAAAATGGTGTCTGTTTTTTTTTTAATAAATTTTTTATTGTTTTTTATTATTTTATTATTAAATAAATATATTTAGTAAGTTTACAATACCATTAAAATTAAGTTGGAAATATCGAGGGTAAGGTTGGGTTTAGGAAAGAACTTTTCTTTAAAAAAATTTTATCCTACAATGAGTAATAATAAGAATTAGAAAGAGGGTTATCGCAAATGGGTCCCTAGCATCTAGACCAAGGGGTCCTCTGTGCCCTCCTTGAGAACAACCTGTCACCCAAAGGCGAAACGTCTCCGGTTAAGAGGTGCTACTTTAAGCAGATGAAGGTATAGGATTCTGTCGAGGGCAGACACCACACAGAAGGCCCACAATTTCTCCGCCGGGATTGATCCTAGGATTAATGGATCCAAGGTTTTGGACCCAAGCATTCTATACCTGACAACTTGCAGGTCTCTGCAGGTGCATATAGCATTTATGGAGGTTTGAGCGTCCTCCATATAGGCCCTACAAGTGGGATCATCAGAGATCCCTAAGTTATGAAGGTGGTAGTTCAATCGACAGTGTCCTGTCACGAGCCCCACCACCTTTCTCAATTGCATTCTATTGAGTTTCAACTGAGCCCAGTCAAATGGCCTAACTGTGCTTATGCACAAGTTGGCCTGTAACATTCCCTGCGCAAAGTCCCTGTAATCGAGATGAGCTTGTCGCAGCTACCCCTTGATTCGGTAAATTACGGAGCATCTTGCTACGGGAATAATAGGCATAGAAAAAAGGGGTATTTAAGATGACCCCTCTCAGGCTAACGAGTTCGCTACTTCGTTTCATTTAACGCCAGAGTGACCCGGTACCCAGATCAGCCTGACTGTGTTATGCAGTGCCAGGTGGTTCAGTTCCTCGAAGATAAAAAAAACGATTTATATTTTGCGGTTTAACTTTATTCAATAATAATTTATTTTTTAATGTTTCAATCATTTTCAAACTTGAAAATCAAACTAGAAGATGAAACAAATGTAATTGCACCTTTAATACGTTAGAAACTCAATTTACAATAACGAACTAATAGACTCTCTAATTGAATTATTACAAAAATTGTAAAAAATGTACTAATTAAGAATATTAAAAAAAAAAAAACCAACTTATACTAATTAAATATTCATATTTATTGCAAAGTTAATTAGTTTAGGGTAGTGATGACATACATGCGCGTACATGTCATACTTTTGGGATTAGAAAATATGTTACAACAGTTTTATTATAAAGTGATTGGTATTGTATGTGAAACAAAAATAAAATAAAATTTATATAATCGGAATCTGTATGTAGACACTAAAGTAATAAAATTTCAAATTCACCCCAATAACTACATCAGTTTTTGTATTATAAATACGTATTTTGACTACAAAGTAGTCATCCTCTGTATAAATTAGCTAGTCGTAATTTACTCTATGACAATTAAAAAGCAAATAGAAAATGCAAATAAATAGACAAAATTAAAAATAAATAAAAAATTATACAAAAACAAAATAAAATAAATTTTATCCAAATCGGTGACATAAAATTTTCCACCGATTTTAGCGATTTTTTCAGGGGTATCTAGCCTTTGGAAAAAATGTGAAAAAAGTGAAGACAATTTTTCTTCTCCATTTTAATAATAATCATTTTCTAGGCTAATTTTGACCCAAACAGGACGAAAATCAGGTTCATTTTAACGTCCGATCAACACATATCAAAATTTTGCCTTCGTAATTCATACAGTTTGGAATTTTAGTACTATGGGTCTGATACCTTGAGAACCGTTAATCGTATCATATTTTAACCAACGCCATCGTTTTCGCTAGGTCCAAATTAGTTCAAAACCAAGTTTTTTTCAAAATCGGGTACATAAAATTTTTTTTCCTTCATCTTTAGCAATTTTTTTAAGGGCTACCCGTTGGAAAAAATGTGAAAAAAGTGAAGAAAATTTTTGTTCTCGATTTTAATAATAATCATTTTCTAAGCTAATTTTGACCCAAGCAGTCCGAAAATCAGGTTAATTTTAACGTACGAACAACACATTTCAAAATTTTATCTTCGTAATTCATACAGGTTGGAATTTTAGTACTATGGGTCTGATACCTTGAGAACCGTTAATCGTATCATATTTTAACCAACGCCATCGTTTTCGCTAGGTCCAAATTAGCTTATAACCAAGTTTTTATCAAAATCGGGGACATAAAATTTTCCTTCAATTTTATCCATTTTTTTAAGGGGTACCTCTTGGAAAAAATGTGAGAAAAGTGAAGAAAATTTTTGTTCTCGATTTTAATAATAATCATTTTCTAGGCTAATTTTGACCCAAACAGGACGAAAATCCGGTTCATTTTAACGTCAGACCAACACAATTCAAAATTTAGCTTTCTCAATTCATACAGTTTGGAACTTTAGCACATATATTTCGCTGTCATATAAATGCGGACGAAGTCGCGGGAGACAGCTAGTATATATATAAAACTAAACTTAAAACAAGTAGATTTTGAAATGATTCAATATATTTACCGATCAGTATACATTTTAATATGAATATTCAACTTGTACAAGTTATGTGAGAAATTTTCATTATTTATATGTCACTATAAATATATATATATATATATATATATATATATATATATATATATATATATATGTATATATATATATGTATATATATATGTATACATATATATATATATATATATATATATACTCTATTGGGTATCTTTAAGCATTAAGTATATACCTAGTTTAGAATCTATATGTATATACATATATATATATATATATATATATATATATATATATATATATATATATATATATATATATATTTATATATATATATATATGGACGAGGAACGACCATTCATATGGGATCAACAAAACATTGTTTTAACTGTAACAACAATATTGTTGTACTTATATGATATAGATAGAGTACCTACGTACTCGAAGGTAATAGAGGTAGGTAGTAGGTACTTTAAGTACAACAAAGTACTTAAAACAATAAACAAACAAACAACACTAGGTGGATATTATTATCTATGTAGGTAGGTAGGTAGGTAATGTACTTTGTTGCATATAGATTTGAATTGTTATATTATAAAGTGAGTTGACAGTATACGAGTATGTAATTTAATATTATAATATTGTTCATTTAATATCATAAAATTGGTTTGATACTTACTTAAAACGGGGGGCAGAGGACAGGATGGACAAAAATGATATGTTTTTAGAAGTATTAGTAGCAGGGAGATCAGAATCTGGAAGTGACTCCAAATTCAGGTCCATCTTTTATGGCAAATTTCTTGATTTATCACATATTTCTCATCTCTCTCATATATTTTCGGCTGGTAATTAATGAAGAAAGCGAGCGAATCATTTTTGATAACCCAGATACTATCTTATAATTATTAAGAAAAAAAAGCGGCGGTTAATTGGTTAATTGTATGGACGAGAACGAAGTAACCGGCAATGCTTGAGAAGGTTTTTTGCAGTTTCCTTCACGAACTCCGGATGAATATCCGCATAGTTCCTATCATAGTCGGCTGCAGCCGCATATTCTACCAATTCCTAGTCTATACACAAAAATTCCTTCCACTCCACTCATATCCTCACATCCTTAAGCATCAGAATGGACCTTATGGTCAAAGTGTATCCATTCAGGAAAGTCTCTACAATCTATCTATCTATCCGATGATATTGCCTTTAAATGATGACAAGTGTCCTTCTGTTTTTCGTAGTTCAGAGATGTTGGATATGTAGTGAACCGACAGTGACCAGTCAGGATTTCAGGCCTGAAGTTCAAATGCTGTGACAATCCTCGGTATCATTTATTGGTAATTATTATGCTACTAGAAAATATATCGATTTTTGCCAAGGTTGCATAAATATACAATTGCAATTCCAGTTATATGCAACAATTATTATTTTCCAGACATCTTCTGTGTTTTTGTTTTTTTAAAGTTCTCCAAAACAGTGCCAAAGGATATTTTTGACATCTAAAATTTTATATTTTGTAATTACTTCTTTCTGTAAGCTCTACTTTCTTCTTGATCGGTTCTACATATTGTACTTTTAGAATGCCCAAAATTAAATGAGATACGAAATTTCATTTTATTTAAATCTGTGACGGCTAGAGAGTATACAAAACGCGTTGGTAGCTACGCTAGCTTGTATGTAGCCTAGAAATTGGTTGTGCAACTGCAGCCGACTTTGGTTGAAACTACGCCGGTATAACTCTGGAGTTTGTGAAAGGATACTTCAGAAAACTTTCACAAGCATATAGCCGGCTACAATGGTTCTTGTCTATACGCCGACAGTTTGGTCAATTAATCACCCCATACATCTTCTTTTTATTTAGATTAATTTAATTGACAAACTTACAGTGTATTATAAACAGTGTATTTTAAAACGGGTATTTTAAAATAAAAATGTGACGGATATTTTAAGAAGCTATACAATTTTTTGTTTAAGCTTAAAAATTAATAGAATTTTTTTTTCTCAAATAGTTGCATCTCTAGAATATTTGTATATACTGGAATTCGGAGTAATAGAGTATGTCGTTGTAAGAGATAAAATGAAATATCCTAAATTCTTCTAAGAACATTACATAAGACATATAGTTTAGAATATTTAAAACTGATTAAGAAAATAATATAAATATTCATTTTTTTAAATTTAACTTATATTTTAATAAGTTTAACGAATAGCTAAAAAATTATAAAAAAAAGAAGCATAATAATATCCAAATTACCCAAATATACCCAAAAATGTAATGATGTTGTAGAACTTTACAAAGATATTCTGCTTATTTTCAAACTAAAATCTGAGGTAATAAATGATAATTAAAAAGACAATTTATTGGACTTAAAACCAAGCTTTTCTTTTGACTATTTAATAATGAATACAAAATTTATTGGTCATTACGAAGAGTAACATAGATATTGAAGTCCAAGATTAAAGGCAAGTACCATGCAATGTCATAACTTAAAAACAAGTAAAACTCTATTAAAATTTTTTTTGCTTTCTTGATACTTCTTTTGGCGCGCTATGAGATTCCGATCAGAGTGTATTTTCTGCGTGTAACAAAACGCTGATGTATTACTCGACAGATGTATAGATCGATGTTAGACAGTTTTCTATCCTGCTCTATCGCACATTGTTTGGGAGACATTCACTAATAAATGTCTATCTCTACAGACAAAATGTATATATACATACAATGCATGCTTGAACGAAACAGACAATTCTGTCTGTCACATAGGCAGTGTGACCACAGTTCAGTGAACAATCATTTTGTTTGTGTGTGATATGATTTTTGGATAAGGAAAGACAAGACACTATTATACATTATAGAAAGAAAGATGAATGATCGTTATTATTTTGGTAAAAAGCTCCACCATCAGCTTTTAATTTAGAACATTTAAATTTGACTATACAGTTGAAATTAGGTACAGGAATGTCTTCATCATTAGTTCTCCATGTTTCTGATAAAAGAAGAATATTAGAAATATGAAATGTTATAATTTTTATGGGCTAGTAATCTTTGCATATTTAATACACATTGATAAACCTGACCTGGTCTTGATAAATTTCACTAACGTTGATTCAAATGTAAATAATGGATTTAATTTCACTCTTTTGAACTATAATTTTAATGGAAGGAGTGACGCTGGCGCTGTTTTACCAAGATAAAATGTAGAATCATTGGTTTAAGATACAATATTCGTATATAATTTTTCTTTTGTAGTTTTACACTACTAGATAGATAGATTGTAGAGGCTGCCCTGGACGGGCTACACATCGACTATAAGGTCCATTGTAATGCCTAAGGATGTGAGGATGTGATTGGAGTAGAAGGAATTCTTGTGTATAGACTAGGAATTGCTAGGATATGCGACTGCAGCCGACTATGATAGGAACCATGGCGATATTCATCTGAAGTTCGTGAAGGAAACTGCAGAAAACCGTCTCAAACATAGCCGGTTACTTTGATCTTGTCGATACGCTGACAGTTTAGTCAATTAACCACCACTTTTTTCTTTCTTAATAATTGACAAACTACCGATGTCGGGTTTCGAACCATAACCTCCCAGTTTCGAAGTAAGCATACTGCGCAGATATAACGCCTTAGACCGCTTGGTCACTTGAACTGATTTTACACTATTATATCACTTTATTAAAGTTTCATGTCTTCATAGTAATGTTGACCTTATTTAATATTATTTTAATAAATTATTTAAAAAGAAGTATAACTTCTTACGTGGGTACATAAGTACACATACACTTTTATAATGTGTAGATCACTTCTCTTGAGCTTGGAGCATTTCTAAATTATCTTGCATTCTTATCTAAATTAACTGAGGATCACACCATTGATTTATGTTTCATCAATGTAACAAATTCCGTATTATACACAACCATGAGATTGTCTGAAGGCGTTGGAGTAAAACTATTAACAATTTAATTCTTTTCCATACCAGAAAAAACCAGAAATAATAATTTCAATTTATTTTATAGTTTCAATATCTTTGTTATTTATTCACTAAACCATTAAATAATATGACTCTGAAGTCTCTGGAAGTAGAAAATGGTTGAGACAAAACAAAAAATTCAATTCTCGCATGCAAAATAAAAGAAAATTTATAATAATAATAATAATAATATTTCCACGGTTAAGGTTTTTTTTCTTCCATTTCTTAGTTTATTTTCTCGCTACTGCTGCTTGTACCATGTTATTCTTTTTGTGAATGAAATTTGATTTCGTGTGAGGTTTTAATCCCCATATTACCCATTATATATAACGATTGTAGCTTATAAGTAAATGGGTCACTAAGGGTTGTACATATATTTCGTATATATTGTATTATTATATACTATAGTCGATTCAAAAAATACCAATTGACAATTGTGTGTTTGATGGGAACTTTTCGATCATTATTGCTGATGAATTTGTTTAAAAAAAGATCTGACTATTTGATAGTTAATATTTGAAACTTATTTCTGACTGTTTGGCATCAAAATTTTTTGACAAAAAAACGGTAGCGATTAAATGCTGGTTATGAAATTAGGGTTTTACCGTTTCGAGCAATCGTCCTCAGTCTTTAAATGCCCTTCAGTTCACTTTATACTTCAGGTGGTGGCTTATATTCGTGTGGTGAGTTAAAATACACGTTAAAGAAGTGAGGATTTATCTTGATCATAAATTTGGTTAAATTATTTCCTAGTATCTAGGAATTTTTAAATTCTTGCCTAGTATCTTTTCTTGTATCTAGGAAATTACTAGATTTTTTTTCTCCTTAAATTGGCAAAAAATTCTGAAATTCATTCAGAAAACTGAAGAGCTGCAAAAAACAAACAAAAAAGTTTAATAATGTTTTTCGTTTTGACGCTTATTTTTTAAGATATCAATTAAATACAATCAATTAAACATTGATAAATTCAACCAATCACACAGAGCGCATAGTGTAAGGAGGCGTGGCCTCAGCAGTAGAGCGTGGTGCTTTACCTTTTAAAGGCTTGCAGACGGTAAGAGGCCCCGTCTCCTTATACTCTATGCGCTCTGTGATTGGTTGAATTTATCAATATGTAATTGATTGTATTTAATTGATATCTTAAAAAAAAAAGTGTCAAATCGAAAAACATTATTAAACTTTTTTGTTTGTTTTTTGCAGCTCTTCAGTTTTCTTGAATGAATTTCAGAACAACCTGTATAGGAAATTTATCAGTGGTGTAAAATATAATTAATTTAGAAAAAAGGAAGAATATATTGTTGGTATCTTCAAATGGACTGTACACAAGTTTACGACAATATACTTTGGTATATGGTTTTATACTACCCGTAGAGTCTACTGTTTGTATGTTTAAAATAAAAGTCTGACATACTGAAAGATGTGTTCGTTCCCTGCTATGTCTTCCATTTTCATTCCAAACATATTATATATATATATATATATATATATATATATATATATATATATATATATATATATATATATATATAGATATATATATATATATATATATATATATATATATATATATTTAGAGTTTATCTTACATAATACAAACAAGTAGGCTATACACAATATTTTCTGTTAATATTGGTGGTACACAAGACTATAGTCAAAGAACTAACGATCGAGTTTCATGATAGACACTTACGTGCTTCTTGTTGGAAAATGCTTTTGAGGGCAGTGATCTAATTGTGAAACTTTACTTCGGTTTATGGTTCTTAAGATATAAACTGCACAGTATTAAATTTTAAAATAATTACAATGGTGAATAAATTAAACAATTTGTTTTCATTTGTAGTTATTTTTCGGAAAGTTGTTCTCAACAAAAATTTGGTTGTTTGCTAAATTAGGCCCTGCGAAAATGATAATATGCGGCCGGATTTGTTAGTCTCATAATACCAGCTTCATAATGTTTACATTCAAAATCATTATGCCGGCAGTACACACTTGGCGAGGCAAGACGAGACATAACAAGCACGAGAGTGTACTTACAACGTTGGGTCTGCCTTGTGTTGACTTGCCTCGCCTCGAGCGTTGATCCATTAAAAGTTGATTTTTTTACACGAGTCAAAGAATGCCAGTGGTGAATACATTTGACACGAGCACTTTTAGAACACTCTCGTCTACATTCGATTGAACTTTCAACCACCATTTTTATTCAACTATCAACTGCTTAAATTGTACCCATTAATCTTAATAGTAATACACGAACATAAATAAAAACTGTATAAATTTATGAATACTTTTTTTTATTCTTATCGTGTCATTACGCATTTGAAAAATAATTATTTTTAATTATTTAATCAAAAAATTACTACTTAATTTTTAATATTAAAAATATGATTTTTCAGGTATACCAACGTAATTTCTGGCCAAGCCACGTTGACTAACTGACGAGAACTGTATTGCCGACCGATTTGGTTTGGAACCTCAAAAACTTCCAAATGAACCCCCTAGGAAAATTTCAAATAATCGAGGATAATCTACAAGTCTGGCAAGATTTGACGCCAGTTTTAACCTGGTTTGAATCTAATTTTATCACTGTAAAACCGATGCAGTTGGTTAAATATGATACGTATTATGTTTTCTAAGCTATCTACTTAAAAAAAACCGTTAGTACATTTAATAGCTTGCAATGCATAGTAAATGTTCGCACTTTATACACTCCCATTCATCAAAATTGAACCACCAGTAAGTCACATTCTAAGCGTATATATTACTTAATATATATATATTACATACAATAACCCTTAGAATGTTTCAACTGGTTTCATTTTTATGAACGGGAGTGTACTTCCAAATATGATTTAATCAGCCATATCATCAGTAAATGAAAGCGAAATTTAAAAAAATATCTATTGTTGAAAGAAAGATGGTAGAAACATTTATTGAAAATATGAAAATTTTACTTTTCATATTGAATTGTTACAGCATTTAGTAGTGATAGCATTTATTTGGTTTACTTATACACCTTCTTTTTGAATGCTGTTGAATTCGGACACCAGATGTCAGCTAGATTTGTTAACTGTATTTTGCAATAATTTTCTTCGCACTATATTATTTGGTCATATTCTTTTGATCAATATGAACCGTCTACTCTTGGACTTGGAAAAAAATAATGTGAATAAAACAGAAACAAAGAAATAGAATATAAAGAAAAAAAAAACTGTAGAAATGGCACACAAAAATCGTTAAAAAACACTTAGAATAAAATAATTTCTCGTTTCATTGTATTATGATAATTTTGTGATTGTTCTTTAATTACTTGATTATAATATTTCTTATAAATATATAATATTTTATTACAAAAGTATTCAAATAAAACTTTATTTTAAATTCACATTAAAGAAAAACAAAAAGTTTGTGTTTGATATTGTTTTATATAAATTTTAGTAATAATAGGGTCATTTCGGAGTTGCCTAATTGTTTTGTTTTTGTTGTTTATTGAAATAAGATAGGGGAGAGGGTGGTGGTATCTAAACGTTTAGAAAGTAGAAAAAAAGCTCTCTTTCTGGACGAAAATTTCAAAACTTCATGAAGGTCACGCCGTAGTTGGCCGAATGTGCTTAAATTTTCCACATATCGTTTTTTTTTTGTTGATTGAAAACAAATATTAGGGGGTGGGAGATCTATTTTTATCGACTTTGATAGCTCAAATGCCGCAAAACAAACTTATAGGGTATTACAATACCGATACATACCGATCATTAACGTGTAGGGTATTACGATACCCTACACGTTAAGCTTTCGAAAAAAACATTACATCCTATAGTTTTATGTTTGGTGAGCAGTCCCTAAATTATATTATCTAACTTTCATTGTTAATTTAAGAAAAAACCATCAAGTCATAAGCTTGGCGGACGGTGTAGCAGCTATGACGAAATTATTAGCACTGTGTTGTTTTTTGGTTGCCTTTTGGATTAAATTAGATTAGATTATAGCCTGAATTAGCCCTGTTGGACAAAAGCTTCCCCCAGTGTATTCCAAACTTCCCTATTCATAGCTTCCTTATAGCTTCTCTAGTCCACTGACCATTCGCAAAACCATCAATCTCGCCTCTCCACCTTGTTGGTGGTCGGCTCTTTTTGCATTTGAAATTTAATGGTACCCACAAAGTACATCTGGTCGTCCATCTATCATCTTTTAATCTGGCAATATGTCGGGCCAATATATCCATTTCCTTTTGGATACGGAACCCTAAAAAAACACTATGTATAAAAGTGCAATATAATTAGAAGAAAATAAACAGCGCTATTATATTGGAAGTGTTTATTTATACTTTTGGTGATAATAATGGGTTTTACTTCTCCCCATTAAAAATACCCTACCATTTGTCACCCTAAACGGGTAAATATTTTTATAATTTGTGAACTCCAAAGATCCAGAGTTTGATACCTAATGGATGAGTTAATTTTTGCATATCAATATTAATCAAATTTTATGACATGTTAGGCTATATAGTATACGCTTGTTATTTTAAACTTATGTCTTCTTAACCTTATTGGAAATTGACATTAGTATAGAACTGTGACGTTTAAAGTGCACACAAATAATAATATATAAAATTTGTTTCACCTTAGATTAAGATTTATAACGTTAGCGACTAATTGGATGGTGTTATGCAAAAAGCGTTAATCCACAAAACATGAATATTTGAGTTATGCCATCCAAGTGGGAGAAAACGTTGCTCCCTAAAATGTGCAAAAACGATTCAAGCCCCCAATCAGCTGTTACCTAATAAAATTAAAATTCTAAGGTAAGAATTACATTTATCAGTTAACAAATTACGGATTTTCAAGCCAATTATCTCAAAACCAGCCACCCTCGGGGTAACTCCTTTTTGCATAACACCAAACACTTGTAGTCGAGAAGCCACGCCAAGTGACCAGCCAAGTAGCCGCGTTTGTAAAGGCGTTGTGTGTACTTCGAACTGGGAGGTTATGGGTTCGAAACCCGACATCGGCAGTTTGTCAATTATTTAAAAAAAAAGGAAGCGGTTAATTAACTTAACTGTCGGCGTATCGGCGTATGGACAAGAACACAGTAACCGGCTATGCTTGTGAAGGTTTTCTTCAGTTTCCTTCACGAACTCCAGATTAATATCGGCATAGTTCTCGACTGCAGTCGCACATCCTGCCAATTTCTAGTCTATACACAAAATTCCATGTCCTCCACTCACATCCTCACATCCTAAGGAATCACAATGGACTTTATGGTCGAAGTGTGTCTCGTCGAGGATACCCTCTACAATCTATCTATCTATAATTGTTTTTGAAAATCGAACAACATAAATCATTTTTGTCCGCTGATAAGAATGATATATTATTCGATTTTAGGGATTAGTATTAGTATCTGTAGTTAAACATTAATAAAGAAGGGAAATTTCCGTAAGAGTAGAAATCTGCATTGCCATTTTTGTAAAGAAAAAACTCTTTTGAAGAATGTATTATTATCTGTAAAAATAATATAATTTTTAACAAACAATAACCAATTCTTATTTTATCCTTTTAAAAAGCCTTAGAAGATTTTAAAAACAATAACAAAATAAATAATAATAAAAACATTTTTAGATAAAGTAATCAACTGTTTTTGTTTTGTTGTTAATTAAGAAAATATTTATCATTATCATTATCATTATCGTCAAATAATCATCTTAAAAATGATTTATCTTTCAAAAATACCTCTCTAATGTCATCCATCGTATTTCAAAAGAAATATAATATTTTAATTATCATAATTATTCCTCCAACAAATACAAAAACAGCAGATTTTCTATAAAACAATAATAAAAAAAAAAATTTTTTTATAAAATTATATAGATATTAACAAAAGAGAGTGGGAATACCCGTTAAAACAAGAAGAGCACCTTTATTTTGATCCAAACATCTCGTCCAATTAGCCGAGCGGTCTAAGGCGTTATGTTTACTTGGAATTGGAAGGTTATGAGTTCGAATCCCGACATCGGCAGTTTGTCAATTATTAAGCAAAAAAAAGGCAGTGGTTAACTAACTAAACTGTCGGCGTGTGGAGAAGAACCAAGTAACTGGCTATGCTTGTGAAGGTTTTCTGTAGTTTC
This sequence comes from Nineta flava, assembly GCA_963920215.1. Taxonomy (NCBI): domain Eukaryota; kingdom Metazoa; phylum Arthropoda; class Insecta; order Neuroptera; family Chrysopidae; genus Nineta; species Nineta flava. Next base: position 127,325,294 of record OY986041.1, read on the forward strand.
CTTCAGAAAACTGTTTGTCATTGTATGAACATAAATATTAAATTTTTTTCCTGAGGTAAATATTTCCACCGTAACAAAGTCGGGACTAAACTTAATATACCCTAGTATATATAACATATACTGAGTTTTAAATAAAATTCGTTACGCAGGAGCTGCTGGGTAACTGAGTAAATTTTCTCAGAGTAAATACAGAATAGATTTCATTTCGATCATTTAGATTTCATTTCGAATACGGACGCGACCAATTTTGACCGTTAACAAACAATTTTTCAGCGAAAATTCGCTAAAAGTAGACTATTTCTGAACGTATTTACAAATTATGTTATTTGTTAACTGAGTTTTTCAACGTACCATCAAATAATAACTTTTTGGTTATAGAACTTTGGACATTCAAGAAGGTATATGTATATGGTATTATGTTCTATACCTCTATATACAGAACTCATGATAGTAGGTAATTTAATCTACGAAATGCATTTGAAGTATTTGAGCGCTCGGATTCTAAAAATTTGGCCAATGTTTGGCCAAATTTAATGATTATAAAAAATTAGCAAAAAAGTTTGGCCAAAAGTGTGACTTTACTAACCATTTTTCAGTTTTTCCTGAATTATTAGTCGAAAACTTGCTTGTATAAATTAAAATCTTGGGTTAAATTTAAATCTTGGGTTATGATTCCTTGTATCATTTTCAGAAGATAAACTACTTTAAAATTTTTTGCAATTTCCTTAGTTTTTCCCTAATAGTAACAGCAGAAGGGAGGCCTGACAAGTAGATCTTTCTAGGCCTTCTTATCGACCCCTAGGGAATCGATCCCTTCAAACTTTTCTTTCCTCTACCACACTTAGTTCGTTCCCTCTAGCCATGTGTTCATTGCCGATATTGTCCTTTTTGCGAAAGACAAGACAGAGAGCTCCATTTAAGTGGTTTTACCTAATTTTCCCCCATTTCGGTTGAGACTAGGTGCCTCATGCTGGCTCTGCAAGGATATTCTACCAGAATATGGAAGGGCGTATCGTCCACCCCGTTACAGTCCATGCAGATCACACTATCCTCTAACCTCATAAGGGATAGATGCCTTTTGAGCCTGCAGTGTCCATTAAGCACCTTAACCAGAAGATTAGGTAAATAGATAGATTGTAAAGGCTGCCTTGGACGGGCTACACATCGACCTTAAGGTCCATTGTGATGCCTAAGGATGTGAGGATGTAAGTAGAGTGGACGGCATTTTTGTGGATAGACTAGGAATTGTGTATGATAGGAACTATGCCGATATCCATCTAGAGTTCATGAAGGAAACAGCCAAAAACCTTCCCAAGCATAGCCAGTTACTTTGTTTTTTTCCATACGCCGACAGTTTAGTCAATTAACCCCATTTCTTTGTTCTTATTAATTGACAAACTGCCAATGTCAGGATACGAACCCATAACCTCCCAGTTTCCCAATAGGCATACTGCGCAGGCATTACGCCTTAGATCGCTCGGCCACTTGGACTGATTTATCTCCAGATGGTTTATCTCCTTCCGGTTTTTGTCAATAAGTCCAGTTGTCCTCGCCACATTGTACCCAGATATCATTTGTTTGGCTAGTCCGTAGCCAACTGTACCTTGTCATTTCCTATCCATAGTCTTATCCACCTTTTCAGCGTTTCCATAAAAAAAGTTTTTCCCTAAAAGTAAAATTATATACTATATTATATATTAAGTACATTTGCATATTGATATTAAAGTGTCGTTGGTATACCGATCAACTTTTACCGTGAGAGCATGATGAGCTATTATCAAACCTTGTCCAAGGAACTCTCTAATATAACAGTTATTTCAATGTGACAATGATTGTACATAGAGGAAAAGAGACGTTAAGGACAGATTTTTATACAATAAAACTAAATTATTTTTTTTGTTTTAAATAAAATTATATGAATATTAAAAATATTATTTTTTCCATAATAATTAAAACAATATTAAAAAAAAACATACAGCCAGAGCATTTATGAATGTAAAAAGTAAGAAATTAAGAGGCAAGAGTCCGTCCTCATTGCTCTGGCCTCTCCTATCATGATAATATATTAGCTATTGAATATAAACGAACTTCATATTTAATATAATAAGTCTATTGTTTTCTGTTTTATATAGGTAGCTTTCGAGGGTTTATGTGTAGTAAGCGATTAACAAAAGTATATCTATATATATATATATATATCTATATATATATATATATATATATATATATATATATATATATATATATATATATATATATATAAAAGTGAAGTGTAATATAATAATAATCTATGAGGTGTGTTTTTCCTTTGAAAATCAATACGAATACTTACATAAAAATCCATAAGAAACCACCATATAGCTTTTTGGTAATTTTGTTTGCACGTGTTTGCATGGAAAACTTGAAAAACAGTAAAAAAGTTTGTTGCTCCATTGTGAAGAATAAATGGTGTTGGTGTAATACGACCTTTAGAATACTTCATATATACGCCTTTAGAATAAATAAGTTACCAGTGGTTAGCTATCATATAACCCCTAGCGGGGACAGTCAAAAACGATGTCCATTTAATTAGAGCATGAGACATTCAGGGAAGATAGTAGGTACATTTACTGACTTCAATCAATTGCTTAGGCAACCCTCATCGAGAACCTAATCCAAAAGCAGGTCCACCACTCCCACAATGCTTTATCGCACGTAACATTTTTTTTCAATAATTTTCTTCAGGAATCGAAAAAACTTCATAGAAACTAAGATTTGACAATGCTAGCCAGAAACAACAAATTCATGACAACAAACAAGTCCATGAAACTTTGTTTCGATAAAATATTCCTAAACACATTTGATGCAATTTTATTCACCAAAAATTTTCTTTTCGATAATTATCGATAGTTCGAGTATTATGAAAACCATGTTGTTTCGGGCGTAAGTAGTAGTGTAAATTTTATCACGTTTACTAATCCAAAATTATCACATCCATGAATGCGAAAAATTAAATATTCAAGCAAAGTTAAGATTATAATTTAAGAAGGTACACGATTGATTTTGGGGCACTCTGGTTTTACAAGACTATTCAGTAACAATATATAAACAAAAAGTGTTTCTCTATAGCTATTCCTTGACCTTCAGTATCGAAAACATAAAAAGTGAGGTAAATTTAATTAAATTCGAGTTACCTTGAATAACTCGAAAACCATGAAACTTGGTATAATACTATGTTCCTTCATTGCTAATTACTCATTTTTAACCCCCAACGCAAAAAGAGGGGTGTTACATGTGTGAAGCTTTTGTCTGGCTAACTGTTATCTATCTACAGCATCGTCACCTCAAACGGATGGACCGATTTCAATGCGATTGTTTCATTTGAATTGGGATCGTTCTTCTCGACTATGTTGGATGAAAATCATCCGTTTAAAGAACATCAGTTGTTTATATAAGGATTATTAAAATAATCAAAGAGGCCTCTAGGTTTTTTGAAATTAAATTTCAAATTTTACCCCAATTCCTAGAACAAATATAGTCAAAAATATGTTACTCGTTGCGAATTTGGTGCGTGTCTCAGTTGTTTTGCTACTTGATGGGTGGATCTTTAAAAAATGGAAGAGCTAGGATGTATTTGGCAGTGTTTGAGCAAATACTATATAAGAATCGTTAAAAACGCGTCCACTTGACTTCATTATGTTATGGAAAATTAGGACATTTCAAAACTTTCCAATGAATTTAAAGTGACTTTGTCAAAACTTACCTTTAACAAGAGAAAAAAAATTTGCAAAAAACGATATTATAATGTATTATATTAGTGTTAGTGACACAGGTTATAATAATAGGGATAGGTAGCTCTACGCTACCCTGCACGATTGAAGGTTTACGACGTGTAGTAGATTATGAACGTTACGTTCACATACAGAGTGGCGTAAAAGTACATCACGATTTTCAATTAAAATAAATAATAGTTTAAAAAAACTAAAAAAACACGCTTTTATAGAAAATCCAACTAAAAAATAGAAAATAAAATTTAATAAATTTGGATTAAGAAAAGTGTAAATAAGAAATAAATGTGTATTAATGGAAAAAAGCATGGGGTGCATAGTGTCAATAGTTATTCCATTAATATACATTTGTTTCTTATTTACACTTTTCTTAATCCAAATTTATTAAATTTTATTTTCTATTTTTTAGTTGGATTTTCTATAAAAGCGTGTTTTTTTTAGTTTTTTTAAACTATTATTTATTTTTCATTTTTTAGTTGAAGTTCTCGCACTAGCTCTATCTCTCTTACTCTCATGCAAAGGATGCGGAAAGAAATTGATGAATCCTGGCGAATCTAATCAGGATAATCGGATATTTTAATCGAATTATTGCATTGTCATCGGTCTTTGACAGGTGTGCAAAATTTGAATTAAATCTGATCGTTCAAAGTAGGAGAAAATCGAGCCCAAAAGGGTTGGTTACATACATACATACAGGTGAAACTAATAAAAAGCGTATAAAAAGTATATTTTATAGTAAATTTAGATATTGAAACTCAAAAAATACAAGGTGAGTTTCTTGTAGTTTTTTCCAACTATTTACGAAAAATGATGTCTAGCAAATGATGTCTCATGTCGCGATGACAAATATAAGTAGTTTCTTGAGATATCCCCAAAATCTCTCGCCCAATATTCGCTCTAAGTTGATCCAAGCATCGTGGCTTGTTTACATAAACTCTCTCTTTCAGTTTACCCCAAAGAAAATAATCAGGAGAACTTCTGGAGCCATTTAAGAACCATTTAAATTGTGCTCAAGTCTCAACTTTTTCGAAATTAATCGATTCTGGAAATGTGTCTTCAAAAGAGCAATTACGACTCTGGCTGTATATGCAGTGTATCGATCTCCATTTACCGAAGGTGTGTGACCAATACTACATCTTGAAAAAAAATAGGGCCCGAAAATCCCAAGTATTTACTTTAATATAAAAAATAAAACCTATTTTGACAAAATGGAAACCCGACTTCAAAAATCAAATAGTCTATAACAAAAAATGCACTAAAAAGTAAAAAAATAATTGCATATTCTTGTGCCAATTTTAGTTCACCTAAGCAAAAAATTTTAAATATATATGTACAATTATTGTTATTTTTGGAGGCGGCGTATTAAAATTTAGTGCATTTTTTTTTATCCGATTTTTTTTTTTTTTTTTAATTTTTAGTGCATTTTTTCATAACAGATTTTCAATTTTTTTTACATGCATTTTGTTTTTTTTTGTAAACATTTTTTTTTTGGGGTCGGTTTTTTTTTGTAAAAAATTTTTTTGAAGGCGGTTTTTAAAAAAATTTTCTTATTTTCCCATTATGAATGAGTATACCCATTCATAAAATAATAAAATGAGGGTTTTCAATTTCCCGGGGATCCTCTCATCAGAATGCGATTTGGTGCTAATGGGACCAATAGAAAACCGAACCCTTTAAAAAAAAAACAAAAATTCAAAATCGGTTCATAAATGACGGAGTTCTGAGGTGACACACATTAAAAATAAATAAATAAATACAGACGAATTGAGAACCATCCTCCTTTTTGAAGTCGGGTTAAAAAAGAAATATTAATTTTAAAAGCATTATTGAAATTAAAAATCGTGAAAGTATTTCTGCGCCACCTTGTATATACGAATACTTAAGTATGAAAGAATTGGAAACACCAGAATAATGTTAGTTTGCAAGCAACCCCCCCCCCCCCCAACGTTGAAGGTACGTTCGTATATACCTATATAGGTTCTAGGTATGAAAAGGAGGGACGAAACAAAAGACAATTGGGATTCATTTGTCATGGTAGATTAATTATCATTAGTGTCACAGGCGTTAATCCTATTGAATTTGTAATTTTCAATATTAATTTCAATGTTTATCTCTCTCTCTCTCTCTCTCATTCTCTCTTGCGTCTGTATTTAAGTTTAATAAGATAATCTACTTTATGTATCTAATTTTTTATAATAATTTTTTGTTTTGTTTTAAAATATTTTTGTATATTAGCTTTGCGAAGTGAATTTGTACATGATTTGGTTTATTTTTTCATCCTGTTGTTTTATCCTTCTGTTTTGTTCGTTGGAATATCTATACGTTGCGAAGGAATACCATATAATATGTATTTTTATACCCGGTATATATAATATATACAAAGATATATATAGTTTAATCCGGACTTTGTAAAATAATGAACGCAGATAAAAAAATTTTGGTATAGGTGTTCATAAAATGACATAATTAGTCCATTTCCGCATATCCGTCTGTCCGTCAACACGATAATTCAAAAACGAAAAGAGTTAACGAGCTAAAATTTTGTATGTGTGTTCTAGAGCTAAAAAGTAGGGTCAAGTATATGAATGGGAAATATCCATCTTTGAAACCGTTAGTAATAAGAAGAAAAGTTTTAAGACAAAAAAAAAATAGTTTGGCCACAATTCGTTCAATAACAAAATTTTATCAAAAAAATCAGATAAAATATGCCCGAGATAGTTCGAAACAATTTTTGGGGTTTTGGTTACTTTACCACTTTCAAAAATCATTGCTGAATTTTGTCTGATTTTAATGACAGTTTTTTGAAACCCACTTATTTGGTAGTTGCTACTGCTATATTGATACCCATTTCTCTTCTCAATAATGGTTTGGATAATTTTCGATTTCATACTATATTCTTTCATTTAATCGGCCATACGTGTTTTTTGGGTACAAAAAAGCGTTCTATATATTTTACATGTAGTGGCTAAAACTATTGAAATCCTTAGGAGTTGAAGCTTAAAAAGATACAATGTAACTTTTGAGGGTATACTATTTATACAGAATTGGACAATTGAAAATAAATTAGTTTATTCGAAAAATTTGTACATTAAATGATATTTTACGGATATTTAAAGAATATTTTAAGGAAGGACATTAAGGACCTTTCGTAAAGTTTTTAACGACATCTTGTAACATCCACCGTCACTAGCCAAGTAGCCGAGTGGTCTAAGGCGTCGTGTCTGCGCAGTATGCAGTACTAGGAAACTGGGAGGTTATGGGTTCGAATCCCGACATCGGCAGTTTGTCAATTATAAAAATAAATAAAAATAAAAATTGGGTGGTTGATTGACTAAACTGTCGGCGTATGGACAAGAACGAAGTAATCGGCTATGCTTGAGAAGGTTTTCTATAGTTTCCTTCACGAACTCCAGATGAATATCGGCATAGTTCCTAACATAGTCGGCTGCAGCCGCATATCCTACCAATTCCTTGTCTACTCACAAATTCCATTCTCTCCACTCACATCCTCACATCCTAAGGCATCACAATGGACCTTACGGTCGAAGTGTAGCCCGTCCAGGGCAGCCTTTACAATCTACCTCATCTAACAGCCATCGTCATTGACCATAATTTCGTTTATACGTCCTGAAAAAGGGCATCTATTGCCATCGCCTTTTTTCGTCATGTAAGGTCAAAATCAACCGATTCCAAGAAAAATTTTCAAAAAAAATGAGGAGGGATTCCGAAAAAGATCTAATAATCTAGGGTTGATCGTTTTTGAGATACAAGCTTCGCGTTTAGGCCACCTCAAAATAGAGATATCTCGATTTTGCTCTTTATATATATATATATATATATATATATATATATATATATATATATATATATATATATATATATATATTTATTAATTATTTTATTATATACATACCGGTTATAAAAATAAATACGCCTAATAAGTATTCCATAAACTTCCGATAAGTTAATAACATAAAAACAGAATTACCACACTAGTAAATATTCCACTAAACATATTTATTATAATAATGTATAACAGTATAAAATATAATGTAATCGTTTATTTTATTCTCACTAGGTAGGTAGATAGGTAGATACTTGCGTAGGTAGGTAGGTAGAACTTGGTGAGTTGTATGTAACACAGTATAAAATGTAAAATGTTGTATGAAAACAATTCAAGCAATCTTAAAATAGAAATTGAATTTGTTAGCATTTTTGTTTGTTCATGATCGTATATATACCATTGTAGGTGTAAATACAACAGGCATCAAAAGTTAGTGTTTAAAATTTTATAATAGATTTCTGTGCCTTATAGATTCGGTTTTCGGAAAAAATGCTTCGTATAAAAGTTATTACAATATTTATAATGAACAACTTTTAGACCGAAGCATTTTTTCGAAAACCGAATCAATAAGGTACCAATCAATTATAAATTTTTATAAACTGACATCAACTTTTGACGTATATTGTACTACATACATTGTTGTACTACTCTTCATACATACATGACTAGACTACTATAACTCTCCTCCATACAACAGCTGTACATTTTTCACATAACAATTTTCCAACATTTGATATAACCAAACCAACATAACATAGTCCCCCAATTTTATTTTCTCTCTAGTAAAGTAGAATAATATCTAATATAGGTATAAAATATTCTAGCACACTTTTTCAACCTGCAATCACTACACCATCATGTATACAGGGATCCTTCAGACAAGCTACTCAACGAATATGAATTAATAATTATTTTGCACACATTGATGGTAAAAAAAAATTTTTTTTGATTAAAATACCAAATTAGTGATTTAATTTCAATAATATTCGTTATATAATTTTCTTAAGGGATTGTATCTTGTACTATTCTCGAGAAAAAATGGTTAATTTCAATATAGTTTTTATTAAACAAAAATATAAATTAAGTATTGAATATAAAATAAATTGATAATTACACTTGGGCTCTGGTTTACTATTTAATGCTTATCCGTCGCTGGTGATAATACAAGTAAACTCATTATTCTAGCTTGAGGCGGTTGAACCATAGCCGGAACATCTGATAGACGGAGAGTATATTTACTACGTCGTTCTACGACCAATGATACTCAACTTAAGTCGGTTAACAGTATCAGTTAACTGGATACCTATAGATAACATCTATATATACTTAAGTAGTGCCTGTTATCTGTCATTTTACCTTTGAACTTTAACCAACAGATGTCACATATACTACAGCTTAATTAATATTTATATGAAAAAGTTAACTCATCCATCAGGTATCGGACCTTTAATCTCTGGATTTTATGCTCAGTTACACCACAGATGATATTGATTAATCAAGTCAATTTCCTCGTATCATTAATAGTATTATTTTGAAATCAACATCAAGTTGTTATTCCACATATTATTCTTTGTTAATATTTAAACGTCACAATACGCTACTAATATCAATTTCTATTAAGGTTACGAAGGTTACGAATTAACTCATCCAACAGGTATCGAACCCTGGATACCTCGTCACGAGTAAAATATACATTTTTATTTTATTTTTAACAGTCCATAAGTTATAATGTACCTGATATATAATATAAACAAGGATGTATTAAGTTTAGTCCCGACTTTGTAAGAGGTTGAAATTATTTATAAAATGATTTAATTAGTCAATTTTCGCATATTCGTCCGTCCGTCCGCCAACACGATAACTTAAAAAAGAAAATAGATAACGAACTGAAATTGTATTGAGTGTATTCTACAGGTAAAAGTAAGGTAAATGTTCTATATTGGGCAAAATCAGGGAGGAAAATAGTCATCACTGAAAGCGTAAGAGATAGAAGAAACCTTTAGAAATAGAATTTAAAATCAAAACAATATATACCCTTTTTTTTTTTTAAATAAACAGCTTTGTGAAATTTTTTTTCACTAATAGATTTCGCTGGATAAGTTTGCAACGACTTCAATTCAAAAAGTAAATTAACAGTTGACGTATTGATAATGAACTCGTAATACACCGGGTATTGCAGCAATTAATTCCGTTAATTATTGTATTACTTGTTTATTTTAGTAAATAATAACCCACATACATTTTTTCGCATATTGATTTTACAAGCAAAGTCATTTGTCTTGAACAAAATTGGTGTTGAAAAAAATTCGGAAAATCTATATTATGAAATTAAGAAATGATTCGGCAAAACTCACCTTATACATCGAAGCGTTAACTCAATTTATAGTGGCATTTATTATAGACACGTTGTAGTTTATGCACCTTGAGAATAGCTATCTTTACAGCTAGATAACTTTCAACTATCTATTACTATTTTTACATAGTTAAAAATACATATTTATAGATATGTAAAAATGAAAAGATGACTGTTTTATACATCTTGTGCTCTATTTGATTGAATTTATTTGAAATGTAATCAAATAATTTAAATTTAAAGTCATATTGGGAACTATAGCGCTTGGGTATGGTCTCTGGTGGATAAATTAGAAACTAGAGCTTGTAGGTCTATGTTTTCTACCCCAATTCACGTGACATGCCCGTTAGTAGACAGTTTTCGTGTACGCACCTTGGCAAACACAAAAACGACTACCAATAGTCGTAAGAACTTATGATGATTCAGCACCACAATATAAAGCCCCACAATAAAGTTTCACGTGAAACTGTCACCAAATTAGCAACGAATAACATATCCTGAGACAATATAAGAGTAATTTTAATAAGCGAGATGTAAACAAGAGTAAATTGAATGAAAGTAATTTTAACACGAGTAATTTCAATAAAATTTATTTTAGTTTATTTTCGTTAATTTTTTATTTATTTATATTTTGTCTCTTGATTTCGATTTTCAATCCATTTCTAATTGTCAAAGAGTAAATTACGACTAGCTAATTTATACTGATAATGACTACTTTGTAGTCGAAATACGAATTTATATTACAAAAACGGATCTAGGTATTGGGGGGCGAATTTAAAATTTTATTGCATTCAAATCGGTTCACGCATTTGAGAGCTACGATGCCACAGAAAGATAGATGGACACTCATACGGGTTTCAAACTTACAAGAATCCTCTTTGTGCGTCGTGGGTTTAATAATGATAGCAAACTAACAAAAAATTTATCTCCAGTGTTATTGCTATTGTGTTAATTTAACAGATATAATCCAAGCAAAATCATAAATATCAAAAAGCGAACCAAGTTGATATAATCGTGATATATAAATATTCGTGTACTTGAAGCTAAATTTTATCCATCCTCGGTTAAATATAATCCAAAATCACCAATTCAAAGACTGGAATACAACAGATTCGACTTTTAATTCAATTTCTAAAAATATTTCGAGATTCAGAAATCTGTGTGATTGATTATTTTTCATGATCCTTCTTCCTAAAGTATATAGTTTTCAACAAATAAATAAAATAATATTTTGTGTCTTACATATTATATACTTGACAAGAGTTTCTGTCTTGTTTGTGACTTTTATTAAAACGTTGACATGATATGACACAAAGGATATATAAACAGGAGTACGATGTATATATATTACACGCGATACATACAATATTCACAAGTATTATTATTGTCTTTTCTATGAGAGTCTTTTCCAGAAAAAGTTTTCGTCAAATAAGTACATATAAATATCCAGATATATATCCTATATCTATAGATAGATAGATAGATAGATAGATGATATACATGAAAGGATAGAGATATAAGTACCCAAAAAGCTTTATGTAAATATTACATAAAAAATATGACATTTTGAAAGTTATATTAATTTTCTTATTATCATAATATTTCTATTTTTGGGACGAAAAAAAAAGGAAATTTTTTTTCATCTTTATATGAATAGAAAAATTTTCAATATTATATAAATTTTTTTTTATCGAAAATATTCATGTGACTTTCATGGAAACCGGCAACCGCGCTAGTTTCTTATTTATGGAGTAACTATTCAGCAATTATTTCTTAAGATGACCTCTTTGGACGATATCAGTTAAAATCTTGCTAATCACTGGGCAAATTGGCGAATGAATGCTGATAAAATACGGGCCAAATCAAATATAAGATTATCAAATGATTTAAATTAATGAGAACTCTTGGTTTTTTAAATAAAAATTTCCAATTCGCCCCAATACCTAGATCAGATCATCAGTATAAATGAGCTAATCGTAATTAACTTTTTGACAATTAAAAAATAAATAGACAATAAAAATTAATAGACAAAATAAAAATAAATAAAAACTAAACAAAAATAATTAAAATAGAATAAATTATATTGAAATTACTCTTGTTAAAATTACTTTCATTAAATTTATTATTGTTAAAATTATTCTTATTAAAATTACTCTTAAATTGTCTCGGATATTGGAATGCAAACCTAACAAAAAACAAACAAAAATCTATTCCCAAGAGTCCCTTAAATATTTACAAGAAAGTGGTAAAAACTATCCATTCTTATACAGCTGCAAAAATGTATTACATAATATTGTCAAATCGTATTTACTTTAAATTCATATTGAATCTCAAAAAAATACAATATCAACTGATATTTGAATATGATGTTTATAGGCTTACCTACTCTTGTTAATAATTTTTTTTAAACACTGATCCTTTCAACCCTAACAGATACACACCATTGCCAAGGATAAGCTATGTGGATATTTTTTGTAATATAACGTATCAGACCACCATATAAATTAAACGTTTTAATGTAGGTACAAGGCTCTCAAAAATTATTCAAAGTTATAGGGAAATGACAGTATTTATCATAAAACTTATATTAACAAAATGGAAACCCGACTTCAAAAATCAAATATTCTATAATAAAAAATGCACTAAAAAGTAAAAAAATAATTGCATATTCTTGTGCCAATTTTAGTTCCCCTAAGCAAAAATTTTTAAATATATATGTACAATTATTGTTATTTTTGGAGGCGGTGTCCAAAAGTTATGTGAATTTCTCTATGCTGACACCGATTCCAAAAATAACACATATATATTTAAAAATTTTTGCTTAGGTGAACTAAAATTGGCACAAGAATCTGCAATTATTTTTTTACTTTTTAGTGCATTTTTTGTTATAGAATATTTGATTTTTGAAGTCGGGGTTCCATTTTGTCAAAATATTTTTTATTTATTTCAAAAACAATTTGTTAAGCTCGCTATTTCTATTTACGGTCTGTTGAGGTCTGTTCGCTTACATTTGTAGAATAATATTCAGTATCATTGACAATAACATAATATATTTTTCAACGCTATTTATGTGTGCACAATCCCAAACAAATAGATTCTTTTTTTTCAAAATTAATTTGGTTTTTGGAAAAATATTTCGAATAAAAATTGTTTTAAGTTGAATAAAACTTTTACCGAAATAATTTGATCGAAAACCGAATGAAGAGGGTACTATCCAACTATAAAATTTTTGAAAAAATAACGCTAGTTTTTTAGAGCCCATAGTACAAAGGTCATTTTTATTATCTAATAATGCGTTGTTTTTAATGCAATTTTGACCTTATATGGTTTTTATTATCTCTAGAGCAGAGGTGGGCAGGAGATGACTCGGCCAAGCTCTGAGTGAGAGGTAGGGAAGAGAGATAGAGTTAATACAGGGTAACCTACCAATTATTAATATTTTCTTTTTTTAATTAAAACATTTTCTGAAAAAAATATAATAATACCAAATCTTTTTTATGGTCGCTATTATACAAAGTAAATAATACAAGCAATCATTCAATACATACTCTGGAATTTTGGGCTGGTAATTAGGGTAATAAAATGTACCTTTTTAGTATATATCATATTTGTGTATGAATAAAAAAAAAAAAAAATAAATAAAACTTATTTTGACAAAATGGAAACCCGACTTAACAAAAGAAGCACTAAAAAGTAAAAAAATAATTGCATATTCTTGTGCCAATTTTAGTTCACCAAAGCAAAAATTTTTAAATATATATGTACAATTATTGTTATTTTTGGAGGCGGTGTCCAAAAGTTATGTGAATTTATCTATGTTGACACCGCCTCCAAAAATAACAATAATTGTACATATATATTTAAAAATTTTTGCTTTGGTGAACTAAAATTGGCACAAGAATATGCAATTATTTTTTTACTTTTTAGTGCTTCTTTTGTTAAGTCGGGTTTCCATTTTGTCAAAATAAGTTTTATTTCTTGCTTTTTAGTGACTTTGAAGTTCTATAACTGATTTTATTTGTCTAAATATGGGTAGACCTACTAAACGACCAACTAATTTTTAGTGAATTTTTTTATAACACTTTTTTTTTACCCGTTTTTTTTTTTTTTTTAAATTTTTAATGCATTTTTTTATAACAGATTTTCAGTTTTCTTTACAAGGAATTTGGTTTTTTTTTGTAAAATTTTTTTTTTTTGGGGTCGGTTTTTTTTTTAAGGAAAAATTTTTTTTGAAGTCGGTTTTTAAAAAAATTTTCTTATTTTCCCATTATGAATGAGTATACTTTTTCAAAAAAAAAAAAAAATTTCGCAGAAATCGGTTATCACATATAAAATGAGGATTTTCCTCGATTTTCCGGAGATCCCCTCATCAGAATGCGATTTGGTGACAATGGGACCAATCGGGAATCAGACCCTTTAAAACAAAAAAAAAAAATTCAAAATCGGTTCATAAATGCCGGAGTTCTGAGGTAACAAACATAAAAAAAAAAAAAAAAAAAAAAAAAAAAATACAGACGAATTGAGAACCATCCTCCTTTTTTGAAGTCGGGTTAAAAATTGAACTGTCGAAATTTGAATATATTTTGTTTTAATAATATTTTTTTTATGCCGGAAAATTTTCTCTACAATATCTTGGCAATGGCCAGGTGCTTGCTTATTAGATTTTTTCGAAGGTTCTTTATATTCGGGATGAGATATACCGAATATTTTTTATCCACTGTAACTGAGAAATTTGCAGTTAAAGATAATGTGGCTACACGTTTCTTCCCCCTTGCCGCATAGACTGCACATAATGGATCCATTGTCGAGCCCTATTGAAATAGTATGTCACATTCAAAGCATAAATATTACTGAAATATTATAAACAGTTACAATTAGATTGTTTCAACTGGTTCAATTTTAATTATACCTTTTAAAATATCATTATAAATTATAAGTCACCGATTTGTACGAAAATTTGCTCACAAAATACAAAAATTCAGAAAAATTAGACGATCTGAAGGACAGTTTTCCAGATACTAGTATATATTTTTATGAGAAATTTCAATACAAAACATAAGTTTCAGTCATCGATTGAATGAAAATTTATTTGCGATCACTTTTATCCCGTTAAATTTTTGTTGACACTGTACATACACCGTGCTCTTGTTATGAAACCCAATCTAGAAAATGGACACTTCTATTCATATGCAAAGTATAGATTCATAGTATTGATTAGATAGTAAATATAATACAGAACTTATACAGGTTGCTTCAAAAGTTTTCCGGTATGGATAAAAATCTTAGAAACAAAGGGCAGAGAAAACTATGTTAATAAAATTTGTAGAAAATTAAGCACTTACTGAGGAATATGACGTTCATGCGCATATTTCAATATCAAGATGCCAAATCGATTGAGTTATCAAAAAAATGTGTCGATTAAAAGTTGTTCGTCATAAAAAAATCCAAACATTTAATGTTCAAAACATTTTTTTTTTGAAAACAGAATGTATTCAGCACAAAAGGACTGTAATATTTATTAAAATAAGTGAAAATAACAACAAACTGAACTATTTGCTATTCGTTATGTTGACGCGTAAGTATACACAAATAAACAAATATTAAATAAATAAATAACTTCAACAGAAGTAATACTGTCTAAATAAATAAAAAATAAGATTAATATGAAAAAGTTGGCTATTACGTCACAGTCGTCTTTGATGTAGCGGAAGCATACTGGACTAGATATCCAGAGGCCCAAGGTTCGATTCCTGGTTGACGAGTTAATTTTTTCATATCAGTATTTAATTTAATTAAAAATCAAACATTTATTGTTCAAAACTTTTTTTTTTTGAAAACAGAATGTATTCAGAACGAAAGGACTGTAATATTTATTAAAACAAGTGAAAATAACAACTGAGCTATTTGCTTAAATACCCGGTATATACTTAATTTATGAAAAAAAATTTCAAAAAAAAGTTTTTTAATTAAAAAAAAATGAACATTTTATGTTAATCAATTTTTGTTCAATGTTTTACGGTTTCAAAAATGCACAGTTTTTTCCAATTTTTTCCAAACATGGTCCAATTTTGCCAATTCACTTCATTTCTAACTCTAGAACGCACATACGGGTTTTGTTTTTGAGTTATCGTGTTATCGTGTTGTACAGCTGTAACTAACTGCCGGAACTAAACTTAATATTCCCTGGTATATATTATACACCGGGTATAAAAAAAACGCCTTGTAAGTGATTGAGTGTACTAAATGCCCGGAGCCGTATTGGAATTTTTTGAACACCTAGTATATAATAACAGTTTTTCTTTTGTATACATAAGATTTTCATTTTTCGATTTTCTTATCAATATAAAATGCTTTTAGCTGATATATTTAGATAAACGCATTATATTCCAGTTGAGGAGTGTGTTCAGACGAATACTTTAGCCGATTAGTAATGACACGATAGGTTATCGTAGATATTTATTTATATCGTACTAATGTAAGGGTTGAAAAAAAACGTATCAGGTAACCAAATAAACACAACGTATTATATGTACGAAAAACGAACACTTTTACACACACAGTATAATCCCAAATAATAATTTTTTTCTACTATAACTTCATCAGAATATAATTATTTATGAATTTTTTTTGACTGATTGACTGATACATCAACGACCAGTCAATATTAAATGTTGCCAATAACCATTTCCTTCAAAAGTCAAACTACGCAAAAATACGAAATCAACCCATTATTAATTGAACCTATGCTTTAATTGAACCCATTATTATGCTTTAATTATATTTTTATACCTGGTATACATAATTTATACCAGGGTACATTAAGTTTAGTCCCGACTTTGTAACGGTTGAAAATAATGACTGCAGAAAAAAAAAATTTAGTATGTGTGTTCATAAAATGACCTAATTAGTCTATTTCTGCAAAGTTGTTAGCCCGTAAGCACGATAACTCAAAAATGAAAAAAGATAGCGAATTGAAATTTCGTATATATGTTCTAGAGCTAAACAATAAGGTCAAGTTCGTGAAAAGCTTACCATGTTTTGCTAAAATGGACAAAACGGTTTATTCTTCAAAACCGTAAAAGATTTAAAAAGATCACAAATTTAAAGATAAAAAATGTTTCTTTGTTGTCAAAAAAGAAGTTTGGTTTGAAAGTATTTTTAATAAATTTAGTATATACCGGGTATTTAAGCAATTAACTCAGTTGTTGTTTTCACTATAATTTCTTCAGAATATAATTATTTATAAACTTGTTTTACTGAGTGACTGATTCGTCAACCCTCATATGGAATTTTGATAATAAAAATTTCTTTCAAAACTGAGAACTTTAGTTTCCACTGTGAATATTTTCGTATGGAAATGCCAAGGCCAAGGCGAAGGAGGGAAACAAAATTTTCAATTTTTCTCTTAATATTAGTAAAATTAAAAAAAATTATCAGAAATAAAGCTGTATTAATCTCATTACAATTTATTATCTTACCGTATTTTCTGAAAATTCTTTGCCTACGTAGCTCCAACGTGACGAAATTTTTTCCGATTTTTCTAAAAGATTCTGTTTTAGCAATTTTTATGAATTTTTTCAAAATACGATACCTTTGAAAACCACTGTTTTCCATATCCAAATTTATACTCTGAAATGAGCCTCTATAGAATCACAATTCAACTTACGTTTATAATTAGGTCATCATATTCTATTTCTAAGCTAAACTTCAAATTTTTACGTCTAATAGTAACTTATGGACATGGATTCAATGAGTTTTCCGTTTGCCAATCATTCCGTTTGATCATTAAACTAAAAATAATCGTTTAATATATATCTTGAAAATACATCCTTAAACGTAATAAAGTACTAACCGTTTAAGGATTATAAATGTATGAGTTATCAATAGGAGTGTTTATTACAAAAACCTCTTTAAAGTCACCAAACCTAAGGTTTACGACAATAGAAATTCGGATGTAAGTTAAAAACCATAATAGCGCATTTTTAGAGCAGTAGGAAATTCAAAATGAAATTATTCTGGTGAACAATTTATTTTCTAAATTACCTGAATAAATTCAATGAATGTCTGTGAGATTTGCAAACATTTTTTATATTTCCTCTTCTGTCATTACCCACAACTAGTTTTTTTTTTGTAAGAAAAGTCTAAATACGACTATTGTAAAAACATTTGTATATATTTTCAATGTTCATATAAATAAACATATTAATTTGACAAGAAATATTGAGTGAAATTATTTCATCCTATATCAAGAATATAATATTTTTACCAATTTTATTTTATAGAATAAAATAAATAGGTAGTAATATACAGGCGATTTTAAATATATGCGAAGACTTTTGAATGTATGTAATGAGTTGCAAATAAAAGCATCGCAGAGAAATAAATACTCTTGTAAAAGTAATGTCCTATAATGACCTATATTTCGAGATCTGAAGGTAGGTTTGTACAAAATTTACGTAAATTTTGTACAAGCCCACATGCCTAAAAGTTTTTGTATATATTAAGAATCGCCTGTAACGATACACATCCACACATTTCCGTTTTTACGTAACAAAGGAAGTTAGTAAAATTATTTGAAATATTTGATATTAGATATGTGTAATTGAGTATAGTGAATTATTAAGATGATGCTTACTTCAGATGATGTAAGCACGTGTAGTTCTGGCTATTTCAGCCTAATACATCATCAATAAAGAAACTATACGTGAATATATTGTATTTGATTGTGTAATTTTATGATTTTAGTAACGAAACAAAAATTTAAGTTATTGATCATTTCTGATACGTATAAAATATTATATAATAAAATCTAGGTTAATATAATATGTTTTTCCAGTAAAAAGAGCTAGATTTTCATTAATTTTCGCATAATTTCAACATAAATTCCCCGTATTTTAATTCATCTAAATAAAACAAAAGATTTGACACATTTGAAATATCTATGTAGGATGAAATTTATATTCATTGATAGAAAGTCACTATCATAGACCATATAAATCATTATTATGATTGCCAAATACGTAAAATAGTAAAACTAGTTCTAAATATATTAAAGACATTATAATAATGAAAAATATATAATGAATTTAATTTTTATATGGTTTACATCACAGCCAACAAAAAACTAACACATTGAAGCAAAAGTATTCAATTCGTATAAATAACTTATTCCAATATTAGAAAATTGTACTTTTGCCATGATAGTAATACCCTTGAGTTTACAACCCTTGCAATTCTCCTCCCAGTTACTCAAGGTTTTTGCTAAAACAGTAGATTTTTTCAGAAAATACTACAAGTTCCAGTTGTTTTTGTCATTGAGTAAAAGATAAATGTTTCTATACATTTTAAATTGTATTATGAACTATTAAAATGTATAAGAAAATTTATATAGAAATTATGAGAAAATTAATGAGAAACCTAACTGTGTTTTACTTGAAAAACATATTATATTAACCTAGATAATATTCTATACATATCAGAAATGATCAAAATCTTAAAATCATAAAATTGTATAATATTTCATTATATCATACATTATATTCAGTAACCGAATTTTGATAGGAGTGTATGAGCAAAGAATACATATATACATAGAAGCTCATAAGGCGACCGTCTTTTTTCCGTCTTCAAAATCTGGTAGTTAGTACCCTGAAAACCAGGGGGCAATAGTATGTACTTAATCTGGTAGCACCACAATTCCGTCGCAGTCACTGGCAAGCTGTCGGCTGAGTCATATCGAAGTGGAGGTGACTTACTGTTTCGAATATATTGTACCAGTGTACCCTGGTATGCAAATAAAATACAATAACTTTTATAAATTTATGCGTGTGTAGAAATTAAAAAAAAAATAATAGTACAAACACTAATGGTCAGCATATTCAGGAAATTTAAATTGCTAAATTAGTTAACCCCTTGTGCATGAATCACGAGTCCGACTCATGTAAACCTAAATTTACCTTGTGAAACAATCACGAGTTATAACGACGCGCGATCACAATGTAAAAGAAATGATATCATCCACTTTACTTCACTTCGCAATTTATATTAATTCAATTTCACATAAATTATTAACAATTATATACATAAACCAATTACTAATAAATAAAATTATCTATTTTACTGTTATGAAATTTCCTTTTAATAATTATTTCAGGTAAAAAACTACAAGAGGTTAATTGCTATATATTTGTTGTTTAATTATTAATATTTCGGTGTTTGACCATATTAACACTCCAATTCATAGTGAACTATAATACTACAAGTTATAATGTATACAGAGATGAGATAATGTATACAGATATGGTAAGAATACCAGGACTCAGGACCAGTTGCCATTCAATCAATTTACAAATATTTGAAAGTTATTGATTTTGACAAATTACAGTGTTATATGACATGAATGAATGCCTTTCATTTCATATATTATATATATATATATATATATATATATATATATATATATATATATATATATATATATATATATATATATCCTTATACTCTTCATTTTGACGGAAAAACCAATACTATTCGTTAACAGCTATAGTGGCACCAATAGTTAATTCGTTCCATTTTCTAGATAGTTTTTCCTTTTATCATTTTAGGGAATATAATATTTGTTACTTACATATAATAATAATTTTTTTTTATAATAATAATCTCATACATGTTTGATAAATGAACAAATATAAAAATTAATTATAAATAGAAAATTTATTGAACCTAAAGTGATTCATTAATAAAATTTATTCTTTTAAAATTTTAAATTTCTGATAAAAATAACTGCCATCTCTCTTATATTTCAAGAAACTATTATAGAAATTACAGTTGTAAAATATGCTCGATTTGTAACCGAAAAAGTTAGCCATATTTATATTTCAATAATTTAGAATTATAAATAATCAGTTACCTACAAGTCACCATTTTGATTTTATCAGACTATTTTCCAATTTTACAAGTTCTCTGTAGCAATAAATGATGAAGTTTGAGCTATTCATCGAATTCGTCCCTCAAAATTAACGCATTATTTACCACGTCTTCGTCATGCTTCATCCCATTTTTGTCATTTCCCTCTCTAGGAATTTGTCACAAAACGTGAATCACTATGAACCTATAGATTTGTATGATTTTTCATATGAAGCATTTCAAGTCAAAAAAGAATTTTAATAATGTTCAAACATAATACTTTAATGTCAAAGTAAGTAAACGTTAGTCATTTCCGTTGGTATAATATAACTGAAAGGCAACCATACTAACAGTGGAAATAAATAGACGCTAGTTTTAAAAACAAACAATAATAGGGAATGTGCATGAAAATTTTTTTTCACTTGAATTGAAGCATGTTTACTTGACAAATATCAAGGTAAAATTACTTTTTAAATAACTATAAAAATAAGCGAGATATGAATGATTGAAATTCCCGATTCGACAAAGAGGGTGATAGCCCTCTTGATATGTTATGTGACGTCATATTACACTTTCACCATTTAAAATACACGTAAAACTCCGTTTTTAGTATTTTTGCAAGAAAGAGACAGATAATAATTTTTAAAAGCTTATAGCTTCCTTGATATTTGACGGATTTTAATTTCGTTTTTAAATATTATTACAGTATTAACAGTATGTTCATATTCTGAAAATAAATGTGAAAAAAAAATGTTCATGCATATTCCCTATTCTGTCAATTTTATCAAAAAATTGACTCATTTACTAATATCATTCGTGGTGTAATGGTCAGAACACTGAGCATGAAATCTAGCGATTCAGGGGTCGATACCTGTTGGATGAGTTAATTTTCTCATATAAAAATTAATAATTTGTAGGTTTTTTACGCCATTAAAGAATAATTCTTATAAAAAAAAGAATATTTTTCTAAAATAATTTAAATTAATTAACTCAGTGGTTTTGTTGCAGTGTTTTCATTACTTTATTATGCATGGTGGTCGGTCGCATGCAGGGAGTATATAAATATTATATGAAAACAAATAAATAAAAATAAAAGAAGAAGAATATTATCATCGCATTCGATGCAGAAAGAGAGTTAAAGTAAACTAACTATAAATATATGAGTTTATTAGAAAATGTCGACATTATGGCGAGTAACTGTGATGATGATGATGATAATGATAATAATAATAATAATAATGATGATGATGATGTTACTAGTTCTCAGCTAGCTGGCTCTCTTAGTCGTTGTAGTATAGGTAGGTATGTATCGCGCGAACCAGAGAGCAAAGTAAATGTGTACTACATGAAGTGAGTTTGTTGTTGGTGGTTTTTAGTTGCATGATGATGATGGGTGGTTTGTTTCTATACTGCAAATGTGTGGATAAAGTACAATTTTTTCCAAACAAATTGAAACGATTTGAAATTATTTTAGACTAGACAAGTTGGAAATCCTAACAGCCAAGAAGTGTATTCTCTTTAATTATCCATTTCTTTACAGAAGTTTATACGAACTGCGAACTATAGAACTTTCAGTTGCATGATGGGAGGTTTGTTTCTATACTGTAAATGTGTAGATAAAGTTCAATTTTTTAAAGAAATTTTAACGGTTAGAAATAATTTTTGTCTAGAAAAGTTGAAAATCCTTAGTGTATATCCTTGAATTGTCCATTTTCTTATAGGAGTTTATAAGGACTGTCAACTACAGACTCTTGCAGTTGTATTATGGGTGGTTTGTTTCTATACGGCAAATGTGTGGTTAAAGTTCCAAAAAAATTTAAACGGATTGAAATGAATTTTTCGAAACTTGGAAATCCATACAGCAAATGTATTCACTTTGGTAGTAGTGGAGATCGAAGCCTTGCAAGTAGGCCTTTCTAGGTCTTTTTTACCGACCCCTTAAGAACAAGAAATTTTTATCCTGGCAATAGCTAGGAGCTTGCTTAACAGGTTTTTCTGAAGGTTCATATATTTGCGGTGAGATGTACTAATATATCTTGCATCTGATTTAATCGAGAGATTTGCAATTCAAGATCATGTGGCTGGAAGTTTCTTGCTTCTTTCCGCACAGTCTTCACATAATGGATCCATTGTGAAGTTCAATTGTGTGTAGATGCTTTCGTATGTGATAATGTACGGAGATGAATCTGTATTTTCCTTTCTTTAAAACTATAGGAGAACAACTTAAACATAACAAATGTACCTTCGGAAACAAATCACTTTTGTTTGAAACTTTACACTCAATAGTTTTGTGACAATATCAGCTCAAACATCAGTAATTACTTATAGATAACAGATGCTTGCACACGAATATACATACAGACAATGTGTACCTTGGTATCTAAAATAGAGCCCTGCTCTTATACATCTTTGCGTACATAAATAATGTAATGGAAAATAAACAGTACACGCAACTTGAGACAATTTCAGTGCGAAGCCTGTGCAGGCTTCTAATATTATATAAAACTTATTTCACTTGTACAAGTGTACCATAATTTTTGAACTCGTGTGTACAAACAATATTCATACCGAATAACAACAACTACTGAGATAATTAGAGCTAGTTAAGATGAAATGGTGATTATTTCATTCATAACATTATCATTATTATTGTGTTATTATTATTATGATTATTATTATTGTTGTTGTTATTATTGTTGGTGCTTGGTGCTTGGTGTATATATGTTTTGGCCTTCATTGTTTAATGTCTTCTACATCTAATTAAATAATATCATAATTATTACATACATATATACATATCATAGAATATTATTTTTATATAATAAAATATTACTTCTTTAATATTTATTTAACCCTTCGGTGTGCAGAATGAGTGTCCTATGGACTCAAACCCAAAATGTCTTGTTGCATATTTAATACCCGGTATATATATTATACACAAGGGTATATTAAGTTTAGTCCGACTTTGTTTGACGGTTTAAATTGTTGATTTCAGAACTAAATTTGGTAAACGTGTTCACAAAGTGACTTAACATGATATGGTATAACCTTATCTGCATGCCTATGTGTCTGTCTGTCCCTCTATCTGCCTGCCTATCCGTAGATACTAAAAAAAAAAGAGATCGAAATTCGAGTGGCCAAGAGAGAAGTATTCATCTTTGAAATCGTAAGAGATTATTAAGATTTTAAGGTAAATCTTTTATCGTACCAAATATTTTCGCCACAATTTTAGTTCCACACTCCAATAGTTCATGTGTTTATGCTGAACTCAGTATAAACCGGGTGTTTAAACAATTAATTTTGTAATTTTTTATTTTTATTTTTAGTTTTAAAATAAAAATTAATTTCTAAAAGCAATTTTAAAACAATGGTTTTCTTTTAAAAAACCAAATTGCACTTAAAAGTAGAAAGTTTATACATTGACAATGAACTCAGTATATACCGGATGTTGAAGCACTTAACTCAGTTATTTATTATTTTCATTTGTTAACACTAATTTTACTTTACGTAAATCTTATCCATCACTTAAATCAGTTCCCTGTAAGGATTATGATGGGATTATCTATCCCAAAAAACAAATACCGATTTTCTAATTTATATCAAAAATGAATGCTTTCCCAGAATTTCATTATTACAATCTACGACTAAGTTATGCCCAATCTAAGTACCTACGTTTTTCCGTGATCCCTTATAAAAAAAAGAAGAATATAAAAGCAAACTTATAATACGTACAAATAAACGCTCCAAGTAAAAAACGAATTTTATAAAAATTTTGTAAAAGTTGTGTCCATTCTACCAAAACGGTTAACACAAACTAGTGATAATTAAAAATGCATTAATTTAACGTGCAAGACTCATTTTATACTTTTGCGTCCATAAACGATTTTATACATAGAAATAGTTCATTTACATTTTCTATGTATTTTGCATAGAAATAGTTTCTATGGAGAAATTTTTCTTTTATGTTTTATTCGTTTAAATTATCGTCCATTAAAAGTGGTTTAAAATTATAAATAGAAAATGATTCCCAGCGTAAAGAAAAATTAACATCGCATTAACTTCAGAGATAAATCATTTTTTCAAGAACATTAAATTCATTACAAATTACTCCATGATATTACTCCTTTTTCATATTCCAAAATCAGGAAACAAAAACATTTCGTAAAAATCACGTGAAGTATATATGTATATACAAAGTATACTTCATTCCCTCAGATGAGGTTCATCCACTTGTTTTAGATTCATCCCAAGTAAATCCTACTATTTTAACATCTATAGGAACCATCTCAGGAACCATGCAACTTTTCTCAAATGTAAAGGTCTAGAATTTAAAAAAAAACTAAAAAAACATGCTTTTATTGCAATATGGAGTAAAAAAATTCGTTACGCAGGAGCTGCGTCAACTTAGCGATTTTCCTTACAATACATAAATCAGTCTCTAGCAGTCACAATTTTAGTTTGACCAAACTAAATGTCATATCTGATATGATTTTGGTATTTTCAAGGCCAATTTTATTAATAAAATTCAAAATTTTGGATAATCGAAAAATGTATAAAAGTAAAGTTGTAGAAAATCATGTTCACATATATATATCCTATATATATATATATATATATATATATATATATGTATATATATATATATATATATATAAATTTTACATATATATATATATAAATTTTAAATTTTAATTTTTGATGGTTATTTTCGACATCTACCAGGTAGAATCGATGGACATTTGAAGAAATTTTTGCAAAATTTTTATGTCGGTACGAGACCAATAGTTCTAATCCCTTTTAGGAAATTCGCTAAAAATTCAAAATAATTGAAAATAGAAGATAGAAGATAGAATAAAGAGATTGACAACCAAATTTACCCTAATTTAAACAAAAGCATGGGATGGTCTCTACTATCGTCTTCATAATGGCTTTACTTTTAGAAGAGTAAGTAGAGAGCACCCCATGCTTTATTTACTTTTTTTTAAAAGTTAATTCTGTTGTCGATCTTTTTATAATTGTAAATTATTTTGCATTTTTTAATGCATATTGCAATAACAAAATAATTTTTTAGTTTTTTTAAACTTTAAATTTTATTTTATGAACTAGAAATAAGAAAACAAACCCCCTCCTCGTACCAAGCAAAGTTAGAAGTGGTCATACTCAATATCTACTGGGTATGATTAATGATCGTTTGAAGAAATCCCCACCAATATATTATCAACCAATAGCATTTATCTTATGCTAAAAGTTGCAAAAACCGAAAGATAGATCGTAACGGCTACTCTGGACGGACTACACTTTGATCATAAGGTCCATTGTGATGCCTCAGGATGTGAGGATGTGAGTGGAATGGACGGAATATTTGTGTGTAGACTAGAAATTGGTAGGAGGTAGAGCTGTAGCAGACTAGAAACTATGCCGATCTTCATATAGAGTTCGTGAAAGAAACTGCGGAAAACATTCACAAGCATAGCCGGTTACTTCGGTCTTGCCCATACGCCGACAAATTACTCAATTAACTGCCCCTGTCTTTTTTTCTTAATAATTGACAAACTGACGATGTTGGGATTCGAACCCATAACCTCCCAGTTCCAAATATGCAAAAACAGTTTATCAGACAAATATAATTAAACCACAGAAATTCTCAACATCTTCAATTTCTTATAAATAAATTGTACTACATAAACAAACATAGTAAAAATCGTACTCTCCCAAGAAAAGTAAACATAATTTTATATTGTCCTTTCTAATTGGTATAATCTTATTTAATATTAAAAGCATTTTAATTGTTTTGCATTGATATCTTCTCCCGATATAGACAATATAGAATTACTACAGCAGCTCTTTATTATTAACTAGACTTGGGGTAGTGTTGGTATTAGCTACTAATCGACCTGATTCTTTAGTAAATTGAACATTATTATGAATATTTATTATACAATATAGAGAGAGAGATGTGTGCACTACGACTATGCAAGCTCCATAGTAAGAAGTAAAATCAATGGGGTACCTTTTTATTGGAACATTTTATAAGGGAGGTGAGATTTGTAGGGCTTTATTTATTTATAGGCAAAATATAGCACATGATTAAACACTCTGCCAAATCGGAATTCAAATCAAAGAACATCTGGCTCATGTGAAATTTGGGAGAATCGAAAAATCGTGTATAGCTGCGCACGTTATTGAGAACAACCACAAAATTGATAAATCGAATCTAAAACTATTGAAATCGATACAAAATCCCACAGAATTAGATGAATACAAAAGTATGTACATATACAAATTGAGAAAACAGATAATGAATTTAGACAATGGCCCAATTCCAAATTCTGATTTAATAAAATTAAACCATTTTCAAAAAACCGAATACCTGAATATCAAGGTCAGCTTCGATACCCTCACTTTATTGACAAAAACAACGCTGCATGGTCACAATAGAATACCATCAACAAATAGGTGGGGCTTTTCACACACCTAATCCGTTAGTCAGTCAACTCAAATAATCTGCAGGTCAGATCATACCCTCAGTCAAATCGTATAAAAGAATCAAGCAACATATCTCTGAATCCATATCCCAGAGATAGTTACGATTAGCTAATTCAAACTGATGATGATTACATTGTAGTCGAAATACGTATTTATAAAATACAAACAAATGTTCTAGGAATTGGGGCCAAATTTGAAATGTAATTTCAAAAAATCTCGAGTTCTCTTTGATTATTTTAATAATCTTGAAAACTGTTCTGTTTATAAAAACGTTTATTGACATAAAATAGTAGAAAATGAGTCTTGTGGATTCGTCTATAATATTATTGCTTCTTTTAAGCGTAATTTTTTTATGTTGATTCAAAAATAGCGAGCAGTTTATGAGTTATCGTTTGAAATCGTATTAAATGGGATATAAAATCATATCAAGAGGGTGTATGTCGAAAACTATTTGCCACATTGTAAAATGAACTCGATTTTGGTTTTGTTTGGGTCCAGTTTATGGTATAAACTGGACTAATTTTTATTCAAATCGACGTGTTACAATTTTTTGTGATTTTTTCGAATTCAATAAGAAAATCGCTAAAAATCCACAAAAATTTGTTGTTCCCAATTTGAATGAAATTTATCTAATATGGTAAATAGGTCCCAGAAAAGTTCGAAAATCGTATTATTTTAACGAGTTTGTGAGTGGTTTATGAGATATCGTTTGAAATCGTGCGACCAGAAGACAGAAAATCGTAGAAAGAAGACATAACTCGGAAACTATCCTTTCAATCATCAAACCAACTGGATTTTTGTGTTTTTTAGGTCCAATTTAGTTTATAATCTAATTTTCATTCAAATTGACGATAAAATACTTTTGGTCATTTTTTCGATTTTTACTAAGGGGTGTACCTTAAAAAAAACGTTGAAAATCCAAAAAAATTGTTTGTTCCCAATTCAAATAAAGTTTATCAAATATGGTAAATTTGACCCAGAAAATCACAAAAATGGTGTTAGTTTAACGATTTGGTAAGTGGTTTGCGAGATATCGTTTGAAATCGTACATCCAGAGACATAATATAAAATAAGGAGGCCATAACTCGGAAACTATCCATTAATTCATCAAACCAACTTGAGTTTTGTGATTTTTAGATCCAATTTTCCTTTATAAACCCATTTTCGCTCAAATCGACGACAAAATATTTTTGGTCATTTTTTTGATTTTTTCTAAGGGTGTATCTAAAAAAAATCGCTTAAAACCCACAAAAAATTTTATTTCCCAATTTGAATGGAGTTAATTGAATATGGTTAATAGGACGGTGGTTTACGAGATATCTATTGAAATCGTACAACAGGAGATATAAAATCGTATAAAGAAGGGATGGGATCGGAAACTATTCGTAAAATTATCTAACAAACTGGATTTTGGGTTTTGAGGATCCAACATACTGTATAAAATAATTTTTGTGCCCTGTTTTGAATATAAACCGTGCGTGTTCATTGGACGATTTGAGATCAGTGAGTGCTTGATATACTTTTTTCACGTAGGATCTGGGCTAAGGCCTCTCCAAGAGATTTCCATTCAGGTCTATCATTTGCCAATCTCATCCATTGATGTCCTCCAATTCGTCTCTCCTTCTTTTAAGTTGGTGAACTCTACTGCGTTTGTTGCTGTATGGAGTCCATACAGTGCTACAAGTCGTCGAACGATCATCTGCCATCCTGGAAATATGGCCGGCTCAACTCCACTTTAATTTTTTTATAGTGACATTTACATCCATTACTTTTGTTCTCTCACGAATCTTTGAGCTGTTAATTTTTTGAATTCTTTTTATATTTAGGATGTTCCGCTCCATAGCTCCTTGACATGATATTAATTTATGGTAATGCTTTTGAGTCAATGTTTGAGTACCGTACGTTAGGTCAGGTAAGGCGCATGTATTGAGGATTTTAGTTTTGAAAACTAACGGGATGCCTGACTAGAAGTATGAATTTCAGGGACCAAAACTTCCGCCACTTGTTTGTTATTCTTTGCTGTACTTCAATATTGCTGCGATTGTCAAAAGATTGAGTTTCACATTGAAAGTCCCTTTACATGAGGTTATTTCTACATTTTCCCCTATTTAAAACACCTACCTACAATTATCCTCTTTGCGTAGTAAATACAAGTGTGCTATAATGGCTATGTGTTCTAATAATATAATAATATATAGTTTATATCCACCTACTAAAACTGTAGTACTATAGCCATTATATATATATATATATATATATATATATATATATATATATATATATATATATATATTGGGTACTAACAATGGGGTCACAATTATTTACATTTTGGCATTTTGCCCGTAATTTTAGTCTCTTTTAGTTGAACACATAGTCAGTCCCATATACATAAAGTGTTCTATAATATGGTATATATATATATATATATATATATATATATATATATATATATATATATATATATATATATATATATATATATATATATATATATATATATATATATATATTTGTGTGTTTTGTAAGTGAAAGGGGGACAAGAGTGCAGGACAGAGGACGATATCATTATCAGTACCTAGTACACTTTGGTCCTGGACCATATATAAAACATATATAATATGTGTAATATATGTACAGAATGTGTTAAAGATTAAGAACATTTATGTAGGATAAAGCATTAATTCACTTAAAGATAATCAAAATAAATACTACGAACTTTTCTGATATAAAAAAACATATATTACCAGAAAACCAAATATATTATTTGGATAAGAAGTTCCTGTCCAAAAGTTTTAAAAATAATAAGCTCATAACAAAAATCTAAGCCATAATTTGTATAATCTAGTTAAAACATTCTTCAAGATGTAATATAGTTATATTTATCTAGAAATGCGTATGCTTACAATGAGACATCCTTCAATAGACTTTTTGAGCTTGTGTGGCAGAAGGCCTCATGGTCTTTCTAACACAAATTTCAACAAAAACTGAAACGCAATTTTTTTTCGTCAAAAAAAAGGAAATTTTTTTCGTCAGATTCAATGAGAATCTTTTTATAAGGTGATTTGAATCTAAGAAAATAGAAAATGATTGTATATAAAATTATTAATAAATAAAAAATGTGAAAAAAATTGTAAAAGCATTGGGATTCGAACCATCAACCTTCTTCTATCCGAGATAGAGTGCTAATCAATAGTGATTACATTACATTTCTTTTTCACAAATATTTTTAAGTGTAGGTATAGGAATTTGTCTTAGGTTGTTTTTTTACTAATTAAAAAACTTTTTTTTTGTAAACTTCTTATTGTTTTCAAAATCATTTTTAGTAATCGCATTTAGATTTGATTTGTTATTACAAAAACAATTATTAATTTGTAAAAATTTAGTTTTGATGTGAATCACGCGTAAATCGGCTTCGCACGGTTATTTACATAAATTTATTTACTGCTCATTGAGTATAAAAGCAGGTAAAAGCATGTTTATTGTTAAAAATATATTTTTATGTTTGACAGATTGAGTAACGCCTCTGAACATCTATACGAATAAAGCATATATAATGCACCAATTATTTTTGAATTGTATTAAAAAGGTCGATTCTGGTGATACTGCTGTACCGGATCGTCCCACGGTAGAGGAAGAGCAAGCCCCAACATTCTGCCATGTTCCAAAGAGAAGTTAAATACGTACCAGATAGTAACTTGAAACGATAGATAAAGCGGTAATAATATATATACAATACTATTACTACACTTTGATCTGAGTTCATTGATTGGACAATAGATAACATACAACAGCCAAATATAAGGTTATATGCACACCATTACAACACCTCACATGTGAGAGTTTAAAAAAAATTTAGTTACTTGTGTATAATATGTAATTAAGGTGATATGTAACTTTGGTGTATTAACTTAAAATTAAATACGTAAGCCATGAAAATAAATTTTTTTGCGGTTCCAAAATATCTTTATTATAAAATTATCTACATGATGGTGAAAACCGTTTCAAAATCCGTTGCGTGGTTTAGAAGATTTTAGCGGATAAACATACAGACAGGCGCGGAAGACGACTTCTTTTTATACTATGTGTTGATATCGATTATGTATATAGATACTAATGATCTGTTACACATACTGTATTTGAATAGTAAATTAATTATTTGATACAGTATATTATATTATGAATGAAGAGCGTAGATATTACAAACCAGATTGGATATAGAAAATATGAGCGAACATATGATGATATTTTATACTACATTATTATAGTAGGTAATATACTATATAGTATATAGTATTGTGTAGTATTTTGTAGTTTACTATCATAAGTATAGTGTAATAGTTATTATTAAAATGTCATTTAATTTGCTACATATATAGTTTTGTACCAAAAAATACGAACAATCAAAAGTGCAAATATATACTGGCACAATTAATGTTCAGTAAAAAAAGAGGTATTAAAGAAAATAATTAAATGGGTTTTATTAGTTAACTAGCGTCTATTTATCCATTGTTGGAACGGTTGCCTTTCGGCTATATTATACCATCGAAAGTGATTAACGTTTACTTAATTTGACATTTAAGTAATATATCTGAACGTTGATAACATTCTTTGACATCAAATGCTTGATATGGAAAAGCATACACTATTAATTCTAGAATGCACCCCAAAGAATGGCAGAGGTCATAGGTTCAATTCCCATCCTAGATTAGTATGATTTTTCATATCATGTGAGTTCAAAGAATGTTATAAAAAATTATTCATATTGAAATAAGTAAATGTTTTGTTCAAGTCGGCAACCAACATAACAGTAATGTTGTTTTGTGTATAACTGTAAATGCTAATTTAATTGGCGTTTAAAGCTCTGCTTTTTATGATGTGAAGTCGCAAGCTGTAACTAGTTAACTTTTGTGCATTTTTGGATCCCTCCCATGTGAAAGATACAACTACGCCCATTGTGATACAACAAATTGGGTATCGTTAGAACATTTTATATTCACGCCTCACTTATGCTTGATCGTATTTATAAGTTTTGGTTTGTTTTCAAATTCAATCATGGACAATATAATTTTAATTTATTGGGAGAAAATAGAAGTTTATTGCAAAACAATAAAAGAAAATATTTTGATTTTGTGTGGAGCTTGCGGCTTTCCACAGCTTCATCCACATTAAATTAATATTAATATACTAGAATATCTTGGAATATATAGGATCAAATATACTAGCTGAGTTGATTGCTTAAATACCCGGTATATAATGAATTTATAAAAAAAACCTTGTTTATTTTTATTAAAGGAACACTTCTTTAAATTTTTGTTCTCTCTCTTACGGTTTCAAAGATGGAAAGTTCTGCCCATTTTACCCAAATATGGCTCAAGTTTGCTCCTTCAACCTTACTTGACCTTACATTTTAGTTCTAGAACACACATACAAGATTTAAGCTCGCTATATCTTGTTTTTTTATATCATTGTATGAACACCTATTTCAAACATTTATGTATGCGATTAATGTTTTCAACCGTTCCAAATTCGGAACTAAACATAATATATCCTGGTATATATTATAAACCGTGTATAATTATGCCATAGTCTACTACCAGTTAAAGAATTATCACCATCTCGATAGGCGAACACAATGCCTAAAACTTTCGGATAAAAAAAAACTACATACACACACAAAAAATAGAAACCGATGCTTTAAAAAACACTAGCGGCTATATTTGCATGTAGATGCAATATACATACACACACATAATACACCAAAAAGAAAAAGTACGAGGAAAGCAGAAGCTATAGAGCTTATACAAGCAGCAACACGGATACTATGGCGGCACAAACACACATACACAAACACACACAACATATGAATCGTGTGAGGTCTGGAGCCACCGTATTGCTTGTTGATGATGAGATATAAAACATATGGGCAAACGAACAGATAGATGAAACTTGTATGTTCATTTTTGCTATAAAGTTTTGAATTGATCAGCAAAGAGTAGTACTATATAGTATTATGTACAGGGTGACGCAAAAGTACCTTCACAATTTTCAATTTTAATAACTGTTTCTGGAATTAATATTTATTGAGTTTCTCTTTTTTAGATTATAGTAAATACAGAGTTTTGGAGCGATACCAGCATGCAGAAAGAATAAATATCGGAACTTTTTATATCGGAACTTAGAATATTAGGCGAGTGATTTTGGGGATATCTCAAGAAACTTGAAAGGTCATGGAAGATGTGTTAAAAAGAGCTCAAAGTTTTCAGCGCGAAAGAGGATATCATTGATTTAACATCATTTTTCGTAAATAGATTGAAAAAAAAACTTCAAGAAACACACTTTATATTATGAATTTTTCATATACTTTTTTTAAATTAAAATCGTGAAGGTACTTTTGCACCACTCTGTACGTTACGTTCATAATCTACTACACGTCGTAAACCTTCAATCGCACAGGGTATCGTGGAGCTACGTTTTCCTATTATTGTAACCTGTATCACTAATACTAAAGGTGCGTTCACATATACGCGCCATGAACACCGAGAGGTGTGCGCGCCGCTCGCCTTTGATTCATTGGAATTGTTGATTCCAACGAACCTCCAGTAATCTATAGGAAACCCACGAACATATATTCATATTGCAGTGAAATTGAATCAATCACAAAAACCCGTTATTTAAGCCTGAAAATAATCTAAAGATGTTAATTAAAATGTTTACATTTTAGTTCAGCTTGAAAAATGTTCAAGATGAACTAAAATACTATATTTCAATTAATTATACAAAAAACAATAATCACTTGCGTGTTAAAAACAACAAACCTTTCACGAACACGTCCAAATATGAACTGCGAACATTCAAAGTTTTCGTTGAAAAAACCGATTTCAGAATGATCGTTGTGCGCCGCTTTGAAATGTCCTAATTTTGCAACAAAATGAAATACTGGAAGCGGTCAGTAGAGTATGCCCATATACGTTTTTAAATTTAAAATCATGAAGGTACTTTTGCGCCACCTTGTATATGTGGTACTCGCGTCGTATCGCTCGCTACTATACCACCCAATGTTACTTTTACAACAAACAGCATCATCTACCCCCTCCAAACTAAGCTCATTCCCCAGCAACTCACCCATTGATGTTATATCTCACACACATCCTTGTCATGAATGCGAATCACGTAACCCAGACCTTGTATAGTATGCATACGGTGTCACATCACACAAAAACTCACTTCACACAATGTAAACTCTGGCGGGAAAAATTTTGAATCTACTTTTATTGCTAGAAAAAAAAGGGAAAAAACGAGAAAGATGGACTGGCCCATCAGTCACGAGTCTGTACCAGTGTTTACCTTGCCTGTGTGAAAAGTACTTTTCGGTCGCTTAAAAAATGTTAATGTATACAAGGGAAAAAATTGGACAAAGCAAATAAAAAGTAGACTAAGTGAATTTCTTCTCAGAGAAAAGAATTATAGTGAACGTGATATTAAGCTACCTTAGAGACCATTTAATATTATTCATTATTATTCCATTAAAATCGTAAATATTAGAGTTACAGGAAAATTGACCAGAAAATAAATTGAGATAAAATTAATCTTCTACAACTTTATTCACGTACAATTTTTATCACTCTTAACGGAGATATTCTAAATTTTTAGATTATGGTCATCTTCGAGACATCTTTTAGGTAAGATGGGTTTAAACGTGGAAGCGTTGATAAGGAATTTTGTATAGTGTTTTTTAATATTTCCCAGCTCTTCCACTTCTAACAGATCTTGACACTAATTAGGCAAAGATCAATTGTCCGAGTAGCCGAGCTGTTAAAGACACTCTACTCAGAACTGGGAGGATACTGATTCGATCCCAACGCGGCAATTTGTCAATTAAATTAATTGAAAAAGTAATACTAATGTAATTAATAGGGCGGTTAACTGACTAAACTGTCGGCGTTTGTACAAGAATTAAAGTAACTATCTATGCTTGTGAAGGTTTCCTGTCTAGGCATAGTTCTTATCAAAATTGGCTACAGTCGCCCAACCTATCAATTTCTAGTTTACATACAAATTCCTTGTCCTTTAGGGGTCGGTAAAGATGGCCTAGAGAGGCCTACTAGCCAGGTTTCGACCTGATCTACTATTACTACTAGAAATGGAGCAGATAAGCTTAAATGACTGAACAGATTTTCATCAATCGTAGCTAAGAAGCATCCCGTTTAAACCAGCCTTCAAATTAAGAAAAAAAACGAAATCGGTCCATTCGTTTGGGAGGTACAATGTTACAAAGCGGCATACAAACGATTCAAAAATAAAACCCCACTTTTATCCTAGAAGTTTAAACGTACGAGTGACAGAAAAACCATAGAAATGAATAAAATAAAGTCAGAAGCTTTGTTCAAAACCAAATTCTAAGGACACAGTCCTCTAATCTTAATTTTCGCCACAGCTCACAGCGTTTCTTATGTACCACAATAAACATTCTTCTTCGTAATGATTGATGATAAAGTAGTTTCAGTTTATTATGGTTTATTGTGTACCACAGTGGAATAACTTGGATAGCACTAAAATAACTGAGCTTCATATTCAGATTATCATTTTACTTTATGATCAAAGGATCATGAAACTTTCACAGTATTGTGTTATATTTTAATATTTTCTTCTAAAATCGTGTCTCTCATTTGTAAACATATAAAAAACGTATCAATATTTAACAACAATATTGTACCAATTGGTTCAATGTTTTTTAATTCGATTGTACTGCATATAATACAATCTACAACTATTACACTAGGCTGTATGTTATAGTATTTGTAGTAGACGCCATTTTATTATGCAAAAACAAAATGGCCTCTCCAACTACTTTATTTTAGAGAAATAAGCGACATTTGTAATGGTATATACAGAATGTAACACAATAGCGATACAAAATACTGAAAGTGCACTTAACTTCCAGGATCGATAGGATCCGATCCTATCTTTGCAAGAAACGAGATAATGAAAAAAAAACACGCCTTCGAAAGAATAAATATGGATATCCAGGAAAACAATTAATTTGTTAATTGTTTATAATAAAAATAACAGTGGCCACCGGGTTGTCAAAATGACAAAATATTACGAAACAATTTAGAAATATTAATATTATTTTTTTAATATTACGAAACAATTTACGAAGAAATTTAGTAGAATGTTCCTCGCTCAATGCTAAAGCTACTGTGAAAATTTCAAAACGATTTACTAAACCCTTTAAAAGGTATAAAAAACTGTAATTAGACATGAAAAAAAAATGTTCTTAAGGAGATTTGTTTACTCAA
Source organism: Nineta flava (assembly GCA_963920215.1). Classification (NCBI taxonomy): domain Eukaryota; kingdom Metazoa; phylum Arthropoda; class Insecta; order Neuroptera; family Chrysopidae; genus Nineta; species Nineta flava. Next base: position 127,361,948 of record OY986041.1, read on the forward strand.
TAGATTAAATTCATTTTCAATTACCATTAAAAAAGTTACGAAATGTCCCGAATTTTTAAATTTTATCGCTTTATCTCTATTGAAACTATTTTGCACAATTTTATTAACATTCACTAAACGGTTGTTAACAAAAAAATTATAAATAGAAATTAAAAAAAAATATGTCTTTGTCCACTTATATGGTGTAGAAAGAAAAAGGATATATGTTTTAGTATATTTAAATTAAAGGTACATCACTGCCAAAACTTAGTTAAAATTTATTCATGTAGTTTGTTATTCCATATTTAATTCAACATTACTGGTAAAATTTCGTATTTTATTTTACATTCAATATATTTCTTCGAGTATTGACACCATTTATTATGCTAAAAAAGTAGATACTCACGAATTTCTAATTTTCAGTACTTTTGCCATCGATTTTATCTCCTTGACATCCTTAAATGATAGATGCAACCTCAACCCTATAATATATTGCTAGTAGTATTAGCAGTAGTGGGTGAGATCAAAACCTTACAAGTAAGCCTTTCTAGGCCTTTTTTACTGACCCCTAAAGGACAAGGAACTTGTGTGTCTAGGAATGTGGACTAGGAATTCTGAGGTTGTGCGACAGCAGCCGACTTTGTTAGAACTAGACCACACGAAGTCTTAAGATATTCGCTCCACGTGATGATACAATTCTAATATGTACCCACTTTACTATATCACTTATGGTGACCCCGGTTAACTTTTAATATATCATCATCAGTCAAGTTTAGTACCCTTTTTGTTTTGTTACATCCTGTATAGATATATAGATAGAGTGTAGCGGCTGCCCTGGATGGACTAAACTTTGACCATAAGGTCCAATGTGATGTCTAAGGATGTGAGGATGTGAGTGGAGTGGAAAGAATTTTTGTGTGTAACCTAGGAATTGGTAGAATACAGCCGACTCTGATAGGATCTATGCCAATATTAATCTGGAGTTCGTGAAGGAAACTGCAGAAAACTTTCACAAGCTTGCTGGTTACTTCGTTCTTGTCCATAGGCCGATAGTTCAGTCATTAACCGCCCTTTTTAAACAGTTAACAAACTGCCCATGTCAGGATTCGAACCCATAACCTCCCAGCCCCCAAGTAGACATAATGCCTTTACAAACGCGGCTATTTGGCTGGTACATCCTGTATAAGTATAAGATGAATCGTAGAGATATTATGCATTTACATTTACATTTCTTGTCTTTTTAGCCATGACGACGATCATCACCAGCCAGCTATCGTTTCAGGCTTGTTCATATTTGCATTTGGTACTATAACTACTACTAGTATGACTACCTACCACCACCACCACTACCAACCAACATAACTAACAAACAACAAAATAACTATATGAGAGTATTTAGTTTTACTATCAGATTCCACTTCTTATTTGTCACACAAAATGTTGTTTGTTGGTAGTCTTTTGTTAATTCTCCTAAATGTTCTACAATTTACAATTGTTATTATTATTGTTATCATTATTACTACTAGTATTGCGACAACGAGTGTCTACGACAACTACAACTCGACGGTGTGTACGACTTAGTACGACGAAAATGTTTGATTGTCAAACATTTAGGTAGTACAGACAGTAAGGGATACTTATCTTATAAATTCTATTGGATATCCTTAAGGAATTATATACTACTGATTGTTATTGTTATCGTTTAATTTCTGAGAAATATAAGGAGTTTGTAAAATATTTAGGAGGATCTAATATGTATTCACCCTTTAGATAGATAGATAGATATTTCTTGGGGTATATAGATGTATTGCACTTCTCGATCTTATGGCCCATTGTGCTCCCTCTTCTACTTCAGTCTGACGAGATTCGCTCCTTCCATATTTTTACAATAGTGAGGAGCTTCTACCAGTCCAAGTGGCCGAGCGGTCTAAGTCGTTATGTCTGCGCAGTATGCTAATTTGGAAACTGGGAGGTTATCGGTTTGAATCCCGGCATCGGCAGTTTGTCAATTATTAAGAAAAAAAAGGGGCGGTTAATTGACTAAACTATTGGCTTATGGACAAGAACGAAGTAACCGGCTATGCTTGAGAAGGTTTTCTGCAGTTTCCTTCACGAACTCCAGATGAATATCGCCATAGTTCCTATTATAGTCGACTGCAGCCGCATATCCTCCCAATTCCTAGTCTACACACAAAAATTACTTCTACTCCACTCACATCCTCTCATCCTTAGGCATCACCAGGGACCTCATGGTCGAAGAGTAGCCCGGCCAGGGCAGCCTCTACAATCGATCTATCTGTCTGAGGAGCTTGATTATCTGGTTTTCCTGAAGGTTCATATATTTGGGATGAGATGCACCGAATATTTTGTACCTGGTATAACCGGGAGATTCGCAGTAAATGATTATGTGGCTGGATGTTTCCTTCTCCTCGCCGCACAGTCTGCACATAATGGATCCGTTATGGATTTCTATTTTGTGCAGATGCTTTCGTAGGTGATAATGCCCGGTGATGTATACGGTAACCTTCCGAAGTTGAATGCTGTTCAGGTTCTGTACAATTAGGGATAGTCTCTTGTAGCAATTGTGTAGTTAGAAATCCAGAAATCCAGGGTACGATTCGTGATGGATAAGTTAATTTTTTCATATCAATATTTGATTAAAATTCAATGGCATGTTTGTCTATATAGTATACGCTAGTTCTGTCATACTATGTCTCACGTAACCTTAATGGAAAATGACATTAGTATTGTATTGTGACGACCAAGTATACACAAATAAAACTTTGTAGGTGAAAAGTGGATATTTTATAAACAGCCCAAAATGTACATGAAAATAGTATTTGTAGTATTTTCAAAACACATTATTCCATGTTTCTCGAAAATGTTCTTGTTCTGTTTAGATAAGCCTCTCGCCTTCTTCTTTTTCTCCGTTGTCTTCTCCTTTGCATCATGTGTCTATGCTAAAACATTCATCTCTAATCCTGAGTTTAAATAAACAAAAAAAACCATACAAGGCTTTACTTACTATAGATGGCCGCCTTTTATGTAACATTATTATGCAACAGCTTCTTCACAATTATTTTATCTGTACCAACATAACAATATGACGTCATATCATATGATGTAATTTGGATGAATGCAAGTTTTGAAGGGATTTAAAACCGAAAACTTTAAACAAATGTTTTTATGTATGAAAACATACACAATCATATTAAGGACGTTCCTGCACAGTGTTATAAAATCAGGACAAAAAACTGGTTTGATTTTATTATAGCTCATATACATAAACACACATATACAATACATAGCCAAATAAACTGGGCACATATACAAAATAATGGTATTTTGAAGATAAAAATAATTTTAAACTTTTATATTTCGAAAACAAAACGGTAATACACGATTTTTTTTTAAATTTATATAATAAATATTTATCATTACTCTCCTAGTTTTTTTCTTATAATTCTGTCGAGTATTTTTTCTAATACAACAGATACTAGTTGGGCGGGATGAAGTTTTACATACTTCTAATGAGAAAGAGTGAGAGAATAATAACTTTGATATTAACTATCTCGCGTTCTAAACAACCAAAAATGGATTTATTAGAAAACGTTATTTTTAGCCTGTGAAAAAAAAATGAGCAAAAGCTGTCGAAAAGTGGTACTATGCTGGAACATCCTCAACAGTGATGAATTGAATAAGATTGATTCCAGAATTCGCTTAAAATTTCATAAAAATGTTTGTCCTTGAATTACTCAAAAATTATACACAGACTTTATCAGGGGATTGATTACCTTTAAAGGTTCTATAAAATATCCTTAAAAAATCTTTTTGATCCAGTCAAATATAGTATTTTTACCTATACCAAAATAGAGATTTTCCATCTTCGGAATTATCTTCGTTTTGGTACTATGAATACATGACAAAAAGTCCATACTAAAATATCATGTGCAAAAAAAGTTATTGAAGCTCAAACGTCTCGTAAATCAGTTTTTTTTTCAAATATCTTGTAAACTATCAGTTTTACGTTTTACAGAGGTCATTTATTTCTTAGCTCATTCTAAACAAAATTCACGACTAATAAGCTCTCGAAATAAACGGCTGAGAAACTTTTTTCGTAACTAGGCACTAAGCTATAAGGCTTAGGTACTATTAAAAGGGAGAAAACGTGTCGTTCATATTTATGTCAATCTGTAGGATTACAATTTATTTTGACCTTAAAAAACTTTATTATACCCAGTATATGAAAATATACAAGGTATATTAAGTTAAGTTCCGACTTTGTAACGCTTGAAATATTGATCTCAGAAAAATTAGTCCATTTCCGCATGCCCGCCTATCCGTCGGACCATGTTTTGGCAAAATAGGCAAAATTGCCTATTTTTAAAACCGTAAGAGATATAACAAAAGTTTGATAACAAAAAATCTTCTTCTTTTTAAAATAAACAACTTTTGCTTGAAAACTTTTTTCATGAACTCAATATTTTTCTCATAATTTGTGATTAAATGTTCCTCGGAAAGCGAATAGGGAATATGCATGAAAATTTTTTTTCACATTTATTTTCAGAATATGAAAATACTGTTAATACTGTAATAATATTTAAAAACGAAATTAAAATCCGACAGCTATAAGCTTTTAAAGATTATTATCTGTTTCTTTCTTGCAAAAATACTAAAAACGGAGTTTTACGGGTATTTTAAATGGTGAAAGTGTAATATGACGTCACATAACATATCAAGAGGGCTATCACCCTCTTTGTCTAATCGGGAATTTTAATCATTTATATCTCGCTTATTTTTAAAGTTATTTAAAAAGTAATTTAACCTAGATATTTGTCAAGTAAATATGCTTCAATTCAAGTGAAAAAAATTTTCATGTATATTCCCTATTGTTAACAAATCAATCATTGATATACAACTAAGTATATACTGGGTATTCAAACAATTAACGCAGTAAGTTGTTACTTTACTTGTTTTAATCTAACTTTCGTTCTGAATCGGAGTAGCTTATTCCATCACTAATAATGTTTCTTCTTCGCCCACAGTTGAATCTTCTCTACTAAATTCTGTGTCATAATCGAGACTACATATATTCATAAGTATATGCAATGGTTATTACTTGGATGTAAATGTCGTAATATTTAGTCCATAGTAATAATAATATTATTTGCATAAATACTTACATTAAATTTGTATGTAAACAAAATTCTATTAATATTATGAAACTATTCAAAAATAGTCTTATGTGAACTGGTTCCACACGGTCTCTAGATAAGCGTTTTAGCAAATTTCCTCCAACGGAAATGCAGCTATTGTTTTTGTACCGATGATGGAATTTCGTAAAAATTTTGTGTTTCCTACTGCCTTTAAATCCCCTTTTCCCTTGTCCGATTTTACCCATTTGCGAACTTGACCTTTCAAATACTAAAAGCGCCTCAAATACCAAATTTTATTCCAATCAGTATAAAACTGCGACCGCTAGAGAGTCAGTCCACAGACACATTTAATTTGAAGTAAATAAGAGGTTGTATGCAAATTTTGAGATGAATTAGATATTCGAGGAGTGTGTTAATTAATATTGATTTAGCTCCTTGTAAATGTTTTTTTATTAGGGAAAAAAGTTGTAAACGATCTAAATACTTTGATTTTTTTTATCAACTATCGCAACTGGTATGTTGTAAATAAGGTTTACCTTATAGGTGAAAAATTTGGATTTTTTTTTTTTTAGTAAATTTTATTCGCCATATAATCATAATAGACCAACTGACTGGTTAAAAACTATATTAGTTAATTCGTTTCAAAAGTAACGACGAACACTCGTTAGAAAACGAGTGGAATTGGTTCCAAATCGGACCAATTTTAACGCTTCTATGGTGTTACAAATTTCAAAAAATTTGTTAACACATCCGTTTTAAAACGAGTGTTCGTCGTTTATTTTAAAAGGAATTAACTAATTCAATAGTTTTAACCAGTCGTTTCATTATTATTATGCAGCCGAATAAAATTTACTAAAAAATTCCAAACTTTTCACCTATAAGGTAAACTACCTACAACATACCACTTGCGAGAGTTGATAAAATAAAATCAGAGTATTTAGATCGTTTACAACTTTTTCCTCTGGTAAAAAAACATTTACAAGAAGCTAAACCAATCTTAATACTCCTCAAATATCTAATTCATCTCAAAATTTGTATACAAACTCTTAATTACTTCAAATTAAATGTCTCAAATAAAAATGTGTCAAAGAATTCTTTTGTTTTAAATTTGACAGTTCGAAAGCCGTATCAATATAGCTATGAAATTATCTATTTCTTGAAGTATTTATTCCAATTAAAGAAGAACAAAGACATACCGAATTTTTTAATTAAAGAAGCAATATTAGAAAAAACGTATTCATGTAAAACTTTGGATTGCAAAACGATTTGGGGATGCCCATCAGCAAATACATACTGAGCAAATAGTTAAACAAGGAGACGAAAACTCCAGTATGAAAAACGGCCATTTATTTGCGATATCTGTGATAAACCATTTACATTAAGAATTAAGGTACGCTTATGCATTTTCTCAGTCCTGTCTTTATAGTCCAATAAATAAGGGCCTAAATCGTATGTAGAGTCTTGTATACAGTTGTTTTTTTAAACTTTGATATCCAATTTAATTTTTTTAACCATAAAAATGTTTTTATTATTATTCAAAATAAACTTGTATGCGTGATAGTAAAAGGTTTGTACTTTTTACATCGAAAATACAAAAAGTTTGAATCAAATGGGTTATTTTTAGTAAACAGACCAGATTTTTCAATGGGTTTTTATACCCCATTATATAATATATACCAGGATATATTATCTTTAATTCCGACTTTCTAACATCTGTGAACACGATAACTCGAAAAGAGATAGCGAGCTGAAATTTTGTATGTGTATTTTAGAGCTAAAAAGTAAAGCCAAGTTTGTGAATAGGCAAAATCGAACCATGTTTGAGAAAAATGGGCAAGACTGTCTATCTTTGAAACCGTAAGAGATAGAACAAAAATGTAAAAGCAAATAATGTCCCTTTTTAAAAAACCAACAACTTTTGTTTGAAACTTTTTTGCATAAATTCAGTAAATACCTGGTATTTAAGCAATTAAACCAGTTAGTTGTTATTTTTACTTATTCTCATTCTCGTAAAAACTAATTTTAATAATTTTCCCAAAAGATATCCTTGTTATTATTATTTCGTCCATAAAATATTATTATTATGGGTTATAGATAATGTTTAAAATTCTCCAATGTCAAGTTAGATTGAGCTTACGAGTTAGTTATCCATCATAAATGGATTCAAACAAACCATGTTGGCATGTTATCCCATATCAAATACAATTTCGATACATATCCTTCACTTCTTCGTATACGCAGTTACTATGTCTTCAGTTCGCCTCACTCAATAATATCTTAAAAGTGACGGTGTCGATGATGATAGGAGATGGGGACAGGGGGGGCGTTAGGGTAGTTATAGTGTAAGGGACGGACATCATACACACAACACACAAGAAGGAAAACATGAAGGAGAGAAAAGGGACGTTTGTAAATGTGTACTGAGGTGAAAACTATAGTCGACTTTGATGGTAGGATAGAGGTACTACTACCACCACCATACAAGGGTGATCTGGGGTTTGTTATGTATATGGGATAACAACAGGGTGATATGGTGGAACGTGTATACTATGTGTGCAATTGATTATTGGGTACTATCAATTTGTTTTCTTTGTAAGACGTTTACACCTAATTTTACAACATGTTGGTTCTACAACTAATTTGGTGAGACACGCACCAAAATAGCAGCGAGCAAGATATCTCAGATTCTATATCCCAGAGATAGTTACGATTAGCTAATTCATATTAATGATGACTACCTTGTAGTCGAAATACGTATTTATAAAATACAAATAATTGTTCTAGTAATTGAGGCAAAATTAAAAAATTTATTTTTGGTAAAACCTAAAAATAGATAAAAAATTCCATTGTGCAAATTATGCAAACAGGTAATAAATATAATATCGTTGTTAAGCGCATTCCATGTGAACGGATAAACCGATTTGGCTAATTTTTAAACAAAAATGTTCGTAATAGTCCGAATAAGGTATTGAGGGGAAGTGGCCCAGAAAATTGAAAGATTTGGGAAGAATTGAAAACGCTTTTTCCAATGTAATTCCAAAAAACCTAGAGTTCTCTCTGATTATATTAATAGTCTTTATTATGATTATAGTTAGTTTTGAAAAACACACCCTGTACGTATCCATGTATATTGTGATTATATTGTGTATATATGTATCAAAGTAAGTCCTGCTGTGAAAGTGTGAAACATGTTGTTTAAGATGTCATGTGCAAACTGTATTTATATAGTTAAGAAAATATTATATATATATATATATATATATATATCATAATGTTGACGAGAGAAAAAAATATTTCAAGTTTTATTAAATTCAATTTTGTCGTTATATTTTGTGCTATACATATAGTTCCAGTTCCATCGTATTCTCTGACATTACGAATTATTGTTATTATTTGTGTATCAAATAAACAACTGATTTTAGAAAAACAGAAAATTGGAATGAATAGTGGCGTTCTTTTTTATCCAAAATTTTATAATTGATCTACTGCCTTATTCATCTGGTTTTCGAAAAAAATGCTTAGATTAGTAAGTTGTTCATTATACATATACTTACAACTTTTATTCGAAACATTTATCCAACAATGGGATACGAAATAATTTACTAAACAATTTACTAAGCTTTTTAATTTTATTAAAATGAAGAAAAAAAAACAAGTAATGTAACAACTTACTGAGTTATTTGTTTGAATACCCAGTATATACTGAATTGTATATCAGTGATTGAATTGTTAACAATTCTGCGTATTCGAATTGTTAAGAATTCGCTTTCCGAGGAACATTTAACCACAAATTATTATTTGTGATTAACTTTTTAAACAAAAGTTTTAAAAAGAAGAAGATTTTTTGTTATTACATATTTTTACCTAACTCTTACGGTTTCTAAGATGTATAATTTCCCCTCTGTCGGGGGGAAACACGTTCCGATTTTTTCCATTAACGATCCAGACCTTAATTTTTTGGTCTAGAACACACACACACACAAATTCAGGTTGTTATCTCAGACTGACGGACGAGCGGATTAGCGGAAATGTGAAGCATTTTTGTTAAGGATTTACATTTAAGCGTTACAAAGTCGGGACTACACTTAAAATACCTTGTTCATTTACATATACTGGGTATAAAAATGTATTGGTAGATTTGTGAATTGACAAGTACAATTGATTAACAATTTTAACATATGTCTGCTAGACAGATCCGTGTTTTATAGATACAAAAAATTTGAACAAAAAATATATTTAATAAATTTAAATGTATTATATATAGAAGAAAAATTTGGTGTGAACCGCATCGACATCACCTCTATATACAAATTGTGTATAGAATATTTCCTACAAGTATAAACACATGTACAAATTTACATTTAACTAATATACAGAGCTGCCTACCATTTTGCCAGCATGCGGAACGTCTAGGACTGGACTGATAGTGCACCACGACTATTGCAAGAGCTGCCACGGTGAGGAGGAGGCAGAGACGATGACTCACCTTCTCTGCCACTGCCCAGCTCTTACTATGAAGAGACTCACCCTTTTGGGTGCATCAGTCTTTGACCAGCTCTTTGAGCTAAAGTCTACCGGCGTCAAAGCCTTATTGCTGTTTTTGAACGGATCCAAATGGTTTAAGGAGTAGTGGTAAGGATCGGTCAGCCCTATTTTGGTCTCACAACGGACCTTACAACCTCTATCCTCTATCTATCTCTTGATCATTAATGAATTGGTCTCACAACAGACCTCACGATCTAAGTGTGTCTCATCCAGGAAAGCCGTTGCAAACTAACGTATTATACAAAGACAGTTTTGAAACTTTGCATTCTCCCCCCCTTTATATTGTAGAAGTAATAGATTGATATAATAAATGATTATTATTTAAATAAATAATAAATAAGTGTTAAAGATATAATTGATCTTTATTAGATTGAATTATGACATATTATATATTTATATGTAAATTATCAAAGTTGTTAACATCCAAAACAACCTTGATAAAAGAGAGAAGTTATAGTTGTTAAGCAACAGATAAAAATGATAAATAAAATTATAATAATAATTTAATGAAAATGCGATACCGCTACATACTTCCCCCCATCAACTAATAAAGAAAAACGACTAGAAAAAGGTTGTAACATAAAACAACCTTGTTCACTCGGAAAAAACTTTAATAGTTGATGTACATCTTAAAATTAAATACAAAGTAAATTAAGAAAAGATTAACATTGAAAAAAGTATGCAGGTTTTAGCCTGTCAATCGAAATAGAAGTAGGTTTGTTATTGATATCAATAACAAAAAATTTAGGAAATCTCTTGATAACAGAGAAAGGACCTCTATAATTACAAGATAGTGGAGGTTTGACATGATCCTCGCGTATAAAAACTTTTTTTGATGAATCTAAATCTTTAGGTAAAAATACATTTTTGTTGGTGAACTGTCTGGTAAAGAAAAATTTTGCGTTTATCATTCTATTCTTTAACTCTCGAGTAGATTGTTGAACAGAATGATATGTATCAACGTTTTCTGAAAAGAAATCATATGGTAATCGTAGAGGAATCCCATATAAAATTTCTGCAGAAGAAAAGTTAATGTCCTCCTTGACCAAGGAGCGCAAATTTAGAAGAACCCAAGGTAAAATTTTGTACCAGTTATTATTTTTTTGACAGCAATTTAAAGAAATTTTGAGAGACCGGTTAAACCGTTCAATAATACCGTTGCTGTTAGGGTGATAAGCAGTAGTGGAAACATGCTTAATCCCTAGAGAAGACAAAAAATCTTTCCAAATATGTGATTGAAATTGTTTACCTTGATCAGTAGTGATCCTCGTAGGTAAACCAAAACGCGAGAACCAAGAAGCAATCAAATTGTTAATAATTTCTTCCGACGTGATAGTTTTGATTGGAATAGCCTCGACCCAACGCGAAAAACGATCAATGATAGTGAAGATATACCGATATCCTTCACTAGGAGGAAGAGGTCCAACAATATCTAAATGTAAGAAAGAAAATTTGATACTTGGTTCTTCAATTGGCATAAAATCACTTTTAGTGTGACGAGTGATTTTATTTAATTGGCAGATCGGACATGATCGAGTCAAATTTTTGATTCGCGAAATAAGATTAGGGTTAAAAAAGAATGTGCGTACTTTTTTCAAGGTTTGTCTAATTGATGGATGACCAAGATTGTGGACAGTTTTCCATACATCTTCTATATCAATGTCAGATACGAAGATTCTGGGAATTTTCAAAGAAGTCTCCACATAAACCTTAAAAAGAGAATTCGGAGGAGTACGAATTTTCTAAAGAATATTTTGGATTTTTTAACAAATTAATAAGAAGAGGATCACATTTCTGGTGATCAGAAATCTTCTTAATATCAATCAAATCAATACCTGAAGGTAGTGAAATTGTATTAATTCGAGATAAACAATCAGCCGGAACGTTTTAACTACCTTTAATGTATCTAAGATCAGTTGTATATTGACTGACAAAGTTTAAATGACGTATATCACGATTTAATAAATTTTCATTACGAGAATTAATAGCATTTATTAAAGGTTTGTGGTCAGTCTGAATGAATCCTCAGTTTTCCTTGGCAGACTTTGATCATTTTGGTTCTTTTACATGCCGAAAGTACGTCGTATATCTAATTTCATTCTAGTCGGAATGATGGGAATTTTTATTTTGAAATCCACTAGGTAGGATCAACATCTGTATTTTCTTCAAAAAGTCGCAAATACTAAACAAGTTTGATATCTATGGTAGCCTAATCTGTTTATAAATTAGTTCATAATGTACTTTAGCACATTGTACTATCGTTGGCAGAAAAATAAAATTGTAGGAGCCGTTTTTGAGAAAAATGAATATCGTGTACACAGTCATTCGCTCCTCCAAAATCCTACAAAAACTACACTCCTACAAAAATCGTAAAGTTAGTAGTAGAAGGAGTAGTAGCGCATTGGAGGTCAAAACCTTGCAGGTAGGCCTCTCTAGGCCTTTTTTACCGGCCCCTAAAGGTCAAGACAATCGACTGTAAACTAAGAATTGGATGGTTGTGTGCCTGCAGTTGACTTTGATAGGAACTATTCTGATACTCATCTGGAGTTTGTGAAAGGAAACTGCAGAAAACCTTCCCAAGCATAAGCTGGCTATATTAACCGCTCCATTAATTTTTATACCCGGTGTATAATATACACCAGGGTATATTAAGTTAAGTTTCGTTTTTGTAACGGATAAAAATATTGATCGCAGAAAAAAAATTTGGTATAGGTGTTCGTAAGAAGACCAAAAATGTCCACCTGTCCACCCGTCAACTCGATAACTCAAAAAGTGTGTGTGATCTATAACTAAAAAGTAAGGTAAAGTTCGTGAATGGGTAAAATCGGACCATGTTTGGGCAAAATGGCCAAAACTGCCTATCTTTGAAACCGTAAGAGATAGAACACAAATCTAAAGTTAAAAAATGGGCCTTGTTTATTTAAAAATAAACAATTTGCGTAAGATTTTTTTTAAATAAATTCAGTATATACCGGGTAGTTAAGCAATTAGCTCAGTTGTTATTTTCATTTTTTTTTTTTATTAATTAATTGAATTGACAGCAGAGTTCCAAGCAGAGCGCTTTTATCAGCTTGACCACTGGGACTGTCAAAAAAACCGTAAAACTAGTACAGGTAATATCAATTTTGGGTATCAAACTCCGGCCCCTAAGTGACATACAAATTTAACGCTTACATAATATATAGAGGTAAAAAAGAATTATAAGAAAACGGTTTCATCACATTTTTCTCTGACTGACTTGTTTGGTATAATATGTCTATAACTTGGATACGATTTTGTTGGAAAAATTGTGAAAAATATTTTCCTTTTATGTTATGTAAGCGGAAATAACGAATCCAATAATTTTTAAGCGTTGCATGAAATCCATTTAAACGAGACACGATAGGTATATATATATATATATATAATATATATATATATATATATATATATATATATATATATATATATATATATATATATATATATATATATAGTACCTACTGTACAGAAACGAGTTATGTAGAAAAGAAAACGAGTTGAAGTAATCCATTTAAACTTAAGTTTCTTCAATAAATCAGGCTTATGAGTGAACACATTGGCATCGGCTTCTCGTTCTTGGTGGGTGAATGAATGCTGAATATTTTATGAGACATTTATAATAAAATTATTATTTTATTTTACTTTTTTTTATTATATTAAAATTTATATCTTTTCAATATATTTATATATATATATAGATTGAATGGGGATGCGATATATTGTTATTTAAATTAGTTTTTTATATTTTTTATTAAAAGCTCTATTTTTTGATTATTTTAATTCAATAAAAATTTATACATTTATTTTATTTTGACATATGAAAATGTAATTGGCGTTCTCTTATCAGTGTGAGTGGTTCAGTTGGTTAGATAGATAGATAGATACTTCTTGGAGTTGTAGAGGTAAAAGATTGATATATTAAATAATTATTATTTAAATAAATAATAAATATATGTGAAAGATATAATTGATCTTTATTGATTTGATTTATGAAATATTATATATTTTAATATGTAAATTATCAAGGTTGTTAACATTCAAAGCAACCGTGATAATAGGAGGAAGTTATAGTTGTTAAGCAACAGATAAAAATGATAAACAATATTATTATAATAATTTAATAATGAAGAAGCGATACCGCTACAGAGTCTTAAAACTATTATGGTCTATTGTGCTCCTAGAAAATATTGTTGTCTCTAAAATAATGAGATAAGGAAATATCATTACTCTACTAAACATCTTCAAATGATAAAGCTACTTATTCGAATATATTATTTGTAGGCAATAAGAGAGAAACTTATTACCAACCCAAAAGTTAAGAAAACATTGTTTTGTAATATAAATATGATTTCATTTAATAAAATATATATGTTCGTAAAATCAATTTAAGCCCTTGCAGGCATTTTATCAAACAATAAAATGAAGCAAGCATATATACATATATATATATATATATATATATATATATATATATATATATATATATATATATATATATATATATATATATATATATATATATATATATATATATATATATATGTATATATATCAAATATTTACAATCACGAAAATGTTTCGGATGTTTTAAATGAGAATTAGAGATATATATTCTATGTATGCCATTTGAGAAATTTTGTATGTTTTGAAAGAGAGTTTATTTGAGTATACTTATATATATATATATATATATATATATATATATGTAATATCCTTGAATATACTCTGTCCCATGTTCTCTCATAAACAAATTCTCTCAATTTCGCCCCAATACCTAGATCAGTTTTTGTTTTATTATAAATACGTATTTCCACTACAACGTCAAGTCATCAACAGTATAATTTAGCTAGTCGTAATTTACTCTTTTACAATTAGATATAGATAGAAAATCGAAATCAATAGACAAAAATAAAATAAAATAAATTAAAATATAATAAATTTTATTGAAATTACTCTTGTTAAAATTACATTCATTCAATTTACTTGTTAACGTCACTCTGCGGTCTGTGTAAATAAATTAAAGTCTGTTATTTTTCTGGATGTGTACGATTTTGTTTCTTTTTTCGAATATTCTGAATGTGTACGATTTTTCCAAACGACATATGTTCAACGGGACTCATCTAGTATAAAATAACATTCTAGTATTTCGCTAAAGAAAACAATCATATTTATATACTTATATATATATATATATATATATATATATATATATATATATATATATATATATATATATATATATATATATATATATATATATATATGTGTAATATTACATATTTGTATAAACTGTAGAAATGTTTTAGGCTCTTCTATTTTCTAAAGGCGTTTACTAAACATATATATCTAGCAATAAATTGTACAACGACTTAAGGATGTACGAGCGCTGATATGTAGTCCATTTATAAAATTCTTCAAAAACTTATATAGTACATTCATAAAAGTCCACAATAATATTTATTATTTTTTGTCGTAAGTTAAAATTAAAATTTAATTTAGGCTCGTCATACCGGCCCCAACAAAAAAGATATTTAAGAAAAAAACCTAAGATTTTCGGTAGTTAAGCTACCGGCGACAGAAATACAATTTACCCGACATCTCTGCAGTTTTCTTAAATATCATTTTTTTAGTCCCGTCATATCAAAATTTTATTGGATTAATTTCTTTATTAATAATTCTATTTTCTATTGTGAAGTTTTTTTTTATTCGTCTCATTTTATTCCAAGTGAAAATTATCAAAGTATGTCTAAAAAATATGTGTTTCTCCATAAGAGCAATGAATTAAAACTCGAAACCTCGAACTTTAACATTAAATAATTAAATCAAGACCCCCGTAACCCGCCCTGAAACTTTTATAATTGATTTACATGCACTTCAACCACATGCAAACAAAAAATCAAGCCCTAATCTATTTGAAGCTTCAGTGATCGTACATCCTTAAGAAAAAAACATAATGTATATTTTGTTTTATGATTTCTTTTCCGGTTTTTTTTTCGTATGAGTATTTTTGTTCTTCAAATAATATGTTTCGAATGTGCACCACTCATTATGGAAGTTATTATTAAAAGTTTCCAAGATATATATACACACAAACTTAAGATTCAAAATGTAATGATCTTAGAGTTCATATTTTGAAACCTATAGATATTGTTTCATATTTTGAAATTGTCTTCCAAAAAATTCGTTTGGAAACACAAGTTTTGAGTCCGGGACTCAGGCATGATGCGAATACGTATTATATACTTATAAAATATACTTGTACTAAGTATATATTATCATTGCTTATATACAATTAAAACACGAATGCCGATGATTGCCGACTGTCACATAGTCGATCGTTACTATGGAAACATGCCATCGTAATCTGAAATTTCATACTTGTATAGCCTCGCTATAATTTCAACAAAATCATGATTCTAGCTAATTTGGACACAGCGAAAACGTTGACACTGCTAAAAATACGATACAGTTTATGGTTTAAATTATTAGCTTCACGTTGCTCAAAATGAAAGCCTTATGAATTGAAGAGTATCAAAAACCATAAATCCAATCGTATTTTTATCAACTCTATCGTGTTCGCTGTACACAAATTAGCCAAAGTCAAGATTATTGTTGAAATTGGAGCCAAAAAATTTTCCTCGAATTGAACCATTTTTTTAACGTACCTACCCCTTAGAAAAATTGCGAAAAATTTTTGAAAAATGAGCAAAAAATTCTTGACTTCAATTTGAACGAAAATCACGATTTTAACTAATTTTTACACAGCGAAAACAATGGCGTTAATAAAAATACGATCCGATTTATGGTTTTTAAATTATAGGCTTCACGTTGCTCAACATGAGAACCTTATGAATTGGAGAGTCGATATCTCGAAAACCATAAATTTGATCATATTTTTATCAACGCTACCGTGTTCGCTGTATACAAATTAGCCAAAACCGAGATTATTGTAGAATTTGAAGACGAAAAATTTCCCCCGAAATTTTACAATTTTTTTAAGGTACACCCCTTAGAAAAATTGCGAAAAATGAGCAAAAATTTTTTGTCTTCAATTTGAACGAAAATCACGATTTTAACTAATTTTTACACAGCGAAAACAATGGCGTTAATAAAAATACGATCCGATTTATGGTTTTTAAATTATAGGCTTCACGTTGCTCAACATGAGAACCTTATGAATTGGAGAGTCGATATCTCGAAAACCATAAATTTGATCATATTTTTATCAACGCTACCGTGTTCGCTGTATACAAATTAGCCAAAACCGAGATTATTGTAGAATTTGAAGACGAAAAATTTCCCCCGAAATTTTACAATTTTTTTAAGGTACACCCCTTAGAAAAATTGCGAAAAATGAGCAAAAATTTTTTGTCTTCAATTTGAACGAAAATCTCGATTTTAACTAATTTTTACACAGCGAAAACACTGGCGTTAATAAAAATACGATCCGATTTATGGTTTTTAAATTATAGGCTTCACGTTGCTCAACATGAGAGCCTTATGAATTGGAGAATCGATATCTCGAAAACCATAAATTTGATCATATTTTTATCAACGCTATCGTGTTCGCTGTATACAAATTAGCCAAAACCGAGATTATTGTTGAATTTGAAGACGAAAAATTTCCCCCGAAATTTTACAATTTTTTTAAGGTAAACCCCTTAGAAAAATTGCGAAAAATTAGCAAAAATTTTTTGTCTTCAATTTCAACGAAAATCTCGATTTAAACTAATTTTTACACAGCGAAAACAATGGCGTTAATAAAAATACGATCCGATTTATGGTTTTTAAATTATAGGCTTCACGTTGCTCAACATGAGAACCTTATGAATTGGAGAGACGATATCTCGAAAACCATAAATTTGATCATATTTTTATCAACGCTACCGTGTTCGCTGTATACAAATTAGCCAAAACCGAGATTATTGTTGAATTTGAAGACGAAAAATTTACAATTTTTTTAAGGTTAACGCTACCGTGTTCGCTGTATACAAATTAGCCAAAACCGAGATTATTGTTAAATTTGAAGACGAAAAATTTTCCCCAAAATTTTACAATTTTTTTAAGGTCTCTTAGAAAAATTGCGAAAAATGAGCAAAAAATTTTGATTTCAATTTCGACGAAAATCTAATGAAAATGTATCGAAAATCTTGCGACTACAAACTAATGAACCTTACGACCATTAATTGTAGGTTTTGTAGTTTATTCAGTTCAAAATTGGTGTTATTCCGATGAAGTCGAGGTCTAATTTGACAGACCTGATGAACATGAAGTAAAACAGTAAAAAAAAAACTCATTTCATCCTAAATTAAGATATTCAACTCATTCATCCAAAATTAAGATATTCATTTTCAAAAACAAATTAAATTAGAAAAAAATCTCAGGAAAATAACAAAATGATATCAAAGCGAGAAAATTATATGAAAAATAAAATTTCCAAGCATATTTTCTAGAACAAAAGAAAATTACTCATACATGCATGCATATGTTTCATATAATATTATACACAAATGTAAAATAATACTCCTGGTAACTAGACTCCAGGAACACAAAGGAATAATAACATTTTCTAAATTACAAACAATTACTAATAAAGTAAAGAAGGCAAAAAACAAAAAAAAAACATATATTTTTTATTAGCTTATATAAATTAAAAGCTTCATGCAATTATTTTCTACACAAGTGTTTAGTTTGATTGATACGATTTAATAAAGTTAAATGAAGTATACTAACATGTACCCGACACAGCAAAAAAAGTGGCGCACTCTCAGAAGCAATGGAAGAGAATCGATTCCTAAAAGTGTAAATTAAAATAAAACGATCAAAATTAGAGTGAAATACCAATAGAACACATTTGGAATGAACTTTTCCGATGTATAAGAAGATGAATTTGTAGCGATAAAAATCAATTATACTTCCTTTTAGAAAGCTAATGGAAATTTAACACTGAATATTGTACGCAGGTTTAATCCAGGGATGATAGAGTTAAACCTGCGTACTTTATTCAATGTTAATTTTCCATTAGCTTTCATAATTTGTTCATTTTTGTAAAAAATAAAATAAATTTTATTTTAATTTTATTTTTATAGGAACCTTATAGAAAGGTTGATCATCATAGAGGGAAGTTTTTTCCCTCTGAACAAGGATGTTTAATTTTCATATATTCATTTTTTTTTAGGTTTTTCTTTCTTAAATGGTGGGGGAGGTATGTAGCGGTCTTTTAGAAAACATTGCTTCTCAACTATATCCTCCCCAAGTTACCACGGTAATTGTTATTGTTTGTTACTTTGGTAGCTATCAATAAATACAATGTGACATTCATTCTAAGAATTGATTATAGTAAAAATAATTTTTATCTTTCTTCGTTGTCTTTTCATTTATTATTTGTAGGATTCATCATGTATATTCATCCATCTTCCTACAAATTAACCCACGTGTAGGCTCACAGGAGCTCATAGTAGCTTTAGTCCAGGAATGGGAGTTAATCACCCAATATGGTGTAGCGAACGTAATTAAAAGTATGCCTAGACGGATTTAGGCAGTCATTCAGGCAAGGGGAGGTAATATCCACTATTTAAGGTTTAAATTATAAGGTTTTTTACCAAATTTTACGCCCAGATCAGCATAAACATATACACGTTTATAAAAATCTAGTTGATATGCAAAAACATTCCGAAGAAATTAAAATTGAATTTAAATGAATTTTTCTTAGTGCGCCACTTTTTTTTCTCTGCAGTGTACTCGTAGATAGAAACATTCCATTGAACGAGATTCTTCTTTACATAAATAAAGCAAAGTTTAATTAAATATTGATATGAAAAATGAATGAAAAGATTGAGTCTTACGTCAGAATAATCTTTGGTGTAGCGGAAGCATACAGGGCTAGAAATCCAGGGGTCCGAGGTTCAACTCCTGGTTGATGAATTAATTTTTAAATATTGATATTTAATTAAAAATCCAAGATGGTCTGTATAGTATACGCTAGTTCTTTCATACTATGAGTCCATTCGATTGAATTTGTAGGACAAAAATGTTTCCTCGTTCTTCACTTTACGTATCTTTCTTGTGAAATTTTTAATTAGGTCGGTTCAAATATTGCTAAAAAAGAAATAGCTTCCTTTGTTTTTAGCAGTAAGAAATGCAATCTTATCATAGTTAGAATTTAAAGCAGCAGGCGTCGTTGGGAAAGTGGTCAGTTCCCAACAACAAGTAAGAATAAAACATGTATATCAATTAGTGAGAAATTATATGTATGCTACCATAGAATCAAGGTGGTTTAGTTGGTAGAGCACTAGTCCGGAAAGCCTAAGGTTGTGGGTTCGCACCCCTCCTAAAATGTATATGATCATTTATATCAAGGTAATATTAGATTGGGTTGTAGAGGCTGCCCCGGAAGGGTAGGTAGATTGTAAAGGCTACCCTGGACGGGCTACACTTTGACCATAAGGTCCATTGTGATGCCTTAGGATGTGAGGATGTGAGTGGAGTGGAAGGAATTTGTAGACTAGGAATTGGTAGGATATGCGGCTGCAGCCGACTATGGTAGGAACTATGCCGATATTCATCTGGAGTTCGTGAAGTAAACTGCAGAAAAAAAAAAAAAAACCTCCCAAACTACCGATGTCGGGATTCGAACCCATAACCTCCCAGTTTCCAAGTATTGCATACTGCGTAGACATGACGTCTTAGACTGGTCGGCTACTTGGCTGGTTCCCCGGGACCAGCAAGGGACACACTTAGACCATAAGTTCCAATGTGACACCTATACATTAAGAATGTGTCTAGTTAACAAGGAATTTGTATGTCGATTAGAAATTGGTAGGCTGTATAGAAACCAAGCCAATATTTTTCTCGAATTAGTAAATGGAAACTCCAGAAAACCTTCACAAGCATAGCCGGTAACTTCCGTTCTTGTTCATACGCTAACAGTATAGTCAATTAACCGCCCCATTAGTTATTTTTTAAATTAATTTAATTGACAAACTACCGTCGTTGGGTGTCGAACCAACAACGTCACATCTCCGACCAGAACGCACGTAACAGCAAGACCACTCGGACGGGTATTTATATCTAACATTGATGTTAAAACTACTGTGGTTTTCGTTACAATTTTGCACTTCACTGAAACCATAACACCACAGTATTCAGAAAAATTTGTTTCCCTCAATTTTGTTTAACACTCGTAACACCACCAACTAAGTTGGTTAGTATAACAAGGTACACATGACTGTAATGTTTTCATATCTTTGTATAAACAAAAGGACAATAAGCTAAGAAGTGAACGATCTAACCATATAGAGGAATGTAAAGGAAATGGATGAATTGGGGACGATGGTTGAAGTGGTTGGTAGCACTTAATCTTTCTGCTACATAATTGGTAGTCGTTTTTCTACCAAACAACATATATGTGTATATCGTAACATTACATATGTGATATAATCGTATAAACAATGTTCTAAGAAATACTGGGCAATAATTTCAAAGAGACAAAGTATTATACAATCGATGCAAAGTGCTTTAAGCTAACACATTATTAATTTTATTCTTCAAAACGCGGTAAAAGTAAGTCTGTCTCACAAGTGGCCCCGATCTTCAGTGGAGAATAATTTTGTGGACAATAGTTTTATGAAATATAAGACAATATTGTACATTATAGAAAGATGAATAATACCAGTCCAAGTAGACGAGCGCTCTAAAGCGTTATGTCTGCGCAGTATGCCTACTTGGAAACTGGCAGGTTATGGGTTCGAATCCCGACATCGGCAGTTTGTCAATTATTACGAAAAAAAGGGGTGGTTAATTGATTAAACTGTCGGCGTATAGACAAGAACGAAGTAACCGGCTATGCTTGAGAAGGTTTTCTGCAGTTTCCAGTTTTCTGATCCGTGGCTTCCATAGCGTGTATAGACACTGTGTGCGTATGTGTTTACAGTTTTTAATTCAGTCATGACTTCTCCTATATAGGATCGATGAACATTTGAAGGATATTTTTCGAAATCATTTCGTCGGTACAAAACAATAGCAATAACTGAAAATTATTTACCTAAATTTTAAACTTCCATGCTAAAATTTAAGCCAAATTCATCCAACAAGCATAGTCTAATATGTCGGCGTATAGACAAGAACGAAGTAACCGGCTATGCTTGAGAAGCTTTTCTGCAGTTTCATTCATGAACTCCAGATGAATATCGACATAGTTCCTATCATAGTCGGCTGCAGGCGGATAGCCTACCAATTCCTAGTCTATACACAAAGATTCCTTCCACTTCACTCACATCCTCACATCGTTAGGCATCACAATAGACCTTATGGTCAAAGTGTAGCGCGTCCAGGGCAGCCTTTACAATCTATATTTCTAAAATGAATTATTGTTATTCTTTTAGTAAATAGCTACACCGTCAGCTATTTACATTAGAACATTTAAATTTGACTACACAGTCAAAATTAGGTACATGAATGTCTTCATCATTATTACTTCATGGTTATGATAGAAGAAGAATTTTATAATTACGAGCTGCATTATCAATGATATCATTTTTATCATCGCAAACTTTATATATTACATGTGGATATTGATAAACCTCACCTGGTCTTGATAAATTTCACTAACTCTGATTCTAATGTAAATAATGAATTTAATGACAGACTTTCAAACTCTAATTTCAAACGGAAGAAGTGACGTTGGATCTGTTCTACCATGATAAAACGTAGACACATTGGTTTTAGATACAATATATAATTTTTCTATTGTAGTTTTTCACTACTATATCATTTTATTAAACTTGTGTGTCTTAAGAGTAGTGTTGACCCTATTTAATATTATTTTAATAAATAATTAAAAAAAGATGTATAACATCTTACGTGAGTACATAAGTGTGCATACTTTTTTTTTTAGAAGTTTATCCTTTTTAGTAATGAACAATTTATTTTAAAAAGTAAGTCATCTTAAGTTTTGCCCGGGTATAATTTATCCATCTTTCGTAATATATAACAGGAAATAGATGATACCCCTATATATAGTCTCCACAACTACATTCTGAAGTTAATAGCATAAACAAAGTTAATGAAGTAATGACATGCTACTTCATTCAAGGATGTGGTGGGCAGGATAATAGGTAGGTATATGTATATATATATTGTGTTGTGTCCAAGCATTTACATTTAATAGATATTACCGTATTCTATATGGAGGAGACGGAGTATCTGTTTATTTAGACAAATAATTTACTATCTTATACTGTATATAGGAATGTCCTATATATTCGCATAATAATTATAACCAGATGGATAATTTGTATATAGACAAGCCGTATTACTTTGAACTTGTATTTGGTGCAATTTTACGGAGCCAAAACTATAACATTCCAATGTATAAGTTTGAAATTTCTTGAAAAAATATAAGAATATTAATATAGTAATGTGAATATCATATTATTTTGAGAAATCATCAAATTTAGGTTTTCAATTCATTTGAGAAAACTAGTAAAATTACTTCGGCCAAGTCTGCTATAGAAACTAATCAGCTCTAAGTTAGATTGAGTCGCATTGCCATTGATATTAAGACTATTATGGTCCCTCATTCTCGAGATATCATTTCAGAAAATTATGTTCACAACTAAAGACGTTACACTTACATCTATTAGAAATTACTTTCCACACTTTCGAACAATACATAGCTATCTCCGGTTGCCATTTTTGAGATGAATGCAATTACTCAAAAACTTAGTTGCTTTTTCACCAGTCTTTTCCATCGGCATTTTTGCCGCGTGTATATTACATTCGGCAAAAATGCCGTGCCGCCGACGGCTAAACTGTTATGTTTAAAGGAGCCATTAGATTCAAAGATTTACAGTTTAAATGTCTTCCGTTTGAAAAAGTATTATCCAACCTATGCCTTGTATAATATGGACTCCAGAATCATTTAGTTGTTTCAAATCGTCAAATCGTATATCGATTAATGCCAACATCTTGCAAATTATAATTCCTATTATATATTTGAATCGTTAATTTTCGGGTTATAAACTATGTTGATTTTAATATATATATATATATATATATATATATATATATATATATATATATATATATATGACGAGTCTGTAAATAAATTATATTCATTCATGTTTATGGAAGTACTGTAAATATGGAAATATAGAATGAAAACATGGCATTAGTTCTTCAATGACTTCATATTGGAATTTCTAGGAATCAAATCACTCAAAGAGTGATAATGGACGTCAAAGTTCATATGTGTATTAAACTCGCTGACCACACAGGCTTCGCAAAGAAAATGTGTCTCTAGGATTTGTATTGTGAAAAATCTTTGCACACAAAAAATGCTTCTTTTTATTAGATAAACATTAAAACATTTTCTCTATTTTGCAACGTTAAGAAGTGAAAACTTTTAGATGTTTATACCTGCCACGCCGTTTTACAGCCTATAACGTTCCTGAATACATCTAGTTCCTAGTTCCTGAGATTAGTGTGCTTAAACATATAAAATCTTCAGCTTTACATTATAATAATAATATAAATATACATATTATCCTATCGATATTAAATTTAATAATTAACTCGTGATATGGTGGAAAAGAGCGTTCCCATAAAGTCGTGACCTCCATAAAAATTATAAATATTTTGTTATTGATATGATACTTCATATAAGTTCGTTAATTGGTAAAATCGAGAAAGGGGAAAGGAGGGTTTAAAGGGAGGGGAAAACACAAAATTTGGCAGATCTCCCTTAATATTAGAAAAATCGAAAATTTTATAAGAAATAAAGTTGTAGGTAATTAGTTATGCGATAATTTCTTATCATTTTTTCGGTTACAATAATATTTACAGAAATATTTACAATTCATTAAAATTGTAGTTAAAATTGTAAATATCTCTGTACATTATAAAATTGGCCTTGCAAATACTAAAATCAAATCTGATACAATATTTCATTTTGATCAGACTAAAATTGTGGCCATTAAAGAGTTATTTATGTAAGGAAATTCGCTAAGTTGACGCAGTTCTTGCGTAACGAATTTTTTGTGTGTGTAAATATTCCCAGAATTTCTAATGAACAAAATAAACAATTCCTGTAATTTGTATATATTTAAATAATAAAATACACGGAATACACGGAATAAAAACTTTTTGTTAAATGTATATCCAGGTAAATGTTTCATTCCCCTTAATCGTTTTGTGGTAAGTAAATAGGGAATAATTCTAATTACTTAAAGATTAAAGAATACATACAAATAAATTCATCTACCGATACTTATATCTACTACCTATACATACAAACGGTAAAAGATAAATGTTCGGTACATATATATTTGTACGGGGCAGAAAACCCGTTGAAAAATCAAACATAGCTTTTTTTTACCAACTATTGGGAATTTTGTTGTGAAAAGTACTAACATCTAGTTTTTTTTATGAAATAGAATAAATATCTCCTATTTTTAAATACTTTCATTGATATGAAAAATAAAACTGATCCACTAGGTATCAAAACCTGGACATCTGGATTACTAGCCCAGTGTGGTAGCGTTACACGGCAGATGATTCTGATGAATGAATGAGTCAATTTTTCATATCGTCGACGGTATTAATTTGAAGTCAAAATTAACATATTATTCTTAGTGTATATACTTAGCGCCATAATACAATGCTAATTTCAATTTCCCTTAAGGACGTTCCCAAAGAGCAGTCGAGCTCAACTTAAAAAAAATTCCATTATCTAAACTATAATAGATGTAAATAATATTAAAGAGAACTCTAGGATTTTTTTTTTTTGTTCGAAATAAATTTCGATTTTTTGCTCCAATTTCCTAGATCAAAATTTTTTTTATTTTATAAATACGTATTTCGACTACCAAGTAGTCATCATCAGCATGAATTAGCTAATAGTAATTATTCTCCGAGGAGATGTTACTTGTTGCTAATTTGGGGAATCTACAGTATTACTTTTTGCTGTACTAACACTGTACCTCAACTATATTTTATTTGATCTATTGTAGTTTACATAATGGAATTTTTTTTTAAGTTGAGCACTTAAACAATATTTATAAGATAACTAATACCACTTGTTTTTGTTATTTTTGTAAAAAGATATTTGTAATATCTTCAATTACTTATTCTCAGTTTTGTAAAAGAATCGTTAGAAAATTACTATTGATATTTAATAAAACGTGTGTGACAACATTAATCGGGCTAAGTTTTATATGATAAACATTTTAACTGTCAATATTTACAAATTTAGTACCGAAAGGACCATTAAAAAACAATTCTACGTGTGGAAAATACTTTTGACTACATATATTCAAAATTACAGAAGAATCGTAAGAAAACTGATTTTCTTGGGAACGTCCATAAGGTTACGAAGACATAGTATGAAAGAACTAGCATATACTACAAACATACCGTTAAATTTTAATTAAATATTGAAATGAAAATGATCTTTTTTTTTATGGAAAATAGAAATAATTTGATTTCTATGGATTTTGTTGCGACATAAAAATTATAATGACATTAATTCCCACCTGTAGACCAAACAAGAGACTCGTATCGGAATTTCAGAGTATTTCCGACAAAAAGGTTTTAATATAGATTTAGATTAATTCTGATACAATTATATAACAAGAGAAAGCATCGGACATTTAAGGCCATTAAATAATGTATGAAAGGTAATACAATTCTATATAAAATCTAATTTGTTGATCTTTTTATTACATGCATTTAAATGGGTAGATTGATATGGGTGTGGGTTACTAACTCAAATATTTGTTCTAATCAATTATTCAGTGGTTTTTAAACATTATAGAAAACTTTTCTACATATAATATCATTATGATGTCTAATGAAATTATGTTGAAAATTTTATATATTTACTTTATTAAATTACTTTCTTAAAACATTTCCGTATAATTAATCATATTAATTAGTTTATATGTACATATTATGTATATATATATATATATATATATATATATATATATATATATATGTATATATATATATAATATATATAATATATATATTATTTACAATTTAATTTTGTGATTAAAGTAAAATCGAGTTTGTTTTTTTTGTATGTTTACAAAACTGTTGTTAAATTTAGCATGAACTGAATTGGCCATCTTAGTATCTTGTATTTATATTTAATAAATAAAACAAATATTTAAAATTTTTTCATATTGTAGCAACAATGTAAACATTTTCAGGTACTTAACATTACATTTGGGTATGTAATTAAATTGCAAATTTTGCCTCAATTCCAAGAACAATTATTTGTATTTTATAAAGACGTATTTCGACTAGAAGGTAGTCATAATCAGTTTGAATAAGCTAATCGTAACTATCTCTTTTCCCAAATCCGAACGAATAAGGCAGTCAACTATAATATTCTAACGAAAAAAACGCAATTTATACGGGCCGTATAGTCCAGAAAATGCCTTACTAGTGACATTGTGTAAATGAAGGAAGGATAAGGTTTACTGATTTGGCTGTCATTATAAGAAGTTATTTCAATATTAACCTTAGAACTCTTAGGTTAAGTAAGGTTAGGTTGCAGTGACATTCTGGGTGGGACATACTCTGGCCATGAGGCATATTGTGATACCTGAAAAAGTAGATCGTCACAGAATGGCTGACCCAAATGCGTCTTCTCATAGCTGGAGAGTGGCAGAGAAGGTGGGTCATCATTTCGTCTTCCTCCTCATTGTGACAGATTCAGCAACAGTCTTGATACACTATGCGTCAAAAGGTACACTTTTCATTCGAAAAAATTTTCGAATAAAAGTTGTTTCTATATTATGAATAACTTTCATCCGAAGCATTTTTTCGAAAACCAAATCAATAAGGCCCAAATAAATTATAAAATTTTAAAAACTTGTAATGGTCATAGTACACTGGTAGATCCAAGCCTTCGGCAATAGAACTCTCAGGAAAAAAAAACCATAACACAAATTATAGACAAATCTGTTAGTTCATTGGCGTTGTCAAAGCGCAATAAATAAAGTTACATAATTATGTCAGTGAACTCACAAAGACTGTGATCAGGAGTCTAAACCTCATCCAAAGAATGTGGACACAATTCGATACATCTTTTCCACTATCAAGTTTGGCAATTTTTAAGTTCATGATTATTCATTCGAATAGTCTGGTTTCGAACCCCAATTCTGACATATTTACAACTGTAATATATTGATCCTATCTACATGGTACGAGTAGAGAGAGGTAGAGGTAGATTGTAAAGGCTGCCCTGGACGGGCTACACTTCGAACATAAGGTCCATTATGATGCCTTAGGATGTGAGAATGTGAGTGGAGTAGAAGGAATTTGTGAGTAGAATAGGAATTGGTAGGATATGCGGCTGCAGCCGACTATGATAGGAACTATGCCGATATTCAACTGGAATTCGTGAAGGAAACTGCAGAAAACCTTCTCAAGCATAGCCGGTTACTTTGTTCTTGTCCATACGCAGACAGTTTTGTCAATCAACCGCCCCTTTTCTTTTATTTTTATAATTGACAAACTGCCGATGTCGGGATTTGAACCCATAACCTCCCAGTTTCCAAGTACTGCATACTGCGCAGACATGACGTCTTAAACCGCTCGGCTACTTGGCTGCCTACATGGTACGAGTAGATGTTAAATTGATATTATACGGCTCGATATATTAAGTATTTAAACGCTTGGTGCACCAAACAAAATTGATGATACATTTTATTCCATCAAATATAATAAATGTCATATCAAACATTATATAAGTAAACGGTATTTTAAATAAATAAATATATAAAATACTCATTGAAAATATAACACAACAAAAATATTCCCTTTGATGTGAAAATCTGAAAATGTTTTAAATTTATAATGTGGATTTAGAGTATTATTCTACATATAATTTTCACCGTTTTTTGATGAGTATATACCGACCTACCGACGTATATTGTAAACAGATGTTATGTTTGTAAAATTTTGTGGTTTTTGTGGATACATTAATAAATATTGTATGAATGTTTTAGAATCCAAATACTGTTTTAGATTTACTTTTATATGTGAGTGTGTGTGAGATACTGGAAGTATATTCATGCAATTTGTTTGTAACTGATCTCAAACTCTAGACTAATGCTATTAATGCTATTGTATTTGGTCACCATTCAATAAAGTTTCTTTCCCTCAGAACAAGATTGTTTTGTGACCAACGGTTTTCTCGTGTTTTTTTGTTTGTTAAATTGTGGGGGGGGGGAAGTGTGTAGGGTATTTGCTTCTAAATCTCAATTTACTTTCATATTTAAATACCATTGCGTACACACTATATACTCCCTGAGTTACCACGGTCACTACTAACCAACTATTGCAGTCTCAAAAATTTTTTCTAATCAGTGAATAAACCTTCTTAAAAATAAACAAAGCTTCTCTCGTAGGACCACTTCTCTTGTACAAGAGAGACCTTGCTCGCTCAAAACTTCTTTTGTAGAATTTACCCTTATTAAAGACAAAGAACCCCGTTTGATACCCGTCCAAGTGGCCGAGTGGTCTAAGGCGTTATGTTTGCGCAGTATGCCGACATGGAAACTGAGAGGTTATGGGTTCGAATTCCGACATCTGCAGTTTGTCAATTATTAGGGAAAAAAGGGGTGGTTAATTGACTAAACTGTCGGCATATGGACTAGAACGAAGTAATCGGCTATGCTTTAGAAGGTTTTCTGCAGTTTCCTTCACGAACTACAGATGAATATCGGTATAGTTCCTATCATAGTCGGCTGCGGCCGCATACCCTACCAATTCCTTGTCTATACACCAAAATTCCAGTCCACTCACATCCTCACATTCTTAGGCATCACAATGGACCTTATGGTCGAATTGTAGTCCGCCCAGAGCAGCCTCTACAATCTATCTATCTATCCAACTCGTTTGATAAGACGGTTTTGAATTATAAATATAAATTTTAACTCTCCAGAATGCCTACACTTAAAAATTATAACTGTACTTATCCAACCCGTTTGATTAGACGATTTTGAATTATAAATATAAATTTTATCTCTCCAGAATACCTACACTTAAAAATTATAACTGTACTGAATTTCCGGAAGATGCGTCTGCCTGTGCTTGTCAACAGATTAAGTAAAAAATGATAAAAGATAGCGCGCTGATAATTTCTTGTGTATAAATATTGAACTAAATATTGTCAGTCTATTTAAAAAAAAAGAAGTTTAAATTTACTATTATATAATTTTTAAGTCTTGTATCTTTTTTATTTCATTAGAAATTGATTATTGGTAACAGATTATAATTCTAAATTGTTTTAATTAAATAAATAAATGAACCATTTGCATTTTTTATTTCTGAAGAAGGATCTGTGTTCCGAAACTAGTCAAAAAAATGATTTTACGAAAATTTCAAATATTTATTTAATTTAATAATTAGAATGAAGTTTCGTCAAGTATGGACCCAATCCAATACATAAAATATTTAAGCTACACATTATTACTTAGCAACTTAACGCGCCTACTGTAGGGTTAAATATTAAACATTAAATTTTTCTTAGAATAATGTCAACCATTTTATTAATATCAGAGAATATTTATAATAATGATTGAATAAAAATTGTTGGAAAATAAAGAGAGATTTTTTTATGTCAATGTCGTCGAGGAAATGAGAGGGCTATGATATAATCTTCTACAAATTTTTTTCTTTCTTTCTTTTTTTTTGTTAAGAAAAAAACAGTATATATATATTATATATATATATAGATATAATATGAAAAACCCTTAATTCCCTGCCATCATTGTATAAGTTTTTACGGCTAATTTAGTTGCCATAAAATGCGTTCAAGAAGACGTTAGAAGAATATATATATATATATATATAAAGAATGCGGTAAACATCTTTTAAAAAACTCTCGATGCACAGAGAAGACATCATCATATACAACAAATATCCACTTTTGTGTTATGTACAATTAGCTACTGGGAAAATATTTCAATATTACTGCTGCCTTATTGTGAATGTGTCACCAAAAAAAAAATACGCTAATCGAATTCGCTTGGTTCGTCGCATGGTAACCTGCACGCGTACTGGTACACCTATTAAGAATTCACAATTCCCAAGAGGATATGATATGATTGATCATATGATTGATATGATAAAATTCTTTTGATCATATAAATGACAATTATGTAGAGTATCGACTCGAAAATTGTTTTACATTTTTACAACTTTGTGCCGAATTTATTTAGTTTTTAGTTGGAAACCTTTTTAAATTTTTTAGATTTTCCGATGTACTCTGGTTTGAACAAGTTTTCGTGAGGCGAAAATTTTAACTACCTAACAGTTATTTGTTAATTAGAAAAAAGAAGTTATTGTATGAATGTAAACTGAAAGAAAAATCGATCAAGAAGAAGTTATGCTTACAAAATAATTGTTCCTTGTAAAAAAGAAGATGGTCTGATTTTGTTCATTCACAAACTTGGTCATACTTTTTAGCTCTAAAACACTCATACGACATTTGAGTTTGTAAGGTAGATGTTTGTTATATTAAATTATTATTATTTAAATAAATAATAAATATATATAAAAGATATAAAAGATATAATTGATCTTTATTAATTGAAATTAATATTTTTAATTTGATTTATGAAATGTTAATGTTTTTTATGTGTAAATTACCAAGGTTGTTAACATTCACAGCAACCGTGATAATAGAGGGAAGTTGAAATGCAATAAAAAATGAAGAACAAAATTATAATAATAATTTAATGATGAAGCGACACCGCTACATACTTCCCCCCATCAACTAATAAAGAAAAACGACTAGAAAAAGGTTGTAACATAAAACAACTATTTTCGTGTTTGTTCTATCAATTTTCGTTTTTGAGTTATCGAGTATTTACGGACTTTGTAGAAAGGAACTAATTAGGTCATTTTACAAACAGCTATACCAAAATTTTTTTTCTGCGATCAATATTTTCAACTGTTTCAAAATCGTAATCAACTTATTATACCCTGCTATAAATTATATAACAGGGTATAAAAATCCTAATATTCAGTATAATATCAAGATTTTTAACAGGGAACCCGCAATACACTAAACTAAGAAACAATTAAATTGTTTATAACAATTTCTTGCGATAACATTTTTCAATTCTGATAGATGGATGGATTCTGATAGATAGATAGATAGATAGATAGAAGATAGATAGATAGATAGATAGATAGATAGATAGATCGCATAATTTTGATCCTGAGAGAAAAATATTGTATCTGTACACCCATAATCTAGTTTAGTTCAAAAACATATTTTACACTATGAAGATAGATAGATATATCTTGGGGTCTAAAAAGTATTGTACTTCGACCTTATGGTCCATTGTGCTCCCCCTTCGACTTCAGTCCGACGACATTCGCTTCTCCAATATTTTAGCAATAGCCAAGAGTTTCCTAATTAGGTCTTCCTGAAGGTTCATATATTCGGAGTGAGATACACCGAGTATCCTGTATCTACTGTAACCTAGAGGTTCGCAGTCAACGATAGTGTGGCTGGATGTTTCTACCTCCTCACCACACAAACTGCATACAATGGACCCGTTAGGGAGACCCATTGTGTGCAGATGCTTCCGCAGGTGATATTGCCCGGTATTCAATTCTGATAATTTTCGTACAATGTATAATCTTTATCTTATTATCTTTATTCATACGTGTAATCAAATTTTTTTTCAGCAGTACTTTTGGACCTTGGAGGACAGAAGTAATTCAGAATTCGTTTATTCAGGAAGAATTCAATGAGAATTTTAAAAAAAAGTTGAATGAATTATAAATTTTTAAATGGTGTTTCAAAAATATTTATTGGCACTCCACACAATGACCTTGAAAAAAATTTACCTGTTTCAACTTCCAAGACTTGTTAGTTGGTAGTTGTAACACAGAGGAGATCGAATCTTGGCAAATAGACCTTTCTAGGCGTTTTTTACCGACCATCAAGGACAAAAGAATTTGTATGCAGACTAGGAATTTGGTAGGTTACGTGCGACTGCACCCGACTTTGATAGGAACTTGGCCGAGATTGTCGAAAAAATGGCTACTTTACATTGTTATGTCCCAAAATTGAGGCAAAACGAGTGGACCCCATTTTTTAAGGCAGCATTCATTAAAATTTAATCGTAGTTCATATTTTTTTTATAAGATTCATCGGAAAGATTAAAATTTTATGAACCTTAAGAATTAAAGTCACTGGCCTCAGATTTTCCTTCGGGCTCCAATATTGCTGTTACAGCTTCTATTGATTACATTGTTAATATGCGAACTGTACTTAAAAAAAAGATGGATAAAGTAAATAAAATCAAGCTCACTGTGTTAGTAAAACATAACTCACTGTATGTACACTCCCGTTCATAAAAATTGAACCACCTGTAAGTCACATTCTAAGCAAATATATTACTAAATATATGTATATTACATACAATAACAGTTACAATGTTTTTAACTGGTTCAATTCTTATGAACATGACTGTATATATGTTGTCTATGTATATTATATTCGTTCATCATAGAATGACTGCTTATTTTCCTATCTTATAACCCCTAGTCACCTACACCCACAACCTCATCATGCCTCATCCACCACCAAACCATTCCCATTCCCACTCACTTTTAAGAATTGTTAAATCTTACACTCACTATAATATTATATATATATTAAGAGTGGGTGGCTGTGAGTTAAAGTTACTACAGCCGATAGCTCATACTATAGCTGGAGCTACAAGCTCACAAACACAAAATATGTGTATGACATAGTGAAAAAGTAGTAGTATATGGAAGAAGAAATGTGGATAAAGTAGCATAGTCAGTAGAATCGCTAATGTACATCATTAATATCAAATTATAGTCAAAGTCGCATACATATAACTACTATCTGTACAGGGTGTCACACACAGAACTCACTGTTCTTAATTTGCAGCCGTCATATTATTTTAGTTAAAAGCAACAAATAAATATTTTTAATGTGAAAACTTTTATAACGCGACTGCACAAGATTTTATATGGAGAGTGACCTTTTTTGTAACGATCGGCTTTGTGACAGTCGGCAATAGGGAATATGCATGAACATTTTTTTTTCACATTTATTTTCAGAATATGAAAATACTGTTAATATTGTAATAATATTTAAAAACGAAATTAAAATCCGACAAATATCAAGGAAGCTATAAGCTTTTAAAGATTATTATCTGTCTCTTTCTTGCAAAAATACTAAAAACGGAGTTTTACATGTATTTTAAATGGTGAAAGTGTAATATGACGTCACATAACATATCAAGAGGGCTATCACCCTCTTTGTCTAATCGGGAATTTCAATCATTCATATCTCGCTTATTATTAAAGTTATTTAAAAAGTAATTTAACCTTGGTATTTGTCAAGTAAACATGCTTTAATTCAAGTGAAAAAAAATGTTCATGCATATTCCCTATTATCGGCATTACTAAGATAGGAGGTATACATTCGTGTTTGTCAACCAATCACATTGCTTGATCAATCACATTGTTCACAATAAAAACGACGTTAACATTTATGTTGATCCCCAGATTCAAAACTTTCTTTTCGATTGATTTCCACTTGAACGCAGTATCTTCCTCATTAGTATCTTCTTGAAGATATCAGCAGAAGACTGAAAGAATGGTTGTGGCCCATCTACCGTGATAAAGTCTCTCAAATAAGTTAGAATATGCGCTAAATTGTGTTTATTTAAAAGGAATGTAAATGTTTTGACGACCATTGTACATAGAATAGAAATATTTGTATGGCTACTCTCCAACAAGAGTTTTGAAGAGTAAATAAAACAATATATTACAGTTATCATTGCAAATGATATGTCAAAAGATCCTATCGATCCCACTTTGGGTGTAAATTGTAGTCAAGATCAAAGGTTCTAAAATCGGTTCAATATGTGTAAATACTTTTTTTTCTATAATACTATAATAGATTCTATTGTTAGCATAAATTAGTTTACTTTTTGTCTATTTTGACTGGATTAAAAGATGAAATAGGTAAAATATCATGAAGTTTTCAAGTTTAGTTAATTTGTGAATGAGATTGTCCTGAACAACATACTAAAAGAAAACGAAATGGTTGCCCTACGGTTTACGTGTAGGTGAATTCTTTAGTAGATGTCAAATTTTTTCTTGCTCTCAAAAACTATGAGATTAATCGCAAACGGTGTCATGAATAAATCTAAGATAAATTAAATTTTTAATTAAAATGGTTTCTTTAAGATTTTTATGCTCTAGTCGTTAAATGGAGTTTATTGTTTTTAATAATAGTTGGCACTACCATGCAAAATAAAATAGTTTATATTTTCGGTATAAAATGGCACTGATAATTTATTTTGAGTCAAATATTATAGACGGTTTAACATTAAAGTCTAGATCAATCTAATTTTTTAGTGATATGATCTGATTATTTTAAAGATGTGCTAGATTTACGAACTTTTTTTCACCACCAAACAATAGGCTTTATAAAGACTTTAATTCTATTCTACTTACAATTTTTCATTCAGATCGATTAAAATAAACTAAAATAGGGAATATGCATGAAAAATTTTTTTCACTTGAATTGAAGCATGTTTACTTGACAAATATCAAGGTAAAATTACTTTTTAAATTACTTTAAAAATAAGCGAGATATGAATGATTGAAATTCCCGATTAGACAAAGAGAGTGATAGCCCTCTTGATATGTTATGTGACGTCATATTACACTTTCACCATTTAAAATACACGTAAAACTCCGTTTTTAGTATTTTTGCAAGAAAGAGACAGATAATAATCTTTAAAAGCTTATAGCTTCCTTGATATTTGTCGGATTTTAATTTCGTTTTTAAATATTATTACAGTATTAACAGTATTTTCATATTCTGAAAATAAATGTGAAAAAAAATTTTCATGCATATTCCCTATTGGCAGAAAAAGTTATCCGAATATTACTAATATCTACAAGTCTATTAGTAAATTTTTTTTTCAATACGGAAAATAAGGAACAGTTATTCTGAGATATCCTGTATTCATATAGAAGCTCTAGCAATCTTTATATACTTTATATGTGATGGAGAATGAATGGTTCAACCCACAAAAGATGCTGCTGAGTATCTCAACTCTGAACTTGAACGTTGTGTTGGATGATCGAAAATGTTCTCGCAATGTTTGTGATTATATAGTGATGGCCTCGTATTGGATAATTACTTAAACAGAACTTCGTTAAAATAATATTAGTTTCAATAAGGAATTTTTCGTTATTTGAGGTTTGGTGGGCAGTCAAAATAGCCAGAATAAGTCTTAATATAGTCTTATAAAGTAATCCGACCATGTATAATTTTAAGTTTAAATGTTAATAGATTTTGTGGTAATCAATACGTAGAACATTTTTATTGATGATGGCAGAATAAGAAAGCTTCTTACTGACTACAAATTTAAACAATTTTGTTTTTTAAACTCAACAACGTTACCTTATGGGGATTAGATGCATACGAAAGTATTTATATACACAAATTAAGAAAACAAATCATGAATTAAGATAACGGGCCAATTCCAAATTCTGATTTAATAAAATTAAACCAGGTTCAACATTAATAACCTGAATGTCAAGGTTAGCTGCGAAAAACACTCTAACGCTATTAAAAATAACAAGACCAGAGGGTTGGGTTCATCATTCACTTCATCCTTTAATTGGTCAGTCAACTCAAGTAATCCTTTGGATAATTCGATCATATAAAAGACAACACATTTTTTTAAATCGTTGTGAGACACGCACCAGATTAACATATCTTTGACTCCATATCCCGGATATAATTACGATTTGCTAATTCATACTGACGATGTCTACTTTGTAGTTGAAATACATATTTATAAAATACAAATAATTTTTCTAGGAATTGGGGCAAAATTTTAAATTTAATTTCAAAAAAACCTAGAGTTCTCATAATAATCTTAATAATCTTTAATTTAACAATATCACTCTAAAAATTGGAACATTAACTTAATTACTCCACCAGATAACGAACCCTGGACCTATGGATTTCTATCCCAGTGTGCTACCGCCACACCACGGATGATACTTTTTATATCATTCAAGCGGTCTAAGGCGTTAGGTCTGCGCAGTATGCTTACTTGGAAACTGGGAGGTTATGGGTTCGAATCCTGACATTGGTAGTTTGTCAATTATTAAGAATAAAAGGGGCGGTTAATTGACTAAACTGTCGGCGTATGGACAAGAACGAAGTAACCGGCTATGCTTGAGAAGGTTTTCTACAGTTTCCTTCACGAACTCCAGATGAATATCGGCATAGTTCTTATCATAGTCGGCTGCAGCCGCATATCCTACCAATTCCTAGTCTATACACTAAAATTCCTTCCACTCCACTCACATCCTCACATCCTTAGGCATCACAATGGTCGAAGTGTATCCCGTCAAGGGCAGCCTCTTCAATCTATCTATCTATCTATACTTAAGCGTGACAATGCAATACAAATGTCAATTTCTATTAAGGTTACGAAGACATAGTGTGAAAGAACTAGTATATACTAAATAGACAAACATGTCATTGAATTTTTTATTAAATGTCAATATTTAAAAGGCCTAATTAGGATGTTCCCTGAGAGGAACATATTTAATATTAAACAATGTTATACTCGAATGATTCCAAAGTGTATCATGATGCTTTTTATGATGTAGAAGTTTGATACCCATCACTAAGTTTGATGAAGTGTAAAATCTATGTATATATGAATAAAGAAAAAAGGATGTTATGAAGTAAATACTAATCCAGGAAGTTTCCACTTGGTTGTAGATTAAAATCTTGGATGTTGTGTATGTTCGTGTATATGTTTATGTGTGCTATTGAAATTTTCATCTCCTATATATTATTATATTTATACAAGATGTCCAAAAAAACGTGGACACATTTTAACGACATTCGATCGTAGTATCGTGTCTGTTATTTGACTTCTAATACTTCTAGTACTGTTTGAATTTGGGTCCCGACTTTGTAACGGTTGAAAATATTGATTGCGGAGAATTTGGATAAACGTGTTCATAAATTGACCTAATTAGTTCATTTCCGCTTGTCCACCTGTCTGCCCGTAGACACAATTACCCAAAAACGAAAAGAGATAACGAGCTGAAATTTTGTGTGAGTATTCTAGAGCTAAAAAGGAGGTTCAAGCTCGTGAATGGGGAAAATTAAACCGTAATTCCCTCTGCTAAGGGGGGAGGGGGAGCAGTGGAATATCCATCTTTGAAATGGTAAGAGATAGAACACAAATTTAAACACACAAAATGTTCCTTCTTGAATATTGAACAATTTTTGTTTGAAACTTTTTTTCATAAACTTAGTATATATCGGGTATTTAAGCAATTAATTTAGTTAGTTGTTATTTTCACTTGTTTCACAGTTGATTTTAGATTTTTCAAAAGAAAGCAAAACACCAGTGTTTAAATTACTGACTATTATGGTCCAGGCGTCGCTGACCTCGAGAAACAATGAAATCAAAACTATTAATAAACTAAGTGAAAGTAACACCTAGCTGAGTTAATTGTTTTAATATCCGTTATATACTGATTTTATAAAAAAAAGATTAATACAAAAGTTGTTTATTTCTAACAAGGAACATTTTTGTTTTAAAATTTTTGTTCTATCTTTTACGGTTTCAAAGTTAGACAGTTTTGTCCAAACTGTCCGATTTTGCTCATTCACGAACTTGACCTTGCTTTTAAGCTGTAGAACACACACAATTTCAGCACGTTTTCTCTTTTTGTTTTTGAGTTATCGTGTCCACAGACGGACCTGCGGAAAAGGACTAATTTGGTCATTTTATGAACATCTATAACAAAAACTTTTCAACGATCAATATTTTGAACCGTAACAAAGTCAGAACTAAACTTCATATACCCTGGTATACATAATATACCGGGTATAATCATTGGGATATACTACAGTTGGTATTTCCCCACATTCTCTTTCAATTGCTATGCTTAAATCATTCATCATTGTTGCTGGTTTGGTGTTAGAAACTATGTCTTTAATTCAGATTTATGTAATCGAGAAGAACAGTGAACTCATTATCGTCGTCCAATCCATTTGATCGCCAAAATTCCTCTGTGTATCTTAGTTGGTGAGCACTGGTCTAAAATGTCTTGGAGTTCTTGGGTGAGATCCCCAGCCAAGATGTGAAAGAATTTTCATATCAAAACATTGAGGTCAAAACAACGTTTAATCAATACATTTTTTTCTTCAAATTTTTGTAAATATCGAGGTATTTCCTGGGTTCATTCTGAAACTATATTGACCAGTGCATTTCTGCTAGGGAATTGTGTGTTCTTTCCTCCTTTTTTTGGCCCTTTCTTGCTTGATCTATTATCATATCATCAATCGATTATGTACGAATTATTTTGGTACATCCGTTATACGTATGACATAATTTTAATTTATCATAAAAGATCTCTTTTTCCGTTCATAGGTCATATTTTATAATAAGCGATCGTTAGAGCAGTAAATGTACGATTATTTACTCATTTCTTAAATTAATTTATGTGAGAATACATAAAATAAATACAAAAACGTATAAACTAGGTTTGGTTTTAATTAAATTGTTTCGAGGTTCATCATTGTCATTAATCAATGCTAAATAAATGGGTCAAACTGTACAAAAAGGGAAATCTATTATTAATTGTATTGTAATGATATTAAATAGTTAATATTATCCATTTTTGATTCACGCCCGTTCTAATGAAGAGATGACAATTTAATTTAATCACGATTTTTGTTCAGATCAAGGCGGTTACTGAATGTTGATTAATCTTACCAGGTTTAAATAAGATGTTTAAATTACGGTGACATTCTGACTACGGCACTGTGTGGTTATCTCCATTCGCAGAAACAAACATCAAATAGATAATATTCCTAAAAACAACCGAGTTTACTTCGTGGAAAAATAATGGCTCAGCACCTCTCTTTCGTACATAATCCATCTAGGAACGACGTGTCTAAAATTGGTTGCGAATTCGAAGATTAATTTCAAATCAATAATCGAATTCCGTAAAATTATTATATTATTTTTGTTATTATTGTATCGTACCTGTTTAAATTTTGTGGTAATTATTAATTGTTTCATTGTAGTTTGTATATATTAATTAATTAAAATACTTATATTTGATTAAAAAACCGTTTGACATTTAATTCATGTGTTTTTTGACAATTCATCTGTTTTTGACATTTAATTCTTGTGTATTTTGACAAACATCTGTTTTTGACATTTTGGATATTAAATAAATGTGATATATTAGCTTACGGTAGTACCAACTGTTGATCGCTAAATTATTGAAACATTTAGTATAATTTATTAGCGCATAAATTCAAAACACATTCTTTCATAATATTTCGGATATTTAAGAAAAATTAAGAATAATATTCAATTCGAGTCATTATACCATCATTAATTGTTACAGTATGTAGGATTCAAAAAAAGATTAGTTTATGTCACATTATTATAACTAAAGCCATAGAAATGTAAATCTTGGTCTATAAAAATAGAAAGAATATGCTTAGTTAAAAGCATGCAAACTAAATTTTCTTTATAAAGGTCTTGAGATATAAGAAGATATTGAAAATTTGGTAAAACGAAGTCATGTATATGACTTCGTTTATTATAGAAATGATTTTCGATATTCAGATTTTTTAAGAACGGGAGTAATTGAAAACGTTATTTCCGTCAGAACATTGCCATAACTTTGGAACGGTATGGAATTTTGAACTTATCATCGTTTTTTTTAACCATTTTAACCCAAAAAAATGAAAATTTAGTCTGATTAAATGCTTAATCAGTTAATAGCTTGTATAAGCCATTCTGGATTCGAAACTTTGTTTTCCAAAATATATATAGATATCCATATTTCGAAAATCATAACTCAAATCTAATTTTCGAGTAGATTTTCATAAATTATGGACGAAAATGGTATAAAAATATGGTTTTCCATAAAATCGGAGACAAAAATAATTTTTCGATTTTTTCTCTTTTACGCTTAAAAAATATTTCAAAAAGATTTTATCTCCGATTATATTAAAAATTATGTTTCATAACCATTTTCACCCAACAAAAACGAAATTTCAATCAAATTACTTGACAGATTTGTAGTTTGCATGATATTGCATATATAAGCGCTTCTGGAATCGAAACTTTGGAATCCAAGACACATATAGGTGGCTACTTAAAAAATCATAACTCGAATCAAATTTTTGAATAGATTTCTGTTATTTATGGGTCAAGATGGTCTATAAACATGATTTTCAAAAAAATAGGAGACAAAAATTATTTTTAGATTTTTTAAATTTTCTTAAAGGGTAAAAAATGTTTTAAAAATTTTAAACAAAATGTATATCTCCGATTTTATTAACAATAATGTCTCTAAATCATTTTGGACCAAAAGAAAAGGAAAGTTCAATCAAATCTATTGCTTGATTTGAGTTTATCAAAATTTAAAGTTTCTTTCCTTAACGGTTTGGCCTGTACGATGATATGTCAGTCTAAATATATCAATTTATATATATATATATATATATATATATATATATATATATATATATATATATATATGTATATATATATATATATGTATATATATATATATATATATATATATATATGTATATATAAGTATACATTTATGACAAAGGCCGAACAATATTACTAGAATAATTGGCAACAGACACTTTGTTACTAGATAGATAGAATGTAGAGGCCATAAGGTCCATTGTGGTACCTAAGGATGTGAGAATGTGAGTAGAGTGGCAGGAATTTCTGTTTATGGACTTGGAATTGATAGGATATGCGGCTGCAGCCGAATATGATAGGAACTATGCTGATATTCATCTGGAGTTCGTGAAGGAAACTGCAGAAAACCTTCTCAAGCATAGCCGGTTACTTCGTTCTTGTCCATACGCCGACAGTTTAGTCAATTATAACCACCCCCTTTTTTTTATAATTGACAAACTGCCGATGTCGGGATTCGAACCCATAACCTCCCAGTTTCCAAGTATGCATACTGCCCAGACATAACGCCTTAGACCGCTAGACCACTTGGACTGGTGATATATTGCCAATGTATTCAATTCAAGTGATTAAATTAATACTAAAAAAACTTTTGATTAGAACGACTATATACACAACAATATTTAATGAGTTAACTTACATATAAAAGTATAAATTGGTGCAGTTACAACAACCCGCCAACAACTTAAATAGTGAAAAGATTCATCACCCCTTTTTCCGCTTTCCTTTCTCTATTTTACTCTCTAATAGTGTTAAACTTTTTAATAAACAACATACGAGTATACAAGAAAAGAAATAAAAGAAATGGCTCTTATACGACACTGCTATATACATAAACATTAAAATATAAAAAAAATAAAAATATATAAGATGAAAAGAAAATAAAATATAAAAAATAATATAAACCAGCACTTTGCTCTCCCCGGCCGGCACCCCTCCAACTCTCTTCCTACTCTGAAGCCTGGTTGGCTCTGGTCTTAGGATGATGATGATGATGATTGTATGTAATACATTGTCATTTTTATATTTTCTGCAAATTTAAACTTTATATTTTATTCTGTGTGAAACTACAAGGTGTTTCAAAAATGTGTGTGATCTTATACACAAGGGATCGGAATATTGTATAATTATTTTTATCTCTATAGTGTTAAAAATCTGTCAACTAAAAATTTTAGAATGAGTTTTTGACCCGCACCCGTAAAATGCTTTATTTTTTTATAGTAATTTTTGGTATAAACTGTTTTGATTAAGTAAAGCTTATTAAATAAATAATGAGTGTGTTTGAGCGAACA
The DNA here is from genome assembly GCA_963920215.1 of Nineta flava. Classification (NCBI taxonomy): domain Eukaryota; kingdom Metazoa; phylum Arthropoda; class Insecta; order Neuroptera; family Chrysopidae; genus Nineta; species Nineta flava. The sequence goes on from OY986041.1 coordinate 127,404,530, forward strand.
AATATCTTAGTATCCTAAGTTAGATACTCAGCATAAAAATAAATTATGGTTTTAGCAACTGAGTACAGTGTTTTTCGATCTGGACAGCCTTGCTGACTAAGTAGCCATTTTTGTTTATATTTACGTACGTATGTACATAACTAAGCACATATATAAGTACCTAAATATATTTAAATAAATCTATAAACTCGGTCTTGCGCACTACCGTGCTCTAGATATTTAACATTAATCTGTTTCTTCCTTTTTTGTCGGTTATAAATTTATTTATATACTAATACGGATGTTATTAAGCAAAATGGCGTCTGCAAAGTGTCCCGGACCAAAACAAAATTAGATAATCTGAGTATCTAACTTAAGATACCAAGATATTTATTCGCCCAAACACATACAATATCTAGACATAAATTTTTTTTAAACAAATTTCTATTTACTGAATTCAAAAGCCGAAAATAAAATTGTTTTCAGGAGTCAGTTATATGTGAAATACATAACAGCTTGGGTTTTAAATTTTGTTTTGACACTTAAAACCTGCATCTATCCCTCATAAGGGTGGAGTACAGTGCAATCTGCTCGGGCTGTAGAGGGGCGGGTGATACACCGTACCACCTTCTGGCAGTTTGTCCTAAACTAAAAAAAGCACGCTAACAGTAATAAGTAACGCTCTAAAAAGCCGAAAATATTTTTTAATTAAATTATAAAAGCATGGAGACGCTTTGTGTTAAATTATCAACAGTTTAATGGTTTGGTTTCAACATAAAGCTCAATGGCGATTCCAAGTGGCAACCAGTGTAATGGTCTGACATTAGGGTTACACGCGAGGACAGTGATGGCTTCCGTTACTCAGTAGCCAGCAGCCAGTTTTGGGAGCCAGGAAGCTTAAAGCATATTTTATTATTGTCTACTTTTAGATAGATAGAGAAAGATTGTAGAGGCTGTCCTGGCTGGGTTACACTTCGCCCATAAGGTCACTTCGCCCATAATTGTGATGCCTAACGATATGAGTGGAGTGGAATGAATTTTTGTGTATAAACTAGGAATTGGTAGGATATGCGGCTGCAGCCGACTATGATAGGAACTTGCCGATATTTAACTGGAGTTCGTGAAGGAAACTGCAGAAAACCATCTCAAGTATAGCCGGTTACTTCGGCCTTGTCCATACGCCGACAGTTTAGTCAATGAACCACCCCTTTTTTTCTTTATAATTGACTAACTGCCGATGTCCGGATTCGAACCCATAACCTCCCAGTTTCCAAGAAGGCATACTGCGCAGACATAACGCTTGGCCACTTGGACTGATTTTAACTTACTTACAAAATATAAGTAGGTGTTTGAAAACACATTGTTGTTTTTTAAATACACTGTAAAAACATACTATTGCAAATAAAAACATCCGACTGTTGTTACACTGTTAAATGACTTTACCGAAGACGAACCGTCGGTATATGGATGATGTTAATGACATTTTAGTATAGAAAAATGGTGATATTTCTAGAAAGAAATAAGAATACATATTTTATATATATTATTTGTATATTTGTTGCATTTTAACAAAATGCATTTGCAATAAACGTACCATTTATGTATATATATAAACATTTTATACGTTCGAATGAGGTTCACTTAAAAAGTTTAATGAAACATTAATAGCACACAGCTTTCTTTTGAGAAGAAAATGACAATTTTGTTGTGTTAAATTATATATTAGTTTGTATTTACAATTGTTAATCTAAAACACCATGTTAATTTTCAATGGTTTTAAAGATGGGTAGTACACGATCATTGTTTTAACAATCGCTTCTTTTAATTCTAGAACACTAACCTTAAAATATAACCCTTCATAACTAACCATGCGTAAGATTTATGTAGATTGGGTAAAAATAATAACTACTTATTTTTCTGACAATTTTGTTTAATATTTTTTTATAATTGTTTAATAAGATACAAAATATGTAAGAAATAAATACTTTTTTTGACAATTTTGAACATTAAAATATCATTAAAAGTGTAGAACACCCTAGAACACTTGAACACTAGAACCCTAGAACACTAACCATGCGTAAAACTTACGTACACAAATATAAAAACCACGCATGTGCCATAGTCACTCCACTACTACATATCTAACATAACTCTGAACAGTGATTTACGTGATTCCATCAACATTGTTACTTAAAGTGCAACGCCTCCCATCTTGCAGAGATTTTTTTTAAAGTGGTGCGCATTTGTTTATTCTTTTATTACTAACTATGCGTAAAATTTACTCACCACTTTAAAAAAAATATTTTTAAGATGGGAGGCGTTGCACTTTAAGTAACAATCTTGATGAAATCACATAAAGCACTGTTCGGAGAAATGTTAGATATGTAGTAAAGGAGTGACTGACACGTGACTTTGACGCATGCGTGTTTTTTATTTTTGTGTTCGTAAGTTTTACGCATGGTTACTGTTCTAGGATTAATTATTTTTGCTTTCACCGGAACTTTTAAAAGTATGCTGAAAAGATCTTGACATATACACTACAAATGTGATGCTCTTCGTATTCCATTCCTTATCTCTCTGTTAGAGAATTTTCGGAAACACGAATATTGTCTGAATAAAAGATATTGGGTCATTTTTTCTCAATTGCAAACCAGCAACGGTGTAAAAACTATTTTGCATATCAATCAGCTTAGGATTAGACTGCTCGCTAAACTGTTGTACTTAAGAATCACCCAGTACATATAATTTGACATCCACATGTATGAAAAATACAATGAATTTATAAATGACAAAATTGAAATTTATGTTTACTATATAAATTTTTTAATGTGTGTGAATAAAATATATACGACTATCAAATATGTCTACTTTTATTATATAATACATGATCACGTGATGTATGTTATCACTACCAACATAGCATAAATGTATATACATATATATTAAGTGATAACATTAACTAACTGGAACATGTTTTGAACGCAGGTAATCATATATTATATCACCTATATGTTATATAACAAGTAGATATTTATGTAGAGTAAATTTAAGACTATATGATCCTTCTATCTAGCTGTGAGTTCATCCTCCTCTTAATTTAAAATTAGCAGGATAATTTATTACCTTATATCTGCAAATTCATATATTATATCACCTATATTTAGCAAGTAGATATTTATGTACAGTAAATTTTCTAGCTGTGAGTTTGTCCTCCTCTTAATTTAAAAATAGCAGGATAATTTATTAACTCATATCTGAAAATTTATATATAACTCCAAAACCAAGAAACATTGAAAGTTTATAGATAGTAACCCTGAAACCTAAGATTGGGTAGTACAAGAGTCGAACCGTTCTTGAGTAAATGCTCATGGTCAAGATCATACAAAGTCTCTTATAAAAAACTTCTCACGGAAGAAGGTCTCTGATCGTTTACAACTAGGGAAAAAACATTTGAGGATACTTACTGGACTTCTTGGCCCTTCATAGGCCCAGAGCCTATTGAAGAAATTCCAAGGACTGCATGTAAACTGGTGATCAAGGAGTGCTCAAATGCTAAACACCGTTATCACTGGGAAAAAGTACTGCGACAAGAGCTCGGGAAGATACTGCTTCAGAGTGCAGCAAAGAGGCTATCTCTCGATGCACTGAAGCTGTACAAGATGCAACTACGGAGGGTTATCGGATTGATTACCGGACATTATCCCCTGCGGAAGCATCTACACAAAATGGGACTCCATAACGATTACACCGAAGTTAGTAACAAATCAACTTTTTGTTGGAAACACAGGTTAATAACAAAAGTTATTAACAAAATGCTATTAACATTTGGTTTTTACTTTAAGATTTGTTATCAACATTTCGTCACGTCAGTTTCCGCAAGAATATCAAGAGTGGAGGACGTGGTTCTTTCTGCAGCTACCTGTGTCATTTTGGCCAACCAGAGGACACCTAGAAGATTATGGGTTAAGCTTTCTCTGAAGGCAAGGGCTAGATTTAGTGGAAGTGATATGCTAAAAGACTTTTATGATGATGACGTCGACCCTGTGGCGGGTGAATTAAGGTGTGATGGGAGCTTCAAAAACTTTCTACGAATGACCAGTTGTGACTTTTAATACTTGATATAGATCAATGAGTTTCAATACCAGTTCCCTACTCCACTTTGTTTGAGTTTGTAAATTTTCCATTGTGATTTGTGAGCACAAACAATTAAATCAAATACTGTTTGTATTCAAAATATAAAAAACAAACTAGTCTACTCACCTAGCTCAACTGAAATAGCAGGACCTGTTGCGGAGCGTGGCGTGGAGGGAGGAATGTTACCAACATACAAAATGTGCAGTCACATTTGTTAATAACAAATGTTGTCAACATTCTGGGAAGATCAAAGAATGTTACCGACTCTTGGTGGGTAGCAAAATTCGTGTTATTAACAATGGATTTTTATTGCTAACAGCAAATGTTACCAACAAATTCAGGATTGTTTTTTAAATGTTATCAACAAATGTTAGAAATACGTGTTATTAACCCCGATGTAAACGCGGATTTAAAGGCCAGAACTTGTTATAGATAGAAATTTAACATTAAAATGCAAAAAAGTGCTATAATAATGTATACATTCAATTGGATTCCTTGTTCCTCAAGAATAGATAAATTAGAATCCATATAGGTTTTTAACAATATGTCAGCGCCGGCCAAATAAAATGCTAGAATGCTTAAAAAAATAATTACGTAACACGATAAATTGAACAAATCAATTAGAACAATGTGTTGAAAAGAATTGTGTTTAACGAATATTAATAATAATAAATAACCTGACTTCATGCCATGCTTTAAAAAAAATGAATCTGTTCCATTGGAACCTGATTTAATTTTGAAAGCTCATTTTTGATAAAATTTAGTCTATTTATCGTATACATAAACAAGCAACCAAATAAAATAAATCATCTATGTGGCAGGTTTGTATATGTTGTGTAGATCTGTGGGTCAATATGTCAGAACATAGAAAAGTAAGATCACCCATGTTATAAGGATAATGAACAGAGGATAATATATCAACAAGTTAAAATGCTTTTATTTATTATATTTTATTTATTACATGAAAAATAAATGTACCTATACTTTATATATATATATATATATATATATATAAAATATATGTGTATATATTTATATATATATATATATATATAATACAAAAATGAAACATTATTTTTAGATAATCATATTTTATAATTTATTGCCATGTTAAGAGTCGTTTGGTATTTTGTAAATGAATAATTATCACATAATTTTTGGGTTGTGTGTTAAAATTTATTTTGCATTGGTAATTTTGGTAATTAATGGTTGTCTGATTTAATATTGTTAATTAAAATTACGGAAACGGAAAATCCGTTGAAAACGATATCAAAAATATTCTATATTTTCGAATCATACATTTTCGAGGCAAGAAGTACACTTTTTATTATCCAGACATTGAAATTGTTTTCGTTTTTCCAAAATTTATTGAGTGAATTTTCACCCAAAAAATAAAATTTATTTGTAAAAAAAAACCTTGGACACAATAAGTGATTATGATAGGTTTAAAAGTGTAATTTTATATAATATTTTGAATCACCTCTTCCACTTCGTAAAAACTCCAACACCAACTAGCTTTCAACAAAAAAACCACATTGAAATCAGTCCACCAGTTTGGGAGGACAACAACGTCTCAGACAAATACACAATCAGGCAAACCCAGTCGACCAAGATCTATCTGTAATGTAGTTCACAGTTTCTATATAAATACCTGCACGAACAAAATTTTGGAAATAAACTATTTGTCAGTAAATTAAAAATTTAAAAGAATTGACAAAATTTAGAAAAAAAATTATTTGACATAAATTAATTAAACGAAATATCGCCCAGATAAACAACTTGATTGCTCTGTTGTTACACACAATGATCAGTCATGTTTTTAAGAACCGTTCTAAGGCCAGTTCTCAACATGTCCTTTCTCAAGGAAAATTCGTAAAGTCTACGTAGTTTCTACATGACGAATTTTTAAATACATTTTCTGCTTACATAAAATGAAGAATTGTACGAAGAATTTACTCGGAAATTGAAACCGGAGGCTTTAAAATATAAAATAAAATACAATATTTAATTGACAAGTGATTTACAATCAATAAAAATATTCATATATACGAACAGCATTATTTACTTAAAACAACATTATCGCTTATATAATAACAAATGCATTAATTTCCTATATACTTCTGGTGATATATATATATATATATATATATATATATATATATATATGGACGTATATATTTATCCACTTATCCATATGTATCTAGATACATAAATCCTTAAAATCCCTTGTATATAGTAAATATGTTATTATTCATATTTATTTTTCATAAAAAAAAATCGTATAAAAAAAAACGTTTTTTACGTTTATGAGAAATGCAAAAAGCATGTTTTCTGCTGTTATATAGATAGTTTGAAATATTTAAAATAATGGCGATATATTATTTTATTATAAATTTTTTTATTATCTATATATATTATCAAATAGGATAAAATTTGGTGGAAAATTTATATTGACTCTATATCGGTAATAACCTACACGTTAACGAATTAGCAACCGTTATCAAATCCTTAAAAATTATAAATCAATTCGTAACAACTTAAAAAAATGAAAAATTGTTGTAAGAGCGACACCTATGTTCTCCTTTTTACCAGATTTTGCTGTTCCTGAAGTCTATAGTAGATATAAGTTTGATAGAGAAGGCTTAAAGTCAATAGAATGTTTTAAAGAAAAATTAATTATTATAGATTCTAAAGATAATATTTCAAATTCGCCCTTATATCTAGATCCGTTTTTATATTATAAATACGTATTTTGACTACAAACTAGTCATCATCAGTATAAATTAGCTAGTCGTAATTTACTCTTTACAATTAGAAATGGATAGAAAATCGAAATCAATAGACAAAATATAAATTTTAAAAAAATAAATAAATTTTATTGAAATTACTCTTGTTTAAATTACTTTCATTCAATTTACACTTGTTAACATCACTCTTATTCAAAATACTCTTATATTGTCTCAGAATATGTAATTCGTTGCTAATTTGGTGACAGTTTCATCCAGTTTTACCAAATTTAAAAGAACGATTCATCTGGGAAATTATTATTGAATTTCACGAAGTAGAAAAGATACTTCGAGGAAAACTTTCAGTGTATGATTTTTTATATCACAACATTATCGAAAGAAGAATATCTCAAGGACATAATGTTCAACAACATAAATATTATTCTTCATAACATATTATCGGAGAATTGGATAAAACCACAAGGTTTTTTCTCGTATTTGTATAATTGAAATATATTATTTGTTTAGTAATTGTATAAATATATTATTAATATATATAATACTATGGCCTATATTATGATTGCGAGTTTTTATGAAGAAAGAAGAACAAGTATTCAATATATATATATATATATATATATATATATATATATATATATATATATATATATATATATATATATATAATAAATAATAATAGTAATGGGGTTTTACCTCCGTTTCTGAGACACCACGGTCTATAACAGAGGCCACCCACGTCATTATTTTTCAACCTTTATTAATTTAAACTATACATTTTTATATGATAATGAGTGATCTTGATAACAATATTTGTTATCAAGAGGGGGAATGCATTGCCGCATTAACCGGAAAAGTCTCTTGACTTTCCGAGTGCGGAGCTTGGACTAGACGCTCATGTCTAGAACATACCCGCTAAAACCCTAAACTCTTGAGGATACACCATTGCACCTCGCGCGGAACCGCCGTCGGGCATTATTTCGCCCGGGAAGGACTGGCTAACTACTGCCTACTTCATTGATTTCGCTGTGTGCGTCTCCTTGGTCGATCTCCCTGGAGAATCTTCATCATCTTGGCCGCTGCCTCGGCCGCTGCCTTCCAATTTTCCTCTTAGCGGACCATCAGGCCGGCGAGGTTTTACAGCGTACCATGGCACTGGAGATTCGCATCCATTTATATAAATATATATGTATATATATATATATATATATATATATAAATATATGTATATATATATAAATATATATAAATATATGTAATATATATATATATATATATATATATTTATATATAAATATATATATATATATATATATATATTTATATATAAATATATATATATATATATATATATATATATATATATATATATATATATATACATATATATATATGTTTATATATATATATATATATATATAATGTGTAGTAAGACAAAGATAAGAAATAAAATAATACACATATCTGAATTTAGTATTCGCATGAGGGCATTTTAGTCCACTTCGTTTATTTTCTATGTCGAATAGTAGTGGAATTGTGCATTTTTATCACGTCTAGCTACTATGATCGACAAACTAACCAACTACCATATTCTAAGGTTCGGTTTACATCATAAAAAATGTTTTGTAAAAGAAAAAAGAAAAGTTTTCACATACAAAAAGGAGTGTCTACAAAAGTAATGAAATCTATGTGAGCGCCAACTGCTTTAACAAAATTTATAAAAAAATTATTGGTCGACAAAACCAGCAGTACATTTCGATGGTCATTTTCGACGTATATACTAGCCACTAGGTTGGATCGATGAGATATTTGAAGAAATTTTTGCAAAATTTTCCTATTTGCTGTTTTATTCGGATACTGCATTTAATATCTTCGCCAGGTACTAGTAGTTGTGAAGGGTAGGTTAAATCCTGGCAAGTATGCCTTTCTTACCGACCTCTAAAGGATAATGAATTTTTATGTAGACTAGGAATCGGTACGTTATGCGGCTGCAGCCGAGTTTGATATGAACTTTGCCGATAGTTATCTGGTATTTATGAAAGGAAACTGCATAAAACTTTAACAAGCATAGCCGGGTACTTTCGTTATTGTCCATACGCCGACAGGTTTAGTCAATTAACCGTCCGATTTATTATTTTTTAAATTAATTAACTCACAAACTGTCAGTGTTGGGAATCTGTAACAACTTGAGCACATGGACTAGTTCGCCTGATACTAGTGATTCAAAATTTTTCATAAAAACTAATTATGTCAAAGGTTTTTTACAGTCTAAACTCAGCCTTAGATAGACTCTATTTAATATGCCCGTTTTCCGTAGTAGGTGCCATATATTGAATTGTTTACTTTGATTTTTCTTTAGAAATATCTTTATATATTTTGTTCCTTACAACAATAACATACATAAAACGGGGACTGTGTGTAGTATGTTCTGTTGCAGTGGTTTAGTCTATTGTCTGTTATAATCATTCGCGTAACATAACAGTTTAAATACTTTGTCCACTGATTTATTTCTCTCTTTTCCATTTTTTTCCGTTGTTGTTCCATTGTAGTTTATTGTTTATCTATCCTTGTTTTATTTTTGTTGCATGATGTGTTTTTTTTTTCTTTTCTGGAAGTATCAATCATATTATTTCGATTTCTCGAATTTTTGACCCGCATGTAAAATGCTATATTTTAGAGTAATTTTTTGTATAAACTGTTATGATTAAGTAAAGCTTATTAAGGATGTACTAGAGCTTCAAAAAGATTAAGGCTTGATTTTTTGTGTACATGTAGTTGAAGTGCATATAAATTCATTATAAAAATTTCCGGGGGGGGGGAGGGTTGATGGGGATCTTGACTTAATTATTTAATGTTAAAGTTCGAGTTTAAATCCATTGCTCTAAAGGGGAAACCCATATTTTTACACATATTTTGATAATTTTCACTTGGAATAAAATAAGATGGATAAAAAAGACACTACGCAATAGAAAATAGAAATATTAATAAAGAGATTGATCAAATAAAATTCTGGTATGACGCGTCTAAAAAAAAGCTATTTAAGAAAACAACAGAGATTTCGGGTACATTTTAGTTCTGTCGGCGATAGCTTAATTACCCGGAACCTCAGGTTTTTTTCTTAAATATATTTTTTGTTAGGCCTGGTATGACGGATCTCAATTAAATTTTAATTTTAACTTACGACAAAATATAATAAACATTATTGTGGATTTTTATGAATGTACTATATAAGATTTTGAAGAATTTTATGACTATATCTAGCGCTCGTACATCCTTAAGAGATTTGAACAAATACTTAATGATTTTAAGTTTGTAGTCATATTCATGTTAATAAACGTTAATTATCCAATTTATATTACTTTCTTAGGCTTTTATATTTATAACATTTACTCTACCTGGGATGTTATGGTAGTGGAATGCAAATGATCTCTCACTATCTTAATGTCAATATATTATTAATTTGTGTATTTACTATTTCCATATTTTTAAATTGTTTTTTTTTTTTTTTTTTGAAATTAGTGTATATTTATCCATTATTAGCATGGCTGCCTTCAGTTATATTGTACCAACGGAAGTGACTAATGTTGACTTAATTTGAGTTATATGTCTGAACATCATTGGTAACAAATTTTTGTTATCATTTAATAAAGTGTTTTTTTCGTGTTAGGTTTTTTTTCCACGTCGCTATTTTGTTTAAAGCTTCGTCCGTTTTAAACGGTGGGGGAAGTATGTAATGCACTCGATTTTAATTCTAAGATTTCTTAATTATTTGGATACATATGAGTCTATGAGTACAGTACATGTTTTCCTGAGTTTCCTGGTAACTATCAGCAATTCATATATTGATTATGAAATATTCAGGTAAAAGACACTTCTTTTATTCAATTTTTATAGCGTTCGTTTTAGATCGAATATATAAATATTTGTAAAATTATTAATCGTTTGTACTCTGGAACAGAACAAAATCCCAACATAATTATAAAAAAAAATATTGTTCATAAAAAATTACACCTTGCCCTAATAAAAATAATAATATTAAAAAAAACCATTTTTAATTTTCAAAACGACACAATAATAATTTATAAAAAGATCAAATAATTATCTTCTTCATGAAATGTGCAATAATCATTTATGTAACAACTCTGCGAGTGCGACATTTCTGAAATGAAAATAGTTCTCTAGGGGATGGACAACACAACAACTTGTAGTACACTTGTATATTTGTACTTCTACACTATATATAAATATTATATATATATATATATATATATATATATATATATAGGTGTTCTGAAATTTATTCAAGAAAACTATACCACGGAGTTGAGCTGAAAATAAACACAAAAAAAGTTTAATAAAGTTTATTATTTCACGCTTATTTTTTTAGATTTCAATTAAATACAATCAATTAAACGTTGATGAATTCAACTAATCACACAGAGTGCATAGTGTAACGAGGCGTGGCAGACGGTAAGAGGCCCCGTCTCCTTACAATATGCGTTCTGTGATTTGTTGAATTTATCAATATTTAATTAATTTGTTTTTTGCAGTTCTACACCGTCGTATAGTTTTCTTGAATGAATTTCAGAACAACCTTTATATATATATATATATATAACCACTTTATTCATCAGTTGTACACCGAGCCACCAAAGTAGAATTCTATTTTCAAAGTATGATAATTAATTTATTCTTATTCATACGGCTTGCGAAAAAAAACCTCGGATAAAAGTTGTTCATTATAAATATGGTAACTAGTTTTCATCGCAATATTTCCCCCAAAAAATGGAAAGAATAAGGTACAACGTACAAAGTAATTGAAAACTTTTGGATAAAGATCGCTACTTTTATGGCCTATAATACTACAAATATAGTAAAGTAGTACACAATAAAATCCAGTTAGTTCCTTTTATAATTGCAACACTCAACAACTCAATATTAAATATCTTTCTTCTTGCGTCATAGAATGGAAGATATACTTTTATAATCACTGTTTAGAATTTAATTATTTACTTTTTTTTCGTTCTTTTTATTATCATTGTGTAGAAAATTAATATTAAACAAGTATAATTCTTGTTGCTTGCTTGAATTCATTTATTGTTTTATTCTTTTATCTGTAAATTATTTCAGTGACAAAATTTTTTAAACAATTTATTGTAATTTGTAATTCTGATTTTATACCCAGCATATAGATGATATACGTATATCTATAATATACATATATATAAAAGGGAAATATGTTGTGTATTGTGACGTTATAGCTTAAAAAAGTAGGTAATTTAAAGAATCTTAAATAGATTTGGAACAAACTTTATTTTTTAACCCGGCTTCAAAAAGGAGGATAGACAAATAAAATAAGTTATAGAACTTCAAAGTCACTAAAAAGAGAGAAATAAAACCTATTTTGACAAAATGGAAACCCGACTTCAAAAATGAAATATTCTATACCAAAAAATGCACTAAAAATTAAAAAAATTATTGCATATTCTTGTGCCAATTTTAGTTCACCTATGCAAAAATTTTTTAAATATATATGTACAATTATTGTTATTTTTGGAGTCGGTGTCAGCATAAAGAAATTCACATAACTTTTGGACACCGCCTCCAAAAATAACAATAATTGTACATATATATTTAAAAATTTTTGCTTAGGTGAACTAAAATTGGCACAAGAATATGCAATTATTTTTTTACTTTTTAGTGCATCTTTTGTTATAGAATATTTTATTTTTGAAGTTGGGTTTCCATTTTGTCAAAATAGGTTTTATTTGCGATATAAAGAATAACAGACTCAAAAATATTATTAGAATTTCTTGGTAATAATATCGAATTTGTTGTTGTATAACCAGGAAATATACATGATATCGCATGTGAAATAATAGGCCATGTAAACTGGTATTTTATCTAGCTACGAGAGATAGAATTCGGAAGTATGCCACCATATATTCAATTCCAACCAAATTTACATTTGGTGGAAGTGTCGACAAATATTTGTAATGGTGGAAGCGGTGGAAACGATAAATATTTGATGCTGTGGAAGCGGTGAGAAATTACATCGAGGTTTTTAGTCTTGAAACCACGAATCCGCAAGTGTAAACTAGTAGGAAATAAAAATACTTGTAAATCAGTATACACAACTTTAAACTACAATAAAATAATATTATAATAAAAACCCATAAACATTAATTAATGGTTTAAAGTTTTTTGTTGATATTAATAGCTTTTTTATTTTTCCTCCTCCTCCTCCATAATCACAATAATAATGGTCTCTCATAATATTAAAACCATAATTTCACAAAACAAAGTGGTATAATTATCAAAAAATATTTCATACGAAAAAAAAAAAAAAAACCAACAAAAATATTTCTCATATGTTATAATAATTTTTCACATTTCTATTCTCTGTAACAAAAATATGTAATAAAAATTATGTTATCGCATATACCAAACTAAAAACTACTACAACTGTTTGGTAAAAAGTTCAAGGGAAAAACTCTGGAAGCCAGCAGCTTTTAAAGCTAGTTGGTAGCAGTTAGCAAAATAGTAGGTAAAAGAGAGTCATACACAAATAGTATATGGTATAATAATAATATGATGATGATGATATATAAAATGTTAGGTAGGAGTAGATTACTTGGCACCATTTTACATATTTTGTCTGATATTCATAAATTATATATATATATATATATATATATATATATATATATATATATATATATATATATATGTATGTTCTGTAAAAGAGCACAAAATAGTTATGTTATAAAATATATTACATATATACAGGATGAATCGAACCAGGTGCATAAAAGCACACGCCTCCATTCCTTTTATGATACTCCCATTCCCCAAAATATCCAATAGAAATCAATAAATTGATCATCTCCCCGAAACAAACGAAGACCACTCGTGATTGGTTCAAATATATAATAAACACCAAAGCACTCGAAACAGAGTAGTAGGGGAACAGCAAGTAATAAAAATCTATTATTATTTTTCCATTAATAAAATAATATTTCCACCAGTGTTGGGAATGAAGGGTGGCTCAGAATAAAATCCAGAAAATTGTATATAAGCGATAGATCTTTCAAAAATAAAAATAAAAGTTATTATGGTCTTCGACATTTTCAATTTAGGACTTCGATTACACTTGACACAATTTTTGAAATAAGTAAGTGGCTTAATTTGATCTAATTAATTTCATCTTAACTAGATATTTTAAAGAAAAATTTGAGTATGCTACTTCTTTTTTTTTAATTTCTTATTATTTTTAGTTTGAGAAATTAACAATACAACTGTTTTCTCTCTTGCATTTTCTGTCTATCTTGCTGAACTGTAGGAGAAAAAAATAGAATTCCCGCGGATTAAATTAAATTAAGTTTTTTTTCTCAAAAATTAAGCAAGATAGATAAAAAATACAACAGAGAAGAAAATTGTACTTTTAATTATTCAATCTAAATATAATATGAAAATTAGAAAAAAACAGTGGTGAACTTTAAAATATCTAAATATCTTTTTCTTTAAAATATCTAGTATGAATGCCCCAGCGCCGCCCCTGGAATAATTAAATTAATTCTAATTACATCATATTAAGCCAATTACTTATTACTAAAAACGTGTCAAGTGTTATTAAAATTATTCACGGAATTTTTGAAAACAACAAGTTTTTTATTAATTTTAACAAAATGTATCGCGAAAACAAAGTTCATAAAATAGATTAAATTGATTGTAGGGGCTGCCCAGGGCGGGCTACAATTCGACTATAAGGTCCATTGTGATACCTACAGATGTGAGGATATGAGCGGAGTGGAAGGAATTTTAGTGTGTAGACTAGGAATTGGTAGGATGTACGGCTGTAGCGGACTCTGATAGGAACTATGCCGATATTCATCTGGAGTTCCTTCACAAGCACAGCCAAACCTGCACAAGCGTAGCCGGTTACTTCGTTCTTGTCCATATGCCGACAGTTTAGTCTTAGACAGTTAGTTCTTAATAATTGACAAATTGCCGATGGATTTGGACCCATAACGCCTCAGACATACGCCTTAGACCGCTCGGTAATCTATTGCCTATTTAATTTTCTGGATTCTAATTTGAGACACCCTATATACATATATGTAGAGTTTTAGAGCAAAACTTTCTCTATATGTGTATATGCCGTGGCATATGGTCGTAGGCAGCACACGGTTTTTTGGTACAATCTATTAAAATATGGTTCGTTTATACAATAATAATAGTTATATATGCATATGTTTTTGTATAATACTGTACGTTCCATATAATACTCTGAGCAGAAGAGTATCACTCAGATGCTTAGTTTTATTCAAACAAATTTCAGTACAATGGCTTTCAAAAACTAAATTTGTTCTAAACTTTAATTCTACATTTTGCAAAAATGTCGGTAAATAAGAGTGACAGAAAATATATTTGTTTACAAATTGTTGTTAAATATATTTTCTACAACTTCACGAATGGTCAGTATTAGTAGAGAACCAGCCCCAGTATCCGAGCGATCTCAGGCGTTATGTCTGCGCAGTATGCATACTTGGAAACTGGGAGGTTATGGGTTCGAATCCCGACATCGGCAGTTTGTCATTTATAAAGAAAACAAAAAGGGTCGGTTAATTGAATAAGCTGTCGGCGTATGGATAAGAACGAAGTAACCGACTATGCTTGAGAAAGTTTTCTGTAGTTTCCAGTTTTCTGATCCGTGGCTTCCATAGCGTGTATAGACACTGTGTGCGTATGTGTTTACAGTTTTTAATTCAGTCACGTTTGACCTCTCCTATATAGGATCGATGAACATTTGAAGGATATTTTTCGAAATCGCTTCGTCGATACAAAACAATAGCAATAACTGAGAATTCTTAAGCTAAATTTTAAACTTCCATGCTAAAATTTAAGCCAAATCCATCCAACAAGCATAGTAATATGAACCTTTGACTGTTTCTATTGTGAGTTGTACTTATTTGAAAAAATTAATAAAACATTTTTTTTACAATTTTTGTAATATATAGAGGAATGACGAATGAACACTATCACTATGATAATATTTCACTGAAAAATTCCCCTTACTTTGTCGAGAAATATTTTTAAATTGAGCTAAAATTAACTTTCTTATTACTATCTCGTTGTAAATGAACAATGGCTTGTATACCAACAACCATTTTCGATTAGAATTTATAAACAATATTAATTGTTTAATTCTCGTTTAACAAAAACCTGTTTTATAAAGATATTCTAGTGATGTAATATCGATATAGAAGTAAAAAATGGCAGATAAATATATTAATTGTGACTCACTGTGTCGAATACGACGTGTATTTGATATTTTACCAGCTAAACATCTCAAAGACAGATAAGTCATACATTAAAATGTACTAACTTGTTTACAACAATTTTTTTTTTGCGAAAAAATTAATCTATGAGAAACTAATTTGAAATATTTCTAAAAAAAGTCATTTTTCTTCTAGAAAATTCCCAATTTTTATAAAAAAAGTTAAAGAGATAATTTAAGATAATAAAAATGAGAGATAAATAAAACAAAACAAGGATATATTATAAAATACACGTTCGAGAGAATATTACCATTGGAAATAAATATTCTTGAGTTCTTGATACCTTTTATTTCGGCGTTGGACTACTACTCTACGACTAATACGAAACTATAAAGTATTAAGATCAATTTTTTAAAATCTTAGTATACCTAGATTGGTCTATAATCTATATCATATTAGAATGAATGATAATATAAATTTTTTTAGTCTATTACATTCTCATATCTCTTGTTGCTTGTAATATTATATGTTAAGTAATGGAAGATCTTTAAATTTCGAAGGGGATATAAATATTTTATACAGAGTTTAGAAATTTAATACTTCAATATTCATTGGTTGAGAAAATAATAACCAAGAAATTTGACATTATTCCACCTTTAACATTTAAAGAGCTTTCTGTAAATATACATATACTTTACAAATAATATATGGAAAAAGTTTGGTGTTATGTTATTAGTTTGGGTTATATGTTTGGCTAGTATTCGTGTCGGTTGGAGAAGTGTCCTCCCCCATATGCTTATTTTATAATCATATTATTATTACATAAAATAAATTTCACACTATTGTTATATAATTGAGAATTAAAAGTACAGTAAAAATATTAAAAATAAAATAAATATAATATATATATTTTATATTAAAAATAATATAAAATATGTAAATTATTTTTTAAACAAAATATAACGTTATATAATTGTAATGGTATGCTCAACAAAACAGAAGAAATGAATAATCAAGATAGATAGATTGTAGAGGCTGTCCAGGACGGGCTATACTTCGACCATAAGGTCCATTGTGATGCTTATGGATGTGAGGATGTGAGTGAAGTAGAAAAAATTTGTGTGTATAGACTAGGAATTGGTAGGATATGCGGCTGCAGCCGACTATGATAGGAACTATGCCGATATTCATCTGGAGTTCGTGAAGGAAACTGCAGAAATCTTTCTCAAACATAGAAGGTTACTTCGTTCTTGTCCATACGCGACAGTTTTCTCCCCTTTTTTCTTAATAGTTAACAAACTGCCGATGCCGGGTTTCGAACCCATAACCTTCCTGTGTCCAAGTAGGCATACTGCGCAGATATAGCGCCTTAGACCGCTCGGCCACTTAGATTGGTAATGATTTGAATCTAGGTAATCTAACATTAATCTAATCTGGTAATGATTTTGGTACTACAGGATTTGGATTCTCCCAGATATCTTCAAGGAAATCAAAACGAAACTTGCCTTGAATTATTTGAGTCAATTATTTTCTTTGTAAATCAAATACACTGATACAAAAAGTTTCAATTGTTGAACCATCATATAATTCAGGTCGGATCAATTTTCTATGAATTCATGTGTACAAATTATTTTTGCAGTTGGAAGTTTCTTTTATTTAAGATTTAATTTTAATTTTGAAATGTACACAGTTTGATTGTAAAATATTTTATAACGATAAATAATTCTTCTCAACAACCTTCTTGCGAAATATATTTTAAGTTTTACAGATATTATAAAACGACAGCCTCTGAATTAAGTTCACATTTAAACACATATTATGGGCGTAAGAGTAACTAAATGTGTGCAAGTTTAATTTGTCGTAAAATTTCATTCGCTATAATTTGCATATTTTAGTTTCCGGAATATGCGAGATCTCTTGCTTATTAAGTCAGTGAAATAACATTAAAATAGTTCAGACGTACCACCACTTTTCGACATCTCCAGGTATCTTAAAATTTTTGTTTATAGGTCCAAAATGGAACCGGAGATTTAATTTCAGGCTCACCTCTCACATAATGCATAAAACTTTATGTCTGCCCAATTTTTATAATTTTTTAATTCAAAGTCGCTTCCGTCGGTAACAATGGAAAATATGGAAATAACAGTGAAAGTAACAATGGAAATAAATAGACGTTAGTTTACAAAAAACAATTTAAAATATTATTTTGTAAATGAAACTTTTTATTTTATTTCTTAAACTAGCGTGAATTTGAATTTATAGTACACTGATAGAAAGAATTTCTTGAACCAAGTACATACGTTTTCTTCAAAATATGATGCTTTGAGAAAGAAATTTTTGAATGAAAACAAGGATTTTTTTCTCAGAGTATTATATATTGAAGAAAACATATTTACTTGGTTCAAGAAATTTCTTCTATCAGTAGTGTATGTATATGTAATTATAGCTGATTTTTGAAACATAGCCTGACTAATCCCGCCATCTAGAAATATGACGTCACGAGTAACTTAACAAATATTCAGTGAACAATTTCCACAAACTATACACATGTTTAAAAAAATATATAAAAATAAGTTTATTACCAAAAAAAAAACTAAACACAGTATATGTAGGTAAAGTCATATTCTACATTACCTACATTTTTATGATATTACTACACAGTTACAAAATACAGCATTCTTAAGGGAATGTTGTAGTAAAACAGGAATGCCGTTGGGTATCCTCTTTCTTCTATATTTAACTTTATAATATTTAGATTAAATTATAATTTTCATATATACATTTATATACATAAAATAATGTAAACATCAACTATTTTCTTGTATTAATAAAAAAAACATACAGAATAACGTTAGCACGTTAGCGTTAGCATTTAGTTAGCGTTCCTTGTGACTTGTGTTAAAAAGTTATGTTCAACTCGACTTGAATGAAATTATGATATTCAAATTATGAAATTGTAAACAGAAGGGTTGAAAATAATAATTTTATGACGATGCTATGTTTAACATATTTAATAATGAGAATTTAACATTATGTTCAGTTTATTTTTTTATAAAAACAAATTTACATTTTTTTATGAAACTGAAACAAATTATATTATGGCAAATTAAATTGATTTTTTTACGTACTCTTAAAACAGCACCTACTCGTATATATGCATATATAAAAAATAAAATATAATAATAGGTTCTTTTATTATGTGATTGTTTCCAGTTCCAAAGGATAATAGTAATTCTAATATTCATGCAGAACTCATGATGGAATCTGAAAATATTTCAAGTGAATGAAGTTAACTATTATTACACATTATTTACATTAGAATCAGAGCTAGTGAAACCGTACTTAAAATATTCTGAATTCCAGTAAATCATCTGAAGGTTCAATTCATTTCATCTGAAGGAACAAATTTCAGATGTTCTACTGGATTTTATTACATTATTAGAGTTATGTGCCTAAGGGTTCCTTATGGATCGTAGTGTTACAATGAGTTGCAGATAAGTTGTAGATTAGTATTGCAGAAACTGTTAGAAGAAGACTTGCTAAAATGAACTTACGACTCAAAAAGCCAGTCGTAATACCATAACTCTCTGTGTTGTCCATTAACTTTAAGATCTCAATACAAAAAAAATTGAGCGTCCATTTATTTACCATATTACGAATATATATTACAATGTTACGAAAAGTTATTTAATTTTGAAATATTCTGCTTAGATTTATTCATGTATAAATCAGGCGCTAACATTTATTCATTTATAAAAAATTTTAATTTATTAATAGCCAAAATACAAATTTGCATATTTCTAACTTATCTATAACGATTTATAGTGTGCTAGAATAGTTTATAGTTTCTATGGAAATGATCTATGGAAATCAAAATTGACACTTCAAAATTGAAACAAAATTTTAATGAAATAATTGTATAGTTATTTTTAGAGAAAAAGTTTCTGTGGAAATGACATTCAACAAAATTGTAAAATAATTGTATATATATATTTTTTTAGAAGCTAACATTCAACATACAATTCAAAATATTATTTAAATTTTTATAAATAATTTATTTTATTACTATTATTCTTAAAATAAATTAATGACCTACGAAAAAGGAAAATTTATAATGTAAAATCAATCTGAAAAGATATGTAAAACATGAAAAATTCAAATTGAATATCATAGCGTATAAAGTGTTAGCTTGTAAGAAAAAACAAAAGCTATTTTTTTAACACTCGATTTCACTACCCATAAAATTGTCGTACCGGGGGCTTTAAATTGAAAGCGATTCTAAAGGAGTAAAGTCCAAAAAAAAAAATAAAACTTAAAATATTGCTCACTAAATGTATATAACGATGAAAAATCCAACTTCGATCGGAATTTAAATAATTCTAATTATATTGGATTAAAAAAGAGTGACGATGTATTCAATAATAAATATAAATTGAAAGAGTTAAATTGAATTTAGTTGATGAACAACGGTGCTGCTGATGTTGATGGTCAATAAATTATCAATATTCATTGAATGCTCAAGTAAGGATGAACAAACATAGACACAGAAACACATAGGACGACATAGAACGACACAGTTCTAGATAGCAGATAAACATAATTTGTGTGAATTAATAAGAGTTCGATGCTATATACATAGACACATATACAGGATGAATCGAACTAGGTGCATAATAGCACATGCCTCCACTTCCTTCCATGATCCTCCCATTTTCTAACAACATCCAATAGTGGAGATACTTTTTGTTAAGGAGACGGTCTGTTCATAATACAAATGTTGTTTTGTATGTTGTGTGTTGGCTTACACAGACATGGTGTTTTTATGTTGATGTGTGCTTGTGGCTCTCACTCTAATTATATTTAAGTGTGATACAATTTGATGCGTAATACATCTAACTCCATCCATAGGTACATTGGTAATGATTTGTTATTCAGTTATTCAGTTGTCCGTCGTTGTCCGTCCATGTTGTCATGTCCGTCTGAGCTAGCATAAAGAATATAGGATGGTATTTGTGTTATGAACATACTGTTTCCCTAACAGGAGGTGTTGTATTGGATGTTGTTAAAAAATGGAAGGAAGTGGAGGCGTGTTCTATTTTGCACCTGGTTCGATTCACCCTGTATACATACATAGTTTGCTACCAATTTAAAATAACGTTAATTATTCATTTAGTGTAGTGAATTTCATGTGATGTATGCAGAGAGGGTGGGGGTAGAGAGAGAGGGAGAAGAACTCTATAGGTACTAACTATATTTAATTTATGCAATTTTCACTATCCTGCAGAGGTATGACATATTCATCAATGTAACCACTTTATGCTATCATTCATATAATATATAATTTTGTTGTTTATACGATGTGTGTAATACCCGATATCCCTCTAAGTTCTATTCGAAAAGTCCTCCATTATACAATACCTTAAAATAATAAATAGGTAATGTACTAAAATTCTGACAAAAAATATTAATTTGTCAATTAAAAATAGTTTTAAGGTTCGTCCCATGTTTATTGCCTTTCATTCATAAAATGTAATATTTTTTATACCTATGTGTTAAACAATTTTTATAATTTGTCAATTCCAAAATGTTTTTTGATAGTTTTAGATTTTTCCAAATATTATTAGATCTCATTGAAAAAATGTTATGTTAGTACCTGAAAATGTTGAACGTTGTTGCTATACAGTATGTAAAAATCGTTCATTTCATTCTTGAAGAAGGAACTGTGTTCCGAAACTGGTCAAATAAAGTGATTTTACGAAAATTTCAAATATTGGTTCTAATAAATAAAATTTAAAAAAACTATATAAAAATAAATATATTGACGCTTATTTTAAGAATATTTACTTGTAATTTACTTAAAAGAGATAAATCAAATGAAATTTGTATGAGGTAAATAGTTTACACCTCCAGTCACTAGAATATCTGTGACCGAATTGAATCGAGCTTGTCGTTTATACAAGAGATCTCTCGTTTGATTCTCGACATATGTATACTATTTTTCACTTCAGGATTATTATAATATTCCGTAAGTATGCTTGTCACATTAAAAGTAAATTGTTGTTTTCATTTTTAATACTCTTTATATTGATCGTACATATAATATGTATCAAAATGGTATTCTGGCAAAATATATACATAACATAAAATCATATACATAAAAATGATTTTGCATCGTGTAAATGGATTACACCTCAAAGGTTACAACACCCGTAGTTGAATTTGAATATGCTTGTTCCGTTTGCAAGAGTTGCACGATTATCGAAAGATATACTTTTCACTTTATTGCTAGAAATTTCAATCAATACTGCATGCAAATATTGATTGAAATATTCAATTTGCTATTTCATACAGATAAAAACCTTAACAATATTTAATTTCAAGGAAAATGTGTGTTTGTATGTACTTATATACGCGTGTTAGAAATTATAATACTTTGATGTGATAAGCTATTTTAAAGCATCTACACAAATGGGGCATGTTTAATCTTTTTAAATGTATTAGCTGAAGGATTATGTAACTAACAAATTAATTTCATTAACATTTTGTAGATGTCACTTAAAAAAAAAATTATGTAACATATATTCACTGTTACTCGTACAAAAACCAAAGGTATGCGATTTTTTAAAACTATAAATTTGGAAAAATTAGTGTTACTTTTGTGGCCCAAAGTATCAGCATTCATTTTATTTCATTTTGTATTTTAAAAACGGATTTTTCTTCTGATCTCGTAAATTGATAAATACTGAATCAAAGAAAATCAATTTAATGGTTATTCAACAGTTGTTTTTTTCATCTAATTTAGTGAAAGTTATTTTTGACGTGTGATTTTTTAATAATTTTACATAATTTTAATAATTTTTCTTGGAGCTGGACTCAAGCCAATCAAGTGTAGAAAGGATTAAATTTTCCAAGCATGTTCGATATTTATGATGTTATCGTACGAAACATATCGTAGTATGTGAGAATTTTTATAAATTATCACATACTATGTTACCCAGTATTCCGTAAAATATTTTATTTTTGATGAAATTCTCTTCTGTCAAAGTCGTGTATTGATGTTGTTGTAACTGAGGTTGTTATTCTAAATGCCTAAACTTTGAATAAATAGTATTTTCTAGTAACACTTGTTATCTTTGCTTTAAGCCTTGCGTTCATTCGATACTCGACAAAATGCTTCAGATAATAGTGATATAAAAAGTATCTTGTGGTATAAAAAGTATTGCACTTCGACATTATGGGCCAATGTGCTCCCCTTTCTACTTTAGTCTGATGAGATTCCCTTCTCCCATATCTTGACAATAGCCAGAAGCTTGCTGATCAGGTTTCCTGAAAGTTCATATATTCGGGGTGAGATGCAGCGAATATCCTGTATCTGCTGTAACCCAGAGATTTGCAATTAAGGTTGTTGTGAAACTGAAAGGGGTAAGTAAGGGTGAGGAGTTTGTCCTATACTAAATGTATTGATATCTCATCCATTTTCAACTCTAAATAAGTAAAAATTTTGCTATTAAATCGATTCAAATAATTTAGTTTTTGTAGAAAAAATATATATTTGTTAAAAAAAAAAATATTGTTTAAAAATGAAATACTAAATTTCATTTTTTCGAAGAGTTTTCATAATTAAAAATATGTTTTTAGCTATTTCAAAAAAGTTGCATGGTATTATAACTAGGTAAAACTAAATAAAACTAGATAAAAATAAATATAATTAAAAATGAAACTAGATAAAAACAAATAAAACTAAAAGTAAAACTAGATTTATAACATTTTGCGATCTACAAATTTAATTATCTCAGAAAACAAAAACAGGATTAATTTGAAATTTAATCTAGATATTTATCTGACTTCGATAATTATTATGACAGTTTTTCATAACACTAGCATATCTGGTTGTCGTGATTTTTGTATTCATGTTTTACCGACGAGTCCAATTAACCTTTGTAAAAATCTCTTTAAAATTGTAACTTTAAGTTTTTTACTCAAAACCTAAAAACAGGATCAACTTCAAATTTGATAGGATATTCTTTATTATTGAAATAATAAGCTGTTAAATTTTGAAGAACCTGTCATTAAATTGAATTTTCTTCACAACAACCTTAAATACGATGTGGCTGGATGTTTCCTCTTCTTTGCCAGACAGTCTCCACATAATGAATCCGTTACGGAGTTCATATTTTCCAAAAATAATATTTGAAAACATTGTACCATAAAATATGATTTGATATATTATGAATACTACTGTTAATAAACATGATTTCTGTTCATACATAAATACATACACACAATTCGTTACTATGTAAACAGAATTCACTAACGTAACTGGTAGACTGACTATGTAGACTGTATACACTGCATATGCTGTATGTATTAACCTAATTGTGTATTCAGATCAAGTCCATACAAAAACAACTGACTCTTCCTGGAAATCAATGATAACATATTATAGATAGTGGTGGTGTTTGAAATGGTAAAAAAGAACTCTATATATTCTTCTATTAAGAAACAAAAGACTTTAAAGAATTTGTTGTTGTCTTGGTTTTTTGTGTAAAATGATGGGAAAAATTAATTCAATCAAAATAATTTCGAAGCGTTAGTCATTATTTCTATTATAGATAGATAGATTGTAGAAGTTGCTACACTTCGACCATAAGGTCCATTGTGATGACTAAGGATGTGAGGATGTGAGTGAAGTAGAAGGAATTTTTTGTGTATAGACTAGGAATTGGTAGGATATGCGGCTGCAGCCGACTATGATAGGAACTATGCCGATATTCATCTGAAGTTCGTGAAGGAAACTGCAGAAAACCTTCTCAAGTATTGCCGGTTACTTAGTTCTTGTCCATACGCCGACAGTTTAGTCAATTAACCCCCCCCCCCTTTTTTTTCTTAATAATTGACAAACTGCCGATGTCGGTATTCAAACTCATAACCTCCCAGTTTCCAAGAAGGCATACTGCGCAGACATAACGCCTTAGACCACTCGACCACTTGGACTGGTTATTTCTAGTATAGTATTTCCACAATGTTCTCATTATAAACATTAATTCTATTCTAACTGTTAAATTCCTTCACGTAATATACGTGAACTATTCTATATATGGATTATTTGAAACTGGTTTTGAGAAAAGTAGTTAAAAATTGCTATCTCCTACCCTAATTACCAACAGAAAATTCTTGGATCAGAAAATTCGATCAGAAAATTCTGTAAAAACTCGTGAACGTTTAAGTAAGGTTCATATATCATATATTGCGATCAATAGGGAATATGCATGAACATTTTTTTTCACTTTTATTTTCAGAATATGAAAATACTGTTAATACTGTAATAATATTTTAAAACGAAATTAAAATTCGACAAATATCAAGGAAGCTATAAGCTTTTAAAGATTATTATCTGCCTCTTTCGTGCAAAAATACTAAAATCGGAGTTTTACATGTATTTTAAATGGTGAAAGTGTAGTATGACATCACATAATATATCAAGAGAATTATCACCCTCTTTGTCTAATCGGGAATTTCAATCATTCATATCTCGCTTATTTTTAAAGTTACTTAAAAAGTAATTTTACCTTGATATTAGTCACGTAAACATGCTCAATTCAAGTGAAAAAAATTTTGCATGCATATTCCCTATTGTTATGAACAATTTAAATGATTTTTTTATTACAGTTTAATTCGTTTTTACAGTTATACACGAAACAACATTAATGTTATGCAGATTGATCTATTTCAACAAAAGAATTGCCTATTTTAATATGAATAATTTACTTACTTTTTTTTTATGGAAGACTAATTACAAAAATATGGGTAACACTTGACCGATTTTTGCTAATACCTTCGTTTTTTTGCATTCCGTGACATGTTCAATCTTTATATCGTAGAAATGTCATAGAAAGGAGTTGAAGACAATTGGGAACTGAAATGTTGTAGAACGATCTTAAGAAATAGATAATATTCTACATCTTTTACAAAAAAAGAAAAACATGGTAATGTTTACTCTAATTAAATGTGAAATTAGCGAAACTTTAGTCAAAACGTATCTCAATAATTTTACCATCATAATATATAAGTACAAACTGTATTGGCAAGCTTTTCCAATAGAGAATCAATGTTAAATATTATTTATTACTGACTGTCCGTGTGGTTACTGTATAAAGTCAGTCAGTACACATGTAATGTTTAAATATGTTCATTGAATTCTTAACTTTAGTATGTGAATCACAAAAACCCCACTCTTAAATGACAAACAAACAACCATACGCATACATGTGTATGGTTGATGACTGTACATGTAATGACTTTCATTACATGTGTACTGACTGACTTCATATAGTAATAACACGGACAGTCAGTAATAAATAATATTTAACATTGATTCTCTATTGGAAATGCTTGCCAACACACACTGTATAGGGAGAAGGCAAGTTGAGAATCAGTGAGAATCATAGCATAAAAAATTAGGTTATAGAATTCATTCGATTCATGCATCTATTGAAATTTAAACTAAATACAATATATAATTTATTTATAAAACAATAAATATATGCGGTTTCATTCATTTATGTGGTTGTCGCATAATTACCATTTGCAAAACCTGTGTATGAATTCGTGTGTGCATTTAAGCGAACCAGAGTGTTCCAGATTCATCGTTGATAAATTTATAAATTAATTGATAATATTTTATAAGTAACTGCACTCATAAACTTATTAGGATAGATAGATAGAAAATCTTGGGGTATGAAAAGTATTGCACCTCGACCTTATGGTCCATTGTGTTCCCTCTTCTACTTCAGTCTATCGAAGTTCGCTTCTCCCATATCTTGACAATGGCCAGGAGTTTGTTTATGAGTTTTTCCTAAAGATTAATATATTTGGGTTGAGATGCACCGAATATCTTGTATCTGCTGTAACTGAGAGATTTGCAGTTAAAGATGATGGGGCTGGATGTTTCTTCCTCCTCGCTGCACATAGTCTGTACATAATGGATCCATTGTGGAGTTCCTGCGATGAATCCCGTAACCTTTCAAATTTGTATCCTGATCAGGTTGAGTGCATCGAAGGACAGCCTCTTAGATGCATTCCGAACAGTATTTTCCCGAGTTTTTGTTGTATTTTTGGGATTCGTAGATAGATATATAGATTGTAGCGGATAGATTCATAAAACATAAAAATTCTTGAATCAACTTTTTTCCTCAAAAGCTTTTAATCAATAACATTCTTTCACATCAAATGCTTGATTATTTGAAAAATCATACACAACTATAAGGATAGAAATCGAACCCACGACTTTGTCGAGGTATCTTGGCTCTCATTCAACCTTTAAAAAGGAGCACTGTCGAATCTATACAAATTCTAATACTCGAGACAAAAACAAACAAAATACTTAATAATCTTCAGCAATTTATTTTTATTGATAACTTAGTTCAACAATACTATATTCAACAATACAAATTTTTAACAATGATTAATTCAACAATGGTAACTTCAAACCGCACTAATGTTCATTTCGGACTGAATTTAACAACTAACTTAAATTGGGTTATGCACCGGCTTTATATACCGTCGCAACAACATATTTAGACGATTCAAAAAAAAAAACATTTATAAAAAAACAAATTTTGTTTATCCCAATAAAGTTAGTAACCCAATTTAAAACTTACATAAGTTATACAATAATAAGCGTTTATGTTAATTTAAAAAAAATAATAGTTTTGCTATAAAACAAATTATATCTTTTTTTTTTTTTAATAAAATAATTTTAGATCTAGAACTATTTTCCTTATTATTTTCTTTTTGCAATTAGAATGTGTGCTGAGGTCTAAAAAATTATTTCACTAATTTTCATTACAACAACTTCTTACATTCTAGACTACCGCTTTACCACTGAGCTACCTGCGATGCTATTGATGTCAATGTATTATTAATTTGTTTATTTACTATTTTCATAATTTTCAATTGTTTTTTCTTTAATAAACTAGGTTTGGTTATATTATACCAACGGAAGTGACTAGCATATACTTAATTTGATAATTAAGTAATATGTCTAAACATTGATAACATTCTTTATCATCAAATGCTTGATATGAAAAATCATACACATCTAGGATGGGAATCGAATCCACGACCTCTGACATTCTAAACCAACGCTCTGCCCTCTGAACTACCTGAGATATTTTAATCAATAATTTATGAATCGCGTTTGTCGAATTACTTCTTTTGATATCGGAATAGATATTCTGAGACATCTTGTATACATGTACTCTCCCGTTCAATAAAATTGAACAGACCTGAAATGTTAATTTTCTTACATTTCATAAGACTCCTCACTTTTGTATCTCTCTGTATAATCATTTATTTATAAATAAAGATAACTAGTATATATTTGAAGTGTGAAAAAGAAATGGAAGTATAGTAAAAAACATTTGCTACAAGAATTATCAAAATTTTGATAGACTGTTTCGGTTCAGAACTGTTCAATTTTATTGA
Source organism: Nineta flava (assembly GCA_963920215.1). Lineage (NCBI taxonomy): Eukaryota > Metazoa > Arthropoda > Insecta > Neuroptera > Chrysopidae > Nineta > Nineta flava. Next base: position 127,433,154 of record OY986041.1, read on the forward strand.
ACGGGAGTGTATGTCGGTATACAATACATATGAATTTTTATTTAAAATATATGCCATTCAATAAAATATATTTTTGATGATTGATTTTTCCTATTGTATTGACAAGTTTGTATAGGAAGGTATAATAAATATATAGATAGATAGATATCGTGGATGTGGGTAGAGTGAGTGAGTACAATATGAATTGCATATGTTTGGTATCATCATCGATTCACAATGCAATATTTTTTGACATGTGCTATGAATGAATTATTTGATAAAAATGATAAATGGTCTATCCGGGTTTAATATGGAAATTTTTGCCTCTAACTCTAATATCCGGAGCAATACTTATAATAAGATTCTATTATGTGGAATAGAATTTTTGATTCTATGTTTGTAAATGTTATGAATATTTTCCAACGTATAGTCTTGAATTCGAGAAAATGGTACTTCAATCTTCATTGTTGCCAGTTTAAATTTTACATTTGTTAAGTTAAAGCTCTTTCTTTGATTTCTTTCTTTCTTTTTATCAATTTAGATTTTTTTTAAATTAGAACTAACTTATACCGGTGGCTCCGCTTGCGTTTGATTGTAATATTTCCGGGTGCCCTGGACGGGCTACACTTCGACCATAAGGTCCATTGTGATGTCTTAGGATGTGATGATGTGAGTGGAGTGGAAGTAATCTGTGAGTAGACTAGGAATTGGTAGGATATGCGGCTGCAGCCGACTATGATAGGAACTATGCCGATATTCATCTGGAGATCGTGAAGTTAACTGCAGAAAACCTTCTCAAGCATAGCCGGTTACTTCGTTCTTGTCCATACGCCGCCAGTTTAGTCAATCAACCGCCCCCCTTTTTTTTTATAATAATTGACAAACTGCCGATGTTGGGATTCGAACCCATAACCTCCCAGTTTCCAAGTACTACATACTGCGCAGACATGACGCCTTAGACCGCTCGGCTACTTGGCTGGTATATCTCACTGTAACAAAAACTAACTAAGGGAAAATAAATCACACATTTTCTTTTTTCTGTTTTTAGTCAAAGCTACCTTAACTCAAATTTCCGTGAATTATACATACGGTTTTGATCAGTGATTTAATATGCAAAGTATGCGAATTTTCCTTTTTATATTAATAAGTCTTTTTTTATATTCTTAAATTTCCCCAAGTAAAATGTATACATATTGAAGTTCATTACTCGCCATAAAGGAGCAAAGGGCGTCAGTGAATAGCCTGTACCGAACCCGGTTCTTGATAAGAAGTTTGATCTCTCTTCAACTTTTAAGGATGTTCCTGCATAGCACCACTTTTCACCGTTTAGAACGCAAGATAATTAATATCAAATTTATCATTCTTTCTCACTCTCTCTCTCTCATTAGAAGCATGTGAAAATACTTGACAGATTTGAAAAAAAAACTAGGAGAGTAAAGCTAAATATTTATTATATGAATTTAAAAAAAAAATCGTGTGTATCCCTTTTTGTTTTCGAAATATAAAAGTTTAAATTTATTTATTTTCTACAAATCAACATTATTTTGTATATGTGAACAGTGTATTTGTCTATTTGTTGTATATGTGTGTTTATGTATTTGTGCTATAATAAAATCAAACCGGTTTGTTGTGCTGATTGTATAACACAGTGCTGGAACGTCCTTAAAAAATCAAAGAAGTTGAGATAAAAGCAATTACTTCATATTTGTATTACTATTATAATGTTTAACACCCATTAAAGTTAAAAATCCTTTTAGCTATCAGTTTGAGTTAGCAAAACAGCAGCACAAGTATCAAATTATTTTATACATATTAGCGTTATAATAATAATGTGTTTTGAATTAAGTAGATATATATATATATAAACATGAAGAAGTAAGAAGATATATTGAACTGATGGAGTAAAAGACATTTATATATAATATTGTATTGATCCGACAAAGATATATATTTATATAAGACCATTATATATATATATATATATATATATATATATATATATATATATATATATATATATACATATATATATATATATACATTTTAGTCTATTACGATAGTATATCATCTTAGAAAGAAGGAATGGTTGGTAAAAAGTATATGGCGATATAAAAACATTCATTGTATGAACTGACGTTAATGTGAAAAGGGATAAAGTATGTAAATTAGCATGTAGGAGGTACCAAAACAGGCAGCAGGCTCTCTGTTAAGGCTATGTAATGTGTATGTATGTACAATTTAATATATTCCAGTATACAGGGTTTTATAATTCTTGTGATAAATATATATATATATATATATATATATATATATATATATATATATATATATATATATATATATATATATATATATATATATATATATATATATATATATATATATATATATATGTCTATATTATACATAATATATATTTTTTGTGGAATTAGAGAGTAGATAATAATTATCTTTATATAGAATGGATTACGAAAAATTGTGTTTTATATTACACAATTTTTACACAAGAATTCATGGAAAATGTAGAAGGTATTTAGGACTGTAATATTTTAAAGAATCTGTAAAATTAATGTATAGAGCTATCAATGTGGATTTTAGGTACGAAAAATTTGTAAATATTTATCCGATATTTTGTAGAAATTTCAGATTATACTTTAAAATATATCACAAAAGTTGATGTCATTTTATTTAAATTTTGTAATTGATTTGTGCCTTATTGATTTGGTTTTCGAAAATATGCTTCGGATGAAAGTTGTTCATTATAAATATCGTAACAAATTTTATTGGGAATTTTTCTTCGAAAACCAAATGAATAAGCACGCAAATCAACTATAAAATTTAAAAAAAAGAAAACTAATTTTGTGATAAAGTGTACATCAAATGGAACAAGTATTTCAGAAAATTTACAGCCAATATTCCAGCAAAAATATGCTTATGAGAACATAAAACTCATTTATATACAAGAGACCATATACTGAAAAAAAACCACAAATTTTGATCCCTCTTTTTAATGATATGAGTGTGCTGTTACTTTCCATAACCAGGAAGCTCCAGGAATCTCCACGCAGTATTTTTATACCCAGTATATTTGTAAATATACAAGGTATATTAAGTTTAGTCCCGACTTTGTAACGCCTGAAAATATTAATCCTTGACAAAAATGCTTCACAAAGGTATTCATAAAATGGCCTAATTCGGCCTTTTTCACATGTCCGTCTGTCCGTCTGTGAAGCCGATAACTCAAGAACGAAAAGAGATAACGGCCTGAAAATTTTTGTGTGTGTTCTAGAGCAAAAAAGTAAGGTCAAGTTCGTTAACGGGCAAAATCGGACCATGTTTCCCCCCGCCAGGGGGGAAAAATTATATCTCTGAAACCGTAGGAGATAGAAAAAATTTTTGTCAACAAAAAATCTTCTTCTCTTTAAAATAAACAACTTTTGTTTGAAAACTTTTTTCATAAACTCAACAGTTTTCTCAAAATTTACCCTCAAAGTTGAAAAAAATGAGAAATACAATTGATTGGCGAATAAAGGCATGGGCTCCATGGACCCGTAGGTATGTATAACAACTGTACATACTATTTTTATACCCAGTATATTTGTAAATATACAAGGTATATTAAGTTTAGTCCCGACTTTGTAACGCCTGAAAATATTAATCCTTGACAAAAATGCTTCACAAAGATATTCATAAAGTGGCCTAATTCGGCCTTTTTCACATGTCCGTCCGTCCGTCTGTCCGTCTGTCCGTCTGTGAAGCCGATAACTCAAAAACGAAAAGAGATATCGAGTTGAAAATTTTTGTGTGTATTCTTGACCAAAAAAGTAAGGTCAAGTTCTTTAATGGGCAAAATCGGAACGTGTTTTCCCCCACTAGGGGGGAAAAATTATATCTTTGAAACCGTAGGAGATAGAAAAAAAATTTGTAAACCAAAAATCTTCTTCTCTTTGAAATAAACAACTTTTGTTTGAAAACTTTTTTCATAAACTCAACAGTTTTATCAAAATTTGTCCTCAAAGTTGAAAAAAATGAGAAATTCAATTGACAGGCGAATGAAGGCATGGTCTCCATGGACCCGTAGGTATACATAACAACTATACATACTATTTTTATATCCTGTATATGTAAATATACAAGGTATATTATATTTAGTCCCGTCTATGTAACGCTTGAAAATATTAATCCTTGACAAAAATGCTTCACAAAGGTATTCATAAAATGGCCTAATTCGGCCTTATTCGTCTGTCCGTCTGTGAACCCGATAACTCAAGAACGAAAAGAGATAACGAGCTGAAAATTTTTCTGTGTGTTCTAGACCAAAAAAGTAAGGTAAAGTTCGTTAATGGGCAAAATCGGAACGTGTTTCCCCCCACTAGGAGGGGTGGAAATGTTCGCCTTTGAAACCGTAAGAGATAGAAAAAAAATTTATTGACATAAAATCTTCTTCATTATAAAATAATCAACTTTTGCTTGAAATGTTTTTCCATAAACTCAATAGTTTTCTCATAATTTGTGCACAAAGAGCAAATTTGTGCACAAATTTGTGCATAAGAGGGGGGAATTACACATCTTTGAAACCGTAACAGATAGAAAAAAAATTTGTTGACAAAAAAACATCTTCTCTTTAAAATAAACAACTTTTGTTTGAAAAACTTTTTCATAAACTCAATAGTTTTCTCAAAATTTGTCCTCAAATTTGAAAACAATGAGAAATATAATTGATAGGCGAATGAAGGCATGGTCTCCATGGACCCGTAGGTATACATAACAACCATACATACTATTTTTGTACCCAGTATATTTGTAAATATACAAGGTATATTAAGTTTAGTTACGACTTTGTAATGCTTGAAAATATTAATCCTTGACAAAAATGCTTTACAAAGATATTCATAAAATGGCCTAATTCGGCCATCTGTCTGTCTGTGAAGTCGATAACTCAAAAACGAGAAGAGATAACGAGCTGAAAATTTTTGTATGCGTTCTAGACCAAAAAATTAAGGTCAAATTCGTTAATGGGCAAAATCGGAAAGTAATTCCCCCCGCCAGGGTGGAAAAAATATATTTTTGAAACCGTAAGAGGTAAACAAAAATTTTATTGACAAAAAATTTTCTTCTCTTTAAAATAAAGAACTTTTGTTTGCAAAAATTTTTCATAAACTCAATAGTTTTCTCAAAATTTGTCCTCACATGTACAAACATAACATACATCAAATAGTATTGTTTTTATGTTTCAGTTTTTTCAACCAGGTGTGTATATAAGTTTTTTTGTACAAAATTTTGCAAATAGTTTATTCAAAGGTCCATCGATCCTATCAAAAATTATCTATATATAATGTATATATATATATATATATATATATATATATATTTAAATATATATATATATATATATATATACATATATTTACATATAAATATATATATATATATATATATATATATATATATATATATATATATATATATATATATTATAACGCTTCGGGTGGACCTTACACTTCTCATTGACGCTTCGCTTTGAATACGGTTCGCTGTAGCTTACGTTTCGTGTTGATAAACGCAAAGCCTTGACCGAACAATTCTTACTGATTAACGGTTCTTATTGGCTCACTAACGGTTCGCTTTAGCTTACGTTTCGCATTAGTAAACGCATTGCGTTTACTAAAGTTTCGCGGTAACCTAACACTTCCTATTGACTAACGGTTCTCATCGACCAACGCTTCACGTTGGCTGACTTACGGTTTGCGTTGATTAACAAACGCTTTGCGTTGATCTGACATTCGCGTATGATCTGACATTCGCTTTGCTTCGCGTTGATTAACTAACGCTTCGCGTTGTTTATCTTACCCTTCGCGTTGATTTACTAACGCTTCGCGTTGATTAACTAACGCTTCGCGTTGATTAACTAGCGCTTCACGTTGATTAACTAATGCTTCGCGTTGATTAACTAACGCTTCGCGTTGATTATCCAACGGTTCGCGTTGATTAACTAACGCTTCGCGTTGACTAACGCTTCGCGTTGATTGACTTAGGCTTCGCGTTGATAAACTAACGCTTCGCGTTGATTAACTAACGCTTCGCGCTGATTAACTAACGCTTCGCGTTGATTAACTAACGCTTCGCGTTGATAAACTAACGCTTCTCGTTGATTAACTAACGCTTCGCGTTAGTTAACTAACTCTTCGTGTTGATTAACAAACGCTTCGCGTTGATTATCCAACGATTCGCGTTGACTAACTAACGCTTCGCGTTGACTAACTAACGCTTCGCGTTGACTTACTAACGCTTCGCGTTGACTAACTAACGCTTCGCGTTGTTTATCTAACGCTTCGCGTTGATTTACTAACGCTTCGCGTTGATTAACTAACGCTTCGCGTTGATTAACTAACGCTTCGCGTTGATTAACTAACCCTTCGCGTTGATTAACTAACGCTTCAAGTTGACTAACTAACGCTTCACGTTGATTAACTAACGCTTCGCGTTGATTAACTAACTCTTCGTGTTGATTAACAAACGCTTCGCGTTGATTATCCAACGATTTGCGTTGACTAACTAACGCTTCGCGTTGACTAACTAACGCTTCGCGTTGTTTATCTAACGCTTCGCGTTGATTTACTAACGCTTCGCGTTGATTAACTAACGCTTCGCGTTGGTTAACTAACGCTTCGCGTTGATTAACTAACGCTTCGCGTTGATAATCCAACGCTTCGCGTTGACTAACTAACGCTTCGCGTTCATTAACTAACGCTTCGCGTTGTTTATCTTACGCTTCGCGTTGATTAACTAACGCTTCGCGTTGATAAACTAACGCTTCGCGATGATTAACTAATGCTTTGTGTTGATTAACAAACGCTTCGCGTTGATTAACTAACGCTTCGCGTTTACCTTACGCTTTCTATTGACTAACGCTTCTCATGACCAACGCTTCGCTGACCAACGCTTGGATGACTTACGGTTTACTTAAGCTTACGTTTCGCGTGGGTTAACGCTTATCGTTTACCAACGATAATTTTACGATTTGCGTAAAATCACGCTTCGCGAATCACCAAAGCGACTCTCCGGCGCTTCGCTTTGACTAACTAACGCGTCTCTTTAACCAACGCTTCGCGTTGGCTTACTTACAGTTCAATTAAGCTTACGTTTCTCGTTGGTTAACGATTCGCGTGAAATCACGCTTCGCGAATCTTTGACGCTCCGCTTTGGATAACTAACGCTTCTCATTGACCAACTCTTCCGTTTACCAACGCTTTACGTTTGCCAACGCTTTCCGTTAATTTTCTAAATCTTCGCGTTGACTACCTTTTCGCGTCGCCTAAAGGCTCGCGATGACCAACGCTTTGCTTCGCGTTGTTTATCTTACCCTTCGCGTTGATTTACTAACGCTTCGCGTTGATTAACTAACGCTTCGCGTTGATTAACTAGCGCTTCACGTTGATTAACTAATGCTTCGCGTTGATTAACTAACGCTTCGCGTTGATTATCCAACGGTTCGCGTTGATTAACTAACGCTTCGCGTTGACTAACGCTTCGCGTTGATTGACTAAGGCTTTGCGTTGATAAACTAACGCTTCGCGTTGATTAACTAACGCTTCGCGCTGATTAACTAACGCTTCGCGTTGATTAACTAACGCTTCGCGTTGATAAACTAACGCTTCACGTTGATTAACTAACGCTTCGCGTTAATTAACTAACGCTTCGTGTTGATTAACAAACGCTTCGCGTTGATTATCCAACGATTCGCGTTGACTAACTAACGCTTCGCGTTGACTAACTAACGCTTCGCGTTGACTTACTAACGCTTCGCGTTGACTAACTAACGCTTCGCGTTGTTTATCTAACGCTTCGCGTTGATTTACTAACGCTTCGCGTTGATTAACTAACGCTTCGCGTTGATTAACTAACGCTTCGCGTTGATTAACTAACCCTTCGCGTTCATTAACTAACGCTTCAAGTTGACTAACTAACGCTTCACGTTGATTAACTAACGCTTCGCGTTGATTAACTAACTCTTCGTGTTGATTAACAAACGCTTCGCGTTGATTATCCAACGATTCGCGTTGACTAACTAACGCTTCGCGTTGACTAACTAACGCTTCGCGTTGACTTACTAACGCTTCGCGTTGACTAACTAACGCTTCGCGTTGTTTATCTAACGCTTCGCGTTGATTTACTAACGCTTCGCGTTGATTAACTAACGCTTCGCGTTGGTTAACTAACGCTTCGCGTTGATTAACTAACGCTTCGCGTTGATAATCCAACGCTTCGCGTTGACTAACTAACGCTTCGCGCTTATTAACTAACGCTTCGCGTTGTTTATCTTACGCTTCGCGTTGATTAACTAACGCTTCGCGTTGATAAACTAACGCTTCGTGATGATTAACTAATGCTTTGTGTTGATTAACAAACGCTTCGCGTTGATTAACTAACGCTTCGCGTTTACCTTACGCTTTCTATTGACTAACGCTTCTCATGACCAACGCTTCGCTGACCAACGCTTAGATGACTTACGGTTTACTTAAGCTTACGTTTCGCGTGGGTTAACGCTTATCGTTTACCAACGATAATTTTACGATTTGCGTAAAATCACGCTTTGCGAATCACCAAAGCAACTCTCCGGCGCTTCGCTTTGACTAACTAACGCTTCTCTTTAACCAACGCTTCGCGTTGGCTTACTTATGGTTCAATTAAGCTTACGTTTCTCGTTGGTTAACGATTCGCGTGAAATCACGCTTCGCGAATCTTTGACGCTCCGCTTTGGATAACTAACGCTTCTCATTGACCAACTCTTCCGTTTACCAACGCTTTACGTTTACCAACGCTTTCCGTTAATTTTCTAAATCTTCGCGTTGACTACCTTTTCGCGTCGCCTAAAGGCTCACGATGACCAACGCTTTGCGTTAACAGACGGTCGCGTTGTATAACTCAATTATATAACTCAATATTTAAATATATAAAAATCGCAAGAACATTAATATCAAATTTTTTAAATGCATGAACATTTTTACTGTTTCAATATTAATTATTAATACAAAACAAACATTTACAAATCTAGAGCACGGTAGAGCGCAAGGCCGAGTTTAAGGGACATTTGGCATTCTCACTTACAGTGCTATTACTACAGGAAATATCATAGATAATTTGACCCCGAAATATCTTCTGAACAAAACCAGCAACAGTGCTGATTTTTTGATAATTCATAATTTATAAACATTGGATAGGCAGAAATATTAACAATACTAAGTATATACAACTCAGTATATACTGGGTATTCAAACAATTAACTCAGTTAGTTGTTACATTACTTGTTAATTACTTACTTAAGGCATCAACAGAAGTTGCAAGCATGCCTGGTTTCCATCTTCTATGATAACTATTAGGATTTTGGACATTTGGGTGATCTTTGTTGAGAAATAATAATACTTATATGTTGATTGTTATATATTTATTTATTGTTTAAAAACGCAGTCTTAATCTTAAAGCATGTCCTTCGTATGTGATGTATCCTGTCCAACTATTAACGAAGATATTTTTATTCCAACTAGGAGGTATGAATCACATATTTTAACCCCCTTTTACTTTTGTGAAAACATTTGTGTTTTATGGTCCTCAAGTTTGAACTTGAAATATTAATGTATAATTGTATATTCTTATTATCGTAAAAACAGGATATTAGTAGATATTATTTTTACCCTTTGTATAGTGCCGATATTAACTATAAGAAGGAGATTTGTTTTTGTTAGATGGTTGTTAAAACCCAACAATAACACCTCTTAAATAAGCTAGCAGAATTTACACTAACGTGTGGTATTTTGTATATACGACCTTTGTAGGCAAGAAAAAACTATTCTTATGACTTACCTCAAACTAATGTTCGCGTACAGTAAATAAAACAAACCACTAGCTATATATTTCTATCGAATCATTTCGAAACGGTTTTATATCCACCTTTTTTTCAAAAAAAGGATTCAACACAATCCGAAAAAACGTACATCACAAACGAAAGTTTCAAAAACAATTTGCCGGAGTTTTTGGATACCAGATGGTAGGGTTAGTTGTTTGACAAAGTAAAATAAAAAAAACCAGTAACGAAAATAAAGCACCGACTAAAAAAGCTTATTTTAGCTAATTTTATCTACATATTCAATTAGAGTAAATTTGTATGAAATAGGCTACATGGGATCAACAAATTTTCCCTATTTGTGTATGTTTACCGACTTTAATTTATTTATACAACACAAAACTATAGGTTCTCTAAATTTTTGATCACCGCCTACGAATGCCAGACGTCATGTTCACTAAAATGAAAACATTTAAATATGGTAACGTCGGTAAAACTGACGACCACTAATATTTAATAAATATAAGGAATCCCCTATAGTATAATAATAAAATGTAGGTATATATAATATATATATATATATATATATATATATATATATATATATATATATATATATATATATATATATATATATATATATATATATATATATATATATATATATATATATATACCAAAAATATACTAACTTACAAAAACACGCAGCAAATGGACTTTCACAAGTGTTTCTTATTATATTAATGCGCCTAAATACGGACTCTTTCGCATTGCAAAGCTTTTAATGGCGAATTTTAATCTCCTATTTTCCATCATATAAAATTAATGGCCCGATTTTGTTAATATTTGCAGTGAACTAAAAGTTTTGACAGTCCAAATTTCGAATGAATGGAAATAGTCGCTGTCTTAATACAACCGTAGAAAAAACAAAAGGTTCAATTAGGCCGATTAGAAAAATTAATATTTAATTATAACGTTCGATCACATTATTATTAATTTCATTAATAAATCTGTATAAATTAAATGAATATTTTAAAACAATATTTAGCACAGTGTCTAATTTATTAGCATAATTGTTACAAAAAATTATATCTTCCCGTCACGCTTTACGTTAATGAGGTTAAAATTTATGTCTACCAGTCTGTTTGAGGCATCATATCTCCCAAACGAATCAACAAATTCATGCAATGCATATTTATGGGATTTCTATGCGATTTTTTTATTGTTTTTTTGGAAAGGCGGTTTACTCGGGATGGTTTTTAGTTATGATAAGCACTTCATTGAGTCGGTTATTATACCCGGTACTTAATATATACTAGAGTATATATATTAAGATTAGTTCCGAATTTGTAACAGTTGAAAATATTGATTGCAGAAAAAAAATTTTGGTATTCATAAAATGACCTAATAATTCCTTGTCCGAAAAGTTATTCGTCCGTCCGTATACACGATAACTCAAAAACGAAAAGATAGCGAACTGAAACTTCGTATGTGTGCTCTAGAGCTAAAAAGGAAGCAGCTTCGCAAAATCGGACCATGTTTGTGAAAAATGGGCAAAACTGCCAATCTTTGAAACCGTATAGAATAAAAATTTAGAGACAAAAAATGTTCCATTTATAAAAATAAACAACTTTTGCTTGAAACTTTTTTTCATAAATTCAGTATATACTGGGTATTTAAGAAATTAACTCAGTTTCACTTGTTTTTCTTTAATCAGATAAAATTTCACATTTGTCTTTCTGATTTACAAAAGTTTATTAATTTATTACAAAAATAATATACTAAACTAAAACATACACACATACATACAGAAACGTAAAATAGTGTTGTGAACCTTGAAAGAGTGAACCTCTTCTTCGCCTTGTGTGTTGGTGCTTTTGGTAGAAGGTAGTTAGCTGTATAGTACAAGACATTATACATATACATACATAAAGGATATTATCCAAACACGATGATGGATATGTTGTCTTCATTTTCTCCCAGGAAGACATCAGCATGTAGACGGTATGGTAGTACCTACTTACAAACATACCCAGTTAAATACCAAAACATTCTACATAGATCACATCACAAATAATATAAAGCTTGTTAGAAATGATTATATTTTAAATAATATTAAGGGTGATCATGTGCTACGCTACAGTCAAATCCAATGAGTACTATCTTTAATAAAATTTAAAAAAAGTTGTGAAGTATATCAATAATCTTACAATGATTTATAACCTTTTTTTATTTGCCCTAAATATTTTTAAAGTATTTATTGTAAAATATCAGGAAATGTAAATTATAAATTGTTTTATACTTGATTTGACAGATCTGACAATAAACTATGTTTTGTTATGACGTTCACATTGTATATGTGTATATGTATGTGTATATTTTTTTACTGTGCGCTTTCGTCAGTTTTCAAAATATGGTGGCAAAAATAAACTTAACAAAACAGTTTTAATTTTATTAAATAATTAATTCAAACGTTCGTCAACACCATTTTTTAATGCAGTTATATAAACTGCATATTTTAAAGAATATTTATAAATATTATTTATTATGGTGACTACTTTAATAATATAGTTATTATAATTTTAAGTAAAAAAAAATGTGTTCTCTCATAAGCTGCTGTGTTAAAAATTTTGATTTTTAATCGATAGTTACTCTTTGAAATGATTGTCAACAGGTTTTAAATTTTTGAGGGAGGAAAACTACATAATTGAATATACTACAGAATTGACGGTTTTACGTCAAAAAAAAAACATATACAAAGAACTTTTTGAAGCATCTTGTATCTAGAGATCAGATCACTTCGTTGTATGCTCCATTCAATGTTGATTATAAAAAGTGAAACATGAAATTTAATTAAACTTTATATTATTTAAATAAATGTATGATAATTAATTATAAGCATTATAATTATATTGTAGGCAGTATAGGAATTAATTGTAATATCACAAAGGTATATTATATATTATATATTATATTATTTATTTTATGTTTATTAAAATTTAGGTTGAAATATATTTGATATATATGTTATATGTATAATACATTTTTATACTGACTTAAAACTGAGGTATTATTCACTACCTGTACGGAATGAAGTCTCTCCTGTATAGGTTATATGAGGTAAACATAACTTAAGTAATTTATTTTAATTATAAAAGTATTAAAAAAAAAAAGTAAAGTTACTTTCTTAAAGAACTAGGAAAGTACTTTATATTAATTTACGAAAAAAAAAAAAACATTTTAAATTTTTTGTTTTTTGAAACGAAGATAATTTTTTAGACTTCTTTTTTAGAATAAATTAAATAGTTGGTTCATTTACCTTTCATTTAAATTTGTAAATATTGTAAATATTGTAAATATTTAAATTTGTACGGGTAGTGCAAGTATATTAACTACTAGCACTACCCGTTGCTGCTTCGCTCGTAAAAATCTTGAAAATCTCTTATAACATAGTAATCTAATATTTCTCCCCGTCAAGGATTGATTGTCTTAAAACCCTTTTACACGTATTCTAAAAAATTTGTTACATTTATGTTTTAATCATTTTTCGCATGAAAACTTAGCATACTTATAAAATAACTACCGTTTTTCTTTATTACTTTCTAATTTCTAATTCAATCATAGTGCACATAGTGTAATGAGGTGGGATCACAGTAGTGGAGTAGGGCGGTCACAGTAGAGCATGATAAAGTAGCCACACCCAAAAATTCAAATGTGATTGATTGAATTTATTAATGTTTAATTAATTATATCTCAAAAACTAAGCGTCAAATCGAAAAAATTTATAAAAACTTTTTTGTTTGTATTTTGCATCTTTACATCGTGGTATAGTTTCTCTGAATGAATTTCAGAATAGCCTGTATAGAGAGAGAAATTGTCTATAAGAGAGCTATTGCTTACTGCTGTTTTTATCAACACAGTTCTATAAAGCTTTTACTTTATTATTACATTATATTAATTAGAGTTATTTCAAGATTTAAGATTTTCTGTTGCCCTGTCCTATATTTACGAAAAATTTAGCTATATCGTCAATAAATCTTGTCTCACCAAGGGTAATTTTAATTTTCGAGTAAACCGTTTGAGACAACATTAAGCAGATAAGAAACACTTCAATAAAAAAGAAATGAATCCGTATTTAACTACGTGAATACAAAAAGTAAACTCTTGTGCAGATCATTAGTAGTTCAGCATCGTTTTTCTTTATAATTATATTAACAAGTAAAAAAGACTACTAAAATCACAGAATATAGAAAAGATTAGAGAGACAGGCACTCATTAAAGAAATTAGAGACTTGGGTGTTTTGTAATAATATTTTAAAGTATGTTAATATAAATATATATATATATATATATATATATATATATATATATATATATATATATATATATATATATATATATATATATATATATTTATATATACAGGATGAATCGAACAAGGCGCATAATAGCAAACGCCTCCTATTCCCCAATAACATCCAATAGAAATCGAAAATTGATTATCTGCCCAAAACAAACGAAGACCGCTCGCTCGTGATTGGCTCAAAGATATGATAAACTCCAAATCAGTCAAAGGGGAGTGATAGGAGAACATGTGGTATGTGTTAGGAATATTATTATTTTTTCATCTAAAATTATAATTTAACAAAAAATTTATTAATGAAAAAATTGTAATATTCCTACCACTTACCACATGTTCTTCTAGCACGCATTCCACTTTTAGTGCTTTGGTGGTTATTATTATAACTTTGAGCCAATCACGAGCGAGTGGTCTTCGTTTGTTTCGGGCAGATGATCAACTTTCGAATTCTATTGGATGTATTGGGGAATATGAGCATCATAGAAATAAATGGAGGCGGGTGCTATTATGCAACTGGTTCGATTCACTCTGTATATATATATAGGGTGAATCGAACCAGGTGTATAATATAACACGCCTCCGTTTATATAATTTTAAAAAATGACATAAAATTTTGTGATCTATTGTACAAAAAAGAAGTTAACAGACAATAAGTATATAAAACATATTCTACCATTGATATGTACAAATGATATTAACAGAATATCATCAAAGGAATTCTAATAGTCATTGAAATAATGTTGAAAAAAAAAATTTCTAGGAAAAATAATTCTGTAAAAAAAGGTATTCAATTAATTATTGAACATTCCATTTCCATTTATCATCATTGAATATGAATAGTTCATTTTTATTTTATCCGCATAGCAAATATTTGTTTAAGACTTATTATTTTTTAATGTTATTACCAACATCAAATATTACAATGTACGTATTTGCGATAACAAGTTGATAAAAAGGATTCTGTTAACTTAACCCATCGTCCATCGCTTCTCATACAAATGTTCATTAATCTGAAGAAAAAAAGTATGTGTGTATAATTAGTACGCACGCCAGAAGTTATACTTCTTTTACATAATTTATTAAGACTCAAAAGTTTAGTAAAATGATATAGCAGTGAAAAGATAGATAGATAGATTCAAGCGGTTGCCCCGGACGGGCTACACTTCACCTATAAAGTCCATTGTGATGCCTAAGGATGTGAAGATATGAGGGGAGTGGAAGGAATTTTTGTGTGTATGCTAGTGGTAGGATGTGCGGCTGCAGCCAACTCTGATAGGAACTGCAGAAAACCTTCAAAAGCATAGCCGGTTACTTCGTTCTTGTCCATACGCCAACAGTTTGTCAATTAACCGCCCCCTTTTTTTCTTAATAATTGACAAACTCTTGATGTCGGGATTCGAACCTCCCAGATCCAAGTAGACATAACGCCTCTTTTATCAGAAACATGGAGTAATAATTATGAAGACATTCCTGTACCTAATTTCAAGTGTTTAGTCATATTAAAATGTTTTAATATAATAAAACTAATTTGATAACTGTCAAATGATTCTAATTTTAAAAGTGTAAATAAACTGGTATTTTAAAAGCCCTTTAAACACAAATCAAAATATTTCGAAACTTTAACGCTGATTTAAAATATGAGAAAGAGAATATATAGACCAATCAAAATTCGAATAAAAAAGACAAACAGAGGCTCAAAAATAATTTATATAAATAACAAACAATAAAACCCCTATTATGGTATTTTAAGTAAAAATCAAATAAACCATAACGTATTTCTTTTTTATCGTTTTTCCTTTAAAAAATATATTTCTCATCAATTTAATAATATCTGGGAAGAAAAAAAGGATACATTCAAAAACTTATGTCTATAGTATATATACCCTCATATACAGTATGAATCAGATGTCCTTGACTAATGATAGGTTAAAGACGGCTGAAAAGTTGTTTATTTTGTAATATCCATGAATAGGATTTCTCAAGAACGGCAGTTCAAATAGTCATAATAAACTTTCCAAAAAATGATATTTTTGAGTACACAAATCTCAGATCTATCAATGGTAGGCCCATCTTTTATACTAAGATACTATCTGCATTTTGTTCTTGACCGAAGAAAAGTTGATCGTTAAATTTTAATTAATTTTGAAAGCATATATGTTCCATTTGAAAAGTCGGTGATAAAAGAACCTTGGCGTGTCTGAGAAAATTACATTATTCTTTCTCCCACAAAAATCAGAATTTTTGCTGGGTGATCTTCCAAAACTTTTATTTGTATTTTTTTCCAAAATAACAATTTTTTTAAAGATTAGTCAAGATTGAAAAAAAATGCAGGTACTGAATTTGGTGTCAATTTCTCCTTTTTCAATAACTTTGAAACGTCAGAGGACTAGGTGGAGTATACTACCTAAAATTGCATTTTCTGCGTCGTTATTTGAAACAAATATAATACCACTATTCGATTCAGTACAAATCCGGTTCGATAAAAAAACTAGAACATTTCAGAATAAAAATCCCATTTAAAGGGACTTTTGAGCCAACCTGGATATAGTATCGGCTTGTCTAGTAACCCTCATCTCATCGATTCCAATAATAATAATAACAATAACAGATAAGATAAACAGCCTCAAGCTATATAAAATCTATCACTGCATATTTACATCAATAATGTATTTTTGTTTTCGGTGATAGTAAAAAATAGGAAAAAATTGGGCATACATGAGCCAAAACAACAGCTTAAACGAACCTATTCATATATCTAAAACTAAAGATGGTTTGGATTACCAATGGCGTTTCTATTCCATTCTATTTTGGGTTTCCAATCGTTGTTCCAAACATCAATAAATCAATCAATCAAGAGTTCCGTATCCCCCAGAGGACGTTGGAGACCACTATCTTCCACTTAGTTTGATCGTGGACAATTCGTATGAGGTAGTTGAATTTTATCTTGCTTCTTTTTTGATGAAGGTCATGCTATTTTTTTCTTCCCCTCGTTCTTTGATCTTGTAATTTACCCATCAGGATTAGGTAAATATTCTAATTAAAACTTATATATAACCCGTAAAAATAAAATAATGAGATTTTTGTTTTGGTTACCCTCAACAGGATAAAATAGGGTGTCAAAATGTTGGTCACAAAACGAATTATTCTGCTTCATTTTGTTTGAAAACGACTCTTACATTTTTACTGTTCCATAGTCTCCTTAAAAAATTTAAATCATGATAAAATAACGTCATTCATCACTTACATGCAAAAACGGAAAAAGAAAGTCAAAAACATAATACAACTGATCCAACTACTAGTTTGTTGTTCACTGATGATGGCTTCTTGCATTTGCACAAAATAATAAAAACAAAAGACAATAAAGGATTCCATTTTTACAACACCAAAGGCAAATTCGTTGAATAAAAGTGCCTTGAATTATGCTGTTTGTTTGTCTGATTTTATTTAGTTTCTTTTTTACTCGTTTTATATAATTTGGGCACTAAACTAAGTGAACGTTAAATGTAACTAGTAAACTGGACTCTCATTTTTAATTTTCTAGCAAAATTTAATACAAAAACGCAGCAAAACTTAGGAAAACAAACTTGCGCAATACATCCAATACGGTAGCCCTCGATGTACTCACTCTGAGAAGGATACAATTTCGGAAGGTTACCGGAATCATCATCGGACATTATCACCTACGAAAGCATCTGCACACATTAAAAATCCATAACCAATCCATTCCGTGGAGACTGTGCGGCGAGGAGGAAGTAACATCCAGCCACATCATATTTTACACTGCAAATCTCTCGTTACAGCAAATATAAGATTTTAGGTGCATTTCATTCCGAATATACGAACCATCAAGCAAACACCTGACTATTGCCAAAACAAGGGAAAAGCGATTCTCGCCAGACTGAAGTAGAAGGCATCATAGGCGATAAAATCAATGTGCAATACTTTATATACCCCAAGATATATCTATCTATCTATCTATCTATCTATCTATCTATTTATCTATCTATCTATCTATCTATCTATCTATCTATCTATTTATCTATCTATCTATTTATCTATCTATCTATCTATCTATCTATCTATCTATCTATCTATCTATAGATGTCACTTGGAATTCTAGAACTATGTGTTTTCCAGATATAAACTTGGCTAAATTTATCGATTCCTTAAAGAAATGTAATATTATACATTGAAAAGTTCATACTTTCTGCTGAAAGACAGTTTGGATCCATCGTACTTTAAAAAATATCAATCCATATTTTTCGAAATTTGCAAAATTCTTGCTCTATAACTCTTTTTTGGAATAAACCACACACGCCGATAATAAAGGTAACACTGGGGGGGGGGGGGGGTTCTGATCCACAAATATTTTTGTTAACAAGGTTATTTAACATTTCTTGCAGGTCAAATATTAAAACTATTGCCCAGTCAAGTTTTTTTCTTCTTTCCTATATGTGTTTCTCTTATTCTCAGCTCGGATTGCATTAAGTTGGTCTCGGTTTGTTTCGTTTATATTTTGTTGTTGTTGTTGTTATCATGTTGTATTCCTGTAACAAGTTATGGGAAATGGTAGAAAATGACCGCGCCATATAAATGTCTACACACATATACAGTCAGTTTTATAACATTATATAAGGGATAATCTCAAGTGTATTTGTCAAAAAGTAAAAGAGTAGTAAACAAATTTTTTTTTCTATCTAGAATCTTCTAGGTAGTACTGATACAATTCTACACACAGTGTGCAACAGGAATAGAGAATTTGAAAACACAAAAGAAATTCTTTCAATTTATAATATTATGTAATTTTTATCGTAACACTGGAACCATCGAGGATTGCTGCCTTTCTTGAATGACAGTAGGAACAATTCTATCTTGGTGACTGGTAAATTGGCAACTATGGTCAACTGGCTTGGCGAAGTTAATTTCCACTCAGTTTGCTTTTACAATTATAGTGGGGAAAAAGTGTCTGGGTAGTTATTCTGGGGTAAGATTTGTTGTATAATCCGGCTTCAATAAAAATCGATCAAGTTTATATGTTATAGTATACAGTGGTATTGTGGGATTGTGTCCAGAAAAGTTAGTATCAACCAATTTACTTACATTAGCCTGTTTTTACACGTGAAAGTTTTGATGAAAGTTTTTAATCGCAATAAATGTATTTGATATAACTAGATTTACTTCTCTATATACATGCAGAAATATATTGCATGTTTTGTTAATAGCTATCTCGCTATGCTAAATATTTATTTCTTTGTTAACCACTTCACATAATCATAATAAATCAATCTCAAGGATGTAGAATCTAAACTTATCGTACACCCTATTCTTGTATACATCTGAAGTTACATACACGATTTCACCAAAAAAGAAGCGAGGTCTATTGTGTTAAAACTACATAGTTTCATCAAAAAATACAACTGCGCTTGTTCACCAAGTTATGCGTTATGAATAGTTGCTTGAAAAGTTACATGTGTAAAATAGCCCTTAGATAGATAGATAGATAGATAGATCTTGGGGTATATAGATGAATTGCACTTAGACCTTATGGCCCATTGTGCTACCCCATCTAATTCAGTCTGACGAGATTCGCTTCTCCCATATCTTGACAATAGACAGGAGCTTAATTATCACGTTTTCCTAAAGGTTCATATATTCGGGGTGAGATGCACCGAATATCTTGTATCTGCTATAGCCGAGAGATTCGCAGTCAAGGATTGTGTAGCTGGATTTGTTATGGAGTCCCATTGTGTGTAAATGCTTTCGCAGGGTGTCCCCTGATGAATCCGGTAACCTTCCGCTGTTATTAATCTTCCGCTGTTATTCCGCTGTATCCTGTTCAGGATCAGTATATCGAGAGGTAGCCTCTTGAATGCACTCCTAAGCAGTATTTTCCCGAGCTTTTGCTGCGGTATTTTTCCCAGTGATCACGGTGTTTAACGTATTTACATTAGTACAAATTACATTATTCGTTTTTTATCCCTGTGTATTTGCAATATAATATGTATAATGTTCTCTGAATCTGCAATATAAAACTTTGTATGCTTCGAACATAATAACTGAATTGCTCGAAGTGTTTTATTTTTTTTTCGCCAATGCACGGGATGTTTTCGTACAAATATATGTAGTTATATTCCATAACTGTCAGTATGGGTTGTTGATCGTTGGACTGTAGTTAAATTTACCGGATTTTCTACTTTTCTAAAGTTTGCAAGTTATGGTAACTTCTTATACATTTTCCAAATTCGATATTATTAAATGTACGAATCTTTGAATATTATTTCCTGAATTTTAAATGTTATAGAATCAATTCTTTTAAAAAACCATTTGAATTGATAGTAAATATTATTTAACGATCAATAAAAACCGTCGAATGATATGTTTATAAGGACATTAAGAAATAAAAAATAAAAGATAAACTACTTATAATGATGATTTTGTCTTGATATTTGAATGTTTACTCTGAAGACATCTTAATTACACTGAGTTTAAAGGAGAAAAAACTGGCATAGTTCTATTTTCCAGAAATATTTTATCTTTACCTTAAAAATCGTTGCTAATACTTTTTAGACAATGCATTGATATTGTAAAGAACAAACATCTGATATAATTTATGTCCATTTTACCAATGTTATTAGAATTTGAGGCATATAATTTTTATAAGAGTAATCTCTTACTTATGATCTTTAAGGAAATCATCAGGTTCAAAATGCTAAAAGTTTTTAGTAATTTTATGTAAAAAGTAAGCATAATTCAATAAAAAGTTAAAAATAGGCAGTTCTCTTAGCTAGCGAAGTCAGTCTCTGCTGAGTTACCAGACAAATAATGTGTAGAAGAACAACAGGGAAAATCAACTGGCTAAGCTACGGACGGGAAAAATCAGTGCGGAGACAATAGACTTATCCTTCCTACCGATCAGTGTGTTAAGGAAACCATAGATGAAATCATCTTGGTGAAACAAAATGAGGCATGGTAGATTCGCGAAGACTGTCGAATTGAGTGGTCTAAGATAAATAAAGGCAAAGCTGTGCAACTGTTAAAAAACAAGAAAGATTTTGTCAACATTACCCCAGAAGTAATGATAGGAAATTGTGTGGTCAGAGTGAATATCCAGAAAAGTAAATCATAAAAGTTCTGCTTTCCACTGCTCAGAGTGGGAAAACAGAACTCCATGATAATGGGACACATCAGCCTGACGAAGCCTAGCCAGAAGGTCTTTTTAGGCCATAAGAGACAAGAAATTTTATGCAGACTAGGAAATTGATAGGTTGTGTGATCTGTTGATATTCATCTAGAGTTTGTAAAAGGTATCTGCAGAAAACTTGCACAGGCCTAGCCGGTTACTTTCGTTATTGTTCATTCGCCAACAGTTTAGTCCATTAACTGCACCATTAATTTTTTTTTTAATTAATTAATTTGATTTACTGCCAGTGTTGGGAATTGAAGAAGTAACCCCCCCCCCCCCAGTTCCAAGCGGAAATCCTTTAACAGCTTGAACACTCGGGCGGTCAGTTATAGGTTTAGTGAAAGTTTGAGTAGCACCATGAACCACAGGTCTCCCAGTGAAAAGGAAGCATTTAGCGCACCAAATTCTTAATTCTAACCTAACCTAAGCTTACCTCACCTAACCTGCATTTCACAGAATGTAATTTATTTCAAATTAGCCGAAGTGTACCTTTTGTTTATGTTCTATCGAAAAACTAAACAACCCTGTATACAACACAGTGCATAAAACCTTAATTGGGAATGATTGTAATTAACTTTTTAATTTCTTTGAAAACAAACATACATACGTACATACATACATACATCCATACATACATACATGCATAGATACATACCTACTGCATACAGATATACAATTTCATCAGTACAACAAAACATAAGGTTTTATAATAAATAAAGTTGTCTATTATTTATTTAACACCCTCGTGTTGGTTAATGAAATGTGACTTAACCAGGATTGAATTTCGACCCTTCTAAATATTTATATATACTGTAAGTAGCAGCTTTTTTGGTCACGTGTTTTGTATTATATGATATAATAACCCTTTTGAATTGTTAATGTTTCCCTTGTGTATGAAAATATTTTCAGTTGGGTATTATACATGTATTATATGTATTTAAATAAATATACGAAGAAAAATCACACGTTGAACAATCAAACATTACACAAAAAGGGCAAATTGTTTTCGCTTTTTATAACGCTTTTATTTTCTTCACTTGTAACATCATTTAAATCTTTAAATTCAATTTTGTTTTTTAAATTTTTGCAATTTCAAATTACTTATTCGTACCTAAATATACCCGAAGAGTGTTTTAGGTGAATCTTGGGGTGTTAGGGCAAGGATCTATTTCGCTACATAAATTATGCAATATTTTTGAAAGAAAGCTATGCAAGATATCAACCGTTTGATGTGAAAACATCTATAGCGGGACTATACAAGTATGCTTTTATACGGGGAATCGATCGGCTACGTAACAGTCGGCCAACATCGACATTCGTGTATTAAATGTCAATTTAACATTGTTAAATACATATTCATTGCTATATAGGATATGTTTTTACATCTCCTTCTTTTGAGTCCTGGGCTCAAAACTTGTTTTTATACATTTTTGGACAACGAATATCCGACAACGCACATTCAAAGAAATTTTATACATGGTAGGACTTGAATATTTTAATTATTTAAATAAGATTACTTGCATATTAAAATATTGTATTTAGTTGATTGCCTGAACTGTCCAAATGGAGATTATATGGCATATTTGAAACTAATTTTTGGCCAAAATTATTATCGTATCACCTAGGAATGCCCTTCAAGTTATTCCCAATGGGTTTTCAAAAACATAAAACTTATTATTTGCATAACTATACGTTAGACGTTCAATATTCATTTTTTCATTTTATTAAACTGAATAGTAAGTTTCTGTTTTGAGGGATGCGATCCATTTGGCATCGATAACACCATTGAGTAAGGTACACTATAAATAATAAAATTGTGAGCCCAACAACAGGAAAATGATTAGCACATAAGTCAAATACCTAAAAATGGAAAAAATTAAATTATTGAGTTAACTGCACGGCGTAATTGGATTTCGGTAAGTTATTATACCGAATGAGAACTTATCAAAACAAATAAACTTTATTGTGTGATTATAGTATAATAATAAAAAAATAGTTCCAAAATATTAAGAAACTAATAGTAATCGGTATAAAATAACATTAACATTGCCTGTGACATGTTCTATTTTGAAAGGTATATATAGTTATCAAAACATCATCAGCAGGTAGTTATGATTAAATTGTTTAAGCATGCGAACTCCATAATGTAAGAGTTAATACTAAAACTTAGCTCTGTACACAAAGATAGTAGAGTGATTATTGAGTCTGGTAAAATATATCAAGTTAAGAAACAATGTATGCATTCATACTATCGGTCATAGTCAAGTTCCGGTCCAATCATACTCCAGTCACGATCAGTCTCGATGAATATTTTTGAGTGAGATCACACTGGTAACGGCATGTGAATGATAGTATGAATGTTTCTCTGTTCTCGGTTCAGTCCGCTATTATCCACTGAAAGGACGTGAATCACATATTGTAAATTGGAAAGATTTTATTAACTTCCTATTTAATAATTGAAAACATTTTATTAGTTAGAAAATCCTTTAATTATGACTAATCAAATGTGGACTTTTGAAAGAGGGGTAATCTTGCGTAAATAATTCATATTTTTAAATAATATTTATGTATCCAATTACAGATTTATGGAAGAAATAACATAAGAATAGTAAGTAGTACTTACCTGAATCTTTATTACAGTTTTTAATGATATAAATTTCATAAATTATTGTTATTTTTATAAAGGAAAATATTATTAATTTTTTTCAGATAAATTGCTTATTGAACTGGTTAAAAGTGAAACAAATTTATACAATTTGCAATCACCTCATTATATTCAGACCGAGATCGGACCCAGAACGAACCGTGATCGACACTATTGTGTGAATTGACCCTTAATGCAGGAAATTAAATTTTTTCGTTAAATGGTTTTAAATAAAAAGTATACAAATTGATTTGATTAGAAAAACTTTAAACTGTAAATAAATAGTTCATATGAATAATTCCTGTTGATGCATAATAATAAATCTTATATTTGAATATTCTACACATAAAGATATTATTATTATTATTAATTTAATTAAATGTCCGATGTATTGTTATATGTGTAAAAAAATAAATCGATTCCGGAGCCCATATTAAATAAAAATAGAATTTGTATCAACTTTTTAACAACAGAAACATAATACTTAAAGCGATGTCACGTCAAATTTGGACGGGGAGGCAACCGGGTGGCGAGTGGTAATCTGGGTGTTGAAGTGATACTGAACCTCCCCGTACCGTCGAATGGACCCCAAATGAACGGGGGCGGAGTTATGGATGGGGCAATCCCTAACTGATCCTGATACCACTAAAAAATAATTATAACCATTACTGTTACTATTATTACTAATACTATTATTATTATTTTATCTAGAGCACGGAAGTGCGTAAGGCTGAGTTTAAGGTGGTTATTGCTATTACTATTATTATAAATGCGAAAGTGAGTTTGTTTATTTTTTATTTTATATATTACAGTTTATTTACATAGTAACATGTCACTTGCGATATTTTATTCAAAATTTTGATTTATTTTTAAAAAACTATTCAATATCCTGAAGTTTTTTTATCGTCTGATTCGTAATTTATATAAATTCCCACAAAATAATCCGACAAAAT
The DNA here is from genome assembly GCA_963920215.1 of Nineta flava. Lineage (NCBI taxonomy): Eukaryota > Metazoa > Arthropoda > Insecta > Neuroptera > Chrysopidae > Nineta > Nineta flava. Next base: position 127,458,114 of record OY986041.1, read on the forward strand.
AGGAAAAAAAAATTGTACAAATTTATTTTTTTGCTTTTAAAAACTATTATGTTGGGTTTTCCCAATAATATACCCAACAAATCCCAGTTAGGCAAAACTTATATCAGATTCGTAATTTCCTATCAGGTTTTCCCAATCCTATCCTAAATAGATTCCAGTTGGACAAAACTGATACCAACTTGTTAATTTTTATGTTGTAATAATTTCCCAAAATAATCCCAATTTGTCAGGTCATTGATTTTTACATTGGGTTATACTAATGGGTTCTGATATAGATCCCAAGTGTGAAAAAATAATATTACTTTAACAATTTTTACATTGGAATATTCAAGTTGGGTTTTATAGGGTCCCGGTTGGGATAACCTTGCTTGACATGCCCTCTTGATTCCCTATTGGGTCCGGACATATCTGTAGGGGCAATTTCTAGTCGGGTAAAAGATAGTACGACTTCCTCTTTTGTATATTTATTGCATATGCACCATTGAGTGTTTCAACGAGTATTAGTTTGTTTTATGTTATTATTAATAATCGATAAATTATAAATGAACTCTCCATACATTATGCAAAATTATTATAGTTTATAACAATTATATTAGTCCTCAAACGGTGAGGACCGTGTATGGGTGGGTGTCTGTGTATATATGGAAATGAGTATCGAAAATTAGTTATGGGGATATCGAATCGATTGGTGGTATTGTGGTGGATACAAACTACAGCTAGTCGAATTATTATTAACTAAACAAATAACTTTGTAACAAGCAAATATTTTGTTATAATCATGTATCGTCATTTACATGTAGTACCTAATATTATAATATTATCGGTACAATGGATTCAAAATACATGAAGGGTGCGTTGAGTAAGACCTGTCAGTCTACGAATGAGCATTGTAACCTCTAAATTCGTAGAATATAGACAGAAGTATTGTTTTCGAAGGATAGATAGATAGATTGTAGAGGCTACCCTGGACGGGCTACACTTCGACCATAAGATCCATTGTGATGCCTAAGGATGTGCGGATGTGAGTGGAGTGGCAAGAATTTTTGTGTATAGACTAGGAATTGGTAGGTTATGTGGCTGCAGCCGATTATGATAGGAACTATGCCGATATTCATCTGGAGTTCGTGAAGGAAACTGCAGAAATCCTTCTCAAGCATAGCCGGTTACATCGTTCTTGTCTATACGCCGACAGTTTAGTCAATTGACCAACTACCGATGTCGGGATTCGAACCCACAACCTCCTAGTTTCCAAGTAGGCATACTACGCAGACATAAAGCCTTAGACCGCTCGGCCACTTGGACTGTTTTCGATACTGATACTGTTAATTCCTTAGAAATTTATTTACAAATACATTACCAATATAATATTAGGTTATTTTTTTCTATTAAAAACATAAAATTCTTGCAATTTTTTTACTAAAAACACAAAAATTTGACGAATTGTTATAGTCCAAGATATGATTTCCGGCGATATCTCGTAAACCCCACCGCAGATCATTTAACCAGCATGATTTTCGTGTTTTTGGGGTCAAATTTACCTGATATAGTGATTTTCATCGAAAACCGTAAATAAAAATTATTTTTCGTTTTTCTGAAATTTTTTCAAGGTACACAAAATTGAAAAATCATAAAAAATTTTAGTCATCGATTTGAATGGAAAGTAGTTTATACAATAAATTGGATCCAAAAATCCAGTTTGTTTGATGATCTGACCGATAGTTTCCGAGATATACACTATTTTATTTTACTATATAAATTCATGCTAATTTTTCAAAATATTCCATTGCAGGAGCATTTGCTTAAGATAGTTCCAGCCCTGTCTTGTATAATTAGGACAAAACCCCGGTTTGCTTTTATTGTAGAACACATTTTTAACTATTATATTTCGAACACAAAACGGTAAATCGCGATTTAAAAAAAAATCAATTTAATAAACATATATCTTTACTATCCTAGTTTTTTTTTTATAAATTCTGTCGAGAATTTTTTGTAACAGATAATAGTTGGGCGGACAAGAACTTTTACATGCCTCTAATGAGAGAGAATGATTATTTAGTTAGTAACTATCTCGCGTTCTAAACAGTCAAAAATTCGGGATTTATTAGAAAACGTTATTTTTAGCCTGTGAAAAAAATGAGCAAAAACTTGATTTCATGCTGAGACCTCCCGTAAATATAAGCTGCTACTATGAGTATCGCCCAAGCCAACATTAATATTTCAACTGTCTGTACACAAAACATGTATAAACGTGTCTCAATACATGTACAATATCTCTGGAATCGTTCATTCATTATCTCTACTCACTATAATAATATCTCTCTCCCCATGTATCTCTTACTCTTCACCTCTTCACCTCTCTAACCACCCCCCACCACCATCCTGCCCTCTCCTTGAGTATTGTACAAAATATATTATTAAATGCAGATTTGTAATGCATGTATGAACAACAAAACATAACCGAGACCGAGAGACTACCTCTCCGTCAGTCTCTTCTCAATATAATAATAATAATAACTCTGTGATATATTGGTAGTACATGCTTTATACATATAAACCTATTAATAATGATTTAAGTACTTCCGATATTAATATTCTATCATTTATTATCCCAAACAAATTCACTTTATAAAACATATCAATCATTTTCTATATATACATAAACGTGTATATGTATGTATGTATATATTATATATGTTCATTTTTATTATGTAAATAATGTCGTTATTACATATTACGCATATAAACTGAGTAGACGACGAACAATATACGTGAAGTTAATATTATTATAGACAGTTGAAATGATGACATATATTACGCACTTTAAAAAAAAAAAACATTATATGTATAAAAAATTTGAAAAGATTAGTGTGATGATAGCCAAGAATTTAAATATAGCTGGTACACGTGGCGACACGCGCGTGAATTTTGTATTGGAGTGGAGAATAATTGTTTCATATTATCATATATTTCCTGATGAAGGAATTGTGTTCTGAAACTTGTCGAAATAAAATTATTCTCAAATATTTGTTTTATTTAGTTATTATTTTACTGTGTAAAATTATTTCGTTTTAATTAAAAACATTTTTTTCGTAACTGTTAAACTATTTCACTGTTAAAAAAAATAAAATTTAAGAAAAAAATTTAAAAATTTTAATATTTCACATAAAATTTATCCTTCACATAAAATTTTCAAAAATAACAATAATTTTACATATAAATTTAAAAAATTTTGCTTAGGTGAACTAAAATTGACACATGAATACGCAATTATTTTTTTACTTTTTAGTGCATTTTTGGTTTATGAATATTTGATTTTTGAAGTCGGGTTTCCATTTTGTCAAAATATTTTTTATTTTATTTTATTCTTAGTTTATTTTTCATAGCAGATTTTCAGTTTTATTTACATGCATTTTGTTTTTTTTTTGTAAAAATTTTTTTTTTTTGGAGTCGGTTTTTTATGTTAAAAATTTTTTTGAAGTCCGTTTTTAAAAACTTTTCTTATTTTTCCATTATGAATGAGTATACCCTTTCAAAAAAAATAATAATAATTCGCAGAAATCGGTTATCACATATAAAATGAGGATTTTCCTAGATTTCCAGGGGCCCCCTCATCAGAATGCAATTTGGTAACAATGGGACCAATTGGAAATCAAACCCTTTAAAACAAAAAAATTCAAAATCGGTTCATAAATGACGGAGTTCTGAGGTAACAAACATTAAAAAAAACAACATACAGACGAATTGAGCACCATCCTCCTTTTTGAAGTCGGGTTAATAAAATTAAACAGTTACTGGACAACCCTAAGGATAAAATTATCAATGAAAAACAATCGTGCATATATGGCTTCAGTTATCAAAACTGTTCGAAAATTGACGTTGGTCAATGTCTGATGTGAAATTTGGGAAAACCGAAAAATCGTGAATAGCTTCGCACGTTATTGAGAACAACCACATAATTGATAAATCGTATTTAAAACTACTTAATTGAACAAATCCAAATGCAGATTTTATCACATTAAACCATACTCAAAATTTAAAACCTGAATATCAAGTTTAGCTACGATCAACACCCTCACCTTATTGACAACTATAACAACAGCCCTTGGTCAAAAAAGGATACCGCCAATAAATGGGTTGGGTTCTTCACACACTTCCCTTAATTGGTCAGTCAACTCAAATGATCCTTCTATTGATTTCGATTTTCTATCTATTTCTAATTGTCAAAGAGTAAAATACGACTAGCTAGTTTATACTAATGAAGATGTATTTCGACTTTGTAGTCGAAATACATATTTATAATACGAAAACTGATCTAGGTATTCGGGCGAATTTGAAATTTTATTATTGAAGTTAGAAAATATCTGAATAAAAAGTATGTCTACTTATCCTTTATAAATGCACACAGTTTTATTCCAGTTCAGCTCCAGGTAATAACATAGATTGAAAGAATACTCTTAAACATATACCATTTCAAATATATACCACCTAGAATCTTTCAACTACTTCAATGTTTTTATTGTTAACTGTACTGACTTAGAAAATAACATTCTATAGAATCAAAAATAGTGAAATCTGTCAAAAAGTCCTAAAATTCTAAAAAGTCGTATCCTAAATATTTCTTGATATTTGTCTCAATAAAATAATCAAAATATAGTTTCGTCTAAAATATATTATCATTATTTTTATTTCTCAAATATATTTTGATATAAAATATTTATATGAAATTTTATCCATATCATGTTACTTCCATAATCTATAAATTATTTAGAAGACTCGCACTTTTATTTCATCGATTAGAGTAATAAAAATTTGAAAAAAATTCAGTTCGATTTACTGAGATTTATGTTTGTCTTAGTTTTATAGTTTTACATTTTTTATTTATGTAAACAAGTCAGTGATAGAGTACGAATATGTAATGTAAATACATGTTAAGTGTTATATCTCCCTTTTACGTATAAAAATTAAATTAAATGTTGTATCTGTCCAAAAACATTTACAACAAGAATAATCAAAATTGTGAGAGACTGATTCGGCTTAGATCCGTTCAATTTTATTGAACGGGAGGTATGCCAAAAAAGTTTTTGTTTTTTTTTAACTTTAATGTTGATTTGCGCCTATTCATTCGGTTTTAGAAAAAAATTTCGAATAAATGTTGTTACTATATTTCTAATGAATAACTTTTAACTAAAGAATCTTTTCGAATCAATAAGGCACAAATCAATTATAAAATTTAAGATAATTACATCAAATTTCGTGGTCCACAGTACTTTTACTGTGATGTTCGACCATTCTTTGAATAAAATCTAACGTTTTATTTTTCTTATAGATGTTTTTAGTGTTTATCATCTCAGCCAGTATAGAATTATGGAAGTATGATCAATTTCTAAAAATGGTATAAATTTTATAGATGAAAATATTTTTTCTGTTGTCTTTTCGTCGATGAAATGAAACTTCATCATGATTCAAATGCTTGTGCTAGCTAGAGCTAGCTACTACTAGTACTAACAAATAAGCATATTCATCGACTCGACATATACCATATCAAATAATATATAAAACGACTCATATCCATGAGGATATGGATATCTGATGATAACATACAGAAGAAAGAACAGAAGCATCAGTATCAAGTAAGAAGTAGTAATATATAAAAGTGTTGTATTATTTTATGCACATTTTGTGTACTTATCGTTTATGCTTTTCAAGAGAACACAGATAAATAAACTTCTTTGCTTTTCATATTACACATTTATATATACAATCTTCGCCGTCACATACATTGTGCCTTTTTACTACCATCTAACTATCTATCTCTTTTCATTTGCCTTTTTTTGTTGTGTCTCTTTACATTGTTCAGGAGTACAAATTTCTTTTTATCGTACATATATGCATATGATATATATTTTGGGACAGGACTGGATTTAGTCGGAATAGATTTATTGATAGTCATCAAGTTCAGTTTTATTAGGACATATTTATTGAAGCAATAAATAAGGTAGAGTGTATATAAGGTTATATATTATCTGGTTATATAATAATGTATGAATTTTATTTCAAATTAGCTGTGTACCGATTCCTTATGGGGTAGAAAATATCTATTTTCCATTTTGAAGTAAGACTGCGAATATGGCACTTCGATTTCAGATCAAAAATCTTAGCGGGTTGAAGCGAAATTGTATTCCATCTTGGAATAAATTCTCTTTTTCTCAATATAAACCATAGTTAATAAAATACTAATTTGAAAAGCGTAAACCCGGATATCATATATCCGCAGTTCGAATTCTGGTTTTTTTTTTTTAATATTATTTTAAAAACTCTTTTACTTAGATTTCTATAAAGTAAGCAGATCTACTTGTTTCTTAATAAATATGTATATTGGGTTATCATAATGTAGTGTAAAAACTGGTATCCAATGAGCACTCAGTAGGGTGGGGTCACAGTTCAAATAATTTACATTCTAATAAGATGTGCAATTTATTTGGGGTATAAAATACTTATTTTTCATTTTGCAGTTTTTTTTACATAAGCAGTTTTGATGTAACACTGCTTATGTGACGCTTCGATTTGAGAGTTATACTGTAAGTTGCTTGAAACGAAAAAGTATTACTTATAATATATTGTATTTTTCCTAGCCAACTGATGGTTGTTATCGTGTGAAATGCGTTTTCGGCGAAATTGGCTGAATTTTTGATCAATTATTCAAAATATAATTATCTAACGTCATTTAAAATTTCGATATTTATTTACCTATTAGTTTTGAAAAAATCACTCTCAAAAATTGTACGATTAACATTACAGGTCTATACAAAAGTAGTAATTTCACCACACTTTTAATTCTATTCAAAAAACGCGTTGGCCTATTTTGCTAAAAAACTAAGAGAATGTAAAATAATGTTTATATTTTGATAAAAAGAAATTATTGACTGTTTAATTTTTGTAATAGATAATGAAAAGATTGACATTTTTATATATAATCCAAGCGAACAAGTATACGAGGTACATTCAAATAAAAAAAGTATAGTCAACAACCTCAGTCTATTCATATAATTGGTGTGTGTCATGAAATGAAACTTTTTAACACAATTACTGCAACTACCCAATAATACGACACTTGACAGTATTCGAGGTACAGTCAAGTAAAAAAAGTATAGTCTACAATCTCAGTCTATTCTTATAATGAATGTGTGCTCTGCGGTGAAACTTTTTAACACGATTACTGTAAGATTGAACTACCTTAACTTGATAGAATATTAGTTTGAAGAGTCTATTTATTGCTTCGCAGTTTGAATCTTATTCTACAAGATTTTACTAAAACTTTTTATATCTATCTATGGCCTATAATGAGAGTATATCGTTAGTCGTGTTTTAATATTTAGTTATTATAAATATTACTGACCGTGTCTCAATGAATGCTATTAATTTGAAATAAATAAATTTTCTCGGAAATTTTAGAGAGCACCCCTGTATTGTTATAGATAGAATTTGATATTTGTCTACAATTTATGCCGCCTGTTGTTTTCAATTTATGAAACAAAACTTTATTTCAAATAATAAGAAGAAAAACTTTGTTTAGAAAATATGTTTATAGTAAATAAGGTTATATATGTTATATATGTATATATAAATTTATATATATGTATATAATATATATATATATATATATATATATATATATATATATATATATATATATATATGTATAATATATATATATATATGTATATATATATATATATATATATATATATATATATACAAATATATATATATATACATATATACAATATATATATATATATATATATATAATATATGAATGATGGTTAATGTTATGAAGAGGTGATTTTCAAGATAATGCCCTGAGAGACCTTATAAACTGAGAATCGGGAATATTTTATTTGGGAGATACTAAATATTCAACGGAGATGATTATTTGTCCCTTATACCTACAACTTCTATGATTTTTACCATTCCTCCTGAAGCACACTGTATATAATATATTCATAATACATATATGTAGTATATTATTTAATGATACATTATTTTATGCAAATTTTTCCAATATCATCACATTAAATGTAATTAAATTTGAAAAAATTAAATTTAAGTTGTAGAAAATATTCAAATCTTAATTAAGGATGTACGAGCACTAGATATAGTCCATTTATAAAATTCTTCAAAATCTTATATAGTACATTCATAAAAGTCCACAATAATGTTTATTATTATTTTTTCGTAAGTTAAAATTAAAATTTAATTTAAACAACAAAAAACGTATTTAAGAAAAAAACCTGAGATTTCGGGTAATTAAGCTACCGCCGACAAATATAAAATTTACCCAAAATCTCAGTTTTTTTCTTAAATATTTTTTTTGTAGGCCCGTCATACCGGAATTTTATTGGATCAATCATTTGATAAATATTTCTTTTTTCTATTGCGTAGTTTTTTTTTATTCGTATTAGTTCATTCCAAGTGAAAATTGTCAAAATATGTGTAAAAATATGAGTTTCTCTATAAGAGCAATGCATTAAAATTCGAACTTTACCATTAATTAATTAGGTAAAGAACCCCGAAACTAACCTTGAAACTTTTATAATTGGATTATTTGCACTTAATGTACATGTAAACAAAAAATCAAACCTTAATCTTTTTGAAGCTTCAGTGCTCGTACATCCTTAATGAATTTTGTAACGCACTAAAAAATAAAGTATTATCACTTGGTTAACTGTAGAAAGTTAAGCACTTTAAAAATTAAATTTCTTTGAAACAATGATGATTTATTTTCAACACAAAACGTTTCAATTAACTTGAATGATTTTACAATTAACTTGGTTATTAAATTTCAAAAAAATTAAATCTGTTTGCAATTATTATTTTTAGTAATAATTGTCGTTATCCCACATTTTAATAAAATTTTAATTTCACATTTTTAGAAATTAGGTCCCATTCGTTTTAACAGATGTGACCATTTTTAATAGTAACATATGCAATTTGCAGAACTTTAAAATTTTAAAATTTAATATTCGAGGAAACTTTTTATTTCAAAAATTTAGGAATGATTGTTTTCAACAATCCTTTAAGACACAAGGGGTTAGTGTCTTAAAACTATGACTTCAGAATAATTGGCTTTCATTAATATTAGAATTCAATTTATTTTTTAAATTTTTATATTTCTCTGTATCTACTTGGAGGCGTTATATGTTTTATCATATATTACATTTTATTCCACGAAAATATAATTTAAAAAAAAAAATCTCAGTAGAAAAAGCTTATACAATTCAAAAGTGACAGGCGCTGAATTCCGTTTATGAGATCTAGTCATATCATCTATATATGTATACAAGTAAAAGTATAAGTGCATACTTTTTCATTTGTACATTATATTTCTCTTATATGTTAGTATTATGTAATATCAGAGTCAGATTTGGATCCAGTATTCATATATATATATATATATATATATATATATATATATATATATATATATATATATATATATATTATATATATATATATATATATATATATCAAAAGTGTATTAAGTTTAATTTCACCTTGATAACGCTTGAAAAATGGATCGAAAATTAAAATTTTGGTATAGGTGTTCATAAAACGACCTAAACCATGTATTTCCGCATTTCCACCAGCCTGTTTATCTATAGACACTCGATAACTCGATAACGAAAAGAGTTAATGAACCAAAACTTGGGGTGCGTTATATATAACTAAATAAAAAGTGGACTTAATTGTTCGTGAATGAAAATAAACAATTTTGAAATCGCAATTTCAAGGTTAAAACTATCCCTTTTTTTTAAAACAAACAACATTTGTATGAAACTTTTTTTTGTATAAAATGGGTAACTATACGTTTAATGGGTAACTATACGTAACTATGAGTTTAATAAATTAATTCAGTTTGGTGTTATTATCACTTATTTTTGTGGCCATTGAATGAATAGGTAAATAAATAAAAAGGTTATTATGTATTAACTCGCATAGCTTGCAGTTCTGCCTTATATGTTTTTCTCATCAAATTACATAATCCAATTTCGTACCTTGCGCATTTTTATAGTAAAATCATATTTTTTTGTCTACTGTTTTATGACAGATGGAGTTTAATATACACCGCTCGCTGTTTTGAGTGAATAGCAAAGTAAGCTAGGCAACATACGCTACGCTAGCAGAGATGATGAATGCTCAATTTTCCTGCTTATAAACAGAAAAATAAAAACATTTTCATGTATGAATTTTAGAAACATATATATATATATATATATATATATATTTATATATATATATATATATATATATATATATATATATATATATATATTTATATATATATATATATATATATATATATATATATATATTTGGGATTAAAATTAATACCAAAACCTTTTTCAATTAACTTTTTCATTTTTTAATATTTGTTTGTTAAATTTATGTTTATATTATTTGAAAAACTAAAACCAATAGCTAAAAACTAAAATAAATACCACAATTTCATTAAATTTCTCCGTCTATAATCGAAAGTAACTCAAAATCGAAAATGATTTCGAACAAAAAATAATGTATTGATTCAAAGTTTCCCTACAGAAACCTCTGGGAAGGAAAAGTGTTCTGTTTCAAATACAAAAAAAGCTCGTCACATACCAAGCTTATTTCTTATTAGACTAAAACTGTGGCTATTAGAGCGCGTACACACTTGAAACCATAATGCGAGAAATATTAATGAAATCAGTATGCATTTAATGCTTTAACAAACAAACAAAAACTCAAGTTTTATCAAAACCTTTTTGGATAAAATCCTAAAAAAAAGAGGACACACATTTTAAAAACACACATTTTTCGATAACACATTGTGCGTGATTCACTGCAGGTTATGTGATGAAAAACAACAAAGTGAATTGTATTGTTTTAGAATGAGATAGACACGGATAGATGTAGAAAATCTGTCATATACATAGAACGTGTTGATTTAATCTTCGTTCGTTAAAGCAGTGTTATTACGAACAAACACAAGAGCCTTATAATTCATTAGTTAGCTTACTCAAAATATATAAATTTACTATGGGTCACAAAAGTGTACATGAATTTTATTTTATTTTATAGTTTTTGTGCCTTTAACATTCGGTTTTCGAAGAAGTGTTTGATATGAAAGTTGTTCATTATAAATATACTAAAAACTTTTATTTGGAACATTTTACTAAAAACCGAATGGATAATGTACTAATCAACTATAACATTGTGAAAAATAAAATTCTACTTATGTGGGACATAGTACTACATACCATACATAACTTCTAAAATAGTTCATCTACATTTTTCTAGCATACCGTAGAATAATATCTATTTGCTTTGATTTGATTCATTTATCTACTGACCCAATTGAAATCAATAATATTTTGGTGTGACGATTTTTATAAAAATTGCTTTTCGATAGAACTTAAAAATAATTATGTAAAAACTTTGGTCAATGATGGGTAAATTAAACTGATTACGATGATAGGCAAACTTTTCCCATAAAATTATACAAAAAAAAGTTGAAAATCACCATTTTTAAACGTATTCATTACTTTATTTATGTTTTGAATTTTTCCGTATCTTTGTTAATAAAAAAATGAAAAATCGAAATTTTTTAAAGTTTCCAACGGGGATCTTTTTTAAATCCTTCAAAGAATAGCTCCCAGAAGTAAAAAAAACTCCAGACTTTAATTTTTTTTTATTATCGGGCTTATCCTGATTGGAAAAAGTTTTTAATTAACAGAAGCATAGTTAATGGAAAAATTAGGGTAAACATTTTTTGCCAACGGATTATTATTTATTTAAGTATTCTGTAAGTATCTGAATTTTTTCTTTCCTTAATATTCATATTTAATGGGTTAAAAATTTTTTTATTTAAGTGTCAGAACCAACCGGAGCCGTTTTCAAACCCTATTTTCATCTCTCAATTAAAATTATAAATATTAGTGGTACAGTTACTTTTTTTAAGGAAACTTCTCTTTAAGAATAGTCTGAGATATTTGCAAAACACAAAACCCCCTTTTTTTTTAAATAAATTGTTTATAACGTTTGCAATTTTTATATGCGGGACTTTCACTTTTTCAAAAACTTTCTAGATGCAATTCTAAAAAGGCGATGTGGAATTCGCTAAAATGACACATGTGTACTAGACTATCAGTGCAATACGTTTTTGAAAGCAGAGAAGAATATCAATTCTGACACTCTACTAAGACTACAGAACCTTGAATGGATGAGTGTACCTTCCACACTCCATGGAATTTGTTTTTTTTTATAAAAATATACAAAGCTATTAATTATATTTTTCAATATTTCATTTATTTTAATTATAAAAGAGATGTGATGCTTTTGCCTGGTTTGAATTACATGGCATGGATTTAATACATGTTGTAGAGACTCAGATTTTAATTTGTGTAACATCAAAAGAATAATTCTTTGCAGTCATCTTAAAGTTCCAGAAGAATGAGTGGATATCTAGTGTAATTCTCTACATGTGTTGAATTCATTCAATTTGTACTCAACCAATTGTCATACAAAATAATGGGAGAAAATGAATTCTATAAAAAGGGGTAAAAAAAACTTGTCGCATTGTTATCCAGAGAAGTTTTTTTGTTAGTTTTAATATAATTCCAAAAAAAATTCAATCACGTCCTCTACGTAGACTATACGAATATTCTCAGTGAAAAGAATCATTATGAAATTAAGTAACCATGGCGGTACTGATTTATTTCAATCTCTACTATTATAAAACTGTTAATGTTTATTTGTTTATTAGTTTGTTTGTTTGTTCGAGTATCATGCCAAAACTGCTGGACCATTTTTTATGAAACTTTTTTTTGTATGAAATCTTATGATAAGACATAAAAATGGGTACGTATTATCTCGTTAGGAGTCATAGAATTCGAAAAATATTCGCTGAAATAAAAGTTAGGTGGAAGTTTCGATAAATATTTGAAGTAGTGGAAGCGGTGGGAACAATAAATATGTGAGGTAGTGGAAGCGGTGGGAAATTACATTGAGGTTTAAAGTCTTAAAATGACGGGAGAAGGAGGTATAATAATAGAATGCGAGCGATACCTCTGGTAAAAGCTAGTAAGTAATAAAACTTAGTGAAACGTTTCTGTGAGTATTAGAGTTATAGAAAATATGATCAGAAGGTTATAACAATAAAAATATATTGTAGCAGTAAAATGTACTTTCTACAACTTTACTATTCAATTAAAATTAGAGCAGATATTGTATATTTTCTGTTTGTCGTTCCCTGTAAGCCCCATCTTTCCCCATAACCAATTTTGTCCATTAACGAATTTAAGAAATTCAAATCTTAATGTGGAAAAATTTAACTATTTAGCTTTGGACCATTTTCAGTCAAACTAATTATTTTTACTTCCGATTGAAGTATAATTAGCAGATAAGACAATTAGTAGAAACAAATTTCCGTGTGCGATGCTGCGGACAATTTCAGCTAATATGTTATATAATTTATGATTTTCAATAAATTATTTATAAACAAAATTAAAAACTAATTACATGACATACATACATAAATGCATACATACATTATTCATTTAAACACACAAATATATATATATATATATATATATATATATATATATATATATATATATATATATATATATATATATATATATAAATATATATATATAATATTACAACAACCAAATTAAAATTTTCAAAATGAATTCGGAGGCATTTTATTTATTATATTAAATATATTAGTTTGGCAGCTAATTCTTGAAAAATTAAATAAATAGTTTGCGAATACTAACGTATTTATCGCAAAGTATATGTGTATTTGAAATCATTACAGTAGGTAGTCTGATCGATGCGAGGTGCGAGATGTGAGCTTCAAATATTATTATAAATAGGTTTTATATTTTACATACTCAAAATGGGCCTCCAAAATAACGGTTATTTTTCAAAATTTTTGTAGTTGGTAATTTGTATATACCTAGTTTTTGGGAAAATTTTTTAGAATCAAAATGAAATTATATTTATAATAACTTTTAGCCGAAGCATTTTTCCGAAAAGTGAATGAATAAGACAGAAATCACTTTATTTTTCAAAATAAAGTTTTGAAAAATGAGCACTATTTTTGAGGCCCATAGTATTATGTACAGCCAATCATAGTTTTGACTCTATATCATTTTAAAATAGGTGCTCGAAACTACCATGGACATTATTATTATAAAATTCACAACACAATTTGTCAACAAATTAATTTTAAATTTATTATTCACTAATTTTCAATTTAAGGTTAATTATTTCTATTAGTACGTGCAATATTAAAATTATTGTGTGATAATTATTTTAACAATTTATATTCGTTCTGTATAAGGTACGAACGACGAGTATGTGGATGATTGCAATCATAGTATGCTCTGTATACGAATATAATTTTAATTGTATCGAATCATATGTGCGAAAAATATGGAAATATTTTTATAAACACATTGGAAAAATCATTGTGTCGAATTTTATTATTTATGTTAATATTTTTGCTAAGGATGCACGAGCATCCTTTGATGTCAAAGAATGTTATCAATGTTATCAATGATCTTGAATTTTTCCCAAAATTGAAATTTCAAAAATATTATTTAAAGAATTTTTGACACTACTGTACCGATCGATTCCAAAATTTAATTTTAAACAGCTCGTAACTTTAAAAAAACGAGGTGAAATTCCGCCGTAAAATTTGATCGTAAGAAATCTAATAAAAATTGAATAGTTCAGTTAATTTGATTTTTCGGAAAAAAAAGTGATAAATATTTGTTCCAAAATTCTTTATAATTCTACCATAAAAACTGTACCGGATTTGAAACACATAAGGTTGACTCGCTCTACGTTAGTGATGGGAAGAGCTCGCTCCCCTCACGTATCTCTGCCGACACTGCGTTAATTCCCCACCATTTCTTTTTCCGTTAACGCGTTTCTCTTATTGGTAACTTTATTTAATTAATATCTAATTAACCGTGGGTCTGGTGCAAAAATGTCCAAGGACTTTTCATCTTAGAATTTCATCCCCTATCCACCCTTTCAAAAAACTCCACGATTTTTGACTAACCGTTTATGTAAATTTTGGAATTTAGTCGAAAGGATTATTTTCATGAAAAATATCAAAGAAAAAACTGAGCTATTATAAAATATTATTTTCGATAGTTCTACGTCATTGAAACATACTCCATTTGTTGTGTGAATGAAAAATACAAGGGACCAAATATGTTTTGAAGTTCTAATTCTAAAACGGTTATAATTAAGGACATGTAAATAAATAACCAAAAGTTTCCTTTTGTCATTCAGAAATGTTTCTCTGATAGATTAAGCGCTAAAAAAGTGATATAATATATAAAAGCACATATCACAGCATTCAAAACATTATGCTTGAAAAAAGTTGAGATATTTTAAAATTATCTCTACGCTATACTATTAAATACCGTGTATTCCAAAAACTTTTGTAAGTTTGTCATCAAATTTTACCATCCATGTATTTTTAATAGACTCATCGAGCAAGGAAAGTGTATTGTAAAAGGTAAAGTGCATTAAAATTTTGTCCCAAAAGAACAACAATTTAAAATAAGTTTTATTCCGAAATCGTTTGATTCTATAAGAAATTTGATAGAAATTTCTGGGTCTATACCTAATAAATTTACATTTAAACAAGTGAAAATAAAAACTAACTTAATGGCTTGTTAATTGCTAAATACCCGGTATATACTGAATTTATGAAAAAAAGTTTCCAACAAAGGTTGTATATTTAAAAAAAAAAGGAACATTTTGGTTCTTAAATTTTTGTTCTACCTCTTAAGATTTCAAAGATAAATAAAATATTTTTGATCGTTTTGCTCAAACATGGTCCGGTTTTGGCCATTCACGAAATTTAACTTACTTTTTAGCTCTAGAATACACATTCAAAATTTCAGCTCGCTATCTCTTGTCGTTTTTACAGATTGACAGACAGAAAAATTTGCGGAAATGGACTAGTTCGGTCAGTTTATGAAAACCTATACTAAAAATTTCAATATTTTCAACCGTTTTAAAGTCTCTTACACCATCTCTAACACCATAATTGGAGATTCACTATCATATTTTAATAAAAACTGTCTATAAAAGTTCAAGAGGAAAAATTTGTTTTAAGAGAGTTCCACCATGAAATTTGTTTTCGACAGACTTATTTTTTTTCACAGGCTAAAAATAACATTTTCTAATAAATCACGAAGAATGTTTGACCGTTTAAAATACGATATAATTATTAACAAAGAAATCATTCTCTCTCATTAGAAACATGTAAAACTTCATGCCCGCCCAACTATTATCTGTTGTATTAGAAAAAATACTCGACAGAATTTAAAAAAAAAAAAAAACAGAAGAGTAAAGATAAATATTTCTTAAATAAATTTTTTTTTAAATCAGGGTTTTCCGTTTTGTTTTCGAAATATAATAGTTAAAAAAATTTATTAATTTCAAAATTACATTACATTAAATTACGTATATAACTATATGTATGTTTGTGTATGTATGTATATGTAAAAGCAAACCGGTTTTTTGCCATTAAACTGCTGGAATAAGATTATACTACCGAATAAGATTCCTATATAATATTATTAACCTTCATTCATGTTTTCGGAACACGTTGTACCAGCGTTATAATAATGGTTGAAAATATTGCAATATGGTCTGTGACACATGTCTTCTGGTCGATTATTAATGATACCACAAACTTTATAAACTTCTTTTAAAAATGATATGAAGTTTTTTTCTTTCTCCATTAAACAGTTTGTCCATTTTTATTGGTAATGTAAATCTTTTATACTTAACGGAAATTACTTAGAACGAATTTATCTAGAACGAATCAAATTACATGGTTTTTTTTTTCATATTGTAATTTTCTATCCAAACTTTGTATTTACATTTTATGGGAATCATTTTTTGAAATTATTTTGTGTTCATTTGTGAAACTTGATATTGGACACAAAATGGCAAAACCTCTTAACGATTATTTTAAAACTATGTTAATAAATTAGACACTGTGATAAATATTGTTTTAAAATATTCTTTGAACTGTACAGTTTATTTAATTGAATAAAAAAAATGTGTTATCGAACGTTAGAATAAATTATTGATTATTTTAATCAGTATAATTGAAACTATTTTTTTCCCGTTAAAAAAGTAAACACAATTATACAAATATATATTGAAACAAGAATGTTTATACTGAATTTAAATTTACGACAATAAATGATAAACTTTATTGATGATTTTGTAGAACTTTATGATTGTACTATATCTATCACATGAATGTTCTTAAGATATCGTTGCTTCAATGCAAAATTATTGTCTAATTAATAACTAATAACTATTATATAATTAATGTCTAAGTGAATTTAAACGTTAAGCAGATAGAAATATCTGTTATTCCTAGAAGATAGAAAAGCATTACTCAAAATAAGTAAAAAAAGGGAGGTTTCGGGGAGATACTTTATATATTAGTTGCTCCTTTAAAAAGTATGATATCCTAATTAAAGAACCGAGCTATTTATAAAGTATATTGCGAAAACTAAAATGTAAGAATGTAAGTGCAAAGTAAAATGAAAAAAAAATGTTGGTGGAAAAAATTTATTTCTAAAAAATTTATTAATAAAAGTAAAAAATTTATTTCTTAAGTATTCTCGTAGTGTGTTTTTAAAATTTTATATCGCGGCAAGTAAGTTGATTTCTTTTGATTCAAATATTTTAAATTAAAACTTGCAACTCAACTCAATGCAACCCAACACAATACAACCGGTGTCATGTTGAGTGGTGTCATGTTGGGTGGTGTCATGTTGGGTGGTGTCACGTTGATTGGTTTAATGTTGAGTGGTGTCAAGTTGGATGGTGTCATGTTGAGTGGTGTCATGTCGGGTGGTGTCATGTCGGGTGTTGTCATGTCGGGTGGTGTCATGGTGGGTGGTGTCATGGTGGGTGGTGTCATGTTGGGTGGTGTCATGTCGGGTGGTGTCATGTCGGGTGGTGTCATGCTCAATGTGAATCGTCAAAATCATCAAAATCGAACCATATTTGGACAAAATGGGCAAAACCGCCAATCTTTGAAACCGTAAAAGTTAGAACAAAAATTTAAGAACAAAAAATATCCCTTTTTTAAAAATAAACAACTTTTGTTATAAACTTGTTTACATAAATTCAGGATATACCGGGGTATTTAGTCAATTAATTCAGTTAGTTGTTATTTTCACTTTTTTAAATTATTACTTTCTTAAATTATTTTATTAATTGAAATAATTTGTCAACACATTTTTTCAAATCAAACAAATCAAATTCTTCCGTAATGGACTTATATAGAGAGTCCTAGAGAATGATAAAGCAGATTTGAATACACACATATGTGTATAAATTAATGAATAAAACTTAGATCAACCATTTATAGATAGGGTATATTATATTCAATTCAATTCCTGTACAAACCTGAAACATATCCCTATTGTATTTGAATAATTACAATCTATTGACTAATAGATGTGCCTATCGTACCTAATGCCTACACCGCTGTTGTAATATTACATACACATCTTCAATTAAACATACAGAATAGATCAGTTATTCTCTCCTCTTTCTGATTTAAAACCCTCTATCTATTATTATCAAAACATATTGTATAGAGTACACCTAGTCCAACTCCAATGTATGTATATACCTATATATCTTTGATCGATTACAATTTGAAATTAATACAGGATTTAATTTTGGTTTGATCCGATTGTGTGCGTGTGTATGTGTGTGTGTGTGAGTTTATTCACGTCCATTGTGAATATCTATTTGTAGTTCTACTGAAAGTTTCTCATATATTGAAAGTGGATTTAATTTTAATAATAATAATGTTTTTGTAATCTAATTGTACAGAGCACATCTTACAAGTGGGATTAAACTACTGAAGGGAAGGTAAGGTATATGGCTGACTTCATAAGGAATTATACCAATATTAACTGATCCTCTGGTAAACCTTAAAAATTCATAGGTAAGAATATTCGACTTTTAGTAAAGTATCAAATACCTATCAATTATTTAAATAATTTGGTCTTGGGTAGGAGAATGACGCCAATTATGTACATAATAAAAACAAAATATTAATCTAAATTTGTAAATTTTCGTAGGTAAAAATATAGCTTCCATAGGTGAGAATAGACTATCAGTTTCAAACCAAAATATTTAAAAAAAAGTGAATTCAGTCTTATATGAATACTCTGTAGATAGATGTTTGGAAACTGAAAAAGTTGATAGAAGAGATTTTCAATTATTATTTTCTAGTCTTATAGATTTTGAATGATTCGTGATTTTCAATTTTTTAAGTTGTTGCTGCTTAATGTAGATATCCCAAAGCTGTTCCAAAATGCTCCAAAACTATACCCATTTTTGTTTTATTGCATGTATATTGTCAGAATACCAATTTGGTACTACCTTAATGCTCAATATAAATGATGACAACAATTCACACTTAATTCACACTTAATCCGAATGTATTGCGTTTACCGACAGAAGTGTAAAATTTTATTACAGCATTCTTATAAATTTTGTATCTCAGTGCAATTGCCAACAGTTTAGAAAGAAAGGTTTTTTATTCAGACCCACCAAAAAGACCAAAAAATGAATATTTTTCAGGGTTTTATATATTAATCAGGGTTGCACCCTACTTCATGACCGCCAACTAACCATCCCATTAATTTTAATTTAATTAACTAACTGCCGCCGTTAGGAATCGGCCCAGCAACCTTGGATGCAGAATGCCTTAGACAACTACTCGGACTAGTACAATGTATTATTTCTATCACTTATTAATTAAATTTTACAGTAACTTCAGACTGTTTTTATTATATGGCTCACCAAGCGATGGTAACACATATTAATCAAATAACTTATGTTAGTTTGCTGTAATGAAAAAGAGTGAAACAATTTTTAAGACCTCAGCACACAATCTAATTGCAAAAAGAAAATAATAAGGAAGAGAGTTTTAGATCTAAAATTATTTTATTTAAAAAAATATATATATAATTTGTTTTATAGCAAACTATTACTTTTTTTTAAATTAACATAAACGCTTATTATTGTATAAATTATGTAAGTTTTAAATTGGGTTACTAACTTTATTGGGATAAACAAGATTTGTTTTTTTATAAATGTCTTTTTTTTGTATCGTCTAAACATGTTGTTGCGACGATATATAAAGCCGGTGTCTAACCCAATTTAAGTCAGTTCTTAAATTCAGTCCGAAAGGAGCAGTAGTACGGTTTGAAGTTACCATTGTTGAATTAATCATTGTTATAAATTAGTATTGTTTGAATTAAAAAACTGTTGGTGAAAATTAAATATTTTGTTTATTTTTTTTGATTCGAGTATTCGAATCTGCACAGATTCGACAGTGCTCCTTTTTGAACGAAAAAGAGAGCCAAGATACCGCGACAAGTTGTTATTTTAATTGTTCGGAGAGAATCTTAATCCACCTATATATATATATATATATATATATATATATATATATATATATATATATATATATATATATATATATATATATATATATATATATATATATATATATATATATATATATATATACATATACATATATATATATATATACATATATATATATATATATACATATATATATATTCATATATATATATACATATATATATATATATATATATATATATTATATTATATATTATATATATATATATATTAGGAATAGGGGCAAAATTTGAAATGTAATTTCACCTACAGTTTATTAATAATACTCTGTTCTCGAATCTATACAATATATAAAACTTGCGTTTATCTTTTAACGTAATGATGCGAACATTGTAACATTTATTATAACCACAAACACGCCATCTTTATACATGGTCATATTATATGTGTGTATGTACATGTATGTGTGTGTGCGATGACCCATCACATACACATACGATGATGATCTCCTGGTGTGTTTTTCCTCGACATACACACATGCACACTTTTTCTTTTCAATGGTGGAGTTTGCTGCTTGAACCGTGTACATACTATATATATATATATATATATATATATATATATATATATATATATATATATATATATATATATATATATATATATATTTTGTACAACGGACTGAAGACGATGGCTAAACGACACGCTACATAAACTTATCGTTAGTATCTACTATACTACCTCGTCTTCAATATCCAGTAGATAGTTTGTGTGTGTACACTACCAGTTTGTGTTTTGTTACCACCACCATCGTTGTCGAGCAATTTCTAACCAACTCTTCAGGGTTTCGTTCAATCGGTGTAGTGGTTGTATTTTGTATTTTTTTATTTACACAATATATTCAACAATTTTATAGTAAAATCTGTTATCGTAATGAAAATGGTAACATCGCTTTGCCGTAACCGCTTTTTTTCTATCCATTTTTTCTTCCCATAACTTGTTTTTATACGCTTTATATAATCAAGGTCTGTGCTCGAAATTGCCTCACAAAAACTATAAAAACACCCAAAATATATATAATGTCAGACAGCTGAGCGCAGTCCTGAATGCATTTTGTAATAGTAGCCAAGGGGAGGTCAAAGTCTGGTAAATACGCCTTTTTACCGACCCCCTTAAGGATAAGGAATTTACATGTAAACTAGGAATTGGTAGGTTGTGTGTCTGCAGCTGACTTTGATAGAAACTATGCCGATATTCATCTGGAGTTCGCGAAGGAAACTGCAGAAAACTTCCACAAGCACAGCTAGTTACTTTTGTGCGGATAATACCCACTGAGATATCACCTCAAGGAGATTGGCAGGATCGATAGTGATATTACCATTGCAGTATCGATTGTGTGACGATACAAGGAAATAGTGGACAATCTTCTATGTATCTGCCAGGCTGTTACCCGTAAAAGCCTTACGCAGCGAAGGAGACGACTCAATGTCTTGGAAGGCCTGGTCGCGGCCTAGGAATGGTCATAGAAAAGTTACGGAAGATAAATCATCATAAAATTGGTATTAACTTTTACAAGAACATTCCGTCTTTCCAAAGAGAGAATTCATTTTGAATTGTAATTAGACTATTCGTAAGTCGTTCATGGCGAAACTATAACCATATAATATTATCGTGTACATATATAGAACGAATGGTATGTCCATAAGGATTGCGCGAGTTTGGTGATGTGTTTCGTCATCCAACAGGAGAAATGATGAGTTCGATGCACTCTTTTTATAATAATATGTTACTATCATAGATACATACACACACACACACACACACACACACATATATATATATATATATATATATATATATATATATATATATATATATATATATATATATATATATACACAGGAACAAAATAGGTATTGAATGAACTATAAATGACCTCAGCCATTTCTTACAGAAACATTACTCTGTATATACAAACATAAAATAGCTTGAAACTAGTGGTTCAACATCGTCCAGATATAAAGATTATTAAAATAATCAAAGATAGATAGATAGATTGTAGAAGCTGCCGTGGAAGTGCTACACTTCGACCATAAGGTCCATTGTGATGCCTAAGGATGTGAGGATGTGAGTGAATGACAAGGAGTTTGTGAGTATACTAGCTGCAGCCGACTCTGATAGAAACAATGCCGATATTCATCTGGAGAAGTACAACTGTACTTCTTATGTGTTTTTCGATTTTTTCAACATTAAGAGAGATATATCAAATTTTGTGTTTCCTCCTCCCTCTAAACCCCCCTTTCCCCATGTCGATTCTTGTCATGCTTACCATAAAAATGCATTGTCATCGGAGCTGAATCAACATGTAAAAATTCAACTCCGTAGGATAAGAGGAAGTGGTTCTAATTCAGCTTGCAAGATTTGACCCGAACATACATTTATACATTGCAAGTTTATAAGTAAAAGCTTGTAAAAACAAATAATTTATCTAGAAATTTTTAAATAATTTGATAATTTTATTTTTTATATTCAGCATGTTTTGGGGGTAGTAAAAATATTTTTTTAATTAATACTTAGAAAAACAAAATACTAAGAAAAACAAACAAAAACTTCTTTTTACAAAAAAAAAGAATTTTTTATTCATTTAAATTTATTTTAATCATTCCATTCCATAACTACTCACCATTATAGGAGAAAACGTTTTAAAAGTAATCACGTGTACATAATGTCACGTGAGAGTTACGAATACAAAAACTTAGATAAATAAATATAAATATAAAATACATCAGTTCAATATATATTTTATAATAATACCCATAGTTTACCAGATATGGAGGATACTGTTAATTAATAATATACCTCTGTTCACGTTCAAAACAATTGAATTTCATGGAAACGTCCATAAAGTTAACCAAGTACAGGAGATAATATTGATTTAACCATTTCATTTATCTCCAAGGGTTATTTTTAGAGCGTGGATCTACCCTAGGCATTTTCACAAATAGCTAATACAATTGATATTAATCAAAATAGGTCGAGGATGATGTTAGATATAGCACAGGGTTACCGATTTGAAGTTCTCCAACTGTAGATTTTACCAATAATTCCGAAGATAACTTTTTTAATTGACTAAAAGTGGGTGTTTATAGACTAAAAACCTCAATGCAATTTACCACCGCTTCCACGCCTTTAAATGTTTATGGTTCCCACCGCTTCAACTACTTCAAATATTTATTGTCACTTCCATCAAATTTCTATTGCCAATTTTTATTAGGAACTATAGGAACTATAAACTATACTAGCACACTATAAATCGTTATATATAAGTTAGAAATATGCATATTATATTTTGGCTATTAATAAATTAAAATTTTTTATAAATGAATTAATGTTAGCGCCATCTAAGCAGATGATTTCAAAATTAAATAACTTTGGATCTCATTCGTTACCCCCCCCCCCCAGTTAAAAGGGTGGAAAATGAGTGGAAATGGGTGGAAATGTTTGGGAAAGACCACAGGAAGTGATTCCAAGGAGGAAAAAGTATTTTTCGTCTTTGAAATCCTTAACCCAACACAACCAAGCACAACCCAACTCAACCCAACTCAACACAACCCAACACAAGCCAACCCAAGTCAAAAATTGTTAAAAAAATATGTTGTCCTAAAAACCATATAAACCATACAACCTTTTCAGGGACGAAAAAGACTTTTTCTTCCTTGGAATCACTTTCTATGGTCCTAACAAACCATTTCCACCCATTTTAAACCATTTTAACTGGGGGAGGGGGAGGGGTAAAGGAATAAGATCCATAACTTTTCGTAACATAATTATATATATTCGTAATATAGTAAATAACTTATAAGTGTAAGCTCAGGTCACGCGTCGAAGTTGACACGCACAATTTTTTTTTATAGTTATGACTTTCTTAGGGCCAATGTACTAACAATGTTTTTGCTAACTTAATATACATTACTAACCACATGTATTGTATGTTGTATATCCTCTAAAACAATAGTAATTAGTATGTACATACAATGAAATTAAAAGCACAAATGAATATTATACAACCGGCAAACCTATATCGCCATCATTTATACGTTATTACATGTATATTTTATTTTGTATTTTACAGATTGGTTCATTAGAAATGAATTCCTTTTTTTATAGAGAAAACTTCTTTGGGCTTACGTATTACACAAAAAGCTTTTTTTTATTGCGATTGTCTGAGTCTAAAAATGTTTATAGTTTGTACATACACATACAACAGTCATAAAATTAAATATATATAATATATCTGTCTATAATAACAAAGCATTAATTAATATTATATAATATACATTTTAATACGCATCTTAATTCGAAATCGTTTGAAAAGTTAGTCTATGTACACTCCCGTTCATTAAAATTGAACCAGTTGAAACATTCAACAAGTGTTATTGTATGTAATATACATATATTTAGTAACATATACGCTTCGAATGTGACTTACTGGTGGTTCAAATGTTATGAACGGGAGTGTATGTTATATATTAATGTATGTGATATTTCGGTACAGTAGAATGGACAAATTATACTGATCTGAGACATCACATACACTTAAATTCAATATATTTGAAATAGTAAGTCACATTCTAAGCATATATATTACTGAATATATGTATAACATCACATACAGTAACACATTAAAATAAACTTGTATGTTTGAAACATTCAAACATACAAGTTTATTTTTCTTTGAACAGGTGTGTACATTAACATATAACATACATAAACTGAGTTTTGAACGATTTCTAATTGATATACTCTGATATATCATGTTCATTATATTTTATAACTGTTGAGTGTGTATGTACAAACTATATAATATTTATATGTATAATAATCAGAGATAACTATTCTCATTTAAGCAAATTATTATACAGTAGAATCTCGCAAAGTCAAAATTATGTATAACTTGAACTTTAAACTACAACTCGCGGTTCCAAAATATCCATTTATCGAAATACAAGGTGGGCCAAAAGTAATATCATAATGTGAATACAGAGAGTTAATAAATGTCATAATGTAAAAGAATTTACAACCATCATCTATCCTACTTTAGTCAACTAATTCTCTATCTACCTGCAACAAAAAAGACAAAACACAGTGGCATTAGATGTCAATTACAAAAATTATGGCCTATTCACATTATGACATTACTTTTGGCCCACCTTGTATAAGTCGAAATAATCAAAATATTCCGTACATTTTTTTGAAAAAAAAAAGATTTTTATTTTTTTCATCTTTGTAGCGTCAAATTTGGTACCATAGAAACTGAACCTCTACAAGTCAAACATGTGGCTGTAAAAACCTCTCTAAATATCATTATAAAGATTTTCTCTGGGTATCCATTCATAAGTAAAAACTTCAATATTCGATCTATTGTGAATGTGTCTTTGTCGTACACGTTGTAAGTGTATTTTGTTCGGATGGATTTCTATTGTTCTATAATATATTCTTATAACAACGTACATTGTTGTTATATATTTATTTTTTTCATACATAATAATATATTATTCTATACAGTAGTGAATTGAATAAGTTATTTTATCTTACATTTTAATCTATAATATTGATTCTTACAACTATCTTTAAACGTTTTCTTCATTTTTAAAGTGAAAACTTCATAGCTTTCGATTACCTTACCATAGAAATTGTCCCTGCGATCGAGCAATCATAGACACACACTAATTTATCTATTTTAAATTATTTTTGATATTGCAATATCATATAAATTAACCCTCTACAATTTCAAGATTATTTTCAAACATTTTGTTTGAAAATAAATTTTTACATTGAACTATTTCGTTAATATTATTTTCAGAAACAACCTTCCTTCTTCAGAAAGAATAAAATAATGAATATGTTATTTTTTTGAGAAAATATATTTAATTTACCTTTTTGATATATTTGGTGGACCACCATATACAAATATATATATATATATATATATATATATATATATATATATATATATAAATATATATATATATATATATATATATATATATATATATATATATACATATATATATAGAACTGGTAATATTTTCCATCTATTGTTTTAATTTTCCTAGAAAAGAGTCTCTATTACACTCAGTGGTATTGTGTGAATGAATCTATCTCTCTAGCCTAGTACTAGATATATAGTACTATAGTACTAGTTGTGTTGTTTTTAAATCAAATAATATGGGTATATTATTATGGCTTTACTATAATAATTTTCAATAGAAAATAGACGACAAACAAACACACTGCAGATGTTAATATGGTGATGGTAGTATGCGAACGTGACTTTCCTGAATTTAAGTGATAAATAAAGGTATCAGAAGTTTATATTACCCTACAAGGTGTCCCTCCCACATTATCACCTCTGAATTAGACTAAAATTAAATTAAAGGTCTATTATTAGACATTATTACAATTATCTAAAAATATTTCCTTACAAAATCCGCCTAAGTCAAAATCCTTCATAAGTCGAAAACTCTATAACTCGAATTTTTTGGCGTCTCCCTTGAATTTTGACTTGACAGAGGTTCTACTGTATATGTTTTTTTTAAATTTACTTTCATATTATGAAAACATATAAACACTTTTTTCTACGCTATTTTCAACCATTACATATATATACTGGGTATTGTAATCTTATAATACCTCAGTATAAAGGACATATTTACCGGGTATCAAAATAGATTACTGCCCCATGTATACAATATAATAACATGGTACTATCTAGGGAGACTAGAAATTACAAATTTTCCAAAATTTGCTATCATACTCAAATATATTCATGTAACACTCTGTAAATATATATATATATATATATATATATATATATATATATATATATATTATATATATATATATATATATATATATATATATATATATATATATATGTAATATTGTAAAATTACGAACATTATTATACATGTTGCAAATGATGATTCTACCCTTGTCAGATAACAACAACCCATTTCTGGTTCGTTTCAATTGGAATTCACTTTACAAGGAGAAAAATTGTCCTTTGTAATATTTTTTTACAGAGGTGGATAGATTTAATAGTTTTCACGTGCTGTACTAATTCATAAATTGAAAACTATTCAAGGAATTTTTGGTAGAATTTTTTAAAGTACTTCAGTCAGTTTAAAACATGATATACTTTTATAAAGAACATTTTCTTCATGAAATTCAGAAATTGGCTATTTGAAATATTTCTGTATTCATTCGCACTATGTTTATGAACCATGAATTTTTCTCCCTGTCGTTTGGTAACATGTAAGATGCATTTCATACATGTATTGTATAACATAATATATATTACACCAATAACCATATACTAAGGGCTTCTTCTCTCCTCAGAAACTTCTGAAATCAAATAAAATTGTACTTTTTACAACTTTTTGTTTTGAAATGTAAAATAGTAAACCAACATAATAATATATATATATAATATTATATTTCTTTCTTTTTATTATATATTTTAAAATTTATATTTTTACGTTAAATAAAATAGTTGTGGTACTACTGTTTAATGTGTGATATGGTTTGGGATTGTATTACTTAAATAACCGGATTTTTATCGCACGTTAGAACATCGTACCAAATGGGTTTCTAAACGCTGCAGTCCTATATTGGTAAAGTTACTCATGACATCAATTTCAAAAATGGTGACTTTAATCAGGCTGCATTTAAACAGTTAGTTATATATTTCATAGAAAAAGTTTCATTAACAATATAAAAATTTTTTGTTTATTTTATGAATATAACTCTAGTAGCGCATATATTACTATCACAGTTGAGCCTTAGCTTTGAAATTCCTAGAACAATTATTTGTATTTTATAAATACGCATTTCGACTACAAGGTAGTCATTATGAGTATGAATTAGCTAATCGTAACTATCTCTAGGATAGGGAGTTAGAGATATGTTGCTCGTTGCTAATTTGGTGCGTGTCTCACAATAATATTAAAATAGTCTTGTCTTTTATATGATCTGACTGAGGTAATACCTGAAGGATTATTTGAGTTGACTGACCAATTAAAGATTGAGTGTGTGAAGAACCCATCCCATTTATTGGCGGTATCCTTTTCTGACCATACGGTGTTGTTATTGTCAATAAGGTGAGGGTGTTTGTCGAAGCGAACATTGATATTCAGGTATTAAATTTTGAATTTGGTTTAATTTTATTAAATCGGAATTTGGAATTGGGCGTATGTCTAAATTCATTATCTGTTTTCTTAATTTGTGTATGTAGATACTTTCGTATGCATCTAATTCTGTGGGGTTTTGTATCGATTTCGAAAAAACCTACAGTTCTCTTTGATTATTTCAATAATCTTTATACGGTTTTATATACTTTAGTTAGGTTAAAATAATAATTAATAAAATTATTAATTAAATTAAAATTAATAGTTAAATTAAAAATTGGTTATTATTTTACTTTTTAAGATTGGTAGAAAGCATGCCAAAATTTTCCAAGATATATACAAAAAGTATATCATCAGTATAAAAATTAATATTCTCTAACTTATATGTAATAAAAGTTTATACACATATTTTTTATGTACTACGATTCGTAGTCTACGAAACCTTCTATGTCAGTGTCAAGCTCAGTTTTGCCGAGTTTTATTTAATGTCTATTGAATGTAATTTATAATTTCCTGTTTTTCATTTTTTGAAAGATTATAATGATTATTGCAGTTAATAGAGAATGAAATAAAGATCTACTTTAAACTATATATATGAAAATGGTTTCTTATTTTGAGCACTTTATCGGAAGGAAGATAATACTACGCAGGAAATGCTTCAGAGATCATTTTAGTAAATCTGTTTCTTGTCGTAAATACAATATTTTTTATATGTTTATTTGGCATAATTTTGCATATATTACTTTACACTGTATAATTAAGAATATTTCAATTCCAACGAATGAAGGAGCCACTTTTGTAGCTCATTTTTTGTGCCTATTATTTGGGCACGAAACTGTGATTGTTGTATCAATGAATTTTGATTTTACAAAAGTTTCTTCTATTTAAAAAAATTTCTTATTTTGTTATTATAGTTTGTACCTATAAATTTATTTTCATATTGTGCCCAAATAATTATTGGAGGCTGCTATACGATAACTTTAAACAGCCATAGCATTTGACTAGAAAAATTGGATCTTGATGTTTTTTAAAATAATTTACCAGTTTTGTAATAATTTACCAGCATGTCATTTTGAATTGGAATGTTTGATCAAGTTCGTTATTTTTCTCAAATTGTTTTGATACCTAATAACCCATTGTGCGACATTTCAGTTTAATCGCTAAAACCGATTTGAGGATAGATTACTTTGAGGATAAAACACGAAATGATGGATATATAGGATAAACTCAGTGTTTCCGGGCATAAAGTCATGAGACTTTTTTTGTTTGCTTGTAGAATCCGAAATTGATCCAACTCTGCCAGAACCCTTAGGTTAGGTTAGTTTGTAGTGGCTGTTCCGGACTGGACACACCATAATGCCCATTGTGATACATATTCATTAAGGGTATGGATACTTCATTGGCTCAGAGCCTTTCTTAGGAATTCCAAGAACTGCATGTAAACAGATGATCAACGAATGGTCAAATGCTATACATCGTGATTACTGGGAAAAAGTACCGCGGCAAGAGCTCGGGAATCTATCTCTCGATGCATTGAGACTGAACAGGATGCAACTGGGGAGTGTTACCAAATTCATTACCGGGCATTATCTCTTGCGGAAGCATCAGCACACAATGGGACTCCATAACGGGTCCATTATGTGCAGATTGTGCGATTGTAGCCGACTTTGATAGAGCCTATGCCGATAATAATCTGGAGTTCATGAAAGAAAACTGCAGAAAATATTCACAAGCATAGTCGGTTACTTTCGTTCTTGCCCATACGCGGTAAGTTTAGTCAATTGACCGTCATATTAATTTATTTTTATAATTAACAAACTACCACCGCTGGGAGTCGAATCCGAACCTCCTAGTTCCAAGCAGAGTGTCTTTCACCGCAAGGCCACTTGGACTGGTGCGGTCTTAAACATACATTTCTTCTGATATTCTGCATCCTTTTCTGTGGTCGATTATATATTTAACATATTTTCAGATATTCTCTTATATGGTTTGTTAATTTTTTAGAACACACTTTATCAAGCTTCTTTTAGCACATAAATATCCAGTCTCTAATTATATGACTATTTATAAAAAATTAAACGATATTATTTGCTATCACTATAATATTACACCAAAATTAATTAAAATAGTTTAGTGTAAGAACTATAATATTAAATAGTGGCATAAAAGGTGTTGGCACTTCATATATGAGAGAACCAATTTAGATATCCAACTTCTCTCGGTCGAAAATAGATACATACAATATATATATATAATACATACAAGTTTAGAAATTCTACAAAACTATTCTCATTTTCAACATTTGTTACAAAATCCCCATCCATTGTTTCACATTTATAGAAGTGTATATTGAATTACATGTTTACACAAAATATTATGTAGCCTTAGCACGTTTTTAGCGAAT
This sequence comes from Nineta flava, assembly GCA_963920215.1. Taxonomy (NCBI): domain Eukaryota; kingdom Metazoa; phylum Arthropoda; class Insecta; order Neuroptera; family Chrysopidae; genus Nineta; species Nineta flava. The sequence continues at coordinate 127,489,215 of OY986041.1, forward strand.
TTTCTCCAAAGGAAATGCAACTATTGTTTTTGCACCAATGTTGGAATTTCGTAAAAATTTCTTCAAATGTCCATCGATCCTACCTATAAGATGTTAAAAATCACTATCGCTAAAATTTGTATATATATATATATATACATATGTACTTTTTTTAAATGTCTGTGGACTCTCTAGCGGTCACAGTTTTATTCCGATTGGAATGGGTCAAATCGGACGAGGAAAAAGGGGGTTTAGAGGGAGGGAAAAATACAAAATTTGACTATCTCCCTTAATATTTGAAAAATCGAAAAATTTATCAGGAGTTAAGTTGTTGGTTCTTAGTTTTACTGTAATTTATTTCACGTTTTCTGATTGACAATTCCACTTATAAGCTCAGAAAGATACTCTGCCGAAAGAAGTTTTACTTCAATCCTAAAAAGAAAAAAGGCGCAGTTTGCATCCGTGCTGTAGATTTTTCGTTCAGGGCAGCCGATACAATCTATCTATCTATCTGGGCCGTATTGCCTTAAATTACCCCCTCGCAACCTTTGCGGAGTTGTGAATAAAAGAAGCGTTTAATCTACCTTTTTAAACTGTGAATCTGATATTCTGTCATAACTCGCAACCCCCTCCCCCACTTTGACAATATATCCAACTTTGAAAGAAAACTTCAATGAATAATGTAAACATTCTTTTGAATTTGGTCTCCGTATTTTAAATATTATAATATTTAATAATATTTTTGGTAAAGCAGTAGGTAATGATTTCCTTTTACTATAAAACTTACTTTCACAGATAAAGACTAAAACTATTGTATTTTATACTTTGAAACAACTTTATCAATCGGCATAAAACTGATTAAATTTTCTCGCCGTAATTCCGTGTACTTTTTTTTTGTCTTCTGTACTGCTGGCTATATTCATTCTATATATATATTGTAACTGTTGCAACTTTGTTAATGAATTTTCTTTATTATCCCACATTACCTATATATATATATTCTTAATTTGATTATAAAAATAATTAAATTATTTCATTAAAATACTTGAAAGTATATAATTGTCATTAGATTTAATTATATACGTAATTTTCTGCAGAGATCTTCTTTTACTGAAGTACAACGCACGCTACTTTACAACACGAGAATTTTGTCAAGACTTTTAAAAAAAAAAGTTTACAGATTTTTGTAGCTTTTGACACTTATTTGTAACTAAGGTATTTTGAGAATAAGCAAATATCATGTTGCGAAAAATCTGAAATCAATTTAGCTAATAGTTTAAAGTTTACCTAATCAAATGAAATTCTTGAAATTGAAATAACAAATATATTCATTTTGAAAATGCAAACATATATTTTAGTTATAAATGAGTCGGTATGGGGTCGCAAAACCAAGTAATTCGAATGTGTAACTAGTTTTAAAATTGTGTTTAAAATAGAAAAGATTGAACTTTTTAACAGCAATTTTAAAACATTTAATGAATATTTACATTAAGTGAATATATGTTCATTATTATGTACATAAAATTTTGCTCTGACCCCTGGTCACAGTTTTTGAGAGTTCTCGACATAGGAAACTATACTTATTATAGTGCTCAATTTCACTGTCTGACAGATCGCTGTTTATTTTTGTCAGATCTTGGGAAGGGATTATAATTTTGAAATGTAAGCCTAATCATTACTATTGCATTTAATGATGTACGATCACTAGAGCTTCAAAAAGATTAAGGTTTGATTTTTTATTTACATGTAGTTGAAGTGCATATAAATCAATTGTGAAAGTTTCGAGTTTTAATGCATTGCTCTTATGGAGAAACCCATATTTTTACACATATTTTGACACATTTTGATAATTTTCACTTGGAATAAAATAAAACGAATAAAAAAAAATTACGTAATAGAAAAAATAATTATTAATAAAGAGAATGATCCAATAAAATTTCGGTGGGACGAGCCTAATAAAAAGATATTTCAGAAAAAAGTTGGTATTTCGGGGTAATTTTATTTCTGTCAGCGGTAGCTTAATTACCCGAAATCACTGAGCCTACATTAAATTTTAATTTTAACTTACGGCAAAAAATAATAAACAATATTGTGGACTTTTATGAATATACTAAATATAAGATTTTGAAGAATTTTATAAATGGACTATACATCAGCGCTCGTATATCCTTAAAAAGAATAAACAAAGTATATCATCTCGTTACGGCAATTCGGTAAACGCACTGGTGAGATTTTATCACAAATTTAATTTAACTGTTAGATAAATAATTGTTAATAAATGATATTCACAAAAAAATTTTTAGGAAACGGCCATTAATAAATAAATAATTATCAATTAAAATTTATAAAAACCAAATATCTCCAATCATAATACGATCATATTTTATAACGTATTTTATAACGACATTTATAACGTATATAGATATATACAAACGGCGGAGCAGGGTGCCAGTATCATCGTCAATATCTTTATCTAGCTGATAAAGATACCAATAAAATATGACAGATGTTTTTTGATCTAGAGTAGCCACGTAGGTACCTTGAACCACAAAAGTAGCGCTCATTTTTCAATTTTTTTAGTTGGTGTGATTCAATCTTATTCATTCGGCTGTTGAGAAACTGTTTCGAATAAATGATGTTAGAATATTTATAATGAACGACTTATAAAATTAAGCAAATTAATTTTATAATGAACAATTATAAAATTAAGCAAAATGAGAGTTACTTTTGTGGACATGTGTACATCATACGGCTAATGATGTAAAATCTTGATTAGCTCAATTTTAAATTGATTTATAACATATGCTTTTACTTTTTCTATCAATTCTTGCTAATGGCCAAAAACTCTGTGATTGTACTGTTCTGATTATTCAACGGGTTTTTTTTTTATCTTGTATGATATTCAATAAAGGAAAAACTATATTTGATTTCAATAATACATTTTTAATTCATTATAACACAATTCATAACTATATTTCTACTTGTATTTCATTTATTTCGATGAACAGAAGAAAAAAAAAACGAACAACTAGAAAGAATTCTATTAACAATTTCCAATGTACTTTTCCTATCTTCGTTGTTTCTATAAATTTCTAGAATAAAATCGTAGTATGATAGATATTATTTACACATATTTAATAGAAAATTAATAAAAGAAAATAAATAGAAGCCCATTTATTCTATCTTCTAGCTCTGAACGTCCGATCTATTAATAGTACCCAACAGTCAATGTATATTTCGTGGACGTAAAGTCCGAAATGCTTTTCATAACTCACGCGTCCAATTTGATTTGACTTTTACTTCTTAAAGGAATGTAAGTCGTTGAATAGAGGTGATTCAAGCACTCAAACTTCCATTCATATTTGCAATGAAGTCTAGAAGATTTATTTATTAATAGTTTCGGATCATCAATTTCCGAAATAAAGTTTTCTCATGCCCGGTATTTATAATATATAGACAGATAGATAAATTTTAGAGGCTACCCTGGGCGGACTACACTTCAACCATAAGGTTCAATGTGATGCCTAAGGATGTGAGGATGTGAATGGAGTGGAAGGAATTTTTGTGTATAGACTAGGAATAGGGAATATGCATGAAAATTTTTTTTCACATTTATTTTCAGAATATGAAAATACTGTTAATATTGTAATAATATTTAAAAACGAAATTAAAATCCGACAAATATCAAGGAAGCTATACGCTTTTAAAGATTAGTATCTGTCTCTTTCTTGCAAAAATACTAAAAACGGAGTTTTACGTGTATTTTAAATGGTGAAAGTGTAATATGACGTCACATAACATATCAAGAGGGCTATCACCCTCTTTGTCTAATCGGGAATTTCAATCATTCATATCTCGCTTATTTTTAAAGTTATTTAAAAAGTAATTTTACCTTGATATTTGTCAAGTAAACATGCTTCAATTCAAGCGAAAAAAATTTTCATGCATATTCCCTATTGGTAGGATATGAGATTGTAGCCGACTATGATAGGAACTTTGCCGATTTTCATCTGGAGTTCGTGAAGGAAACTGCAGAAAACCTTCTCAAGCATAGCCGGTTACTTCGTTCCTGTCCATACACCGACATTTTAGTCAATTATCCGTCCCATTTTTTTTCTTAATAATTGTCAAACTTTGGGTATAAGTATCTTAATAATTGTAACTTAGGGTATATAATTCGTTTATATCGTGGTATATGTACACTTGACCACAAAAGTTGATGTCATTTTTTTAAATTTCGAGAAAAAAGTTTCGAATAAAAGTTGTTACTGTATTTATAATGTCCAACTTTTATCCGAAGCATTTTTTCGTAAACCAAATCAATTTTGCAGAAATTAATAATAAAATTTTTAATAAATGAGATCTCCTTTTGTGGTTACCCTTATATTCACTTCGGATTAGAAATAGTTTGGACTGATTTTGGATATGGATTGTAAAAACGACTACTATAGTAGCAGCCAGCATGAATACTCTCGGTACAATATAAGAATCGAATCGAACCTTTATTGGTGTTGTGTACAGCAATCAAAACAAATGATATATATCTTATAAATAAGACAATACTGTGTTACTGGAGATTAAATTGGCTTTCCATTTGAGAGAGAGTTTCTGTTGTGTGTTGGTTGGTTGTAATGTAGACAGAAAATATATACACTGTAAACTGTTTATACCGCAAGTGTCATGTAAAATCGGTCTCATATCGACAACTATTTATTGTTATAAGAAATTTCCTTATGTTAAATACTTTATGTGTCTACTAACGAAAAATCTCATCCTTTTTTGGGGTTCCATACCAAAATGATAAAGAAAGGATCCTTATGGTGCACCATCTGTTCTTTCATCTGCCCCTGTGCAACTAATTATAACAAATTATATCGAATTGAAATTGGATACAGTTGTTGAACTCGCTTGCCCACATTATTTTTGAAAAAATATTTTCGTTATTTAAACATCAAATATAACTGCACTGGACCAATTCACTGGACTGCATTAAAGGGGTAATTTAATGACCTTTCAAATTATTCGGTTTAAAATTAATGTCTTCTACATATAAATCGTTTACCGCAAACTTCTTTTATGCTCAAAGTTAGCAAAAAACCAACAAAAATAGTCGCACAAATAAACCAAGCGTCCAAAAAATGAATGAACACTTCTTTTCCACTCTCCAAATATACTTTTGTGTAAAAAAATTTCTTTGAATACATTAGCGACAATGTCCCACTTCGCACGGATGTACGGATTTAATTGGATAAAGATTAATTCTATGGGTGTTTCTACACATGAAAGTTTTGATGCATGTTTACAATCGATTGTTTTACTAACAAAGCACATTATTATTTTTTATGCCAGTTTTTAGTTATATCGAAATAGAGACGATTTCTATTTGAAGCAACTTTACATGCATCTTTATATGCAACTTTAAATAGAAGTGCAGTCTTTGAGTATGTGTGATATTACCGTTCTTGTAATTGGTATAATTTGACCATGTCACTGACTTGGTTGACAAAGAAACAAATAATAAACAAGAAAGGAATCATTGTTGTTAAAAAACATGCAATTTCTAACGTTCATGTGAATTCAATCGTGTAAACAGCAATGTAATTTTTGGTATATCAACTGTTTTTATTGCGATTGTAAACTTTCATGAAAATTACCAGCTGTAGCCACCTGTTATGCCAGTCAAAATAGCTGCGAAAATAACTCATTATTTTTCAAACCAAACCAGACCAGATAGTCTCATGCTATCGTGGATATTTCTGCCAACCTTTTCAAAACCGACAATTATGTAGTGAATTTATTTGATGTGTCTGTCATACATAAACCTAAAATATATTTAAATTCAATAATTGTAAACAAACCTCCCGTAAGAAATTTTCTAAATGATAATGAAAACCGCATCGAAATCCATAATTTGAACCGTAATTCATCAAAGACTGTATTTTAATTTTAGTAAAATTATGATTTATTTTTATGTTTGGACAATTTTTTAATTATTAATATTTAGCTATTAAGTTGTATATGCATAGACACTCTATACAAATTTCTCCACACCCCTAAAATATCTATATCGATATATTTTAGTACTACTATACACTTAGGAATATATATATACCCTAACCAGAAAACCCTTCCCACAAGTAGTGTGTTTGGGTTTATTAGATAGACTTAGAATGAGGACTACTATACATAGCAATAACTATTGACTAATATAGGTAGTAGGTAGGTAGGTAGGTAGGTGTATATTGCTGTTAATGAAAAGACCCTTAATAGACAACATATAAGATCAATTACCTTAAACTACTTGTCGATACCGATATAGCCTAGCTCTCTATCTATAGCTGATGGTATTAAGTTTAGATTTACTGTGGTCAACACCAATATACAAATACAAAATACACCTCTATATTTATTGAGTATCTATGGCCATGCAGGATGTTGGGTTGATAATACTCTCTGGTTACCCATAACCATAAATGTTTGAATTTAATCTAGATTCTTGATGTCGGAAATGAAAATTTCTATATTCGTTTTTCATATCACATTTATGGTGGTCTTTAAATGCCTTGTACACTTTGAACAATTGTTAAAAGGTTAAGGTAATTGTCGTGATACTATATTGTCAAAAAGTTGTGGAACGTATGGAATGTGTAGCAAAATAAGTTATAATTTTTGCCCAAGACTATACTGGTAGGCACGTTACACATTCGATACTTGTCTATACGTATATACAAATACTACTTTATATTTTTATATGTTGCAATTCGGCAACGTCGTTTATATTCCGCCAGTTGATATGCTGTTTGCTTACATATAAGTTACATACAAAGTATAGCGACGTGTAGTGCTGTCAAGTTGTATCTGTTCAGCATACCGACATGTATATTTATTTATAATGTGCTTCGCGTTGTTATAACTAAACAATGAGACGGTCAATAAGTATCGGTTTTTTTTAATACGCATAACAAATCCAATAATTTATAGCCTTTTTGTTAAGTTCTTAAGTGTGTTCTTATTTTAAGAAAAAATATATATTAAAATATATTTTTTATGAAAATTTAAATATTATTTTGTATTGTACCTATATTAAATATTAGCTTCTAAAAAATATCTCTAAAATTATTTTATTAAAATTTTGTTTCAATTTTGAAATGTCAATTTTCATTTCCATTGAAATTATAAACTATACTAGACCACTATAAATCGTTATATATAAGTTATATGCAAATTTGTATTTTGGCTATTAATAAATTTAAATTTTTTATAAATGAATTAACGTTAGCGTCATCTAAGCAGAATATTTCATAATTTAATAACTTTTCGTAGCATAGTAATGTATATTCGTAATATAGTAAATAACCGATAAGAGTAAACTACAGTCACGCGTCGTCCCTTAGACACACAATTTTTGTTATAGGATGGTGAACCTTTCTTGAGGAAGGATACACAAGTTTCTCTTTATTAGTATCAGGAGGGACAATCTTGATCTCTTTGAATAGGAATATTAAAAGGCTATTTATTACTTTCGAATATAACCTGAATGCATATCCAGATAGTATGTTAGCAATCTAGATATTGTATTGGACATCTATGTACATATTAAATTCAATGTATGTAGTAAATATAAAATAATTAAACTTTTATATTTATAGACCATGTTATTTATTTTCTGATTTTGATGGGTATTAGAATTTAAATTTGTTAATATTTTATGAAAACATTCATTTTGAACATTCGATGTAAATATATTATTATACTATGTGCAAGTATATAACAGGACATTTACAACACGATGATAACAGGATTTGATCTGATTTTAACAGTTTCATTTTAAATCTTGATTACATTCACTTTAAGGTCGTACCCTCGGTTATAGAATTGTTGTTTAGAATTTGGCATACTAGTACATTATAATAAGATAATGAACCAGTTAAAATTTTTTAAAAAGTTGCAGAAAACCAGAAAAAATATATTAAAATTAAAAAAATTTTATTACCATGATCCTTATGAGAAATCACCGATTTTATTTTATTGTACCGTATTGTACAAAAAGTACCGTTCATATTACAATGAAAGTGGTATCAACAAAAAGTTTTCGAAGATTTTGGTTACTCACACATCGTGGTTCAGAGAGTGTGATAAGAGTAATTAGCAAATAATTACGAAAAATTTACTATGTTAATTGCATATGGCAACGCCATCAAAGAGTTTATGACGCACGCAAAATTCAAACATACCTCGAATGCGGCTTGTGGGGATATCAATGTTATACACATTTTTCTATTACAAAACATATAAAGTAATTTTTATTAATACAGTTACATTTATCACATAAAGTCTTTCTAATGAAATATTAATAATTTTTACTAAGACATTTTAGAAAACACACATGTAACTCATTGATGCTTAGGCAGAAGTTTTATTTCCATCTGTCTTACTTTTACGCGGCGTTCCCAAATATAAATACTACTGAAGTCTAATAACACAGAGCACACATTTGACCCTTGTGGTATCTGCGGTACTACCTTACATCAATATTTATGTTTGATTTTACAGAAAGTAGTCTGTAAATTGATTATGAACTTTCAATTTTGTATTCTAAGCCTTGTCAGAAGTCATTTGCATATGCTGAATTTTATAAATTTCGGAGAATAATCTGCGTCACTTGAGCTTCTTTCATACATATTTATTTATTTTATATATTTATTTTATGTAGCGGTATCGCTTCTTCATTAAATTATTATTATAATTTTGTTCATCATTTTTATCTGTTGCATAACAACTATACCTTCTCTCTATTATCACAGTTGCTTTGAATGTTAACAACCATGGTAATTTACATATTAATAACATTTCATAAATCAAATCAATAAAGATCAATTATATCTTTCATACATATATATTATTTATTTAAATAATAATTATTTAATATAACTATCATCTACCTTTACAAGCTCTTCAGCGGAAATGAACTAATTAGAATACAAAATTTTTTTTCTGTGATCGATATTTTCAACCGTTACAAAATAAGGACTTAACTTTTAATATCCTTGTATGTATTATATATACCGGGTACCAAAAGTTAAAGGTAACATAAAATTCGTTTTTGTTGCAAGTTAGTGTTGCAAGTATAACCTTGTGTATGGAAGCCTATCGAAAAACAAAATACCTTACAAATCTATTTTTTGCAATGAGAATCCATCCCTGTTCAAATAAAATAGGTCAATTGAATTCTTGAATGTTTTCAACATTAACATTAATCAGTTTTGCATGTGAATGGGGCAGGAAGCCTATATTATTCTTATTAAATATATTGTTTAAATATATATATATATATATATATATATTATAATATTTAATTAGGATTGAGTATAAATTTTTGTAATTAATATCTAGCTAATATAAAAAAAGCCACAAATCAATCACAAAAATATTCCAACTTCCGTTTGTATAGAAAATAATCTTCCAAAATAGATTTCCAATTGTTTGTTTACTCAATAATTTTAATTTTTACGATTGAAATTATTTCTCTCAATCAAATACCATGAACAAATTCAATGTTAAGTGATTATTAGAGTAAATCGTTGGAAACTGTATGAAGTCACAGGAAACCAGTCCAAGTGGCCGAGTGGTCTAAGGCGTTATGTCTGCGCAGTATGCTTACTTGGAAACTGGGATTTTATGGGTTCGAACCCCGACATTATGTCAATTATTAAGAGAAAAAAGGGGCGGTTAATTGATTATACTGTCGGCGTATGGACATGAACGAAGTAACCGGCTATGCTTGAGAAGGTTTTCTGCAGTTTCCTTCACGAACTCCAGATGAATATCGGCATAGTTCCTATCATAGTCGGCTGCAGCCGCATATCCTATCAATTCCTAGTCTACTCACAAATTCCTTCTACTCCACTCACATCCTTAATCATCACAATGGACCTTATGACCAAAATGCAGCTCATCCAGGGCAGCCTTTATAATCAATTTATCTATCTATCTCGAAAACGAAGCTTCAAAACATCCAAGTTCATATGAACTTTCCTTCTTAATTTGGAGAGATATAATTGACAAAAATTGACAATAATTGGAAATAGCCTGGCGATATGTTGGCAATAGCCTGGAGCTTGCTTATCAGGGCCTCCCGAAGGTTCATATATTCGGGGTGAGATGCACCGAATATCCTGTATCTGCTGTAACCTACAGCATCACAGTCAATGATTTTGTGGCTGGATGTTTCTTCCACCTCACCACACAATCTACACATAATGGACCCGTTATGGAGTCCCATTATGTGCAGATGGTTCCGCAGGGGATAATGCCCGGTAATGAATCCGGTAACCCTCCGCAGTTGCATCCTACTCAGCCTCAGTGCATCGAGAGATAGCCTCTTTACTACACTCTGAAGCAGTACCTTCCCAAGCTCTTGCCGCGGTACTTTTTCCCAGTGATCACGATGTTTAGTATTTGACCACTCGTTGATCACCTGTTTACATGCAGTCCTTTGAATTTCTAAAATAGGCTCTGGGCCTATGAACGGCATTTATTCCCTTCTTTGCTAAGGTATCTGCTTTTTCATTTCCTTCGAAACCACTGTGACCCGGCACCCAGATCATTTAAACATTGTTCCGATATACCCTGTACCACACCATTTGTTTAACTAGTATAATGTTACTAGTTGTATGTTTTTTGTTTGACAATGATGACGTGTTCTTCTTCGACTAAAACACTCCTATGATGATGATGATGATGATGTTGATGATATTGGTTGTGTATACGTGTATAGGTAATCCGAGCTGTATTCTAGGTACATGAAGAAGAACGTTCATCGTTCTCGTTCAATCTGACTCCATTCTCTTCGATAACATTACATATTACATTAGCGATGTTATTTGTTTCATCATGTCAATGACAATGACAATGATGATTATGTTAGTAGTGTGGAGGAGTAATGATGACGACACACACACACACACATACATACACATACGACGTCGACGAGGATGATGATGACGATAGAAATAGATCTGTCGTTTATAAGTATAAGTAACATGATATCCTCGAAATGTTGTCTATGTTCCTTCTATTGTAGTCGAATTGGTATGTACAGTTTGAATTCTATCACAGTATATATTATCAAAATTCATACAGTCGGGAATCGATGAATGTATGAATGATAATTTGGAGAATTTTTGTACACTGTGACCGAGATAAGATCTATTATTGTGCTCCCCCACCTGGTGCCAAAGGAGGAATGATCGCGTCTTAGAGCGCCTCATCCAGCCCAGGAAGTACAAGAACTAGCTAAATGTATGAATGATAATTGGTAGAATTTTTGTGTATTGTGGCCGAGATAAGATGTATTATTGTACTCCCCCATCTGGTGCCTAAGGAAGAATGGTCGCGTCTTAGGGCACCTCATCCAGCCCAGGAAGTACAGGAAGTGGCTTAATGAACGCATGATAATTGGGATAATTTTTGTGCATTGTGGCCAAGATAGTATCTATTATTGTACTCCTCTATCTGGTGCCTAAGGAGGAATGGTCGCGTCTTAGTGTGCCTCATTCAGCCCAGGAAGTACAGGAACTGGCATAGGTCTAAGGGTGATAGCTCCCTTGAACGTATCTGGTATTTTATTAAATATCTGGACTACCAGATATTTTATTATTTTGTTTATGAGGACTTTACGGTCTAAAAAGCGATGTTCTGAAGTTTTTTCAATTCACCACAAAACCCTACGTTGCCCTCATTTCCCATGCCTATCTTCCTAATGTGAACACTGAATCTACAATGCTTTGTAAGAAATCTCGTCAAGAGCCGCAGTCTATTTTTTCTCAGGCCATGCCGGTTTTCTATCTTTTGCGGTGAAAGTTCCCGAGATGATTCTTGGCCTGCTAGAACCCCGGAAGGTTCCTCCAAAGTGTACCTCTCTTCCTTTGTAATCTCCTCTCGATAGAAATGAGATACTTGGGACTTCGGCCGAGATTGTGGTTGAATATTCGGTATCGGTATTCTGAGTTGGCCGAGATGACCATTTCTAAAACTATCCCAAATAAATAGTGATACTCACATTTTTGTCGGAGAAGTGGGACTTTCCCGACCTTTTTTATCCAACCCTAAAAGACAAGGAATTTGTACGTAGACTAAGAATTGGAAGGTCATGCGACTGCAGCTGACTTTAATAGGAAGTATGCCGATATTCATCTGGAGTTTGTGAAAGGAAACTGCAGTAAATCTTTTCAAACATAGCCGATTACATTCGTTCTTATCCATACAGTACTAGTGTTGGGAATCAAACCAGCAATCTCCTAATTCCGAGTAGAACGGCTTTCGCAACTATACCATATGGACTGGTTTGTGGGACTACTACATTATGGAATACTTGAAGTCTCTGCCAGACAGTTTGATGATTTGTTCAGCACTACACTATTCTATCGTACTAGTACATAAATTCTATTATACTATTCAATGGGTGTGTTTGGGCAAACAAAACACCCTTTCTTACTATCCTAAGTTAGATACTAACTAAGTTTTCATCCGGAATACTTTTCAGATACTTAGCAACTCAGACTATGACGCCATTTTGCTAAGTATTTTGCTTAGATGAGGTTATGTACTGTTCGTAAACACAAAACAAATATGGCTACTTAGTCAGCAAGTCTATCCAGGTCGATGTAAGTGCTGTACTCAGTCGCTAAGACCTTATTTTATTATTATTCTGACTTAGGATACTAAGATCGTTGTTCACCCAAACACACCCAACATATATATATATATACTATTCTTTGTTTATGAAAGCACGGGCAACATACATGCACAGGTCTTCATACATACAAATACATATATGTATTCTGATCGGTCCCTTTTCTAAGTGATCAATCACATTGATGGGAATCTGTGTCGTAACGCGGTTTTTACATGATTCAGTTTAAATCAAAATATATATTATATATATATATATATATATATATATATATATATATATATATATATATATATATATATATATATATATATATATACATATTGTAGTAGTAATATGCTAGGTAAAAATTGAAAATTTAATTTTTATAAAAGCTCTATCGACAACAGCCCTTAGGGTATGTTTATCAACACAGATTATCCCCTTTTATATTTTTTAAATTTGTTTATTTTTAATTTGCTAATATATATGATATAACAAAGTACGATTTTAATTAAATTTTGGAAAATATTATTATTTGTGTATATTTTTGCATCACTAAGCGTGGATCCACCTTTGTGGGTACGTTGGGTATGCCCACAACCCTAATAGATTGTGACGTCACACTTTTACGGTCTATTGAGGGCGATAGGCTGATGTTCCAGATTTATTGGCTATTAATTAACGATAGTGAATCAACTGTTATGAATACCGACTCTGGATGGCCTAATGGTGACTGTTTTGAAACTGTCACCAAATTAGCAACGAATAACATATCCGGAGACAATATAAGAGTAATTTTAATAAAAGTGATGTTAAGAAGAATAAATTGAATGAAAGTAATTTTAACAAGATTAATTTCAATACAATTTATTATATTTTAATTTATTTGGTTGAATTTTTTATTATTTTTATTCTTGTCTATTGATTTCGATTTTCTATCAATGTCTAATTGCCAAAGATTAAATTAATGATGATGATGACTAGATGATGAATTGATGATGACTACTTTGTAGTCGAGATACGTATTTATAATACAAAAACTGATCTAGGTATTAGGGCGAATTTGAAAAAATAAAAATTGTATCTTTCATTACCAATATTCCAGTTAAGTACTTCTTCAAAGACTTCATATTGCAAAATATAAAATTTGACCGTATTTTTTCCCGGAAATAAACAATGTAGAATTTTTTTTTAAATAAATAAATCAAATTTTCTGGAAATTATTACATTATTTTTCACAGTTGTATATCTATCGATCGATATTCAACTAACTACTAGTCTTCCCGTCTCCCATCGACCACAACCCCCATATACATTATGATTTTCAATATAATATTCTTATTAATAGATTTGACGTCATACAACCCATGTTGAAAGTCATGAAGGGAAAAAAAAAGATTCATAACAGATTCCAGTCTACAGGAGAGAAATTTATAGTCCACAAAACGTTACAAGAACATACATACACACATACACACACATGAACAGAGGGAACAACCAACCACATTTACCCATTATAAGTATCCCACAGAGTATATAATTTATTCCCACCTGGAAGTGAAATTTACTTTTTTATTTATCTACTTGTAGGTAGGCTATGTATCACACACAACCTCCTACAACCCACAAACACACGAGAAAATTATGATGACAACATCAACTATATAAGGAACTGATTTATTCTGTTCGAAAAATATTATTTAGTAAAGTGTTGCAAAAGGCTGTTAATTTTCCCATTATACAAGTGAAAAATTTAGAGTTTAAAAAAACTTTTAAAAAAATTAAACGTCGCAGTGATGCCTGGCGATGTGAAACATCGAAACTATTTTGTATAGAAAATATTCATGAAAGAATAGATAGATAGATAGATTTTAGAGGCTGCCCTGGACGGGTTACACTTCGACCATAAGGTCCATTGTGATGCCTAAGGATGTGAGGATGTGAGTGGAGTGGAAGGAATCTTTGTGTATAGACTAGAAATTGGTAGGATATGCGGGTGCAACCGACTATGATAGAAACTATGCCGATATTCATCTGGAGTTCTTGAAGGAAAGTGCAGAAAACTTTCTCAAGCATAGCCGGTTACTTCGTTCTTGTCCATACGCCGAAAGTTAAGTCAGTTAACCGCCGCTTTTTTTTCTTAATAATTGACAATCTGCCGATGTCAGGATTCGAACCCATAACCTCTCAGTTTCCAAGTAGCCATACATAACGCCTTAGTAGCCATATATTAACTATTTTGTACAGAAAAAAATCACTGCCACCCTTTGAATGAGTTTTGGAACCTGTATATGTACCGCCATCAATGAGCATCTTTTTTAAAATTGATTTATTATATGTAATATCAACTATGAACAATTTGTTGTTTTCGTGGCGAGTAAACGTCGCCGGACCAACAGTCGGCAAAATAAAAATTTGCATATCTCTAACATATATATAACGATTTATTGTGTGATGGTATAGTTTATAGTTTCTATTCATCAACAAAATTTTAATTAAAAAATTACATTTTCAACTGTTAAAAATTAGAAAAAAATAATTATTTGACAAAAATTTCCAATGCTAAATTTTATATATACTATCTTTGGTAAGAACTGGATTCATTCCATCAGAAAAGAGTTCCCCATGCTTTTGTTAACATTGAAGTTAAGCCATTATGAAGACGTACGCACCCCATACTTTTGTTTACATTAAAGTTAATTTTGTTGTCATTTTCTTTATTCAATTTTTTTTCTAAATTATTATGCATTTTTTAGTTTATAATCAATAAAATTATATTATATTTACTGCGCATTGAATTTTGGCCATCAGCATCGGTCTCTCTAAGCCCAAATTAGCTTAAAACCAAATTTTTGACAATATTGGAGACAAAAATATTTAATCGAATTTTTACGATTTTTTTAAGGTGAATAATTTTTTTGTTCCCGATTTCAATGGGCTCATTTGATAGTTCGATCAACGTATTTCAAGATATTTTGATATTGAAATACTTTGAATTTTTTTATAAATATACAAATTTTGTGCACCAGACAACCGTTACTGCGTCACAACTGTATCCAAAACCTATCTTGGTAGCATTACGTAAGTATCTTTAAAAAATGTTTATTTCATAACAACTTTTGTTTGAATCAATTTTGCACCGTTCTTCAGATTTTGTTGCTCCAAACTACTAATTTAATACAATAAAAATATTTTAATGTTATTATGATGGTAGCTGACACAATATTTTCTTGAAACTTTCATAATAATGGCGTCATCCCCTTCAATAAATATTCTTAATACCAACAATAGATTTTTAGTGTTTACAAAGTATTAAATGCACTGAACGAAGATAGACTTATATGTCTTATGAATGGTTGTATAGGTTTATATACTCGTATATACACCGTGTAACGGAGAAACCGTGTTCTTATTTAAAGTAGGCGTTTACTCAAGCTCTAAGAATTTTGTTACAACTATGTTACAACTTATTGTAACATTATTGTATTTTTAAATTATATTATATTTATTCTTTTAATTTAAATCAAATGCTATTTTATAATTAAATAATAGACTTTTAATTGAGAATACTTTTTTTAGTGTAACATAAAACTCTTTTAACAAATATTAACAAATTCGAATTATTATTGTAAATTTATATGTATAGTTTTTTGTTTCTTATAATAGCATTTGTTTAATAAATTAATTGTATTGTCTCCTCACGTTGTAACACATCATACATAGACATTTTAAATAGTTTATGCATTAAAATTTTTTATAATATTTAATAATAATTTATTGTTTATATTGTTCAATAATTTGTTAATGTTAGTTAATAAGAGTTTTATGTTACATTAAAAAAAAGTATTATAATTTAAAAAATGTATTATTTTATCAAAAAGCATTTTATTTAAATTAAAAGAATAAATGTAATATAATTTAAAAATACAAAAAATGTTACAAAAAATACATAGAGCTTGAGTAAATGCCTACTTTAAACACGATTTCTCCGTTACACGGTGTATATATTAAATATACACATATATATATATATATATATATATATATATATATATATATATATATAGATTCCAATACATATATGAATGTTATATATGGTAGAAGGTTTTCTTGCCACATTTGATGGATTGCTCGATATAAAATATAAATTGAGAAGGAAATCGTTAAAATGGTTTGAAGATAAAATTGTGACAAAAAATTACTACTAAAAGTATGAGTTAAAGTATTATACTTACAATACGTATACCATACATATATAATATATAGTATTATGTGTAGTCTATTTTTTATATTCATAGCATCCCAATCTTTTTGAAATTAAGTAATTTAGATAGTTTAAAAATATATGTTTAAAGCAGCAAGCTGTAAACGTAAACACTTTATATTCGGTTTATATATAATATATAATCAAGGGTATATTACGTTTAGTCCCGATTTTGTTTGCAACGGTTGAACGCCAAACAAAGTTTTTCGTATAGGTGTCCATAAAATGGGATAATGTCCGTCCAACCGTCTGTTTTAAACACGATAGCTCGTAAATAAAAATAGATAATGATCTGAAACTATACTCTTTGCGTGTGTCTTCCAGACCTCGGACTGTGCATTCTTCTAATATCAGACCGTAAATTCCCTCGCAAAAGAATATCGATAACATCCGAGATATCTATAAGATCTCTGAAACCGTAATAGATAGAAAAAGTTTGATTGAAAGTAAACATTTTAGGTTGAATTTACCAGGATATTATTGTGGGTGTATATGTTTTGGACGCTTACACGCTTGTAAGCGCGATTTATTGGCGTTTGTGTTGGCTTACTCTTGAAAATGCCGTTTTAGGTATTATAAGTACGTATATGTGTCAGTTGACATCAATATTCAATATGGCGGATGTAAACAGTTTAGCGGTTTTTCAAGCAATAGAATGTTTGTTTGACTGACTTCAAAAGCTCCTAAAATCAAGCCAAAGTCCCCTAAATTGACAATTTATAAAAGTATTCGATTTTTTTTGTTTATTTTGGGAAAAAAAAGATTTTAAACATGACAAATAAATATACAAACGCTTATACAGTATTCGTTTTGGGAGTTGGGAACGATTTGGCGCTCACTCTTTTGCTGTCTTCTTCGATGCATAAAGCGTCTGTGAGCTTCGTGTCTATCGTAGAACACAACCATTAACGCGCTTTGTCAGCAAACACAGCGTCAGCATACTAACACAGTATCATTCTGGACCGATTTCAATCAAGTCCTTTTTGTTAGAAATTTGTAGAGATATCTACCTCTTTTGTCTTTGCTTTGTATTTGATTTGATTGATATGAGTGTAGACATTTGTGTTAGTAACATAATCAAATTGGAATGCTATGAATATAAACAATAGACTATAGCATTGGTACGTCAGATAGCATATATTCAAATACGTTTCAAATTTTTTTAGTACGAGTATGATATGATAGCACAAAGAACAAGGATAATAATATAATTATTACGGTCTATTACAGAATGATATTAGATATTATTGGAATTTAATATATTTTATTTTTTGAAAATAAATATTTATTTTATAATTATCAAAATTATGTTGACATGTTATTTTATTTTTCATAATATACTAGCTGCTAGCTGTACTACGTAGTAGACTTTCTAAATGGAGAGTTTTCTGGATTCCATAGACATCTACGAAAGAGGCTATACTTTCACTAATTTACAATCAATTTTGTCGGATAAACTAGGCGACGAAATTGAATTACCAAAAACTTGATTGACGTTTTTTTAATAGCTTACAAGTTAGTGAGAAATAATATTTCATTCACCAAGTTCTCATAACGCTAGAAAAATCCTGTCTAGAAGCACTCAAAAATTAAAATTTTGTTGCATTCCAAGACGTTAACTGGAAACTTGGAAAAATGTGATACACTTGGCGTATATATTATACAGAAAAAAGTTATTTTTGATGAAGGTTTTTTGAAAATCTACTAGTATTCAGTAATCAATTCAATTTTGGAATTCTTATATCTGGAAATCGACTAATGTTTTACACTTTTATATTGCAGAAAAGAAACGGTTACTCCAAAAATAGCTCACGTTCTTTGACATCAAATCATACGAAAAATCATACACATCTAGGATGGGGATCGAGTACCGTCCAAGTAGCCAAGCGGTCTATGGCGTTATGTCTAGTTGGAACTGGGAGGTTATGGGTTTTGGGTGGGAGGTTATAATTGACAAACTCCCAACATCGGCAGTTTATTAAGAAAATAGGGGCGGTTAATTGACTAAACTGTCGGCGTATGGACAAGAACAAAGTAACTGGCCATGCTTGTGAATGTTTTCTACAGTTTCCTTCACGAACACCAGGTGAATATCGGCATTGTACCTATCATAGTACTATGCTGCAGCCGCACATCCTATCAATTCCTAGTCTACTCACAAAAATTCCTTCCACTTCACTCACATCCTCACACCCGTCCAGGGCAGCCGCTACAATCTACCTATCTCATGGGGATCGAACCCACGATCACTGGTATTAAGACCAATACTCTACCATCGGAGCCACCTGTCATATGGTAGTACAATGCATATGATCTTTAACTATCTTTTGATGTCGTGAATTATTAATTTTTAATCTACCTATCTCATGAGGATCAAACCCACGATCTCTGGTATTAAGACCAATGCTCTACCATCGGAGCTACCTGTAATATATTACTACAATGCATATGATCTTTAACTACCTTTTGATGTCGTGAATTATTAATTTTGTTTATTTACTATTTACAAATTTTTTAATGTTTTTTGTAAACTAGCGTCTATTTGTATCCATTGTTAGTATGTTTGCCGTTCGGCTTTATTATACCAACGGAACTGACTAGCGTTTACTTACTTTGACGCTACTGACTTATTCGCTTCCATTGGCATAATATTGTTTACAAAAACAATTTAAAATTTGTAAATAATTAAATCACCTCAAAAAATATGATTTCTGATACTAAAAACCAAAAATCCACCTGCTTTTCTACAGGCTTTTCATCTCTTCCCAATTTCCCGGGCGTGTGAAGGTACATTTTTCAATTTTGGACAAATAACCAAAAAAGTAGCGACATGATGATCAAGAATATAAATTTAAAATGCGTCAATGAAACCAACATTTGTTTAAAACTCTTCTCATAAACTAAATATTTTTGCCACAATTTTACATACATTTATGTGACTGTATAAAAGTAAAATAAACGGTATACAACATACTGATGAAGGATTCATTATACATAGGATATTTTAACAATTAGCTACGTTAGTCTTTACATTTTCTAATAAAATTTCAAATTATCACTTATTTGTATTTTATAAATACATATCTCGACTACAAAGTAGTCATCATCAGTATGAATTAGCTAATCGTAACTATGGAGTCAAAAATATGTTACTCGTTGCTAATTTGGTGCGTGTCTGACTTTGTAGTCGAAATACGTATTTATAAAATACAAATAATTGTTCTAGGAATTAGAGCAAAAATTTAAAATTTAATTTCAAAAAATCTAGAGTTGTCTTTGATTATCTTAATAATTTTTATATTTACATTTTGTGTTCATTTTCAATTCAAATCCTCTCAATTTAATAATATATGTCAATTTAATAATAATACATAAATATAATGTAATGAAAAGTAGAAAAAAGGTTTTTCCTACATATATACATATAGATTATACAAATAGAACCCTTTTTTCTGATTATGATATTCATGTCCTTTCATTACCCATACACAAACATAAAAATTATTTGTGTGTATATTTATTTGTGATGAAAATGATCGCATAATATGATGATATACCTACCTAGAACCTCTAAACCTCTACTTATATATTTTATTAAGGTAGTTCCAACACTGTCTTATATAATCAGAACAAAAAACCGGTTTGATTTTATTATAGAACAAATACAACTACACACATACACAACACATAGATATATTCACTATTCATATATACAAATTAATGTAATTTTGAAATAATTTTAAACTTTTATATAAAACGGTCAAACGCAATTATTTTATTGAAATTTAAATATTTATCTTTACTATTCTAGTTTCTTTTTTTAATTCAGTCGAGTATTTTTTTTAATACAACAGATAATGGTTGGGCGGGCATGAAGTTTTACATGCTTCTAATGAGAGAAAGTGAAAGAGAATGATTAACTTGCTATTAATTATCTCGCGTTCTAAACGGTGAAATATTCTGAAACTTCGGGATTTATTAGAAAACGTTATTTTTAGCCTGTGAAAAAAAAATGAGCAATATCTGTCGAAAAGTGAATTCATGCTGGAACATTCTTAAGAGTTTTGGGCTGGAAAACGCACATGTATAACCCAAAAAAAGGAGAAAAACTTTTTCCTTTTAATTAAAAACTTAATTTAAATGTTTTGTGTGGAATTAGTTTTAAATCTTATTATCTTATTTTCTATATATGTTCAAAAATTGTATAAAATTATATAAATAAATTAATTTATTTGTTTAAATATACCTACGTCATCTTTTTTTAAATAATATCTCTTAAGGCTTTCAAAAGTGTAGCGTCAATGTATTGACATCTGGAAAAACGGGTAACGTGAGCGAATTTCTACTAATTTTTGTAGAAAGAATGGCCTGAAATTAGTGTATTTGAAAAAAAATTATCTTGAAATCGGATTAGATTTGACCAAGTTTCTCAAAAAATAGATTTATTAAACATTATTAAAATCCATAAAAATTAATTTGACCATATTATGGTCATATTTTATTTCATTTTAAGAAACTCAATATGTAATTATACAAAATTTGGGTCATATTTTTCAATTTTTATTTTAAATCATATAGATATCTGTTAAGGATTTCAAAAGTGTTGCGTCATGGTATCTACATCTTGTAAAATAGTTACCGTGAGCGAATTTTAACTGCTGTTAAAAGATAAAATGGCACAAGTAGTGAGTTTGAAAATAAATTTCATTCAAACCGGTAGAAATTTGGCCTCAAAATTTCTACCGGTTTGCCTCAAAACAGTGATTTTTTCAACTTGTGTCCTTATTAAAATCCATAATAATTAATTATGCCAAATCATGGTCAAATTTTATCTGATTTTAACAAAATTTGTATGTAATTATACTAAATTTTGGCCATATTTTTCAAATTTGATGTTCATTATTTAAGGATTTCAAAAGTGGGGCGTTACGGTATCCACATCAGGCAAAATTGTTACTGTGAGCAACTTTCTACTGCTGTTAATAAAAATACCGTCCCAAATATAAAAGCTTTTCAAAAAAATTTCTTTCAAATTGGATGAAATTTAGCCAAGTTACTAAAAAAATTATTTATACCATAACTAACAATCCCATTAATCGAAAATAAACGAAAATGCTAATAAAAACAAAAAAAACTCATTACTTTCGATTTTAACGCTATTATAAAATTTGACAGTCCCAAAAAATTATGTCAAAAAATCTGTTTTTATTGAAAAAGTTAATTAGTCAAAAAACTGGCAACAACAAAGTCTTTGATAAACATATAAAATGAACATATAAAATTAATTATGTAACATAAAATAATGAGCCTAACAACTTTTTAAAAGTTTTTCCCCAAAACAGCGTAATTAAATACACTTCATAATCAAAATGTTTTCATTCTTGTGAAAAATCAAAAAATTACCCTACACATCCATTCAAACACATGTATTTCATTTTGTACATTCTTCCATATCCAATGTCTGACATGCGATGTCCTTACAAATACAAAAAAAACATTATTTTGTTAAGAAATTTTGTATGAAAGATCATTTTTGAAATCTCTCCTGAGAAATCTGGAGGACCCGAGGGGAATTTCAAAGGAGTGCATAAGAAGTTTTCAACACGATATATCTTACAGAATTCTTTTAGAATGCGTGACAAGTGCCTTACATATCGGGCTACAAACAGTATTGTGACCGAACATGAAATTTATTCACCTCCTATAAATTTTATTAGATTTATTAATTATTTTTGAAACATTTTTGTGTATATACTTTGTCAGAAAACCAGCTAATCCAAAACCTGAAAGGTGAATCACAATATATAGTTTCAAATAAAAACAACTGAAGTGAAAAGATCTTCTAAAAATTTACTCGACAATCATTTTAAGGTCAATCAAATATGAATATATTTCTTCAAGGAAGCATATTTTGGGAAAAATGAGATGAATGTCTTATGATGATCTAGACTCACACCTTGACCTTGAACTTTAAGGTTATTTGAAGGCCAACTAGTCTGTTTCAAATGAGATCGCATTTTTTTCACAGATTCGGAAAGTCGAGGTAAATAGAACATATTTTGATTAATAATTATCCATATTATAGCCCTTTTAAATTTCTTGAGACAAATAAGGTCCTTAGGAAAAAATATATATGGAATAAATAGTTTTCATTTTTGATCCATGAAGATAAATCCATCTTTTTATGTAAAAATTAGTATTTTTTAATTGAATAAATCCTATCCATTGCACAAAAATAAGGACTAAAAACTCTCAATTACTTAGTTTTCATTAGTTAGCCTTCAAATAAACTTGAAAGTCATGGTGAAAATTAAGATCTCCCAATTATATCCCCTTCCGGACAAAACAACTTTTATTCGGGTTATTTTTTCCAAAAAACAACCCGATGTATCGTTTAAAACGAGATATCTTGCATACTGATCTTACAGGTTCTATGTATTTCAACTGGTTCAACTGGTATACTATTTCAAAATTGATACCCATAGAACTAGTGCAGAGCTTTTCGATCAAGAAAAAAGTGTAACCGTTAAATTTTCAACGGTTTTTTCGGCCACCGGCTGAACAATAACAAAATAAATACATTTTTTCTCTTTTTGAAAGTGAACTGCTATATTATAAGTGAAGTTAAGAAGAAAAAAAATTACCATTTGTTAAGTTTGTTAACTTGTAAAAAAAAAAAAATTAAATAAAACACAAGTCGAAGAAGAAGAACTTTTTCCATACACAAAGCGAACATGTCAACCATGAAATATTGTGTAAAGCACTTGTTTTTTAATAAAAGTCAGTTTAGTGCAAAAAAAAAAAAGAAAAAATAAAGAGAATTACATAACAATTCTCAAACATATATATTTACAAATACACAGATACATGAATATATATGGAACAGGAATAAAGT
This sequence comes from Nineta flava, assembly GCA_963920215.1. Lineage (NCBI taxonomy): Eukaryota > Metazoa > Arthropoda > Insecta > Neuroptera > Chrysopidae > Nineta > Nineta flava. The sequence goes on from OY986041.1 coordinate 127,513,029, forward strand.
GGGAATAAGAAATATAAACAATACATTCAAGTAATATGTAATATAAAAATGGTTTCATCTCGGGAAACCTGAAAAAAACGTTCATTTTTTATCTTCCCAGTATAGGAAAGTAATGTGGAGGTCGAAGCCTAGCAAGTAGGCCTTTCTAGGCCGTTTTTACCGACCCCGAAAGTACAAAAATTTGCATACATACGAGAAATTTGTTATGTTGTGCTATTGCTGCCGACTTTGATAGAAACTATGCCGATATTCCTCTGAAGTAAGTTCATCTTCATTTCTTAGATACGAAATCGATTACGATACGGAATCCTAAAATATATAAAGAAAATAAATACATAGAAAAATTCTATTTAGCATTTCTCTTACTAGCCAAATAATAGTTAAATTAAGAATACCATATTCAAGGTGAATATTTTCCCATTGTACCAAATAAACAAATTTAAAGAACGACAGTTGTGCTTTCAAAAACAAACTTTTAGTAAACAAAACAAATGCATATGTACTCATAGTTCAAATTCGTATGAAATAAGCTTTTATACAAAAATTCTATCGAACAATTTTATTAAAACATTATTGTTATGAATCAATTATGAATCATAAGTTTAATTTTATTTTGATCATGAAAATCAATAGAAACATACACTCGCGTTCATAAAAAATGAACCAGTTGAAGTATTCTAAGTGTTATTATATGTAATATACACTCCCGTTCAAAAAAATGAACAGACCTGGAATGTTAATTATCTTACATTTCATAAAACTCCTCACTTTTGTAACTCTCTGTATAATGTATACTTTTATTAATTTATAAACAAAGATTAGTAGTATATTTTTTAAGTGTGTAAAAAAGAAATGGAAGTATAAACTGAATTTATATTTTTTATTTGTATATACGGTGTCAGTCACTGGGTGGGAATTTAAAAAATGTATGTAATGTTAATACATGTTTAGTGTTATATCTTACTCTTACCTATAAAAATTAAATAAAATGTTGTATCTGTTACTATAAGAATCATCAAAGAGAGACTGATTCGGTCTGGTCTGTTCATTTTTTTTAAACGGGGGTGTACATATATTTAGTATTATGTACAATTAGAATGTGGCTTTCTGGTGGTTCAATTTTTATTAACAGGAGTGTACATACACACCCGCAAAACAGACACCAATGGCCAAGATTTTAGTATTAGGGAACCTCAAAATGTAAATATTCGGTAAAATCTCAATATCGATTTTCATAATCGCAAACAATAGCTGTATATTGGGGCGCTTTATTAAACAGCTTTAGGAGCTCCGATTAAAAATAAATCATCATAGCCACACAAAAATATTTATTTATTTTTTACTTTTTACAAGTAAAAGCTTGTATCCTGAAAATAATATCAAAATATGATAAGCAAATATAAAAGTTTATGTGAAAAGAAAATATTTAGAGAATACCTTTTCTTGATTTTCATTACAAAGAAAAAAAACAGGATCAAACCATCTCAAAATTCCCCAAAGAATAACGCCCGTTTTTCACATCTTCGTGAAACACTCCGTATTAGGAAGTATACTCTACGATTTGTATACGTACAAGATCGCCCCCCCGTCAAAATATACATAAAATCTTCTTTATTAATTTATATAGGCCATATTATAAATTATAAATACAAAAATGTATAATCTGTGTTAAAACAAGGAGCCTTGGATTCTGCCAAGACGAAGGTCAAAGGTGGTGAAAAATTAACTTCAAGATGGTACACTTGGCGTCAAAAGTGGATATTAGTTTTTCAAATTTTATAATTGATTTGTGCCTTATTAATTCGGTTTTCGAAAAAAAATTTCGAAGAAAAGTTGTTACTATATTTATAATGAACAACTTTTATCCGAAGCATTTTTTCGAAAACCGAATCAACAAGGCACAAATCAATTATAAAATTTTAAAAACTAACATCCACTTTTGACATCTAGTGTACCATCCCGAAGGTTATTTTTCACGACCTTCAACCTTCGTCTTGCCAGAATCAAAGGCATCAACTTTTGTGGATCATAGTACTAGGATTGTAGTACCCCTTAAGGGTCATCAATTATGAAAGTAAGGAAGCGTAGCCTATTTTCTATAAATTTCATCATGAATTTTATCGGTCGTATGGGTATCGAGCTTGACTAGAGCCAAAGTACGCTTCTACCTTGGGTTTTTTTTCTCTAAATTATAAATATTAATAATTTTATAAAGCAATTAATTATTTCTGATTGTGTTTTTACTAATTAAAATATTTTTACTATAATTTTTTTCTGAAATAAGTAAATATAAGAAATTTTATTAATACAAGAAAGTTTGATTGATATAACCATTAAGAACAGTTACTACAAATAGAAATCTGCACTAATTAGAAATCTGTTCTGGTCGGGACACACTTCGACCATAAGGTCGATTTGTGATGCCTAAGGATGTGAGGATGTGAGTGGAGGACCAGGAATTTTGTGTGTAGCCTAGGAATTGATCTGGAGTTCGTGAAGGAAACTGCCGAAAACCTTCACGAGCATAGCCGGTTACTTCGTTTTTAACCAGTCCAAGTGGCCGAGGGGTCTAAGGCGTTATGTCTGCGCAGTATGCCTACTTGGAAACTGGGAGGTTATGGGTTCGAATCCCGACATTGGCAGTTTATCAATTATTAGGAAAAAAAAGAAAAAAGGGGTGGTTAATTGACTAAAATGTCGGCGTATGGACAAGAATGAAGAAACCGACTATGCTTGAGATGGTTTTCTGCAGTTTCCTTCACGAACTCCTGATGAATATCGGCATAGTTCCTATCATAGTCGGCTGCCACCGCATATCCTACCAATTCCAAATCTATACACAAAAATTCCTTCCATTCTACTCACATCCTCACATCGTTAGGCATCACAATGGACCTTATAGTCGAAGTGTAGCCCGGCCAGGGCAGCCTCTACAATCTATCTATCTACTTCGTCCTTGTTCATACGCCGACATTTTTTTAACCAATACAATAATTTTAACCAAGATAATAATTTTATTGTATATCTAATCGAATTCTACAATTATATGCAAGAACCAGAATGTTCATCAAATTTTCAGAAAAATATCTGAAAGCTTTCAACGTTTAATAATATTATTGAAATAAAATTTCAAATTCATCCCCTTTACCTAGATCAGTTTTTTGTATTATAAATTCGTATTTCGACTACAATGTAGTCATCATCAGTATAAATTAGCTAGTCGTACTTTACTCTTTGAAAATTAGAGATAGTTATAAAGTCGAGATCAACAGACAAAAATAAAAATAAATAGAAAATTAACTAGATTAAAATATACTAGATTTTAAATATAATAAATTTTAAATTATATTGAAATTGCTCTTGTTAAAATTTCCTTCATTCACATTTGTTCCTGTTCATTTTACTCTTATTAAAATTACTCTTATATTGTCGCAGGATATGTGACTTGTTACTAATTTGGTGACAGTTTCACTGGTTAAAGTTAATTTTCTATTTATTTTTATTTTTGTCTGTTGATCTCGACTTTATAACTATCTCTAATTGTCAAAGAGTAAAGTACGACTAGCTAATTTATACTGATGATGACTACATTGTAGTCGAAATACGTATTTATAATACAAAAAACTGATCTAGGTAAAGGGGACGAATTTGAAATTTTATTTCAAGAACCTAGAGTTCTCACTAATTCTCATTCGATAATATAATATTATTGAAGGTAAATTTTGCATGGTGGACCATCTGTATATAAACGACTCTAGTTTGGTATTCCATCAAAAGGTGGTATTCTTCGAATGGGTAACAATGGTAAGCAGTAGCAACCAGGTGTACGTACCTCTATATATGTATATTGTCGTTGTCAACCAACTCTCTCTCAATAAGACGAGAGAGTACAAATAGAGGTAGAAGAATCTCACCTTACCTCACATACATATATAACAACTCATTCCTACACTCCTGGCCCCATTCCTAACTCTCTATGTATTGTAAATGAAAGTTTGTTGGCTCTGGCGCGTTGATTCACAGAGCAATTTGTAATTATAGACGCTTCATGGAACATATAAAGAGATTTCAATATAATTATATATTGTGTTTCCTTACTTCCTTGTCAACTGGTTTTGGTTGTTTTCTCTCCTGTTTACAAAACGTCGTATGACAGTAAAGATGCGGATTCTATTCGGATTTGAGTATACAAAAACCATTTAGGTGTAACACTTTTGGATTGTCTACAGTTATCTTTGAAATAAACTAAAACGTTTAACACCGGGACGCTTAATCGTGTCACCAATTACCGCCTTTAAGTAGCGTCATACTGTTAGGCTTTTAATATCGATGAGAACTTTGCGTACGAGCTGCAAGATCTTACAATACTATTTGAAATCCTCATGTCAACTGGCCTTAATTTTTTTCGAAATTTGGCAACTACACTTAGGTACTTCGAGAAAATGCTTTTAAATTACTAAATATTTGAATTTGAACAGAGTTTTGAATTGTATTGATTCAGTTTTTTACGTAAGTAAGGCTGACATGACACTAAGATGAGACCTGGGCAACCTGGAAACCGTAGAAAATGGTGAGGGAATTTTGAGGTTTAGGAAAAGTCAGGGAATTCTAGCTTTATCAAAACGATAAAAATACCTCCAGAATCCTTGTTTTTCTAAAAGTTTTTAATTTGATATAAATCCTCATTTCCTGAATATAATTGAATCGATCATTGCATGCCTGGACCTCTTTTATAAGATTTCAGACGATATCTCGTAAACCACTCACCAAATCGTGAAATAAACATGATTTTTGTATTATTTGGGTCCACTTTACTTTATAAAATGAGTTTTGTCCAAATCGAAAACAAAATAATTTTTCGATTTTCTGGAATTTTTTCAAGGTAGTACCCCTCAGAAAAAATCAAAAAAATTGAAAAAAAATGTTAGTCATAGATTTTAATGAAACTGAGTTTATAAGGTAAATAGAACCCTAAAAACATAAAAATTTAGTTGGTTTAATGATATGACGCATATTTTTCGAGATATGCCCTTTTTTTACAATTTTAAACCGTCACTCAAACGATTTCAGATGATATCTCGCAAACCACTCACCAAATCGTGAAATAAACATCATTTTTGTATTTTTTGGGTTCAATTTACTTTATAAAATGAGTTTTGTCCAAATAGAAAACAAAAGAATTTTTAGATTTTCTGAAATTTTTCTGAAGTTCATCCCAGGTCACCCTCAGAAAAAATCGAAAAAATCTATAAAAAAATATAGTCATCGATTTGAATGAAATGGAGTTTATAAGGTAAATGGAACCCCAAAAACACAAAAATTTTGTTGGTTTGATGATATGATGAATAGTTTTCGAGATATGACCCCTTTATCCTATTTTATACCGCATATTTTTACAATTTCAGACCATATCTCGTAAATCTCTTCCCAAATTGTCACATTAGCACAATTTTTGTGATTTTTGTGTCCAATTTACCATTAACAGTAAGCGTCAAGGAGTCCTCTTGACAAACCAAACAAAAAAAATCCACTCAATGGTTTTTGCATACTCAAACCCAACCAGACCACCGTTTGCTACACGATACACAACCTCACAAGTAAGATGTGATTCACTCAGAAGTCATCTGCTATCCTTGTCAAACACACACATTTTGTTATGAAATATATATATATATATATATTCATAGGTACTAACAACTTACTTATTATATATTTAGTTGATGTTTGAATGTTTAGAGTATGTTGTTGCAAGGGGAGTACCACAGGAGGCAGGATATACACGAAGAGGGATGGGAGGGGTTACTATAGATGTTTTTTGAAATTAAATTTTTTTTTATGTACTAACACATAATTTATTTAGAATAAAAATTGTTTATGGTGAATATAGTGCATATACTCTAGCAAAAGAATCAAACAAACCGGAAACCAACAAAATCAGTGGGTGTAAAAACTAGTTTTGGATATCTTTTGAAGTCTCAGCATCCTAATCGGTGTTTGTTCATGGTCAATAATTATGGATACAGGGTGTTCTAAAATTCATTCAGAAAAACTATACCACGGTGTAAAGCTGCAAAAAAACATACAAAAAAGTTTCATGAAGTTTTTCGATTTGACGCTTAGTTTTTGAGATATAATTAATTAAACATTAATAAATTCAACCATTTTATGGGTTTCGCTACACTTATTGAGAACTCTGATTGTCACTACTATAGCATGGTCACCCTACTCTACTTCTCTGGCCCCACCTCCTTACACTATGCGCTCTGTGATTGGTCGAGTAGTGTAGCGGCACCCGAAAAAATTCAAAAATGCAAATGTTTTTTGCATCTTTATACCGTGGTATAGTTTTCCTGAATGAATTTCAGAACGTCCTGTCCACCATGTGACGTCAGTATGGATTATTCACTGAAAACAAATTTAACCGATCAGAATTTGACTTTCAGAAAAGTTCAAGATTTTGATAGTGTTTGTGGAAGTTTTATTATATTATTTATTTGATACACTAAATATATTTGATCCCAAAAATAATTATTGATGGCTTTCTCTTTCTTTTATATACGAACCAGAATGTATGCCTACCTTGTTTTAATTTGAACATTGTCTAATTTCTAAAAATTTGTGTATTATATTGAGTGAGAGAGAATGATAACTTTGATATTAATTATCTCGCGTTCTAAACGGTCTAAAATTCTGAAACCTCGAGATTTATTAGAAAAAATAAGTAAAATCTGTCTAAAAGTTACATGCTGGAACATCCTTTAATTAGATCCAAACAGTCTATATAAAATATTTCGACTATAGTATGAATAAATGTATATGTGCTATACCTAGAAACATACATATATAAATTATTGACTTGATATAATAGAAAGCAGATAAATAGATATATACATATACTCTATATAGTATGCATATATACCCCGCGGAAAGGCTCGCAATTTCTTTGATATTTAATTAAATATGCTATATCACTCGTAAGTTAGTTCTTCATTACATATATACACAACAATCTTTTAATATACCGTGTGTTTATGGTGGATACTATTTCACATTTCACGTAAACAAAGTAATGATTAAAAATTAAAACCGCGACTACAAAAAGTATATTTTCGGAATCCACGTGATGAGTTATTTAATTTGATACCCATATTTTAGGGAAGAATCAGTTTTTTTCAGCTTGGATAATATGACATCGTACGGATGCCTTATTTTTGTTTGTGATGTCACTCTATCCTATATCATTTCCCGGGTTATTGCACACTACATACATTCGTGTACAGTTATATAAGCACGAAGCACATTTCCCTCCTTTATTTTCGCAGTATTTTGCACGCAAAGAACGCACAAAATGTTTGTCTATAAATACTATCGAATAAAAAAGTGGTGTTTTTTTTCTTCAAACTTTACAGTTGATTTGTATGGTATCCAATCGGTTATCGAAAAAATGATTAAAACAAAAGTTGTTGGTATTTTAAATACTACTTATTCGATACATTTTTTGAGCAATCAAATGAATTCGGCACAAATTAACAACGAAAGTTTTAAAAAGCATCGTCACTTTTGGAGTCGATAGTACAAGAATATGACGTTGCTGTTTGTTGTTACTCTGACCATTCTGACGCATTACAAAAAAAAGCTATATCATTTGCTGTATTCCAGTTTTTCAACAAGTATGAAAATATCCTTTTCTACAAAGTTTCTTCTTATCAGTGCATCTGTTTGGGAATCAAAATTTGTCTTATATATATATATATTGATATAGTTGTTACTATAACTAAAATTAAGCGAAAAGTTGCTAAATCTGCTTCTTAATTAATAATGTTTTTATTAAAACTTAACATTATATCTCTCATTTTGGAGTTTATTCCTAAAGAATCGATTTTCATATACAGCCCGTGGTACGCAAATTAGATGTGGGGCCGAAATCGTGTGTTAAATCGTTGTGTTGACCCTCCGCGCAACGCTTGTATATGCATATACTCAACTTACTGTATACGGTCGAATCAGCGTATAATACCGCATATTATACTGAACGCATGTATATAATATTTGCCTATTGTATATATTCCAAGACAATCATTCTTAAAGAGTAAACTCCATCGCAAGCCGAAGCTGACACGAACCATTGTTTTAAAATATGATAGTTTTCGAGAGTCTTCTAGAAAGAAGAGAAAGAAGTAACGCGTACTTTTGGTCAGTGCTAATTTATGTATTTTACTTTCTGTATGTGGTTTCTTGTAATAAGAAACTATGTAGTCTCAATAAACATTAATCATGCTGTGTATATATATAATGTATAACCTCTTTTAAATAATGCACAAAACATTATATACAATACATATAAAATACAAGTATAACAGATCTCTTAAACATCAAACTATCTACTTGTGACTGTGATTTAGAACATGCCTAAATATACAGAATGAGTTGGAAGGGGAATACACCAAACGCTAACAATTCAAATATTTCAAATGTTTGTCCAATTGTTTCTTTGTTTCCAACTAACAACATCCATGATGTAAGCCTTTACGTTATTACAAAGTAACATCTCGAGTTCGAAAAGGAATGACAACGTATGTAGGTTCTCCCAAAAGATATAATTATGAAATAATCTATATAATTTATTAAATGAATATTAAAAGTTATGAAATTTAACCTTGTTAACTTAAAAATCAACAACACTCAAACAGAAATTTATTGGCAACGCTCTTAAAATGCAACTATCTTTCTTGAACCAGTCAAAATATTATTTAGTTTATCTATTTGTTTATGAGAAAGAAGCTTTTATTCAAAATATTTCCTCAAAAACCGAATTGATAAGGTACAACTAACGAATTTTGTAAAATGCGTGCTACTTTTGTGGTCCTTAGTAGATACTCTCTATTTAGAGTCTGGTAGTTTACCGAAATATTTCAGCTATTTCAAAGAAAATTCCAACTTCTTAGTTCGTTTCATTATAACACTGTTTTTTTCTAAATTTTACGAAAATAGTATTTTTTTATCGGAAAACAAAGATAGTATTTAGATTATTTACTATAGCAGGCCTACTGAAACTTAATTCACTTATTTCAAAATATAAATAAATAAAATTTGGAAAAAAGTTTAAAATCATTTAGTTAAATTTGTCATTTGATAAAACACTAAAATATGGCTGTTCCAATCGAAAAGTGAATTCAAAGTGCCATACTCTAAATACAGAGTTTCTATCCTATTGTACAATACCACCCAAGTGCGTTCTTCCCAACTCATCCTGTACATAGAGGTATATATATTATAAAACTACAAAATTTAGTTTTTATTTATGTTCAAAGACATTTTTTAAAGAAAGAGTTTGTTACTTCGCTATAGAAAAGTAACTTAATATGGGGATTGATTCTTTTTCATTCAAATATACCTTCCTATATTATGTATATATTGTTGTATTTGTTGTTGGTTACAAGAACGTACAAGAAGGTAGAATACTTCGATGTATGTACACTGATCGACAGAAAAAATGAGATAATATTGAATATAATGAAAAGTTTATTCAGAAAATTCGTAAAGTATAATAAAATGTTAAAAGATTTTGGTGTTACCTAGCTTCTAACAAGAAGAATCTTAAAAATTTGAAATTCGTCCCAATACCTAGATCATTTTGCATATTATAAATACGTATTTGGACTCATTCGTATAAATTAGCTAGTCGTAATTTACTCTTTGACGAAATAGAAAAAAGAGATCAATAGACAAAAATAAATTAATTAATCAAAATGAATTAAAATGACGTAAGCCCTCGATAGTTATATATAGTTATAGTTTTCGAATTAAAATATAAAAATTTTATTGAAATTACTCTTGTTAAAATTGCTTTTATTCGATTTACTCTTGTTAACATCGCTCTTATTAAAATTGAAATAAACTTTACGTCCAATAGAACCCTGGTTATACTATACCTTTAGGTTAGTAACCCATTTTATACATAGAAAAATTAACTGAAAATAGCCCCGGTGTTAAAAGAAACTTTTCTGTCCCATTTTCTTTACCATTAAGGGTTCACCTTTCAGTATACCATATTTACTCACTTGCAAAACTTAACTTCCTTGAAGTTTTTTTGCTCCTTTTTTTTCCTCTATAGTAGTATATACACACATAGTAGTATATACATATATGGTAGAAATTTCTTTCTTTAGATTAAGTTTCATAGAAATAAAAAGTTTATATTTTAATAGATTTATGTGAAGTAAAAGTGTTATACAAAGTGTTAGGGTAATAATATGCAAACGTTTTGTCAAGTAATAGCTGGCATGAGAAAACTAAACGAATATTTAATTTACATTTAATTACAAAACCTCTGTTTTGTTGTATTAACAAATCTTAAGGATAAAGTATTTTGTATTATAATTCAAAAACATGTTTCGTCGAATATAATATTGTTTAAAATAATAATAATTTAATCACAAATTTGCCTGTATATTCTTGTCCAAATCTTTTGTTTTTTAACTCCGTATGTTTTTTAACTCAAAAGCATGTTCCATCGAGTATAATTATGCTTAAAATTATAGTAACAAAATCACAAATTTGCCTGTAAAATTTTTATCGAAATATTCTGTTCGATAGATAGATAGATAGATTGTAGTAGCTGCCCTGGACGAGATACACTTCGACCATATGGTCCAATGTGATGCCTAAGGATGTGAGGATGTGAGTGGAGTGGAAGGAATTTTGTGTGTAGACTAGGAATTGGTAGGATGTGCGGCTGCAGCCGACTCTGATACGAACTATGCCGATATTCATATGGAGTTCATGAAGGAAACTGCAGAAAACCTTCATAATTTTTCTTAATAGTTGACAAACTTCCGATGCCGGGATTTGAACCCATAACCTCCCAATTCCAAGTAGACATAACGTCTCAGACATAACGCCCTAGACCACTCGGCCATTTGGACGGTTGTACATTACTTAGTGTCGTGTTTTAGCGTATTTTGGAGATTCAATTCTTTGGCATGTTATATCACTTTCACCCTGTACATATGTGTATTAGTATAAAGAAATTTTTTAAGTTTAATAATATGTCCGTAATAAACATGAAGATTCAATATTGAGAAGAAAAAAAACTTAATAATAAATAATGTTACCCGAGTTTAGATTTTTATATATTCGTATCTCGATCAAGTGGCGAAGTCAAACTTAGTCGTTGAAGGTTTCTTCGTGTTTAGAAAAATATTATGTGGTATTTTTTGCCACCCTATATGCAGCATTTTCCCAGTTGGCCATTTCAAGGGATATCTAGAACACTTCTATGCAATCATTGTACACAATTTAAAAAATATCGACTAAATGCTTTTCGAAGAAGTTATCAAAAAACGAACAATAAATTCAGAATAAAAGATGATTTCTGCTTTTTTCCGCCAAAACATTGAAGTCACGTGAGACGGCAATATTCAACTTAAGTTTACAGTTTCAAACCTCTCACTATATCTGTTTTTGAGATAGTTTGATTAAAGACACACATACATACATACACTCCCGTTCATAAAAAAATGAACCAATTGAAATGTTCTCAGTGTTTTTGTATGTAATATTATACATATATTCAGTAATATATACGCTAAGAATGTGACTTACTGGTTCATATATATTGAATGGGAGTGTACATACATGCAAACACATTAATGACCCAAAAATGTGTTTTTGTATCAGGAGATAACAAAAAGAGGCTGGACGGGACACTTCATACTTTTTATTGAGTGCCCTTGAAACCAGTCTACATAAGACGCCTCGACAATAGGGAATATGCATGAAAATTTTTTTTCACTTGAATTGAAGCATGTTTACTTGACAAATATCAAGGTAAAATTACTTTTTAAATAACTTTTAAAATAAGCGAGATATGAATGATTCAAATTCCCTATTAGGCAAAGAGGGTGATAGCCCTTTTGATATGTTATGTGACGTCATATTACACTTTCACCATTTAAAATACACGTAAAACTCCGTTTTTAGTATTTTTGCAAGAAAGAGACAGATAATAATCTTTAAAAGCTTATAGCTTCCTTGATATTTGTCGGATTTTAATTTCGTTTTTAAATATTATTACAGTATAACAGTATTTTTATATTCTGAAAATAAATGTGAAAAAAATGCATATTCCCTCTTGGGATGCAGTTATACATTCATAGAAATATCACGATTTCGACTAATCGTTAATTAATTAAAGATTTTAACATACAATTCAATTCAACACCAATTCAATATTTTTACAAACCTGATCCATTATACAATTATGTGTCGAATGAAATTGGTTCGGATTCGATATCCATTTTTGTTTTCGAGAAATGTGAGACGAGAAATATTTTACAACAATGTTATTAAAGAAAACCGTCCATTCAAATTTCTAGCAAACCTCATCAAGTGTTCATTATACAATTATGTCCTGAATGAAATTAGTCCGGAATCGATATCAGGATTTATTCTTCGGACTCTAGGGACCTCAAACTGTTTTTTGAAAATTCGAAAATCAGATCCATTACAATAAATTATCAAATGTTAAAAATTCAATGATATATCAAAATCAATTTTCAACATCGAAAACACTACCTATATATATGGCTCTGTTAGAAGTCAGAAAAAAGGAAATTACATTAAATTCTGTACGTAAATCAGTGAACATTAAAATGAAATTAAAAAATACACAACTCGTATGGTTCGTTTTTATGATAGTACCACAAAAGAAATACACACAAAAAATAAAAAAAAACGAACCTGAACTCGGTAATGGTATTTTCTAAATGACGTCCAGCAATAAGACAAAAGTATAAGCGATAAAGGCATATGTATTATACTAGAGGTCACAAAAGTAGCGCACATTTTATAGTTTATTTGCGTCGTATTTATTCCGGTTTATATGGAAAATGTTTTGTATCAAAGTTGTTTATATATTTTATAATGAACAATTTTTATTCGAAGCATGTTTTTGGAATGCCGTTGGAATAAGATAACACAAATGAAATATAAATTCAAATACTAATATGAAAAAATTAACTCGTCAACCAGGAATCGAACCTCGGGCCTCTGAATATCTAGTCCAGCGTGCTTACCGCTACTCCAAAGACGAATGTGACGTAAGAACCAACTTTTTCATCATTCTTATTTTTATTTTGACAGTATTATTTTTGTCGAAATTATAATTCATATATATTGATTTGTGTATACTTAAGCCGCAACAATAGGGAATATGCATGAAAATTTTTTTTCACTTGAATTGAAGCATGTTTACTTTACAAATATCAAGGTAAAATTACTTTTTAAATAACTTTAAAAATAAGCAAGATATGAATGATTGAAATTCCCGATTAGACAAAGAGGGTGACAGCCCTCTTCATATGTTATGTGACGTCATATTACACTTTCACCATTTAAAATACATGTAAAACTCAGTTTTTAGTATTTTTGCAAGAAAGAGACAGATAATAATCTTTAAAAGCTTATAGCTTCCTTGATATTTGTTGGATTTTAATTTCGTTTTTAAATATTATTACAGTATTAACAGTATTTTCATATTCTGAAAATAAATGTGAAAAAAAATTTTCATGCATATTCCCTATTCAATGTTTGTCCAAATTCCATTTAGGTTACGTAAGACAAATTCTAGCTTCTTGCGCTAATCTTCTGGAATTAATTTTTTCATATCAGTAATTGATTAAAATTGAAAAGACATTTGTCTATACAGTATACGCTAGTGTTCTAGAATTTGTCTTACGTAACCTAAATGGAATTTGGACAAACATTGAATTGTTGACGCTTATGTATATACAAATAAATATACAGACTATGTGGGACAGCTTTTCCTATAGTAAATCAATGTTAAATAATATTTATTACTAGCTATCCGTCTGGTACTGTATGAAGTCAGTCAGTAAACTTGTGATGAAAGTACACTTTAGTATGTGCATTGTGCATCACAAAACTCCCACTCTTTAATGACAAACAAACAACTATACGCATACAGTATAGCTGTGAGATAACTGACTGACTTTATTTATATGTGTACTGACTGACTTCATACAATACCAAACGGACAGCTAGTTATAAATAATATTTAACATTGATTTACTATAGGAAAAGCTGTCCAACACAGTCTGTATATGAAATATAAAACTATGAAAAAAGATCGCTACTTTTGTGGTCATGTGTACCACCCATAATACGTAGTAAAACCATGCGAATACCATTTCAAATTTTATTGTTGTTTTATAGGTTATATCTTGTGAATGTTCAATGTTTGATACAAAAACATTATCATCATGATGCTTAAACATCATCTACAAGAAGTAACAAAATATACAGATAATAATAAAATGTAAAAAAAAAACACAGCTAAAAACATTACATACCTCTTTACTTATATACAGGGTGAGTTGGGAGGAACGGCCAAAACTCTAGTTGTGTATTGGCCATTTAAAGCTAAGTGGCTGACGTCCGGTGTTAAAATCCGTAACTAATGCAAGATAGGTTTACGAAAAACTTAAAATGGCAACTGCCATAATGGAATACTTTGGGGTATTAACTTCAAGTAATAGGGAATATGCATGAAAATTTTTTTTTACATTTATTTTCAAAATATGAAAATACTGTTAATATTGTAATAATATTTAAAAACGAAATTAAAATCCGACAAATATCAAGGAAGCTATAAGCTTTTAAAGATTATTATCTGTCTCTTTCTTGCAAAAATACTAAAAACGGAGTATTACGTGTATTTTAAATGGTGAAAGTGTAATATGACGTCATATAACATATCAAGAGGGCTATCACCCTCTTTGTCTAATCGGGAATTTCAATCATTCATATCTCGCTTATTTTTAAAGTTATTGAATAAGTAATTTTACCTTGATATTTGTCAAGTAAAGATGCTTCAATTAAAGTGAACAAAAATTTTCATACATATTCCCTATTGTAAAAATGTAAACAAACAAAACACTAAAGGTATTAAAAAAAAAAGTGTATTGTGTAGTTTCTGGTTGTTATAAAAATTACAAATATTAAAATATTATTCTTCTATCTTTATTTAAATCATTTTGATTTAAACTTACCTATTTATACAAGGTTACATAAAAATACCTTCACGATTTTAAATTAAAACAAGTGAAAATAAAAACTAGAGTTAATTGCTTAAATACCCGGTATATATTGATTTTATTTTTAAAAAAAATCGCAAAAATTGAACAAAATTTTTTTGTCCCCTATTTTGATATAAACTTCGTTTTAAGCTAATTTGGACCTAGCGAAATCGATGGCGTAGAATAAAATACGATACGATTTACGGTTTACAAGATATCAGACCCATCGTCCTAAATTTCAAAACTGTATGAATTGAGAAAGGAAGATTTTGAAATGTGTTGTTCAGACGATAAAAT
This sequence comes from Nineta flava, assembly GCA_963920215.1. NCBI lineage: Eukaryota > Metazoa > Arthropoda > Insecta > Neuroptera > Chrysopidae > Nineta > Nineta flava. Next base: position 127,528,424 of record OY986041.1, read on the forward strand.
GAACCTGATTTTCGTTCTGTTTGGGTCAAAATTACCCTAGAAAATGATTATTATTAAAAACCAGAACAAACATTTTCTTCACTTTTTTCGCTTTTTTTCCAAGGGGTACCCCTTAAAAAAATCGCAAAAATTGAACAAAATTTTTTTGTCCCTGATTTTGATATAAACTTCGTTTTAAGCTAATTTGGACCTAGCGAAATCGATGGCGTTGATTAAAATACGATACGATTAACGGTTTTCAAGAGATCAGACCCATCGTCCTAAAATTCGAAACTGTATGAATTGTGAAGGGAAAATTTTGAAATGTGTTGGTAGGACGTTAAAATGAACCTGATTTTCGTTCTGTTTGGGTCAAAATTACCCTAGAAAATGATTATTATTAAAAACGAGAACAAAAATTTTCTTCACTTTTTTCGCCTTTTTTTCAAGGGCACTTAAAAAAATCGCAAAAATTGAACAAAATTTTGTTGTCCCCGATTTTGATATAAACTTCGTTTTAAGCTAATTTGGACCTAGCGAAACCGATGGCGTTGGTTAAAATACGATACGTTAGTTAAAATAAGTGTCCAATAGTGATAATAAAATCCAAATTGTTGTAATAAAATTATGATTCCTTCTATCACACTTGGTGAATATTTTTATATCTAACCTCACTAACTAAAAAAAAAATACATATTGAAAACACTTCTAAATTAGTACTAACTTTCTCCAATCTATTCAAGTTATTAATTGTTAGTAATAGTTATTATTATTATAGTTATTATTCTATTCATAGTTATTATTAGTTGATTTTTTTTCTATTTAGTTAATATTAGTTTTTTTTTTTTTTTTTTTGTATCACAAATAAAGAAAATTATTATTATTATTAAACGTTATATTATCGAATGATAATTAGTGAGAACTCTAGGTTTTTGCAATAAAATTTCAAATTCGCACCCTTTACGAAAGGGCTCCTTTACGAAATGCTATGCCCGAGAGTTACAATTGATAACTATTTTGTTCTAATAATGTGTCAATATATTATGACAGTTATTTTACGTTAAGGAAAAAAAAAATTAAAATCACATAGGAACATATGAGTTTTTTTTGCATTATTTTCACGTGTATAATATACTCTTGGAGTTTGGTCCGTTCTTCCTGAATCACCTTGTATATACCTACCGAATAATGCATATGAGAAAGTTTTGTTAAATGTATACAAATACTAGAGAATGTATACATAAACTATTCTTTAGGACGCTTAAATGTTCGTTACCAAATTGATTTATTAGTAGATTTTCATAAGAAATTTCAATTAATGGTTGTTTTGAAGGAATTTCAGATGAATTTCTTCAAATGTTTATCGAACCTTCCTAGCAGATATTGAAAATAACCATCACTAAAATTAATGTCTCTGTACGGACCAAAATTTTACTTTGATTCGAATTAAATTTGGTATATCACGAGCTTTTTGTATTTGAAAAGTCAAGTTCGTTAATGGGCAAAATTGGTCAAGGGGAAAGGGGGACTTAGACGAAGGATGAATTTTACAGATTGAAATATTTGATATTGAAATGCAATACGAATTATAATGGATATTACGACTGTCTGACCATGCATGGGCACTCGATTTGAAGTTCATAATGATTCTTTCCTCTCAGAAAATTTCATTCACCGGCATAGCTCCTACGTGACGAATTTGTATATTATTATACCTATAAAATATACAATGATTTATTAAAGTCAGTTCCGAATTTGTAGCGGTTGAAAGTATTGATCACAAAACAATGTTTTTGGTACAGTTATTCATAAAATCAGATCTGAAACACGAAAACTCAAAACCGAAAAGAGATAATATAGCTGAAATTTTGAGTTCTAGAGCTAATACAATGTACGGTTGTTAATAGGCAAAATCAGACCCTGCATCCTCTTGGCGGAAATTATATATATATATATATATATATATATATATATATATATATATATATATATATATATATATATATATATATATATATATATATATATATATATATTTATACATATATATTTATACATATATATATATATATATATATATATGTATAAATATATATATATATATATATATATATATATATATATATATATATATATATATATATATATATATTATCTATATATATTCATACATATATATATATATATATATATATATATATATATATATAAATATATATATATATATATAAGATTATATATTAAGTTTAGCCCCGGTTTTGTTGTCCTATAATTTGTTTTCTATCTGTTACGCTCTTAAAAGTTTGTAAATAAATTATCATTTGATTTAAAAAAATTGAAATTTCTTTCGATTTCATTTGCGATTTAATCCTTTTGGGAAGTGTATACAATTCACTAATCACCGACGTTTACGAATAGCAGAAACAAATAAAAAACAAATACAAGACAACGAAATATTTAATCGAACAACTAAATAAACGGTTCCACTCTTTATTTTCATTGTCTTTCACACACAAATGTCAATTTTATCGTTTTTTTTCTTCCTCTTTTTTATTATCACATATCCATATGTTCGAATAAACCGACTGTGTGTTAAAATTAAACGATGCACGGACTGATTTTGTCTATTCACGACCTTAAAATCAATTTTTCGGTTTAGAACACACAGTTTCAGCTCGTTATATTTGATCGTTTTTTAGTTATAATGTTTGCAGACCAATATATGAACACCTATACATAAAATTTTTCTGCAATCAACATTTTCAACCTTTATAAAATTCGGTTTTAAACTTATTAATATCATCTACGGGGTGTAATTGTTATGACTACTCATTATTATACGAAATTTGCAACATCTTTATATCAGTACTAATGACATAACGCATTTGTAAAGAAAAAAAGAGAAATACATATACAAATATTTTAATTGTCTCTTTTTCTCTTTAAAAATAAATGTAGGGCTGTCTTATACTTATGTATACACTTTTATGTTGCACATTTCGTATATCAATGGTTAATCGCAGCGATAACAGCCTGTTTACTACATATTCAACCTATAAAATGGTATAACTATGGTGGAAGAGCAGATAATTTAAAAAAAACTTAACATAAGTATATTCTTAATTACTTCCCTGCGCTTCCACAAAATGCAAAAATCTACATAAAAACAAGTGACTACTAAAACTAACTGAAGTTAATGCTTACATACCCGGTATATACTAAAATTATAAAAAAAAGTTTCTGCTTAAAGTTGTTTATTTTTAAAAAGAGAACAATTTTTGCCGTGTAAGATTTTTCGTTTATCTCTTTCAGTTTCAAAGATAGGCCGTTTTGACCATTTTACCCAAACATGGTCTGATTTAGCCCAATCACGAACTTACTATTTAGCTCTTGAACACGCATATAAAATTTCAGCTCACTGTCTCTTTTCGTTTTTGAGTTATCGTGTTAACGGACGGGATACCAAATTTTTTGTACGCTGTTAATATATTCAACCATTACTATAGAAAGTATGAATTTACACAATCTGTACTCACATATATTGTGTATGTGTTTAGTCTCTTGTGTTTTAAAAAACATAAGTACATGTTTATTAAAGTACCTTTTGTTGCTGTATATATGTATGTATGTATGTTTGTTAGATATTTTAGGTACATTTATTTTTGTATGGTTGAGTAAAAATAATGTTTATATACCTTTTCATAAATGTGAATTTTATGAAGCGTCAACTTTCCTATTTATATATGTATTATATCGGTGTGGATAGATGTTGTTTGTTTTTACAATATAATATTGAATACAAATCCACAACATACAAATGCTGCTGCTCTGCTGATGACGATAGCCATCTAAACTATCTATTGATAATGAAAACGTGTTATCATTATATCTCTCTATTCACCGTTTGTACATAGTCATTAAAAAGTGTACATGTTATGTAAATAGTCATTTATATACAGACACGAGTAAAATTAGCAGAACATAAAATAATATATCCTATTATTATCTCGTTACACGTAATCGATAAGTTTTTAGCAAAAATTCAGTTAATAGTTTTCCGTTAAAGAGATTTCGGAAAAATTTATTTCAAAAGAGAGAATGGAAAGGGAGGATTATAGTGAGGGCGATTATAAATATTGAATTTATCTTCTAATATTAGTAAAAGGAAAAAATTCTTCAGAAGTAAAGTTGTAGAAAATATATTAGGCTCTGGTATTTACAGAAATATTTGCAATTTTAATATTATAAAGCTTGATAATTATAATTAATATGACATTCGTTACTATGGGAACTTGATTTGATATTCATCAGTATTCCTTTCTCGATATTCGCTTAGGCTTCGTCCCCTACGTGACGACTAATACAGAAATATTTGCAATTTTAATATTATAAAGCTTGATAAATATAATTAATTTGGTATTCGTCACTGTAGGAACTTGATTTGATATTCATCAGTATTCCTTTCTCGATATTCGCTTAGGCTTCGTCCCCTACATGACGACTAATACAGAAATATTTGCAATTTTAACTGCTACGTGACGAATAATAATAGAATGATAGGTAAAATCTTCCCAACCTATTTTTTGCTTGTTTGAGTACTACAGTGCTACACTTGACGGCTTCTCTGTATTTTTCTTTTCTAAACTGTCTGTAGTAGACATGATCGTTTAAGCCACAGAACGACTTAAGCACTACAAAGATCATTGAATGTCTTAACCTTCGTTGTACAGTATTATTTTCCTAAAAAATCATATAATGGTTCATCAATCTGAGACGTTGATTATGCTCAAATAACGACTTGATTATATACACATAAGGCAAAGAAAAAAAAAACTCAAAAGTCAGAAATTAAATTTCAAATTTTGCCCCAATTCCTCGAAAACGCACCAAATTAGCAACTAGTAACATATCTTTGACTCCATAGCCCGAAGATAGTTACGATTAGCTAATTCATACTGATGATGACTACTTTGTAGTTGAAATACATATTTATAAAATATTGTTCTAGGAATTGGGGCAAAATTTGAAATTAAATTTCAAAAAAACTACAGTTCTCTTTGATTATCTTATTAATCTTTATATCAAACGTCAGACATTATCTCTAGAAAATTTTTCTATAAATGCGTGCGATTTTGTTTGAGCCTGCTTATGTTTCTAACCTGTAAATTTACAGATTATGAATCCATCGGGTAGCTATAAGTCTTAAGTACATAATTTTTTAAATGCACGTGTTATTGATATGTGGTTTACGCGGAGTTTTTGTCACAATGTTAGATAGATAGATAGATATATCTTGGGGTATAAAAAGTGCTCCTTTGTGCTCCTCCATCTACTTCAGTCTGACGAGATTCGCTTGGAAATAGCCAGGAGCTTGCTGATCAGGTGGTTATCCTGAAGGTTCATATATTCGAGTTGAGATGCACCAAATGTCTTGTATCTGCTGTAACCGAGAGATTCGCAGTTAAAGATGATGTGGCTGGATGTTTATTCCTCCTCGGCACAGAATCTGCACATAATGGATCATTATGGAGTCCCATTCGGTGCAGATGCATCCGCAGGTGAACGATGTTACTTTTATTTCCATGCTTCTCAATAATCGAATGTACAATAGATCCGTTCAATTTTAAAAGGATTTTTATTTGAGAATTGTTTAAATAGTGTACGAGTAATATTTCAGACGAAAAATTAGGTTTTGTTACTTTAGATATGATAAATTAGGCTTTACAAAGTGTATTTAGTACATATATTGTGTTTTGCGTGATACACTCAAATATATTTATATACAACAGCAATAAACATCTTCATGGTTTTGTGTTTGGTTTTTTTTTTCGGATAAACCAATTTTTAATGTTTGCTTTTTATATGCTTTCACTGTTATTGTTATTTTTTTTACCATGAAACCTATTATCATAAAGTTACTAAAAGTAAGGGGGCAAGTAAAAAATAACTTTTTTTGCTATTTTGGTAAATTAGAGTGTTAGACGAATGGTAATTATTATTAAAGATTATTAAAATCTTGACTTCTCTACAACCTTGCATTCTCTCATTTTCAACGATAATTTAAAAAAAAAATTCAACGAAAGAAGCAGGATAAATGAAGGCCTCCCATGAATAATGTTATCATTGTTATACTCGGTATATAATAAATAGCAGGGAATATTAAGTTTAGTCCAGACTTTGTAATAGTAGTTAATATTGAGTTAGTAAAATATTGATCGCAAAAAAAACTTTTGGTATAAGTGTTCATTACATGACCTAATTAATCAATTTCCGCAAATTGGTCCATCCGTCCGCCTGTTAACTCAAAAACGAAAGGAGATAGCAAGCTATAATTTTGTATGTGTGTTTTAGAACTAAAAAGTGAGATGAACTTCACCAACGGGCAAAATGGACAAAACTGTTTATCTATGAAACCAAAAATTTGATAGACCAAAAATTAAAAGATAAAAAATGTTTGTTTTTTAAAAATAAACAACTTTATTTGAAACTTTTTCTCATAAAATCAGTATATATCGGGTATTTAAGCAATTAACTCAGTTAGTTGTTATTTTTATTTCTGTTTTATATCTGTTTCAATTTCTCTCTTGTTTTCAGTTTTTGTAATTCGTTTTTATATAATTATTTTTATTCAATTTAAGACAGTGGCGGCTTTATGTTAAATACCGCAAATGAATAAGGTACAAATCAAATAAAAATGTGGCCTATTGTACATCCGATATTTCTAATTCTATATGCTATATAGAAATAGAAATATTTTCTTTTTAATGCCCAAGGAAAATTCACTTTCAAAAAGCAAAAATACACAACACACACAAATTATTCCTCAAAATGACTCGGGTGACCTTGAAACATAAAAATCAGTTCGCAATTATTACTTCAATTTCCGATCCAATCACAATCACTCCCTTCCTGACCAGAAAGTATAACAGTTTATATTTTTTATAATTTACAATATTATTCCTTTACAAGTTTTTTCTCTACCAGTATCTTGTATAATCAAGTTTTCAACGAGATTCAACTAGTATTTTATCTACTGTTAGATAGACTATCATACGGATTAGTTTTTAACAGAAACAAAAACAAAATACAAAAAGTGTGGTGGTTAGTATGGATAGTAGTTAATCATTTTTCATTGACAAATGCTTTTAAACAACGCAGAGGTCAAACGAAGGTCAACACACACATACATACATAGAAGCAGTTGCTTTTGTAGTATATGGATCTTATTATAGTCTTATTATATAGCTCAAGTGTACATCTAAGTTTTTAACAATAATGCATATCGATCTTATTCATCCGATAAAAACTAAATATTATATTATCAACAGCAGAATGGATGATAGTCTTAGTCGTCCGTGGTACGAAATGGATAATAACAAAGTTGGTTTTCACTTTTTACCATGGCTTCTGTATTAGGTTGACTTATAAGAACACAATTACGGTAGTTGCTATAAAATAATCGCAATTAAAAGTTTTATTTTTAGACTACATTTTTTTTACATAAATGTATCATTAATACAATTATATAATAATTACCTATATTAATACAAATATACTATGAAATATATTCCTACTCGCTCTATTTAATCGCATATTTATTTTCCTACTCAATCATTCACGATCAACAATTCGTATTATTTACATTATAAAAACATTTCAATATCGGACAGAAATTACTCAATTAAAATCATGAGGTGCAGTTAAAAAAAATTTTATTTTCTTGAAAAGCATATATGGGTGTATTCAGAAATATAAATCAGTATACTGGCCAGTGCTAATGACGCCACGAATCGACGCCATCCTGCTGAATCGTTCAAAAATACACTGGTATTTTACTACATTTCTACGTCTATTAAAAGTACATCTTTAGTTTCTTCAGATTTATCCTTACATAGTAAAAAATAAAGTCCCCCAGCCGCGTCTGTCTGTTCGTGATAAACTCGATTTTCATGCTGTTTTCACCAATGGATAGAGTGGTTCTCGAGGAAGGTTTTAGTATATAATTTGTCAAGTTTTTCATTGGTCCTTAAATAATTATAAAAATGATTCATGAGGAAGGTATAGTTGTATAATTTATTGATTACCATATGATATAATAATAGCTTTTGATTTTTATTGATAGATGGCAGTGAAACTATATTCCTACACATGATATAAGTGGTGTAGAAAATATTATGTTATTTGGTTATAAGGGCGTTACAAAATTTTTTCGGGCGAAGCCGGGACGGGTAATGCTAGTTTTATATAAAAAGAAGTTCTAAACAGTCTGATGCACATACCCGGCAAAATAATCAGTTCAGTTTTCTCACCAGTACAATATAGCAGTACACCAGTACAATATGGCGTCGATTCCACGACGTCATTAGCACTCGGCAGTATACCGATTTATATTTCTGAATACACCCAATGACTGCCTTTTTTGACCTGAATAACACAAACAAATATAAATTTCACGACGCTTCCACCAAAATTTCGTATACCTGTTTTATGTCATATTTTCGAATTCATCATTAGATCATTTGGACGGTAGTATAATGAGCCAACAAAAATAGCGTTTATTTTACAAAATTTTATAATTGATATGCCCCGTACTCAATCTAATTTCGAAAAAATGCTGTAGTCAAAATTTGTTCACTATAAATTTATTAACAACATAGATTCGAAACATTTTTCCAAAATGGAACGCATAAGATACAAATCAACTAAAAATTTTGAAAAATTAGTACTCTTTTGGTTGCTTGTAGTACCATATTTATTTTGTTGTTATGAGGATTGAATACATGTTCAAAGTTCCACGAGAACCGATTAAGAATAGGTGAAAAGTTGATTGAAAACTTTCAATCGAATTATATGATAAAAATAAAAATCTCAACTTTTAGTTTTGGGTTAAAAAAATATAGTATAAAACCGACCCAAAATAAATTGAACAAACTTGAAAGACTTGTGTAATAATAAGATATAAGACAGTGTATAGTATGTAGTATGTAGTGTTGTTATGTCTGATGTATATAATATTCTTCACCTCTCTATTACAAGAAAATTGTGGGGTAAGTCTTTTTTAGTCCTTGCTTGTGAAAATAATAATTCCCATGGGTTCCATTCAAGTAATATTCAGTTTACTATGCTAAGTGAAAATACTATCACAGTGTTTTCTTTTTCACTACATATATATATATATATATATATATATATATATATATATATATATATATGTATATATATATATATATATATATATATATATATATATATATATATATATATATATATATATATACATGTATACAAGGTGGCTAAGAAAACGAAAATATTACAGAAATATGAATAAAATGAATAAAAGTGAAATTTTTTAACTACTTTTTAAAATTTTAATTTCCTTGCTCAAGTTCCAATTGTCAAGCTGTTGATTAATTTTCATGGTTTTTTTAATATAATAAAAATGGTAATTAACTTTATAGTTATTTGTTTTTTAAACAATTTGATGTAAAGATGTAAAATACATATAATACATTTGGATAAATCTCACAATCGAATACAATCGTCTGACAACAGAATCAAATTATTGTGATTACTCACTGAATCTCTATCGGATTCGAGTATCAAGATAATTATTGATTCAGTTACTGGCCGATGCATTAGACCGCTCGACTATCCAAAAGGAAATGAACCAGCTTATTATATATAACCCACCAATCGTTACACCTCTTTTGTTGTCTTCGATGTTGTTTTGTTGTTGTCATCAGTGGTGAATTTTGTTTTTTTTTAAATGTTATGTAATTTAATTTTTATTTGAGGCACTTGAATGTTAGTTATTTTATGTAGCGAACACATTTCGTCACAAAAGCAACTTAAATATAAGCTTTTATGATTACCTAGATAATGCACTAAAATAATTAAACGTAATTAATTGTTAAAGCATGGCATACTTTGTGTTGAAAATTGCCAACTATAGTTTTTAACCCAAAGGGTCCCACGCTTTTACAATTATATATTTGATTAATTATTTTTAAGCTAAAATATTTTATTTTATATCCTATATTTATCAACACTTCCACTATCTTTAGTAAAATATATTGAAGATTTTATTCAAAATATGGTGGCAAAAACAAACCAAACAAAACAGTTTTAATTTTTTTAAATAATTAATTCAAACGTTCGTCAACACCATTTTTTTAATACAAATATATAAGCTGCATATTTCAAAGAATGTTTATAAACATTATTTATTATGGTGTCTACTTTAATAATATAGTTATTATCAAATCATGTTCTCCAAAAGACGCAGTGTTCAAAGTTTGATTTTTAATCGATGATTACTTTTTGAAATGATCGAGGACAGTTTTTTAATTTTTGATGGAAGATAACTACATAATTGAGCTATTGAATTCAGTAAAATTAAAATTTTTTATCCAGGTACTCTCAAGCCTCAAGCATGAACGTCCTTAAATGCCTGACATTTTCACAAGTTTCTCTGTTAGATTCTAATGTTTCACCCAATATGAACAACGTTAATAATACTTACATACCCAAAATGATTGCATATATTGTTTTATCTTAACTATCATACATGAAAAGTGCTAAGTTTTAAACCGAATTAAGGTTTACAGTGTGTCTTAGAAATAGTATTCCTAACTCTATATATTATAAAGTAGTTGCAACACATGAGATTATGCCGGGAACTGTCGTGGATCATAGTCATTAACGATTTTCCAAAAAATGGATTTTAAATGGTAGGGTAGACACAAAAAGTATACAAAAACAGTAACAGCCCGTGTGGTCTAGTTATTAGAGGTACTCTACTCAAAACTGGGAGGTTGCTAGTTCGATTCCCAACACTGACTTCCCAACACTGTTTGTTAATAAAATTAATTTAATAATTTAAAAAAAAAAAAATTAATTGACTAAACTGTCAGCGTATGGACACGAGCAATAGTAATATGTCATGCCACCAGTCGAGCGGTCTAAGGCGTTATGTCTGCGCAGTGTACCTGGTTGAAAACTGGGGGGTTCGAATCCCGACATCGGCAGTTTGTCAATTATTTAGAAAAAAAAAGAGGCGGATAATTGACTAAACTGTCGGTGGATGGACAAGAACGAAGTAACCGGCTATACTTGAGAAGGTTTTTTGCAGTTTCCTTCACGAACTCCAGATGAATATCGACATAGTTCCTATCATAGTCGGCTGCAGCCGCATATCCTACCAATTCTTAGTCTATACACAAAAATTCCTTCCACTCCACTCACATTCTCACATCCTTAGGCATCACAATGGACCTTATGGTCGAAGTATAGCCCGTCCAGGGCATCCTCTACAATAGATCTATCTATCTAATATGTTATGCTTGTGAAAGTTTTCTGCAATTTCCTTTCACAAACTCCAGATTAATATCGACATAGTTCAAAGTTGGCTGCAGTCGCACACACTACCAAATTCTTTGAACCATACAAATTCATTGTCCTTTAAAGGTCGGTAAAATATAAATATCTACTACCCAGGATTCAATCTCCCTTCCGCTATTACTAGTACTTACAAAAACAGGTAAATATATATGAAAATAGTTAAGTAATAGAAATACAAGTACATCACAGAGTACATTCATTTGGCAGAGCACTGGTCTGGAATACCAGAGGTCCTGGGAACAGCCCCCAGTCAAAATTCCAAAGATTTTTCACATTGAAGTTATGATAATGTTATAAATCTTCAGACATATTATTTAAATGTCAAATTAAGTAAACGCCAGTCTAATAAAAACAAACAACTTTTGTATGAAACATTTTTTCCTACAACAAATAGTTTAGGTACAATTTCTATTCGTAGCCTATGCGGGCATCTAGTTTTAATATAAACTGCAACAATCATTTTGATCGGGATACAATTTTTATATAAAACGTATGGATTCTGGAACACACTATCCTGCATTTGGGTATCCTATCATTTATCTAGTAGTACATACATATATACATATATACATATATATATATATATATATAGATATATATATATATATATATATATATATATATATATATATATATATATATATATATATTTGTGTGTATGTACTTACATGTATAATATTATAATCTACAGTTTTACAAAATTTAAAAACATTAGAGTTGCTTCTGAGCTCATATATTTTTGTACATAATCAAACACTACCATCCATATTATCTATGTGAAACTACTCTGAAACTCTCGACGTAACTCTCTAAAAACAACCATCGTTTCATTGCTGGAACAAATTAAATTAGTATAGTTTTTATTTTTTACCATTTTATATTTTGCAGAAAAAAAAAACGATGTGTTTTGTGATTCTTTCCTATTATTTAATTTTTTTGTTAATTTAATTTAATTTGATGTATTTTTTCAAAATCAAATAATAATAATAGTTAATTGGCATTTATTTTCATTTCTTAGAAATAGTTTTTAGTGAAAAAATTGAGTTATTAAATAAGATTTAATCAATTCAGTCAATCTATGATTCAACGAATATTATGCTATTATTTTTATCGGGATTTCCATAAATTCCTGATTGAATTAGTAAACAAAGTATTTAACTAATTGAAAAGTGTTTTAGGTGTTGTTTGTAGTAAACTAAAGGCTCCCTTTCTACCCGGTGTCTCTCTTGAATACCCTGTGTATATAATATACAAGAGAATAATCAATTTTGCCCCGACTCTGTAAGGAGTGAAAAAATTGATCGCAGACAACAATGTTTGGTATAGGTGTTAATAAACACAGTAGGTATATACCGGGAATATATGCAATTAACTCAGTTATTTGTTTTTTTCACCTTTTTTTTTCAATTTTAGTATATTTTGAGTTATTTACGTAAAACTTGGAAAACTTTTCAATTTTGTCTGTCTAAGGATGCTTTTTATTTCAGAATTGAACTTGGCAATTTTATAGAAAGTGGACAAAATTGAAGACGTTTTCACAGAATCCACAATTATGAATTTCTAAAAAAGTGGATTATACGAACTTATTTTGATATTCCAAAAGATTTCATACTGTCGATAGAAGAAGTAAAATTTCCTCGAAATAAAAACATAGTTTGTATCCCAGAAGCTGCGTAAGCTAAGTGAATTTTCTCAGAAAAGGCAAACGAAACTAGCGTCGCTAGTAAAACATTAGAAAAAATGAGTTGCAGGTGCTGAATATAAGAAAAATTTATTTTCATCGCCCAATAACGAACGAATGAACTTTTCAAAAACCGAAAGCACATTGGATACCACATTTTAAAATCCATCAAAATTTAGATCATTTAATTGCACGCTAATTTTAACACTGAACTAATTTTCACTTACAAATTCTCACTTATTAATTTTGGCCATGCCAACCTAAAAATTTCCGAGAAAGTGCAATTACAAGTTCCTAAAGTGCCATATTTTTTTCTTCGAAATCTATTGGTCCAATTAGAATCACAAATGTCCGGGCGCGTTGATCTGGTTTTTTTAAGAAAGAAACTGATTTTTCTCCTCTTTTAAAGAAATTGGTTCGTGTTGCCAAATGTGAAACATTTAGAACTTAATCTTTCGTCCAAATAGGATCGATAATTTTCAAAACAAAAACGTCTAACACTGCGGTGATTTAAAAACGAGGCCTCTATGGTTCTGCCGCGCGAATAAAATAATAATAATTGTGTAAATGAATGTCAAACATTTTAATTTCGTAATAAAACATAATCTTTCCTGGTTCCTGAAAATGTTGATATGCCTGGTTAATGAATGTTCCCAAAATAAACATTTATAATTGATATGTAACGCAAAAAACACCTGTCAATTTCACCCAATCAAAGCTTTGTTTGTAAAAAGAATTTAATATTTTGTTATTTGCAGAATACATTTAAAACAAAATATAATTGAATTTATTAAATTTTGTTTATATATAACATCGTACGTTCATACAATATATAGAATGGAATGTATCCATTTTATTTTTTTTATACTAAAAACTATTAAATATGATGAAAGCATAAATTTAAATGTTGAGTGTGTTTAAGTATAGCATGCAATTAAATCCGTTTATCACTGAAATGTCTAATCAAATTAATGTCGGTCTTCCAAATAGATCTCATGTTTGGTTGTTGAATAGTGGGCGAGATTTGGAGTGGATTCAAAGTCACCCATGCGTATACTTGGCGTGTCATGTTACATGGACTAGAGTCACTTTGCGCAAGCGCGGATCCACCGTTGTGGGCACGATGGGCATGCCCACAACTCAAATAATCTTGTGACATCACACTTTAACGGTCTATAGAAGTCGATAGGATGATGATATTATATCCAATGCCTTAATAAAATTTAAAAAAAACAATGAATCGTGCGTGATTCGGAGTACAGCGAAGTACTTCGTCATCATAGACGATTTGCTGACATGTTATGTCACATTTTTGACAACATATTATCTGTTTCTTTTTGATGTATGCATACTTGTGTCGGAAAAAAGAGATGACTATTCGCTGGGTGCGAATAGTCCATCTACTAATTTAAAAGTAAGTGTGTGTTGTTAGCACATATACATTGCCGCCAAAACTCTTCTCAAATCTTGGTTGCGTGCCTCAATGGCACAGAAGAGATTATCCGGGCTAGCTCTCCTAGATATACACAAAGATGTGAACCCGGATATCGATGAAATTATCAACGTTTTCGCGAAAAAGAAACGTAAGCTTGAATTTATAATTTTATTAAGCACCTAAATAAAATTATTTAATGTAAAATGTATACTAGCGTTTTATTTAATTTAATATCCTTTGAAGTTGTAAAAATTTCATCAAAATCGGTTCAGTAGTTTGTGCAAAAGTACTTTTGTAATATTCGTGAGCGAACAAACTAACATTTTACAGGTTTATTAATTTACTAGTGTTCGCCCCATGGCTTTGCCCACGTAGAACTATACACTGTACAAAATCTTGGTCAGGGCGTCATACATGTTGTAAATATCTCCTTTGTAGGAATGCATTATATCGATCATGAGCGAGTTCATACTCCAACTCACACTTGGCCGATTTTTGAGTGACTGTGACTACAACCCTTTTTGAGGGCTGAATCCGCGCCTGACTTTGCGGTGATCCTTTGAAATATAATTAGTCATTGAGGTAAGACTTCGATAGTGTCCTTGAAATTGGTAAAAAAATCAAGACCTGCAAAACATAAAACTCTAAGTCAAACATTCAAATCTTTCATCGATTTTTATACCCGGTATATGTAAATATACAAGAGTATTTTAAGTTTAGTCCCGACTTTGTAACGCTTAAAAATATTGATCGGAGACATAAATGTTTGGAACAGGGTGTTCATAAAATTACCTAAATCGACCGTTTCCGCTTGTCCGTCTGACTGTGGAGACGATCTCAAAAACGAAAAGAGATAATGAGCTGAAATTATTTGCGTGTTCTATGGATATTTGGGAAAAATGGGGCAAAACTGTCCATCTTTGAAACCTTGTGATAGAACAAAAATGTAAAGACAAAAAATGTTCTTTTTTAACCGGACGAAAGATAACTTTTTACAGAGTAGGCCGAAAAAGAAAGGAAAAAATAACTTTTAGTCTAAGTAACTTTTTAGTCTAAGTCCAACACTAATGTTAATATCTAAGTAATTTTGGAATCGAAATGGGTAAAAGTAAATATAACATTTTGTTTGCTTGGCGCCGACTCAAAATTATTTAGGTATTTACATTAGTGTAGGACTTAGCTCGACTAAAAAGTAACATTTTAATTTTTTCCTTTCTTTTTTTAAGGTTTAATTTGTTGTTACAAAGTTATTATTTTTTGCTTTTCAGCTACTTTCTTACGTCGGTTCTATTTTTTGTTAAAAAGTTTTTTTTTAAATAAACAAATTATTTTATAAACTTAAACTCTACATAAATTCAGGATATATCGGATAGTTAAGCAATTAACTCAGTTAGTTATTATTATCACTTGTTTTTATATTAACATAATCATTGACTAAACAAAATATAGACGAACGGAATTGTTTGTATGGTGCCAAAACATTATCCGTTAAATGAAAACGTGACTCGTGAAAAATTTTAATACTTTATATAAAAAAATTAATACAAATATATATATATATATATATATATGTATGGATGTAATTTTTTTAAATGTATTATGTCTACATTAACTGTCTAGTTCAAGCGAGCGATAAACCTATTTGTTTTTACCAAATCGCATATTTTACACTAAATTTACAGGGTATGGACGAGCAAGACAGCAAAATGACAGGTAAAATGATTAATCCATCTACACAATGTAATAATGATATTTTGTAATGATCTAGTAAAAAATATGCCCATTGTTTGTGTATTCACAATTAAAAGCAAATGTTGATGTCAGCATTGCGAACTTCTAAGTTAGGTTTAATCGATTACATATAAATTAATAAGTGTAAGAAAGGTTAACTTGAATAGATTGGAGAAAGATAGTAGTAATTTAGAAGTGTTTACAGTATTCATTTTTTAACTTCCAATATATGTATGTATGTATGTATGTTCGGGTCAAATCTTGCAAGCTGAATTAGAACCACTTCATTTTATCCTACGGAGTTGAATTTTTACATGTTGGTTCAGTTCCGATGACAATGCATTTTTATGGTAAGCATGACAAGAATCGACAAGGGAAAAGGGGGGTTTAGAGGATGGGGGAAACACAAAATTTGGTACATCTCTCTTAATATTGAAAAATCAAACAACAGATAAGAAGTAACGTTGTAGAAAATTAGTTTTACTATAAAGAGCTTGTTTTTAAAATTGTTTTTTTTTTAATAGAAACTTATTTTTAAGTTAGTGAGATTAGATGTAACAATGTCAACAAAGTGTGATGTGAGTTTAAATCAAAATGATTTATATGAAGAAAGAAGAATAAGATTGTTTTCTAAAACCCAGCTTGCGTTAGTTACGCATTTCAACACCAGACGTCAGCCACTTTGCTTTTAATTACGAATAAATAATAGTAATATAATTTTTTATTCTATTCGATCTGAAAACCCTAAGTGAATCTGTAAAGAGCTTATGGTATAAGACTAGATGAACCACATTTCTTGGACAATATTTTATGGAAGTGCATATTTGCCGTCCTTCTTTTTAACTATCTATCTTTAAATAATGGTAAGCACTATCTTTAAATCAGATTAGCAAGAAATTTGAATCGTCTAAACCCTAACCTTAAGTTTAATCAACACGATAACTCAGACAAAGATTACGAGCTGAAATTTTGTGTTCCAGAGATAAAATGTGGGACCGAGTTCGTGAATAGACAAAATCGGACTGTACATCTCCCTGCCAGGTGTTAAAAAATCCATCTTTAAATCCGTAAATTTTTGTTCAAACTTTTTTTCTATTAGCCATAATTTCAGTAAAAAGCTAAATAGACAGTTCACACATTAATAATATAGTCAGTATATATAGGATACTTTAATTGACTCAGTTGGTTATTATTTTTACCCGAATACGGCAAAACCAAAGGAAGGATAATGTTTTTAACAGTCTATGTATGTTTGCATTTATGTATGTTCCACCGTAGCGCCTAAACTACGTATCCGATTTTGAAGAATGAGGTGTTGTTCGGTTTGTCTTAATGTTCCGCGAATTAAACGTACTATTTCACGTCATATTATATCAAACGTGTCGGATATAAATTTCCTAATACGCTTGCCAAAAAAAAATACACAAATGTATCGAGTTTGGTATCAAATGTAAGGTTTTAAATCACAGATTCCGAAAATGTGCAATTTATTTTTACCCGACTACCGAAGGATATGATTTTAGCAGCCTAAATATGTATTTTTTTGGACTTTTTCCATTGTCGGGTTATAGTTTTTAAACTTTTTTTTATTACTTGTTATAAATAACAAAGATTTAGTTTAGTACCTTGAATTTATAATAAATTGAAAAATTTTGTAGACGATTAAATTTTTTTTCTTTTAGAATTCATTGAAATGAATTTATTAATTATAATTATTTACCTAATTATAAATGTAATAGAACCATTTATTTTATAATATTGCCATTATTATTATTATTATTTTATAAACAAACAAACAATCAATGATATATTCAAATATACATACCAACAAATATATCTATCTATCTAGATGATAATTTAATGTATGAAATATACATATTAATAAAATTATAATTTATAATATTAAATAAATATTATATACCCACCACATATATCTATCTATCTATCTATAAACGATAAATTATTAATATATTCATTTAATAATATATTAGATTTTATTAAGGATGTACGAGCACTGATGCTTCAAATGATTAAGACTTGATTTTTTGGTTTACATGTCGTTGAAGTGCATATAAATCTATAAGAGTTTTAGGGGAGAAGGGTTACGGGGGCCTTGAATTAATTATTTAATGTTAAAGTTCGAGTTTTAATGCATTGCTCTTATGGAAAAACCCACATTTTTCCACATATTTTGACATATTTTAATAATTTTCACTTGGAATAAAATAAGACGAATGAAAAAACAAACTACGCAATAGAAAATAGAAATATTAATAAAGAGATTGATTTAATAAAATTCCGATATGACAGGTCTAAAAAAAAGATATTTAAGAAAACAACTCAGATTTCGGGTAAATTTTATTTCTGTCGGCGGTAGCTTAATTACCTGAAATCTCAGTTTTTTTTCTTAAATACCTTTTTTGTTAAGCCCGGTATAACGGGCCTAAATTAAATTTTAATTTTAACTTACGTTTAAAAATAGTAAACATTATTGTGGACTTTTATGAATGTACTGTATAAGATTTTAAAGAATTTTATAAATATAGACTATATCTAGTGCTCGTACATCCTTAATAAAAAATAGTTCATTAATAATAAATGAATCTTATTCTATAGATAATATTCATAAATGGAATAACTTTCAATAATAATATATTTAATATTATTATTTTCATTATTTGTTTTCATTACAAATTATTAAAATAAAATAATTAAATACTGATATGAAAAAATTAACTCGTCAACCAGGAATCGAACCTCGGGCCTCTGGATATCTAGTCCAGCGTGCTTCCGCTACACCAAAGACGACTGTGACGTAACAGCCAACTTTTTCATATCATTCTTATTTTTTATAATATAAATTAAGTATAAATGCCCACTTAATATAAATTAAGTAGGCATCACTAAAGCCCCACTCTTAAATGACATCAAACCAACATCATAACACAAACAGCCCAGATGTTTGTAAGTATGTGTATGGATGTATGGTTTTATAGTTAATATTTTATTTATTTATTTAACATTGACTCCCTGTTAGAAATGCATTTGAAAACAGACTGTATATAATATAACATACACTAACATTGAGAATATGTCAACTGATATGTCAATATGTATGAACGGGAGTGTACATCCAACGCAATTCCTTTAATTTTTCAAAGTACACATTTATACGTGAGTATGTTTAAAATGATTATTAAATGAACAAAGCAATATAATTCATATTTGCCACGCAGCAACAAAGTACCTATAGACACAGCAGCACAAACTAAAATACAATTTTATTTATATTGGAAATTAATTTCTATTTATTGACATTTACAAAATTAATTTTGATACATAAATATTAAACGTACATCCGTTTATTGTTATTCAAATTTTAGTTTACAATCAATATCAAAACTATACATTTCGAAATCCCATATATCAAATTAAATATACCAAAAGTTCCAACTAAATGGAAGGAATATATCAAATTAAATATACCAAAAGTTCCAATGCAAAGAAAATTGGGTCTTTCAATATGTAGGTCAAATGCTAAACACCGCGATCACTGTGAAAAGTACTGCTTCATAGTGCAACAAAGAGACTATCTCTCGATACACTGAATCTGAACAGGATGCAACTGTGGAGGGTTACCGGATTCATTACCTGGCATTATCCCTTGCGAAAACATCTGCACACAATGGGACTCCATAATGGGTCCATTATATGTAGATTGTTTGTCGAGGAGGAAGAAACATCCAGCTACATTGTCTTAGACTGCGAACCTCTAGGTTATAGCAGATACAGGATATTCGGTGCATCTCATCCCGAATATATGAACCAACCTTCGGGAGGACCTGATAAGCAAGCTCCAGGCTATTGCAAACATATGGGAGAAGCGAATCTCGACGGACTGAAGTAGAAGGGGAAGTACAATGGACCATAAAGTCGAAGTGCAATAGTTTTTAGACCCCAATATTAGTCTAATCGAATCTAATCTATGGAGGCTCAATTTTTAAATGTAAATAAAACAATTAGTGTGTGAAATATTCCCTCAATTAATTTGAAAGAATATTTTATGGCGAATTATAACTTTTACATTGAGGGCATAAATTGTTTGCGGTTTATTCGCATAGATCTGCAATTGAAGAAAGAAGTCGAATGGCGTTATAACGCACAATCTCGGTGGCCAATGCACGTCGTGGCCACTTGAGATAACCATACTCCGTTCGTGCAGAATGTCCTTCTTGGCATGCGCTGTGTGGCCCGTAGTGCCTTCTTGTTGGGCCATATGTTATTGGTATCCATTCCATCTAGTTTAGGCCACAAAAAATACCTTATCATCTATCTGCAGTGTTTATCGTTAACGGTTATGACAATTCCTGTTTCGTTTTGGAAGATGATTCCGCCAGACTAAAATCCGTACCAAACAAAACTTCTCGGGATGAATTTGGTCCCTAAAGATGATAATCGAACGGAGAACTGATTTTGATAATAAAATTTGATCAATCAAAGCACACACTGTTCAACGCTAATATTACCTTTTATGGTGATTTGCCATACACTACTAAACAATTCACAGGAAACTTGACAGATGTCACATTAACAATATGGCTTCTATAACCTAACAAATTTTGATCGTCCCGAATGAAAGACCCTTTAGTATAAATACTCCAAGCCTTTGATTGGTTCATCTTGTATATATATCCAATAAAATATTGATAAATCTGATCACATTTTTATCAGTATCTACATATTGTTTGCTATTTTTTTAAATTAATTTATAAAAAAAATAATTAATACGTGTTTTTTTTGTGTATATTTTGTGATATGGTTTAAAATTTGGTTCTGTATTATATAAATTTTAAACAAAAGGCTTACAGATTTTCGTTTTTTTATGCATTTTAGAAATAGAATGTTTATCTATTTTGAATACATAAATATATATATATATATATATATATATATATATATATATATTTATAGTTGACGGATCTTTAGATTCTCAAAAATATTTGTTACGGCTATTGAGTTTGTTTCGAAATAATTTTGTCAACTGTTACAGCTCTTCCTAATTTAGACCTAGAATCTATATGGTTCCAACAAGATGGTTGCCCTGCATACAATGCCATGATAGTAAGGCTGTTTCTGGAACAAACTTTTCAGGAACATCTTATGAGTGGTTTTGGAACCTTCAAGTGGCCAGCCAGATCGCCAGATATATCTCCTAACGACTTTTGTTTGTGGGTTTTTCTCAAACCACAGATCTATTCACGGAATAGGCCTGAAAATTTGCAACAATTAAGGCAAAGAATTGCTGACAATTGTGCGAAAATTTCTCCTGAAGTGCTAGAAAATACCCGGGTAGATTTCTACAATCGACTCGGATATTGTTTAGCAAATATTTCTTTTTTTTTCTTTTTGGGGTTTTTTTTTCTTTTAATTTGTGTGGATTGTTGTTTTATGTTATACCGATAGCAGAATACTGTCATTGTTTTCAAACATTACACATACTAACTAATAAGGGATATTCAAAAAAGAATTTCCAATTGTTAGAAGTAATGCTAAGCTTAAGAAGACAACAATTAACATATTTAACCCACTCTCATTATATATTAATGCAGTACTGAGTACAAAACAGTCCAGCATGCCTACACAACAGACACACTAAAGAGTACCCCCACTATTTTTATTTCTTTATTAAGCATATTGTGTATACTTCTTGTATAGTTATTATATAAATAGTAATAAATAGTAAATAATATTTAACATTGATTCTCTATTAGCAATGCTTTCCAACACATACGGTAAACCATCTGTAATGTTAATTGTAGATAGGCTGTATGTAGAATCTGTATAAAATGCTTTGCGTACGGTTTATATGAAAATAATTCCAGAAAATGACTAATAAATTTCCTTTCAATATGTATATATTTTTTTTGTTCTATTTGTTAATGAATTTAGTTAACACATATTGTGTAAAAAGTAATTCAATGAAAATTTAATTTTCATTTGGTTAACCAATAAATACGAGCGTGGAAACGTATATGTGAAAACAATAAAATGAATTCAAAGAGAAGAAAATAAGAAACGGATAAAAGCAGACGGCAAATACACACAACAATACAAAGTATTTTATATATTAGTCAGCAAGCCGAAGCAGCCTTAGCCTTCTCCATACTGAATGTTGTGTGTGTCGATAAGTATTGTTATTGGATTCTGTAAATAAATATATACAAGAAAATATACTAAAATAAATTACACAACTGGGCAATCAGAAATATCGGAATTCATTTCGAATGATTTAACGACATAACGAAAATAATTATTCAAACCGAATCTATATAGAAATATGGTTTTGAATTGCATGGGTCGTTACTTGATAAAAACTTTAATTTGTATTACCTGTGATTTATAATCTTTGAAAATTTCTCAAACAGTTCCTACATTTCTATATTTTATTTCAGTCAATACTTGAGTGAATTTAGTTTCTAGGGTTTGGGCTGTATTTCCCCAAATCTCCGTTTCTCTCTTTTTTAAAAACTTGTTCATTTTATTATAATTATTATTATTTTATCTTATACAGTTATTAATAGTATATTATTGACCATGGGCTTAACGTGACTGTTTTAATCCCGCGACTGTGTTTATGAGGGCTCCGCCTGAAGGATCAACCACTCAAGGGAAAGGCACTTTAGTCCCTTGGTAAATATACTTTTTTTTTCCCCATGGGAGAAAATGTAAATTTAATACGTATCCTAGCAACTAATTCAAAATGATAATTTTATTTAACAAATTTTTTACTTTATCTCCCATGGGAAAAAAAGTACTACTGTAGTACCTATTTGGAGGGAGTAAAGTTGTCATTTTAGTCCCGAAAGTGCAAAAAATAGTATATTTACTGTAGGACTAAAATGCCTTTAATCCCTTGAGACCTCAGGAACAAACTCCAATCGCGAGATTAAAAGAGCCACTTCAGTCCTATGGTTAATAATATACTCAAGGGAATCTCAAATCTTTGTCTTCTCTCTGTCTGCTGTCCCTTCTTGTGTTATTTCCTCAGATCGTCCGAAGTATTCCATTGCCTGGAGTCTTGATTTGTGCTTTCTGGTCAAGATCTAAGTTTCCGCACTGTAAATGAATGTAGAATGGAAGACGGTCTTGATTCCAGTCACATTGGTGTGCTTGGAGATTTCTTATCTACGTTTGTAAAAGTCAATATTCTTGGAATAGAGAGTATTTCTTTTAATTAATGTATTATGCTCAGCTGTATTTAATTTAAATATACCACTTTAGTATGTTGGTATAAAGCTACTATCTTGCTACTAATACTAAAACTTACTGCCACTGTTAGCTATCTCTGTGGTGGTAACTTTACTAAATATATCTTTTTGTAATTGTACAATTTAAAAACATTATATACATGTTACTTTATATATATATATATATATATATATATATATATATATATATATATATATATATATATATATATATATATATATATATATATATATATATATGTAATATGTATATGTGTGTACGTAAGAATGAACTTCGAAAATGCCTTTAGTTTAATCTATTTACTGTTTTAGAGATATAGAATTGGGTTTCTTAATCGTATAAATTAAATTTATTGTTACATAAAATTTGCATTTTGAATTCATTTTAAACTATCACCAGCTCACTCTATATCTTTCTTTATATACTTATTCAATTACATTTTGTTATTTGCTAATTGTATATGTATATATGTATACACAGTGTTTATAACATATTCAAGGTGGAATTCGAAAGCAATGATTTAACTCTGCATTTTCTACATTAAATAAGTTCATTAATTCTAAAAATTAATGTGTCAGTACGAATTATCGATATGAAAGTAATGTGTAGGTACTATCGATTCCTAAAGTAGCGTTCATTTTGAAGTGGATTTATGTTGAAATGTTTTGACTAAATGTTGTTGGTTAAAAAAATATTAACAGCCACACTATCAAGGCCTTTGTCAAAACTTTGTAGATTCAATAGCTCATGAATCACTCAAACATGATAGCCCAAAAATGATTTCATCTACCAGAAGATGTATGCTATTGTTTTTAATACAAATAGCTTAAATTACTAAAGATGAAATGTTAAAACCCGGTAGTAATCCTATCTTAGTCTTTCATACCAACCAAAATATTTACCCACGACTAAAACAAACTGCACACATAATTTATTTGGCCGTATCTACGATTCCTTCCTGGCGAATAGTGGAGAATCTAACAGTTCGTTTTGTGGATATTAGTATAGTTCTCCATTTTATCTATTTCCGTTTGCTAATTTCTAGTTTTGCCACAAGTTTCAATATTTTTAGTCAATTATGCTAATCCTGTATCGATAAATAATGTCAATAAAAGGGAAGTTCATTATATTGAGAGTCGTTGAATATAAATACTTTTTGTTTTGTATTTATTGAGTAGCTATTGTTACAGACCACTTGAGGGCTAAAATTGATAGTTGTGGTGTAATAATACCCAGATACGTGAGCATCCAGCTACGCCCAATAATGAAAACTACAAACTAGACTACAAACCGTCATTTCGTGTTTCACCCTTTTCCATTTTCCAAAAACTCGGAAATACATATTTTATAACTGAAATGAAAATTTGCATGTGTCTCAAATCAAAAAGCATGCCACGCGAACACGGTTGCATGAAATGCAAACTTTTTATAGCCTATGGCACTCGGGAATAATGTATCTATCTATCATCGCATTTGTTTTCAAAATCGGTTCAGTAGTTCCAGAGATTACCACCTACACTCCCATTCAAAAAAAATTGAACAGACCTGAAATGTTAATTTTCTTACATTTCATAAAACTCCTCACTTTTGTGAATCTTCGTACAATGATTTATTTTTTAAACAAAGATAAGTAGTATATGTTTTAAGTGTGAAAAAAGAAATGGAAGTATAGTAAACAACATTTACTACAAGAATAATCAAAATTGTGAGAGACTAATTCGGTTCAGATCTGTTCAATTTTATTGAACAGGAGTATACATTTAAAAAAAATTTACCTCCTTATAATATTAGTATAGATTGATCAATAAGATTAATTTCATAAAAATGGAAATTAACTCTCCCATTAATCATTTTCAAATGTTCTGTATTCTATATAGGTAAGAAAATTCCTTTCAATTATTTTAAATTGTTTTCACCTATTTTATTTACTTAAAATAAAATTACGCACATACATTTATACATATATACACAATATATTTTGTACATATCGTAAATATTATTTACGTGGAAATAATGGGTTTGTCTTGGAAATAAGATTTTTAGAAGAAAACATTCATCCATTGTTTAGAGTCTGTGTGAGTAAATAAATACGTGTATGTTGTTTTCATCTGAAATGAAAAGTAGATTTTATTAAATTTTATTTCTTTTGTTTGCAAAAATTTTTGATAGACATTTTTGTTTCATACATACATTCTCACGTATATGTTTACATTAAAATGAAACCCTACAACAATCCTTTCCGAACCAATTCCTTGATAACTAAGTTACAAATAAATGTGGTGAGTATTTTCAATTATCAAAATTTTTATATTTTCACAAAAAAAAAGTACATGTGGAGTACATTTTAATAACGATAAAACCCCACAGGTGGGGCAAAAAATACGTGGGGTGCGAAATTCAAGAATGGATATTGTTAAGGATGACAAAGTGTCATCCAAGCCCAAGATTCTTTCCCGGAAGGATGTATACTAGTACTAAATATTATGATATCAAAAGAGTTATAATTCTCAATTATTTCCAACAAATTTGATGGAGTAAGGAATTTAATTTAAAAAAATATAACTACGTTGACACAATTAAAGCATTGACAGGCTTTGAGTGCTTGCCATGGATAATAAACTGTTTCATTTTTGGGTTATTTGTGGGATGTTTTATGGCTTCGGAAGTTGAAAGAATTGACATCTCAAAGAGATGTCAATTGATTGGCAATTTTTTTTGGCTTCAAACCTTGCAAGCAACTTTTCACATAAAACTTTGAAGTTATAAATCCTAAATACAATTTAATTCAAAAACTTTTTGGATGGTAAACGGGTTTTTCGTACAATAGTCGATGATGTATTTGGGGCATCTTACAAACGGTTTGGATTATAAATTTTATGGTTAAATACGACAGGTTAAAGGCGGATAAGATTTCCAACAAAGGCACATTTTCTAACAATACGCCGACATTTGAATCTGAATCTGATTAAATTCCCCCCAGATTACATTTGAATCTGATTAAAGCCCCCCAGATTGATGATCCATAATATTATTTTCTAACTAATCGTAGTATATCATCGGTTTTATTTCTTTCTTTATGCTCCCCTTTCCCCTTGTCATACGGTTGTTTATTAATAAAATTGACTTTGCAAATACTAAAATCACATTAGATACGACATTTCATTTTGATCAGACTAACATTGTGACCGCTAGAAAGTGATTTATGTATTCTAAGGAAATTTGCTAAGTTGAAGCAGTTGCTCCTGCGTAACGAATTTTGATGAAGAATCAAATGACAATGGTTTTTGTTCTCAATGAATTTAAAACTAATTTATAAAATATTTTAATGAAACATATTTGATAAAAAATAAACAAAATGCTATAAATTTAATAAATAATTTGTATTGATTGGATATTGAACAGAAATAAACGTTACTATACGGTGAACGGTCACATGCATTCATTCTACTTAATTAACATACAAATTGTAAATCTATGCACATATGAAAAACCGAACGACACACAAGCAACACATTTATAAAATCTAAAACAGAATTCGTAATTAGTATCAATTTAAAAGTCAAATATACCAACAACAACAACAACAAAATAATTGGTAAAAATGTTTGTTTCCACAAAGGTATCACAAAAATCTTTTTATTTTCAGGGATCCTTACCTTTATCAAGACAAAAACAGAACTCTTAAAGATCAATCGTGAGTTTATCAGCTTGTTTATAATAAATTTTTCGAAAAAGACGTTAGGTTTGAGCATTGTTTTTTTAATTTTTAATATGGGTGAATTGAATTACTATTAGGGATTCCAAAAAACTTTTTTTTCGATTATGTAGTTAACCCTAGAACACTAACCTTAAAATATAACCCTTCATAACTAACCATGCGTAAGATTTATGTAGATTGGGTAAAAAATAATAATTGTTTAATAAGATACAAAATATGCAAGAAATAGAAACTTTAAGACAATTTTGAACATTAAAATATCATAAAAAGTGTTTATTAACCCGAGAACACTAACCATGCGTAAAACTTACGTACACAAAAACAAAAAAACGCATGTGCCAGAGTCACGTGTCAGTCACTCCTCTACTACATATCTAACATTTCTCCGAACAGTGCTTTATGTGATTCCATCAAGATTGTTACTTAAAGTGCAACGCCTCCCATCTTGAAGAGATTTTTTTAAAGTGGTGCGCATTTATTTATTTATTTATTACTAACTACACGTAAAATTTACTCACCACTTTAAAAAAAATCTCTTCAATATGGGAGGCGTTGCACTTTAAGTCACAATCTTGATGTAATCACATAAAGCACTGTTCGGAGAAATGTAAGATATGTAGCAAAGGAGTGACTTTGTCGCTTGCGTGGTTTTTCCAGTTTTTCAATTAAGTTAAAATTATATATATATATATATATATATATATATATATTTATATATATATATATATATATATATATATATATATATATATATTTATATATATATATATAGAAAAATCTAATATACGAATTTTCCGATTATAATTTATTTATATACAAAATTTAATGTCAGTTTTGTAAACAGCAAAAAAAATTATAAATTCAATGCATGTCATATCTGCATTAGAATTTGAAATAAACGATTTAAAAAAAACAACTAAAAAAAATCCTTTCGTTGTCAATTTACTTATTATATTAAGGCATGTTTAAATTTCGAAATTCTGAAAAAACGAATAAAAACGCTAAATCTATGTTCTGTACAGAGAGTTTAAAAAACGTTAAAGCTGATATGTATGTACTTCTTTATACGTAGAATTTAGAGGTATTGTTTTCGATGCTAAAAATTAAAATTGAGATTTTGCCCAATCTTAACGTTTTCGATCCCCTGTTAACAAAAAATCTATTTTTGGCCATTAGTAGGTCTCACTATCTCCAAGAACGGAAGACTATAAACTTAAATTGCTATGTTTTGGTGCAAGTACTTAAATCGAAATTGGGTCTTCTTTTATTCTTAATGTGTTTGAGTTTTTTTTTTTTAGAATTTCTCGAAAACGATTCCGATGAGTTTTTTTAAATATTGTTCTATAGGATTACGCACTTTTACTGCTCTCATTTTCGTCCACATTTTGTTACTAATGTACTCAAAACCGTCATAACAGTAAATAATTTCTTAAAAATCGGGACGGCTCCATTCTTTCAATCAGTTACTTAAACTATTATTACTATTTTTAACTATTTTGTATAGAAAAATGAGTTTTTGAAATTTGCATATGTGCTCTCATCTATCAGCATCTCTTTAACGCGTGGTGAGAAAACGTCGCCGGGCCGTTTTCAGATAACAAACGGTCTAACTCGCTACAATAAATGTTTCACATCAAGAAAAAACATAGTCAATATAGTTTAAATAGTGGATAGAACAAAGTCTTTAAATAAAATGAAATTTTGGGGAAAACACATTTTAATTTGATAAACAGTTTAATTTTCATAAACCATAAATTTCCATGTATTTCAATAACGAACAATTTTAAACCCTATGTGCTAATACTCTGTGCTAAATTTCGTCATTCAAATATGGTCTGGTCATGAAATATTTTTTTCACAAAAATCGTTACGTTAATTTTCAATGAGTAAAAAATATTAAATAATATGGTATTAGTACCGATATTTGTATCTATTCTTGAGGTAAATATTGATCAGATATGATGGTATAATGTACACTGCTAATACCTTCTTTTTTTTTCATAAATAATGTAATTCTATTCTAGGACGAGAAATATCATAATCCTAATGTAAATTGATCTATTTCACATTTCGATACAGCAACGTGAATAATTTTACATTGAAAAATTTTCAATGTATGTTGTATTGGTTGTGTTTCTCTCGCTGCGTTTAAGTATAATTTTTAAATAAATCCAATTCAACAAAAAACAATAACAGAATAATATTTGTAGGTAGAGAATCAGCCCAAAAAATCAGGGTCAATCAGTATTGAAAAGTAATACATGTTAAAATTACTCAATTTTATCGCTTTGCAGTGATTATGTCCCTTTATTAAATAAAATTCTTTAGGGTTTCTTATATGGAGTTTGTCGACCGGTTATAATGTAAAAACATAAAAGCAACTGTCTAAAAACTAGCCAAGAACTTATATATTACCCACGAAACATTTGCATACATTAGTTTTCATGGCATTCAATATTCAATCAAATTCATAGCATTCAAGCAAATCAATGGTATAAATTTTATTACAATTTTTTTAATTTTTAAAAGGTGCGTTTCTGAGTGTATGCCTTTTTATGATGTAATCCCTGAAACTACTGATTCTGAAAACTCTTGCGTAGACGGCAAGGTACTTTATTTTCGAGTGACATAGACTATTGAAAGTTTGCATTTCATGCAGCCGTGCCGAGAGGTATATACGCCAAAAATATTATTATTTTTAAACGATGTGATATACAGAAAATCTGTTTATCTAATAAAAACAAACAATAATTGTATGAAATATTTTTTCATACAACCAATAGATTAGACACAAATTCTGTGCTAATAAATCGAACTATTTTATTGTTTGAGTAGTGAATATAAATTGAGTCAATGAGCCTTTTGGTAGGCTAAGATGATGATTCTTGGACTATAAAAACATGTTTTATATTAAAAATGGTTTGAAGGATAGATACATTAACTATGTACACATACATACATGCATACATACATACATATATACAACAACAACAAACATTGTAAATAAATAAAGAGATATTTGTCGAACAGATAACAACAATATCTTGTTTACAAATTCAGATAACGAATGCTATTAAATGCATTGAAAGCGTACATACATACATACATACATACATACATACAAACATACATGAATGCGCATACATACACGTATAATGTTCGAATGTTGTTCATAACATATCGTACACACATTACACATTACACCGTATAAAGCTTTTAAAAACAAAAATATTATTTAAGTAAGAAAAATCAGTAACCATTGCGCGCTGCTCTGCATATATACGATATTGTATGTAAAAACTCAACGATGTATGTTGTGTTATGCATAAATATTGAGCATTGATCTAAACGCAAAAATTATTATAAATTGGTTTAACCCTTGAATGACATTGTGTGTGCCAATTTAGCTCCAACTATTTTTCAATCGAATTTTTTTAAATGTTCTCTCGTGTTGAACCAACTGACCTTTAAATTACTGGACAGGATAATAGGATAATAGCATGTCCTATGTTACGCTATTAACATCAGTTAAATCACTCCTTAAATAGGCATGAAACCAAGTTTTACTTCAGTACTGCGCGGCATGCATGTGTATGATAATGTGTGTTAGTGTGTTAGTGTTAAGGCTGTATGACACACATACAGTTTTAGTACCTTGGCTAGTTGAGGCGGCGCTGGCTATCATTTAGTCGGAGCCGTTATTTCACGTTTGGACTCATAAGCATACTCTGTACATAGAGGTTAGTGGTTGACTTATACCATTTTTCAAATATTCTTTACAAGAAAGAACATCATCAAAAACATGATGATTTTCCTATCTCACCCAGTGTCATTTTTTCCTTAAGACATTCGCCAGTCATCCCTGAAAATACATAATTTTTTTGGAAAACTCACTTACGAAACCGAGACTATCTTGAGGTGGTCTTTTTTGGTAGTAAAATCCTAAATTTTTGCCTAGAAATATTGAAAATTAAATAAATGGTGTGTACTAGAGTGGAAAAAAATTATTTTCAAGGTTTCGTGAGTTTTGTCTCCAAAAAAAAAAGTGAAAAATCCGGTACAGTCAAGAACGAAAAGAGTTTTCAACAGAATACAAATAACGTCATTTCAGAGATGTGTAGTCAAACATAGGCCGGAGTAGCCAACCGTACGATGTTTTACAGGAAGTATTTACAACCAGCCAAGTAGCCGCGCTTGATAAGGCATTGTTTTTACTTGGAACTGGGAGGTTATGGGTTCGAATCTCGACACCGGCAGTTTATCAAATCAAAATTAATGGGGTGTTTGATTGATTAAACTTCGGCGTATGGAATAGAAAGAACTAACCGGCTATGCTTGTGAAGGTTTTCTGCAGTTTCCCTTCACGAACTCCAGATTAATATCGGCATAGTTCCTATCAAACTTGCCCAATAAATATATACCAATCACTTTTGTTAAAACAACTTGGTCCTTACATAGATTTCAGTACTTTTGAAGGCGTACATTGTTGTTTCTTGGTGGGATATCAATACATTTTGAATGTGAAAACTTGGTCCTCATATGTTTGTGAGAAGATAATTATTAATAGCCATATTTTTTGGTATACATGGCGAAGAAAAAAATTTATTACAATATTCGAGAAAATAAAATCAATAATATTTCTGTTACAGAAAAACTAGTCAGATAAATTGTTTTTAATTTTATTTTCTACAATTTTTCTTATGAAAAAACTTGAGACCCATCGTACAAAGATTCACCAAAATGTTCGAACCAAACCAAAACCTTGTAGAAAAAATTAAAACAAAATTTAAGATTAAATCTATCACTAAAACTAATTATCCAACTCAAAGCATGACAATTAGTCAGAAACAGTTACTGTTCTAAAACAAACAAATAAATTGAGAAAAAAAAAGCATCCACTTCTCTTCCCGTTCTCCTTCTCTATTCCAGTTGTTTTTGGTTTTGAATGTAACTGACTATTACCGTAAAAATATGCAGTAATATATTTATATATACGATATACTCGTTTCTATATACAAGGTGGCGCAAAAGTAAGGTAGCGCAAAAGTACCTTCACGATTTTAAATTAAAAACAGTATATGAGAAGATAAGAAAATTTATGTTTTGCAACTCATAATATAAAGTGTGTTTCTTGTAGTTTTTTTCCAACTATTTACGAAAAATGATGTTTAACAAATGATATCCCCTTTCGTGCTGAAAACTATGAGCTCTTTTCAGCACATCTGACCTTTTGTGAAGTTTCTTGAGATATCCTCAAAATCTCTCGCCTAATATTCTAAGTTCCAAGCATTGTACTTGTTTTACATAAACCCTTTTTTTTAGATAACCCCAAAGAACATAATCAGTAATATAATATGGTTAGAAGGAGCATATCTGACATTAAAATATCGTCGATAGTTTCTCTGAGTAGAAATAAAGC
This sequence comes from Nineta flava, assembly GCA_963920215.1. Taxonomy (NCBI): domain Eukaryota; kingdom Metazoa; phylum Arthropoda; class Insecta; order Neuroptera; family Chrysopidae; genus Nineta; species Nineta flava. The sequence continues at coordinate 127,561,056 of OY986041.1, forward strand.
TTCTTCCGTTTTCCAAATCAAAAGTTACGATATTTATCCTTTCTGAAGGCTGATATTGCTCTATATCGAAACTCCTAAGTATTTACTATAATCTATAAAAGAGAAACTCAATAAATATTAATTCCAGAACGAATTAATATTATGCGCCACCCTATATATATATATATATATATATATATATATATATATATATATATATATATATATATATATATATATATACTTGTTATAGTAATCTGTAAACTACAAGGTAAAACATTGTATTTGTCATATAACATAATATAAACCATATTGTGTTGTGTGATGATTGTTATAGCTACTAAAAACCTGTTCCTATTTTCTACAACCTTCCCTCCCCCTCTTTGCACCACTCCCAACACGTTTCTCTCACTCACAGTACTTTCGCTGTATAGTAAAGTTTACCTCTGTATACTAATAGATCCATGTATTGGTAGTAAGCTTTACTAATATTTAGTAGAACTGGGAGAACCATGCATAGAAATGTATGGTTGTTAGAGAGTACAGATCCACGGAATATATTGGATGGCCAAAAATCTCCAGTCAAGTATTATTCACCAATGGCATTCGGTTTTTGAAAATATTCTTCGGGTAAAAGCTGTTCATTATAAATATACTATCAACTTTAATGCGAAACATTTTTTTTCAAAATGAATAAGGCACAAAACAACTCAATCAAAATTTAGGAAATGAGCGATACTTTTGTGGCCAACTGATACATAGTATTTGGTTTATTCTGTGGACCACGGAGCATTTATTTTATCATTTCAGTAATAAATGGACAAACGATTTAAAATTATAGATAATTCAAGATATTAAATTTACAAAATATTTTTTACAAATAGAAGGTGAAAAACTCTTCCTGTCGGTGGAATAAGTGGAAAACTCTTCCTGTCAGGTTATTTTTTAACATATTACTTTTACACCCCATTAATATTTATGTTTGGAGCTAGCAAATAGACCGGTCTGTTGTGGGTAAAGAAAGTTTTGGGAGAAATATCATAAGTCAAATCTATAGTAATCCGAATAGTGTATCGATAAAGAAAGGAATCATCGAAATCGACCAAGAATTTAAATCTGCATACGTACAGACCAATGGACGAAGATGAATGTCATTTTTCAAAAATGAATTAAAATCAGAATTCATTAAAAATTTAATTAAATGGTATCATCTTAGATGAAGTAACCCTCTTTCCAAAACCCTATTTAATAAAAGATGGTTAATTTACTGGAGATATATGTTACGGATGTCATCAAAACTCGAGGCTTTGATTGGAACTATACTGACATTCATCTGGAGTTCGTGAAACTGTAGCCAACCTTGACAAGCATTGCCGGTTACTTCGTTCATGTCCGAACGCCGATAGTTTAACCAATTAACCGTCCCATTAATTTTAATTGACCAACTGTCACTGCCCGGACCAACATATTAGACTTAATTCTTCAATTGAATACTACCCTCAACATGATAGATAGAGCTTTCATACATCATTTTTTAGTACACCCAATAGATATAAAATTATATACCCTACTACACACTTGCTGTTATTTTACGCAAATGTATTTATGCTCTCGTATATGTTTTGAACATAAACAACCATCAAGACCACCAAGTGCTTCAAAATTTCAGTCAAACAAGTACCGGAAATTTTTTTAATAAATCACACAATTTTCATTTAATTATCAATATTTACTTTGTTGCCATCAAAGTAAGCGCCATTTAATGCAGCCGACATTCGCCTGCATTTTTTCCGGTCTTCAAAACCATTTTTTCCGCTATTGCTTTCAGCTTCGTCTACAAAGTTTTGTTTTATGGAATTTATCAACGGGTACCACGAAGTGGCAATTTTAATTTTGGGAACTAAAAGAATTGAGCCAAATCTTGTAAATAAAGTGGTGAATCGGTGAACCGGTAGTTGATAGTTTCGGTCACAATTTGGGTCATTTTTTGCGGATTTTCTCACGCAAACGGTAAAGAGGAATAAATGTGGGAATACTCTGTGTATTTTTTATTTTAAATAGGGTATATATAGGTATGAATTCACGCTTTTGAATCAAAACCAAGCAATATAGTAACTCGTAGCAACCAAGCTAACTGACATATACATTACAAAAGGTTCGAAAGATTTTGAAGGTGGAATTATCTAATTATTTTAATTTCCATTCAGTGTCATATATATATATATATCATAGACAAATTTCTTTACCTGTTTAAATTAGGGTTCTAATTCTTAGAAGAATTCTTAGTCTTACAAGAATAATTATGAAGGGACAAATCTGTCGAGAATCAAGAAACACCCCCCCCCCCCTTCTTTAGTTTATCTCTTTAAATTGCACCACAAATTCTGTTCAAGATTATAAGTTTTGATTTCTTTCTTTGTAACAGTTAGAAATATTAAACTTGAACTCAAAATCGTTGGTGCAAATGTTCATAACAAGCCTCCATAAATCGATTTCGGCAAGTTTGTTTATCTTCTGATCTGATCCATAGACAATTAATTATGTACAAGTTCTGTAAAAATTAGAAACGAAAACAACCTCATTTGAGAATTGGGTCAGTGGCTTACGCAATACCGTCAGGAATCGCATTCGATGAACATGCATTTCAGATTTTTCAAACGTCAAATCGTTATATCAACTGGATTTTTTTGTTTTATTACCTTAACTAATTTTCTTGCAATGTTTATAAATTTATGATGACTTTTTGGATGAAATTTACAATAGATTGTCAACCCTACACATACGAAAATCATGCAAATTTGACGACTTGGTGATCGATTTACAAGATACATTCGGAGACCCTACAAATGATATGATATAACCGAAACTACCCTTCAAATAAATTTTTATGTTTTATAGATCCTGTTATTTAAAAAATTTTTTTACTGTTTCTTAAGGTATTTCAAAACTGTATTAGCTGATCGGGTACCCGCACGAAAAGAACTATATACAAAATTATAGGCAAATCAAGGAGACCCCGCAATTAAACATCATACATGTACTAGTATATAATTGCAAACGACTTTCAAAAAGCGCGGGTACTCAGGATTGCCATTTGAACCATAAAAAAAACCTTCTACTGCATTCTCAAATTACCAAGTATGTGTGTATAATTCTCAAGTATGTGTCGAATTTCAGAACAACCGTGACTGTATTGAGAGAGTTCGAAGTAAAACCAGTCGGAATCGTGCTTTTTATTTCACCATGTTTATAAAGATGCATGTTAAATTTTTACAACTTACGTGTTACTCATAAACGCCATGGGGATAAATTCTCAAAAAAATTCAGCTGATTTCTGAGGATTCAGGTTACTAATATTGTGAAGTTCTTGACAACCTAATAATAGTTTGAAAATACCTTAAGGTTGTTTTTACAATTTACCTTGTACAGGGGTACGGTATCATCCTAATCGAATACACACACTATTTTTGACTTTCTTTGATCGACAGAATATAAAATTGGTTACTATTTAATAAAAACTATTTAACCGAAAAAATCCTCAATTGAAATTCCACTTTCAATATTTTCAAAACCATCATCACTTTAGTTATCACTGACTAAGTCAAACGCAGGCAAGAGGCGAGCATAACCCAACCAAACCCAAACCCATCGAGCCAGTCAACCAGCTTATATATATATATATATATATATATATATATATATATATATATATATATATATTTATATATATATATATATATATATATATATATGTATATATATATATATATATGTATATATATATGTATGTATATATATATATGTATATATATATGTGTATATATATATATATATATATATATATATATATATATAAATGTATATATATATATATATGTATATATATATATGTATATATATATGTATATATATATATATATATATGTATATTATGTGTTTACATCTGTGTGTACATGGCAGTTAGTCGTCAAACCATATCCACCTAGATAAAACCGTGGTACCCAATATTTCCACATAAAACTCCCAATAAAATCTCATCCCCAGACCCATCCATATCCGTGTCGTTCGTTCATCCATTTAGAAAGTAATACCTATCAACAACAACAACAACAAAATACAATGCAGGAACGAGGACGAGATGAGGTACCTACCTAATAACGAACAACTAACGTTAATTTACAATTATCCATGCCAGTCATACCATGGGAGCACGGTCGTGTGGTGATGGGAACGCAGGCAAGTGTATACGGGAAATCACAGTTATAATAATAATTATAGAGAAAATCACGTGGCATAGTATATCGTCGACGTAATACTCACTAACATACATTATTAAGGACACTGTAAAGGATTCACTTTCTCTAAAAGTGTGATACTTTGTTTATTTTTCAACAATATTTTTACCAAGGCACCTACCTTGCATTTTTTATAATACAAGTTTAAATATAAAACATTTAAAAACTTGGCTCGTTTGTGTCAGGTTAAATGTTTTATCTCTTAATTACATCCCATAAAAATTTGTCACGCAAATAAGAGTGTTCTTCAGAAATGGGGAAAAAAATATCACTTAATAAATAATATCATTAATAATATCATTATTTTCGCTCCGAGCGCAACCGTACTCAGCGCCATGTCAAAACAACAACAACTTGACCAATAACAGTATATTAAAGCGTTATATATAGGCGTTATATATATATATATATATATATATATATATATATATATATAAATAATAGTGATGATCATTTTCGATATCTACAATGTTCGTTACAAAACCAAATTCTATATGCTTCCATATGCTACATTTTCTTCGAATAATCACTATAAACAAAATGTTTTTTATGTTTAGGTCACGCATGACATTTTATATTTAGTTCTTATACTTAGTTCTCGCTACTAACCAGTATAGATGGCTCTAGTTTATACTTCAATTTAGAACCTGCTATTCGGTTTTCATTAAAATCCACAAACCGGAAGCGACACTTTACTCTTATATTTTTTATGGTTTTTGAAAATTGTCTCATAAACAGTAACGACTTAAATTTCAAAATTTTCCCCAATTCCTACCATAATTTTACAAACACATATTTCGACTTCGAAGTTGTCATCATCAGTGTTAGCTAATTAGTAATTAGCTAATCATAACTATCATAATTTAATTCGTGAATGTCTCTTCAATTTAGCAACGAGTAACATAATCTCGATTCCATACTCAAGAGAGTCAGCTACGATAAGCTAATTTATACTGATGATAACTACTTTGTAGTCGAAATACGTATTTATAAAATACAAATAATAGATAGATAGATAGATAATAGATAGATAGACGGGCTACACTTTGACCATAAGGTCCATTGTGATGCCCAAGGACGTAAGAATGTGAGTGGAAGGAATTTTTTTATGTAGACTAGAAATTGGTAGGATGTGCGGCTGCAGCTGATTCTGATAGGAACTATGCCGATATTCATCTGGAGTTCGTGAAGGAAACTGCAGAAAACCTTCATAAGCATAGCCGGTAACTTCGTTCTTGTCCACACGCCGACAGTTTAGTCAATTAACCACCCCTTTTTTTTCTTAATAATTGACAAACTGCCGATATCGGGATTCAATTTCATAACCTCCCAGTTCCAAGTACACATAACGCCTCAGACCGCTCGGCTACTTGGACGGTAAATACAAATAATTGTAAAATTATGCAATTCAATTTTAAAAACCTAGAGTTCTCTTTGATAATTTTGAATAATCTTTAGAGTAACGATTTATTTCTATCACAAATATATACAACTTTTGTATCAAGAATTTTTTCATACACGAATCGAAATAATAAATGTTTAACTCGTGTAGAGGTTGATTGGGTCGTTTTCATATATAAAATCACAGTGAACACGTTTTTTTTTTTGGGAAAATATTACTGTAACAGAACAGGTTAATGTATATACTTTTTAAACTAGCATCACGGTATACCATTAGACTCTCCTTAATAACAGTGGGAAACATCATCTGCATACATTACTACGACGACTCTCTTTTCTAGGAAGGGAAATTTATTCTCATTGCGCGCCATTTAATCATCATCAAACCTCTCCCTTCCCTTCTCAAAAACAGAACACATTCGTAAATCGTTTCGTATGTATTTCAAGGTTTTCTCATACGACCTACTTTTATGTAATTCTACGAATTAGAGTATCGTAGGGTTGTTGTGTACGTGGTGAACACGTATTTTATAGAAATAGATTTTATTCGGGGAAGAATATTTTTCTGAATGAATTGTACGAGAAAACCTAGATGTAAATGTCAACGTCAATATAATATGATTTAATTTCATTAATTGACTCGATGAAATTAATTGTTATATTCAATCTTATGATATAGATCAGAATAAAGACTTAAGGTTGTTGTGAAACTGGTAAGGGAAAGTAGGAATGGTGAGATTGTCCTATACTAAATGCATTGTTATCTCATCCATTGCCAACTCTAAATAATTTTGTAAAAAACATATATATTTGTAAAAAAAAACATATTGTTTAAAACTTAAATCCTAAATTTCAATTTTTCGAAAAGTTTTAATAATTAAAAATATGTTTTTATGTATTTCAAAAAAAGTTGCATGGTGATAAAACTAGATAAAACTAAATAAAACTAAAATTTCAAATTCGTCCCCTTTACCTAGATCAGTTTTTTGTATTATAAATACGTATTTCGACTACAATGTAGTCATCATCAGTGAAAATTAGCTAGTCGTACTTTACTCTTTGACAACTAGAGATACATATAAAGTCGAAATCAACAGACAAAAATAGAAATAAATAGAAAATCAACTAGATTAAAATATACTAGATTTAAAATATAATAAATTTTAAATTATATTGAAATTGCTCTTGTTAAAATTTCCTTCATTCACATTTGTTCCTGTTAATTTTACTCTTATTAAAATTACTCTTATATTGTCGCAGGATATATTACTTGTTACTAATTTGGTGACAGTTTCACTTTTCAGTTTCAGTTTTGGTGAAACTGTCACCAAATTAGTAACAAGTAAAAAATTAGAGAAAAAAAGTCCCTTTGTTTTAAATAAACAACTTTTGTTTGAAACTCGGCTACTTAAGCAATTAACTCTGTTAGTTGTTACTTTCACTTGTTTTTATCAAAAATGTTTATAATAGTTAATTTTTTTTTCTCCATTCTATTCGAAATTTCTGTAAAATAGGTCTCGTCAAAGTTTCAAAAATTTCTTTCGGAAAACGGAGTTTTTGTGAGAGTAGGTACTACTACCTTAACAAACAGCAAAAGCGATGAAAGCAAACTCTGTAATTTCAATTTCAAAAGTTGTCGGTCGTATTTTCACCTGCACATAACTTACATAACTTATATGTAACAAAATATCACGAGCTTTGACAAAATATGAAAAGCAAGCAGAGTGGAAGAAGGATAGAATGACAGGCGAGAAGAAGGGGGTAGAAGTAAAAAGAAAGAAAGGAAAAAAACGAAACAAAACCAGGAATCCAACTAACCTTGTATAGAATTGTTGCACGTTGTTGTACAAGCAAGCATACAGGAGGCATAGTGATACAAATATATTAACAACACAAACAACTGAAATAAACACGTGACAGTCGTCAATCCAACGAACGGCACTCATACCAACCCCCTCATCTATCATACCTTTTCATATTAATGTAATAACTGTGAGTAGCAGCAGCAGCAGCACCACACACACCCCCTATATCCAACAGCAGCAACCACCACCATCAACAACCACCATTAAACACCCCTTTCTACATTTCAACATCATCATCATCATCATAATAATAATATATTTGTTATTCTATTTCAATATTATGTATATGATTGTTGTAGAGGTTGATCTGTTAATGTTGATACGATTTACAGAATAGTATCAACATAAAATATTATAAACCGTGAGTCCACCGATATTTAATATTTTTGAGATCAATTGTATTTGGTGAATAAAATAATAATTTTAAACTTTCTACATACACCAACAAAAATGATGATTTTACACAAAAAATTCACAATTCAGATTGGTTCAATTCTTTTGAACGGGACTGTACATGGCCAGTGAATTTGCCAGTTTATGGATGTTGATACGATTTACAGAATAATATCAACATAAAATAATATAAACCCTTGGTCCACTGATAAAGGTTGCTTATCAATAAGATAAGACCATTATTTAATATTTTCGGGATCAATTGTATTTTGAGAATAAAATAATAATATTATACTTTCTACACACACCAACAAAAATGAGGATTTTATTTAAAAAATTAGCAATTCAGATTGGTTCAGTTTTTTTGAACGAGACTGTACATTTAGTGAGTAATATTCTAATTTATGTATACAGGATATCTTGTGCCAAGTGAGGATGGCCTATGGCCAGTGAATTGGTAAGTTTATGGCCAGTTTTCGAAACTGCGGTAAAACTTGTAAGTGTAATATTACTTAAACACGCATTCATGGACCTAACATGGCGAAGACAGCCTCTGCTGGGATCCCGGTTACTGTAATATGAAAGGGAATAACTCTGACACAGATGAACTGCCAAATCTTGGGGTGGGAAAAAGCAGCGCAGTGGCCATTGACTCACCACTCCCACTGATTAGTTTGTTAAAAAATAACATAGATTATCTCTATGAAACAAAAAGAAGGTTTAGCATATTCACAAGATATTACTGTTGGAACAGAGGAAAGATCTTGTAACCATTGCCAATGGAGTAATCACAGGAAACCGTGTAGAGAAGAGCAGCTTTGTAAAACAAACCCTCCATCGTATTGGGAGCAGTTTCCTAAGTGACCTAGAGAAAGCAGCAGAGATAGAAGTCAAAAAGATTATAAACTTGCAAGAAGCTAGAAATGGTTCAAAGCAAAGGACTAGAATAAAGGTTACGGGTTTTGAAAGAAAAAATTTGGCACAATAGACTATAGGTCTCCGAGTAAAAGAGCGCTTTGCGAACCAAACCCTTAAACATAACATAACCTATAAAAATGAATATTACTATTGACATCGTACAAACTTGTTTTAATATTCACTATAGTACCTTCTTCTGAGAAAATTCACTAGTCTACGTAGCTTCTAAGTGACGAATATCTCTGTTTAAACAAAATGATCGGCTAAAAATTGATTTTAGAATTTCTGATATACATTTAACGGAACTTCTTCTGGTGGAAATCGATACTTCTTATTATCGGATATGTTAAGAAAACTAAAAAACTTGCTTTTATTGTAATATGAACTAAGAAATGAAAAATAATTTAAAATAGAAAATAGAAGATAGAGATTGGCAACAAAATTAACTTCAATTGTAACAATAGCATGGGGTGCTCTCTACATACTTGTAAAAGTAGAACCATTATGAAGACATAGGTAGAGCGCACCCCATGTCAATTTCTTTATTCTATTTCTATTTTAAATTGTTTTGTATTTTTTAGTTCATTTCGGAATATTATTTTTTTAAATAAAATTATGTTGATTATGTTGATGACATTTCTATAGAATATATAAACTATATTACTACACTTTGATCTGAGCTCATTGATCGGAGAATCGATAACATACAACAGCAATATACATGGTAATATCTACACTATTGCAGCATCTCAAATGTGAGAGTTTAAAAAAAAATTGTATAATATTTAACTAAGGTGATATGTAACTTTGGTGTATTAACTTAAAATTAAATACGTAAGCCATAAAAGTAATTTTTTTTGTTATATCTTTACGTATTTACACATACGAAATTTTAATTACGATATACTATACATAAACCGTTTCAAAATCCGTTGCGTGGTTTAGAAGTAGTTAGGAAATAAAACATATTGATAGACGCGGAAGGCGACTCCCTTTTATACTATATATAGATTATTATTGGCTATTAATAAATTTAAATTTTTATTTTTTTAAATTCCCTTAAACCGGAAAATTAATGTGAAAAACCCTATATCCATAAAAAAAACACATATTTTCCTACAAGAGAATAAATGTTGCGTCCTGTAGTAAAAAAAAAACCATAATAATATAACATATTATACCCAGCCAGGCAATAACAGCATCAAAGTGAAAACTGAAATAATAATAATAATGCCTCTTATTATACATAACACACATATTATTTTCAAGTCATGAATTTTCAGGTTTTCTTTTTCAGTAATAATAATAACATACACACACACACACAATAATAATATTTAAAAACATACATACATACAAACATACAAAACATAACATATATCGAAATGGGATTGAAAACCTTGATTCTCATCTGTTTGTTGTTTGCATTTAAATTGGGGTCGAAACAATTGTGGCAAATAAATGTCGAAAATTATTATTGTATGTATGGTTGGTTGTTGTTTGGGTAACACTATAAACAGAAGTTGGTTCAAGTTGTATTGTAAACCCCTTTTATGTATTTATACATACAGTCAAACTTGAATAAGTGTGGATTGATTCAAAGGGTCGAGAATTTTGTCTTGCTAATCAAGATTTAATAGCTGCATAAGAAAAAAGAAGTCAACCGCAAAGAAAATGGATATAGTAAAGTTTATATATGGTTGTTGGTATGTTGGAGACGTCTTGCGCACGATAGGGATAACCGGATGCAGTTGAGTGAGGTCTTTGCCCCAGTAAGTGGGTTTAAATTAGGCTTTATTATTATTATTTTTATTATTATTAATCAAGATTTGTCATTTCCAAGCACTTTTCCACTTCCATAGACAGACACAGTTTTTCTCACATACACAGGTATAAAAAAATATAGGAAACAATGTTTCTTACCTAGATTAGATTAGACTTGATTCGAAATAGGTTCCATTCTTATAAACAGCTTTTGTACCGCAACCAATTTGATCTATTGTTCCTCCTTTCCTTCAATGGTGTTTCAAGAGTCCTACGGTCTGTTCATTCCAACTAATAGTGTCTTTGGAGAGAGAAACTTTCGCATTCACGCAGAATGTGAATTCGCGTTTCCTTCTCTGCATGGCAAAATCTGCACAGATTATTCCCTGTGAGAATGCTTTTGTGCATACATGGCAGTAAGAAGGTCAGAAAGTATCATCAATTGGTTTTTTCCTATTTGTAAACTCTCAGAGTTCGTTTTCCATAAGCAGCTTTTTATAAGATCATTTGCATGATCTTGACGAAATGTATTTAACCAAGAACCCATTTTTACCAATTAATTTTTTAATTTTATTGTGTCTTTCGACACTCCACTCTGGACCGTTTAGTGGAGCACTAGCACCCATTATGGCTAGTGCTCCTAAAATGTTTTTTGGGATTATAAATGTGATGAAAAATTGACTTTAATACTCGTTGAAAAATCAAAAAATTTACGGAACGTCTATATCCTTCTAAGACTTCTTACTTCTTTGACTTGGGATTTATGTCTGTACACAAAATTCTGCCATTGTCCTCTTCACTGTCTGTTTTTATCTGTGATGGTCGTAATTATTGTTTTCTCCAGAAACATCCACGTCCTTTTCCTTCATACAATTATTCGAAAACACCAAGATATCCTGATTTACTCAACCCGAAACCAAGCTTATTAAAAAATAAATCAGAAGACAATTTGTGGACTTTCAAGCATAATGTATTTTACCTTAATATTTAATAATGAATGTACAAGTTTGTTGGTGGTCCTGACGTGTTTCCTAAAGACGTCTAGATGTTGAATTTCAAGATCTACTCGCAAGTGCACTACTCTAATTAAGTACAGACTCATATTTGGTCGTTTCACGAAATGTTTATAAAAGTTGCAGACGTTCAAACTTGTAAAATGAATGTCTCATAAAGACGTTTCTAAATTTCTCAATCACGTAGCGAGGTATTTTCGAGAGTAAAAAAGAAGCATCACAATAATTAGTCTCATTAATAATTAGTTTTCTTATTGTTCTAATTTTCACTTGTTCAGGTTCGACTGTATTATGTATGTTTGTAAACAGGAATGGGAATAGGAATTTATATGTATTTTGTATATAAGTATATGAAACGGTTTATCCTCTTGCGTTAGAAACAATTGGGATTCGTATACGATTATTATTACTATATCATGCGTAGTATTATGTGTAATTCATTTAGGAATACTTGCTGATCACGTGGAACTATATTAAAAGCCATGGTGAATGTAATTCGAAGAACTCTCTAACATTTCAACCTGCGACATCAAAACCGCATAGATATCAAATCAATTTTAAAACTTTTAGAACAAATGGCCTCCACATGGATACGTCAATAGTCTACATGCCATAGGAAAAAGTATCCTGGTAGAAATTGGCAAAAATCGACTTCCACCACTTATAACGACTCGAAAAATTCTGAACTAGGTGTAATTTTATTAATTTTATGGAGACCTATGTTTTGACTTTGTTGACCTAAACTTATCCAGAAGCATTTTAACTTGAACAGTGGGGTTTTTTTTGAAGACGTAAAAATGATATTTTTTCAACTGTTTCGGCAATTAAGAAGTGACCACAAACCTGGAAAACCTGGAATTATCAGGGAACTGCATTCGCCCGGAAAGTATCCAGAAAATATTAAAAGGAAAAGTAGCAGTGAATATTTATTATTTGAATATTTATCACACAAATAAAGTTACAAGTGAAAATAACAACTAACTGAATTTATTGCTTCAACACCAGGTATAAACTCGTGTTCAATATGAATGCGTGGACTGTTTATTAAATTTTTTACACACACACATAAATGTATACAAGTACAAAGTAGTGTAGAAGGTATTGTAAGATGCATATTATTTTGTAATCAGAGGCATTTCAGATGTTTGAAGTGAAATTGTGGCAAAACTATTCAATTTATGGAAAATAGGTTCAAACAAAAATTTGTTTTTCTATCTTACGGTTTTTAATATGGATGTTTTTTTCTAATGACGAAGGATTTAAGTTACCTTTTTTAGCTCTAGAACACCCACACAAAATTTCAAGTTATTTTCCCTTTTTTATATATCGTGTTAACGAACGGGCAGGCGGATATATGGGGACTAATACGGCCATTTAATGAACACCTATATTAAAATTTTTTTCGGCGGTCATTATTTACCCTTGAATATTATAAGTACTTTTCAGGACATCTTTAGGACTTCAGGACTTTTAAGTACATTTCAGGAACGTTCACAACTAAAAGCAACCACCAAACTGAAGTATGTTCGAGCTTAGTGGATGCCCGAGGGATAGTAACGTGGTCTTCGGCTGAATGGATGTGGGCGTGTCTTAAAGAGCTCTGGCCACCAGTAGAGCGCTAGACATATGATCTTACATATCATCTGACCATGTTGTGTGAACCCACTATGCCCACACAAAACTGGCTACTTGCTGCAAAGTAATGGAAGCCATTACTGTCCCTGTGTGTAGGGCGCTTTAGTATAATGAACAATTTTATCCGAAACATTTTTTCGAAATAATAATAATGGAGTTTTACGTCGGTTTCTGAAACTCCATAGTGTATAACAAAAGCCACATTATTTTTTTAACCCCTATTAATTCTTTTAGCGATATATTAATGATGGAAATGGAGGACAAAGAATTTGTATGCAGAATAGAAATTGGTGGTATGTGGAAATGCAGCCAACATGTGATCGAAACTATTCCAATATTTATCGGTAAATCTAGAAGAGAACGTGCCACCGCTGGGATTCGTATCCATAACCTCCCAGTTTCAAGCAAGCAGAACGCGTTGGACCACTTGGGCCAGTACCAAGTGTTCAAACCCAAATGAATAAGGCACAAATCAATTATAAATTTTTGTAAAACGAGTGTTACTTTTGTGGCCATGTGTACAATATATTAAAAGTAAAATATATACACATATATGTATGATATTGTTTTAGTTACACACTAACCTAAGAGAATTAACATTTTCACCATCAGTACCTACCGTAATTCACAATCTAGTTTTCTCTGGAAGATACATACACATAGAGGGATAGAGATGTTACCTTATGATACGGATATATAATAATGACAATATTATGTGATGGGTTCTTTCATTTTCATTTCATTCATGTGAGAGTTTCTACAACTAGTTTAGATGTTATTGTTTATATCATCTCTATATCTCTTCCTTTATATAATATACCCATTTATTATTATTATTATGAGCATTATTATTATTATTAACATTTTGGAAAATGAAGTTAAGTGAAGCTTAAAACAATTTTAGTTTACTATTCTCTCTCTATGTATATAAAACATTAAATAATAATAATATTAAAATTTACACATTAAATATGTTACGCATAAATACAAAGAGTTTATAAAATCATGTAGGAATAGAATATGATATACGTTGAATGAATAATAACGGGGGAAATCGCGTTCACTGTGACCTATAAGATCTATTGTGTTCCTCCATCTTGTGCTTAAGAAGGAGTGGTGTAGCCTTAGAGCACCACGTCTAGTCCTGTTTTCTCCAGGAAGAACAGTATCTGGATTAGGTCTCAAGATGGTAGCTCTTCTGTACGAATCTAGTAGCTTCCCAGACTTTTTATTATTTTGTGTATGAGAGCGTCACAGTCTATCCGGAGATTTTCCGGAGTTTGCTCCACTTCTCAAGTCAGTATCGACAGTACAGGCCTCGAAGGTTACTGCATTTGTTTCACCCTCCCACTGGGAGTCAGAATATACAGCAGTGGAGAGAAATGAGGCCGTGAATAACCTAACAAGTAATTAGCATCCCCTTCAGAACAGAAGTCCTCTATAAACTTGGATATAACATGTAACGAGATGAACTCACCTTAGAAAATACAACCGAAGAAAAATCAAAGTCTGCATCAATCTGAATGGACTACGGCTACTAATGACTTTTCCTTACGAGTTGCCGAATACTCAAAAAACATCGGAAGTCGGACTAGAAACGTACACTGCATGTTTTGTCGCAAAAAAAACTTATTAGTAGACTTGTTGCGTCAGCCTAGAGAAAGAGATGACGGTTAATAACGCATTTTCTTTACGAGTTGTTGGGAACTCTGTGAACATCTGTGGAAACTGGATTGGAAACGTCCACTGCAGGTTCTGTCACACAAATAAAAACTTATTAATAGGCTATTGCGTCAGCTGAGAGAACTTATGGCTACCAATGACTTTTCCTTACGAGATGTTGGAAACTTAAAGAAGCTGGATTGGAAACGTCCACTGCAGGTTTTGTCGCAAAAGAACTTATTTTCACACCCTACCAAGTATTTGTTGAGAACATAAAATAGTTCTCCAGTTCGACTCTGGATGGTGTGTCCATCATATGACTTTTCTTGGAAGAAAGAACTTTGGAAGGGGTGCTCTTGCTGAGAATGCCCTCACCCTGCACCTTTCTGATCGCAGTGATTTATCATCCGTTATTCATTCAAGCTGATGTACGGTAAGAAAACGGTTCCTGAGAATAAAGCAGATTCTATTCCAATTATGTTTTACAGTCAATTTCTATTTTCGTTCAGAAAGAATTTTGTAAAATAAAATCTCATTTTTGGATGGATAATCAAACATTTACGAATGATACTGCTTTCTAACATAATTACCAATAGGGAATATGCATGCAAATTTTTTTTCACATTTATTTTCAGAATATAAAAGTACTGTTAATACTGTAATAATATTTAAAAAGGAAATTAAAATCCGACAAATATCAAGGAAGCTATAAGCTTTTAAAGATTATTATCTGTCTCTTTCTTGCAAAAATATTAAAAACGGAGTTTTACGTGTATTTTAAATGGTGAAAGTGTAATATGACGTCACATAACATATCAAGAGGGCTATCACCCTCTTTGACTAATCGGGAATTTCAATCATTCATATCTCGCTTATTTTTAAAGTTATTTAAAAAGTAATTTTACCTTGATATTTGTCAAGTAAACATGCTTCAATTCAAGTGAAAAAAACATTTCATATTCCCTACTGCATATTCCATATTCTCCTAAAACAATTCCTTTATGCATTGAGTCATTTCATCTATTGTGAGATCCGGATTATACAACTAGCCATTTGATCTTTGATATGTATATCTTAAATATCTCTTTTACATTGTGAAAAAGGTATAACGAAAATATTTTATAAAATATGTATGTAAAATATTTTTATACAGGCAAAATAAACGACAGAATAAATTATATAAACTCTAGAGGCATTCCAGTTTAAATATTTTTAAAACACTCTGTATAAAAATGTATATATGTGTGTGTGTGTGTGTTATATTTCAAATAGCTTACGCATCATTTAAAACTATTTAATGTTTTATAAACGTATGTGATAAAAATTTTATTCAAGGAATATAATCGTTTTTACGATGACCTATATATGAATATAATGATTTGATTGTTCATTCATTGGAGGGTTTTTGGACTAATGTTTGAGGTTTTATCAAAGATATCTACGCAATTCATTTTCATAGTCTGGAAACTGTAACATTTGTATGAAACTATTATTGAAATTTCTACAACCTTTTGATATGAACCAAGTGAAAATAAACCTCCTTTAGGTATATAATACGAGAATTAGACAAATATTGTATCGTCTTAACTATGGCATCAAATATCGAATCCCAAATATGGTGGAGGCACTGGGAAGTATGAAAAATTTACAAATACCCGGTATAAACTGAGTTAATGCAAAAATGTTTCAAGCAAAAGATTACTTTTTAAAATGGAACAATTTCTCTAAATTTTTTCTTACCGTTTCATGGATATTTTCCCCCATCCAAGGAGCCAAGAAGCCGATTTTGCTTGTTCACAAACTTGGCGTGACTTTTTAGATCTAGAGTAATCGTGTCTACGGACAGACAAACAGACATGCGGAAATGAACTAATTAGATTATATAAAAACATTTTCTGCAATCAATATTTTCAACCCTTACAAAGTCGAGACTAAACCTACATACCCTAGTGTAAATTATATGCACCATGTAGAAAAACGGATGGATATCACATAAAGTATGTTCCTGTAGAGGCTGTCCTGGACGGGACCTACTTGGAGCCTAAGGTCCATTGTGATGCCTAAAGATGTAAGGATGTGAGTGGAGGAAAAGGAATTTTGTGTATAGACTAGGAATTGGTAGGATGTGCGGCTGCAGCCTACTTTGATAGGTACTATGCCGATACTCATCTGAAGTTCGTGAAAGAAACTACAGAAAACCGTCACAAGCATAGCCGGTTACTTCGTTCTTGTCCATACGCCGGCAGTTTAGTCAATTAAATTTTATTTAATAATTGATAAACTGCCGATGTCGGAATTCGAACCCATAACCTCCCAGTTCAAAGTACACGCAACGCCTTTACAAGCGCGGCTGCTTGGCTGGTTCCCGCAACTAGTTTCTGTAGTCAAATTATTTGTGTATTTGAATCTATTGGGTTTTTAAAATATTTCAAATACAAGTTATGTCTTTGAGTTACTTACAACTTTTGTTCTAACCATTTTGTCGAAAACCGAATGGTTTCAGCAAAAAATCAACTATCAAAGTCTTTTTTTTTTTAACTCAGAGTCAGGTGAATTAAATTTCTAGGTCAGTTTATATAATCGAAAAATGTATAGGAATTGAAACGTTTCTCTTATATTTGTTTATTTGAAATACTTTCTTTATTTTAATATGAAAACCTGAATTGGAGGAGGGGTGTATCTGAGAATACAGCACCAAATTTTGCTCATTTACACGAAAATCTGAAGTAATCTTGATTTAACAATTCGGCACAAAAACAAGAAAAAAAAGGGAGAATGTATACAATAAAATATTATTTATTAATTAGAAACTTATTCTATATGAAAATGAATGTCTTGTCACGTTCGAGGAAAATTTAAATAAATATATTCTTCCGTTCTTCAGTTCAATTTTAAATACAATACAATATATATTGTGTTGTTTTTTTTTTTTTTGGTGTATAAGAGATTCTTCTTCTCTTTTCTTCCCTATTCCCTATTCACTCACGTACTGGATATAATATATTGGATGTGACAAAGTGTAATAAATGTTTATCTGAGAAACCATCTAGTGATCTTACAAAGAAATTTTATTTTATCTATATCTATACATAGTATAAAAGGAAATCGCCTTTTGCGTCTGCCTGTTTATCCGCTAACCCCTTCTAAACCATCCAACGGATTTTGTAACGATTTTCACCAGCATGTAGATAAATTTTTTCGGATGGTTTATATGTATAGTACATCCTTATTAAAATTTCGTATGCGTAAATAATAAAAATATTTCGAAAAAAATTTACTTTCATGGCTTACGTATTTAATTTTAAGTTAATACACCAAAGTTGCATATCACCTTAATTACATATTATACAATTTTTTTTAAACTCTCACGTGTGAGGTGTTGTAATACTGTGGATATAACCATATATTTGGTTGTTGTATGTTATCGATGATCAATGAGCTCCGATCAAAGTGTAGTAATTAACCGTGCGAAGCGGGGTCGGGTCGCTAGTAAATATTATAGATACATTTTTGTATCCGGTATATGTCAATATACAAGGGTATTTAAGTTTAGTCCCGACTTTGTAACGCTTGAAAATATTAATCGCAGGCATAAATGTTTGGAATTGGTGTTCATATAATGGCCTAATTATAAAAAAGTAAGAAGTGTTTTGTAACGGAATTGAACCAGAAAAATATAATAGTAACCATCGCTGAATTTTAGCACGATGTGTCTGATCTCCGGAAAACCGTTAATCGTATCGTCTTTTAACCATCGGTTTCGCTGGGTCAAAATTAGCTTAAAACAAAGTTTATATCAAAATCGGGGACAAAAAAATTATTTTCAATCTTTGTGATTTTTTTAAGGGGTACTACCCCTTGGAAAAAATGCGAAAAAAGTGAAGAAAATTTTTGTTCTCGATTTTAATAATAATCATTTTCTAGGGTAATTTTGATTCAAACAGAACAAAAATCAGGTTCATTTTAACGTCGGACCAACACATTTCAAAATTTTCACTTCTCAATTCTTACAGTTTCGAATTTTAGCACGATGGGTCCGATCTCTTAAAAACCATTAATCGTATCGTATTTTAATCAACGTCATCGATTTCGCTAGGTCAAAATTACCTTAAAATAAAGTTTATATCAAAATCGGGGACAAAAAAATTTTTCTTCAATTTTTGCTTTTTTTTAAGGGGTACCCCTTGGAAAAAATGCGAAAAAAGTGAAGAAAATTTTTGTTCCCGATTTTAATAATAATCATTTTCTAGGGTAATTTTGATCCAAACACAACGAAAATCAGGTTCATTTTAACGTCGGACCAACACATTTCAAAAATTTTCACTTCTCAATTCATACAGTTTCGAATTTTAGCACGATGGGTCCGATCTCTTAAAAACCATTAATCGTATCGTATTTTAAACAACGCCATCGATTTCGCTAGGTCAAAATTACCTTAAAATAAAGTTTATATCAAAATCGGGGACAAAAAAATTTTTGTTCAATTTTTGCTCTTTTTTTAAGGGGTACCCCTTGGAAAAAATGCGAAAAAAGTGAAGAAAATTTTTGTTCCCGATTTTAATAATAATCATTTTCTAGGGTAATTTTGATCCAAACACAACGAAAATCAGGTTCATTTTAACGTCGGACCAACACATTTCAAAAATTTTCACTTCTCAATTCATACAGTTTCGAATTTTAGCACGATGGGTCCGATCTCTTAAAAACCATTAATCGTATCGTATTTTAATCAACGCCATCGATTTCGCTAGGTCAAAATTACCTTAAAATAAAGTTTATATCAAAATTGGGAACAAAAAAATAATTTTCAATTTTTGCTATTTTTTTAAATCTAGAAATTTAGGGTGATAATTTCTACTTCTGTATAAATCCGATACCTTTTGCCCTTTTACGTGACACTTCCAGTATAAGAAACAGCGCATTTGGTGTGTGTACATTAAAAAGAAAATGGTAGTAGAAGTACGTGAAAGATAGTCACTGCCATTCATTCATTGGTACTGTTAAGTCAACCCAATTCAATTAAAATATTTGTTTGATTTGATTTGAATTGTTTACATTTTATTTTAAAATGTATTCTCTCCGTTAAATAATAATTTTGATGAACATCATGACATTGCACGGAATGGCAATTAAAATTGTCAATAAGTTATTTTATATTCAAAAAGTATGATTGTTATTATTTATTATATCGGGTGTTTCTTAAGTAAGTGCTTTGTGGTAGTTCATTCGCAAACACATGTTTACACCCGGTATACATAATATATATGAGAGTAGCTATTTTAAGGTTGTCGCGGTATCTTGACTCTCTATGTAACCTTCAAAAGGAGCGCTGCCGAATCTACAACAGATTCCGATACTCGACACACACAAAAAAATATATTAGTAAAAGTTTTACTAAATATCTGTCAATTGGAACAACACGCACTTTTTTGAATAAGAAGAAAAAAATAAGAAGAAACTGGAGAATAATTTTTTTACTACGCCACTGTATAAAATTTAGTATTGATATTTTTTCATATTTTTATTATTCAAAAAATTTATATAATTATTGGTTTATGCTAGTTGAGAATTTACATAATTTCAACAAACATTTACTTAAGATTAGAAATGACTTGCGTATATCCAAGCTTACTTCAATATTTCAGCACATATTTCAAATCAGTTACAATAGTCCTCTCATCGAGGTAGTTACAAAAATTAGTTGGCTCAGTAGAGTCACAAAAAAAAAAGCAGTTACAAAACTCATCTCATGGAGTGAGTTACAAAAAGAAAGTAGTTACAAAGAGTATTTCTCTCTGGAAGTTACAAAAATTACTTCTCTCTGTGAGCTACAAAAAGAAGACAATTACTAAAATTAGTTGATTCACATCAATTAATCAGATGGTATTTAAAATTTCTTCAATTTACAAGTTGAATATTTTTTATGGATTGTGCTGAAGTATCGAATGGGCGAATTAATGGTTTCTATCTGATTGTATCTAAGTATATTTTTTTTTGTATAATTTATTTAATTCACTATTCCGAAACTTGTGGTCTCTCAAACTTGTAACAATTCAATACACATTCTATACACACTTTTGGTGTACAATTTATATTTTATGTGAATATGCATTGACTTTTTCAATTTATAACTATATTATTTGTATACGCTTGGTTTTTTTTTGGCCGTGTATTTTTTCTTTACAGAAGCGTAATGTCTCTTTATATACAACTATGTATCTGAATTAAATTTGTAATCCATATTTATATTTTCGCAAATCAGACATATTTGAACATATTTTTTTTTTACTGTAGTGTCTTTTTTTTATATATACAATATTTCTTTTACTACAGTTCAATTTAGCACATATTCATATAATCTTTGTTTTCATAACTTGTACAACCAATGTTAGTGTTTTAAGCATAGTTGTACTATCAGTGTATTAGATTAGAAATTATTTATTTCAAATATATATTTTATTTTAACATATATTTGTTTTGTTCCCCTTTTTGTACCTTTTATTTTTTTTTTAGATTCGAATCACTTGTCGATAACTAAGACACTTACTGGATAGTAAAGATCTTACTACCTCAATATTATCTTTTTTAATGGGCCCAGCTTTTATTGAAAGACTTTCGGTTCAACGTGTTTTTTTTTTATATTTACGTGTATGGCATTAGTACCGATCGTTTTCTAATTTTCATAATTCCACATACAATACTCTGCTTTGGATTTTTTTTCTAAAGTACCGTATATTTAGTTTTCATTATTTTTTTTAAAAATACATCATAATAACTTTTAATTAAAATTACTAAATTAATTTAATTTCAATATTTATGAAAATAATTGATAATTCAATTATTTTCTATAAAGTGTTTAGTTTCTTTTTAAAAACTAAACACCATTTTTTTTTAAAATTAAACCCTAATTCAATTTTTTTTATATACACAAAACCTGATTTTATTTGATTTCAAAAGAATTTTAATTTAATTCTAGTCCCGATTTTGTAACGGTTGATCGCAGAAAAAAACGTTTGGTATAGGCGTTCATAAAATGACGAGCTTATTACAGTATATCTGTCTAACTGAACATGTATTCACTCCGTCTATCTGTCTGTAGATACGATAACTCAAAAACAAAAAGAGAAAATGAGCTGAAATTTTGTGGGTGTGTTCTAGGGTTATAGAATAAGTTCAAGTTCGTTAATAGGCAAAATCGTAAAGTGTTTTGTAAATAAAATCAAAAGCGCACCGTTTTTAAATGATTATGACTTTGTATTTATCGTTACCCAAGTCGAAATTGTGTGCATTATTAGAGCCTTCAAATCATCATATTTGAGGCGCTTTAGGTGTTCTAAAGGTCAAGTTCGTTAATGGGTCAAATCGGACGAGGGGAAAGGAGGTTTAGAGGGAGGCGGAAACATAAAATTTGACTCTCTTCCTTAATATTTGAAAAATCGAAAAAATTATCAGGAGTTAAGTTGTAGGTACTAAGTTGTACTGTAGTTTTGTTTCTTATCATTTTTCTGTTATACTAATATTTACAGAAATATTTACAATTAAAGATTGAAAGTTAAAATTCTAAATATCTCTGATCACATTAGGGTTTGAGAAAAGTGATGAAGTAATGAATTGTAGCAAACTTGATTTTCTACAACTTTACTCCTTATACATTTTTCGATGGTTCTAATATTAAGAGAGATATTTTATACTTTGTTTGTTTGACACAAATACATGAAATATATTTTATTGTAAAAAATTTTGATTGTCGTTTCCATAGTAACTATAAACTATAATCGGTATACATCGTTCTATTTTGGTTATTAATAAATTTAATTTTTGCAAATACTAAAGTCATATCAGATATTATATTTCATTTTGATCACACTAAAATTTAGACCGCTAGAGCGTGATTTATGTATTCTAAGGAAATTCGCTAAGTTGACGCAGCTTCTACGTCACGAATTTTTTTATAACCTAAATTATAAACAGGTTATGACGTTATATCTTCATTTCACGACTTTTATGCTCTATTAATGAACTATAAACTATAATGATGTTTTAAATTTCGACTCGGGTATGTATTCAATGTATATTTAATGGGGTAATTTAAATAGATTTTAAACCTGATCACGCCAAACTCTTCTTTATAGTCACATATTGGTGTTTCGGGGAAAAAAATGTATTTCTTACTTTTTAGTTTCTCAAAAATAAAAGCTTGTTTTAACAAAAAAAATGCTTCATCTACTATTATTCACTTTTTATTCGAAATAATTTAAACAGATTTTCTCCTCACGAAAGTCAAGTTAAATAAAAACCTGCAGTATAATGTGTATTATTAAGAAATCAAAATATTAATATTTGGACACTCTTTACGTGAACGTCTATATATAGAGGTAAAAACTAGACTCCAAAAGATTTCAAACCACATATATTATTAAGGATTCGCGTTGTTATCTTGTATGCTTTTCGTATATTATTGTATTATTATACAATAAGTTGGTTTGATATTGTCATAACATTTGACAAAACAAGAATAACAAAAATTCATTTTAAATTCTATTAATAAAAATAACAATGTAAAATGTGGAAAAAAACACCACCAAAATAACAACAACAACAACAACAATACATAGGAAGAAGAAGGAAAAAAAACAGCACACACCAAAGCCTAAATACGTGACTTACTTTAGTGGCCCCAGCCCCACCACGTGCTGCATCAGATGTTTTATTAAACTTTTCGAGGAAAAAGGCTTATTCCACCTGGATTATGTGAATATATAAAGTATCTCACATACTCGTATATACCAAAAAAAAAAGTAATATTTGATGTATATGTCATATAAACACATTATGACATCTTGTAAATATTAATTTTCACACGAAAAAATTTTCTTCAGTCATAATACTGTGAATAAAATTATTTGAATTTAAATTACATTTGCCCTTTTCTATTCTATATACACAATACGTCATATCTATACCACACCAACGCAAAACACATCATAAAATATTACAGTTCGCCATATCCGGTGCTTCGCATATTCGTGGCTTTCTTAAATTTTATTTTATTTTATAAAAACGAAGAGTGTAACAGTTAAGGCATGAGTGTGAGTGGTCTAGGGTTCGATTCCTGTTTTTATACCTGGTATATAATACATACCAGGGTCTATTAAGTATAGTTCCGTTTTTGCAAAATCTTTGAATCCGTAAGAGATAGAACAAAAATTTAAGGACAAAAAATGTTTCTTTTTTTAAATAACTTTCACGAATTCAATATATACCGAGTATTGAAGCAAGTAACTCAGTTGGTTGTTATTTTCACTTCATACTGATTTTAATTAATAAATTCAATGACTTATTAATCTACATAATATACGCTTGTTCTTTCATAGTTGTATCTTCGTAACCGTACTGAAAATTGACATGGCAATAGTATTGAGATTTATAAAAATTTCGAACAATCGGATTTCTACAAATTTTCTAACAGAAAGGCATTACTCAAAATTGTTCCAGAATGATTTCAGTTGTAACCTATCAAAATAAGAACCCTCCTGAAGTGTCTTTCTGATTAAACAAATTGACCCCCAGCCCCAATGAAAAAGTTCCGAATTTTCCTACCAATTCCTAATCTATACACAAAAATTCCTTCCACTCCACTCACATCCTCTCATCCTTAAGCATCATAATGGACCTTATGGTCGAAGTGTAGACCTTCCAGGGCCGCCTCAACAATCTATCTATGTTACAACGAATTATCTCTGCAGGTTTTGTCAGGAAGAGGAGAAGACCGGAAATCACATTATGTGATAGATCTCCAGCCAAATGAAATCAATGAGGTGTTTCTGAGGAATACCCTAGTTATTTAGACCATAGGATTCCTGGAACATCTTTGAAGGAAAAGAGGTACAATAGATCAATTTGGTCGCGGTATAAAAGCTCTCTGTAAGAATTGCTCCTGACTCGAGTCAAATCTAACTATAATGAACTTTTAATATTGATTAAAGAAAAAATTTTGTGTGAACCAACGCCCTGATATTAATATTTCCTCGTATAGATTTTCGCAGTGATTCGTTTCGTGACCTCATGTATTTATATTAAAAGCATTGATTCAACTCGAAACAGCACTTAAAATATAGAATTAAACAAAATATTTGTACAAAAATAATATTAAATGTAAAACAACGTCTGATGTAAATTAATTTTATTTACTTCTGTGAATGGAATTTTAAATTATATTTGCATCAAATATTTTTCAAATGAATATATATTAATAATAATATATATATATATATATATATACAGAGTGTCAGGGAAGAATAGGTCAATATTACGTATGATTATAGAACGGTATTATTGTACAATCGATAATGAACTAAAAGCTATTAAAAAATATTCTCTAATTATGCTCTAAAAACTTTGTCTGCAACTGAAGTCCCCTCAGGATTAATCAGAGATTTCCAAGAGAAACCAGGTGACAGTGGTTTCGAACGAATGGAAAAATCAGATACCTTCGCAAAGAAGGCAGTTGGAATACCTTCCATTGGCCCAGAATATATTTTTGGAATTCCAACGATTGGATGAATATCGTGACAAAAACTCGGGAAAATATTTTTTCGGAATGCATCCAAGAGGCTGCCTGTCCGGACGGTTACCGGATTCATCACCGACTATTATCACCTGCAAAAGATTCTGCATACAATAGGACACCACAATGAACCCATTATGTGCCGACTGTGTAGCGAGGAGATGAAAACATGCAGCTACATCATCTTTAACTGCAAATCTATCACTTACAATGGATACAAGATATTCGGTGAATCTCACCCAGAATATATGAACCATCAGGAAAGCCTGATAAGCAAGCTCCTGGCCATTACCAAGGTATAGCAGAAGATGGCCTCCACCTACTCCTCCAATTTTTGGCCTCCACCAAAAATTTATTGAATTGAATTTAAATTTATCATGGGTGTATTCAGAAATATAAATCAGTATATTATTATAAATAATGGCATCTGAAGAAACAAAAGACTTACTTTTAATAGACGCAGAAAGTAATAAATCTACTAAAAGTAACACTACTTTCAATATGGCAGCAGTTTATGACGTCACACACTGGCCAGTGTATTTTTGAACGATTCAGCAGTATGGCGTCGATTTGCGACGTCATTAGCACTGGCCAGTATTCTGATTTATATTTCTGAAAACACCCCATATCGATTGTATCATATAATCGTGCAAAGTTTCATGAGTGGGTTACGTAAAAATAGATACAAAGTCGGTTACAAGATCGGTGATTGACTGCATTGAGGTTTTGAGATAAATACAAAATTAATTCATGTGTAAGTCATTTATCGTGTTTCTTTTACTACCAAAGTCCTAAAGAGTACTATTGTTTCAACGTTCATCCACATGTTATACATTTAAATTACAGCAAAACGTTTTAAAATAATAATAAAAATAAAAATTTATTATAAAAATTATTATTAAACACAAAAGCACACACAAAATAAAAATATAAAAATAAAAAAAAACCATGGACACTAAATATAAAATTTGAATAATGAGAATGGGAAGAAAAAAACATTTTCTATATTTTCTACAATTGAGAGGCATGAGATTAGTAAACTAAATTACTTTTAAACACAAAACCATCCGTAGTACTATATAGTAGTCCGTAGCAGCCCGTAGTCTGTAGTTAGTTGGGTAGGCAACTAGGTAGGCGAACGTAGTTGTTGGTTTGTAGGCTGACTATATACACGAACATTCACATAGTCTCATTGTAATGTTGTCTGATATCTCAATATGAGAGTTTTAACTGTTATATTATACAGATTAAAGTATGGGGTGTACCAAAATGATAACAGTTACGTTGAGATTGTATTTAGTTTTAGTTGTCAATCTGTACTTTACAAGTAGCAAGTGATAGATACATAGATTGTAGAGGCTGCCTTGGACGGGTAACACTTCGACCCTAAGGTCCATTGTGATGGCTAAGAATGTGAAGATGTGAGTGGAGTGAAAGGAATTTGTGAGTAGACTAGGAATTGGTAGAATATGTGACTGCAGCCGATTCTGATAGGAACTATGCCGATATTCATCTGGAGTTCGTGAAGGAAACTGCTGAAAACCTTCTCAAGCATAGCCGGTTACTTCCTTCTTGTCCATACGCCGACAGTTTAGTCAATTTATCACTCCTTTTTTTTATAATTGACAAACTGCCGTTGTCGGGATTCGAATCCATAACCTCCTAGTTTCCAAGAATGCATACTGCGCAGATATAATGCCTTAAACAGCTTGGCTGTTTGGACTGGTAGCAAGTGATAAGTATAATCCATTATTTAGCTAAATAACGAAATGAGTAACAGTGGTTTGGCAAATTGACGGTCAGTTAGAAGAATTGATTTTATCAATGTTCAAAGCATTCTTCATTCGTTTTATTAACTTAATGTCTACAGTATTTGTAACGGTTAAAATGTGTTAATTAGTCCACTTTCGCATGTCTGTCTGTCTATCAACGTGATAACAAACGAAAAGAGAAAGCGAGCTGAAATTTTGTATGTATGTTCTGAAGCTTAAAAAATGGTCAAAACTGTCAATCTTTGAAACCGTAAAAGAATAAAAATGTAATAATAAAACATGTTCCTTTGTATTAAATAGACAACTTTTGTTTGGAACTTTTTTTCATACTTTCAGTACATATCGGGTATTTAAACAATAAACGTAGTTAGTTGTTATTTTTTAAATAAATTCTTGTAAAATAAACTAATGAACGTATGAATTATTATTAAACTATTTGATTACCTGAAATACAGAGACCAGTAGGTAAACGACATATTTAACTCAGTCAATAAGATGAATGATGAATGTTTTGAACGTTGATATAATTAATTCTACAAACTGACTAGCAGTTTACCAGATGACAAGATTTATGCTCAGTTATTCAGCTGAATGATTATTCTTATTAACAACGACATATCTGTGTCTCTGAATTCTAGTATTTGTGTCGAATAAAAGGAGTTTGTTAAATAACGAAGGAAATTTGTAAAACGACATTAAATTACAATCTTTCAATGATCTCAATATGATTGAAATTGCATATCGACATTCAAATTTATCTAAATTGAATGGAATTTGGTAAAACTAGACTGGCATGTCCAAGGTCGAAATCAGATTGGCGTCATGACACAGAAAAAGGAGTGTATATGGGTACGGTGGTCAAAAAAGAATTATTCATCACTCGTGTCATAGTTCCCCTATAGATTATTCAATATGAATGATTTTTAGCGAATTTTCTTTAGAGGCAGGGAGAAAGACAAAATGTGACATATCTCCCTTAATATTCGAAAAATCGAAAAATTTATAAGAATTAAAGTTATAGGTTCTAAGTTTTACAGTAATCTTGTTTGTTATCATTTTTTCTGCTACACTAATATTTACAGAAATATTTACGGTTTAAGATTGAAAATTAAATTTCTTAATATCTCTGTACACAGAGTGTGAGCAAAAATGATTAGGTGATGAATTGTAGCAAACATAGAGAGTTATAGCTGTTAACAAACATTCGATTGATATATTTCAAGTGAATTTCATCGTGTGAGCAGCAATGTAACTTCAGTTATATCAAATATTTTTATTGCGATTGAAAACTTTCATCAGAACTTTCATGTGTAAAAATGGGCTAATGAAAATAGATCTATGACATTATTTTCGCAAACACTCTATATATAAATAATACTATCTTTGTCTGTTGCCTGCATCCCATCCAAACTATCCACACGCTCATTCACTCTGCTGCTGATGATAATGATAAAAACCATTATTCTCGTATTGTAATGCGAATACGTAGTATATATGGGAGAGCGCAGAAGATGAACACAAAATGTCAAAGTGCACAGCAATTATAACCGCATACAACCGACAACCGTCGAGTCGGCGGTCGGTGTCTCTTCACTTGAAACAATAAACTTTAGTTGTTCATTGTCGTCATCAACCATCTACTACCACTACTACTGACTACTACTACTGACAAAACAGACAGACATACAATTTCCAGTAGTTATAATAATTGCATACACTAATGGGTGCTGAGTATGCAAATTTCCGCGAGTACGCACCATTTATAGGGATTTAACTGGTTTTGTAAACTTTTTGTGTCTACCAATCCATTGTTAGTATGGTTGCCTTTCGGTTATGTTATGCTTACGGAGGTGGCAAGCGTTTACTTAAATTGACATTTAAGTAATATGTATATCTGAAGATTTGTAACATTATTTTGACATCAATGTATTGATAGGAAAAATCTCACACATCTTGGCTGGGGAGTAAACACAAGACCTCTGGCATTCTAGACCATTGTCCTTTTTTTGCCGACTGAGCTACCCAGATGAAATAGTAAAAACGTAATTACGCCACTTCTTGGTACAATTTAATTTTAAACCTTGGTACATCAATACCTTGCACAACCTGGATTAAAGTGATCACAGATTTAGCTGCGAATCTCTCGAGTCAAACGATTACGGTTAATACTGGGATAGCTTATTTTTGTTTTTCACGAAGTCAACCCTGCCGACCTTACATTTCCTTCATTTTCCCAATCCCATTAGTAGGCTATTTTCTGTAGAATGTATTGAATATAGAACTAATAAAGACTAATTTTTATTATTATTAAAGAAAAAATTCGCTAGCCTGTGTTTGATGTATACTCAACCGCGAGCAGTTCATACACAATAATTTGAAGAATATTTTTTTACTTCTGTATGGGTAACTTTTATATCTCGGTCTTTCTCTCTTACGTGCTATATCCTGGAAATAATTTAAAATTATATAATACTTGCTTTATATATCTTGGACATATATATAATCATAATTATATATATTTTGTCCCTTGAAGCATAAACCAATATTATTTTCTCGGCTTAACTCGGTACGATTGTTCGTTTTACACAGTAGCGTATCTGATTTGGGAGGGTACGTGAAATACATCCAATAGAAAGAGCCTTCTACTTATCGAACTTGACTGACCTACAAGCAAACAAATCGATTATAAAGAGATGATACACTGCGGTCTTAAGATCTCCCCTTCGCCACAAATTACGCAATTGGCTTAATTACTCTCTGTCATAAATATGGTAGAGGCACTGCAAATGCTCTACATCTGGAGATGTCGTCTTATTTTTCTAGTTTATTGAGATTCCACTCGCACTTTCAATGCCGAAAGAAAGAAATAGATTACTGGGGACATTTTTATTGAAATCTTTCTCTTTCCAAAAACCTTTCCCTAAAGAGTCAATCACTATAGATAAGTTCCTGTCCTACGAAAAACTAATATATTATACAAGAAGTAGAAAGGATCCTACAAAAAGAAAAAAACCCTTGAAAAGCTTTTCTGTTTCTTAGACTTTGAGCACACGATAGTGCATCACCAAGAACTATACAATGGACATTTACTCTTTACCCGAAATAAGAGGAGAGTTATCGAATACACTTCGAAATAAGCAGATACCACAGCGAAGAATATGCGACAACTGGAGCCCTTTTTACATTTCCTCTTTTGATGGAAAATTTTTATCTTTCACATGTCTTAATTTAAGCCTGAATCATAGATTAACTGGCTCAAAAATTATTTATCGAAAAAACTTTCTTTATTCAATTTTTTGGACAAAAATGGTTCTGATTTTACCAATACGTCACTGAATATTTTTTATAACAAATATAATGGAAGTAAATATGTTTTCCGATCTTGAATATTGGTCAAATTACTTCCAATTTACTCAAGCCTGAGTAAAATGATACTCGAAGTCATTGTTTAGTCATTTTTAAAAGACGTGTGAATTTAAGGAACGTAAAGAAAAAGTAATGAACTAATTTCGAGAAAACATTCTTGATTAAAAATATCTGGGACATTGAACTAAGTAAGTTCACTACTCATAAAATAATCTGAAAAAATTGAATCTCACCTTCATCTCAACAAAATTGTATACAATGTATCTCATATACCTCGGTTTTCTACCAAAATTGGATTACTTGACTTAAGTTTCGGATAAAATATTATCGAGATAAACCAAAATCCATTTTTTTTTATTTCGAAGGCATCTGTATATTCAAAAAAGCCATAGCAAAATTTTGTCCAATTTTAATACAATTTTTAGGGAGTATTTTTCATATCTGCAATATAGACTTGTATGGCGATTATTGATTTCGAGATAAACGACCCATGCAAGGGCACTTTTAAAAACCTAATAAAGATGTGTCCGTTTTTCTTCCAAAATTGAATTTATGGACTAAATTTAAAATTATTTGAATAAATATGCCTCGATTAAAATCGAAATCGATTAAAATATGCCTGAGATAGATCAAAAACCAGTGCTATGATTTTGGTGACGTCACGAGATTAAAAAGAACCATTTTTTGACCATCACTACTAAATTTTATTCGAATGAAACTCACTGTTTTTTGTTTGTTTTTTTTTTTTTCTACAGTTAAGGACGTTCATGCATGAAGCCTGATAGTAGATAAAAGAAATTTTTTTGTGAATTGTGTAGCTCAATTATGTAGTTATCCTCCCTCAAAAATTTAACACCTGTTGACGATCATTTCAAAGAGTAATAATCGATTAAAAATCAAACTTTTATCACAGCGTCTTATGGAGAACAGAATTTTTTTGTACTTAAAATTATAATAACTATTTTATTAAAGTAGGCACCATAATAAATAATGTTTATTAATATTCTTTAAAATTCTCTGTTTATATGCATTTGGTGTTGACGAACGTTTGAATTAATTATTTAATAAAATTAAAACTGCTTTGTTAGGTTTGTTTTTGCCACCATATTTTGAAAACGGGCGACAGCGCACAGTGAAAATAAATATACACATACACACAAATATACAACATAGTTTATTGTCAAATCTGTCACATCAAGTCAAATCAATTTCTAATTTACATTTACTGATATTTTACAATAACTACTTTTAAAATATTAAGGACAAATAAAATAAGGTTATAAATCGTAAGATTATTGATATACTTTACAACAATTTTTAAATCCTATATAAATTTTATTAAAGATAGTACTCATTTGACTCTAGCGTAGCAAATGAACGTCCTTAATAATATGTACAAAGCTTATCTATTACGAGATACAAGGCCCATGTACAAACCATCTCAAAAACAAATAGTGATACCGCAGTTTTTCTATCAAAATCGAATTCCTTGACTAATGTTTAGTGGATTTGAAGAATTTTTTTTTATTTGGATAAAATATTATACAATTATGACGCGTGGAGAAACGCTTCTCGACGGAAGCACAGCACGCTTGAAAGAACCTACAGAAAAACTAAACGAAACTGGTGAAAAAACAAACGGTTATTAAATTAAAAATCCACCAAGGAAACTTATAGCCTGTAATAAGTTGCAATTTTCATATTATTCATGTGATGGATAATAATAATATTCACAATACACAACACAATATAAAATACAACATCAACAAGAAAAACTACAAAAAAAAAACGGAATCAGTAAAAAAAAAAAAGACGACAAGAATAGTCTCCTTTTTTTTAAACAATATAATAGAACAACACACAGAAAATGGAAGACTGTTGTTGTGTTTTGAATTACCTACAATTCTGTTTGGTTTTTGGTTGAGTTATATGCAGTCTCGACCAGAGAGTACAAAAGTGGGAACTTGAATGCATATACATAGAGCTGAATTAATTTGTTTTGACTATTATATGCGGGTAAGGGGAACTTATTTAAAAGTAGAAGGGCAACTTATTTCAACCATATTTTAATCATATATTTAATACTTAAATATATGTTTCCTCCCCGTCATTTTGAAAATAGACTAATCCACTCAAACTGTGACGATATTCGAGGCTTCTTTATAAATTAATATACTTCTACTACATAGATAGCTATTTTTTAATCGTCGCATAAGTAATATTAGTGGGGGAGGTCGAAGCCTGGCAAGTAGGTCTTTCTAGGCCTTTTTTACTGACCTATAAAGGACAAGGAATTTGTATGTAGACTAGGAATCGGTAGGTTTGGCTACTGCAGCCGACTTTGATAAGAACTATGTCGATATTCGTCTGGAGTTGGTTAAAGGAGACTGCAAAAAACCTTCACAATCATAGCCGGTTACTTTCGTTATAGTCCATACGATGATAGTTTAGTCAATTAACCGCCCCATTAATTTTTTTTGTAATTAATATAATTGACAAACTGACACCATTGGGAGTCGATCCAGCAACCTCCCAATTCTGAGTAGGGACCCTTAGCTTGACCACTTGGACTAGCAAAAATTTATGCATTACTCTGGAAGAAACCTTTTTATCAAAATTATATAATTGATTTGTAGCTTATTCATTCGGTTTACGAAAAAAACTGCTTCGGTCAAAAGTTGTGCATTTATACATACTAACAACTTTAATTCAAAACATTTTCCCAAAAACCGAATGAAAAAGGCACAAATCAATTATGAAATTTTCAAAATGAGCGTTACCTTTGTGGCCTAATAGTACAGTATTAGCATAGTATCATGTAACTTGCAAAACTTACTAGGATATTTATTTAATTAGATCATTGTATGATATATGCTAATTACATTGTATACAGCAATCCCTGTAAATTACGAAAACAGATTTATGCACTGTATAATATGTAGGACAATAGTGCTATCTAATCTTACGGTAGCGCATTAGACCATGATTAGTTTTTCAAAAAACTTCTAAGTTCGACTACTGATTTCAAATTTAAAATATACAAAGAGACGTGCGATTAGGATGAAACGTTCCAATCTCATTGTTACCAATCTATTAGTTTTCAAGATATCTAGCCCTAATAATCGAGAAAAAGGGAACCCACTAAGTAACTCAGCCATTTATTTTCTTATCAAGGAACTTCCAATCGGTCTAGCAACTGAAAATTTGATTGAAATGTACATCTTAGGCACAAGTAAAGGGAAAAATTTGCCTAAAATTATTGGTCCAAGTTGAGATTTTTCAGAAGTATACAATCTAGTCCACAGTACAGCACGGTTTTTTTTAATGATTAGTAATAGGCTAAATTTTTGTCAGCAGCTTCCTTTCGACGAGACGCCCAACTTTTCTCTCGCGAAAATTCTCGACGTAGTGACTAACGAAGCGCGTAAGAGAGAAACTTTTGTTTGTTTGACGATAGCAAAAATTAATTTATTAGTTAAATTGAGAGATATTGTAATAAAGACTTGTGTCCTACAAAATGGATGGTGTGACAGGCAGGTCCTCCCACCCCCAACATGTTCAAATAACGGGGTATACATAGTTATTAGTAACAAGCTGATTTTTATGCTATTAATTAATATGGTATGTATTATTTGATGGCCACCTTGTTCTACAAATTCAGTGGTTCAATTTTCCAGTCCTACGCTCTGAACATGTCAATAAAATTTTCATTTATAATTTAGAAAAATGTTTTCTTATTTCAATGACACACAACGTTTATACATATTGTAGGTCTCATTTCTTGATCCTTTAGTTCATAAAAGACTACTAATATTGTTTTTATCGTGAATACACTCAATCGCGCCAAGTAACGGTTATTTTAATAGCGCCAAGTGGGAGGCCTGCCTGTCACACCATCCATTTTGTAGGATTAAAATTTTTTTGATGTCTTTATTACATTATCTCTCAATTTAACTAACAAATTAACTGTTACTGATAAAATATTTGCTATCATCAAACAAGCAAGTTACTCTCTTGCGCGCTTCGTTAATCACTAAAAAAAAACTGTGGTGTACTGTAGACTAACCTTGATTACAGTATAATAATACCATAATATTTGGATTCGGAAATATTACAGAAAATGAAAAATTGTGCGTTGGAGGGCATCGATAAAGGTAAGAGCTTTGGTATCTACTCTGCCTCTAGTCTCTATGGTCTCTACCCTACTTCAGTGCGCTAGATACTGTACGGTATAGTCAGTCATCTTGTATGTGTATGTTATTGTTAACGAACAGATATAAAAAAAGAAGTGAACATCCACACAGCCCACACCCACAATACCCATGTATCTTTTTGTACTTTTATGTATGTAGTTGGATGCTTCTGTATTGCACTTGTGGTTTCAGTCAACTGATACACTCTGATATACAATATAATTTTCTATATATGTATAATATGTGTGTTTCTGTGTAAAAGTTTTATTTATGTGCAATAAAGCCGGGCGAAAATCAATGAAAGCATAGATAGCCTTTTGATATTACTAAGACTTTAAAGCCCAAAATTATACTTTTTTGTTGTACCTTGTCATTAAACCATTTATATATCCATCTGCTAGATCAATTTCCGTACTATAAAAGTTAGTTCGCATATAACTGAATAGTAATAGGATATCTATTAGTCAAAATATCATCCAATATCTTTAAATTGGCATACTTAGAGAAATGAAAAACTATAGGATTAATTCCACAAAAAGTTAAGTGATTTGATAATAGGTTTATCTATTTACCGATAGCTCCATAGTGTAGACATGTTGCTAAAAACAGTCTAGGTGAAAATTTATAAAGCGCCTTAATAATAATTATCAAGAGAGGTACCGCAAATGGGTCCCTAGCACCTTGACCAAGGGGTTCTCTGTGCCCTCCTTGAGAACAACCTATGACTCGAAGGCGAGACGTCTCCGGGAAAGAGGCGCTATTGTAAGCAAATGAAGCTATAGGACACCCTGCAGGTTTCGGCAGGTGCAAATAACATGAATGGACGTTTCATCGTCCTCCATACGAAAAACGACCTCCTTAAGAACTTCTACATTGGTTGGGGAACTTCGAAACAACACTAAGTGGAAGTGGTGCGAAAATGATATACTGTAGCAACCCAGGAGGGTCGAGGCAAGTAGGAACATCAAGGCTACGTTGGATGGACGATGTTTCACTAGATCTACGTCAACTTTGAGTCGGGAACTGGAAAGCAAAAGTCCAGTACAGAAAGGCCTGGAAGACCCTTTTATGTGAGGCCAAGGTTCTTCATGAACCGTAAAACCTAAAGTAGTAGTAGTTAGTGTCTCGCCTCGGCCCTCGGTTACGAGGCACGAGGCGAGGTTCAAAATTTTAATCCTCGTTACTAACCGGGGCGAGGCGAGGTATATTGTCCCAAAAACCTCGCCTCGGCCGAGGCGAGGAATTTGCCTCGGCCGAAGCAAATTTACAAAAAGTAAATAAAAAATAAAAATAATATAGTGATACATGAAGCAATTGATAGATTATTTGGCAAATATTTTTCAAATGTCCAGCGATCCTACCTAGTAGATGTCGAAAGCCATCGTCTCTAAAATTTATATACATATATATATATAAGTGTTTTTTACCATATTATGTACATTCATGCAAAATAAGTCAAAATTTTACCTCGCCTCGCCTCGGCCGAGGTTGATAGCTGACCCAACCGAGGCGAGGCGAGGCTAGCCAACATTCTGCCTCGGCCGAGGCGAGGCAAGGCGAGGTTGATATTTAAAAAAGCGAGGCAAGGCGAGGTGATACCAAAACCTCGCCTCGCCTCGTGCCTCGTGAAACACTAGTAGTAGTAAGCTACATGTATTTCTCTCTAACTCTATGCGCTCAGTTCTTCTTCCATACATACAAATTACATGTATATTCACATACATATATATATATATATATATATATGGATATATATATATATATATATATTTATATATATATATATATATATATATATATATATATATATATATATATATATATATATATATATATATATCTTGAAATGTTTGTAAAGAAGAGATGAAAAACGGAAAACCCTAAATTGAAATAACAGTAAAAGTTGATGGAACTGTAGCGTAATGACAATTGCTGTGTGCATAGATGTATTATATATATGTAACAGATTTCTTATCTTTATTCCCACAGTGTTCAACCAATTTCTAGTATGGAAGAAATTGTGCTATCTATAATAAACAAGGATAGGTGTATACAGTAAATTGTGTGATTCTGTGATATGTTAACAGACTTCCTTGTTTGCTTGGTTGGCTTGCTACACTACTGCTATTCACTAGTAAATTGAACAAAATTCATTTGACAATCATTTAGAAAAAATTGTATTTTTTTATATATGATGATTTAATAAGAAATTTTTAATCATTTAAGAAAATCATATTCTTAAAAATAAATGAATAGTTTAATTAATTATTTGTCTGGTTAGATGAAGACATCTTAATATTCAATACAACTTAAAATACCATGAGAAGATCTTTAGTACACATAATAATCTACTAAATGAAATTAAACCTCGAATAGGTCAAGCGATAACAGCATTCTATGATTTAAAAAAAACTCCTGTTTAATAACAAAATAAAAAACAAAAAACTGATAGTGAAATTACTAAAATGTGTGATCAATATTGTTATATGGGTGTGAAACATGGGTGCTAGATGAGGTAGTGGTAGATTGTAAAGGCTGCCCGGGACGGGCTACACTTTGACCATAAGATCCATTGTGATGCCTTAGGATGTGAGGATGTAAGTGGAGTGGAAGGAATTTGTGAGTAGACTAGGAACTGGTAGGATATGCGGCTGCAGCCGACTATGATAGGAACAATGCCGATATTCATCTGGAGTTCGTGAAGGAAACTGCAGAAAATCTTCTCAAGCATAGCCGGTTACTTCGTTCTTGTCCATACGCCGACAGTTTAGTCAATCAACCGCCCCTTTTTTTTATAATAATTGACAAACCGCCGATGTCGGGATTCGAACCCGTAACCTCCCAGTTTCCAAGTACTGCATACTGCGTAGACATGACGCCTTATACCGCTCGGCTACTTGGCTGGTAAACATGGGTGCTACGGGACGATTTAGTAAAATGGATTGGGTCGTTTGACTTACGATGCTATAGATGTATGCTAGGAATTAAGTGGTACAGTTTTACTACAAATGATAAAGTGTTAGAATAAATTAATCAAAATTAAGAGCTGATCAGAGTAGTAAAACAAAGACAAGTGTCGTATTTTGGCCACATCATGCGATCCGACAAGTATTATGTACAACAATTAATGAAACTGGGGAAACATATTCTACAAGAGCCAAAGGAAGGAAACGAATCTCGTTGGTGGATAATTTAAAAACCTGGACGAAGATGAATCTACAACAACTAATACATAATGCATCAGACAGAGAATTTGGCAAAAAATGGTCTCCAGCTTCTCTTAGAAGATGTGGAACGCATCTTCATATGCACGTAACTCCTTAATAAGGCGGGAATCTACGGTGAGAGATCTAAAGCCAACATAAGCCTCAACTTGGAGATATATGCCAC
The DNA here is from genome assembly GCA_963920215.1 of Nineta flava. Taxonomy (NCBI): domain Eukaryota; kingdom Metazoa; phylum Arthropoda; class Insecta; order Neuroptera; family Chrysopidae; genus Nineta; species Nineta flava. The sequence goes on from OY986041.1 coordinate 127,599,269, forward strand.
GGTCTTTCAAGCAGAAGTCTACGCCGTACTGACCTGCGTCCGTGAGAACCTACCTAGAGGCTATATAAACCAGAACATATGTATTCTCTCGGATAGTCAAGCTTCTATAAAACCTTGTCTGGAACTGAGGTCACCTGAAGGATAGTCAAGGAGTGTCTAGAAGAACTGCTGGGGCTGGACAAACGGAACAATGTTAAATTGATCTGGGTGCCGAGTCGATGTGGTTTCGAAGGAAACGAAAAAGCAGATACCTTAGTAAAGAAGGGAGTCAGAATATCCTTCATTGACTCAGAGCCTATTTTAGAAACTCCAAGGACTGCATGTAAACAGGAGATCAACGAGTGGTCAAATGCTAAACACCGTGATCACTGGGAAAAAGTATCACGACAGGAGCTTGGTAAGGTACTGCTTCAGAGTACAACCAAGAAGCTATCTCACGATGCACTGATGCTTAATATAAGGGTTACCGAACTCATTACCGGGCATTATCCTCTGCGGAAACATCAGCATACAATAAGACTCCATAACGGGTCCATTATGCCACATTATCTTTGATTGCGAACCTCTAGGTTACAGCAGATACAGGATATTCGGTGCATCTCTCCCCGAATATATGAACCTTCATGGAAGACCTAATAAGCATGCTCCTGGCTATTGCCAACATATGGGAGATGCTAATCTCGTCGGACTGTAATAGTAGGGGGATCACAATGGACCATAAGGTGGAAGTGCAATACTTTTTAGACGACCAAGATGTATCTATCTATCTAACCCCTTAATAAAGAAAATGAGAGAAATATATTGCAAGATAAATTATTGTGTTCGGAAGTCACACAAAAATAGAACAAAGAAAATTACTACCAATAAAGAAAAAGAATGATACTATCATATACATTATTACATTGTATTCAATTATTTACACTCAAAAAAATATATTTTAAAAAAAAACTGTCCAAATTAGTGGAAATAATATTCTGTTATTAGGGTGGATGTTGTGTTAAAAATGATATCAAAATTTATGACGAAAAATAAAAGCCACCATAAAACTAAATATAAAATTATTAACATTAAATGGAATGGAAAATTAAAAATAATTTTTAAATACAGTTTTTTTTATTTTTATTTTATTGAATTTCTTTTGATTACCCATTTAGATGAAAGTGGAAAAAATATGTGTTTTAGCACTGGACATGATGACTTTAATAGCCCATTAAATGTTCTATAAATCGTGGAGAGTCAAAAATGGTTTTGGATATCCTTTGAAATTTTTCAATATTTTTTTTTTTTAATTTTACAATCGGTTCTCGAAAAATACTTCGAATAAAAGTTTTTCATTATAAATTTACAACTGTTATTCGAAACATTTTCCTCAAAAACTGTATGAATAACGGAAAAATCGACTAAAAAATTTGGAAAATCTTTTTCTTACTACGTAAAATCAAAAAATAATTTTTACTCCCGATTTTTATGCAATTCTCTGTAAAATTACGAACGATTCGAATGCAATCGTCAAAAATCGAACATTAAGTTTCCAGAATGGCGATCAAAATTGTGGTTTTGATCTCTGGGAACGTTTCAAAGACAAATTTTTATGAGAATTTGAACTTTTTACGGATTTTCCAGATAGATAAATCTGGAGGTATGATGTGTTTCAATTCAGTCTGACGAGAGTCACTTCTCCCATATCTTGGCTTGGTTATTAGCTGTAACCGAGAGATTAGCAATTAACGAGGATGTGACTGCATGTTTCTACCTCTTCGGCACACAGTCTGCACATAATAGATGCATTGTGGAGTCCTATTAGAATCGGTATATTCTTGTTACTTAACTTTTGTTCAATCACAAAACTCGATGCAAGCTCTGAATTTCGTCAGTTGGAAGCAAAAATCGTTAATATAAATTTAAGATACTGTTCATAATTCACTTCCAATCCTACACAACGATAGATAGATAGATTGTAAAGGCTGCCCTGGACGGGCTACACTTCGACTATAAGGTCCATTGTGATGCCTAAGGATGTGAGTGAAGTGGAAGGAATTTTTGTGTATAGACTAGGAATTGGTAGGATATGCGGCTGCAGCCGACTATGGTAGGAACTATGTCGATAGTCATCTGGAGTTCGTGAAGGAAACTGCAGAAAACTTTCTCAAGCATAGCCGGTTACTTCGTTCTTGTCCATACGCCGACATTTTAGTCAATTAACCGCTCCTTTTTTTTCTTAATAATTGGCAAACTGTCGATGTCGGGATTCGAACCCATAACCTCCCAGCCCCCAAGTAGGGATTCTGCACAGACATAATGCCTTTGACCGCTCGGCCTCATGGACTGGTAATCCTACACAAAACTGAATCGGCGAAAGTTTGGCTGATTTTAATCTGCAATAATCAAATCAAATAACACCCATTAACAAATTGTTTTCCAAATATTTTCAACAAATGAGAAAAAATTTTTCTTCAATTTAACAAAACGAACAAACAAACACTTCTCTGAACAAAGAAGGACAAGAAAACGAAAGGAAAAAACAAGTTGTTGAGACAAAGGAAAAAGTACACACATAAAGTGTCTTTCTGTTTTTTTTTCTTTTGCTTCTCCTTCTCAATTCTGTTGTTCTGTATTCTATAAAGAGTTGAATATATTTACAATTTTCTATACATAATAATATCAACAAAAAAAAAAGGAAAAAGAAAAGTGGAAGAAAATTCTTGTATACAAAAAAATAGAAAACGAGGGAAGTGGTGGGAAAAAATGAAATGAAAGAAATAGCAACAACAATAGAAAAAAAACGCAAAAGAGGCAATGTTTGCAAGCCGCTGACTTTTGATTCCCATGACAATATACTCTTTGTCTGTATGAAAAGTTCGGAAAATATTGAAGGTAGAATTGAAGATTTTAAGAGTATTGAAAGTATGATTGCGGTCAATAGTACTTTTTCTAATTTTTAGTAGTCGATTTGAGGAAAGCTTTTGTGCTACGACCAATTTGATCTGTTCTACCATTTTTTTCAAAAATGTTCCAGGAGTCTTAATGTCTTGATAAAAGTTACGATATCCCAATGATTTCACTTCAGTGATTTAATTTGGTTGGAAATCAATCCATCCTAAATGATAGTGTGTTTTGAGAAACAAGCTTTCGCATTCACATAAAATGGAAAATCCGGTTTCCTCCTTTTCAAGACAAAATCAACAGAGATCAATTTTGCTCTTGTCGTACTATTTTTGAGAAAATTCCCAAAGACCAAAGTAACCTAGAGCGTAAAGTACCGGTATGTTGATTTCAATCAAAAGTTTGATTTTGCACTCACTAGTGCAACCTGGGGCTCAAAAATTTATTTACTTCGCTTGCCAGTAATCTACTCTTTCTAGCAAAATTATACCAGTCACTAGCCCGTCAAAATCTGAGTCTCAGTTTAATCACACTTATGATCCAGGTTTTAAAATAATCGTCGGGATTGTTGAAATCTCAAAAAAATCAAAAACAGTAAGATAAGGGATACCAGCCTAAGAGGCCCAGCGGTCTAAGGCAATGTCTACGCAGCATGCCTATTTAGAAACTGGGAGGTTATGAGTTCGAATCCCAACATCGTCATTTTGTCAATTATTAAGTCTATACACAAAAATTCCTTCCACTCCACTTACATCCTCACATCCTTAGGCTTCACAATGGACCTTATGGTTGAAGTATAGCCCGCTCAGGGCAGCCTCTACAATCTATCTATCTAAGATAAAGGATCGTTCGCGATTTACCTACTTCCTCCAAAACATTGCAGCCGCTTGAGACGCCATCATTAAACTAAAGTACCTCTTGCTATCCCCGTTCTTGAGATATATTGCTCCATCTAGACACACATACATACATACATGCGTATCCACCAATGGCAAACAATGGGTATTTTTTGGTATTGGATCACCTTAAAACGTAAAGATTCGGTAAAATCTCAACATCTATTACAGCATCGTCAATATTTTGCAAATCTATACATACTTGGGAGACAAGAGGTATAAATAGCCACACGATTCATCGATTTGAACCTGATTCAATCAGTTTTCGAAAAAATATCTCGAATAGAAACTGCTTCATTATAAATATGCAAACAACTTTTATTCGAAACACTTTCCCAAAAACCGAATGAATAAGGCACAAATCAACTATAAAATTTTGAAAAAAGAACGCTAGTTTTGTGAGTCACAGTTTACTATCTTTTCTATATGCAGAAGAAGTATACATACTATAGTATACTATATGTATATGAAAGTGGTATGAGGTATTGTAACTGACATCTGCATGATAGCATCAGCACCTTTTTTTCTACTATATTATTATTATCATAGTACTATCTATATACAATGTCATATGTATTCTCTTATATGTTACAAATTTCTGTGCCAAAATCATTTACAGTTCCATCATAAAATTTGAACTCTTCTACTTTAATTAAGGGTGCTCTCTACACACACACGTGTCTCCAAAATAAAATGTCTCAAAAGATCGTCGAATGTATATAAGCAATTGAAAATAAAATTATCAATTTCTATTTTATCAACCTTTATTTTTAAGTTAATAAAACTGTACGATGATACATCAAGAGTTTAACCACGTCTAAGCAGTGGATTATCTCAGTAGGCAGGGATTATTTCCTGTTTTCATGCTGTCATTATAAAATTGCTCCATAATCGACGATAATCAATATTAATCAAGAGAAAACGAAGAAATGTTTCGAGAATACGTATGTACTTTTTATGTACTTTTTGTTATATAATGGTTTGTATATATATTCACAAAGTTTCAATTCAAGGTTTTATACGAGACTAACACAGCAAAAAAACCCAATCCAAGTAGCCTAGCGGTCTAAGACGTTATGTTTGCGCAGAATGCATACTTGGAGGTTATGGGTTTGAATCCCGACATCGGCAGTTTTTCAATTATAAAAAAAATAAAAGGGCGGTTAATTGACTAAACTGTCGGCGTATTTACAAGAACGAAGTAACCGGCTATGCTTGAGAAGGTTTTCTGAAGTTTCCTTCGCAAACACCAGATGAATATCGGCATAGTTCCAATCAGAGTTGGCTGCAGCTGCATATCCTGCCGAGGATGAGAAAAGTATGATGACATTAAACATTAAAAAATATTTACCAATTTCAACTGCTCCAACCAAAAAATTGGAACATAAAAATCACTGTTCAAAATGTCCTATCACTTCCACTACTTATGACACAAACATTTATGTCACTAAGATAAAGAGAGATAGATTGTAGAAGCTGTCCTAGATGGGACACACTTCGACCATAAGGTCTATTGTAATGCCTAAGGATGTGAGCGAAGGACAAGGAATTTTATGAGTAGACTAGAAATTGGTAGGATGTGCGGCTGCAGCCGACTATGACAGAAACTATGCCGATACTCATCTGGAGTTCGTGAAGGAAACTGCAGAAAACCTTCTCTAGCATAGCCGGTTACTTCGTTCTTGTCCATACGCCGACAGTTTAGTCAATTAACCGCCCCCCTTTTTTGTTTAAATAATTGACAAGCTGCTGATATCGGGATTCGAACCCATAACCTCCCAGTTCCAAGTACACTCAACGCCTTTGCAAGCGCGGCTACTTTGCTTATCGACACTTACACAATAAATTTCCATTTCTGCGGTTATTTTTGATTTCTATCTCTCGTAGCGAAATACCAGGATTTAAGTTTAATCATAAGCTTTTACAACAAAAAAGTTTTATCAAAATCAGTCCATTATTTTTTGCGTGATGCTCGAACAAACAAACAAATTAACAAACAGACATATTACAATAATATTATAGTAGAGTAATTACTTCTGCATTGGCAATTTTCACTGCAATGTTAGAAACACTTTTACACAAACACCATTTTCGAGGCATTGTTCACTTTTACTCACTTCAGTTTTGGTATTCAATTTGTCCATCTTTGATTCAAACGGATTCTGAATGGATATTTTTCGTCATCCCCAATTTGAAAACTTTTAACTATTAATGTATGGATGTTCACCTTAAGAAAGTATCAAGATTCACGGATTGCTATGCACACACGTATCATGATGACACCTACATAATATACTCAGACTTTCATATACATATCACATTCATAAAGTTTTCTTATATTATACAGGCCGTGCCACCAAAAATGACACCAAGGTTTTTCATCGAAAACTCAAGCATTGTATGGTTTCGATAAAAAATATTTCCTTAAAATTAATCAGCGTTTTTCGTGCTTGCCAATAGTCAACTAATGACTACAATCAAAAGTTGATGGCCAGGTTAAATATTGGCTCGATGTTTGTCTCGAGAAATTCTTTTGAAATAAAATTTCAAATTCGCCCCCTTTACCTAGATCAGTTTTTTGTATTATAAATACGTATTTCGACTACAAAGTAGTCATCATCGGTATAAATTAGCTAGTCGTAATTACTCTTTGATAATTAGAAATAGATAGAAAGTCGAGATCAATAGACAAAAATAAAAATGAATAGAAAATTAACTAAATTCAATACACTAGATTTAAAATATAATAAATTTTAAATTATATTGAAATTACTCTTGTTAAAATTTTTTCTTCACATTTATTCCTCTTAAGTTTATTCTTATTAAAATTACTCTTATATTGTCTCAGGATATGTTACTTGTTACTAATTTGGTGCCATTTCACAATCTTTATTGGTTTTACGCTGCTTATATATGTTCGCCCGACCTTAGATGCTATACCATGATGAGTTATGCTTTAAGCAGTCAACAGGTTTTTGTATTTTGACATCTTTAGAGAGAGATGGACATATTGGCACTTAATTTTACCGTAAGATTTTCATTAAATCTGAACTTGGGACCGGTCCATTGTCTAGATTCATAATATTTCTTTTGAATTTCTTAAATTGTATTTATAAAGTCGAAAAATTCATTTTGAGTTTACTCTTGCGTAGTATTCTGCCTAATGAAAAGGTTTATAAATTAACGAACGACCTAAGGTAATATTTTGTTTTAAAATGATTTGTTGTGAAGTATTCTAAAATTTTCTAATTCCACCTTTATATTCTATCTATTTCAAACAAACGTTCATTTTTCAGACCTAAAACATTTGCCCCATTATACTTAACGTCCTGATTATGATACAAAGAGCATAGATAGATTGTATAGGCTGCCCTGGACGGGCTACACTTCGACCATAAGGTCCATTGTGATGCCTAAGGATGTGAGGATGTTAGTGGAGTGGTAGGAATTTTTTGTGTATAGAGTAGGAATTGGCAGGATATGCGGCTGCAGCCGACTATGATTGGAACTAACTATGCCGATATTCATCTGGAGTTCGTGAAGGAAACAGCAGATAAACCTTCTCAAGCATAGCCGGTTATTTCGTTCTTCTCCATACGCCGACAGTTTAGTCAATTAACCGCCCTTTTTTTTTTCTTAATAAATGACAAACTGTCGATGTCGGGATTCAAACCCATAACCTCGGCCACCTGGACAACCATAGCGTTGAAAAGAGTTCAGAATTTTTTTTTAACGATAATTTTATGAGAATTATATAAGGTGTGTGCCACCCTGTATACTAACAAAGTTTGTAACAAACAACAAACGATACAAAATATTCAATAAAGACTTTGAGATAGTAAGTAAGTATATAAAGGTAGTGAGAAGTATATTTATTTCATTTTAACTTGAACAAATCTAATATATATTTGACTTTATCTGTACTTTTTTGTCGTTGTAAAAAAGTATAAAAGTTCGAATGACAAGTGCAATATGGTAAACTGAATATGTCCAATATACAGTATGTATACAAATATTACTATACCGTCTGTTTAGTTTACATCCTCGTATAATAGATCTCCCACGAGTATGAGAGAGTACATATGTATACATTAAGCAAGGTGTATGAGAAGGAGGTCTTATTGGTTTGATAAACAAGCATATTTTTCAAAATAGTGAATAATATTCATAACATAAAATTTCCAACTCAATTAGAACTAGTCAAAATTTTGATTAAAAAGGGTGACCATACAGGTGAAATGAAGATTATGACCCATTACTAGCTAACAGGTAAAATTAAATAAAAGCTTGTGAAAAGTTAAATAATTATAAGCTTTGCCAACAATCGGATAGTTTCGTGTAACTAACTTATAAATTCGAAATCACTCTGTCTGCTTGTCCGTTTCGTTTCCACGGCTGAACCCCTGAACCAATTTTTATGAAATTTCATATGGAGCTTGAATTCTGGAGAAGGACATTTTTTATACCCGGAATGGTGTTCATAAAATGACCTAATTAGACCATTTCCACATATCCGTCCGTCCGTCTGTCTGTGGACACGATAACTCGAAAACGTAAAGAGATAACGAGTTTTTTGTGCTTTGCTAAAAAGCAAAGTCAAAATCATGAATGGTCCAAATCGGATCAAGTTTAGGCAAAATGAACAAACCTGTCCATCTTTAATTTGAAACCGTAAGGATAGAAGAAAAATATAGTAATAAAAAATGTCCTTTTTTTATAAACAAACAGCTTTTGTTATAAACTTGTTTACATAAATGCAGGATATACCGGGTATGTAAGCAATTAACACAGTAGGTTGTTATTTTCACTTGTTTTTTAAATGGATGGATTATAATAATATTATTATTGTTTCTATAGAAATGCCTACGGTAACAAATTATCTAAATAAATTATTTGTCAAAAATTTTAAAAGTAGAAAAATTGACGTTAGGAACCAACAAAATTTTTGAAAAAATGAATTATTTGACATAAATTAATATTATCTAAGGTTACATCTATAAGGTTATTATCTAAGGTTATCTAAGGTGAAATTGAAAGATGTATATAACAAGACAAATATATATATCCATAGTATACTAAATTTTTTTGAAATATTCACCTCTGTAGGTTATTTTTAGTGAGTTTATAATATGTTTAAAATATATGTTACTCTCATTTTAAATTATATATCCTTACATATTATAAAATGAAGTCCCCCAGCCGCGTCTGTCTGTCTGTACGCGATAAACTCAAAAACTACCGAACGGATTCTCATACGGTTTTTACCAATGGACGGAATAACTCATAAAGAAGGTTTAGGTGTATAATTCCTTGAAGTTTTGTGTAAATTGGCTGTAATAAGACGATGATAGTTGAAGAAGTTGGAAAAAACCATGCCGACTGGGACATTTTTAGTGGTGTGCGCCGAGGCATGCCAGTGTCCCGCCGCATTGTATCTAAACACTGTACCTGCCGCATCTTCTCTGCCCGGGCGAAGCCGTTGCGGGTTACTAGTAATAAATATACAAAAGAATGTACACTTCTGTTCATGAAAATTGAACCAGTTATGGTATATTATATTATAAATATATTTAACAATATTTATACGCTTGAAATGTGACTTCATAGTTTAATATTTATGAACGGGAGTCTACTATGTAAAGAATTGGAAAAATTAACATTTCTATAAATTTGGTGATAATGTATAATAATATTTTGGATCATACTGTACAATATACAAGGTACAAGTGTTGTTTAATAGATTGTTGTAAGGTAATATGCACATATACAGAGATCGACAATAAACCCTGCTTGTTACTTCTAATATGAAAAAAAAAAAGTGTTTCTGAAGGAGAATACTGGGTTTATTTTCCTCCTTTTTTTCGGGTGTGTATATAAAATGCATGTGTATGTTTTTTATGGTTGAAAAAAAATGTTGTAAGTACTTATTTTGGTTTATTATCATGAAAATATCAAATATTTCATAACATATTCTAAACTAAATAGTCCTTCATGTCTTTCCGCCCCAAACTCAAAGATATTGTGTTGTTGTGGATCAAATAATGAATTTATAACTTTGTAAAGTTCTTTATTGCGTTTATAGGTATCCTTAAAAAGTTCAAAGCATCAAAGTTGTTTCAGCTATGTTTATATTATTCAATCTAAAATGGAATTCATTCCATCAACAAAACTGGTCATAAAACATTCATTTGAACAAAAAATTGGAACATGTTGAAAATTCAACGCTAGACAAATTTTACAGAAAAGGAAACTTATTACTTTTTTGTAGCAGGATGGCGATTGTTATAAAATTGTCTGACTTTTTTCTAACATGGGAAAAATTGCAATAAAACGAAAAATAATTTTTGTTTCCGATTTAGACGAACCTCATTAACTAAAGCAAATTATTCTTAAGAAATTATCAAAAATCGTGCTCTTTGCCGACGTGATGATTACGGAGATATCATGTGAAATTCTATCAAACAGAGTATATCTCGGAAAATATTCAAATTGTCAAACCGTCAAACAAATTGATTTTTTGTGGTTTTATGAATTCCCTTTACCTTAAAAACTAATTTTTATATATTTAAACTAATTGTTTTATTTGTAAACTTGCGGCAATCTTTTCACTATTAGTATAGCTGCCTTTCGGTTATATTATACGAACGGAAGTGACTAGCGTTTACTTAATTTGACATTTAAGAAATATGTCTGAATATTGATAACATTCTTTAACATCAGACGCTTGATATGAAAAGTCAGACACATCTAGTATGAGAATCGAATCCACGACCTTTATCATTCTAGACCAATGTTCGGCCTCTGAGCAATGTAATGCTATAATGGTGGAATGTATATGATTTCTCACAATGTTGATTTCTCACAATGTTTATTTACTTGTTTTACATATTATAAACTCCACCATAGCATCTCGTAGCTCAGAAGCAAAGCTTTTGTCTTGAATACCAGAGGTCAAGGGTGTGAAACCGATCCTAGATATTACTAATTTTTATTATAATTAATGACTATAAATCAATAAAAATTTGAAACTTTATTCCCGATTTGTATGTAATTTACTAAAAAAGACAAATACGACTCAATAAACACGAAAATTGTGTGTTAATAATATAATGTCTAGTAATAATAAGTGTCTAATAATATAATTATTAGACAATTTGATAAGCGACTCACAATTTAATAAGAATTTACCCGGAAACACATACATTCTCCCATCATCGAAAATAATACATCTAGTTCGAAAGTCAATACATCTAGTTCGGGAATGATTGCTACATCACAGTAAGCTTTTGACCCCATATTTAATATAAATTATCTTTTGCGAATGAGTTTTTGATCTTCACTGATCTCAAAATCCACACTTCTTCATAAATACAACAAAATAGCCAATTAAAATAAGAAAATTTTATTAAAACTATTAAATCGAAAAACAGATAAATAAATAAATACATTAATGTATACATATATATATATATATAATACAATTTATTTTCACATGATATACATATATTGTGTATATAGATATTGACATACTATTTATTAATGGTATAAGAGAATTGTTTATTGAGGGATAATGTTACTATTGCACGTGGTCTTACACGTGCATTCATACATATAACATAACACAAAACAACACAAGACAACATAACCAAACTAAATTAATATCTATCTATTCATATACCATAGCATATTATATACTTTTAATTTTATATACAGGTGAATTATATTTTATCTCTATATAGGTAGAATGTAGAGAAGTATTGTTTTCGATATTGAAAATGGATCATAGGTTTTATCGAATCTTTACGTTTTAAGGCTCACTGATACCAAAAAATCTTAATGTTTGTGAGTTTTATGAGAATTTATCGAAAACGTTTTACCGTGTTGTATTAATTTCGATTCGTTTTCAGAAAGTCGCTAAAGTCCATCATTTCCGTCAAAACATCCATAGCTAGCTTATACCCGTGGTTTCGCTTGGGTTTTATTGTTATTTTTTGCAAACGTTATTTTAAAACTAAAAACTTCATCTTAAGAAAATGCTGGAACATACCACCACTTATCGACAGATTTTGCTCATTGTTTTTTCACAGTCTAAAAATAACGTTTTCTAATAAATCCCGAAGTTTCAGAATTTTTGACCGTTTAGATTGCAAGATAAATTAATAGCAAAGTTATCATTCTGTCTCACTCTCTCTCATTAGAAGCATGTAAAACTTCATGCCCGCCTTCATAATCTGTTGTATTAGAAAAAATACTCGACAGAATTTTAAAAAAAACTAGGAAAGTAAAGCTAAATATTTATTATATAAATTTTTTTTAAATCGTGTGTTACTGTTTTGTTTTCGAAATATAAAAGTTTAAAATAATTATTTTTCTTCAAAATAACATTATTTTGTATATGCGAACAGTGTATCTGTCTATGTGTTGTATATGTATTTGTGCTATAATAAAATCAAACCGGTTTTTCGTCTTGATTATATAACACAGTGCTGGACGTACATTATTTCCCACCTCTTCCATTACTTCAAATATATATCGTTCCCACCGCTTCCACTTCTTTAAGTATTTATCGTTACTTCCACTAAATTTCCATTTCAGTTAATATTTTCGAATACTATCTCTACAATTTCTTAAGTCTAATCATAAGCTTGTAAAGAAAAAAAGTTTCATCAAAATCGGTTCAGTAGCTTTTGCGTGATGCTCGAACAAACAAACAAATAAAGAGACAATTTTGTAAAGATATATTGCAATAAACGAATCTAGGTTTTCGATAGACAACAATATGATTGTCAATGATAGGAACAATTTATTTTTCATTTCATTAATTATTCTTCCTTTTTTTAAATTCACTCTATATGAGAAAATAAATGATTTCTATTCGTTTTCACACACACACACACACACACACACACACACACACACACACACACACACACACACACACACACACACACCTCATACAACCCACCCCAACCCGTAAATGTAACTTCATATAATACTTCATTTCAACACATAGGTGGTGACTGCATATGTTTGTTACTAATATATATCTCCAGTAGCTACTGAGAATAGCTATGAGATGTCTTCATATATACATGATCCAATTATATAGTATTCCCTGTTTATATACAGGATATTTTCTCACTACATAATATATATAATTAATATAATAACTTCATAGGTTTTTATTATATATAAAATATTAAATTTCATTTGCTTCAGTTTTTAACAGAAAATATTCTATTTATTTTCATATTTTGTATAATTTTATTCTGAAATAATTAAATAATCAATCGTCGTCGCTGTACAAGTGGCATTATTTTATAAATATCAAAAGGTCAAGATAAAAACATAAAAGGCAAATAAATCTGACCAAATCGGTGCTGGGTTTAAATTTTTAACAAGCTTTTATTAGTACAATACATTATTTTATTAATACGTTAACTACTAGAAATGAAAATAAATATTATAAAAGCGTCATGCATTTTGGGAAGAAATATCTTTAAAAAACTATACTGTTGTACGCACGTAAGAAGTTATACTTATATAATTTATGAAAATAATATTAAATACGCTCAAAACTACCATTAAGACATAAAAGTTTAATAAAATAATATAGTAGTGAAACCCTACAATAAGGCGTCTAAGGCATTATGTATGCGCAGTAGGTCTACTTAGAAACTGAGAAGTTATGGGTTCGAATTCCGACATCAGCAGTTTGTCAATTATTAAGAAAAGAAATAAGCGGCTATGCTTGAGAAGGTTTTCTGCAGTCTCCTTCACGAACTCCAGATGAATATCGGCATAGTTCCTATCATAGTCGGCTGCAGCCGCAAATCCTACCAATTCCTAGTCTATACACAAAAATTTCTTCCACTCCACTTACATCCTCACATTCTTAGGCATCACAATGGACCTTATGGTCGAAGTGTACCCCGTCCAGAACAGCCTATACAATCTGATAATTGACAAACTGCCGATGTCAGGATTCGAACCCATAACCTCCCAGTTTCCAAGTATGTATACTGCGCAGACATAACGCCTTAGACCGCTCGGCTACTTGGACTGGTATCACTTAACTATCCTATGTCATTAAACAACAAATAATTCTGTATTAAATAAGATTATAATTTTTGGAAAAAAAAATATTTATGTATATATGGAGTATTACGTATGACTTTATCATGTGGAAAATTACAAGTGGACAGTTTCATAGAATTTTCCTCGTAAGTCATTTACATCTACTATGCATCTCGGTATAATACATACTAATCATACAATGAACATGTATGATGTATATTTTTGGTGTAGTTCCACTGTTAATCCAACAGCAACCAACGTAGCGAGCTAGCAAACTAACCTCACACATCAAAAAGATACATACATGCGAATTGGTTTTAAAGGTTACCATTCATATATAGGAAATGTTTAATGAAAAGATTAGTTTTGCCCCAATTTTTAACTCCGCACCAAATTAAAAAAAAAAAAAAAAGAGATTGAAGCCTTTGTTTGTCTGTGTTCCTTTCTGGGGCATCGTAGCTCCCATATTCAACGACAATTTATGGATTTATCCCCATCCTTAGATGTGTATGATTTTTTATATCAAGCATTTGATGTCACAAAATGTTATCAATGTTCAGACATATTACTTAAATGTCAAATAAATTAAACGCTAGTCGCTTCCGTTGGTATAATATAACCGAAAGGCAACCATACTAACTATCGAAATAAATAGACGCTAGTTTACAAAAAATAATTTAAAAATATGAGAATAGTAAATAAACAAAATTAATAATACAATGGCATCAAAAATGATATTGAAAGATCATATGCATAGCACTACCATAACATCTAAGGTAGGTCAGTTGGTAGAGCATTGGTCTAGAATGTCAGAGATCGTGGGTTCGTTCCCCATCTCTAGATGTGTATGAATTTTCATATCAAGCATTTGATGTCAAAAATGGTAACAATTTATGAACTTTAAATCAAACTTTATTTTGCCAATCTTCTTAATAATCAATACAAAGTTTCATTTCAAATTTTGCCCCAATTCCTAGAGCATTTATTTGTATTTTACAAATACGTATTTCGACTACAATGTTAATTGGTCCAGTCAACTCAAATAATCCTTCAGGTCAGATCATATAAAGGACAAAACTTTTTTAATATTATTGTGAGACACGCACCAAATTAACAACGAGCAACATATCTCCGACTCCATATCCCAGAGATAGTTACGATTAGCTAATTCATACTGATGATGACTACCTTGTAGTCGAAATACGTATTTATAAAAGTTCTAGGAATTGGGGCAAAATTTGAAATGTTATTTCAAAAAACCTAGAGTTCTCTTTGATTATTTTAATAATCTTTAATACAAAGTTTGTTAGTGGTTTCCAAGAGTAATCTTGCGACACATGTATTGACACATGTATTGACTTTAGTACAATACATGTGTCGCAAGGTAATGACACATGTATTGACACATGTCATTACAGATCATCGTCACTTTTCCTGAACGGTGAAGAGATTTTTAAGAATAGAAAGCCCTGAGAAATAAGTTTGAATAACATTCTCTGCGTGTCCGTGGCCTCGTAACTTTCAATCGAATGTGCCACTTTCTAAATGGTTTTTTTTTCTGTTTGATATTTGGTTTACCCAAAATTATTCTCGACCATTCACTTTATTCCATTAAGGGTTTTATAAATATAACAACTTTTTTGTAATATTTAAGATTTCCCATTTGAATTTTTAAATTGGTGCTTATAGAAGAGTGAAAAGGTTGAGAACTATTGTTAAAATAACCAGTCCGGATGGTCCAGTTGTTAAAAGCGTTCTACTTGGAACTCGAAAATTGCTGGTTCAATGCTCAATATTGGCAGTTTGACAATTAGTTTAAACAAACAAAATTCGTCAAAAGCATTCGGTTTCAATATACATTCCCGTACCAAAAATTTTCTATCACCATGATTATTACATTTGGGAACATTCGATATACAATTGTTGTATTCCCTGTCAAACGTGCTAAAATAAAGTTCTTCGAGCTTCTTGTAAACATTTCTCTAACACTTAGTTTTTTCAAGCAACAAATTGTTCGATGTAAAGCTGTCTTAGATTGTAGACAGTGCTATCATATATGTTATAAAATATCAAGTTGTATGAAAAATATCTGCAACTATTTCATCTACTAAAAAGTAAGAACACAATAAAAATAATATGTCTGTCTGTCTGTCTGTTTGTCTCAGTATGTGTGTGTCTGTGTGTCTTTTTTGTTGTAGTTTTATGTTGGTTAAGTATATAAATACGTTGTCTAAAACTGCCATTTGCAGAGAATGAAAATTCAACATACGCTAATATTTCATAAAACATAGAAAATAAACTACTTTTAAACAAATTATTCAATATTTTTTAATATATTCATTCGAAAAAAATATATTTATGCTTAATTATTTATTTCGATCGAATTTAATTATTTTTTTACTAGTTTCTCCATAATTATACGAAATACATACAAACATACTCTCAAGATATTTCCCTTTTATAAGTATAGAGATATTTAAATCAAGTAGTTGGCTCCTAGTTGGTCGAATTCGTATCCACCGCAGATGCCGATTTTATTGAAAATTATGTTTCCTACACCATTTTAACCCAATGGAAACGAAAATTCAGTCTGATTAAATGCTTAATTTGTTGTTTATACCATATTGCTTGTATAAGTTATTCTGGATTCGAAACTTTGGATTCCAAAACATACATAGGTGACCATATTTCGAAAATCATTAGGTTAGGTTAGATTAGGTGAAAATGGCTGTCCTGGGGCGAGACACACTTCAAATTTTTGAATAGATTTTCGTTATTTATGGGTTAAAATGGTCTATTAACATGATTTTCAAAAAAATCGTCAACAAAAATTTTTTTTCGAATTTTTCAATTTTCTTAAAAAGTAGCAAATTTTTTAAAAATTGAGAAAAATTAACAATAATGTATCTAAATCATGTTGACCCAAAGAAATGAAAATTCAAATGAATCTATTGTTCGATTTTTAGTTTATACGACATTGGTTTTGGTAGTATAAGAAACTACCAAACTTTTGGTATTGGTTGTTTTTACACATTTTAGGTAGTTAATATCATCGTGAACAAATTTTATTATTATAATATTTCGCTTTAGGTCGCTTTATGACACTGAGCCACTTTGCAAGTTGTTTATTATAAAAAAAAAGAAGAAAAATCTCTGAAAAGCAAAAAAGACAAGAAATTTTTACACTTATCAATATAAAAATAAAATTGAAGTGAAAATATGTAAATATTATAATATTGAAAAATATGATTTGGTTAGAATATCAATTGAAGACGAAAAAAAGCCGTATGAAATGAGATGAAGGTTGTTTTTTTTTATATACTTGAATGTAAAACATACTTACTAGTACAATCAATAGAGAATATTGCGCTGTACTAAATTACAGGAGTTTTTTTCTTTTTAATTAGGTTCAGTATGAATGTAAATGAACAAAATCCGCCATTTTGAGAAAAAACTGTATAAAACTGTTCATATAGGCCAATATCTCCATTATCGTGCACTTTAGGCCAAAAATGGTAATAATCTCTCTTGTAGATAATTGAATTTTCTATTTTGTTTGTTTAGTACTTTTTTTTGTATCACTTACCGTTTACAACTTATACGACTATTACTATTTATTTATTGTCTTTTTGACCAATATCTCTTGTTAATGACTGATATAATTAACAATAAATAATTTCTATACAATTATTAGAAGAGATATCGGTCAAAAAGTCAATAAATAAATAGTAATAGTGGTATTAGTCACAGAGGTGGGCGCAGACGGCTCGCAGGAGTCGAGCGACTCTCCATAAGCTGGGTGAGAGTAAGTAATAAAGGTATGTTTTGAAGTAAGACGGAACGATGTTTCAATACAGGTTGCCTACCGATTATTGCCCAATAATTTATTCAATCAATTTAGAATTAGTTTTATAAAATATTTATTGTTTAAAAAATATCTTCTACAATATGGAGAGATACACCAAAAAACATAATAATAATAATAACAATAATGATGATAGCAATAACAATAATTACAACAACAACTATATGTATTCCCACTTTATGTAAAATTTAACCATTTAGAAATTAGTAACAAATTACCAAACCCTCCCCCCACCCAGCTTTATCATTGGCATCTTTTTTGTATCCAGTGTCATCAAATTCCCATGACACTATACCTTCTACTTAGAAAAAATAATTAAATCAAGTAAATAATTGTTTATTAGTTCTCCGATATGAATAGTTTAGGCAAATTATTCGGAATTTCCTAAAATCTAATTCTAAAATCTAAACTAAAGCTAAATCATCAAAAAATTTACAAGCGGTAAATGTAAAAGATCAAAAGATTTATATTTCATAATTTATATAACATTTATATTTTATTCAAACCCAAATATATTAAAAAGGTACATTTTGTGCTCCAAATAACCAGCCAAAAATTCCAGAGTATGTATTCAATGTATTGTATGTATTGTATACTTTGAATAATAGTGACCATAAAAAATAGTTGGTACTATTATATTTTTTTCAGAAAATGTTTTAATTAAAAAAAGAAAATAATAATAATTGGTAGGATACACTATATTTACTCTATCTCTCTTCCTATCTCCCACTTAGAGCTGAGTGCAGTCAAGGTCTGCCCACCTATGGACTATAAGATGTAAACGCTAAGTGATACAAAAAAATAATTAACAAAAAAAAACGAAATTTCACAATCTACAAGAACGGTTATTACCATATTTGGTCTAGAGTGCACGTTTTGGAGATTTAGGCCGATACAGTTTTTCTCACAATGGCGGCGCTTCCGGGGTCGAAATTAGTAAGGATTTTGTTCATTTACATTCAGTACATGATACTGAACCTAATTTAAAAAAATAAATAACACGTGTAATTTAGTGCAATGCGGACAAGAGTAACGGGCTTCTCTATTGACTGTACTATACAGTGTCGAACGAAGGTTATTATATCTACTCAGAGCTTGCAGCCGCACCATCATCATGTGACATCACCCGTTTTTATTGAATTATATATTTTTTTTAAAAAGGGCTTATGTGTGATCATTTTTTATTCAGTACAGGAAATTGCATATAACATATAAAAAACCATGTTCGATGATTTCGAAATTTCAATATGTATATTGCAGATACAATAATCCAAGATAAAAAAAAATACAGAAAAATGTTTTTTTTTGTGGACGAATCATAATCCATTTTTATATATTAACTATAAATGTAAGACGACGAAACCACATATCCATGGATGCAGCTTATCACACTTGAATTGTAGCCTGAAATGACTTTTGATCTGGAATGAACATTCCATTGTCTTTCAACTTGTTGGAAATTTCTTCGGTTGTTCTTACAAACATATTAGATAGATAGATTGTATAGGCTGCCCTGAATGGGTTACAATTTGACCATAAGGTCCGTTGTGATGCCTACGGATGTGAAGATGTGAGCGGAATGAAAGAAACTTTTGTGTATAGACTAGGAATTGGCAGGATATGCGGCTGCAAATATTCATCTGGAGTTCGTGAAGGATACTGCAGAAAACCTTCTCAAGCATAGCCAGTTATTTCGTTCTTGTCCATACGTCGACAGTTTAGTCAATTAACTGCCTCTGTTTTTTTTTCTTAATAATTGACAAACTGCCGATGTCGGGATTCGAATCCATAGCCTTCCAGTTTCCAAGTAGACATACTGCGCAGACATAACGCCTTAGGCCGGGTACACACGTTACGGTATACCTGTGCAGGCCTAGAGCACACACACGTTACGGTATACCTGCACAGGTATATGGTAAACCGGAAGATTTTAATTCAGTCGAGAGACGGCGAGCAAACAAGAAGATGACGCGATCGATACACACAAGTTCACGCAACTAATAAAACCGTTAAAACCGTTATAATAATAAAACCTTTTAAAAACATAAAAGCTGTGCAGGCATACCGGAGTGACTCATACACACGCTCTACAGGTCTACATGCCTGTGCAGGTAGTCGATACTGAATTTCGATTCTTGTCCGGTCGTGTGTACAGGTTGCTATGCCTGTGCAGGCGGCTGGTACAGACGCTCCGGTTTGCCTGTGCAGGTGACCTGTTGGTGGCTATTATTTAATTAATCGACATTTGTATGATGAAATTCCCATAATGAGAGGTAGTAATTTTTATATTAGCTCAAACTTTTTAAATGAGAATGTACTTAAAAAAGAATGAAAAAAAAAACAGTTTGTACACTGTTAAAACTATGCATACAGAAAGTTAAAACGTGTTAGACACTAGAATCATATATGTCTAGATTTCAAATATAACTACTTAAAATTTCTCGAGCACTATTTTAAGGGTATTATAATAAACTTCCTAAATATATTACTCTAAAATAAAAGATAATTAAAACATTTATACATAATACACTGATCGATACAGAAAATGAAACATATGTTTTCTGAAAAGAATTTCTTTTACGTGCAAATAATGATACATTCTTTGATTTGAGCCTTATTCATTCGAATGAATAAGGCACAAATCAACAATAAAATTTTGAAAAAAGTTAATGCTACTTTTATTCTCTATAAGGGTAACTAATTTTATGCGAATATCAACAATTTTTGAGCATGATCGAATTCATAATGATATGATTCCGTTCCCAGTCAGTGTATGTAATATTCAACTTATGTGAGTTATAATATTTTGCAATTAATAATAATTTCAGCATATTTTCAGTATTTATTTTAAAACTATATAGAGAATAGTTTAACCATTATTTTAAATAATATGTGTTTTGAGTCGTAATAATAATGATAATAACATATACATATTTATATATATATATATATATATATATATATATATATATATATATACATATTTATATATATGTATATATATATATACACGAACATTTACGATTTTATCTTTGCGGTGAACGGAATACCCGTTAGTAGAAGAGTCAGGTCACTCCTAGGCCACAGCTTCCCAATTTGTCCACCAGAGGCATTGGTTGCTCTGATCGGTGTATCGGTGGTTCGGAACTTTGCTAAGTAATTGTGGGTGTGGGAGCAGGAAAAATCAACTGTACCCCTGTATGAGGTCATGATGCAAATTCCAGAGAAAGGCAGAGATCGCTCCTGAGCAATGGTCTATCTCCACAATGGTCTATTCCACATAGGTCAAGTCCACTGAAAGTTTCCGGCCCGATATAATGTATCGATGCTCCGTTCTCGAGTTCTACTGGCTTATTTTCCTTTAATCCTGCATGCCTAGGCCTCCACAGACGAGTAAGCTGATTATACTTGACTAGGATATTGTGTCTGATATGATATTTTACGTACCCTTTATTTTATGAAAATTTTTTTCACTTTCAATTAAAAGAAATTCAATTATAGAAATATAAAACCTAATATAGGTGCCAAACCATAGGGACATTCCAGGGCATAGGGCATAAAAGTGGTACAAAGCTATCGGACAAAAGCGTTACTAGATACCCAGATGTACCCTTTGTGAACTGCAGGCTACTCCTGATTGAAACCATTCTAAGAATAGCCAATATTGTGTAGAGGTGAACGTACTTATGATACTACGCGCAAGCGTAGGTGTTCCGAAGATATTATCTCCCTTCAAAAGGCAATTAGTAGCCATTTCCGAGTACTAGCTAGAAGGCAAACTTGCCGAACCCACCAGTACACCACGACTATTGCAGGAACTGTTACAATGAGGAAGAAGTGGAAACAACGACGCACCTTCCCAGTCACTGTCTAAGTTTGCTTTGAGAAGATTGGAACAATTGGGTCAACCATTCTTTGACGACTTCTCCGAACTAAAATCTGTTGACGTAAAATCTCTACTGCAGTTCTTCAGAAGCAGCTCCAAATGATTCAAGGAGTAGTGGTTCCTTGTTGAACGGTTTTTCAGGTATCACAATGGGACTCTTGGCCAAAGTATAGTCCCACCCGGACAGATACTGCGACCGAACCTACGGATATACCGTGTTGTAAAATACCACCTCATGAACTCTTTGGAGTTCAGATCCACGTCGATGCAAAGTTTCAACTACCCAAGTTTTATTCTTTTTGAAACAGGTTTTTGGACATCGAACATTGCACACAATTATATTATACAAATATGATGGCGTATGACTGTATGACAGGTTATAAAATACTAAATTACGAATTTATGACTTTAAATATGATTTTAATATAATACATACTTGAAAATTTGCTTACCAACATATAAAATTTTATGGTGACAACGATAAAATATTTTATGTCCTATTTTTAGCAAACATCTTCTTCTCTTTTTTTTCTCTAAAAATCAATGTGAAATGTGTGAAAAAGACACCGTCATTATCTAAAATTCGATCACAGAATCTTTTGTTTCGAAAAAGGATGTGCAGATAATATGTACATTAATAAAAATAAATTGATCAAAGAAAATTTGTTTTAGATAACTTTTATATTGTTGTTTGGAGTAAACCCCCACATATAAGCAGGTAAACACAAGGAATTTATCTGTCCACCTGATGATAAAGCATGCCTAGAGCCGAAGAGAGAAAATTGGAGAAAGCAGTGATCAAATTACCTCATTACCCTATATAATTAAATTGTATAGTTAAAAAATATATTTTATTAAGAAATATTTATATAAATTTTACGAACTTTCTGAATTGAAAACCAACGGTTTAGAACATGCTTAGGAACATAGAAAAATGATGAATATTTTTTCGAACATTCCAAATTTATTGAATATGTTAAGTCTTTAAATAAATAAAAATTACAAAATAAAATCATAATATCGCAAAATTATAAACTATACTTGAGTTTAATTTTTATCACTTCTCAAAGAACTTGCCCGGACCCTCCCGGTAAAGCATGGCCGGGTTGGCCATTCCCACACCCTCTCTTCAGGCTTGACTATGTCTGCGGTGATATAATTTCAATCTGTCATTGCAGTGCTTGTACAGATAGGGTGTCGCATAAGTAACGTTATGATTGAATTAGTGAATAAATTTTTTTTTTACGTATTTTTTTCTTTTTTTTTCAGAATTAACTTTGAAAAACATGGGAAATTTATGATGGAAAGACTCAGTACAGAACAAAGAACCAAAGTTGTTCAATTTTATTTTGAAAGTCCGCATTCGATTATTCAGACACAAAGATCATATCGAAATTTCTTTCATGTTCCGACAATTTACCGATTGGTTCAGCGTTTTTGGTAACATTGGGCTCTCTGTGATCTTCCGCATACTGGAAGACCTCGTGCAGTTCAAAATGATGTGAACATTGCTCGGGTACAACAAGTGTTGAGGAAAACCCCGAAACTTCTACCAGGCGATGTTCTCAGCAGTTAATGGTATCTAGGCGGTGATATCTTCACGGAAAATGACACACAGGTTATAGAGTTGGTTTTTTACTTCCTACCGATTTCACTGCTCCAGAATCCAAGATTTGACTTCAGTTTAAAATGTGGACATTTTATACCTTAGCAAATAGAAAAAAATGAAAATTCAATTTTGGTTCTGTTCGAGTTTTTTTTAAATTAATCACAAACCATTTTTATGTACTATGGGTCACAAAAATCGTGTTCTTTATTCAAAATTGTCATTAGTCATTTTGTGCCTTATTCATTCGGTTTTTGGAAAAATGACTATACAATTCTGAAAAAAGGACAATTCAACTTTTTGTTAAAACGAATTGAAAAACATTTGTTCCAAAGTTTTATTAAAATTAAACTATTTTTATTCACAATTGTTGGGTTAGAGTTTTTAAAACTTTTGTGAAACGGAAAGAAAAAATTCATACTTTTTTTCAAAGAATATCGTTCGAAAGTTTTTGGAAAAATTTCACTTTTTTCTATAAAAAAAAGTTGCATGATCCGTTTGTATAGTACGTGTCAATCATCTATAATTCCTTCCGACATACTGAAATAAAATCCATAAAATGATATGACACAGTTTTTCATCAAAATGTGACATATATTTTAAAATCAGAAAAACTTTCTATTTATTTATTTATATTGCTCTATATTTTGGTATTTTTTTATTGATTGATTGCATGACATATATATATATATATATATATATATATATATATATATATATATATATATATATATATATATATATATATATTTGAGAAAAATATCTAATAAAAGCAACTTCAAAGAGAAGTTCTTTCTTCTATATCGAAGATATCGAAATGAAATCATAAATTTCTGTACAATTTATACAGAGGGGTTCGAAAAATCTGCGACAATGTGATTCCGATTTTAATTGGTTTTGTTTTCACCAGAGTATTTCTAAAAACAAAGAGATATTTTAATTAAATATTGATATGAAAAAACCATCTACTATGTATCGAACCCTTGACTTCTAGATTTCTAGCTCAGTGTGCTTCCGCTACATCACGAATGATAGATAGATACATCTTGGGGTCATCACATCCTAAGGCATCATAATGGACCTTATGGTCGAAGTGTAGCCCGTCCAGGGCTTCCTCTACCTATCTATCTCTCTATCTAAGATAAATTTGACGCTTCATGCACTGATGCCGGCGGGATAGATGTAGCCTTGATCGATTATTTAAACGGTGCACGATAAGGAAAACGTTTAAATACAAAGAATTTTCTCATAAACTGTGTATTTAAAAAAAAAAAAATAATTAAAAGTGTTTAGTTTAAAAAAAAAACTAAACACTTTATTGAAAATAATTGAATTATCAATTATTTTCATAAAAATGAAATTTTGTTAATTTAGTAATTTTAATTAAAATAGGTATTATGATGTATTTTTAAAAAAAAAATAATGAAAACTAAATATACGGTACTTTAGAAAAAAAAAATCCAAAGCAGAGTATTGTATGTGGAATTATGAAAATTGGAAAACGATCGGTGCTAACGCGATACACGTAAATATAAAAAAAATAACACGTTGAACCGAAAGTCTTTCAATAAAAGCTGGGCCCATTAAAAAACATAATATTGAGGTAGTAAGATCTTTACTATCCAGTAAGTGTCTAAGTTATCGACTAGTGATTCGAATCAGAAATACTGAAAATAAAAAAAAGTACAAAAAAAGAACAAAACAAAATATATGTAAAAATAAAATATATTTGAAATAAATAATTTTTCATTTAATATGTTGATAGTATAACTATCCTTAAAATACTAAGTTTGGTTGTACAAGTTATAAAAAAAATTACATGAATATGTACTAGATTGAACTGTAGTAAAAAGAAATATCGTATATAAAAAAAAAACGACACTACAGTAAAAAAAAAATGTTCAAATATGTCTGATTTGCAAAAATATAAATATACACTACAAATTTAATTCAGATACATAGTTGTATATAAACGGGACTTTACGCTTCTGTAAAGAAAAACTACAAGGCCAAAAATACCAAGCGTATACAAAACAATATAGTTATAAATTGAAAAGGTCATTGCATATTCACATAAAATACATAAATTGTACAGCCAAAATGTGTATAGAATGTGTATTGAAATGTGACAAGTTTGAAAAACCACAAGTTTCGGAATGGTGAATTAAATAAATTATACAAAAAAAATATACTTAGATACAATCAGATAGAAACCATTAATTCGCCTATTCGATACTTCAGCACAATCCATAATAAATATTCAATTTGTAAATTGAAGAAATAAAAATTCAAAATACCATCTGATTAATTCATGTGAGACAACTACTTTTAGTAACTGTACTGAGCCAACTAATTTTAGTTGCATGATCCGTTTGTATAGTACGTGTCAATCATCTATAATTCCTTCCGACATACTGAAATAAAATCCATAAAATGATATGACACAGTTTTTCATCAAAATGTGACATATATTTTAAAATCAGAAAAACTTTCTATTTATTTATTTATATTGCTCTATATTTTGGTATTTTTTTATTGATTGATTGCATGACATATATATATATATATATATATATATATATATATATATATATATATATATATATATATATATATATATATATATATATATATTTGAGAAAAATATCTAATAAAAGCAACTTCAAAGAGAAGTTCTTTCTTCTATATCGAAGATATCGAAATGAAATCATAAATTTCTGTACAATTTATACAGAGGGGTTCGAAAAATCTGCGACAATGTGATTCCGATTTTAATTGGTTTTGTTTTCACCAGAGTATTTCTAAAAACAAAGAGATATTTTAATTAAATATTGATATGAAAAAACCATCTACTATGTATCGAACCCTTGACTTCTAGATTTCTAGCTCAGTGTGCTTCCGCTACATCACGAATGATAGATAGATACATCTTGGGGTCATCACATCCTAAGGCATCATAATGGACCTTATGGTCGAAGTGTAGCCCGTCCAGGGCTTCCTCTACCTATCTATCTCTCTATCTAAGATAAATTTGACGCTTCATGCACTGATGCCGGCGGGATAGATGTAGCCTTGATCGATTATTTAAACGGTGCACGATAAGGAAAACGTTTAAATACAAAGAATTTTCTCATAAACTGTGTATTTAAAAAAAAAAAAATAATTAAAAGTGTTTAGTTTAAAAAAAAAACTAAACACTTTATTGAAAATAATTGAATTATCAATTATTTTCATAAAAATGAAATTTTGTTAATTTAGTAATTTTAATTAAAATAGGTATTATGATGTATTTTTAAAAAAAAAATAATGAAAACTAAATATACGGTACTTTAGAAAAAAAAAATCCAAAGCAGAGTATTGTATGTGGAATTATGAAAATTGGAAAACGATCGGTGCTAACGCGATACACGTAAATATAAAAAAAATAACACGTTGAACCGAAAGTCTTTCAATAAAAGCTGGGCCCATTAAAAAACATAATATTGAGGTAGTAAGATCTTTACTATCCAGTAAGTGTCTAAGTTATCGACTAGTGATTCGAATCAGAAATACTGAAAATAAAAAAAAGTACAAAAAAAGAACAAAACAAAATATATGTAAAAATAAAATATATTTGAAATAAATAATTTTTCATTTAATATGTTGATAGTATAACTATCCTTAAAATACTAAGTTTGGTTGTACAAGTTATAAAAAAAATTACATGAATATGTACTAGATTGAACTGTAGTAAAAAGAAATATCGTATATAAAAAAAAAACGACACTACAGTAAAAAAAAAATGTTCAAATATGTCTGATTTGCAAAAATATAAATATACACTACAAATTTAATTCAGATACATAGTTGTATATAAACGGGACTTTACGCTTCTGTAAAGAAAAACTACAAGGCCAAAAATACCAAGCGTATACAAAACAATATAGTTATAAATTGAAAAGGTCATTGCATATTCACATAAAATACATAAATTGTACAGCCAAAATGTGTATAGAATGTGTATTGAAATGTGACAAGTTTGAAAAACCACAAGTTTCGGAATGGTGAATTAAATAAATTATACAAAAAAAATATACTTAGATACAATCAGATAGAAACCATTAATTCGCCTATTCGATACTTCAGCACAATCCATAATAAATATTCAATTTGTAAATTGAAGAAATAAAAATTCAAAATACCATCTGATTAATTCATGTGAGACAACTACTTTTAGTAACTGTCTGAGCCAACTAATTTTAGTAACTGTCTTGAGACAAGTACTTTTTGTAACTCATTTGAAATATGTGCGGAAATATCGAAGTAAGCTTGGATATACGCAAGTCATATCCGATCTAAGTAAATGTTTGTTGAAATTATGTAAATTCTCAACTCGCATAAACCAATAATTATATAAATTATTATTTTTTGAATAATAAAAATATGAAAACAAAATAATAATAAATTTTAAACAGTGGAGTACTAAAAAAAATTATTCTCCAAAACTATTAGTTGAAACAATATTTCTAATATCTTCTATTTTTGGCTTCAATACGGACAAAGCAACAAGGCGGATAGATGGCACCAATTTTATGAGCCACCCTATAGTAAGTATCTGTTTCTCACTGACAACTGTAGGTATCTGTATCTCACTGATCAATCATTTGAATGAAATTGATTCGAAATTTATACATTTTTAAAAAGACAACTGAAATATGTACCTACATTTGTATAAAAGTGTTGTGTAAAACAAAATAAAATAGAAAAAAGAAAAGATCAAACAAATTTTCTTAATATTTAATTTATTGATGTCCTTATAAATTGAATTGTGAACCATTTCCCGTATGTTTTTCTTTTTGCCAATAAATTTATTCGAAACGGAAAACTCGTTGAAAAAGAATCCGACCGTTATAAAAAGAATAAACTTGGAATATTTGATGTTTTTGTACGAAGAATTTAAACCAATTACTTTTTACATAATAATTCTTTATATAACTTTTCAAACACTTATTTGGTGCCGTTGAATATCTCACATAACTTAGATAGATAGGTAGATTGTAGAGGCTGCCCTTGACAAGCTACACTTCGACCATAAGGTCCATTGTGATGCCTACGGATGTGAGGATGTAAGTGGAGTGGAAGGAATTTTTGTGTATAGACTAAGAATTGGTAGAATATGCGGCTGCAGCCGACTATGATAGGAACTAACCTATGCCGATATTCATCTAGAATTCGTAAAGGCAACTGCAGAAAACCGTCGCATAGCCGGTTTCTTCATTCTTATCAATACGCCGACAGTTTAGTCAATTAACCGCCCCTTTTTTTGTTTCTTAATAATTGGCAAACTGCCGATGTCCGGATTCGAACCCATAACCTCCCAGTTTCCAAATAGGCATACTGCTCAGACATAACACCTTAGACCAATCGGCCACTTGGACTGGTTCACATTACATACGTACATCGTACATTCAAAGCAATTATATATTGGATATTTTATTTTTTCGACTTTTTTTGTGACAGTATTTGAGATAGGAAGATAGGAATTTTATTTCTATTATGTTTGCTGCAGTTCAAAATAGTTAAAATAATCTGAATAAAAGAAATAAGTGAAAAAAAGGTCTTTAATTGTGTTTAATTTATCGCAAAATTTCATCAAAATTTGATACAGAGACCTTAAATTTGCAAAATATGATGCAATTGATTTTAGGTCATATTAACTGTTAGGTCATATTATTTTGATATTCTTCACAATTTCTTGAGCGCATGATCCATGACCTTTCTAAATTTGTCTTAAAATTTCTTAGATATGTCTTAAATTAACCATAAAAAAGTATGAAGGTAGTCTTGCTAATGAGCACAATTATTTTTAGTTATGCCTATACGGTAATGCTCTTACGGTTTCAAAAATAAAAGCACTTTTGCTCATTTTGGCCAAACATGGTCTGATTTGCTCATTGACCTAACATTTTAGTTCTAGAACACACATACGAAATTGCACTTCGCTATCTCTGTTTGTTTTTGAGTTGTCGTGTTTACAGACAGACGGACGAACAACTTTGCGGAAATGGACTAATTAGGTCATTTTATAAATACCAATACCAACACTTTTTTTTCTCAATATTTTTAAATGTTACAAAGTTGGGACTAAATTTAATAGACCCTAGTATATATTATACACCAGGTATAATTATTGTTACGAAAATTAGTATCAACTCATATCTTAATTTATTAGGCTTTTGTAAAGTATAAAAATTTTGGTAACGTGTTATGACAAAAATAAAACCTATTTTGACAAAATGGAAACCCGACTTCAAAAATCAAATATTCTATAACAAAAAATGGAGGCGCTGTCCAAAAGTTATGTGAATTTCTCTATGCTGATACCGTCTCCATAAATAACAATAATTGTACATATATATTTAAAAAATTTTTGCTTAGGTGAACTAAAATTGGCACAAGAATATGCAATTATTTTTTTACTTTTTAGTGCATTTTTTGTTATAGAATATTTGATTTTTGAAGTCGGGTTTCCATTTTGTCAAAATAGGTTTTATTTCTCGGTTTTTAGTGACTTTGAAGTTTTAAAGTCAACTGATTTTTTTTTATTTTAACTGATTTTATTTGTCTAAATATGGGTAGACCTACTAAACGACCTACTAATTTTTAGTGCATTTTTTTATAACAGATTTTCAGTTTTTTTTACATGCATTTTGTTTTTTCCTTTGTAAAAATTTTTTTTTTTGGGGTCGGTTTTTTTTTGTAAAACTCATTATAAATGAGTATACCCTTTCAAAAAAAAAAAAATTCATCATCAACGCAAAAATCGGTTATCACATATAAAATGAGGATTTCCCTCGATTTCCAGGGGATCCCCTCACCAGAATGCGATTTGGTGACAATGGGATCAATCTGACATCAAACCCTTTAAAACAAAAACAAAAAATTCAAAATCGGTTCATAAATGACGAAGTTCTGAGGTGACAAACATTTAAAAAAAATAAACAAATACAGACGAATTGAGAACCATCCTTCTTTTCGAAGTCGGGTTAAAAAAGATTATAGATTGATTTAAATATAAATAAATAAATTAGCAGCCCAAATTTCTATCTATATCTTTTAGTAAAAGAGATTCTTGGTATTTTTAGAATACTAGTGATACAATTTTGTGGGTACCAACTATTTTACAATGTTTGAGAAATATAATTGATTCGATGTTAGTAGATATACGGTAACCACTGATGGTAGGAGTTTCGATACATGTAAAATAGTTATTTCCCATAACTAAGAAATTGTGTATTCAAATTTACTAAATATCTCCCTCATTATATTGGACATTGATAGATTTTCTATGACCACAATTTAGATACATAAAATACCAAATAATATACCAACGGAATCTACTAATGACATTGATTAAATGAATAGCAGATTCGAATGTGATCGATTTTATAATTTTGTTTAATTGGTTTTGTTTACTTTTTTTAGATTAATATCCTATTTTCTCAATAGCATAGTAATTAATTTTTATTTATTAAATAAAATAAAAATTGGAAATTTTCGCAAAATCACTTTATTTGAAATAGTTTCTAGAAATAAATAATTTCAACAATTGGGATTCCATACTAAATGACCAATTGGATTTTAAAAACACTTTTGGATTGTAAATTATTAATTGTCGGCAAAATGTAATCAAACAAGTGAAAATAACAACTAACTGAGTTAATTGCTTAAATACCCGGTATATATGTTGAGTTTATGAAAAGAAAAATCGCAAAAATTTAACAAAATTTTTTCATCCCCGATATTGTATGAATTGAGAAGGGAAAATTTTGAAATGTGTTGGTCAAACGTTAAAATGAACCTGATTTTCGTTCTGCTTGGGTCAAAATTACCCTAGAAAATGATTATTATTAAAAACGAGAACAAAAATTTTCTTCACTTTTTTCATATTTTTTTCCAAGGGGTACCCCTTAAAAAAATCGCAAAAACTATGAAAAAATTTTTGTCCCCGATTTTGATATAAACTTCATTATAAGCTAATTTGGACCTAGCGAAATCGATGGCGTTGATTAAAATACGATACGATTAACGGTTTTCAAGAGATCAGACCCATCATGCAAAAATTCAAAACTGTATGAATTGAAAACAGAAAATTTTGAAATGTGTTGGTCAAACGTTAAAATGCACCTGATTTTCGTTCTGTTTGGGCCAAATTACCCTCGAAAATGATTATAATTAGAAGCTTACAACTTTGTTTTAAGCTAATTTAGACCTAGCGAAACCGATGGCGTTGGTTAAAATACGATACGTTAGTTAAAATACATTCTCAATAATGATAATAAAATCCAAATTGTTGTAATAAAATTATGATTTTTCAGCGCTGGTTACGATTATATTTTTCTGATTCAATTCCGTTACAAAACACTTCTTACCTTTTTATCAAAAAAATCAAATTTTCCCAATTATATTCCCAAAAGATCCCAGTTAGGCAAAACTTATATCAGATTCGTAATTTCCCATTGGGTTTTCCCAATCATATCCTAAATAGTTCCCAAGTGGACAAAACTTATATCAGATTTGTGATTTTCCATTGGGTTTTCCCAATCATATCCTAAATAGATCCCAATTGGGCAAAACCGATACCTAATTGTTAATTTTTCTGTTGGGTTTTGCCAAAAATTTCCCGAAATAATCCCAGTTAGACAAAATGAATGTCAGGTCATTGATTTTTACATTGGAATATCCAAGTTGGGTGGTTTTTATTGGATACCGATTGGGATAGCCTTACTTACGTTTAGCCTTATTTACCTTTTTACGTTTTCGGTTTAAGTCAATACATTCGTTACCTCAATCTTTAGGTATTTAGCTTAAATGCTTCTCATTTACCGGTAGGTAGAATCGGCCAACTATCTAATGTTCTTTGGTCTACTATTTTATTTAACAGCATTTTAACAGTAGTTTTGATTTTGTTACAATTACGAATTTTCAAAAATGATCCGGGAATTTCTCCGGTAGTCAGTGAATAATAATAAAAAACTGGAGAACCTTTTTCATACGAACTATTTCGATCACCACGATAATATATAAGCAAATTTTCAGTATAAAAATTACGAAATGCTACAATTTGTCACCGGTTTTATATGGAATATACAATATACATATGGAATCCTGTAAAGAAATTCTAAGACACAGGGTTTAGGTGTCGTGACCCTTTGTGCTTTAAGAATATTAAGAATTTTAATAAAAGACAAAAGTTTGTACCATTCCAAATTTTTAATCAAATTTGACAATTTTTAATAATCATAAAAAAAACATATTCGAAGACAGACACAAGGTCTGGAACGTCTTAAGTACTTCAAGTAAAATAATACTGTTATTTGATTAGAAG
This sequence comes from Nineta flava, assembly GCA_963920215.1. Taxonomy (NCBI): domain Eukaryota; kingdom Metazoa; phylum Arthropoda; class Insecta; order Neuroptera; family Chrysopidae; genus Nineta; species Nineta flava. The sequence goes on from OY986041.1 coordinate 127,631,849, forward strand.
ATTTGAAGTAGTGGGGTTAGGTGCATTCTGTAAAGAATTCACTATAGACGGGTGTCACGTACTTAGTTTGCCATCATATTTCAATCAGTCCTGACTGTCCTTTCATGAATCATGATATAACTTCCTCAATCTTGCTAATATGCAGAGAGTAATCATAGTACGAGCTAATGAATGTTAGTAGTACCAGTCCAAGTGGCCGAGCGGTCTAAGGCGTTATGTCTGAGCAGTACGCCTACTTGGAAACTGGGAGGTTATGCGTTCGAATCCCGACATCGGCAGTTTGTCAATTATTAAGGGAAAAAAAGGCGGTGTTAATTGACTAAACTGTCGGCGTATGGACAAGAACGAAGTAACCGGCTATGCTTGTGAAGGTTTTCTGCAGTTTCCTTCACGAGCTCCAGATGAATATCGGCATAGTTCCTATGACAGTCGGCTGCAGCCGCATATCCAACCAATTTCTAGTCTATACACAAAAATTCCTTCCACTCCACTCACATCCTCACATCCTTAGGCATCACAATGGACCTTATGGTCGGATTGTAGCCCATCCAGGTTAGCTTCTACATTCTATCTATCTATCTAATATTAGTACTAGTAGCGGTGGGGAGGTCGAAGCCTGGTAAGCAGGCCTTACTAGGTCTTTTTTACCGAGCCCTAATAGACAAGAAATTTGTATGTAGACTAGGAATTAGTAGGTTGTTCGGCTACAGCCGACGTTGATAGGAACTATGTCGATATTCTTCTGGAGTTTGTGAAAGGAAACTACAGAAAACCTGCACAAGCATTTCCGGTTACTTTCGCTCTTGTCCATACGCTGACAGTTTAGTCGATTAGCCACCCCATTAATTTTTCTAAATTTATTTAATTGGGAATCAACCCAGTAACCTCCCTGATATTATACAGCTGGAGAGTTTGAATGTATGAATGCGCTAATCTCTCAGTCTGATTTAAAAAATGCTTTTTGCGTTGTTTAGTCTATTTATTGAGGAAGGCTAAAGACAATACAAGGTTTATATTTCAAGCATATGGGCTGCGTGGCAACTACGCTAAAAATCTAACTTTTAAAAGGTGTGAGATAGAGAAAGTCGTTAAATATAAAAAAATGTATCCAAAAAAAAAACACCTTTTGAATGAAACCTTTTTTTCATACAACTGGCATAATTTCAGTACGAAGCCTGTGTGAATCAGATATAATAAATAACGGCATACATGTTTCAACTTTTAAGGGATCATAGGGAGTCTAAGGTTATACAATATGAAATACAATTTTCGGATTTTTTGAAGTTACAGACAATAAAGTGCCTTTTTCTGTTCATAAAATACTTGTTTCCGAGGTTTTGAAAAATGGACCCTCAACGGGGTGAAACTCGGGTGAGCCTAGGCTAGCCTATGAATGATAAATAAACAAAGAAATACGCGTAAGAGCGTTTTATGAAAATCAATCCTTGACAGGGAGAAATATTATATTTCTCAATTATAAAGCCTGTACACAGGTTTTGTTCGCGAAGCCAGAACAGGTGCTTGTTTTAAATAATGTGTGAATAACCACATTCAAGGAAACTGGATGGAACTGATGGCAGACTAATCGCGTAACACCCGTCATATAGAAAATATTAATATTCTATTCATGCAATAGTTGATGGCTTTGATAAATTAAGAATATTTCTTTTTTCTACAACTTTGAATAACAATGATCTGTGCTTTTTCTTTCTTTCTTTTAAAATTATAAGTATCTATGTGTATTCATCAACAGTGGCATCATTACTATATTCATTATGATGTCATCAACTCTGTAAGGGTATCTATCCATACTGAAGTTTGCTGCGTAACAAGTATTTCTGTCTATATGGGAAAATAATAGATTGTATAATATATTGAATCGAAAAAAGATTTGTAAATATCTTCACAAAGATATACATACAGGTTGAATCGAACCAGATGCACAATAGAACACGCCTCCATTTCTTTCTATGATGCTTCCGTTCCCCAATAACATCCAATAGAAATCAATAAATTGATCATCTTCCCGAAACAAACGAAGACCACTCGTGATTGGTTCAAAGACATGATATTTATATAGTTTGATTGATGTCAAACTAATGTTACATTCCAATTTGTTGTCTGTATCTAAGGGTCATTAATGACATATTCACACTAAATATATAAGTCATACTCTCACTTTAAGGTAGTTCCAGCATTCACTGGTATAATCAAGGCAAAAAATCGGTTTGCTTTTATTATAGAACAAATACAAATACACACATACACAACACATACATATACTTATTTACACATTAATGTAATTTTGAAAGAAATTTTAAATTATAATATTTCGAAAAAAAAATTTATTTATGAAATATTTATCTTTACTGTCCCAGTTTATTTTTGTTTTAATTCTACCGAGTTTCTTTTCAATATAACAGATAATAGTTGGGCGGACATGAAGTTTTACATTCTTCTACTTAGAGGTAATAAGAGAGAATGATTACTTTATTATTAATTATCTCGCGTTCTAAACGGTCAAAAATTCTGAAACTTCGGGATTTATTAGACAACATTATTTTTAGCCTATGAAAAAAAATGAGCATGATCTGTTGAAAAGTGATTTTATACTGAACTACCTTAAAGTATATTTTACACATAACAAGCATACAAAAAGCCATACACACATATTGCATTGATAAGGTATGCAGAGTAGTACGCGGGTTATTATAATGTGTCTGGTCTGGATACAGACAGCAAATCAGTGGCGTAGCGTAGTGGGGGTGGCTCATTTAGGGAGCGGCAAAATTTCACAATAAAAAATAATAGTAATATTTTGTAAATATTTGAACCATTTTAATAATATTTTGTAAATATTTGAACCATTTCATATTTTGATAGTGCAATAAAAGATTTGGTCTTAAAAAAAGAAGACGAATAAAGTTTTAGTTAAAGACAGAAGTTTTGTTTTTAATTCTAACAAGTATATTATTTTTCAATAAAAATATAAATATTAACTGTATCGTTCTAGTTCTAATTGGAAGTCGATTTGCGTTTCATATTCAATTCGCTAATAACTTAATCTTGTTGAATGTCAAGGTATAATTATAAGTATTCTATACATGTTATATCAATATGCGAGTAAGAAGAATTTTTGTATTAATATATATATATTTATATATATATGACTTTTTATTTGTAACCTGTAAAATACCCAATAATGATGACTGTTTTTGCCGAAAAGTTCTTTAGAATTACTGTATATTATAGTCTTTTAAATTGAAATACCTAAATGAGAGGGCGGCAAAATTGACTTCCACCCCGGGTGGCTGACACTCACGCTACGCCACTGCAGTAGAGTGCTCTGTACGAATATGAATAGACCACACAGTTGTAAGTACAACACTTACTTATTTTACAGGATTCCTTTCGTCGGGCATATTGGGGAGTACTTTTTTTGTTTTTCTTGCTGTTATGATGATGACGATGTTGTTGTTGTTATCGTCAATTAGTTCGTCCTAGTGTTGTAACAGATCCATGTGATCACTTCACTTCTCAATAAAACGGAAGTTACAGAAAACTTATATGGGAAACTGTTCCTAAAAACTCTTAAAAGAAATGGTGATTTCTTTATGGAGAGAAGTAACGCTTAATGTTAATAGTCAGCAGGACTACGGTGGCAGACATTGCACTCATATATTTATAATATTGTTATCTGCCTTTTAAAAATTATTTCATTCGATTAACAGATGAAAGTAGATTTTTCTAATGCCGGATCAACGTTAGATTGTCACTACTACAATTTTGTTAGAAAGTGTTGAAGCTACTACTTTGAGCGAAGTAAAAAAATTATCAGCTAGAGATACAAAACTTAGCATATTATAGTATTAGAGATACTATCAGCTCATCAACAGATCACTCAAATAGATACCGTAGTAAAATTGTTCAACATGTGTTCTGTTTCGTTGAATTTAATTTAATTATTTCGATCCCGTATATTAAATTACAGCGATTCGTTGCATCACTAATTTGTTCGCGTATAGTAATATATATATATATATATATATATATGTATATGTATATGTATATATATATATATATATATATATATATATATATATATATATATATATATATATATATAATACTTACATAAACCAGAAACTTATATGAAAACTAAATACATGCATACACTATTACTATGTTGGAAGTTTTGAGCATTGAACAAACCCCCAAATAGCAACGATAATGACGCAATTATATTTAAACATAACTGTGATTATTTCTGAAGTTTTCTCTGTATATTATTAAGAATCGCAAATCATTGCGCCACATATATATATATATATTCTCTCATCTCTATTTAACTTTAGATATGAGATACTGACTCTTTATAGGTATGATATAAATATACACCGGGTATCACAAAATAATTTTTCTATGTTCTAAACATTTCGATGTTTTTACTTACTCAAAATTGGAATGATTTGGTATTCACATAATGACACAATCGTAATATCTATAACTATTTGAAAATAACAAGTAGCTGAATAATTAAAATTAAATGAACAGTATCGAAACATATTAAGAGCAAGTTTGTTTCAATTTCCAGACTAAAATACCCATTGAAAAATCATCGGTACTCCTGAATTGACGTAAATTTTCAACAGTTCCGTTGTGAAGGGAACAAACATTCAACCTGTTATATACAAGATACCAAACTGACTATTTTTATTCAGCGAAAAATGTAGGAACCAATTTTTATGCAAAATTTAATAATTTTTGTTTAGAAAATTCGAAAAAATTAACATTTATATTGGCCATTTCAACCTTTGAAAGTAGCTAAAACATAAAGTGCCTTAGGAAGATTTTTTATAACTTTTATAAAATAGAAAAATGGAGGATTACAAAAAACTCTTAACTTGCCAAAGGAGTATGGAGCGCTCAATATTAGGAATACGGAGAGTCGAGAAAATTCGGTCCTGCGAAATTAGAAATAAAACACAAGCTATAGATGTTGTAGTAAGTGTAAAGCGGCTTAAGTGGAAATGGGCGGGACACATTGCGCGATTTAGAGGCCTTTGCCCAGCCTATGGGATGACTGGCTCATATTATTATTATTATTATTATAAAATGGAATAAAAATTAGCTTAACGCTAATCATTTTTGAAATTTTATGTTTTAGGTTGAAGTTTTTTTTTTATTGGCAGAGGTTTGATATCTGTTTATATAAAATTTTTGAACACCATAAATTATGGAATATAAGTATTACACTTTACAGGAAACTCTGTTCCAACGGGAGCATTTTAAATATTAGTATATATAGTAGATGTATATGTATGAAGTATATATAATAATGTGACACTATTATCACTGCTCGCTTGCTAGCCTAGCATGCTCGCTACAGTTGTATAAAATAAGTACATTTTATTATTGTTATATATACTTATAACACTTTATTTATTATAATTTGTTAGATCCTACTTATTGCTAATTTATTTTATTTATGTATTTTATTTACGTCTATTTATTTTATTGCATACCATCATATAATTTATTTACGAAACATGTCTCTTTTTAGGTATTTACGAAACTTATAAATATCTAAAATTAGACCCGTTATTAGGAAGTTTTCATTCGACATGATCGATACGAGAAGGTTACGATATTTTCTGGTGTGTACAGACGTATAAATAAAGTGCCCTAATTTTGTACAGAATCGATTTTAGGGGGAATCTATATATAACCGAAAAATTTATAATTGAGAACCACAGTGTAAATACACCACAGTATATTTACCACAGTGAAAAGATGTAAAAAACAAACAAAAAAGTCTGGCACACCGCTGTAGAGCATGCTAGTTGAATTTATTAATGTTTAATTAATTATATCTGAAAAACTAAGCGTCAAATCGAAAAACTTAATGAAACATTTTTGTTTGTTTTTTGCAGCTTTAAACCGTGGTATAGTTTTATTAGAAACTACATCAACTTAATGAATATTTCAAAATTTTTCAGAAATTCGTTTATCGGTATATAGACGAAATAGCTACATTTTCTTCGAAAATAGGCTAGAAATGTGACCTTTCACAGTATATTGTGACAAATAGGGCCGAAGATAAAAGGGTTTGTCACGACAAAAATAAATTATACAAGTTCAAAAAGTTTTCAAAGGGTCAAATTTATTTTGCTTTCGAAGAAATATTTCGAATAAGAGTTGTTTGTTATAGAAACAGTAACAATTTTTGTCGCAATCAGTGTTTCGAAAAACGGTTTTGGCATAGATCCTTCCCATTCACTTTTACGGATGTCTATGACTTAGAGAATTAATTATTAGAACAATAGAAAGCATAACACAACTCCAGAGAAAAGTGTGAGACTATTTTATCCCTACAACTGTCTATAGTTAGTATTGTAAAATATATATATATATATATATATATATATATATATATATATGTAAATATCTTTTGTCTTACGTATCCATTTTTTAACTACTCCATCTCATACTCCTCATACGAATGAGGGTGGGAAGTAGCAGATTTATCTGTATATTAGATAGTTGTGTGGATTCAACCATCCATAAGGTGGTGTTGGTTTACTTTTTAGTTTTCTTTTACAGTTTTTCACGTTACAAAACTTTCATTTTAATATATTAAAATATTCAAGTTTTTAAATCATTAATATAATTTATTTATTACTTAGAAGATTTATATGTTCATATATATATATATATATATATATATATATATATATATATATAAGGCTTCTATTTGTACATCAAAATAGAAACACCACCACAAATATTATCTATAGGCTGTCCTTAATAATGCGAGAAACTGTAATTTACACAAATACATGCTTATATATGTGTATAACTATTTGTTGTCTTTAACATTTCTTCTTAGAATATTAACAATGTAAAAATTAAAGTGGAAAATCATCAAACATTTTTTTGGGATCCCATATATTTGGCGTATCAAATAAATATATTAATTTTAACTTTAACTTTGCCGAGAGTCCAATTCAGATAGATTAAATTTTTTTGTGCTCATAGTAATTTGGCTCACTTTGTTTTAGTAACAACCTATACATTTTAAGAATTCTACCGAAGGTACAAATGGCGTCAAAAGTCAAACTGTTATTTCAAAATTTTATAATTTATTTGTGCCTTATATATTCGATTTTCGAAAAAATGCTTCGTTATTATAACTATACTAACAACTTTTATTCGAAATCCGAATAATAATAATTAGAAAGAGAAGTACCGCAAATGAGTCCCTAGCACCTAGACCAAGGGGTCCTCTGTGGCCTCCTTGAGAACAACCTGTCACCCGAAGGCGAGTCGTCTCCAGGTAAGAGATGCTATTTTGAGCAGATAAAGCTATAGGATTCTGTCAAGGCCAGACGTCACACAGAAGGCCCACAACTTCTCCGCCGGGATTGCTCCCAGGATTGATGGATCCAAGGTTTCGGAGCCAAACATTCAATACCAGTCACCCTGCAGGGTTCTGCAGATGCATATAACATGTATGGAGGTTTCATCGGTTTCAGGCACTACAAGTGGGATCATCAGAAATCCCCAAGTTATGAAGGTGGTAGTTCAATTGACAGTGTCCGGTCAAGAGCTCCACCACCCTTCTCAACTGCATTCTATTGAGCTTCAACCGAGCACAGTCGAATGGCTTAGCTGTGCTTATGTACTACTTGGTCTGCCGCATGCCCTGAGTCCCAGTAATCGAGATGAGCTTGAAATCCGAATAAATAAGGAACAATTTCAATTATAACATTTTGAAATGATATTGCTCGACTTTTGACGCCAAGTGTACACTGCTAAAGAATAATTGTTGTGCCGACAGTAGTGACGACGACTACCTTTATTGAATATAAACTTCATAAATGGTTATGTTTAGTCTATACTAGACTAGTGTGTATCTTAATATAAACTCCGCTCTTAGTTTTCTATTTTCTATGGTGTTTCTACTTCTATGGTCTGCTTCTGGTCTTCTATAGTCGAAGTAGTAATTTAACTTAATAATAAAAGTTTTGACATAATAAAAAGCAACAGAAAATTTTCTCTAATACAAATAATAAATACAAAAGGTACAAAAACAAAAAAACAAAACAAAAAAAAACACCGGTGAAGACACATCTTAATGTACCCTGCCTAACAAACTATCTATCTACAAGATCTTATGATGATAATATTACATTTTACTTTAGTTTTTTAGTCTTGTGTTTTTTTGTTTGAAAAGTGTCTGTTTACATGTTAGCGTGGAAATAATATTTCTACATTCAATGGCATGTTTGTCTATATGGTAAACGCTAGTTCTTTCATCCTATGTCTTACGAAACCTTAATGGAATTTGACATGAGTATTGTGTATTGTGAGGATAAGTATGCATAAATAATAACATGTAAAAATATTTCCAATTATTTACACGTGTATAAAATCCTTTTAGGTGTAACGATAAATTCCACAAGCGTAAACTATTTATCAAAAATGTTTAATGACAAATTCAAGCAACAACTAACTGAGTGAATTGCTTAAATACCCGGTATAAACTGAGTATATGTATATAATTAAATCAAATACTGATATGAAAAAATTAACTCGTCAACCAGGAATCGAACCTCGGGCCTCTGGATAACTAGTCCTGTATGCTTCCGCTACACCAAAGACGATTGTGACGTAATAGCCAACTTTTTCATATTATTCTAATTTTTTATTTATTTAGACAGTATTACTTCTGTTGAAGTGATTTTAAACAAAAAAGGTTTAAACAAAAATTTGTTTATTTTTAAAAATGGTGCGTTTTTCCTCTATATCTTACGCTTTCAAAAATGAGATATTTCCCCCACTGATATCTATATATATATATATATATATATATATATATATATATATATATATGTGTGTATATATATATATATATATATATATATATATATATGTGTGTGTGTGTATATATATATATATATATATATATATATGCATATGTATATATATATATATATATATGTATATATATATAAGTTACAATTCCAGTCGTGATTCGAATGTTAAGAACAATATTTATTTCGTTCCAAATTCACAGTTTTAACACAAAGTTGCAAAAACAAGTTTTATTATAATAATTAAGTAACTTAAAAATAAATCTATTATTACACCTGATAGGGTGGAACGTAATGTAGCGAATTATAATAGTTAACGAATTAACTAATTAGTTAACGAATTCAAATAAATCGTCAGTTGTATACTATTCATAAAGACACATTTGGCCTTGGCAATGTGTAAATGTTTACATAGGTTTATTTATAATAATAACTATTGGCTTAGTTAGGTGTTGATATTGACCTTAATTAGATATAAACAATTGATAAAATAAGTAAGTCGCCTATTGACTATTCATATAAACAAACACACGCTAAATGTAAAAAAGGACATTATCCATTTGATTTAAATTGTGTGTATTTTTTAACATTTGTGTTTGAGAATTATATTTTCAAAAGTTTTACTGAAAAGTATTTGAAAAATTTATTGTAATATATGCTAAAAAATTATATTTATTCAACAGACGCTTTAAAATTATACTAGACATCTTTTTTTCATTTTAGATTAGTGGAAGCGCAGATAATATATAAAACATTTTATTTCGATATACTTCATATATTTATTATTTTACTTCCCAGCGCCAAGACCAAATATGCATACATAATCCATAGTAACTTTGATAATGTCTTAATTTTTAACAAATGAAAATAACAACTAACTGAATTTAAATACAATATTTAAATACATGGTATAGACTAAGTTCATTATCAATGCGTAAGCTCTTTATTTTATACTGGGCTAGAAATCCACAGATTCAGGGTTAGTTCCCTGATTGATGAATTAATTTTTTCTTATCAACATTTTATTATGATGAAAATTTCTTTTTAGTGAATGAGAAATCTTTCATGAATTCATTATAGGCAATATTCAAAAGTTTTCCAGAAAAAATTTGTGATAGAAGAACTCTTAGATAAATAAATCACTCGCTTTCAGTGTAATTCACCTTGTTCGTTGCGTTATTTTTGTGAAATGCGAAAAATAATGTTAAAAACAGAAAAACGCAAAGAAATATTATTGTAATTTTTAGAAATATCATTTAAAATGACATCATTGTCGCATTAAATGGCTAACGTGTAAACAGTAAAAGACTTTTTTGTGTTTGGTCGGTAAAGAAGGGAACATCACACACACACACAAACACACATTATTTTTGTTGTATAAAAAAAGTTTGTGTGTTTTACAAATTATTTAGTTTTAATAAATGTTGAATATAATATAAATAAATAAAACATTTCATGTATATTTTAATATAAAGAATTTGTTATACACATAATAATAAAATATGTTTGTTATATATATATATATATGTATATATATATATATATATGTATATATATATATAACAAACATATTTTATTATTATGTGTATAACAAATTCTTTATATTAAAATATACATGAAATGTTTTATTTATTTATATTATATTCAACATTTATTAAAACTAAATAATTTGTAAAACACACAAACTTTTTTTATACAACAAAAATAATGTGTGTTTGTGTGTGTGTGTGATGTTCCCTTCTTTACCGACCAAACACAAAAAAGTCTTTTACTGTTTACACGTTAGCCATTTAATGCGACAATGATGTCATTTTAAATGATATTTCTAAAAATTACAATAATATTTCTTTGCGTTTTTCTGTTTTTAACATTATTTTTCGCATTTCACAAAAATAACGCAACGAACAAGGTGAATTACACTGAAAGCGAGTGATTTATTTATCGAGTGATTTATATTTAAGCGAGTGATTTATATATATATATATATATATATATATATATATATATATATATATATATATATATATATATGTATATATATATATATATATATATATATATATATATATATATATATATATATATATATATATATATATATATATATATATATATATAGTATATAGTATATATGTAAAACATGTCGCGTCGCCGTTTCGTTGAGTTGTGTTGTATTAAAAAATATATATGTATTTTTAATGAAGTACATTTTTCTTTATTTAACAATTAAAATGAATACTATATTTATGTGGCATAAATGTATAAAATATTTATGTTGTTGGAATTGTTCATTGTGTACCAACATGGTAGTCCTGTAGTATGTGCTCGATGTGAACGGAATTACAAAAGCGGTAATCCTCCATCGAAATAATCATAAAAATTTTTCGCCATTGATTTATATGAAAAGCGTTTGATAAGGTAAATTAGACCCATAAAACTCGTATATATACTTGTATGCCTTTAACCGATCGAGACACATAAAGATTTGTATTTATGGTCTTTATTTTGATCGTGAAAAAAAAATCAAATTTTTTCCCGTAGTTTGAGAAAACTTTCGGGGTACTATCCGGCCTTTTTATGTTCTATTTGATATTTAACGTAAAACCACCACTTACCTTATTCGCTAAAACAATCATGGTCTATAAAGCTTTACGTTTTGAAGTCCCCGGATCCCATAAAATGTTGACCATTGGTAGATGGTTTTATTGTGTGTATGTAGTATGTGTTTCTGAAAGATGTGTGTCTGTGTACCAGATATCTCAAGAACGGAGATAGCGAAATGTATAAAATTATGAAGCTTCAAACTTAAAGACGTACCAGAACTGTGTTATATAATCAGGACACAAAACCGGTTTGATTTTATTATAGCACAAATACATAAACACACATATATAACACATAGACAAATACACTGTTAAAATATACAAAATAATGTTATTTTGAAGAAAAATAAAAATTTTAAAGTTTTATATTTCGAAAACAAAACACACGATTTTTTTTTAATTTATGTAATAAATATTTAGCTTTACTCTCTAATACAACAGATAAAAGTTTGGCGGGCATGAAGTTTTACAAGCTTCTTATGAGAGAAACTGAGAGAGAATGATAACATTGATATTAATTATTTCGCGTTCTGAACGGTCAAAAATTCTGAAATTTCGGGATTAATTAGAAAACGTTATTTTTAGCCTGTGAACAAAAAATGAGTAAAAACTGTCGATGAAAAGTAGTGGTATGCTGGAACATGCCTTAAGTTGAATAGTGTCATTTCATGCGATTGCAATGTTTGGCCGAAATTTTTGAGCTAGAGGGTTTAACTTAAAATTCTTATAAAGAGTGAAAAAATTATTGGATAAAAATTAGCTATTCTATTTTTCTTCAAAGTTACCCCTGAACCAAAAAGGCATTGTAAAAATAATCAACTTGATAAAGTTTTTTGTCATATACATATATATATATAATCTAAAAGCCTAACAATTTGTCTCACATAGTAATTTTAGGAATGAGGAAAAAATATATATAACAGAAAAAAAAAGGAACACATTTTTATATATGAGGTGACATTTGTTTTATTATGATTTAAATATTCATTCCTATTTTTCATAGAAATTTTCACATCCATAATAATGTTGAATATTTCCATAGGACGGCGGTAAATCTCACCTATGTACATGATTTTTTTTTCTTGACATATAAAGAAATTGTCATTTCAATATTTTAGTTACATTAGAAACATGTTCAGGCCAGTCCAAGTTAGGCCGAACGGTCTAAGGCGTTATGTTTCCGCAGTAATGTCGACTTGGAAACTGGGAGGTTATGGGTTCAAATCCTGACATCGGCAGTTTGTCAATTATTAAGAGGAAAAAAAAAGGAGCGGGTGGTTAATTGACTAAAACTGTCGGCGTGTGGACAAGAACGAAGTAACCGGTTATGCTTGAAAAGGTTTTCTGCAGTTTCCTTCACGAACTCCAGATAAATATAGGCATAGTTCTTATCATAGTCGGCTGCAGCCGCATATCCTACCAATTCCTAGTGTATGTAAAAAATTAATTGAGGTTTAATTTAAAAAAATTGGGGGTTTAGTTTTAAAAAAAAGACTAAACACTTTATAGAAAATAATTGAATTATCAATTATTTTCATAAATATGAAATTTTGTTAATTTAGTAATTTTAATTAAAAGAGGTATTATGATGTATTTTTTTAAAAAAAATGATGAAAACTAAATATACGGTACTTTAGAAAAGAAAATCCAAAGCAGAGTATTGTATGTGGAATTATGAAAATTAGAAAACGATCGGTGCTAACGCCATACACGTAAATATAAAAATAAATAACACGTTGAACCGAAAGTCTTTCAATAAAAGCTGGGCCCATTAAAAAGATAATATTGAGGTAGTAAGATCTTTACTATCCAGTAAGTGTCTAAGTTATCGACAAGTGATTCGAATCTGAAAAAAAATAAAAAGGTACAAAAAAGGGAACAAAACAAAATATATGTTAAAATAAAATATATTTGAAATAAATAATTTTTAATCTAATACGCTGATAGTACAACTATCCTTAAAACATTAACATTGGTTGTACAAGTTATGAAAAAAAGGGATTACATGAATATGGTGCTAGATTGAACTGTAGTAAAAGAAAACTACAGTAAAAAAAAATATGTTCAAATATGTCTGATTTGCAAAAATATAAATATGGATTACAAATTTAATTCAGATACATAGTTGTATATAAAGAGACATTACGCTTCTGTAAAGAAAAAATACACGGCCAAAAAAAAAACCAAGCGTATACAAACAATATAGTTATAAATTGAAAAAGTCAATGCATATTCACATAAAATATAAATTGTACAGCAAAAGTGTGTATAGAATGTGTATTGAATTGTTACAAGTTTGAGAGACCACAAGTTTCGGAATAGTGAATTAAATAAATTATACAAAAAAAAAATATACTTAGATACAATCAGATAGAAACCATTAATTCGCCCATTCGATACTTCAGCACAATCCATTTAAAAATATTCAACTTGTAAATTGAAGAAACAAAAATTTTAAATACCATCTGATTAATTCATGTGAATCAACTAATTTTAGTAACTGTCTTGAGACAAGTACTTTTGTAACTGCTTTCTTTTTATAACTTCACAGAGAGAAGTAATTTTTGTAAGTCCCAGAGAGAAATACTCTTTGTAACTATTTTTTTTGTGACTCTACTGAGCCAACTAATTTTTGTAACTGATTTGAAATATGTGCTGAAATATCGAAGTAAGCTTGTATATACGCAAGTCATTTCTGATCTAAGTAAATGTTTGTTGAAATTATGTAAATTCTCAACTAGCATAAACCAACAATTATATAAATTACTTTTTTTTGAATAATAAAAATATGAAAAAATATCAACAATAAATTTTATACAGTGGAGTAGTAAAAAAAATTATTCTCCACTAGTCTATACACAAAAATTCCTTCCACTCCACTCACATCCTCACATCTTTAGGCATGGACCTTATGGTCGAAGTGTAGCCCATCCACAGCGGCCTCTATCTATCTAACATATTCAGAGCAACTACGTTCTTAGCAAAACGAAGGTAATTACTAAGTATATCTAACATAGTGTTTGCCAGGATATTTGACATTTACTATGCAACTTGCAATTTACTAAGCTATTTAACATTTTACTAAGCAAGTGCTACCAGATTGGGATAATTTCGCGTAATTATTTTGGATTTTTTAAAGCCTTACCAGCCTTGTAGAGATTTATTAAAAGTTTGTAAAAAATCTAGTAGATTTATTCTTGGAACTGTTGTATTTTTAAATTTTTGTATTCATGTTGAATATATCGAATCAGAATACAAAATATTCGATATATAATGGCTTGCATTATTTCCTATTTTTAAATCCATTAGATTAGAAAGAAAGCCTGCCATTTGGTATGGTCTCAAGTAAACACGTAGAACTAAGATGCTCAGAATATATTTTTTTTAGACAATCTAACTTGCTTAGATTACTACAGACTTTCAGTCAGGAATTTATGAATTTATCTTTTCTTTTATTTTTGCATTCTATTGCTTGAATTATACGGAAGTTATACGAATTTTTACTACAAATTTTGTTAGGCTTGTATGATTTTTTTTTGTTTTGCACAAATTTATTTTTATTTTAAATTTGTTGACATTTAATTTATGTCTGATTAAAAATAATTGGATTTTACATATTAAAAACTATAACCACATGTGTTTCTGGAATACTGTATTTGAAACAAATA
The DNA here is from genome assembly GCA_963920215.1 of Nineta flava. Classification (NCBI taxonomy): domain Eukaryota; kingdom Metazoa; phylum Arthropoda; class Insecta; order Neuroptera; family Chrysopidae; genus Nineta; species Nineta flava. Next base: position 127,646,996 of record OY986041.1, read on the forward strand.
TATGGATTAGTTTATGTACAAAATATTAAATCTATCGTTTAATCTAGCTTTTTCCAGGCAGGCAAATGGATACATGAAAAATTTTTGTATATTATGTGTAATGGATGTTTTTCGTGGAATATAAGACGACATCGTTTTTCGGATAAGATCGATGTTAAAAAATCGTGATCGTGAATATTTTGTGTACGTGATATAAGGATTATGAAAGCCATGACAAAGTAGCGGACTAAAATGTAGTAAAAGACTTTCACATATTGTTCAACAGACAACCTTTATCGAAATAGATTGATAGGTAGATTGTAGCGGCTATCCTGGACGGGCTACACTTCGACTATAAGGTCCCTTGTGATGCCTGATGTGAGGATGTGAGTGGAGTGGAAAGAATGTTTGTGTGTAGACTAATAATTGGTAGGATGTGCGGCCGACTCTGATAGGAACTATGCCGATATTCATCTGGAGTTCGTGAAGGAAACTGCAGAAAACCTTCACAAGCATAACCGGTTACTTCGTTCTTGTCCATACGCCGACACTTTAGTCAATTAACCGCCCCTTTTTTTTCTCTTAATAATTGACAAACTGCCAATGTCGAGATTAGAACCCATAACCTCCCAATCCCAAGTAGTCATAACGCCCTAGACATTCGCCTTAGACCGCTCGGTTACTTTTACGGTTTTATCGAAATAAATTTTGAATGAAAAATATCCAAAAATTGGAGAATTTCTGGAGTTTTTCATAAATAATTCGAAATTTGTGCTACATAAAATTTTCTACAAAAAACATTCTATAATTTTCGATTCGAAAGTAACTTTGTTTAATAAGGAGCGTCAGAAAAATTTCCAATTCAATTGTGAATATTTTGTATATATGTTCACGTGTATCTCTGACTTACTACATGGTTTACAAAATTTACACAATTCTACGGACGAATATAATTCCAAAATGTCCGATTTCCAAAAGTATAGAATTCTTATAGTTTGAAAAAATTCTGTCAATATTTCAATTTGATGGGTATTCGGTTCTTCAGGATGTTTGAGAGGTATTTCAAAATATTACGAAACCAGCGAAAATTTATGAGAAAGTTCTTTACTTAATGCTAAAACTACTGTGATAATTTCAAAACGATTTACTAAGACGGTTAAAGGTTATTGCAATATAAATAAACTGTAATTTGGCATGAAGAGTGTTCTTATGAAGATTTGTTCACTCAATAGATTCAATTCATTTCAATTACCATTAAAAAGCTACGAAGCGTTGAAAATTTTCAAAATAGATATCATGAACTCTATTGAAACAATTTGGTACAGTTTTAATAACATTCACTAAACGGTTGTTGAAAAAAAATTATAAATAGAAATTTAATAAAAATATGTCCTTGTCACTTATACCGTAATGCTATAAAAAGACAAAGGATATATATTTTTGTTGATATATTTGTTATTTTTGACGTAATTCAACACTACTGGTTAAATTTCCTATTAAATTTCCCTACCGAAGCAGTTTTTCGAAAACCGAATCAATAAGGCACAAATCAATTATAAAATATTAAAGGATAGGATCAACTTTTGTGGTTCATAGTACCTGCCATACATCCTTAAATTTAAGATTCAAAAATATTTAAGTTATGTAAGCGAATTCAAAAACTTTGAATGAATAGTCCAGATATCGAAAATTTGGCTATTAAAAATTAGTTTATTTGTGACTTACCCCCCATATAAGACAAATATATATATATATATATATATATATATATATATATATATATATATATATATATATATATACATTATTCGTATAAGCATTAAATTAGTTTGATATATTAGATACATATGTATGAACATGAAGCCTTTGGGGGTTGAAATGCATGTATTAATTAAACTAGAGGAAACTGTTTGCATTCAAACGTATCTATGCTACACTACCTAGGTCCGTAATATGTATATGGATCATATCAGAGATAAAGTACTCTTTACAAAGTGTTTCAGGTCAATATAATACCTGGTCCAGAAGTCCAGGGTTCGATTTCTATGCCGGGGTAGGTAATTTTTTCATACTAATATTAATTAATAAATTCAATGACAAAACAATTAGCTAATTGTTTGCTTGTAACTTACAAGCAAATAGTATGCAACTAAACTACTAAACCACCATGATACTTTGAGTTACCGTATCCAGTGTGTACTTATATACGCACGTAAGAAGTTATACTTCTTTTTAAGTAGTATTAGATAAGGTCAAAAGTTCTATTACGACACAAAAGTTTAATAAACTGATATAGTAGTAAAAAACTATAATACTGTACCAAAAATTTGCCGAGAATCATTAACATCTCAATCTCTTCTTAGACATGAAAACTAGTACATCATTTTGTACCTTTAGAAATAATTTTTTTCTAAAAATATCTAATTGCACTTCTTGGAAGCTGCTCATCAATTTTTTCACTGGCATTGTATATAATTATTTCTTTATACTTAAAAAATTAAAGTTGACTTTTTACATGTATCCGTATGTTTAAGAGTTTTGACAGAACCATAATTTAAAATAAAAAACACGAGATGGCGCAAAGGTCGCCTGTCATAAATACTTGTAAGATCATTTAATATGGCACATTCTGTATTTGACAAAAAATAGATATTAACCCAGAAATACATTATATGATAACAACAAATATATACAAATATATAGTAGCCTGAACTAGTATACTATAGTTGACTACTACCTAGTAAATACCTACCTGGAAAATGTCAATAGTAGTTATCTCAATGGTATTACAATAAACCGTTGTTACTAGTTACAAACCTAGATTCTTCTATATGACGTATTCTATTTTGTTTTGTTTTTTGTTATGCCTATGTCTTCTTTTTTTTTACAAAATAATATCATCAAGCATCAACAGTATAAAGTTGATGTGATTGACTAGATATTATGTTGATAGTATATTCACAATCTAAAATAGTATCTGTAGAGTTAGTAAATATGTACAAGATGAATCGTACGGCAATCGTATTTATAATTTCAGAAATTTATTATAGAAATATAGATAAATTTTTAAACGGAGCCAAACTCTGATTTCCGATTTTTATTTGCTATATATCTCCTTCTCGAAGCGATCGAAAGTTGAATTAATCATTTTGTGTGGAAATATCTTTCTAATTTTTTAGGGCATGCCATTTGTGGAAAATGTAATTGGAAAATACATAATAATACGTATTATTTCTCAGATCAGTGGAATGTTAGTTGGTCAAAATGTTAACCTGATCAGGATACAACTTTGGAAAGTTACCAGATTCATCAGCGGACATTATCACCAAGGAAATGATTTGTACCCAAATGTACTCCACAATGGATCTATTATGTGGAGACTGTCCGGCGAAGAGGTTACAGCAGAAACAAGATATTCGATGTATCTCACTTCGAGTATGTCAACCTTCAGGAAAACATGATAAGCAAGCTCCTGGCTACAGCTAAGATATGGGAAAAGCAAATCCCGTCAAACTGAAATAGAAGAGGTACTTTTTACACCCCAAGATATATCTATCTATCTATCAATGTTCGGCAGTCATTTTAATGTAAGTGAGCATGGATTTTGGACGAAAGTTCCACATTCACCAAAACCTCAGATACTTAATAAAACTGTAACTATTCCATATATAGGAACCATTTTTACTTGAGTTCAATAATTGAGGATCTAGATGCAAGAACCAGGTAAGTCCAAATTTTCCATTTTTTTTAACGCATTTTGCATTTCATCTATATTGTCCACAGTCAAAAATGCCTTTAAAAAACTATTGAAGAAGTTGAACCTGATTCTTGCATCAAAGCCTAATTGCAATCTGCGCATGATCTTATACATAAAAGTGATTAGAAGTGCTTTGGAATTACATCACGACAACAGATCAGTAAACTAGTTTCTTCCAACCACTTGTTTGCACCATAAAGAAGCAACGGTCAAGCTGGAACCAACTATTACAACCATAGCAATCTTTGAGTCATCGTTCCATTTTAAATGAAATAAAGAAAAGTACAATTCCCAACCTCACTCGTCCATTCGTGGACTGTATCCCGACCACAAATTTGTCGCCCCGTTTAGGTAGACATTAAATAGACAGAAAACTTTCTTAAAATATTAATTGGGTGCTAAGCGTTTCTCTCGGTACACCTTATAGATTGTAAAATTCGAATTTTCTGATACACATATATACGTTCCTGTTAATTTATAAGCAAAAAAATGCTTTCATTATTAAAATAGTTTTAGAAGCTTTTTTTATTGAGGTATAGAGCAGATTCTAGGAGAAATGCTTATCGTTTAGCTTTGTTGATATTGTTGAGCTTTGTTCATATTCAATTTATAGGTAATTGATTTTTGTACCTGTTCTCAGTAAAAATGTACTTTTTTTAAATTTTTATTTAAAACATTTCTTCATGAATTGAACAGTTCAGTTTACAGTTCCAGTTTTAGCTCCAACAATTATCTGCAATTATAAGTTTTGATATTTTATATGGGGCATATATAGGTTGGCGCATAAGTAACGTTATGATTTATTTAATGAATGCGTATTTTTGCATCATTTGGTTTTAACTCATTAACCAATTGAATTTTATATGGCAAAAGGTGTAACGTATGTAAAATTATTTGCAAAGACCGCCTAGACATCACCAACTGCTGAGAACGTCGCCTGGTGCAAGTTTTGGGGTTTTCCTCAACACTTGCTTGCACCCGAGCATTGTTCACATTATTTCGCACTGCACGAAGTCTTCCAGCATGCGGTAGATCACAGACAGCCCCATATTGCCGAAAACGCTGAACCAATCGGTAAATTGTCGGAACATGAAAGAAATTTCGATATGATGTTTGTGTCTGTATAATCGAATGCTCACTTTCAAAATAAAATTGAACAACTTTGGTTCTTTGTTCTGTGCTGAGTATTTCCATCATAAATTTCCAAAATTTTTCAAAGCTAATTCTGAAAAAAAAATGAAAAAAAATACGTACACAAAAAATTTATTCACTAATTAAATCATAACGTTACTTATGCGCCACCCTATAAAAGAAATTTGAATAAATAACTCAGTTAGTTGTAACATGTCTTGTAATAATGTTATATTCGTATTTTTATTTTAAAATACCTGTAGTACACCTGAAATAAGGGGATTATCATATTATTTTTCTGACTTTATACATTTTATTTCATAAAAATGATAAATTCATCCCACTAATGTACCAATACTACAATGATTTAATCTCATATCCACCATGACAATATATATATATATATATATATATATATATATATATATATATATATATATATATATATATATATATATATATATATATATATATAATTCTTTTAAATAATATGATTAATTCAAACATTTCTATAAAATAAATCTAAAAATATATAAATATATAATCATACAAAGATGTCGTCATCTATCACTAATTAAAACAATACTCATTAAAATAAATCTACTAACTAATCTTTTTACAGTTAAATAAATACATTTAACATCTGGAAAAAAAACCATTATTTACATAATATTGTCTCAATTTTTAGCTTTCTATTAAGAGATAGAAAGATTGTAGAGGATGCTCTGCATGGGCTACACTTCGACCATAAGGTCCATTGTGATGCCTAAGGATGTGAGGATGTAAGTGGAATGGAAGGAATTTTTGTGTGTAGGCTAGGAATTGGTAGGATGTGCGGCTGCAGCCGACACTCATTGGGATTTCGTGAAGGAAACTGCAGAAAACCTTCACAATCATAGCCGGTTACTTCGTTCTTGTCCATACGCCGACAGTTTAGTCAATTAACCGCCCCGTTTCTTTTTTCTAATAATCATAACTTCCCAGTTCCAGGTAGGCATTGATTTCAAGTGGAAACTACAACTAACAGAGATTTAGTTTACTTTTATGAGAAAAGTTTCAAACAAACGTGGTTTTTTGTTTTTTATAGAAAAATGTATCCTTCTATTCTACTTTTTTAATTTTTTCGGCGGTTATTTGGTTTCCCAGAACCTCCACCAAATTATTAATTTCATTAATAACTTGACTACAGCGACACCCTATTGGATCCTAGAACTATCGGGAAGCTATAAACCATCGTATCGGACAAAAAACAAATATATTCTGACAATATGACATCAATCGCACTAGTAGTTCAAAAGTTATACGCTTTCTAAAAACCGCACCAGCGATATATTATACAGAGATTGTAATAATTTTCACTTTCGACAACTACCAGGTCAAATACCAGTTCAAATGGCCGAGTGATTTAAGGCGTTATCTCTGCGCAGTATGCCTACTTGGAAACTGGGAGGTTATGGGTTCTAATCCCGACATCGGCAGTTTGTCAATTATTAAGAAGAAAAAAATGGCGGCGGTTAATTGACTAAACTGTCATGGACAAGAACGAACTAACCAGCTATGCTTGAGAAGGTTTTCTTCAGTTTCCTTCACGAACTCCAGATGAATATCGCCATAGTTCCTATTATAGTCGGTTGCAGCCGCATATCCTACCAATTCCTAGTTTATACACAAAAATTCCTTCCAATCCACTCACAGCCGCACATCCTTAGGCATCACAATGGACCTTATATCTCTATCTACCTCTACCAGGTCGAATAATTTGAAGAAAAATAATTTAAAAGAAGGATCGCATATTCCACAATAGGGAATAAGCATGAAAATTTGTTTTCACATTTATTATCAGAATATGAAAATACTGTTAATACTGTAATAATATTTAAAAACGAAATTAAAATCCGACAAATATCAAGGAAGCTATAAGCTTTTAAAGATTATTATCTGTCTCTTTCTTGCAAAAATACCAAAAACGGAGTTTTACGTGTATTTTAAATGGTGAAAGTGTAATATGACGTCACATAACATATCAAGAGGGCTATCACCCTCTTTGTCTAATCGGGAATTTCAATCATTCATATCTCGCTTATTTTTAAAGTTATTTAAAAAGTAATTTTACCTTGATATGGGTCAAGTAAACATGCTTCAATTCAAGTGAAAAAAAATTTTCATGCATATTCCCTATTATGGGTTACATTGTCGAAATGTTCACTTTGAAATAAAATAATCTGACACAGAAAAGTATTCTTATTTCCCTGAGATACTTGTACTTTAGTGATCAGAATATTTTGTTGATTTAGAATTTCCGAACTAATTTTAAAACAATTATTACAATTTATTACAATTAAAACAATTTTGTGGTTATGTGGAAATAACATTTATATAAATTATTTTTAAATGTATGTAATATAAATATTTAACTATATTGTAGCCAAAAACAATTTAATTGAACATATATTTGTACAAGACCCGCAACTACTTATTTAAAGTTTAAGATATATAATAGATATATATATATATATAACGCTTTAAACTATTATTATTATTATCTATTATATTTAAATAGATATTTTAATGCAAGATTTATATTATTTATTTTAGAGTGTAATAAGAGAGATTTTAGTTGTATTTTCAATAATTCTATATCTTACATATAGTATAATTTATTATTTATATTCATAGTATTCCAATCGAATGATGGAATACTATAGACACAATAGTTCAGTTTCAATTTTTATATTTAATTTTTATACTCGGTCTAAAAACCATACCAAAAAGTAAGGTCCAGTTCGAATCAAATAGATAAAATGTGGGAAAAATGGGTAAAACACTCATCAATGAAACCGTAAGAGATTGAACAAAAATGTCCCTTTTTTTAAATAAACCTTTTTTGTTATACAATTTTTTACATAAACTCGGTATACACCGGGTATTTAAGCAATTAACTCAGTTAGTTGTTATTTTCACTTGTTTTTTGTAAATTTTTTGTGTCTATGTTTGTATGGTTGCTTTTAGGATATATTATACCAACGGAGGTGACTAGTACTTACTTAATTTAACTTTAAGTAATATGTCTGAATATAGTTATGAAAATTATATTTTTATAATTCGAATATTTACAAAAATAAAACATTGTCATTGTTTGAAATGGAAAAGCATACAATCTTACTGGGGCTGGGGATTGAATCCAAGGCTTCTTGGGTTCCTGTCTTATGTTTGATTCCCAACAAGGATGTAAATGATATTTCAGATCAACATGGATGCCAACAGTATTGTTCGATGTTTTTAAATATTCATATTATTGATAACTGAACACTTTGGTCACGCCTGATGGTAAGAAAAGAAACAAGTTCAGTATGTAGTATAATCTTCTGTATATAAAAGGGAAATATGTTGTATGTTTGTCCAAATTGTCTGTGAAAAACTATAGGAGAGAGCGAAATAATGATGGGAGTAGATCCTAGGTAAATTTTCTTTACGACTCCTTACGACTCTAGACAAACTATCAGAAGTTCAAAATTCCAAAGCTAAAGATGTTTTCTGGCCGTATCAAATTTCCCAGGTCTCTAATACAGTTAATATTTTCTATAGAAATACCTGCATTCAAAAATTAAATGCAGGAAATTAATTATTTGTCAATAAAAAAATTTGACGTTTGCATTTGTCAAAATTTAGAAAAATATGATGATTTCACATAAATTAATTAGAATAAATATTATTACCTTAAGTAAGCAAATAGGTAACTATTTCGTTACACACAATAACCAGCCATATTTTTAAGCCCCGCCCTCAAGTCAATTCTATAAAAGTACTAAATTAAAATATATATTTTTTGAAAGATTTGGTGCTGGCACTGGGGAATTGCTTATAAAATATATATTTTATATTCATCGTATTCCAATTTGATAAATTAATATACTACATTCACATTCATATTTTTTAAATTAACATTATTAATATGTTATAGACAAATAAAATTCATAATTATATTATGAATAAATTAACGTGTACGAGGTCAAAAATCGAATTTTTGAAAAGTTTTGAAATCGTAATAACTAATCATATACAATTTTGGTACCTTTGGTTTTGAAAATTTAAGATATTTGTTGGTATTTAAACCGGGAAGTATATTTATATAACAAATCATTTATATATTCATAAATAATAGTATTATATATTTATTTTAGTATTATGTTATTATTATATATGTACGAGTATACAACAAGAACCAAAAACTGTAACATTTTACTGTAACTGTTAAATACTGGAGAATATACAGTTGACAGTTTCAACTTCAACATATTATTTTATTACATTTAGTTCTAGTTCATGTTTCAGATTATATACCACACTTACATTCATAACTCAACTGAATAAATTTACAGAATTATTTTTCACATATCTTAATCAACTTTTATATTCCGTATTTACAATATATTTAAGGATATATTAAGTTTAGTCCCGACGTTGTAACGGTTTAAAATGTTAATCGAAGAAAACACTGTTTGGGATAGATGTTCATCGAATGGCTGGCTTCGAACACGATAACTCAAAGACCGAAAAAGATAACCAACTGAATAGTAAGGTCAAGTTCGAGTTTTTTTCGTGAAATTGCAGCAAAATCGGACCAGAATTTCCTCGCTAGGGCCGAAAAAATCCGTCTTTGACATCAAATATCCATCTGCGGCAAAAGGTAGAAAAAAAATTATCATCTTCTGTCTGTCAGTCTGTAAACACGAAAAGAGATTACGAGTTGAAATTTTGTATATTTATTCTAGATCTAAAAAGTAAGGTTAAGTTTAGGAATGAAAAAAATCGTATAAAATTTACCCTGCCAGAACCAAAAATAACCATCTTCGGTAGAGGATAGAAAAACATAAAGATAAAAAATGTTCCTTAGTTGAATTTAAACAACTTTTGTTTGAAAATTTTTTTCATAAACTCAGTATACGTCGAGCAGTTAAACAATTAACACAATTAGTTGCTTTTTTCACTTGTTTATATGATAATTCATCCTTGTATATGGAAAATATCAAAAATGACTAAAACTATGGCACGAACTATATATACATATCGCAAAACCAAATAAGAAGATATAAATTGTTAGTAGAATTATTGAATTAGTAGTTCCATATACAATACAATGATAACTTTAAATGGCATATAACACAGCTAGTAGCTAGCTACAGTTAGAGCTAAAGCCATTCGTTTGGCAGGCAATACAAACCATTATTATCACAATTACTTATCCAACTTATATATATATATATATATTTGTAGAATAGTACTAATCGTATCGCTCTGTGTTTAGTACTGTGTATAGTATTTTACTTATGTTTGTTATTACTATTTTACTTAATGTTTAACTATCATCCCCACCCCCTCTCATATTTAACACCACCATCAACTCTACTTTCACGATTTGTATTCTTCATAAATTATTGTATCTTCTAAGATATAACAAAACACCCACACACGATAAATTTTCGATATAAACATATAACAATAATAATTCGTGTCGTATTCTCATATATGGAGAAGAAGGCAGGAGTGACAAGAAGAGATCCTGCTTGAGTTTCTGTCTGTATATGTTTATTTGTCTGTTTGTATGTTTTGGTAGCTCTAGCTAGCTAGCTTGTTCTTAGAGACAAATTATAAATGGATTTAGAAAATCTTCTACTTGTCGAACGATAAGATAAAATAATATACATGATTCATGCATGTGAATCTTTGAGTTGAATATGGTATATGTCTGTGGAACTGTGTGTGTTTGTTGTCTTTTATACAATGTGTTTAAAAATTAATTCCCGTTTAGAGAATATAGATACCAGTCCAAGTGGCCAAGCGGTCTAAGGCGTTATGTCTGCGCAGTATGCCTACTTGGAAACTGGGAGGCTATGAGTTCGAATCCCGACATCGGCAGTTTGTCAATTATTAAGAAAAAAAAGGGGCGTTTAATTGACTAAACTGTCGGCGTATGGACAAGAACGAAGTAACCGGCTATGCTTGAGAATGTTTTCTGCAGTTTCCTTCACGAGCTCCACATGAATATCGGCATTGTTCCTATCATAATCGGCGGCAGCCGCATATCCTATCAATGCCTAGTTTATACACAAAAAGTCCTTCCACTCCATTCACATCCTTAGGCATCACAATGGACCTTAGGGTCGAAGTGTAGCCCGTCATGGCAGATTCTACAATCTATCTCAGAGAATATACATAAAGCATCTGGCCCAAAATTTCCGGACTAAGCAAAATAATTATTACAGAGTCAGACAAAAAGGGTTTGTGAGATTCTACAGTGGCTCAAATGGCTCTATAAGGGGTATACAAAAATTCATTACGCAAGAACTGCTTCAACTTAGCGAATTTCCTTAGAATACATAAATCACTCTCTTGAGGTCATAATTTTAATGTAATCAAAATGAAATATCATATCTGATATGATTTTAGTATTTTCAAGGCCAATTTTGTTACTAAATAGCTAGGTCAAGGAGAAAGGACGGGGGGGTGGGGCATAGAAAAAGAAAGAAACACAAAATATAAAATATTTGAACCATCGAAAAATGTATAAGAAGTAAACTTGTAGAAAATCTAATTTGATATAACTCATTACCTGATCATTTTTTCCAAACTCTAATTTGTACAGAGATATTTAGGAATTTAACTTTCAATTTTAATTCGTAAATATTTATGTCAATATTAAGGTAACAGAAAAAATGATACTAACCAAAATTATAGTAAAATTAATTATCTATAACTTTAGTTTTTAGATATTTTTCGATTTTTCCAACATTAAGACAGATATACCAAATTTTGTATTTCTCCTTCCCTTTAAATCCCCCCTTTTCCTTTGTCCGATTATGCTCATTAACAAACTCGACAAAAATTTTATTAAAATTCAATTCATTCAATTTGCCGGATTAAAAGATGAGACACCCTGTATATATTTGTAGCATTCACAACATTCTAAAATAACTGAATAATTAAATCAATATTAAAGATTATCTACTTAAATAATACTACTATCTTACTATTAATAACTTGTAATTATTGTACTGCTTTTTATATTTACAAATGAGAAAATTACAATTAATTGAGACGTGTTTCACGCAATTCATTGAGCATGTGATACTCGTAAATACAAAACTATCATTATTCTACAACGGTAAAGAGCATTTAACCTGTAGTTAGAGCATCCATTTGGTAATTATGCGAATCGAATTCAATTCATAGTCATCTAATATTGGTTAACGAAAATTTAGTCAAATTTAATGTTAGACTCTTTGTTTTTAAGATACAGCATACAACTCACTTATCGATTCCATGACTTTGGGTTCGAAGACGGATATTGCTAATTATTTTGAAAACCATATAATGAAGCAAACTTTTAAGTGAATTTTCATAATTTGTGCATCAAATTGACCTAGAAACACGATTTTAAACAGAATCGAAGATTAAAAAATTTTTTCGATTTTCTAAATTTTTTAAGGGGTACCCCTTAGAAAAATTCTAAAAAAAACACAAAATTTTGTTGTCTTTAAAATCAATGAGTATAATTTTTTTAAGGTAATTTGGACCCAAGGATAACGAAAATTTAGTCAAATTTAATGTTAGACTCGTTGTTTTTAAGATACAGCATACAACTCACTTATCGATTCCATGACTTTGAGTTCGAAAACGTATAAATAATCAAATTTTTAAGTGAATTTTTATAATTTGTGGATTAAATTGACCTAGAAACACGATTTTTAACAGAATCGAAGATAAAATATTTTTCTTCTATTTTCTAGAGTTTTTTAAGGGCCCTTAGAAAATTCTAAAAAATCGACAAAATTTTGTTGTCTTTAGAATCGATGAGTATTATATTTTTAGATAATTTGGACCCAAGGATAACGAAAATTTAGTTAAATTTAATATTAGTCTTGTTGTTTTTAAGATATAGCCTGAAACTCGCTTATCAATTCCATGGAATTGATAAGACGTATATTGCTAATTATTTTGAAAACCCTATAACTAATCAAATTTTTAAGTAAATTATCATAATTTGTGGATCAAAATGACCTAGAAACACGAGTTTATGCAGAATCGAAGATACAAATGTTTTACTTGTTTACTGGTTCATTCACAATATTCACAATTCATTTCACAATAGAATACCTTAAACAGCATGCCGAAGTAACATCACGAAGAAAAAAATGGGTTTACAGTTAATAGTACTCACTCGACGAAAAAATAAATCAGTCCACTATTGCATTCTACTATTGGTTTATAGAAATCAAAAATACTAATTCTAGCGTGTTTCCGAATCACCAAAAGGATATCCCATTAAATAGACGATTCTACGAGGTAGAAATCACGATTTCCTCTAAATTATATATGATGAAAGTTAAAAAATTATTAATGGTTGAAAAAAACTAAATACATATTTTTTTAAACAAGTAATGTAACAACTAACTGAGTTAATTGTTTGAATACCTAGTATATACTGATTTGTATATGAAAGTTCGAATTGTTAACACCTTTACTGGGTATACCAATAGTATATGAGATGTTATGTACTATTTTCTCTTTGAGCACAATTTATGAGAAAACTTTTGAGTTTATAAAAAATAATTTTCAAACAAAAGTTGTTTATTTTAAAAAGAAAAAGATTTTTTGTTATTAAATTTTTTTTCTCTTACGGTTTCAAAGATGAATTTTTTCCCCTCTGGCGGGGGGAGACGTTCCGATTTTTCCAATTAACGAACTTGACCTCACTCTTATGGTATAGCACACACATACAAAATTTCAACTCGTTATCTCTTGTCGTTTTTGAGTTATCGTGTTCACGGACAGACAGACGGACGGGCATGCGGAAATGGCCGACTTAGGTCATTTTATGAAGACATATGCCAAACATTCATGCCTACGATCAATATTTTCAAGCGTTACAAAGTCGGGACTAAACTTAATATACCTTGTATATTTACATATACTGGGTATAAAAAAACCTGTATGTATTAATTCACTAGAAATAATAGAATATTTCTAATAAACATAGTGTTATTATTCAGTTTAAATATAATAAAAGGCACAATGCGTTTATAATATAACTTGGCGCTTGCTTTCTACTTGGCTACTTGGCTTGGTTTTGTGCTTGCCTAGAGTAGCTGGCTGGCTAGCTGAATACAATTTTACAGATGTTGTGTTTTGGAATCTCTAAATCCCAATTAAAAATCTAGTCCATTTATGAAATGTAATTAAACTATATGAGTTTCTGTACATTATTATTTTGCTTATGATATTTAAAATTTTATATAGTATTCATGTTAAGAAACTTTGATAACTGAGAAACTGGATAATAATAATAATATTGGATAATATTTTCCAATAAAAAAAAAATTTGTTACGCAGGAACCGCCTCAACTTATTTCCTTAGAATACATCAATTACTCTCTAGCGGTCACATTTATAGTCTAATCAAAATGAAATATCGTATCTGATTATTAATAAATGGCATAGGTCAAAGGGAAGAGGGCATAGAGAAAAAAGATAACACATAATATAAAACATTCTCTTAATGTTAGAACAATCAAAAAATGTATAAGGAGTAAAATTGTAGAAAATTATGTTTGCTACAATTCACTTACCGATCATTTTTCTCAAACTCTAATGTGAACAGAGATATTAAAAATTTTAACTTTCAATCTTAAATTGTAATATAAAAATTATAATAAAACTAATTACCTACTTCTCATAAATTTTTCGATATTTTGTATGTTAAGGGAGATATACCAAATTTTGTGTATTAATGGAAGCATTTATCATAGTGAAGCAACATAGGCACCTGAGCTCAAGCGTCTATATACTGACACCGATAGTAATCCATTATGTCTTATCACAATATACCAACATACTTCCGGGTACAGGATTACCCTGACTGTGGTCATGCACTCACAGGCAATATGGATTGATGCACCCTCTATCTTGTAAAAATTACTGCGTGTTAAATTTTACAGAATGTTGAAGCACAAATATTATTGACAAAAAAATTCGTACTGAATCTGAGTAGAATCTGAACTGAAACATGATTTCTGTCTCGGACTTTCGCGGACTTTTGTTACACGCTGAAGAGTGTCTAAAAACGAATCGCCTCGCCGTAGTAATATCCTTGCTGTGTTATTCGCCGCATGTCTGGTGATGAAACCCATAACAAGTAATATTTTGCCGGGTCAGGAGAAACTTGAAACTCGCCGGGTAGAAATATTCAAATACCCGAGTCGAGGGGTTGGCTCAAGACACGTTCCTCCTGCATACCCTATATAAAACTATATAAAACACAAAACGATTGATGTAGTTGTTTTGCGAGGGTTTAAAATTTATACCAGATTTATACCATATAAATATTTGACCGAAAAACATAACCCATGACCGTCGTCGTAAACACGTCTCATATATTATTAAATTGACAAATTGTACTTTCTTAACCTGAATACTATATAAATATTAAAACAATTGAAAAGTGTATGCAACATAAAATGACTGAACAT